>CM038230.1:39955582-41269082 GCA_021442155.1 Cymbidium sinense
CATAATTTCCAGAGTTTATGAACAACAATTTTTTGGATGGCCTAATGGCCTAGAATGGATAAAAAAGTTGCAACTTCATCATAGAGAATGAATTTTTGGGTGGAGGCTCTTGAAGGATGTGCTGCCAACTAATATTTGGCTCTACAGAAGGAAGCTTTCCAACACTAGAAGCTACCCTTGGGTTGTACTGATGAGGAGGATAGGCACCATATAACCTTGAGCTACACCAACATTATCCACACCATGGACTGTTTGGCCAGTTGGGATTTCATATGCCAAACCTCAACAATTTTGGGGATCTTATTCATGCTCTCAACACCTACAAAAGGAAGAACAGAAAATGGGTGAGGCTCTTATGCTATATTATATACCAACATTGGAGAGTTATAAATTCAAAGAAGCATGGAAGATCTCATTGTACCCCAATTGTGCTAGCAGCCAACACCCTAGAGACCTCACTCACATGGACCATAACATAATTCAAGAGTAATGGAACACTTCTCAGTCCTCAAGACTGCTTATGACATACCATTTAGAGAAGGATGTTCATCTCAAAGTGACTAAACCATAACACACTAGCGATAAGGAAGAGCAATCACCCATAAGATCGAGTCATCACATACTTAGCTTGGCTGGTCACTCATCAATAAACCCTTGCCTTCAGTCTTGGCGAGTCCCTTAAACATGCTCAACCAATCCCTTTCTTGAACTCATTTTTTGTACAACCCCTCATCCCAAAAATTATATAATAGGGGTGAGAGGCCCGTATTCATGGTTTGGTTACTAAATTTGGATAACTCATTTTGACTGACCAAGATTAAAGGAAACACTAATCCTTTCTTTTTCTCTCTCTCTCTCTCTTAAATAAAGGGATTCCTTTCTTCTTCTGTTGCATCGACAATATTACTTAAAAACATAATAAAATTAAATTTTTATCTCATTTTCTCCATTATTTGTTGTTGCCCTCTTCATCAACCCTACTTCATAGATATCTCTTAAGGTTTTACTTCAGTCATGGACTAATTTGGATGCAACATCTTTAGGTGCACTGAACATGAATGATGCCAAGAACTAGCAGTAAATACACAACAAAGCAAGACATTCAAACCAGGATCTTTAGCAAAAAAGAGATTAAATACTCAATAATTCATTACTCAATAGGCCTTGAAGAGCATGGAAGACTGAATTACTTGTATACAAATATCTCTAGAGAGAGTTAATCATAAGCAAAGAATGGTAGAACATAAAGTATCATTAGGATTAGCAACACACCGAACTCATTAAGCAAGAAAAGAGCTATCTAGAACACTTGGGGTGGATGACAAGTCTTATTATTGTAGCGAGAAGGAAGAAGATGTGGTGAGAGAGTGAGTGATCACTACAAAGCCTATTCCATGAAGATTGATCAAGCTTACAAGTTTGGAGGTTGGGTAACTCCTTTAAAAGATATTAAATCTTTCATATTGTAAACATGGCTAATAAATATATGAGGGGGTAATTCAAGAACATAAAATAATGCCAAGTTTTTAATAATTTTAAATGACCTACATGCTCTCACTTTTTTTTTATTTGGTAGAAGGGAATCTCTCAGGACAAATACAAACTGAAATATAATCATCTATCTCATATTTCTTAAAACTTTTATCTTTATTATTTTTGTTCAACATACTTAGCATTTTATATTTTAAATTATTTTTTATATCTTTATGAAGGTTACAAAAATAACATGCAAATATATGAGCTAAATCAAAAAATGCATGAGTAGGTTTATTAGCTAGGTCAATATGCATTTTAGGGTTATATCCATAATATATTTCAAAACTTGAGTTATGGGTTGATCTTGAAATGTAACTCTTTTACACAAATTCAGATGTATGCAATGTTAAATCTAGTTTCCTAAGTTTTTCATAACTAAACATCTTAATAATTTTTTTTAATGACCTATTGACTATTTCCATCTATCCATCAGTTTCTAGATGAAATGCAAAGAAGATTTTTAGTTGTGAACTCATTAATTTTCATAAATTTTTCTAAAAAGAGATATTAATTTATCATCACTATTGGAAACTATAATGGATGGGACCTTATGTAATCTAACAAATTTTAAAGAATTAGGTGCATAAATTGATTTTGAATAAAGTATGAAATGTGTCATCTTAGAAAATCTATCTACAACAATAAATAGATTATTGTGTCTACAAGGTATCCTAGGTAAACCTTGTATGAAATCTATGGATAGGTCTTTCTATGATCTAGAAGAAATCGATAATGATGTGACTTGTTATATAGGCTATAGATATAAATATCGTTGAAATATACTACAAAAATTTGACTAATAAAAGGTTTCAATATAGTATTAATTAATCTCATAAATGTACTTAATGCATTAAAAAAATTATATGACATGACTAATTATTCATAATGACCATTAGGAGTTTTGAACATTATTTTTCATTCCTCACCTAATATAATTTTGTCTAATAAAATCATCTTCTCAAATCAATTTTAGAGAATAACGATGAACTTGAAATAATATATAATATGTCATCCAACTTAATATAGGAAACTTATATTTTATTGTGATCTTACTTACTATTCTGCTATTAATACACATCATCCAAGTTTCATCTTTTTAAGAGTTAAAGAGATGGTAGAGCACAAGGACTAAGACACTCTTTAATAAAATCCTTCTTCAGGAGTTTGTCTACTTATAATTTTAAATTTGCATGCTCTGTTGAATTTATCCTATAATGAGGTAAGTTGGAAATTTATAAACTAGAAATTAGGTCTATAGTATGTTGCATATCCCTTAATGGCAGTAGTTCATTAGGTAAGTCATCAAAAATTAAATTAATAAATTTATATAAGATATGTAGTAATACTTAACATCAATAGAGATTTCTTAAAGGTATAAGATATATAGAGAAGTAGGTTCATTGAACTCTCTAGCTGAGTGTCTAAACCTTATGGTTATGATTTGAATACTAAGAGATTTTCATGGATTAAAATGTAAATCAGAAGTATCCTTATGTTGGTAGATGGAAATATCACTATATGTGGTATTTTTATTTGGAGTCGTAGGACACCAAACAAATCTTAAGGTGTACTTATTGAAGTGATTGAGTGCGACATTGAGGTGTAATGCAGTACATTGAAAGATAGAGACATTGCCCTACATGGACTCAATGATTAGATAATGACTCTTAAGGTAGATGGGTCTACATATATATATACATCTTTCTCCTACTTTATATGCATAAGTAAAGTAGGGTTTATTTTATGCCAGGTTCTTTAGTTCCCTATGGAAGCAAGCTTTGATAGTTAATTACATCCTAAAAAATGAAAAATTTTAAGAACACTATCGATTAAAGTAGTCAATCAATATCTCCAAGGATTTCAAAGGTAGACTATCGAGGGATTTGTTGTTATTAGAAATAAAATAGAAAGAGTTTCAATATGAAGACTTATTTACATATTCTATATGGAGATAAGTATGATGCATTCAAGATACTAGGAAGCCTAGTGAATACTCTAATTTGTCATATGACCAAGATTTATATTTTAGGAAGGGTGAGTCATTTTTATTTGAGTTGTAATTTTATTAGAATGCTAGGACTTAGATTCAAATAACACAAGATTGTAGAAATACCTAAGAAGTGAGAACTTATACTCATAGCCTAAGGGAAACAAGTAGCCTCTAAACCAATATCTAAGATGCTCTAGCACAACCTAAGAGCTCAAAATAATTCTACTTGAGGGAATATGATACATTGATTCACTTCCACTTAGAAGAGTGGATCGATCTCAACTCTTCTAGACTTACAATCACCCGGAGTGATTGCCAGCTAACACATCCTATGATTTGAAACCATGTGGGCTAGTCATATGCAAATGTGATATAGCTAGGCCATCATAAATTAGGAAATAGTCTAAATTTCTAAACTCACTCCTCAAGAGACTAAATCATGATTGGTATGAGAACATGAATTAGACAAATACAAAATTTAAAAATTTTTAAATCATTTGATAAGTTAATTTGGACTAATTCTTGGGTTAATTATGCCTAAATGCATGATAAAATTGAGTTATGGGCTAACTCAATAATAAGAGGTGTTCTCCACTATAGGGGACTGCTCTTACAGGTCAAGTCCATTCCCTATCTTGCAAGAGTAGAGATCCTTTATTTTCAAGAATGAAATAATATGATATGCATGCCGTGATAATATACAATATTAATTTAAGGGATTACTAAATATTTTATTTATCTTGATTATGAACCTATACTTTAAGATGAGGTTATGAGTTGATTAAGCTTTTAATTATGAGTTATTGATGAAGGTAAAAAAAAATTATTTTTATCCTAATGATCCTGCCACATTTAGGCCACATCAAATCCACTTCAAGAAACTATAAATAGCATGCTATTTCTATTCTACAATCTAAACATATCAATCAAAATTTTGAATTTTGTTAGATAATAAAAGGATGTGGTCAAGTATCATTGTACACCCTAGAAAAAAAAGGAGTTGGGTAGTAGAGCCCTACCCTTACACAACCCATATTATAATTCAATTTTCAATTGAAATAAATGCTATGGGGATCTTTGCCTTCTAGCCACTACACATCTTAAACCCTATAGCAGTAATCTTAATTTTATTGTAAAATTATATTTTTTTAAAGAAAAATAACCCTAACTACACCTGCAAGATAAATATTAGTTAAACAAACATACAAACCAATCATTTATATTTCACATATATGGACTTAGCACTCTACACTTAAGTAACCAAGCCCTATCCTAATTGGATTATGCTTAGGAACTTAAGCAACACCTACAAGAAAAACATTATTATATTTTATTATTATAGCCGTCCCTTAAGCACAATCCCCTGCATAAAATATTATCAATCTAATAATGGCCTAACATCTAATCTATGCACAAAAAATTCTAATACTAGCCTAAAAATATTACATCACAAAACAAAATATATCTCTCGACAAAATCAGCCTAACCTACTACTAAGATTGGTGACTTAATATTGTAAAGTATGTATTAAGGCTACAGTGTGGTATGCCCTAATTGGGGTTTAGAGTTAGAGTTTTTTAATGAGTGACAATTCAAGTTGTCCATTAGGAGTTATTACATTTAAATTCAAGTTTTTATATTTGATTGGATTTTAAATTTTACATATTTTGTTCATTTTTTATTTAGGATTTAATATTATAAAAAAAAGAAAGAGAGTTAATTATCTTTAATCTATAACCTTTGGTTAGGTTCTAAAGAATAGATTTTTGTGATTTTCAAACCTTCATAATGGAACATTCATAAAATTTTAATTAATCCTATATTCATATTTAGCTTAATGAATTTAATTTAGACATGGAAATGCCTTAAAGTTAAATGATGCTAAGTCACCACCAGATGCATAAAGTTTTATCACTTCAATTTCATTATTAATAACATTCTCATTTCATTACATTTTTGTTGTTTTAATTTAGTACCTATACATGCATCACTTATACGTATTTTGTTTTATACACTCCATATATAAAGATGCGTGTATCTGATAGCAAAAGGATTTCACTTCCTATTTGAACATATATATACATGCATAAGAAACTATGCAAGTTCATGTTGTTGTTAAACCAGGGAAGTGAGATTATCTAAGACTAAAGTCTCATATTCTTGGGATGGCCAGACTATATACTTGCAAATTCAAATACATATACACACATATATAAACGTAAAAATGAAACCATGAAAAGTTGCAAGTTATCATCCTTTAATTATGAAAATATAAGTTAGCTTAATGTTGATGTTACCTCATTTATGACAAGTGTTATAAATAAGCTAGGATTCAGATTAGTTAATTAATAATTAGCACATAATTTTAAAATAATTTATAAATTATTAGTGATAATAGCCACACCATATATTTATACTTATCCAACTCTTGCAATTAAATGCAACAGATTCTTTTGAATTTAAAACATGAATATATGAAACATATGGCATGCATAGTTATGAAAATTGAAATAAGGTGATTAAGCCTTATCAAATGACATACTTAACTTCATTAAGACCTAAGGGGGAATCATACTAAATAAATATTTCTTAAACTTAATTAAAGCTTCTTTAGGATTTGATTACATGTTTTGAATTATTTAATCCTAAAAGGAGAAAGAAAAATTAATTTATAACCTACACCTATGTTAGTTAATCAATAAATTTAAAGAGTGGTTAAGTTAATTTTGGAGTTTGATTAAGTTTGGTTTATTAATAAACCACTTAAGTATCCTCCCAAAGAAAGTCCTTTAACTTAATTAAGTATTAAGCAAAGGTTTATGAAACATGAAAATGTAATTGAAAATAAAATTAGCAATATCCTAAGAGTTCTAATGCAATTAGGCTCATGCTTAACTAATTAATTGAATTAAGAAGATTGAACTAATTTCATTCACGATTTCCCAAACTTATGGGAAATCATAGTTTCATTAAAAACTCATATGTTAATTAATCACATAAAGAGGATTAACTAAATCAATCTTGCTAGTTGTGCTAACTATGATAATGATGAAATAAATTTTAATCTCTTTACTTTAATCTATTTTTATTTTATTTAACTATTTAATCATTTAGTTATTTAACTAAAGGGGTTTAGGAATAAACTTGAGAAAAGTAATTAGGAGAGGTTATAATAATTTTTCTAAGTCATCCTTACTGTTATAATGATTAATTAACCATACCCAATTAATTTTACTAATTTCTTAATTTTAATAATTATTAACTCAGTTAAAATGGGTAATTATAGTTTGAAATCATGAAATCCCTAATAGACTTGGCAAATAAACCCAAGAAAATTATGGAAGCAAGGGGACTTCATATGTAATTGTCATACCAAATCTTGGATAAATTAGCCAGGTAATTAGGGTTTAATTCAAGTAATTAGTGAATACTTTTAACCCTAATTAGCCACTATTCACTAGACAAATCCTAAATATTTTATTTTTTAAGGATTCTCCTTTACTTAACCTTTCTAAAAGAGTTTATTTGTACTTTTGGATTTCTTTATAATTAGTTATAAATTTTTCAAGTTTTGTCTAATTAATTATATTTTAAAGCCTTAATTAACCCATTTACACAATCAATACCACACAAACTCTAATGCAGTAGGGCTTTCCATGTCGCACAATGGGATTGGTTACTTAAAATGTACAACGCAACAGCTGACTCAGTGGCGGAGGACATAGTTTCATCTCAATCATTCAATCTCGGATCAAACAATCCAGATTAATCTTATGATTCTAAAGGGAGTAAATCAAAAAATCTAATGCAATTTATTACCATCATTTTTTCTAATCATGTAGAACAAACGGCTGGTGATCAGTTGTCTCACAAACACTGAAAGATGGACATTGTCCACCTTCCACCACTCAATCCAAGCATGTTGGAGCTCGTTTGATGATGGAAACAACTCTAGATGATCAAGGAGGAAATCTAAGAGAATCCTATGATGAAAATCACATGAGAATGAGATTTCTTTCAAAAGAGAACAACACTCCTACAGTTTTCTATGGTTTGCCATATTTTACCTTGCTGAAGCTCAAGACCAGTAGTCCAGTGACTGAGGTAGCTTCATCTTGAAGAGATGAAGTTCTATTAAGAAGACCATGAGCTGCCTCTTCATCGATCAATCTATCAACCAAACACCATCGTGAAGCTCACCGGAGATATTCTTCAGGTGTCTTTTGATGCTCAAATCAATTGAGAATCAAAATGTTTCCCTTTGCCTAAGTACGGTGAAAGTGTGGGGAGAGTTAATTTGGCTTTAGTGGAGATTTGGGATAGACAGAGCTCTTGGGTGTGGGTGGAGCTTGGTCTCATGATGATCAGGTTCAAAAGGAGCTTGGGAGAAATCTTGGGACTATGTAGGATCATCTAAAAAAAGTCTTTATGAAGTTTGAATGGATGAGGAGGAGTATACTCTCCTCCCAACTGAACCAAAGCTTGGGATTGGTTTAGCATTTTTCAGCTGTCCAGCCAGAGGTGGTGGCCAGAGGTGGTAGTGGACTGATGAGGTGGAAGAGCTTGAGTGGCCAAGTGAGTTTGGTGGGTTGCCATAGAGTGTACACTCTTCCTTAGGTGGGCAAATGGTCGGCCAAGGGTAAGGCTAGAATCTCTTGGCCATGGACTAAACTTAACAACTTTGGGTTAGGTTGGGTTAGTGGTTAGATGCCCAAGGAAGGGCACAGGTGGCTACCAAGGATAGGAGGAGTGGAGATCCCATCTAAATAGAGATTTTGTACTATTTAGAAGGTTTGGTTCAATTGGGCTGACCCAACTCATGTTCACCATGGGTTGGGTGCACATGGGTAGGTCAATGGGGACCTAAGGGTGAGCTACATCTAGTTTAGACTTGGTTTGGTTGGGTTTGTCTCAATTTGATCCATATAGGTCAAATTGGGTTCATTTGACTAGGTTGACCATTTTACCCAAGAGAGTTGGGTTATGTTCCATTGGTCATTTGGAATGAGTTGGTGCAATTAGTTTGATCCAATTTGAATTGGATTTGGATTTGCTTTCATAGTTTCTTTATGACTGATGCTTGAATGTGTCGCCTAAATGTGGTAGGCTCTTAGGATAAAAATTAATTTTTCTACCCCAATTAACAACTCATAACTAAAATTTTACAATAACTCATAACTTTACATAAAAGCCTAGGAATTAAATCAGAATAATAAAATTTTTAGCAACCCCTTAGCTAGATGGATGAATGTATAATATCATGCATATCATATTATTCCACTCTTGTTAAGAGGAGGCTTCCATCTTTGCCAGAGAACCAAGGCTTAACCTGTGAGAGCCTTTGGTGGAAGAACATCCCTTTCTCTTTTAATTTGACCCATAATCAAGTTCTCATGCATTTAGGCATACAAAATCCCATAGCCTGTGTCAAAATAAAAAGTCCAAAAGAATCAAATAAATTTGAGCAAATTTGCATTAAATTAAGTCATGGATTCATACCACTCATATTCTAGTCTCTTAGAGAGTGAGTTTAAGGACTTATCTCCTTTCTAAATGAATAACAGTTTAACCATCTTGCAAAGCATAAGACTTGCCTACATAGATTTAAAGCGTAGGAGGAGTTAGCTGGTTGCCACTCCAGGCGATAATAAGTCAAGTAGGTGGTTTATTCTCTCTTATGGAGGTAAACCATATACCCATTTTCATCTTAGATTTATGTAGCTTCTTTATTTTGTACCAAGACTTCTTAGTTTAGGAATTTGAGGTAGTTGTTTCCTTTGGGCTACAAGCATAAATCCTCACCTCTTAGGCATTTCTACAATCTTATATTGTGGAATTATAATCCTAACAATCTAATAAAATGTCAACTCAAATAATTAACTCACTTCAAATTTCAAAAAAATATAAAGCCCGATTATAGGATAGATTAGAATGCTCACTAGGCTTCCTAGTATCATGAGCATTTCCTACTTTCTCCCTTTGGATTCCAAAAATAATTCTTATCCTTGATCTATCCCATTTGATTTTCTAAAATAGCCAATCCTTTGATAGTCTTAATCTTGAAATCTTTGGAGACCTTAATTGTCTACTTTAATCAAGAGTATTCATGAGGAATTATCATTTCTTAGGATGTAATTAACTATGGGGGCTTGCCTCCATAGGGAACTTAACGAACTTGGCTTAAAATAAACCCTAATTTACATTTTCATGTAAAGTAGGGGAAATATCTCTGGTATATTAGAAGACCCATCATGCCTTACGAGTCCTTTTTTGGTGATTAGGTCCATTATAGGGTGATGATTTCTATCTTTTGAGATAGTACATCATTCTTTAATGTCATACCCGATCACTTCAATAAGTACCACCTAAGATCTGTGTGGTGTCCCACATCCTCAAAAATAAACACCACAGATTATTTTGGTGACTCTGCTGGGGAAGGTTCCTCTTTCCATCTTTAGTAGATAATTATTGTCTCCAAGTATCGATAGTGGAGTTATATTTTATATAGGCCCGAGACTATTATTCTTTTCATTAGCAATTAGCTTATTTTATCTTTAAGCAAAGCTCGCCAACATCCTTTAGGTTTTAAGACCTCACTCCATGTTGGTCTTAAAATCCCTATTGGGTCCCCCAATAGGTAAAAATTAAAATTAATCAAACAAAGAGATGACCATAAATTAAGAACCTCTTCACCATTCTAATGGTGAGGCAAGGTTCATCCCATGAACAATAAGAAAATAAAACCCTTATGCAAAATAACATGTTTTTCCAAAAGCACTTTTCAATATCTACATAGTAAGACAACTTTTTAAAGAGGCAGAAAACACATATAACCAAACCTTATTTAACAAATCCTATGATTGTTACATGGAGGTTCTTTTCAAAGTCAAAATCAACCATTTTTAATGTCTTTTTCAAAAGCACATTTTCTTTATAAATAGCTATCCCCATCCCACACACTAAAATTTGTTGGGTGGAGATTCTATTTTTGAATTAAATTATAATATAAAATTTAAACTCTACTTAGCATATTTCACATGTGCTAGAGTTGAAGTTTCCCCCCTTTTTGAAAAGCAATAAATCATACACACACAAAGGAGTCAAGACATATTTGAACCTTCCCCAACCCACGACATTTAACATAATTTGTCAAATGGGAGCTCCCCTTCCCTAAAAGAAGGTAGAGGAAATTGAATTCTATTTGCATTTGTCTAATAAAACTCCTTGCCAAAGTCTTTGACTTCTAAACACATTGGGAACTAATTTGACATGTCCAAGTATATCAAATGAGAACCCCATTTTTTGAAAATCATAAAAAATTGAACTCCATTTAACATACCTGAGTTTGTTAAATAAATTCTGTTTCTTTCAAAAATCATAAACACATTTGACTTTCACTTAACATACCAAATTTATTAAGTGAGAGTTTCATTTTCAAAAATCACAAACACATTTGACTTTCGCTTAACATATGAAATTTGTTAAGTGAGAGTTTCATTTTCAAAAAAAAAAAAATCATAAACACATTTAACTTTCACTTAACATACCAAATTTGTTAAGTGTGAGTTTCATTTTCAAAAATCCCAAACACATTTAACTTTCACTTAACATACCAAATTTGTTAAGTGAGAGTTTCATTTTCAAAAATATATTTGACTATCACTTAACATACCAAATTTGTTAAGTGAGAGTTTCATTATCAAAAACACATTTAACTTTTTCTTAACATACCAAATTTGTTAATTGAGAGTTTCATTTAAAAAAAATCATAAACACATTTAACTTTCACTTAACATATCAAATTTGTTAAGTGAGAGTTTCATTTTAAAAATCATAAAACACATTTAATTTTTACTTAACATACCAAATTTGTTAAGTGAGAGTTTCTTTTTCAAAAAAAATAAATAAATAAATCATAAGCACATTTGACTTTCACTTAGCATACCAAATTTGTCAAGCAATAGTTTCATTGTCAAAATCACAAACATATTCGACTTTCACTTAACATACCAAATTTGTTAAGTGAGAGTCTCTTTTCAGCACACATTTGATCCCTATTTTAACATACCAAGTTTGTTAAATAAGGATCCACTTTTTCATGTCAAACCACACTTGAGCTTTCCCTTAACATATCAAATTTGTTAAGTGAAAGTCTCATTCTCAAAGAAAAATAAATATATCTCAAACAAATTTGGGGCTTTCACTTAACATACCAAATTTGTTAAGTGGGACTCCCATCTTCAAGGAAAAGTAAATTTATCTCACAATCACATTTAACTTTCACATAACATACAAAATTTATTAAGTGAAAGCCTCATCATCAAACATAAATCAAACACATATGGCATCTACTTAACATACCAAATTTGTTAAGTAAGAAGTCTCATTTTCAATTTAAAATATCACATAGTCAAATCTTCAAAAGGAAAAATTTTTGAAACACTCAATCACAACCTCTTCATAGAATACCCAAATTTGCTAAGTAGAGGTCTTTCAAACTATCAATCTTTTCAAACAAAATGCACAAAACACAAATATCTCCAAAGAAATTTCTCCTCAAATTTTAAAACCCCACCCAACCTACCTAAATCGATTGAGTATGGGTTCTAAATCAAAATCAATTGGCAAAGGCTCTCTCAATATCAAAAATCTCTCTAAATTTTGATGAACCCCACTTAACATCTTTAAGATTGTTTAGTGTGGGTTCAAATTCAAAATCAAAACTTGAAATCAATGATTGAAGGTGAATATCATGGTAAGTGTCCGACTCAACTATATTTTAACAATGCAAAGTTTAGTGCAATCAATTCTTCCCGTCATCAATCAACATTTATGGCTCCCAGCAAGCTTGTGTTTTCCTTCCGCACTGGCCTAAACCTAGCTCTGGATCAAGCTAGTCTATCTACCACTAGCTCCACCAAGGTCATCAACTTTGGCCATGGTTTTGAGGGGGTGAGGATTTCTTGTGAGGGGATAGCCCTCAACACAGTTAGCATGGAGGACATGGTGGGGTAGACACCATTTATCTGATTCGATACGCCATCTGATTCTGAGTTTCCTCCACTAAAGAGGAAGGCCTGTTGTTCTACTACCAGTATCGGTTTACTGCGGTGTTCCCAGGGTCTTCACTACTACTACCCTTCCTTGGACACCTTAAAGGGGAAGACTACCTTAGTTTTTGAGATAGTCTCCTCCACATTTGAGGTGGGTGCTAGCTCTTGCTCTGCTATACCTACATGTACACAGCATCACAATAAGAACCACAAGATCAAGCGGCATCACAAGAGGGTGGAGAGAGAGATGGACGCCACGTCCCATATGGCTGAAGAGCGATCTCCCTGTGAGACCTCTCCACATTTGAGTGGTAGTAGGTTCCAACCCCTATCAACCTCAAATGGAGAGGACTATAGAAGGATTACTTCACTACCTCCACCACTAGCATATTTCAACACACCGGCTAGGGAGCATAGGAAGCCCTATGCCGGGCTAAAGATAGTCTTGCACCAGGTTGGTTGAGCCTACGGATGCTCAGAGTCTGGTACAGTTTTTGATCTAAGGATAATTATCCCTAGGAGAGTCAGAAGTAAGATCTAGAGGGAGAGAGCCTTGGGGGCTCAGGCATCAACTCAGACAAGTAGGAGGGAATGACAGAGGTTTGCCTGGCAGTCGACAACCTCCACTCTAATGGATTTTCATGATCGTCGCCTTACTAGGATTGATCATTTAGGCAATCATCCTTTGCGGTGCTACCATGAGGAGTAGGCTAAGTCAGGGATAGTGGTCTATTTCCACTCACTGCCCACCATCACCTATCCAGTTCATGACATCCCCCATTCCAATCATGATCCAGAAGCCCCCATCTGGGAAAATGCCAACACCGTTGGTGATCCAACTATGGCCCAAGGATCCCACTCCATCTACCCCACTTGTTGAGGTGAGGTCGAGCTCTCCTATTAGAACTCCCGCCTTAGCTACAGAGAAGAAGGAATGGTAACCCAAGGCCACCGTGGTCGAGTCACGACCACAGTCACAACAATTACAATCACAACAACCCTTGTAGTCTCCACTTGCAGCAACATTAGTGGAGGAAGGGGTAGAAGATATAGATGTAGTGTCCATGGCAGTAGATCCTTCCCATCATTGTTCATGGCGTGATCGATATACCATCTGAGCAGTCCTCCTAGAGAAGCAAAGCAATGCTCAATGTATTTCTATCAGTGAGTATAGCCCCTCCACCGGTCAGCGGTGAGTGTTTGTCCCTGCACAATTAGACCACTCTTCAGATGAGATCGTCACTCAGTACTTTGCTGAGGAAAGGAAACTCTATGGGGATAATTGTTCTGATGAAGAGGATGTTAGGGTCAGTTTTGATCTAGATGGGGATGATCTCTTGGAGGACTCAGCAGAAGTCTATATGGTCAACACTAGGGGTTCCCTCCTTAGAGATCAGTATAGCCAGGAGGGTGTTGTAGTTGAGGAAGAAGACATAAGTCATTCAACCCAACATCTTCGCCAGCAACTAAAGTAGAGAGATGAGCATATAAAGAAGATGGAGAAAAGAATTAAAGACTTATTAGCGGTAGTCCTAGCACTTCAAGGCCATGCTCTATCAGTACATCCTACTCCCTTAGAGGCCGACCACCCTGGGTTGTTGCATGTTTTGGATTATCCTAAGAGTTCATCTCTTGTAGACTAGGATAGTGGCAGCATGCATAGGAAGGTGGTGGGCAGCACCTCCATGTAAAAAAAGATATTAAGTAGTTAGTGGAGTAGTAAGTGAAGGATGGATGCATTGGCACAAGCCTGAGATGGCTCACCTATTTTAAAGGGTAGACCCTACCCAAAGGAATTTGATGGTGTCCAATATCCTAAAAGTTTTGTGCCTCCTTCCTTCAAAATTTTTGATGACAGTGGGAACCCCCCGACAGCACATAGCACATTTTAGGGCAGAATATTGCAATACTGGTGGCAGCGATGCACTTCTATTCCATCTCTTCATCAGTAGTTTGACATGCATCACATTTGATTAGTATGCTGAACTACCCAATGGTTCAGTGAAGACTTTTGCTAAGTTGGAGCACCTCTTCATCAAGAGGTTTATTGGAGCCCAATAAAGGGTAACTATGGGTGACCTCATTGTGGCACAACAAAATCCCAATGAGTCCCTTGTTGATTATATTCTCAGGGAAAAAAAACCTGAGTATGAAGTGTGAACCATAGCTATCTGAACAGCATGCTATAGAAATTCTTCTCAAGAATATTCTTGGCCTGTTTACTTTCATGCTCAAGAGATTTACAATCAAAGCTTTTGAGAAGTTAATCAATAAGACGGCTAGCCTACAAGGGGAAGCTAAATAGTTACCTTTTCAAGATCAATCATTCAAGCCCAAGCCATAAAAGCATTGAAAGAAGCGGTCTTGGTAGAAACAGGGAACCGAGCGACCAGAAAGCCGATGAGGCCTTGTGCATAGTATCCTCTATTTCCACCTCTTCTACCACCACCTCGGTCATCATACCAACCACCATAGTTTCCACAGTAGTCATCGCTGCTTCCTCCACAATATACTCAGCAGGGGTACTCATATCCACCTCCAGGTAGCTATTACCCACCTAATCTTGCTGATAAATTGAATAAGCCATATTCATTCAAGAGGGAGGTAGTTAGGAAGATCTTTAATAAAATTTTAAAGAAATCTAACTTTCAGTTACCTGAGCCCAAGAGGCTGGAAGATGTGGGCAAGAGTAATGATTATAATTATTTCCCTTACCACCGCATGGCTAGTTGTGTCTTGGAGGATTGTGTCACCTTTAAGGACTAGCTTGAGTGCATCTACAAGTCAAGAGCTATTATTATCCCCAAGGAATACTTGTTAGAACAACCCTTCAGTTTTATCAGAGAAATTCTTGGGGATACTTGCAATCCTCTTAAGACAAAAGAAGGTTGGGATATTGCCTTATCCGGAACCTCTAAAGAAGTGGTCTCTAAGATCAAGAAGCTTTCTTTACAGGTTCCTAAAGAAACTCAGACCTCCAAAACTAAGAAAGGTTTGCAAGTTGCCAAAGATAACTTGAAGAAGGTGTCAACCCACAATGAGCGACTACCTTACTAGCATAGTATACAACCACCGTTTGAAGACTCCATCCATTGCATTTACTTCTTCCTCCACTAGCTCCTCTTCCTCCAATAAGAGCATTGTATCAGTAGACAAGGGCACTATACCCCTTTCCCCACTTACTTTATTAGATTTTTATCATGTACCTCCATCTAAGAAGAAATCAATGAAGAATGATTTCACTTACATCTTGACTACTTCTAATACTCTAAATTTTATTCCCCTCAAAAACTCTCCAAGTCTACAAAATAATAATGATAACTTTAGTTTCGATCATTCTTCTTCTGATTTAGAAATGGATTTCCCATTTCTAAATCACAAGGGTTCACCTCTTGAGATTAATTTGGAGACATCCGACTCCAATGATCCTATAGGAGAAGTGGTAGGTACACCTGATGAGAAGGTAGAACTTCCGACAAATTCATCATTCCAAGAGGTCACTGAAGTTAACCTTCGTAGTGGCAAAGTCCTACCTCCTAGGGTGGAACCTCAGGATAAGGGTAAGCAAATCATTATTTCTAAAGAGCAGATAGCCCCTCCACAAAATACTCCACCCATGGATATGCTTGTAGAGGATTAAGCCAAGGTTGACTACAATGTCTTAGCACATCGTAGAAAGCTACCATCTAAGTTAAGCATATATGACGCCCTTATCTTATCCAAAGAGATGAGGGAGTCCCTAATCAAGGCTCTTCTTGATCCGGAGATATGCTTAGCCCAGCTGATCGCTACTGAAGAGGAGGCTCATAATTTAGAGGACACTCTAGGAGTTACATTTAGTGATGAAGACTTACTTCTAGGGAGGACCAAGCACAACCGCCCCCTTTAAATTACAATGGATATTAGAAGATATAGGATATCCAGAGTTCTTGTCGACTAGGGTGCATTAGTGAATATTATGAGTCTAAAAACCCTCGCTTACTTGAGGATTGACATCTCCAAACTTTTAAAAGAGAGGATGATGTTAAGAGAATTCAATGAACAAGGCGAGAGGGATTTAGGCTCTATAGTATTGCTATTAGAAGTAGATGATTGAAAGACTACCACCAAGTCTCATAGTATAGATTCAAATACATCTTTCAATGCTTTGCTTGGGACACCGTGGATACATGAGAACACCATGGTTCCATCCTCTCTACACAATGCATAAAGTTCATGAGGGGTGGGATTGAATACTGCGTTAAAGGAGATCATAAGCCATTCACAATTTGTGGGGTTGGAATATATAAAGATGCGACATACTATCTCCCTCAAAATCAACAAGTCTATTCTCGTGAACTTTGCTAAAGTTCAAAAATAAAAGAAAAATAAAAGGAAAAAGAAAAAGAAAAGAGAAAGAAAAGGAAAAAAGAAAAGAAAAAAGGAAATGAGAAAGAAAATAAAAGGGAGCGAGAAATAGACTTAGAGGAGAAAGTAGAGCCTGACAATAGATTCCACCCACAGTTCGTTACTCCATCCAAACATGTGGGTAGGATGACTCAACCTCCACCAAGCAAAGGAAGAGAGAGATCCAGAGACATGCCTAGAGACGGAAGACCTCCTTATTGGCCATCCAATAGGAGTTATGTCCCTACTACCAAGACTACACCTCCTATCTATATAGACTTAGAATCTAGTTTAGAGGATAAGTCATATATGATTAGTACACTAGCTAGCACTTCTAGATGGAAAATCTCCATGCAAGTTACAATTGTGCTAGACAGCGATGAAGACCGGGCTTCTAGGCAAAGCATAAGTGTATCTGAGTCTATATGTGAAATAGTGAAGCATCAGTTGGGAACTTTATCTCTAACCCCACTTTCCTCACAAAACATTGAGGATTTGGTAGTTAAGAAAGCCCCTAAGTCTTCCACAAATGTAAAGGTGCATAAGTTCTTTCTTAGAGCATCATCCATAAGTCAAGAAACTGATGTAGAACTTGAGGATGATTCATATAAAGATTTAATAGAATTATCTTTTGATTGGTAATCACCTTGTGTTCTTAATTTAGTAAAGAAAGGATTAATTCCACATGCTTGGTCTAAACATAGGTCAGATTACTTTGAAAGTTTATGGGATAATAATCTGGAACATTCAATCAATCAAACTAGATTTGACAAGTGGGTCCAGTTGATGATAATGATTACTACTTCATCATCACCAATAATTTAGAATATGATAGGTTCTTTTCCAATCATGCTAACTCATATGAGGAGGTGTGCTTAAAAACTTCAAATAATCCAAATGAATTTGAAGTCAATGATGCGCCTCCACAGTTCGAAGAGGAGATCAGATCAACTGTCGATGAGCTCAAAGAAATCAACCTAGGAACTAAAGAAGATCCATGCCCAACATATATCAGTTCTTTATTGAATAAAAAAGAAACCAATAATTTAGTGAAATTATTGATTGAGTTTAAGGATTGCTTTGCATGAAGTTATGAAGAGATGGCTGGTCTATCTCCTGACATAGCAGTTCATAACCTAGCAATAGAACCTAATGTTAACCCTGTCAAGAAAGCTCCTAGATGCATGCGATTAGACATTGAACAGCAGGTCACTTCTGAAATCAAGAAACTGATCAATGATGGCTTTATTAGGGAAGAAAAATATCCTACCTTGTTGGCTAGTGCCTTCTCACATAAGAAAAAAATGGCCAAATTCGCATATGCATTGATTTTAGAGATCTAAATAAGGCATGTCCTAAGGATGAATTTCCACTTCCTATACCAGAATTAATGGTGGACATTGCCTCATCTCATGCAGTATTCTCCTTTATGGATAGGTCATCTGGCAATAACCCAATTAAGATGGCCCCAGAGGATGAAATAAACACTACCTTTCGAACCCCGATCGAAATATATTGTTATAAGGTCATGCCTTTGTCCTTAAAAATGCCGGTGCCACATACCAGCGAGTCATGACTTGAATCTTTGATGAACTCATTCATCATCAAGTTGAATGATACATCAATGATCTCATTGTCAAAAGCAAAGAAAAGGAAGACCATCTTTTTTACTTGAGAGTAGTTTTCAAAGGGTTAAGACAATACAACCTCAAAATGAACCCCTTGAAGTGTGCATTCGGAGTAGCTTCAGAAAAATTTCTTGGGTTTGTTATCTGACACAGGGGAATTGAAATTGATCTGAAAAAGATCAAAGCGATATTAGACATGCCACCCTCTAAAAACCTAACACAATTCAGGTCATTCCAAGGGTGGTTGGCATATCTAAGATGCTTCATTTCCAACTTATCAGGTAGATGCCAACCATTCTCAGCACTTATCAAAAAGATGCCAAGTTCAAATGGGATGACAAGTTCCAGCATGATTTTGAATACATTAAGCAATATCTGATGGCGTTGCTAGTCTTAGTAGCCTCTATCTCAGGCAAGCCGCTCATATTCTATACTACTGCATTAGATGACTCCTTTGGTGCTTTGTTGGCTTAAACCAATGATGAAGGGAAAGAGAATGCTCTCTATTATCTCAGTCATCATCTAATCCCTACTGAGGCAAACTATCCACCTATTGAAAAGCACTGCCTAGCTTTAATCTTTGCATCCCAAAAGCTACAGCACTACATGCTTTCTCATAAGATTAACTTGATCTCTAGAGTCAATTCACTGTAATATCTCATGACACGGCCGACCTTATCTGGATGGTTGGAACATTGGTCCATGATTTTATCTCTGTTTGACATAACATTTGTACCCCCTCCATGCCGTAAATGGACAAGCACTTGCAGATTTCTTAGCATTGCATCCACTCCCTGTTGACTCTCTGCTTAATGATGATCTCCCCAATGAACAAATCATGAACTTAGGGGGTACTAGTGCTTGCCACTGGAAGATGTACTTTGATGGTGCAACTTCCTCTCAAAGAGGAGAAGAATCACAATTTACTATCCTAGGGAAGGCAGAGGTAAGAATAATTCTACTAACTTCAGACCGCGATGTGATGAGATTCTTATATCATCTATCCAATCCTTATACCGATAATGAAGTTGAATATGAGGCTCTGTTTGCCGATCTAGAGTTAGTCATTACATTATGTGTTCAGAGTATCAACATCTTTGGGGATTCTCAATTAGTCATCAACCAAATTGCTGGGTCCTACAAAGTTCTAAAGCCTAAGCTCCATCATTACCATAAGTACACTATGGAGTTGTTGGCCCAAATCCTAGAGGTTACCATCAAGATTCCTCAGGAGAGAATGCACGACATTAGCCAAACTTTCCAAAGAGTTGGCATGTCCAGAAGATGAGTCCATTCCAATAAGGGTCTAAAATAGACAAGTCTTATCCCTTATTGATGCTGAACTCATTGAGAGATTCTCTCTTGAAGGGGAGTTTTCCATTTCTAAAAAGAACGAGGAGTTAGATTGGAGGCAACCATTCATAGATTATTTAAATATAGGAAAACTACCTCAAGAAAAATCATTAGCACACCAAGTGAAATAGAGAGCCCTTTCTTATACTCTTGTAAGTTGCACCTTGTACCGGAAATCCTTCGATCATATTTGGTTACATTGTCCAGACAAACATGAAGCCCATAGGATCATGACTAAGGTACACTTAGGGTTATGTGGACCACATCAATCCGGTCTGAAGATGAAAGCTAAGATCAAGAGACTAGGATACTACTAGCATTCAATAATCACAGATTGTATGGATGTAGCTAGGAGATGCCACCAATGTTAGGTACACCATGTGGTCCTACATCAATTACCCAACATTCTACAACTTGCATTGGCCTCATGGTCATTTGAGTGTTGGGGTACTGACATAGTGGGTTTGATTGATCTTCGTTCTTCCAAAGGTCATCGATTCATTCTAGCTGCTACTGACTACTTTTCTAAGTGAGCGAAGGCAATTTCACTTAGAGTGGTCACAGCTCAACATGTTCTCTAGTTTTTCAGGAACCATATCGTATATAGGTTCTAGGTACCTCGATGAATTATATTTGATAATGGTACTGCATTCAAGAGCATTAAAATCAACAGCTTTGCTCAGAGACACAGCATAGATTGAAGATATTCTATCATCTACTACCTAAGGGTAAATGAGTTAGCAAAGCCTTCAAAAAACCCTCATTCAAATCAAGACACTATATGACAATAAAATGATGATGGCATGAATAGTTGAAGCCTTATGGGTTTTCATACCATATACAAACTCCAACTCTACCCCTTTCTCCTTAGTGTATGGGTAAGTCGCTCTACCATTAAAATTAACTCCCATCACAAGGATATCAGAAAAATCATATGGAAAACTAATGCCAAGTTGTGGGAGATCAAGGTTTGGAGGAGAGACGCCTACGGGCATGCCAGAACCTCGAGTTATACAAAACTAAGATGATTCAAGTTCATAATAAGTTGGTCCGTCCTAGAGCTTTTCAAGTAGGAGAGCTCATTTTAGTTCTAAGGAGGCCAATTCTTGCCCATCGAAAGATAAGAGGCAAGTTTGAACCCACTTGAGAAGGCCCTAATGCCATATATAAGGCCTACCAAAGAGGGTCTTACCAACTCATAAATTGTAAAAGAGAGCGCCCGATGCTTCCAATTAATGGGCTCTGCTTAAAGATATATTATTCATAAATTTTATTTGAAAATAATTATCAATAAAACTTCTTTTCATCTCAAATTTCATTTATTTTGTGTTAGAAATATCTTTGGCCCGTGAATCCGCTATGACATATTTAAGGTAGGTATAAGAGAACCCAAGCGGCATCATATTCCTTCCTTCATCAACACAACACAACCACATATGAAATAAATGAATATCTTTCTTTCTGGCTATTTTGATGTGAGAACAAGCTCACTCACTCATTAGCTCTAGATGGCTCATGCTACCCTCATATATGTTACCCCAATGGTTCTTGTTTAGAGGATGTGAGTCCCCATGCTTTCTTTCTAACTTGACCATTACACACCTATGAGTGTCTTGTCAGTTTGGTAGTCTTCATTGCACTGCCAGTGAACTACCTTATGTTGGCATTATTTAAGAAGATGTAAGTCCCAACATTTTCTACTTGAACTAGCCACCATACTCTGACCAGGTCGAGTTTCCCTGAGGTTTAGGTGTAAGAGTCCCTAGTGGCATCCTATTCCTTCATATCAAGCACAAATACACATATATTTCTTTCATGCTATTTTGATGTGAGAGCAAGCCCCCTGTGGCACTCACTCATTAGCTGCTCTAGGTTAAGTTCAATTTGTTTCCTAAAATAATCGATCACCCTCGTTGTCATTTATTTGAGGATGTGAGTCCCTGCTTTCTTTACCATTACAAATTCTTGTTAGTTTCATAGTCTTGTTGCAACTAAGCTACTCATGGTTGATCTTGTTTAAGAAGATGTGAGTCCCCGCGCTTTCTTCTTGAACTAATCATCATGATCTAACTAGGTCAAATATATTTGAGGTTTAGGGTTAGCCCCACAGAGGCTCCTTTCCTCTTGACTATGTTTGAGTTGATATAAGTCCCCAGTGCATTCAGTCAGTAGTCACCTAGGTTGGATGGCACCTATTGAGCAGAAGACAGACTATCCCAATAGTCAGTTCCACTTTAGAGAGATGTAAGCCTACATGCCTTCTTTCTAGACTGATTATTGCAAATCGATGGGCACCGTAGGTTGGTTGATATTCGCTATATTGACAGTGACTCACTCGGTGGATACACCACTCTTGGCAAATGTAAGTCCCCGCTTTCACCTTGAGTTCACCTATATGTGACTAGCCATGTCATCTTTCCGGATGTTGATTAAGCCTTTAGTAGCCCCATCTCCCTGTCATTCTATTTGGATCATCCTTTGACCCCATTTAGACACTACGTTTACTTTTGGATTGGAGCCCTCCTTCCCTAGTAGCCACCCCTGGTTGAGAATTTGTTCAATGCATGAGTCCCTTAGTTTAGTAAGTCTGAGATAGGTCTAGGCTGATATAAGCTACTTCTCAGTGTGATCCCTCACAAACCAATAGGGGCCATATTAAAACAAACTAAACAAATAAACAAAATTAATTCTTTTATGGATTAGGAATTCAAGACCCTAGTGGCCCCTTTCCCAAGTAGCATTTATCTTTAGGTGTAAAGAAACTCCCTATAGGAATTTCGACTACTTTGAGTTGAGATAAGTCCAGTCACTCACTGTTGTGCCACCCATGAGTTACCCTAATGGCCATCTTTGCTTTGAAAGATATAAGTCTATATTCTTCTAGACAGCTGTAAACTGACCTTAGGTCGGGTCATTATTTGTGCACCCATACCTAGTGGTTTCTTGTTTAAGAAGATATGAGTCCTCGCGCTTTCTTCCTAACTTAACCATTGTAAATCAAAAGGCACCCCTTAGGTTGGTTAGCTCTACCTAATGGTTGGTAGACTATCCCTTTGGATTTATACACCTAAGATGTCGGATATTCCCTTCTTAGTAGATCCATCACACACCAATAGGGTCCATCTAAAATTAAATTAATTTGGATTATTCTTGAGTCGATATGAGTTCACATTGGCATTCACTCAAATAGTCACCCTATGTCGGGATTGATCTATTGTGCCATCAATAGATCACCAACCCATCCCTACTTTAGAAGATGTGTTATACGCTTTCTTCTAGTCTGCACAGAAGGAAACCCTTAGGCTAGATAGTTCTACCTTGTAGCTGGTAGACAACCCTTTCATACTTGTAAATCTGAGATAGGTCAAGGATAACATAGCTCCTTCTTAGTGGTTCCATCGAATGCTAACAGGGTCCCCAATATAACACACAAAATTAAATTAAAGAAAATCAAATCAAATTAATCATCAGGACTACTCTTGAGTTGAGGTAAGGCCCCCAATGGCACTCACTCAGTAGTCTCCCTTAGGTCGGGTTCAACTTGTTGTGCCACCAACGAGTTCCCCCGGCGGTCGTCTTTGCTTTGAAAGATGTAAGTAGATTATGCATTCTTTCCAACATGATTGTTGCAAACCGACGGGCAGCCTAAGGTCAGGTCCGATTTGATATGCAAGGAATCGATCACCCCAGTGGTTCCTTATTTAGGAGGATGTGAGTCCTCGTACTTGCTTCCTAACTTGATCATTGCAAATTGAAAGGCACCCCTTAGGTTGGTTAGCTCTACTTAATGGCTGGCAGACCATCCCTTTGGATTTGTAATCCTAAGATAGGTCTAGGCTGATATTCGCTATTTCTTAGTAGATCCATTGCACACCAACATGGTCCATATAAAATTGAATTAATTTTGACTATTCTTGAGTCGATATGAGTCCACCACAGCATTCACTCAAATAGTCACCTTAGGTTGGGATTGATCCGTTATGCCATCAATAGATCACCCCAATGGCTAATCCCTACTTTGGAAGTTGTAATTCTACCACGCTTTCTTCCTAGTACAGTCGTTGCACACCGAAAGGCAACCCTTAGGCCGAATTGTCCTACCTTGTGGCTGGTAGACTACCCCTTTGGACTTGTAAATCAGAGATTGGTCAAGGCCGACATAACTCTTTCTCAATGGGTCCATTACACGCCAATAGGGTCCATAATATAACACACAAAATTAAATTAAATCAATATAAATCAAATTAATCATCAGGACTACCCTTGATTTGAGGTAAGACCCCCAGTGGCACTAATTAAGAGTCCTTGGTAGGTTCGATGTTATCCATAGATCACCCCAACTAGATCCCTACTTTGGAAGATGTAAGTCTACTATGCTTTCTTCCTAGATAGTTGTTGCACACCAAAGGCAACCCCTTAGGTTGGATATAGTCCTACCTTATGGCGTGTAGACTACCCCTTTGGACTTATAAATCTAAGACAAGGCCCTGTCCTTCTTCTTAGATAGTCCATCGCACACCCATAATAACAAAATAAATTCAAAAACCTCCAGTGGAGTCAAATTAAACATTGAACAAACCAAATTTCTCTCCAGCGAGGCATAAATCAAATTAGCCTCCATAGTGGAACTTAGATCTAAATCAAACAAATTCAATCGAGTGTACATCCCTAATGGATATGCCCTCAATCTAGAACCCTTCTCCCCAGTGGAGCCATAATAAATTAAACCAACCTCCCTAGTGGAGTCTAATCAAACAAATCAAAGAATTCAATCAAATTTGTTATCCCAGATACACACCAAACAAATCATACTCATAATCAAACTCAAATTTATATCCTCAACATAACTTGAACTGCTTCCCAGTGGGAAGGTTCATGTACTCAATCCCTGATTCTTCTTGATCTCTTATGCCTTTGACATAAAGAGAGTCTCATTGCATAGATATCATGATTCTATCAACCTTTCAGGTCTAGGTATAGATCACTTTCATTGTTTGTTGAAATCTTCTAGATATTGTTGATCATTTCGCCACCAATGTGCGTGTGCCTGTCTACACCACACCTATTGGGGTCCTTTTGTTGACCTCACTTTTGGAGTGAGCTCTTAACCTCTTCTTCTTAGACTTAGGACTCTTATAGACACTAAGAACTCCTTAGTCATAAGACACTTCTAGTGATTAGATGAATACCTAACCTAAGCCTAGAGACTTAGAAGTGTCTATGCCTTAGGGTTTAAGAAAATTACCTATCCCATAGCCTAAACCCAATATAAATATACTTTCTCAAATAAAACCAAGACTTAATTCTCAATCCAAATCTCAAATTCAAATTCAAATTCCAAATCTAATTTCAAAATTTGAGTCCAAATGATTGAAACCCAAAATCAAATTCAAATCCTAAAACCCCCTCCTAAGCCATATGAACCACATTCATAAGCTTAGCCAAAACTTCACTTCAATCAAATAAAACTTAATTGATCTCTTTATAAATCAATCATTCCATCATTTATATTCACAAATATAAATGAAATCCAAATTCAAATGACCAAAACTATATGAAAAATCAAATCCAAACTCAATAAACCCTTTAAGCAATTTGGACTTAAATTCTATCCAGATCAAAACTAATGAATTTTCTCTTGAATCAATCATTCATCCAATTATCTACCCAAATATAAATGAAACCTACAATCATCAAATCAAATCAAAACCAACCCAAGTCAAACCCAACCTAGCCCGTTTGACCTAAAAATTTCAAATAAGCCCAAATTCCTTAGACTCCAAATTGATTATCGTTGAATTTATATTCCAATCTAGGGCTCATATATAAGTTCAACTAAACTCAAATCAAACCAAAACCAAACCAATTGACCCAGGTCCACTTGACCCAAAGTGACTTAAAGTACCCATTTGAGCCAACTTCTAATCCAACCCAAATTGGATTGAACCAACCTCACCAAAATCTTCCACCATGATTGTGATCACCTAGGATGATCAATTATAATCACTGCCAAACCAAGCCCAATTGGCCATTTGATCCAAATTGACCCAAATTGCCTAAAGGACCAAATCAGGTCAAATCATGATCTAACCCAAATTGATTGCAACCAATGGCTCAAGTTCATTCCAAATTGATTATTGAACTTGACCAAAGCCATAATTAAACCCAATTTGATCAATCGAGCCCAATTGGTCAACTTGACCCAACCTAGCCCAAATTGCCTAAAGGGTCAATTTAGCCTAAATCCAGATTAAATCTAAATTAATTCAAACCAAAGACCACATTCATCTTCAATTAGTCAATTGAACATGAATGAACCTATAACCCAAGCTAATTTTGCCAATTTTGTCCAAATGGGTCAATTTGACCTAATTGACCCATACGACCTAAATTGGGCCAAATCCCTTGAAAATAAGCCAAAACCCACTAAGGGCTGATCAAATACGACCCAAACCCATTTGGGATCATCCTAAAACTAACCCAACCCATTTTAAATCCCTCATGAATCCTCCCCCACATAAGATTCCACCCAACCTCATTTAATCCCCCCATCACATGCACTTAACTCCTCCCCAACATTTGCATTGAATAAATTTGATCATATGGCAATAAGAGAGGACTTTGGAGCAAAACTCCAAAGTCCTCAATCAATCAATCGTCCATCCCAACCACCCCAAGCAAGGTGGCAATCAATTTGGAGCCAAAAAGTTCAAAAAAAGCTTGTAATTTCGGCCATTATGAAAGGAGGGGGAGATGAGGCTTGAGATGTCTTCCTCCCACCACCATTCATCCCCCAAAAGCTCCCCAAAATAAAAAGGAACTCATCCCCCACTTCTTTGAGGCATTTTTGAGCTCAAAAACATAAGTAATTGTTCTTCAGAACGATGAACATCGGAGAAGGCGCTCAAGGGAGGCAAGGGCCAAAGATCACTCCAAAGATTTCTCATATACCTAGGAGTTCGGTCAGATCTTCACCATCGCCAAAAAATCATCCTCGATGAGGTAAATTTTGTCAAACCGTAGCAGGCCTTAGGATTTCACACATTATGTAATAATTTTCTCACGATTTTAGGAATTTTCCTTAGATAATCCTGCATTTTTTACTTTAAATCATCCCAATTAGGAAATAGAATTTTTTCGGTGCAAATCGGCATTAAAATGGCTCCAATTGGTTAAGTTTTGGCTTAAAAATTCACCGTCTACTCACATCATTAATTCGATCCCGCATATGGATCGACGGCTTAGCGGACGTGGATCACGCGGATCCGAGCCTTCGATCACTTGATGCAATGGACCATTCGATCACGCTTTTATGACAACACGGATCGCATGATCGAAGCCCGAATGCGGAAGTGATTTGACCGCTCGACGGCTTCAACGATCGATCCTTTAAATCGCATGCTAATCGCTTGATCTTGGCCTATGGATTGAGCAATCTGATTTGGACCATCAAAACTGTGATCGGACGGTCCAGGTTGAGCCGCGGGTCACTGTCTTTTCCCGCCCAAACCGCACCTATTTCCTTTGTTTTATAAAAAATAATAATAATTTAATCACCTGAAACTACAAAAATTCATAGAAAAAATACTTAACCAAAAATTGTAAACAATGGCTCATTGGAATCGCCTTCCTGAGAAGAATCCAACAAATCCAAAATCCCCAAATTTATTAGGTATTGTGAGCTTAATTTGAGTTTTTGTGGAAAACCTATTTCATTAATTAAACTAAAAATATAAGTCAGATTAAATTGATATTTTTAGAGATTGAAACTAAAGTTAAAGCAAATTTACCATAAAAATTTTAAGTTAAAAGACTTATGGATTAGGAGAAATTAAATTTTGAAGTTCAGATTATTCAATTTAGTAAAATAAATTAAATAAAAATTCAAAAATTTACAAAAATCATCAAAATGGCATAAATCACTTCAATTGACATCTATAACTCTTAAGAAAATAATGTGATCTTCTGAATCTTGATGAACCCCAAACAAACACTTAAGATTATAGTTTAATCAATTAAAAAGTTAATTAAAATATAATCTAAAAATAATTTAAATTAAATTAAATACGATTAAACCTATTTAAGCGAATAAAACTCAATTAAATGATTAAATCTTAAATCAAACTCAAAACCCAACAAATTTAGGAAACTTTAATCATTTGATACTAATCGAATAAAATAAAATAAAATTAAAGTAAACTTATTTAACATATGATTAAATAACATCCATTTGGAATGAGATAATTAATTATCCATTAAATATTTCAACCTAATAACTAAATCAAACATGTTAATGAAATCAAACAAACATAATAAATGAATCAAATTAAGTAAAACCCAAATCATGAATAATAAAACTTAATTCTTCAAACATCTAACTAACGCAAGTTTAATAAATGAATCCATCATTTTAATTAATCAGATTAATTTAAATAGGTTACATTAAAGCTAACTCTAAAATTAAGCTTAAATCAAACCCCTAATTAAATTTAATAATCACACCCCTCAAATAAACTAATTAAGTTAATCAAATTAATCATATTAAACCTAAACTTAATCAAACATAATTAAGATACAATTAAACACTAATCAAAAAATTAAATTAAAAAAATCATTAAGTCATTAATCTCTAATTAAACAAACCTTTAATTAATCTAATAATTTTAATTGACCTTTAATCAAACATCTAATTAATGCAAACTTAATAAATTAATCCATCATCTTAATAAACCAAATTAACTTTATAAATCAAATTAAAATTAATTCAAATCAAACACTTAATTAATCTACTAATTTAATCACATATTAAATAAACTAATTTCTAAATTAATCATATTAAACTTAAGCTTAATCAAACATAAAATGCAATTAAATGCTAATCAAACCCTAATTTAAACTTAAATAATTAACTCATCAATTACATCATTAACCCAAATAAATATGAAATCAAATTAAAAATTAAACAAATCTTTGTTTAATTTAATAATTAATCATACATCTTAAATAAACTAATTAAGTTAATCAAATTAATCATATTAAACCTAAGCTTAATCAAACATAAATGCAAATTAATCAAAACCTAAATTAAACCTAAATTATTAAGTCATTAATTACATCATTAGTATAAACAAATATGTCAAATTGAAAATTAAATAAAACCTTTATAATTAACATAAATACACTTAATTAAACTAATCACATAATCACATTGAACCTAAGCAAACCCATAGACCAATAAAGCGAATCTAAATCAAATTAAATTAAATTAAGAAAGACTCTCATGAATTTAATATGTAATCAAATCAAATCTCATTCAACCTGCTTAAATAAGATAAATTAATCAACTATCCAATGTATGAAATCAAAATAGAAACCAAACTTTGATGAACATGACAAGTGGATGAGATTAAAATGAAATCCTAATTACAAAGAATCAAACCCAATTAAAATCAAAATAAAATATCAATTAATCTAATCATCAAACTACAAATAAATGAACAACAATAATTAAATAAACAAAAGTTAAATCACATAACCATAATCAAAGAAATTAAATATTAATTTAAAAGGATATTGAATTATCAAGATTTAATTAAATCAAAACATCTAATCTAAAATTAATCAACCAAAGAATGAATAAACAAACTTAAATTTAAATACTAAAGGATATTGAATTATCAAGATTTAATTAAATCAAAACATCTAATCTAAAATTAATCAACCAAAAACACATGAACTTAAACAAACTTAAACTTCATTAGATATTAAGGATATTGAATTATCAAGATGTAATTAAACTAAAACATCTAATCCAAAATCAATCAATCAAATACTTAAACAAACTCAAATTCTAAATTCTAAATCAAGTCAAATGAATCAAATTAATAAATTAAAATGGGCTATTAAGATACTTAAGGACCTTAGTTACTTTAGAATTAGGATGTAGAATAGGTGAGTTCCATCTATAAGTGGAACTCATTCTACTCTTCATTCTTAAAAACCTAAACATCTTCTTAACCAAATAAAAGTGAAATAAAAAATGAAGAATAAATTATTAAATCATTTAAATTAAAATCACCCAAAGGTAAAATTTAAACAAATTCAAACTCTAAATTGAAACTTAAACTAAAGAAGGCTAGTAAAGTCTTATTACACAAGCCTTAAGCACACACATTAGAATACTAAGTCACCACTTCTAGTCCTAAGTTAGGGCATTGTATGTATGATATTGTGTTTTTTTTTGTGCTGTAAAATTTTAGACTGGATGTTAGGGTGTATGTTTCGTATACTAGATTTTAAGCCCTTATTAGCTTAATCATGTTTTCTGCAGGGGTTGTGGTTAATGCGCCGCTATAATAAAAAAATATAAATGCTTTCACTGTGCAGGTTGCTTATCTCCTAAGCTTAACCCATGTTAGAATAAGTGGGCTTGGTTACCCATATACAGGGTGCTAAGTCCAAATTATTCATTTAACTGCTTGGGTTGTATGGTGTGTTTAGCTAACATTTGTTTTGCAGGTGTAGCTAGATTTATGTTTTCTATTTTTGATGTAATTTTATTGTAGGAATTAGAATTACTGTTATAGGGGATTAGGATAAGCAGTGGCCAGAAGGCTTAGTCCTTGGGGTGCCCTATGATGCCTCTGGAGAAAATCAAATCAAAAGAAAGAGAATGAAGAAATGCAGAAAAGAAGACCCCCGTAGCATATATATATTTTTTTGTAATCCGGGTTGTATAAGGGTAGAGCTCTCCTACCCATCTTTTTTTCCTCTTTTTGGGGTGCACGGCGGAACACCACCGCATTGTCCTTTTATTCTTTTACGATAGTCTATAAAATTGTTTAATATTGTGTTTAGATTGCACATTAGAATAGCATGCTTTTCATAGTTTCTTTATGACTGATGCTTGAATGTGTGGCCCGGATGCGGTAGACTCTTAGGATAAAAATTAATTTTTCTACCCCAATTAACAACTCATAACTAAAATTTTAAAACAACTCATAACCTCACATAAAAGCCTAGGAATTAAATCAAGATAATAAAATTTTTAGCAATCTCTTAGCTGGATGGATGAATGTATAATATCATGCATATCATATTATTTCACTCTTGTTAAGAGGGGACTTCCATCTTTGCTAAACAATTAAGGCTTAAGCTGTGAGAGCCTTTGGTGGAAGAACATCCCTTTCTCTTTTGATTTTGCCCATAATTAAATTCTCATGCATTTAGGCATACAAAATCCCATAGCCTGTGTAAAAAAAAAAAGTCCAAAAGAATCAAATAAATTTGATAAAATTTATATTAGATTAAGTCATGGATTCATACCACTCATGTTATAGTCTCTTAGGGAGTGGGTTTAAGGACTTAGTCTCCGTTATAAATGAATAACAACCTAACAATCTTGCAAGGTATAAGACTTTCCTACATGGATTTAAAGCGTATGAGGAGTTCACTGGCTGCCACTCTAGGCGATAATATGTCCAGTAGTTAGGTGGTTTATTCTCTCTTGTGGAGGTAAACCATATACCAATTTTTGTATTAGATTTAGGTTGCACCTTTATTTTGTACCAAGGATCCTTAGTTTAGGATTCTGAGGTAGTTGTTTCCTTTAGGATACAAGCATAAATCCTCATCGCTTAAGCATTTCTACAATCTTATATTGTGGAAATATAAGCCCTAATAATCTAATAAAATGTCAACTCAAATAATTAACTCTCTTCAAATTTCAAAAAATATAAATCCCAATTATAGGGTAGATTGGAATGCACACTAGGCTTCCTAGTATCATGAACATTCCCTACTTTCTCTCTTTGGATTCCAAAAATAAGTCTTCTCTTTGATCTATCCCATTTGATTTTCTAAAATAGCCAATCCTTTGATAGTTTTAACCTTGAAATTTTTGGAGACCTTAAGTGTCTACTTTAATCGAGAGTATTCTTAAAGAATTTCCTTTCCTTAGGATGTATTTAACTATGGGGGCTTGCCTCCATAGGGAACTTAATGAACCTGGCTTAAAATAAACCCTACTTTACTTTTTCATGTAAAGTAGGGGAAAGATATTTGGTATATTCGAAGACCCATCATGCCTTAGGAGTCCTTATTAGGCGATTAGGTCCATTATAGGGTGGTGATTTCTATCTTTCGATATAGTACATCATTCCTTGATTTTGTACCCGATCACTTCAATAAGTACCACCTAAGATCTGCGTGGTGTCCCACTTCCTCAAAAATAAACACCACAACCCATTTAACCTAAATTGACCTAAAGGGTCAATTTGGCCTAAATCATTCTGAAATCCAAATTGATTCAAACCAAAGCCAACAATCATCTTCAATTGACTAATTGAACATGAACCAATGCTTAACCTAAGCCTAATTTGGTCAAATTGGTCAACTTGACCTATTTGACCCATATGAACTCAAATAGGCCAAATCAAATTCTAAGCCAAATTGAACCAAACCATTTACACCAAAGCATACTAAATACTCATTTGAACATGACTCAACCCTTGGCTTGACCTAATTTGACCAATGGGTCAACCTAACCCAACATAACCTAATTTGACCTTAATAGGTCAAATTGAGCCAAACCCATTCAAACCAAGCCCAAAACCAATGAAACTTGGCATGGTCCCTCCTTATAGCACCTTAGATCAGCCCAAACCAAACCAAACACAATTGAACCCAAATTGACCCAAACCCAATGGGTAAACCTTGGCTAATGGGACAAATACCCTATTTGAATTGCCAAACCCACTCCCCCTCCACATGGCTGTCCATTAAGCCTCCACCTAGGCATGGGGGACACTGGCTCACTTGACCCAAAGGTGATTGGGTCAGCCATGAGCCAATTAGAGGTGAGTTCACCTATCCAAAGCCATTAGCACACTTGGAAACCCAAGGACAACCACTCTCCTCCCATGGCAGCCCCTTTCCCTCACTCATCCAACCAAACCGAGCCACCTCAACCACCTCCTGCCAACCACAACCTCTTGCAATGACTAAACGCCACTAGATGTCAAATTCATCTTTATCATCCGATCCAAGGGAGGAGGGGGTATACCCCCCCCCCCCTCATTTCAATCCAAATCAAAGAAACACATAGTCAATGAGCTTCTTTAAGTCATTTCATAGCCGTTAGATATTTTTCTGAGATCCCTAACCTTCTCCATTGTAGGAGATAATGGAACCAAGGCAAATTGAGGCTTTTCTCCAACCATCTCCACCAGAACTCAACCCCACATCAATTAACTCTTTCCACCTATTCACCAAGCTCCAGTGAGGTGAAACAAACCTTCCCTCAATCAATCAGAGCACCAAAAGCACCTCCTAGACCAACTCTAGTGAGGAATCTGGTGGCGTTTGGTCCACAGATAAACTGGTAGGGAGGAATCGCCCCATCTTCTCAAAAGGGCTTCGCCTCGTCAAGACGAAGCTACCTCGATTGGTTCGGCACAAGACTTGAGATCTAGCATGGTACTATTCCATTAAGCTGAGATTTCTTAAAATTTTTTGGGCCTTTTTGAAGAAAATATAAATGTTACGTGAATCCAATTGTTAGATCCCATAGGATTCCCCTTGTGAAGGTGTGGATCCCGAGCCAATCGAGCTTTGGAATTTGATGCAAGGTGCGTTGTCCGTCTTCCATCGCATAGGAGATGATAGATCATCCACCGCCTGTTCCACATGATTGGAATGGACAATTGTGATCTTGCGATTAGATTAATTCTATTTTATTCTTTAAGAACTATTTATCTCCACCATCGATCTGATGACGGGATAAAAGATCCTCACCATGTTATACTTGACAATTTTAAATAACCAATCCCGTGGTCCATGTGGAAAATGCGCCACGTCAATGATCGACATGGCACCGATGAGATTATGCTTAGTTAGGGGTTAATTATCCAATTTTATTGCTAAAATTTTGAAAAATCATAATTAATTATTAAAAAATTCAAAAAAAGCAAATAAATTCTCATTTTTAAAGGTAAAATAGAGGTGATTTTAATAACAATGATTTCAATTAATTTTGAATAGTAATTAATGATTAATTAGGGTTAGAATGTATACTTAATTAGCTTAATTAAACCATAATTACTTAGGTGGTTAATTCTAAACTTGCGGAATTTATTTAATGGAATGACCTCTACCTCCCATGATTTTCTTGAAACTTATTGTCAAGGTAATTAAGGAAATTGATAATTCAAACTTTAATTATCCCTTAATTAAATTATTGATTAATTAACACTCCAAATAGCAAAAAAGTTTAAATTAATTAAATTACAACTTATTAACCACTGATTGATAATGATTGGGTGAGGGGAAGCAATTATGACCTCCTTCCTAGTCTCTTTTCCAAATCCATTCCATTCTAAGAAGATTAATTAAGATTTTAATTAATTAAGTGTTTAGTCAATTTATTAAATGTCTAAATCAAATAAAATTAAAATGCAAATCACATCAGATAATTAATAATGAAATTAAGGGTTCCTCTTTATGTATTTAATAACATAAAAAACCTTTAAGGGAATTATGATTAACCCATAGGTATGGGAAAATCATAAAAGTATTTAATAAGTTTCTTTAACTTAATTATTTCTTAATCATGAGCCAATTGTATTAAGTCCTCTAGCAATTGCAACTTTACTTATCTCAGATGTTCATATCATTTGTGGTTCATGATTAAAGGGTTAATTAAATTAAAGAAGCATAAGATAGGGTAATTAAATGATTTTCTTAGCAGTTTAACTTAATCAATTCATAAAAAACTACTTAATTATCTTTTCTTAAACAAATTAAGATTACCAACATGGGAATTAGATTAAAACAACAAATAATCTCCCTCGTCTTTAAATCAAATCTCAAATCCAAAACCAAATTAATAATAAGCTTTGGTTTTCTTTCAATAATTTTATTTAATATGATTATGCTTAGAAATTAATTTAATTGAATGAATCACATGCTTATGTTTAGTTATTCCTTTCCAATCACTTATAAATGTTGTATTTCATGTGTTTCCAAGCATCCATGTTTTCAAATCTAAATGAATCAAATGAAAGTTATTTATGTAAGCTTGCATGAGTTGATTAACTTAATGATATGTGTGGATATTATCACTAATAAATCTAAATCTATTTTCTAAACTTTATAAATTGATAATAATATGTGGGATGATGACTTATGAATACATATAAGACTTGCATATGCTTATAGCTTAAGTATGTGAAATGAAGCTCTATTTATTGAATTCATATATAGATTTACATAGGTTTGAATGGTAATGGGTATATAGTTTGGACATCCTGGGAATAAGAGGCTTTATGTAGCCCCAAGGAGGTTATTTGATTATCTTACTTCCCTAGTTAACAAAAGCATGTATCCATTTTATTTCATTCCTATGTATTTTGGTATTAGAATTTGGGTTGATCTTCAATTCATATGCAAAAATAATTCAACCAATGAAAAATATCATCTTTGCATGGCATTCCTCCTTCTAATTCATGTATACATTAATTTTTATTTAAGATAATAAGTATATAATCTAGACAACTCGAGAATACGAGGCTTTAAGTAGCCCCATGGAGGTTATTTGATTATCTAACTTTCCTGATTTAAACAATGACACATACTTGTTTACATCTTTTATGCATGTGTTTGTGTATGTAATTAAAGAATGAAATCCCCCTCTCTTTCTATTAAAAATACATGCATTCATAATTATTCAAGCCAAAGATACATAACATGTAAAAGTAGTGCTCTCTTTCCTATGTTTTATATATAAATTCATATATGTTTGAATGATAATAAGTATATAGTATGAGCATCCTTGGAATACGAGGCTTTAAGTAGCCCCAAGGAGGTCAGTTGACTATCTGACTTCCCTGGTTAACAAAAGCACATACTTATTTAATTTCATTCTTATGTATTTTCATATTAAATAATTCAATTAAAAAAATATCACCTCTTGCATGATTTTCATCTTTATATTCATGTGTACATTAATATGTATTTAAGATAACAAGTATATAATCTAGAAATCCCGAGAATACGAGGCTTTAAGTAGCCCTAAGGAGGCCATTTGATTATCTCACTTCCCTGTTAATATTAACACATACTTGTTTATGTCTTTTATACATATGCTTGTATACTTATTTAATAGATGAAAATCTTGTTTTCTTACTAAGCATGTATGCATCCTTCATCATTTAAGTATGCTAAATATGTTGTATGTATAGATACACTAAGGATTGAATCATATCCATGTTACATGTGATGGAAAAGAATGATTTGATATATGTAATGTGATAGTAATTCAATTATATTAATACTAAGATGCCTTTCTTATTGATTAGGATTATTTAAAGACAAGCCAAACTTAGGATTAATAAGAAAAATGCTTAATGAGCCATTCACTAAGGAGAACTAAATCAAATTAATATGCTTTAGAAAATGCCTTAAGGTTGGGATGAAAGATGATGAGCCTCTTTCTCCTCTTAATAATTCTTAGATGTTAAGTGTAAATCAAGTGAAATAAAACAAAACATAAACTAAAATTTGGAAACTACTCAAACAAGTTAAACTGAAATTAACCTTCATGATTAAATTAAACTTTTCAAATTTAGTGAAAATCATAACTCAAACACTTCGTAAGACTCACCACACAAAGACTTAGAACACACATTAAAATTAGGCCACTACTTCTAGTCCTAAGTTAGGATGGTGTATGTATGATGTATGTTTTATTTTGTGATGTAATGTCTTAGACTAGATGTTAAGGTGTATGCTTTGTAGACTGGATGCTTGGCCGTGATTAACTTAATCACATTTTTTGCAGGTGATTATGCTAAAGGTCCCCTATAAAAATAAATATAAATGCTTTGCTTTCATGTTGCTTAAGCCCCTAAGCATAATCTAAGTTAGGATAGGAAGGCTTGGTGACCCACCTATAGGGTGCTAAGTCTAAGTTATGATATAACTGCTTGGGATTGTATGTATCTTTAGCTAACCTCTATTTGCAGGTGTAGTTAGATTTACTCTTCTTATATAAATGTAATTTTGCAATAGGAATTAGGATTAGTTCTGTGGGGTATAAAATGAGCAATGGCTAGAATGCTTAGTCTTGGGGTGCCCTATGATGCCTTTGGAGAAAATCAAATCGAAGAAGATATAATAATGAATAAGTGAAGACCCCCATATCATGTATTCATTTTTAATTGTAATTATTCTTTTATGTTCCAGGATGTATAATGGTAGAGCTCGATTACTCAATTTCTATTTTTTAGAGTGTACGATAGTACCCAGCTGCACTGGCCTTTTAATCTTTTGTATTAGCTTATAACAATTGTTTGATGATTTATTTATATTGCACATTAGAGCTGCATGATTTTCATAGTTTCTTGATGATTGATGATTTAATGTGTGGCTTTGATGCGATAGGATTTTAGGATAAAATTAATCTTTTTACCCGAACTAATAACTCATAATTAAGTTTAAAAAACTCAAAACCTCATCATAAAGCCTAAGCTCTAAACATGACAATTAAAAGATTTAGTAACCCTTTAGTTGTTTGATTATATGCTTCACATTATGCATATTCCTTCTTCCTTGAATATGGGAGATCTCCATCCTTGCACGATACAAGAATGCTTGACCTATGAGGGCATCCCTTATGGTGGAGAACATCCTCTTCTCACTGATTTATCCAATAATTAATTTTGTCATGCATTTAGGCAATAAATATCACATAGCCTTTGTCCAAAACATTATGTCAAAATGAAAAAAAAATTGTAAGATTTTATATTTTTAGACTAAATCATATGCTCATACCACTCATGGTCTAGTCTCTTAAAGAGTGGGTTTAAGACTTTAGTCTCTTTTTAAATTAAATAAGTGCCTTAGGTGTCATGCAAATCATAAGATCAGACTACATGGTTTTTGACTTATAGAAGGAGTTAGCTTGCAGCTACTCCAAGTGATTGTAAGTCTAGAAGCCAGATGACTTATTCTCTCTTGTGGAGCTAAACCAATATGTCCATCTTTCACTTAGATTTAGGTCATGCTTCAGCTTGTTCTAGAGCTCCCATGATTTAGGATCTAAGGTGGCTATTTTCTTTGGGCTACAAGCATAAATCCTAATCTCTTAGGCATTTTCATAATCGTGTGTTGATGGATTATAAGTCCTAGCATTCTAATGAAATTCAACTCAAAAAAATAAGTCCTTTCACTTTCAAACATGTAAAGCCTCACCATAAGGTAGATTGGAGTGCTCGTAAAGCTTCCTAATATTATGAGCACTCCCTATTCATTCTCTTTTGGATTTTAAAATAAGTCCCTCCAATTGAATAATCACATTTGATTTTCTAGAATAACCAATCTTTTGATAGTCTAGCCTTAAAATCTTTGGAGATAATAATCGACTACTTTAATCAAGAGTGTTCTTAGGAAATCTCATTTCCTAGAATGTAATTAACTATAGAGGCCTACCTCCATAGGGATTTAAAGAACCCAGTTTAAAATAAACTCAACTTTAATATTTTCATATAAAGTAGGAGAAACATCTCTGGTATATACAAAGACCCATCATGCTTTAGGAGTCTTTATAAGGTGATTAGGTCCATTGTAGGGTGATATTTTTATCTTATGAGATAGTACATCACACCTTAATGTCGTATCCGATCACTTCAATAAGTAACCCCTACAATCTACATAGTGCCCCCCTCCCCAATCCAAAAAGTAAACACCACACTATCAATTAACTTTAAATTCATCATTAGACACATTCCAACCTTTATATAGCTTCAATTGAGCTAAAACCATTCAATTAAGTACTTTACCCAAGTTGACCTAAATAGCTTAAATAGATTAAAATTCAATGAAAATTTAATTAGATCTAATCAAGTTATTCAATCCATTCATTGATTATTGCAGATTATTATTGATCACTTAATTGCAATTCATTGAACCAAGCTAAGCCAATTTGGCCTCTTAACCAAGTTAACCCAATTTGACCTAAAGGGTTGTGGTGTTTATTTTTGGATGAGGGTAGACACAACACAAATCTCAGTGGGTACCTATTGAAGTGATCAGGTACAATATTAAGGTATGATGTACTATCTCAAAAGATAGAGATATCACCATATAATAGACCTAATCACCAAATAAGCCTCCTAAGGCATGATGGTTCTTCAAATATACTAGAGATCTTTCCCAGACTTTACATGAAAAAGTAAAGCAAGGTTTATTTTAAGCTAAATTCTTTAGTTCCCTATCGAGGTAAGCCCCAATAGTTAATTACAACTTAAGGAATATGAATTCCCTAGGAAAACTCTCAATTAAAGTAGGCGATTATGGTATCCAAAGATTTCAAGGTTAACACTATCAAAGGATTAGATATTTTGAAAAATCAAGTTGGATAGATCAAGTGGAAAGACTTATTTTGGAAGCCAAAAGGAATGAGTAGGAAATGCTTATGATACTAGAAAACCTAGTGAACATTCCAATCTATCCTATGGTTGGGCTTTATAAATTTTAAAGTGAAGAAATTTATTTATTTGAGTCAAAAATTTATTAGATTACTAGGGTATATAATCCACCAATATAAGGTTGTGGAAATATTTAAGAGGTGAGGATTTATGCTTGTAGCCAAAAGGAAATAATTACCTCAAATCCTAAATCTAGAGAGCTTCAGCAAAAACTAAAGTAAGACATAAATCTAAGCAAAAGATAGACATAATGATTACCTCCATAAGAGAGAATATGTCGTTCCACTTCTGGACTTACAACCACCTAGAGTGGCCACCAACTAACCCCTCATAGGAGTCAAAATCATTCAGTCCGGTCTTATGATTTGAACAATAGCTAGAGTAATTATTTAATTTGAAAAGAGATTAAAGTCCTAAACCCACTCCTAAGAGAGTAGAGCATGAGTGGCATGAGTAAATGACTTATCCTAAATGCAAAACCTTATAAATTTTTATCTCATTTTGACATGATATTTTGGACAAAGGCTTCGGGCTATTTATGTATAAATGCATGATGAAATATAGTTGTTGGCTAAATCAGTAGGATGAGGTGTTCTCCGCTGCAAGGGATGCTTTCATAGGCCAAGCATTCCCCTATCATGCAAGAATGAAGACGCTTCCTATTCAAGAGTGATACAAGATGTTATGCATGATGTGAAATATACAACATAGAGCTAAGGGGTTGCTAAATATTTTAATTATCTTCTTTTAGAGCCTAAGCTTCATGGTGAAGTTGTGAATTATTTATTGGGGTAGAAAAATTAATTTTATCCTAAGAGCCTACCACATCCAAGCCATACACACAATCATCATTCATAAAAAAAAACTATGAAAAAGATACAATTCTATTGCATAAACTAAACATATTATTAATAAAACATGAATAGATGAAGAATAAAGGGTTGCAGTGCGATCGGGTACTACCATACACCCCGAAAAAGAGAAAAATTAAATAGCAGGGCTTTACCCTTATACAACCTAGATTATAAAAGAATAATTATAATTAGAATTGAATACATATTATGGAAGTCTTCCTTCTTCATTTCCTCTTCCTTCTTTGTTCTTTGACTTGATTTGCTCCAAAGCATTACAGGCCAATCGAGGAGAAGGCATTGCTCATCATAAACCTCATAGCACTGATACTAACTCCTATTGCAAAATTACATTTTGTGGAAAAGTAAATCTTACTACTTCTATAAAATAGAGGTTAGCTAAACTTACATACAATCCCAAGCAGTTATATTTTATAATTTGGACTTAGTACCCTACACATGGGTAACCAAGCCCAACTATCCTAATATAGATTATGCTTAGAACATGAGCAACCTGCAAGAAAAATATTTAGATTTATTTAAGTGGTCCCTTAAGCACAATCTCCTACTGAAAATACAATTAGGCTAATAACGACCTACCATCCAGTCTATGAGTCATACACCCTAATCTCCAGTCTAAAATATTATATCATAAAACTAAACACAAAACATCACACATATACCATCCTTCTTAAGATTAGAAGTGGTGGCTTAATTCTAATGTGTGTGCTTAGGTTTGATGTGGTAAATCTTAGCTAGGCATTAGAGTTATAATTTTCTAAGTTTAGAATTATTTAATTTAACATGATTGGTGATTTCATTTTAAATTTTTTAAGGTTTGCAAAATTTAATTTTTATTTTTTTTATTTCATTTGATTTACACTTAGCATCTAACTGTTATAATAAAAGGAAGGAGACTTAACATCTTGCATCCCTACCGTATGTTATATTCTAAAGCATGTTTATATGATTTAGTTCTCTTTAATGAATGATTAATTAAGAAATTTTCTCATTAATCCTAAGTTTGGATTGACTTTAAATAATCCTTTTCAATATGAAATATGACATATAATTAATATAATTAAAATACTATCACATGACATATATCAAATCATTCCTTTCCATCACATGTAAAATGCATATGATTCAATCCTTAGTGTATCTATACATACAACATGTTTTAGCATATTTAAATGATGAAGGATGCATACACACTTAGTAAGAAAAGAAGATTTTCATCTATTAAACAAGTATACATGCACATGTATAAAAGACATAAACAAGTGCATGTCGTTGTTAACCAGAGAAGTGAGATAATCAAATGACCTCATTTGGGCTACTAAAAGCCTCGTATTTCCAGGATGTCCAAACTATATACTTATTACCTTAAATACATATTAATGTATAAATGAATATAAAGATGAAAATCATGCAAGAGGTGGTATTTTTCTAATTGAATTTTATATATATATATATATATATATATATATATATATATATATATATATATATATATATATATATATATATATATATATATATATATATATATATCTGTGTGTGTGTGTGTGTGTGTGGATTAAAGCTCTATCCAAATTCTAATATGAAAATATATAAGAATAAAGTCAAATAAGTACATGCATTTCTTAACAAGGGAAGTGAGATAATCGAATGACCTCCTGAAGGCTACTTAAAGCCTCGTATTCTTGAGATGTCCAGACTATATAATTATTAGCATTCCATTATATGTATATTCATATACATAAATAAAGGAAAGAAGTTTTACATCCACATACTACATGTTGTAATGACTTAGGTAATCATGAATGTATTTATTTTTAATATAAAGAGAGAGAGAGAGAGAGAGAGAGAGAGAGAGAGAGAGCTTTCATTTTTTAATTACATACACATACACATGTATAAAAGATGTAAGCAAGTACATGTCATTGTTTAAATTAGGGAAATGAGATAATTAAATGACCCCCTTGGGGCTACTTAAAGCCTCGTATTCCTAGGAAGTCCAGACTATATACTTATTACCTTAAATACATATTAATGTATACATGAATTAGAAGGATGAATGCCAAGCAAAGATTATATTTTTCATTGGTTAAATTATTTATGCATATGAATTGAAGCTCCACCAAAATTCTAATACCAAAATACATAGGAATGAAATCAAATAGATGAGTGCCTAAGTTTAGCAGGGGAGTGAGATAATCAAATGACCTTCTTGGGGCACCTTAAAGCCTCATATTCCTAGGATGTCCAAACTATATACCTATTACAATTCAAACCTTTGTAATTATTAAATGAATTCTAGAAAGAGAGCTTCATTTCACATACTGAAGCTATAAGCACATGCAAGTCCTATATGTATTCATAAGTATCATCATCTCACATATTATTATCAATTTATAAACTTTAGAAAATAAATTTGGATTTATTAGTGATAATAGCCACACATATCATTAAGTTAAGTCAACGCATTCAAGCTTACATAAATAGCTTTCATTTGATTCACTTAGATTTGAAAACATGGATGCATGGAAACACATGACATACAATATTTATAAGTGGTTGGAAAGGAATAACTAAACATAAGCATGTGATTCATTCAATTAAATTAATTCCTAAGGAAAATCACATTAAATAAAATTATTTAAGGAAAAACCAAAGCTTATTATTAATTTGTTTTTGGATTTGAGATTTGATTTAAAGAGGAGGTAGATTATTTGTCATTTTAATCTCATTCCCATATCAATAATCTAGATTAGTTTAAGGAAAGGTAATTATGTAGTTTTAATGAATTGATTAAGCTAGGAAAATCATTTAATTCCCTTTCCTATGCTTCTTTAATTTGATTAATCATTTAATCATGACCCACAAATGATATGAACATGAGATAAAAGTAAAGTTGTAATGCTCCTAAAGGCCCTAATGTGATTGGCTCATGATTAAAGATTAATTAAATTAAAGAATCTAATTAAGTAATTTTATGATTTTTCTACACCTATGGGTTAATCATAAAGTCCTTAAGGGTCATTATGTTATTAAACACATAAAAAGAAAACCTTAATTTCATTGTTAATTATCTTATGTGATTTGCATTTTATTTTGATTTGATTTAGCCATTTAATTAATTGATTAAACACTTGATTAATTTTAATGTTAATTAATCTGCTTAAAATGGAATGGCTTGCAAAAAAGACTAGGAAGGAGGTTCTAATCACTTCTCCACACCCATTCACTATCAATTAGTGGTTAATAAGTTGTAATTTAATTAATTTTTTTTACTATTTGGAGTGCTAATTAATCATTAATTTGATTAAGTGGTAATTAAGATTTGAATTATCAATTTTTCTACTTACCTAGGCAATAAATTTCAAGAAAATCATGGGAGGTAGAGGTCATCCAATTAAATCAATTCCATAAGTTTGGAATTAATCACCTAAGTAATTAGGGCTTAATTAATCTAATTAGTATACATTAAAACCCTAATTAAGTTGTAATTACTATTTAAAATTAATTGGAATCATTTTCATTAAAATCTTCTCTATTTTGCCTTTAAAATAAGTATTTATTTATATTTTTTTAATTTTTCTATAATTATTTATGATTTTTCAAAGTTTTAGTGATTAAAAGGGTAATTAACTCCTAATTAAGTCTAAACATGTCGATGCCACGCGGATTGCTGATGTGTCGCACTTTCCACATTGAGCCATGGAATTTGTTATTTAAAATCGTTTGAGTCAGTATTGACATGGCTGGCAGTGGATGCACTTTCGTCCTCGTCGTTTGATGTGAGATTGGATGATGAGGATTAAACCTATGGTTCCTAAGGGATAAAATTGGTTTAATCTAAGTGCAATATTAGGATCGTCCATTCTGATCACACAGAATGAACAGTGGATGATCAATCGCCTCCCGCATGATGAAAGACGGACATTGTCCACTTTCTTTTGCCCAATTCAAGCTCGTTGGAGCTCAGATTGGCTTAATATTGATCCCACACCTTCACAAGGGGAATCTTAGGGGATCAAATGGTTGGATTCATGCAAAAATGACATTCGCTACACAAAGGCCCAAGAAAAATTACAAAATAGTCAGTTTATTGGAGTTTACCTCATCAGAGCTCAAGACTGATGGCAAATCGACTGAGGTGGCTTCACCATGACGAGGAAAAGCCCTGTTGAGAAGATGGTGTGATGTCTCAACATTGGTTTTTTTGTGGAACAAACATCACCAGATTCCTCGCCAGAGTTGGTCTAGGAGGTTCTTTCAGTTCTTAGATCGATCGGGGGAAGGTTCATTTCACCTTTGTTAGAGCTTGGTCAATGTGTAGGAAGAGTTAACTGAAGTGGGGTTGAGTTTGGGTGGAGATGGTCAGAGCTAAGCCTTGATTTTACGTGGTTTCATCATCTTTGGCAATAAGGAAGCTTAGGGATCTCAGAAAACACTATAACGGCTTCAAAATGACCTAAGGGAGCTCACTAAGGGTGTGTGTGTTCGATTAGGATTGAAATGTGGGGGGTATATCCCCTCCTACCATGGATCAGATGACCAAGATGGATTTGGCCTTTAGTGGCCATCTGGCCAATGCAGAAGGTGGTTAAGGTGGCTTTGTTTGGTTGGATGTGTGAGGGAAGGTGGATGCTATGGGAGGAGAGTGAGTGTCCTTGGGTTATAGAGTGCGCCAATGGATTTAGAGAGGTGAACTTACCTCTACTTGGCTCATGGTTGACCCAATCACCTTTGGGTTAGGTGACCGATTGTCCCTTTTGCTTAGGTGGAGGTTTAGAAGGCAACCACATTGAGGGGAAGTGGGTTTGACCATTCAAATGGGGTATTTATCTGATTTGACAAGCTTTACCCATTAGGTTTGGGTTAATTTGGGTCCAATTGGGTTGGGTTTGATTTGGGTTGATCCAAGGTGAGCCAAGGATGGGTCATGCCAAATTCCATTGGGTTTGGGCTTAGTTTGAATGGGTTTAGCTCCATTTGACCCATTTAAGTCAAATTAGGCTATGTTAGATCAAGTTGACTAATTGGTCAAATTAGGTCAAATCACGGCTTTAGTCATGTTCAAATGAGAATTTGGAAAGTTTTGGTTCATCTAGTTTGGTTCAATTTATCTTAGATTTGGATTTGACCCACTTTAGTTTATATGGGTCAAATAGGTCATGTTCACCAATGTGACCAAATTTGCTAAATTAGCTTAAGATAGGTATTGTTTTATGTTCCATTGGTCAATTGAAAAGGATTATAAGCTTTGATTTCAATTTATTTGGATTTAGGAATGATTTAAGCCAAATTGTACCATTAGGTCAATTTGGGCTAAATGGGTCAATTGGGTTTCAACAATTTGGAGATTTGAATGTTTAGGTCAAATTGGGTCAAAGGATGGGTTTGTTTTGGCTCAATTGAAGGTCAAGTCATGTCCAAGGATTGATTATAAGTTGATACGATTCATTGGTTTCAATTACTTTGGCTTAGGATGAGATTTGGATAATTTTGTTCATGTAGGTTAAGTGGGTTGACTTGGTCAAATGACCAAGTTAACTTGGTTTGACATAATTGATGGCAATTGATAAATCAAGGATGATAAAAAATCATCATATGAGGTTTGGATTGGTTTGGTTCAATCTAGTTTGGGTTGGATTGAGATTTGGTTCAAATGGGCCAAATTGGTCACTTTGGGTCAAGTGGACCAATTGGGCTAAGATGACTTGATTTTTGATTGAATTTAAATGAGTTGAGTTTAGATATTGATTTGTGATTGATTCATGTCTTTGGAAGATATTGATTTGGATTCAATTGGGTTTTCGTTCATTTGAATATTTGAAGTCAAATGGGTTGGGGTTGGATTTCATGATTGATTTGGAGCTTGGGAAATTTGGTTTGGGAAAATTAGATAGAAAGGAGGTTGATTTGAAATTTTAGAGCTTGATTTGATTGATATAGGAGTAGAAAGTTAAATAGAAAAATAGATTTGGAGGAATTGAAAGAATCTTGGCAAGTCCATAGTATAGAATCATAGGGCTTAGGAACTTTTCATTTGATTTGAAATTCAATTGGAATTTGGATTTGATTTGTAGATTTGGATGATGATTGAATTTGAGGTTTGGGCTAGGGAGGTAGGCATGGATTTGGTTAGCTATAGACTAGGTAAAATTTTCCCAGGTCCTGCAACATAATCATATGTATATCCTTTTAAGTCACTAGACTTAGGTTAAGTGTTCACTTAGCCACTAGAAGTGCCTTATGACTAAGGTGCCCTTAGTGTCTAGAAGACTACTTGATATATGATGGAGGAGCTGAATCCTCACTCTAAAAGTGAGGTCAACAAGGGTCAAAATGGACCAAATCATATATAACCCAAATTAATTACAACCAATGATTGTCATCCATCACCAATTGAGTATTGAACATGATCCAACCAACAATTGAAGCCAATTTGATCAAACCAAGCTAATTGACCCATTTGACCCAATTTGACCTAAAGGAGCAAATTGAACCGAATAACATTCTAATCTAAATCAATTCAATACGGCACCTCTAACCAATCTCAAATGACAAATTGAACATGTACCAGCCCCCAACCCAAACCAATTTGACCAATTTGACCAAATTGGTCAACTTAGCCCATTTGACCTAAATGAACTCACATGAACCAAATCCAAATCCAATTCAAATTGGATCAAACTAAATGCACCAACTCATTCCAAATGACTAATGGAATATAACCCAAGTTCCCTCTTTGGTCAACTAGTCAACCTAGCCCAAATGAACCCAATTTGACCTATATGGATCAAATTGAGACAAACCCAATCAAACCAAGTCTAAACTTGATGTGGCTCACCCTTAGGTCGCTATTGACCTACCCAAGTGGACCCAACCCATGGTGAACCCGAGTTGGGCCAGCCCAATTGAGCCAAACCCTCTAAATAGGACAAAATTTCTATTTAGAAGGGATCTCCACTCCTCCTATCCTTACTAGCCACTAGTGCCCTTCTTTGGGCATGGAACCACTAACCCAACCTAACCCAAAGTTGTTAAGTTTAGTCCATGGCCAAGAGTTTCTAGCCTCGACCATTGGCCCACCTAAGGAAGAGTGTACACTCTTTGGCAACCCACCAAATGCACTTGGCCACTCAAGATTTTCCACCTCATCAGTCCACTACCACCCCTGGCCACCAACTCTGGCTGGACAGCTGAAAAATGCTAAACCAATCCCAAGCCTTGGTTCAACTGAGTATACTCCTCTCCATTTAAACTTCATAAAGATCTTCTTTAGATGATTTTGCATAGTCCTAAGCTTTCTCTCGAGCTCCTTTTACACCTGATCACCGATCAGACCAAGCTCCACCCATACCCAAGAGCTCTGTCTGTCCAACCTCACCAAATCTTCACAAAAGCCAAATTAACTCTCCTCATAGCTTCACCATACTTTGGCAAAGAGAAACATTTCGATTATCGGTCAATTTGAGCATCAAAATCCACCTCAAGAATAACTCCGATGAGCTTCACGATGGTGTTTGGTTGACAGAGTGATCGACGAAGAGGCAGCTCACGGTCTTCTTAATAAGACTTCATCTCTTCAAGATGAAGATACCTCAATCATTGGACTACTGGTCTTGAGCTCCGGTGAGGTAAAATATGGCAAACCATAGAAAACTGTAGGAGTGTTGGTCTGTTTTGAAAGAAATCTCATTCTCATGTGATTTTCATCATAGGATCCTCTTAGATTTTCTCCTTGATCATTCTAGAGTTGTTTCCACCATCAAACAAGCTCCAACATGCTTGGATCGAGTGGTTGAAGGTGGATAGTGTCCGTCTTTTAGTGTTTGTGAGACAACGGATCACCAGCCGTCTATTCTACGTGATTAGAATAAATGATCATAATTAATTGCATTAGATTTTTTGATTTACTCCCTTTAGAATCATACGATTAATCTGGATTGTTTGATCCAAGATTGAATGATTGGGATGAAACTATGTCCTCCTCCACTAAGTTAGTTGTTGCGTCATACAATTTAAATAACCAATCCCATTGTGTCATGTGGAAAGCCCTACTACATTAGTGTCCATGTGGTACCGATTGTGTATATGGGTTAATTAGGCTTTAAAATATAATTAATTAGACAGAACTTCAAAAATTTATAAATAATTATAAAGAAATCCAAAAGTACAAATAAACTCTTTTAGAAAGGTTAAATAAAGGAGAATCTTAAAAAAAATATTTAGGATTTGTCAAGTGAACAGTGGCTAATTAGGGTTAAAAGTACTCACTAATTACTTGAATTAAACCCTAATTACCTAGATAATTAATCCAAGATTTGGTCTGATAATTACATCTAGTGTCCCCTTGCTTCCATAATTTTCTTAGGTTTATTTACGAGGTCTATTAGGGATTTCATGATTTCAAACTCTAATTACCCATTTTAAGTAAGTTAATAATTATTAAAATTAAAAAATTAGTGAAATTAATTGACGATGGTTAATTAATCATCATAACAGTAAGGATGACTTAGAAAAATTATTATAACCTCTCCTCCTAATTGCTTTTCTCAAGTTTATTCCTAAACCCCCTTAATTAAATAACAAAATGATTAAATAGTTAAATAAAATAAAAATAGATTAAAGTAAAGAGATTTAAATTTATTTCATCATCATCATAGTTAGCACAACTGGCAAGATTGATTCAGTTAATCCTCCTTATGTGATTAGTTAACATATGAGTTTCAATGAAACTATGATTTCCCGTAATTTTTGGAAATGATGAAAGAAATTAGTTCAATCCTCTTAATGCAATTAATTAGTTAAACATGAGCCTAATTGCATTAGAACTCTTAGGATATTGCTAATTTTATTTTCAATTACATTTTCATGTTTCATAAGCCTTTTCTTAATACTTAATTAAATTAAAGGACTTTCTTTGGGAGGATACTTAAGTGATTTATTAATAAACCAAACTTAATCAAACTCCAAAATTAACTTAACCTCTCTTTAAATTTATTGATTAACTAACATAGGTGTAGGTTATAACTTAATTCTTCTTTCTCCTCTTTAGGATTAAATAATTCAAAACATGCAATCAAATCTTAAAGAAGCTTTAATTAAGTTTAAGAAATATTGATTTAGTATGATTCTCCCTTGGGTCTTAATGAAGTTAAGTATGTCATTTTATAAGGCTTAATCACCTTATTTCAATTATCATAACTATGCATGCCATATGTTTCATATATTCATGTTTTAAATTCAAAAGAATCTGTTGCATTTAATTGTAAGGGTTGGATAAGTATAAATATATGGTTTGGCTATTATCACTAATAATTCCTAAGTTATTTTAAAATTATGTGCTAATTCTTAATTAACTGATCTGAATCCTAGCTTAGTATTTATAACACTTGTCATAAATGAGGAAACATCAACATTGAGCTAACTTATATTTTCATAATTAAAGGATGATAACTTGTAACTTTTCATGGTTTCATCTTTACATTTATATATGTGTGTATTTGTATTTGAATTAGCAAGTATATAGTCTGGTCATCCCAAGAATATGAGACTTTAGTCTTAGATAATCTCACTTCTCTGGTTTAATAACAACATGAACTTGCATAGTTTCTTATGCATGTATATATATGTTCAAATAGGAAGTGAAATCCTTTTTCTATCAAATACATGCATCTTTATATATGGAGTGTATAAAACAAAATACATATAAGTGATGCATGTATACGTACTAAATTAAAACAACAAAAATTTAATGAAATGAGAATGTTATTAATAATGAAATTGAAGGGATAAAACTTTATGCATCTGGTGGTGACTTAGCTTCATTTAACTTTAAGGCATTTCCATGTCTAAATTAAATTCATTAAGCTAAATATAAATATAGGATTAATTAAAAATTTGTGAATGTTCCATTATGAAGGTTTAAAAATAACAAAAATCTATTCTTTAGAAATTAACCAAGATTACAGATTAAAGATAGTTAACTCTCTTTCTTCATTTTATAATATTAAATCCTAAATGAAAAATGAACAAAATATGCATAATTTCAAATCCAATCAAGTATAAAAAATGAATTTAAATGTAATCACTCCTAATGGATATCTTGAATTCTCACTCATTAGAAAACTCTGACTCTAAAACCCAATTAGGACATACCACACTGTAGCCTTAATACATACTTTAGAATATTAAGTCACCGATCTTAGTAGTAAGTTAGGCCGATGTTTGTGGAGGAGATATATTTTGTTTAATGATGTAATATTTTTAGACTAGATATTAGAATTTTTTGTGCATAGATTAGATGCTAGGCCATTATTATATTAATAATATTTTATGTAGGGGATTGTACTTAAGGGACAGTAATAATAATAAAATATAATAATGCTTTTTTGCTTATAGGTGCTGCTTAAGTTCCTAAGCATAAGCCAATTAGGATAGGCAGGCTTGGTTACTTAAGTGTAAAGTTCTAAGTCCAGATATATGAAATATAAATGATTGGTCTGTATGTTTGTTTAACAAATATTTATTTTGTAGGTATAGTTAGGATTATTTTTCTTATAAAAATATAATTTTATAATAAAATTAAGATTACTACTATAGGGTTTAGGATGAGTAGTGGCTAGAAGGAAAAAATCCCCATAGCATTTACTTCAATTGGAAAATTTAATTGTAATATGGGCTATGTATGGGTAGGGCTCTGTTACCCAACTCTTTTTTTTCCTAGGGTGTACAACGATACCTGACCACATCGGTCATTTATTATCTTACAAAATTCAAAATTTTGATTGATTTGTTTAAATTGTAGAAAAGAAATACCATGCTATTTATAGGTTTTTGAAGTGAATTTGATGTGTGGCCTAAATGTGGTATGCTATTTAGGATAAACATAATTTCTTTTACCCTCATCAATAACTCATAATTAAAATCTTAATCAACTCATAACCTGATCTTAAAGTCTAGGTTCATAATCAAGATAAATAAAATATTTTGTAAACCCTTAACTAAATATTGTATATTATCACGTCATGCATATCATATTATTTCATTCTTGAAAATAAAGGATCTCCACTCTTTCAAGATAGGGATTGAGCTTGGCCTGTGAGAGAGTCCCCTAAAGCAGAGAACACCTCTTCTTGTTGAGTTAGCCCATAATTCAATTTTATCATGCATTTAGGAATAATTATCCCAAGCCTTAGTCTAAATTAACTTATCAAATGATTTAAAAAATTTTAAATTTTGTATTTGTCTAAGTCATGTTCTCATACCAATCATGATTTAGTCTCTTAAGGAGTGATTTTAAGAATTTAGACTATTTCCTAATTTATAATGGCCTAGCTATATCACATTTACATATGACTAGCCCACATGGTTTTAAATCGTAGGAGGTGTTAGCTGGCAACCACTCCAAGCGATTGTAAGTCCAGAAGAGTCAGGATTGATCCACTCTTCTTAGTAGAAGTGAATCAATGTATCCTATTCCCCCAAGTAGAATTAGGTTGAGCTCTTAGCTTGTGCGAAAGCATTTTAGATATTGGTTTAGAGGTTACTTATTTCTCTTAAGCTATGAGTATAAGTCCTCACTTCTTAGGTATTTGTATAATCTCTACAATCTTGGGTATTAGAATCTAAGTCCTAGCATTCTAATAAAATTATAACTCAAATAAAAATGACTCTCCCTTCCAAAATATAAATCCTCATCATGTGACAAATTAGAGTATTCACTAGGCTTCCTAGTAACTTGAATGCTTCTTACTTATCTTAATATGGAATCTGTAAATAAGTCTTCCTATTGAAACTCTTCCTATTTTATTTCTAATAACAACCAATCCCTCGATAGTCCAACTTTGAAATCTTTGGAGATATTGATTGACTACTTTAATCGAGAGTGTTCTTAAGAAATTTTTATTTTCTAAGATGTAATTAACTATGAAAGCTTGCTTCTGTAGGGAACTAAAGAACCCGGCATAAAATAAACCCTACTTTATTTATGCATTTATTTTATGCCTGTAAAGTAAGGGAAAGATCTCTGGTATATATGTAGTCTCATCTACCTTAAGAGTCCTTATCTGATGATTGAGTCCATTGTAGGGTAATGTCTCTATCTTCCAAGGCACTACATTATACCTCAATGTCACACTCAATCACTTCCATAACTACCCCTTAAGATTTGTTTGGTGTCCTACGACTCTAAATAAAAATACCACATATAGTGATATTGCTATCTAGCAACACGGGGATACTTCCGATTTGCATTTTAATACATCCAAATCTCTTAGTATTCAAATCACAACCATAAGGTTTAGACACTCAGCTAGAGAGTTCAATGACCCTACTTATCTATATATTTTATACCTTTAGGAAATCTCTATTGATGTTAAGTATTACCATGTACTTATTATGATCCTATATATATTATCCAAATTTATTAATTTAATTTTTGATGACTTACCTAAGGAACTACTACCATTAAGGGATATGCGACATGCTATAGACCTAATTTCTAGTTTATAAATTTCCAACTTACCTCATTATAGGATAAATTCAACAGAGCATGCAAATTTAAAATGATAAGTAAACAAACTCCCGAAGAAGGATTTTATTAAAGAAAGTCTTAGTCCATGTGCTCTACCATCTCTTTTAACTCTTAAAAAGATGAAACTTGGATGATGTGTATTAATAGCAGAATAGTAAATATGATCACAATAAAATTTAAGTTTCCCATACTAAGTTGGATGACATATTAGATCTTATTTCAAGTTCATCTTTATTCTCTAAAATTGATTTGAGAAGATGATTTTATTAGAAAAGTATTAGATTAGGCTAGGAATGAAAAATAACGTTCAAAACTCTTGATGGTCATTATGAATGATTAGCCATGCCATTTAATTTTTTTAATGCACTAATTACATTTATGAGATTAATTAATATTGTATTGAAACCTTTTATTAGTCAAATTTTTGTAGTATATTTCAATGATATTTATATCTATAGCCTATATAACAAGTCACATCATTATCGATTCCTTCTAGATCATAGAAACACATATCCATAGATTTCATACAACGTTTACCTAAGATACCTCGTAGACATAATAATCTATTTATCATTGTAGATAGATTTTCTAAGATGTCACATTTCATACTTTATTCAAAATCAATTTATTCATCTCATTCTTTAAAATTGGTTTGATTACATAAGGTCCCATCCATTATAGTTTCCAATAGTGATGATAAATTAATATCTTTTTTTTAGAAAAATTTATGAAAATTAATGAGATCACAACTAAAATTCTTCTTTGCATTTCATCTAAAAACTGATGGATAGATGGAAATAGTCAATAGATCATTAAAAAATTTATTAAGATGTTTAGTTATGAAAAACTTAGGAAACAAGGATTTAACATTACATACATTTGAATTTGTTTAAAAGAGTTACATTTCTAGATCAACCCATAAATCAATTTTCGAAATATTTTATGGATATAACCCTAAAATGCATATTGACCTAGCTAATAAACCTACTCATGCATTTTTTTGATTTAGCACATATATTTGCATGTTATTTTTAAAGCCTTCATAAAGATATAGAAAATAATTTAAAATATAAAATGCTAAGTATGCTAAACAAAAATAATAAAGATAAAAGTTTTAAGAAATATGAGATAGATGATTATATTTCAGTTTGTATCTATCCAGAGAGATTCCTTTCTAACAAATAAAAAAACAACTGAGAGCATGTAGGCCATTTAAAATTATTAAGAAACTTGGTATTAATATTTATGTTCTTGAATTATCCCCTCATATATTTATTAGCCATGTTTTCAATATGAAAGATTTAATATCTTTTAAAGGAGTTACCCAACCTCGAAAATTGTAGAATGATACTTTTGCAAGGGGAGATAAAAATTATTTGTAGGTACATATCTAACAAATATTCTTTGAAGCGAAGAGCATCATCATAGCTGAAACACAACTAGGTAATAATACCATTTTGAGATTTTTTAATTATGTGAAAAGACAAGCACCAAGTAAGGACATCTAGATGACCTTAGAAGAACTACAAAGCTTCACCCACAAAATTCAAGAAGACTTTTAGAATATTAACTCCCTAGAAAAGAGTTCTTTGGGGTTTGAGGGAGTTGATGTAGCACATAAAAAAGAAAGAACCTATCATATGGTCCTAATCCAAAGCTTAAACTTATGAGGATTTTTATTAGACCTTATGTGTTGTTACGTGTTGTGGTATTTTAGTATTGATGTCTCCTACATTGTATTATGTAGTAGTGAATGTGTTTGGTCATATTTAAGTGTTGCATAAGAATTGTAATTGAAATCATGTAACTTCATGTGCTAATATGTATAGGTGTTAGTCTGGCACCTAAGTGTTGCATTCCATAGTATTTAGTGTTTGGAGACAAAGAAGTTGGTGCTTTGATGCTACAAAATGATAGGTTACTATTTTTGTTTTCAATTTTTGATAGTTTTCTCCACACAGGACACATCCCTTGGAGTATTGTATTTATATAAATATTTATTCATACATAATAGAAGATTATGCATGTTTATGATAGTTTTCTCCACACGGGACCCTAAATGGGTGTCTTCTGTCTCACCGAGCTTGGTTAGTACCTAATCTCATCGAGCCTTCTTTCTCCTATATTTTGGGCTCTTCATAGTGTGGTTTCTTGATGGCCATGTGTATTAGGTGAGTGATCTTGTCCTCCATGTCATGTAAATTATACTGAGTTGCAAACCATTGGATGTTCTGGTCTATATTTGTCGAGCAATCTCGCATCGAAGGTCTTACTTTGTTTTGTATATGGCTTCTAGTTCTCACCCTCATACACTTCCACCACACCTAAAAGGATGTTGAATCCAAATATATCTATGGATGGAGGAAGAATCTTTTCAGATACATGAGAAATAAAGTTATGTAGAAATATTACAAGCTGAATGACAAAAAAAGTTAAAAAGTGCAATAATAATAATCTTTATTACCCAAAATGTGAATATAGAATTTAAGGGTCTAGAGTGAGAGCCAAAAGGTCTCCCTATTAAAAAAAAGTTCTCCTTTTATAATATTAAGGTTAAACGTACATAAAATTATCATATAAGATAAATTTATTACAAGTGAATTTCCACCTAAGCTGATGGCAATGGGCGCGTATGGATCCATCGTCTGATAGAGGCGAGTAGCCCATTATCTTGTGAGTATACGACTAAATATGGGGTAGAGGAGAGTAGCCATGTTATTTTTTCTACATAGTCACCAAATGCTAGTGAGTTGGATTGAGCTTTATCATTGGATTAATAATCTATAAGTCCTTTGACTCGCTAAGGTAGATCTATCTTCCCTTGTCAGGTGCTCCTTCCAACAAGTATATTTATTCTAGGTTTTTGAGTACCCTTGGCTTGACCTATAGGCTCACTTGGTTCTATTCGCTGCTTTGGCTATACACCTGGAGCTCTTCAATAACTTCTAAGCCTTAAAAAACTGGGTACCGAACATTCTCTTAGAGTCAAAGAATGAGATGATGACCCCTAATGAGATGTGTGAGAATCACTGCAAGGTTGATTTTTTATAGTTAGTAAGAAAAGGTGACATTTCATCGCATAGTCTAGGCCTAATAGCAATGTTGTCAAATCTTGAAATATGCTACATGTATTGAACTTAATTAATCTTCTTGGAATAGGCTTTGAAGTGATCACTCACTCTCTTAGCACATCTTCTTCCTTCTTACTACAATAATAAGACTCGTCATCCACCCCAAGTGTTCTAGATAGCTCTCTTCTTGCTCTATGAGTTCGGTGTGTTGATAATCCTAATGATACTTTATGTTCCACCATTCTTTGCTTATGATTAACTCTCTCTCTAGAGCTATCTGTATCAGGCAATTAATTCAATTTTCCATGCTCTTCAAGGCCTCTTGAGTAATGAATTATTGAGTATTTAATCTCTTTTTTGCTAAGGATCCTGAATTGAATATCCTGCTTTGTTATGTATTTACTGCTAGTTCTTGGCATCATCCATGCTCAGTGTACCTAAAAGGATGTTGCATTCAAATTAGTCCATGACTGAAGTAAAACCTTAAGAGATATCTAAGAAGCAGGGTTGATGAAGAGGGGAACAACAAATAATGGAGAAAATGAGATAAATATTTAATTTTATTATGTTTTTAAGTAATATTCTTGATACAATGGAAGAGGAAAGGGATCCCCTTATTTAAGAGACAGAAAGAAATGATTAGGGTATCTTTTAATCTAAATCAGTCAAAATGAGCTATCCAAATTTAGTAACCAAACCATAAATAGGGGTCTCTCACCCCTATTATATAATTTTTGGGACGAGGGGTTGTATAAAAAATGAGCTCAAGAAAGGGATTGGTTGAGCATGTTTAAGGGACTCACCAAGACTGAAGGCAAGGGTTTATTGATGAGTGACCAGCCAAGCTAAGTATGTGATGACTTGATCTTATGGGTGATTTCTCTTCCTTATCACTAGTGGGTGTTGTGGTTTAGTCACTTTGAGATGAACATCCTTCTCTAAATGGTATGTCGCAAGTAGTCTTAAGGATTGAGAAGGGTTCCATTACTCTTGAATTATGTTATGGTCTATGTGAGTGAGGTCTCTAAGGTGTTGGTTGCTAGCACGGTTGGGGGTATAATGAGATCTTCCATGCTTCTTTGAATTTCTAACTTTCCAATGTTGGTATACAATATAGCATAAGAGCCTAGCCCATTTTCTATTCTTCCTTTTATAGGTGTAGAGAGCATGAATAAGATCCCCAAAATTGTTAAGGTTTGGCATATGAAATCCCTAATTGGCTAAACAGTCCATGGTGTGGATAATGTTGGTGCAGCTCAAGGTGATATGGTGCCTATCCTCCTCATCAGTACAACCCAAGGGTAGCCTCTAGTGCTGGAAAGCTTCCTTCTATAGAGCCAAATATTAGTTGGCAGCACATCCTTCAAAAGCTTCCACCAAAAAAGTCTTTCCCTAAGATGAAGTTGCATCTTTTTTAGCCATTCTAGGCCATTAGGCCATCCAAAAAATTGTTTTTCATAAGCTCTGGAAATTATGGTTTTGGTGATCCCTTAGTGGATGAAGTCTGGCTGATCCTTGCCAAGCTTAAGGTTGATGGTAATTTGCTGAATCCTACTACTCAGCTCAGCCCCAAAACATTCGGCCAACTTGTCAAGGTTCCAACTGCTATTGGGTACCAGCAAATCTGAATCCTACAGTTGTTGTAGCTATTCAATGTTCACAGGGGTTGGCCACCTGTTGAGAGCTCTGTCAGTAAGCCAAGTTTTCTCCCACACATTGACATTAAGTTCATTAGCAAGCTGCTATCTGATAATGCAATTTAAACTACTAGCACCCATTTTTATGATCTTCCAAGTGGTGTTGTCTCGTCAAGTGGTCAAAAAATTGTACATTATGTCCTCATATCTTTCCTTAAGGCAAGGGTATAAAAGTGAGTAGGTTTAAGGTGTACTTTGGTTGATGTTTTACTAATGACTCCTTTTGTGTCACACAACTTATATTTTTAATTTATAATGGTTATTTGATGCACCTTTATTGTGGAAACTATCATACATTAGTATTGTTGAATCCAAATCCTTTGTGGAGTATCATAGGACCTAACTATGGAATCTTAGAAGTAGAGTAAGATAAAATAGGACTAAGAAGAAAAAAATGAAAGATATTCATAATATCAAAATATAAATATGAGAAGAAGATTAGAAAATAGGTATCAACTCTCTTACTTTTGAGAATTGTAAAAAGGCAAAAAAAAGGTCCTTAAACCATTAAGATTTCTCCTTTTATAGGGCTTAAGCATTAACTACAAAAGGAAATAATATGTCAATTTTTGGAAGCTATATGTCAATTAAAATTTAAAATAATAAATGTAACAAATGTCCGTGTAACTGACATGGAGGTCTCCCATCTTCTAGTAGTTAGGTTGGTGTAATTTGTCATGTGACAAGCTCTTTGCTGTGGCCATCTGTGAGGTAATAATCTTGTACTCGACTGTCTCATAAAGGTGAAATTATTGATGTGGTTACCTATATGCTGGAAGTAGTGAGTAAGAGCAATCCAATGAGCCTAAACACTTAGATAAGTGAACTCACCATAAAAGGTGCTCAATAATAGAATTAATATGCTCATTGGAAGGTGTATCCAAAAAGGGGAGATCATCTTGAACTAGAGAGTGAAGAACTTAGAAAATAATGATTTAAAGGATGAAGCGTGAATCAACTCACTAGTAACAAGAAAATCCTCAAGGAAGCATAGTAATTACTCATTTTGTCCTAATCCCTACTCACATACTTGATAATGAAGAGATTCTTTCCCCCACTGGCCGACAAATACGTACTCACATGCATACCCAACATCGGCTTGGGTAGGAATTCATTGGTACTTGATTTTTCTTATATGTATTTTCTATATATAGTCACCTCTTGGTATTATTAAAGGGGAACTCCTCTCTTATGAAGGAACCATTCTCTCTCTCTCTCTAGGATCCTAATCTTGGTACTTTGATCATGAGAAATAAATAATATTATTTATTTCACATTTCATTAGTCTCCCATATTTCTACTTACAATATCTTTATCTACTCTTATTGCCCAAGTATCCCAAAAGGTTCTCCTATGGATAGATTTGTATTCAACATTCTTTTAGGTGTGGTAAACAAGGAAGAGCATAGGAACTAGAAGCCAAATACAAAGCAAAGCAAAACCTTCAATATGAGATTGCTCAATCGATATTAAGTAGAATATCCAACAATTTGCAACTTAGTAAGATTCATGAGACATGAAAGACAGAATCACCAGTCTCATGCAATGGCCATAGGAAAGAAACTCCATGAAGAACCAAAAATAAAGGAGACTAAATGGTCCACTGAATCAGCTACTCATCGAGCTCAACAAGAAAGAAGAAACTCATATGAGGTCCCCAACTCTTATCCCAGCTCTTATCTGTCCAAGATTTCCAACTCAGATGATGACCCCTTTGACATAAGTAAAGAAGAAGAGGTTGTGTCAAAAAAAAAAACCACAGCCAGGAAATGGTTTCTCTATGAAGATTACTAAAGCTCATCATCCTCATAGTTTAAATATCTCATATCTTGAATCTACATAGGTCAAAAAATCCCACATACCATGTAGTGTGCTTTATGTTGACCACATCACTACTGAACTTAGATGATGCAATGAAGTACCAACTTTTCTTCACCACCTTCAAAGGGTACAACTGTTAGGTGGTTCTTTCACTTGCCATTGGGAGGCATAACATCATTTGCTAACTTCAAAAGGATGTTTACTACTCAATTTATCAATGCATAGAAGCTATTGAAGAGTTCTCAATCTCTCATGTAGATGAGGCATGAACCTAGCTAGTCTCTAAGAAAATTTATCACTCGCTTTCAATGAGATATGCTAGAAGTTAAAGACCTGAAACCTATAGTCGCTTAAGAAGCACTCACACAAGGTTTGAAGGAGGGGTCCTTCAAGTACTCCATTGGGCTCCAGCAACCTAAAACACTTGCCAAATTACTAAAGCTCATGAATAATCATGCTAAAACTGAATATTACAATGAAGTAGTTCAACCAATACCACTGGAAAGAACCAAAGGCTTACAAATGAAAGTCATTAGATTAACCACCTAAAGATGGGTATCAAAGATAAAGAATAGAAAAGAAAAGGAAACTAGAAGTAGTTGGACAAGGCTTTAGGAACCCGATAACTCGCTACCTAGGAACTGATTAAGCATATCCTGCTATAATAACTCCACTTAGAAATTTTATGGCCAAGTTGGTAGTGGAAATTCAAAAAAAAAAAAGATCATTTTAAATGCTCACCACCTATGAAGGTTGATAGAGTGCATGATCAATAAAAGCATTGTGCTTATCATAATGATCACAGCCATGACACTGAGGAATGCTATCATTTGAATGGCCTAGTAGATGAGTTGATAAAGGTGGGTTAGCTCAAGGAGTTCATCAAGAGGAAAGATAAAGAAGTAATTGATGATGGCAATGAACTTATACTAGTGCACACTACTCACATTGACAGAGTTGTAACCACTATCTTTAGGGCCAATGGAGAGTCCTACAAGAAGATGAGTGTGAAAAAGTTATGATCTAGAGAAGTAAATTCAGCATTAATGATGCAAGTACCATCTACGACTTATACTAGAGAGTATTTTAGATATGGATGAATCCACTATTAGAAATCCATACAATGATGTTGTCATAGTGATAGCTTTGATCGCCAATTATTAGCTCAGTTACTATTATTTTAAAATCAATCTTTAACAAGTTGGGGCTAATAAATTATAAACTCACACTCATAGGAGGATCATTGTATGGTTACTTAGGAGAGAATAGAGAAATTGAAGGGATGAATACTCTTCCCATCACCTAGGGAGAAGGCAAGAAAGGTTCTGACCATGTCATAATAGAGACCACATTGTGTTATCTTTGGCTGACCTCTACTCAACACATTTAGAGCGGTGGTGTCGACATATTATGTAGTCACCAAATTTCCCACTAGAGGAGAAGAGATTACTATTAGAGGACACCTCAATCAATCTCATGTATACTACTTGAAAGCTGTTGGTGGCAAAGAAGATGAGGTGTTATAGCTAGATATTATGCAAAAAGGGATTGAAGCCCTTTAGGGAAAATTTCGATTGCTCAAAGCAATTTGCGAGTATTAAGAGTCAACTCGACTTTTGTCCTAAGCATAAAGAAGCATCATTCGAACTCTATTGAACAATATAGATGTATTTACTAAGACAACAGTAGAGATGTCGAGCATAGACTTCAATATTGTCATCATTTGAATCACTAAATTTAAATGCACCATGTAGACTCTAAAAAAATACTTTTATTGTAGCTACTGAGAGCCTTTCGGACTAAAAAATGCAAGGGCGACTTATCAGAGACTTGTGGATCGAGTATTAATGTAAAAAAAGTAGAGAAATATGAAAATCTATATGGACAACCTACTAATGAAAAGTAAGTTATCAATGCAGCATATATAAGAACTCAAAAAGTATAATATACATCATAAACCTCTGAAATACATTTTTAGTGTTGGAGCGAGAAAGTTCTATGATTTTTCATTACCCTTGAAGGCATAAAAGAAAATTTATATAAAATGAAGGCTATACTCAACATGTCCTTACCCAAAAATACAAAAGTGGAATAATGACTCATTAGCGGAGTAGCAAGATTAAATAGGTTCAACTGAAAGGTAGGAGATAGATGCTTGCCATTTTTCAGGGTTCTTAGATGATCGAAGAAGTTTGAATGGACTCTAAAATGTAAAAAAACCTTTAATGGTTAAAAAACCTTACTTACATCACCTCCTTTATTGCAGAGCCCAAAAGAGGAAGAAGTTCTATTACTATACTTGGGCGTGGGAGAAGACTCGATTAACTTAGTTCTATTTAGAGAAGGTAGGAAGTAATGGCCCATCTATTATGTCAGCAAATCTCTATAAGTTGTCAAGTTGAACTACCCACTCATGGAGAAGCGTGCACTCATGCTAATCACCTCGGACAAGTGACTATAACCTTACTTCTAGGCACACTCTATAAAAGTTGTCACTAACAACCCACTTAAATATATACCTTCTAGGCTTTGTCATTCTAAATTTTACTAAAATGATATGTGGAGTTGAGTGAGTTTGGCATATCATATTTACCTTGAACAATAATCAAAGCCCAAACACTCATGGATTTTCTTATTGAGTTCAATAGCTCCAAGATTTTCTCATCAACTTGGAGCCATTGTGACAATTATACAATAATGGCAATTTCAATGAACCAACTATGAGCGCAAGCATACTGTTAAAAAATTTAGTAAGAATCACATTTACATAATTAGTCAAATTGGGCTTCAAGGTAACAAATAATCAAGCTAAATATGAAGCTATACTCAATAAACTAAGATTCACTTGGGGGTTTGGACACATGTGGCAGCTTATTCAAAATCCCAACTTATGGTGAGATAAGTAAACAAGAAATATGAAGTCTGAGATGAGTCCTTATTAAAGCATTTACTTAAACCAAAATCAGAAATTGGACTGCTGAGATATTTTAAGATTAAGCAAATCGCTAGAGAAGAAAATAACTAAGCCACCTATTATCCCTAGCTAGTAGACCCGAGGAGCATGTAGTCATTCAACTCACCCAACCAAGCATAGAAGAAGAAAACTTAATGAAAGTTGATCATGAATACTTTCCAAGCTAGGTCAACCCCAACAAAAACTGCATACAAACTAATGAAATTAAACAAATGATAAAAGACTTGAGACAATTCAAAATCAGGGTATCCAAATAATTAATAATATGACGAGAATTATTTCAAATGTTGGCAACCTCGCTTAGTCGCAGATGTATAAGAGAGTCTAAATAAAGAAAAGTCCTTAAGAAAATACATTCTGGTGAGTGCAACAGCCGTTCAAGAAGAAGGCCAATTGCCAACAAAATTCTAAAGCAAGGGCATTTTTGGCCAACACTTACAAAAGATGTAGAAGAGTTCACAAAGAGATGTATACAATGTCAAAAGTTTGTAGCGCTCTAGTAGAAGTTGTCGCAACCTTTGCAATCCATCAGGAGTGTTTAGCCATTCACTATTTTCCTATCACTAGTGGATAGTGAAAGTTCAACTTAATCCTAATTAACTATTTCAGCAAGTAGATAGAAGTAAAGCCACTCGCAAAGAGCACTCGCAGGTAATAAGAAATTTTATTTGGACAACATTATTTGTATGTATGGGTTACCAATGCTAATCATCATTGCTAATAAACTTTAATTCACTGCGAGATGCCTAAGCAAGCTTTGTGAGTATCAAGGCATCAAGTTGAAATTCACATCAGTGTACCACCCGAAGAGTAACAAACAAGTAGAGGTTGCGAACAAGAAGATCTATAATTTACTCAAGAAAAAGGTCGAGGGTGGTAAATACATTATATCCAGTACTCTTGGCACTTAGAATGACTTCTTCTATTGCATAGAACACTTGTAATTCACATTATTGATTAGCACAAAAGTCATCCTATCAGTCGAGTTTGAAGTATAGAGCCAAAAAGTCCTAAAAATGAAAAGAATAGAAGGTGAAGATGGCAAGTGGAGTAAAGCCAACTCAAAGGCAATAGAAGACATGTTTGATATACTTGAAGAACTCATAATTGAAGCATCACTAAGACAAATGGAGTTTTTAAAAGATGAATGACCAAATATAATAACCATTGTGGAAAGGAGAGCCATTTTGAAAGTGATAGCCTAGTGCTGAAGAAAGTAAATGCCGCTACTCGATAGAATGTTCTGTACAAACTCACCCATAACTAACATGAACTTTTCATAATTAGGGAAAAAGTTGGTACCAGTGCATACTGACTACATTCTCATTCAAGTGAGGGCATACCAAGAACATGGAATGTCAAATATTTCAAAAAGTTTTACCCCTAAGTGAAAGTTGCTTTAATTTATACTCACTTTATCAATTTCGAGTACAATGTATCTTTCTATTTTCAATAGTAAAGCCTTTATATTTTTCTCATTAAATGAGTTAACCAGCAAGATAATGACATCAACTAAAGAAGCATACTCAAATTCTAAAAGATGCAACTTGCACTTGGGGAGGTGCGTTATGACCCAAAAATACTTGATATGTCATTTTTGGCCCAAAGAAAGGTCCCACTCTGCAAGCGATGAAAACTAGAGTAATATAATTAGGATATTACATTTTATAAAATAGAAAAGTGTAATCAACTCAAAAGTCAACAACTAAAAAAACTAACACCTTTAGTTAGCAACTAAAAATACCAACACCCAATATGGTTGGTGATTGTAGTGTAAGATCGACACCCCATGAGGTTGGCAACTAAACTTAAAAAGACCAACTCCCTTAATTGACAACTAGAAGAGAATGAAATTGCGATACATTGTGAGGTCAGCGACTAAACTTAAAAAGACCAACTCTCCTAGCTAGCAAGATCAAAACCCCATGAAGTTGGTAACTATAGTGTAATACCAACACATAGTAAGGTCATCAACTAAACTTAAAAAAAATCAACTTCCCTAGTTGGCAACCAAAAAGATCAACTCCTCTAGTTGGCAACTAAAAAGACCAACACCCTATGCGATTGATAGTTAGTGTTAGACCAACAATCTATGAAGTTGGAGACTAAACTAAAAAAGAAGAACACTCTTAGTTGGCAACTTAAAAGATTGACACCCCATAAAAAATTAAACTCAAAACTGCTCTCCCAATTGGCAGCCAAAAAATGATTGGCAATTAAGGTTAAGTCTCTTAAGTGGTGACTAAAGGAATAATTCGATCTCCATTAAAGCCATGCAACCTATAAATGGGTATGTTTAACTCACTATATCAATTATGACTACCCAAGGAATGTTTTTTCAAGCCATAGCTTAAAATATTCTACGTTTAGAGCTAAGTCATTCAAGTATTAATAAGTGAATATCACTCTAGCAAGTATACACAAACTCTCCATGTTAAAGAGACTATCTAGGGAAGGCAAGTATTACTCCAACAACTACAATAAAACTTGTTATACTACACATGATCACCTAGGGAAAGTTCTCTCAATGAGGTAGTGACTTAAAAATTCTCTAAGTCATGAGCCAAGTTATTTAAATATCAATCAACAGATACCATTCAATTAACCAGTGGCTTAAGAATATTTTAAGTTATAAGCAGAGTCATTCAAACACTAATAAGTGAACGCACATGAACTCATAAAATACTTATGCAACTATTCAAAGAAGTTCACTCAATTAACCATAAACCAAAAATACTCTAGGTCATGAGTAGAGTCATCCATACATCCACAAGTGAGTGATAAGTAAATGAGCAAACTCGATTATGTTCAACTATGATTTTTATTTCATAAAATAGAATTTTTAAATTGAAGCAAATATGAGGAATACATTTTATTAACCATGAAAATTTACATAAAGAGAATCGAAGGAAGAAAAGATATATCAACTTGAGCTACCCTTGTCATCATCATCATCAAAATTCGAGAGTGTGAGTACATCAAAGAAGTATAAAAACTTAACATCCAAATGACCATTCTTTACTAACATGGTGATAATGAAGTAGGCACCATCTTTAAACTTTTGTTGCAAAAGCTCATGATACGCATCAAAGTTAGAAAACTTCACAAACTCAGCTTCCTTCTTTTAAAACTCCTTAATGCGATGAGGAGTTCTTCCTCTAATTCTTTTTTTTCCTCTGCAAGGCGAGTCAACTCCAAAGTTGCCCTTTATTTCTCCTCCTCCTTGGCTTAAACCTTAAGCGTTCTTATGCTTTACTTTTTTTTTCTCACTAGCTTGTACTTATTAGCATAAGCCTTCTTTCTCTTCTCAAAGAACTTTTGGTAGATTACCCAAGTTGACTGTCATGCCATGGCATAGGCTGGTAGGGAAGCATTGGGACATTACACGAAAGATCTTTGAATTGATTGAAAAGATGGAGGTTGAATTCATAAGCAACTAGCGCATGAGGAGTTGTTCTTCGAAACTTCGCCTTAATCTTCATCCGCCTCCTCTCCTCCTCAAACTCACTGCTCTGCTATTGATTGTGAGGAGTTAAGCTTGTGGATCTCTTCCTAGACTTCTCTGGAGTGGTACTCAACCTTACTTCATTTGGCAAACTCAGTGGGAACCACACTCAGCTCCTCTTCCCCATCTTCCTCTTTGTTGACCTCAAGAGAGGTAGGGTCCTCCTGCCTAACCACTCACTCACCTACTTTGCGCTTACTTCCCTCAATGAATTGAAGCACATCAAGACTAAGGTCAGGAGCTATTGATGTCGTCACTCTTACGAGTAAATGAATGAAGAAAAAAATCATAAGACTACTTGTAGAAGTAAAGGGGATAGTGAGTATATAAAAGAAACTTTATACAGAACAACAATAAACTTGCCAAAGTGAAAGTAGAAAGAAATGTTTAGGGTGTGACCTTATAGTCCCACCATGGCCTTCTCGCTTGCCACCAAGCTTGGTAGCCTTACCCATGATAAGAAAAAATTTCTAAAAATTTTATCTAGTTATAATGCCTTTACCATATTTTTATATATTAAAATATATTTATTTTAAGTATAGTTTGGTATTATAATGAAAAATTCTCATATATATATATATATATATATATATATATATATATATATATATATATATATATATATATATATATATATATATATATATATATATATATATATATATATATATATATATATATATATAAAGATTAAACTAAAAATGGCATAAATTGGAGCTAATGGCTAATTAATAGCATAAATAGCTATCAACAATGTCGGAGTGTTGGATCAGCTCATTCTGAGATAATTTTTTAGCAAACTCAGCACCTAAGCACTATATAACCAATATCACAGCGTCATACTAGAGGAAAAATATAAAGTAGAGGCAACAAGCATAGTGCCATAGTAACAGATCAATAGCACTATAGTACTACATCAAAAGTGCCACAGTGCTACGACCTGAAAAAATAGATTCATAACAGTTCAACAATGGTTTGGAGTTGTTACGAGTTGTTATTAAGGTAGTTTTCTCTGTAGCGTAAGAGTACATGATCAAGGCAAATTTTAGGCTATAAATATGAGATATTTCTAAGCAAAAAGACTTTTTTTAAGATTTTTGGCAAGAGAGGGAGTGAGCATTAAGTATTTGTGAGTTTTTGGTGAAGGACTTGGAGAGAGAATGACACTCCAAGTGCAAGGAGAGTGTCATGAGGGTAGTGTGTAAGAGTATTTTTCTTAAGCAAGTGGTGGAGAAGGAGATCATTAATCAAGAATTTTCAGCGAGGGATGTTGGACATTTCCATGAGGAAATAGTAGATGAACACAAAGGATGGACTTAGAATACTTACTCAGTATGCTCGTTTCTTTCTTCTCTAGTTATGATATGTTTTATTTTACAATGTTTAATAATATTTTTCTTTTCTCTACTATAAAGTACTAATCTATAAAATGCTCTGAATTTACGTGAGCTTTTGATTGTTTGTATTATACTAGACTATATTTTATAGATTAATATAAGAAAATTATTTGTGCTTTTAATAAGAATGATGTTTTTCTTTTCTCTATGCTACTTGTGATATAACCAATTGTGAAGTTAAAATTAAGTGTGATTTAGATATATTAATGGAGTTCTAGAAGAATAATTAAAAAAGGCAAACAGATGCATTAAATAATTATTAATGTGCTAGATAGTCTACAAGTAATAAATAATCATTAAATATATGATTAGTTTTAGAATTTGTAGTCATTAGAAGAAAAATATGGGTAATGCAACCAATCAAAATTTATTCAGCAGTAGAAAAAAAAAAACTAGGCAGAGAGATTGATTTGGTTAAACTTATTTAGACATAGAGGTATATCATTTTTGCTTCTCATTGACACTACAAGCTTAAAAATTAATTCTACAACTTAAATTTAATATAATACATAATCCAAAAATTCTATAAATTCAGAGTATTACTTTTGAAACTAAGAATAACACTTATATTTTTTATAAAAATATAAATATATAGTCTTTTTATATCTTGTAAAATAGTAGATAGTCATTTTAATTAAGTGCTTTTTATTTTGTTGGATAAAAATCAAGGTCTAAAAAAATTAGTATTGTACTTAATATAAATTTTTTCTCTAATACTCATGAGAATGATACACTACTCATTTTATATTAGTTGATATGAAACATGAACTTGTGTATAAGATAAAATACCAATCAAGTTTTGGGCATCATTGCCAAGGATTAGAAGTAAATTAGTAAATTATAATAAATTAATATTAGACCCATGGAACTATTCTTAATTCAAGATTTTTGTTATGTGTATGTGTGCTAAGTATTAAGTGCAAAATTATATATATTAATATTAGACCCATGGAACTATTCTTAATTCAAGATTCTTGTTATGTGTATGTGTGCAAAATTATATATATATATATATATAGACACACACACACACACACACACACACACACACACACACACACATATGTGTACTTGTTTATTAGAGTACCATTATTTTAGTTTTGAGCCAAAGTTATGATTTCCAAACTTGGCATGAGTAGAGATAAAATTATAGAAATAGAGTCATTGAACTTAGGAGTCGAATGACTTTGTAGAAAAGTTTGAAAAGAAAAGAGAAATCAAGAAAGAACCCTAGCAATAAATAATCAATCAATAGTAAAATCATCTATACCTCTTAGGGCTTATGCCACACCAATAGTAGATGGAATACATCAAAGTATTGGTAAACCAACTATTCAAGATAATAATTTTGAACTAAAACCATCAATAATTCAAATGGTGCAAAACTCTTAGTTTGGGTGTTCACTTATTGAAGATCCTAATATACATATTACTAGGTTTTTTAGAATTTTGTGCAACATTTAAATACAATGGGGTAAGTGATGATACTATTATATTAAGATTGTTCTCTTTCACTTAGAGATAAGGCTAAAACATGATTGAATTCACTACCTCAATGATCTATAACAACTTAGAATGAACTAGCTCAAAATTTTCTAGTAAAATATTTCTCACTATCTAAAATTACTAAGTTAAGAAATGTTATTACATCATTTATATAATTAGATAATGAATCTATAAGTGTGTGTGAGTTTTTTGTGAAACACTTGGAGAGTAACACTCCAAGTGCTATGAGAGTGTTGTGAGGGTAGTGTGTAAGAATATTTTTCTTAAGCAAATGGTGGAGATAGAAATAAAAAATTAAGGATTTTCAACGAGGGATGCTCGACATTTTCACGATGAAGCAATAAAAGATCACGAAAGGTGGACTAAGAAGTCTTACTCAATGTGCTCTTTCATTTCTTCTCTAGTTATCCAAAGTTTTATTTTATAATATTTAATAAGATTTTTCTCTTCTCTATTATGAAGCACTAATCTTAAAATGCTCTGAATTCATGTGAGCTTTTGTATATTTGTATTGTATTAGACTATATTTTGTGGATTAATATAAGAAATTTGTTTGTGCTTTTCATGAGAATGGTGTTTTGCTTTTCTATGTACTTTATTTACCTATGATTTGACCAATTACAATGATAAAATCAAGTGTAATCTAGAGATGTTGATGTAGTCCTTAAAGAATAATTAGGAAAAAGAAAACGATTGTACTAAATAATCATTAATGTGTTAGATAGTCTAAAAGTACTAAATAGCTATTAAACATATGATTATTTTTATGATTCACAATTATTAAAAGAAAAATATGGGTAATACAACCAATCAAAATTTACTTGGCACTAAGCAAAAAACTAGGTAAAGGGATTAATTTGGTTATATTTGTCTAGATATTGAGGGTATAGCATTTTTGCTCTTAGTTGACACTACAACCTTAAACATTAATTCCACTACTTAGTTTAATATAATACATAATCCAAAAACTCCATAAATTCAGAGTACTACTTTTAATATTAAGAACAACACTTATAATTTCTATGAAAATATAAAAATATAAAAAATAATCTTTTTTATATCTTATAATTTTGTAGATAGTTATTTTAATTAAGAACATTATATTTTGTTGGATAAAAATCAAGTTCAATGAAGATTAATAATGTACTTAATATAAAATTAATATATAATTTTGCTCTAATCCTCATGGGAATGACACTCTTCACATTTTATATTAGTTAATACGACATGTGTGCTTGCATATAAGGTAAAATATCATTCAACCCATCAGGAATGGAAAATAATTAGTTGACATCGGCTATTATGACACGCTCTTTAAAAAAGAAATTTATGAGTACCACTTCTAGAATTTATTTTATAAACAATAAATTTTCAACGAAGTCATTAAAAATTGCACATCCCGCCTTGGTAGAAAAGGGTTATGCTCTATGGGATGCCCTCTTCTCACAAGCATAGGATGAAGGTTATGATGCTTACCACTAAGTTGGAAAGGATTTGAGTAAGCACCACTCTAAAAATGTTAAAAACATTTATCCACACATGGGAGAGAGGAAACCAAAACTCATTCATGAAATGTGCAATTAGAATCCACAACTCATGCATCTTGATCAAGTTAAGGTGCTTTCCCTTATCAACCACTAACACAGTGAAGTTGAGGTCGCTACCATAGTAGCCATAGAACATGGAGGCCACGATGGAAGAGATCAATTCCGGGACCTCTTTAATTTGCCCTTGATGAAAGTCAAGGTAGCTTTCTTCAGTAAAGCCATGCTCGCTAGATAAAATAATGAGACTAGGAACTATTCTTAAAGAGGTTCTACTCTCTTGTCTCAAAAAAATAATAGAGTCTAAACTGCTCCCACCTAAGAATAATTTATAGGAGCGATAAGAAAGCATGACAACATGGACGTCACATAAAGCATTAAGTAAAGAAATGATTATCTGAATACTGTGAATATCTCAAGTTATAGGGGCTATAGAAAATAATTAATGCACAATAGTAGTACAAATCAAATAGTCCTTGCAAGAAAAAAAAACAATATATTATTATCTTTATTCATGGAAAAAAGTATAGCACACTCTCTACAATCCTTACACACTATTTTTTCAACAATTTAATTAGAGAGTCCAAATGTCATTCTTTGACGAGTGCACATTTCTCATATATATAATCAAAGAAATTCATGCCAGAAATGAGAACGAAAGTGCTCTGTGACTTGATCGAGTTCTAAAGCAATGCTATTTCAACCCTCTTGGCCACAAAGTTATGTTGATACTCCACCTCTAAAGACTATCACCACTGTGATTCTAGCTATAATTGTGATTACAGCTCACTTCTATCCCACTAGGATGAGTCAATGTTTTCTCTTAGGAGGTGACTTCCTCTAGTTAAGAAACAACCCTGGAGGAGTCTGCAATATACGCTACTCTTTCTCCACGTCATCTCCTGGCCATTGAGTAAACTTGCCGTTTGTAGACTCACATTATCTTTATGAGTAAGAGAGAAGAAAAACCCCAATGTCTCAATGTAGCAGGTGTACTTATAGGAGCTTTGATGGTAGCCCTAAGCGATAGGAATTTTTTCCAAATCCACATGTGATACCACGATTCGATTGATGAGAATGATCGATAGTGTGAAAAATGAACTCATTAAAAATTAGAAATATAATTTCAATAAGTGATTCACTATAAGTCTAACCCTTGAGAAGAGAAGCCACCTACTAACTAATTGGAATTTCTCTTTACTCAGGAAGTGGCCTAGCAAATCACTTATGGAAATGTGAAGAGATTCTATAAGGCTACGTGGACTGTCGAAGAAAATAACATGAAGGGACCTCTTCTAAAGCTTCGATGCTAGCCATGCTCAACTACAAATTAAAAATAAAGTAAGGGATGTGGATAGAAGGGACTTGTACTACATGGTAATCGACAAATCTCTCCTCGATAAAACATTCCTTTACAGCCACCTTCGTGGTAGCTGGTCCAATCATTTGGTTCACCAGTGCCTTCCTATGCTAAATTAAAGGTACCTCTTTTCATTCTTTCTCATCTCTAAGAACACTCGTAGGTCGCACATGATGGAGACTTGCCACATCAACCCATGCTTCAATAGGGCGAGTCTTGGATTCTCACTATGGGTTCGAAGAAAAGACTGGAGCCATAGTTGTTATAGTTGGCAGAGTTGAGATTCTCATCTTGTCCACAGGAATGGTAGTGACTTCCTCTGATTCTTTGCTTTCTTAGCTTTCTTTTGAAGACCTATCCATAAATTCCCTCAATCGATATCACTGCAAGACCTTTTGGAAACCATAGCTATACATTTTCTTAAGCCTTGTAGGCTCGACCACTAGTAGTTGGAGAATTTTATCCTAGTAAAAAGTTTAAGAAATATTAATTGCACTAAAGAAAGCATAAAAGATTTTTTTATAATTCTTCAGTGCATTGAAAGCTTAGATTTGGTCAAAAGGTGATGTGGCCTCTTAATAATTGCATACTTTTTTTTCTAGAATATTAAATATTTATAGCTAATCATTCTATTCATTTTTTTATTTTTATGAGGTACCTTTGCAAGTAGTAGAAGAATTGAAGAGCTAAATATATACCCAGAGTAGCGGGTATGAGTAATCTGATGAGCCTGAACACCAAATTAAGCACATTCACCATAAAAGGTACATGACCACAAAGACTATCAAAATAAGTATGCTTGCTGGAAGGTGTATTTGATAAGTGGAGATCATCCTAAATTGGTAAGTCAAGAACTTAGAGAATAATGATCCAAAGGTTGAAACACGAATCAACTCATTTTGGGCTTATATAACTACTTTTCTTTTCTTTGGTCAATCCCTACTCGCATAGTCGCATGATGATGGGCTACTCTTGTATGCATATTGGGGATGCATTTAGCTCCTAGATAATTTAACTCCTTATAGATCTCAAAAAGGATAGAAGAATAAAGCAAAAAATTAATAATTAGTGTCATTATTAGCATGTTTGACCATTTCTTTTGAAAAAAAAATTTGGTTTTTGTTTCACATTACCTTTGATTTGACTACCCTGGCAATATTCGTGACTTATGGCTATAAAAAAGGGCTTGTTGAGCTCTAAAGCTAGTTGTTTCATTATTGGATCTTTATTGAATGCTCTTAAATTTCTAGTCAATTTCTCTTGCTGATTAGTTGAGCCTACACATGGCATCCCAAATACCTCAATGTGATAATGAAGGTACCAAACTTTGGTCAAGTTTTCAAAAAATATAAAAGAAAAAAAAAGGCTAAGAAAATGTTTGAAGGAGAGGGCATTGTGGCACCTCATATTGAGACAAGTTCTTTGATTCTAATGGTGTTGATTATGGCTACAAACACCACACTTAACATGGGAAGTGGATCAGATTAGTATATTGGGGAAGAGGCTAAGGAATCTGCCACTCCACCTCTTGTTGCTACTAAAATGATGACTCCAAGTATGCCAAGTGTTCCTTGGTAGGATGACAAGGTAGTTGAGGATTGCCTTATCACAATGTTTGACTTCATATTTAAAGATATTATATTGAAAAAAGTGATTCTTTTTATGTTGGTTAGATATACTAAATGAACATATAAGGATATATTCATAGTTAGATAGCTTGATTATTTGATGAATTTAATAATATTGACTAATATTTACGTTAACTCCTGTCTTTGATGATTTGTAGTATAACCTAAAGTGCCAATGACTTCATGCGGACCAATTTGACAAAAGAGTCATTGAGACTATCAACTACTAAATAAGATTATGGTATTCAAGCAAAGCATAGAGTGTAAAAAAAGTGTTGAATGGAGACCATTTATTTAAAGAGAAAGAAATATGATTGAGTACCGGTGTAAACTAAAATCTTGATAATGTTTAGTTATAGTGACTAACTAAACTCTAGAATGATTAAGGCATATTTGTAAGATTTAGTCGAATGAGAACCAACCAAAAGTGTTATAAATTTATTTAAATTAAACTTAATCCAAAGAATGATCATAATAATTAAGTTTAGTAGAATTATAATAAGGTAACCATACTAGGAATGCGTTGGATCATATAATACATGATCAACCCATAAAAATTGCTCAATCATACAAGCATTAGTAAGAAGATTTCAAAAATAATGATTTGAAACATATTTTCATGCGATAGGATGCTTAATTCAAAGCGGTTAGCCGAGTGTGAGAAAACTTAACAAAAGCCAATTACTACATCCTTTGGAGAAAGATGAATTATTCTATGATGCTGGATGCATTTGTCTAAAGGGATATGTTCAAAAATTAATTAAACATAGTATGTTGTGTAAGGTAATCTTAAGTAATGTGTTTCCTAAATAGGCTGACCTACTTACAAAGAGGTGGTCATCCTATGTGTACATGAGGTGGTGTGTATAGGGTGATTGATATAATCAATCATATAAAGAGAATAAGGTTAAGATGAAATTAATCAGATTAGAAATCTATGGTGTAAGTGTGTGGGCACATGATATATGTATAATCTAATGCAAATGTATGCATAAAGAGTGTTGTGATACACAAGTGTTCTATTACTTTTATCTTGAATGATTTAGGATGATCTAACTTCAAATTATGAATAGTAAATCTGTGCTATTTTAGGCTAGTTATATTCAATGACAATGTTTAATTTAAGGGCTCCACTTGGTTATTTGAGCCCCATTTATTAATCACCGACAAAAATGAGTTATTTTATCTTGAAAATTTCTTTCAAATTAATAAGTGTTTAATTATTTGAAATTTTAAAATATTTTGAATTTTTACAATTAATTTAATTTTTTATAATTTAATTTAATTTATTAATTATGAAAATTCATAATTATTAGTCATTTCATTCATTAAATTGATTTTAATTTTATTAAATTTTAAGACAAGTTTTAAAATATTTTTGCAATTATTTTAAAGTCATTTTATAAAATTTAAACATTATTATTAATATACTTTTTTATTTTAATTATTAAATTAGAGATTTATCATGTGAAACTAGTTTTTATTATAGTGTTAATCTAGAAAAATATAAAAATTTTATAATATGCATGTGTAAATATTTTATGAATTTTTAGTATTTATTAATTAATTATTTTAATCATTAAATTACCAATTTTAATGTGAAAATTTATTTCACTAATGAAATTACTTGTAGAAAACTAGAAAATTCTTATAATAAGCTTAAATTAATGTTCTGATTCTTTCATAATTTTTTTGAATTATTTTTCTTAATTTTGAATAGTACCTAAATACCTAAATACCTTTAGAAATTAGTTAATTTTTCAATATATTTCAAAGAATTATGAAATTTTTATAGTTGGCTTAAATTTATATTTTAAATGTTTCATAAAATTTTGACATTGTTTTGCATTTATTTTAATTTTTATGATCATTAAACAATGTGAAGGCAAGCTAGAAAATTGGTAACATCTCAATTTTAAATCAATTTGATTTGAAATTTTTGTAGTAAACTTCTATTAATCATCCCTATAATTCCCAAAAGTTTGGTGAGTTTTAAATGCCAATAGAGTATTTAAGTAATTAAAATAACTTGTCAATAACCTGTTCATTACTATCATCAACTTGTAATGCAATGGATTTTCCTTTCTCCTTCTCATTTTTTACTGAGTTATCCATCTTATCCCTTTGAGAAATAACCTGTTCATGTGCTATCAAAGAACCCAAAAGCTGATCAAGTGGATAAGTAGATAAATCCTTAGCTTCACTAATAGCTTCCCATTTTTGGAAGACATCTAAGAATCTTATAGACTAAGTCTTGATTCTTATATGTTTTCCAAGAGAATGCAATGTGTTAATTATTTTCATGAATCTAGCATACATATCGAAATAGATTCAAGGAGACATATGAAATAACTCATATTCATGAACAAGTCTATTTTTGTGAGCATCTCTAACTTCACTAGTTCCTTCATAAGTTATAATGAGTTTATCCCATATTTCTTTTATTGTACTTAACATAGAAATTTTCATGTAATCATCTCGTAATAAAGCACAATGTGAAGTATTACAAGCCCTAGCATTTAATTCATCAAGTTCTCTTTTAGTTACAGTCCATTCCTCAAAAGATTTTTCTACTTTAATGCCATTTACTTCTACTGTGGGTGTATGATATTGATGTGTCAACATATACCACATCTTGACCTCTTAAAATGTACTAATTTTATTCTTTTTCAATAATCAAATGGTACACTATCTAAAAGTGGAGGTCTAAGTGGATTGTCCCTCAGTGAACCCTTTGGGAAACCTTGTGCCATAATGAAAAGATCTACTCTTGGATGTTAATATAAAGAGTCACCTCGATACCAATTGTGAGTCACTATACCCAAGAAGGTTGAATTGAAATTGAAAATTTTAAAGGTTAAATCCTAAATTTTAAGTTTGAGTAGAAAATTAATTTTTGAATTTATAATAACAAGATACAATTCTTAATGCTGCAAAAAATAAAAGTACAATAAAGTAAAGAGAGACAATAGGTACACAATTTTTACATGGTTCAGCCAAACCCCAAAATCGGCCTACGTCCACGCCTAGCCACCCCTGGCTAGGAATCCACTAAATACAAAAAAAAAATAGCTTACAAATAGTACTCTCCAATAACGGGGCGAGTACAACCCCTACAACAATATGTACTCTCCTACAAAGAGGCGAGTACAATCCCAATATAAATTTTATAGCACAAAAAGAAATATATAAAATAATAAATTCTCATAAAATAAATCTCAAACAAATATACCAAGCTATCCAATTCAAAAAATGATCTTACAACTTATAAATGATCACTTACAACTTAAAAATTTTTGGCAAGATAAAATGCTGACTTAATATTGATAAGAAATAATAAAATAAATATCTTAAAGTGATCTTACTAAGATGTTTATGTTATTACAATTTGTAGACTAAAATAAAAATGATTTCAAAATAAATTCACAATATTCTTTCGCACAATAAAATAAATTTCAGCAAGGAATAATTTATTTTATTTTAACCAAAAAGAATCTTTCAATAAATGCTAATGATCACAAAATACTTAAATAAAATGAGTATATGATAGATCTAAGTAGGCTAGTAAGCTTTTAATTAAAAAGAGAGATCTGACAAATATGAAAATAATTTCAGCTCAATAATTTATTTTAAAATGCTTAAAATATACTTCTAAAATAGATCTAAGAATAAATGATCTTTCAAAATAAGACTAATGAAGAAATATTTCAAGAAACTAAAAGAAATTTGTAGGAAGCTAAAATTTTCAAGTTGAAATAGATCCTATCACAAGAGCTTTTCACAAAAAATGATTGAAACTTTGATGTGAAAATAATGTCCAAAGACTAATCCATCAAAAGTATAAATTAGAAAGAATAAATAGATGGTGAAAATAGCATGAACAACTAAAAGGCTTAAGATCAAGAAAACAAACTCAAGTAATTTGAGAAAGCTTGCTTAGTTGAAGATGTTGAAGCTTCCAAACCAAGGATTTGATCTTGCAATATTTGGAGAACTTGGAAGGAAAATCTAAGAAATTTTCTCTTAGATTTGCTGGAGGGATTTTGAAATTTGAATAAGGAATGCTTTCATGAAGAGAATGAGGGCTATTTATAGGCAAGAAGGTCATTTTGAATTATTTCAAAAAAATATATTATTCTAACCTCATGCTATCATGTGATAATTTAATATTCAATAAAAATATTTATATTAATTAAATATTAAATTAAAAAAAATTTGGCTATTCATATGGCAAGTCAAAAATAATCAAATATGGCTCTTAATATATTATTGGCATGTAGCATGCATTCATTATTAAAATCAGCTAATGTTTGAAAAGTCATAATAAATTCAATTTTAATTAAACGTGGGTCATGTGACCTATCAAATTAAAGGAAAAAAAAAATCCAAAGAATTCATTGGAGAGGAAAACAGATATAAATTCCTTGATTATAAAATGACTTTGGCTAAAATACAAAATTTCATATATTTTTGTTAATTTTGACATGTGACATTTAAATATTATGATATAATTTATATATAATCATACATATGTTAGTTATCATATAACCATCAAATTAAATTAAAATATTTAATTATATTAAGTAATTAAAATAATTACACTTATTATTTTTTTATCTTGACAATTCAAATGCTATGTATGAAACATATAATTGAATGTTAATTAGATAGAGATTTATATAAATTAGCCTCATTAAAATATTATGTTATGTCGTGAGCAAATTTATTCATTTCAATTAACTCATGAATTTCTAAGATAATTATAAATGCATACAACCTAAAATACTGTATCCTGAGCTTCACATTATCCATTTCGATCTATCTTTCATTCTTCTACTTTTGTAATTTTTTCAAACATATTGTGAGATGTATTGGATATGCAATTAGCAGTGATATATACGAAACACGTATATTATTAGAACATCCAAGCATTCATTTGTTATTATCAAAATTGATCGGATTGAACATAAGGCTCATTAAGCCAACACAAGCACCATCGTCACAACCTCATATGTTTTATTTTATATTATTTTACTTTACTAAACAAAAAATATAAATCTTTATATTTTTAATATTTTTTTATATTATATTTTAAATTCAGTCGACTAAATAGCTGCTAGTCCTACTTAATTAAGGTTGCGTTTAGGACGGTGTTGAAGTTGCCATTGGGGAAACTACAGATTGTTGGAATTTTAAAGAATATGTGTTGAAAAATTATTTTTTTGAACCTAACTTGATAAAATAGGATGGTTGTCAAAAAATTATGATCTAACTATTTTAAAATCAAATTACTTTATGGTTATACTCATTCTAGTCTTTTTAAACCATAAAACTTTCTAAAAGTTAAAAAAAATGATAGCTAAACAAAGTTGTTATTGCTTTTTGAAAAGTAAAGAAACCAGAAACCTATCTCAAACAAACCCTAAGTGTCTGTTTGGGATAGTTGTAGTTTTTTATAAAACTATTTTGATAAAATAATTTTTTAAAAAATTGATATATATATATATATATTATAAATATTTTTATTTTTAAAAAATTCAAATATAATAGTCACCACATTCTAATAATTCTAATTCTAAAAAAAAATTTTCAACATAAAATTTTTTAAAAGTAATAAAAAAATTAATAATCAAATACAATTGTAGTTAATTTCTTTAAAATAAAGTATGAGAGAGCTCTTCCAAACTTAATCTAAATCTAATCGATTAATGAAAATCTCTAAATTGACTAGCATTTTTCACCTCATTTAGTTGATTGAGGCCATACTCTATCCTCAGAGAAGTGAAATGAAATATATCGCTGTATGAATTTTTCATAAAAATGATAATTGCTGAAAAAGAAATTACTAAAATTCTAGTTGTGGACAGCCCCGTCCAATGTTTTCGGTAAAACTCTGCGTTCCAGTTCTCTACTGCTTGACGTCGCTTATATACTGTAGGCACCACGGAGCAAGCAATGGTGCCGAAGAAGAAATAGCTTCAGAACGGTAGTAGGAAAGCCGACTCAAAACCAAAGGGCCATGCCTCGGTCACCAAGTCGGCTCCAAACCTAAAGATATCGGCCGATAATGTGCGCATCCTTCGTCACCTCGTTATCAACACTGAGGCGCTGCAGTCAGATACTGGGCCCGTGCTGCTTTCGACACAGTTGGAACCCGCACTCCGAAGGCGAAAATGCCCCGCGGTGTTTATGACAAGTTAGCTCTCGAGGGTTTCACCTCCGATCAAATCGAGCAGGCCCTCTCCGCCCTCAACGTTCGATATTGTTTTCCACTTAGTTGCTTTTAAAGTTTTTATTTATCAAGTACGTTTTGTATTTCATAGTCCTGATCTCTTGTTTGTTTAATTAATTTTCCTTGGATTTATAGGAGGCAGCCACCTTCGAGACTGCCTTGGACTGGCTGTGGCTGAATATACCTGGAAATGAGCTTCCTCTGAAGTTTTCTAGCGGGGCGGCATCTTCTACAAATGAAGGTAGCATCATACTTCGTTGCGTTGTTGGTTATATTCTATGCAGTTCCAATTCCATTGAAATATACAATCCCACAAATTTATTCTTGATTCATTCATATTGAATGATACACTAGGTCTTTAACTCTATTGTCTGCAAGCCTTTTTGCACAGATTGATGGACAATGCTTAAGAGTTGAGGAATTACTAATCAAAGTAGGACGAGATGCTCTATAAAAACATAAAAAAACACAATTCATAAATTATCATCTCTCAATTTTATCAAAAATTAGCCACTTTAGAAAAAAAAAGTCTTTCTTCATCTTAAAGATTAATGTTACAATTTGATTATTTTCAATTTTTTTATTTTACCACTTCATATCCATCATGTTTTTTTTTTCCATCTGATTTCTTATTTTCCGAATATTCAAATCCTCGTGATATAATTTGTTTAACTATTATTTTACAAAATTTACCTATAAGTCTATAGGATATTTTTTTATCAAATATTATGCCTGACACTTTTTTTATTTTAACTACTTAGCTTAAAGTATGGAAGTTATTATTCATAGTATTGAATCTAAATTTGTCTGTGGATGGAGGAGGAATCTTTTGAAATGCTTGAAAAATAAGATTACACAAAAATATTGAGAACTATAGGACACAAAAATAATGAAAAGCAGAAAAAATAATAATCTTTATTCATCAAGATTGAACTATAAAGACTAGGGGCCTATAGGGAGAGAAAGAGAGAGTCAAAAGGTCCCCTCGTAAGAGAGGAGTTTCCCTTTTATAATATCAAGGGGTGACTATACATTGAAAGTACATATAAGGTAAATCGAGTACAATTAAATTTTCGCTCAAGTTGATGGTGGATACACATATGAGCGGCAAGTAGCCCTTTATTATATGAGTACACGAGTTAAGGATTGGGCTGAGGAGATTAGCCACTATGTTTGTTTGAGTATTTGCCTGTTGTTGGTGAGTTGATTCATGCCTTGCTCTTTGAGTCATCATTCGCTAAGTCCTTGACTCGCTAGTTCAGGTTGATTTTCCATTGTCAGAGATAACTTCTAATGGGTTTATTTATTCTGATAATCTTTATCATTGAATATCTTTTATGATGAGTGTTGCATGCTAGAAAACCAGTTGCGGTAGAGTAAAAGTTTTCCTTCGTTGTAATCAAGATACATCTGGTGTTTAAAGAGTGAACAATAAAACTCCAGAATTTTTACGTGGAAAACCTCGAAAAGAGGGAAAAATCACGGGGCCTCGCCCAGCAAAAAGCTTCCACTATGTATCTGTTTTATAGTACAAGATCTTCCTGATACCGGGATTACAGAATTGTATATGCGAAAGGAACAACAGCTATGTGACAATGAATCAGGTCGTAACAGTTGCTGGTAGTAGCAGATGATGGTGAACTGTGCGGAGCAATCACCGGTAGAAATGAGGGGAACAATTACTGGCAGAAATGCAGGGAATAATCACTGGTAGAAGTCATCATGATGGAGGCCGAGATTGGTGGCAGGATCAGCGGCTGCCCGGCGGTGGTGGTGAAATGACGTCAGTGGCTATTGTGCTTGGAGGATCTTTAGAGCTCTTCTCTCCTTCTCTTTACATATAAGGAATGAGGCACTATTTATAGATTGGTGGAGTGGCGTCTCTGTAAATACATGCAAAATCCGAACCACTCCTCCAATCGGACGGCTCATGATGATTCCCTCGATCATATGATGTATTTTGTGTATTTGAATCCTCAAATGAAGTCGGAATTGTAAGATCTTTGGCTTGTTGAACCGCTCATTGAGATGCTCGATTTATATAAACATATATTGAGAGCTTTTAAATTTAACCAGTTTCAATGATATTTTAAGTGCTTGATCTCGACCGCTTTAATTTCTTACTTTTGTCAAGATTCGTCTTCATTAAATTTTGCCCCTATTTTGGATGATATTATCTCAATCATCAAAAAATATCGTGCAATCTTAATAGTAAATTCTTCAACTAAATCTGCAGTCCATTAACCATATTTTGAGAAACAGATCTTCATAGCAAGATTATGCCCAGAAGCGGATGCACAACCACAAATATGTGTAGGTATGTCGAAGAAATTTTGAGGTTCTGAACCCATGCGGATATTCTGGCGTTTGTAGCCTGAGTTTGGGTTGGTTTACAGAGCGGCTGCAAGAAATTCTAATTACGCTTGATTTTATAGTTTGAAGAAAGTCTTTGCCTGTGTATCGAATAAAATGACAGCGTGAAAGGCAGACAGAGTTGATTTCGGCCGAGTTTACAATTGGGCACAGTAGTCCAGAACTGCTGAGCAGGAGAAATGGCGGGTCAGCGTGGAGTATGTGAACGGCCGCCAGCGGGTTAGTGAGTCCAGCGAGGCCTTGGTGAAAAAGATCTGTGTCATTCTGCGAAACGGCCGGGTCCACCGAACAGCAGGCTGAAGCGGATGGAACGCGACAATGGCGGGTCCATGAATGACGTGGGCGGTGAAGACCACGTCTTGCCATGTATGACATTCTGGGGCGCAGTGCCCTGACGATTTTCATGCAAAACGTCCGTTTTGGCGTTTAGCTTTGAACGGTTTTGGGTGGTTTTGGACGATTTTGAATGCTTTTTTACCCTTTTGCCCCTAAAAAGGGTCTATAAAGTCCCTGGCTAGGGAGAAGGCACCTTCTACTTGAGAAGGTCGTTGAGGTGATCAAGACCCATAGTTCATCACAAGAGCTCATTTTCCCTCGAAGAGGTGTTAACTAACCTCATCGGAGGATCGAGCGTCAGACCAGTTCATAGCTCGTTTTCCCTCGAAAGAGGTGTTAACCTCGTCGGACGGATCAGGCGATCCCATACTTCATGCAAGATCCAATTTTCCGCGAAGAGGTGTTGACCTCGGACCGGGTTGAGGCGATCAAGACCCATAGTTCAAAGCAGCGCTTTCCCTCGAAAGTGTTAACAACCTCGTCGGACCGGCCGGATTGAGGTGATCGAGGCGATAACCGGGACGGGGTTGGCAGAATGCTCGGCGATGGCGGGTGGTAGTGAGATAACCAGCAACGATAGTGGTACGGAGGTATGAGCGATAATTGATGGCGTGTCGGTGGCGGTAGTTAATTGGCCGATAGAGGTGTGTCAGGCAGCAATGAAACGGTAGATTGATAGTGGCACCAGCGTCGATAAATGAAGATGGTCGAGGTAGTAGCGGCGAAATGGTAGTCAGCGGTGATGGCCATTCTGATGGTTAGTGGCCGAGTTGTCAATGCCAGCAATGGCGGCGATGGTCGATAGTGCGGCATGTAATCAGCGAGATAACCCGAGCGATTCTTAATCGACAAAATGCCGGTGATATGGTAAGCAGCAGCGATGTAGTCAGCAACCAGCGTCGAGGTTGGCCACGAGGTTCAGCGATGGCTAGCGATAGTAATCGATATGGCCAGCCGTTGTCAACAGATGACCGGCGACAATGGTGATACCGGTGAAGATGCCGGCGATAGTCAACGGATGCCAGCGGCTGACCGGCCATTCGAGGTTAATTGGCAAGGGGTTGTCACTGCAAGGCAGTAATTACGGCGTGGAGAATTTTGACCTATCCGTTGTTTGTATTATTTATGTGTTAACGATGATGTTAACCCGTGTGGAAGAGGTTGAATTGAATTTTGACCCATTCGAGGTTGTTTGAGTGTTACACTAACATGGAAGAGGTCGAATTGAATCCGCTAGGATTTTTGACCCATCCGAGGTTGTTTGTCGAGTGTTATTGCAATGGAAGAGGTCGTAGGAAGTCCTTTTGACCCATCCAGTTGTTTGTCGAAGTCTTTGCCGATGGCGTTAACCATGGAAGAGGTTGAATTGAATCGAGGATTTTGACCCATCTAGGTTGTTTGTTGAGTGTTACCCAATGACGCTAACCGTATGGAAGAGGTCGAATTGAATCCGAGGATTTTTGACCTATCCTGGTTGTTTGTTAATTACTCGATGTTAACGCTGGAAGAGGTTGAATTAAATCCACTGAGGATTTTGACCCATCCGAGGTTGTTTGTCAGAGTGTTTGATCAATGATGTTAACATGATGATGTTAATCTGTGTGGAAGAGGTTAAATTAAATCCGCTGAGGATTTTGACCCATCCGAGGTTGTTTGTCAGAGTGTTACCCAATGACGCTAACCTGTATGGATGAGGTCGAATTGAATCCAGATTTTGACCTATCCAGGGTTATTGGTGTTACAGATGTTAACCATGGAAGAGGTCGGAAGTCCAGGACCTTTTTATCTAAGTTGTTTGTCAAAGTCTTTGCTCGATGGCGTTAACGTTGGAAGAGGTCGTAGGAAGTCCATGACCTTTTTTTTGACTAAGGTTGTTTGTCGAAGTCTTTCTCGATGGCGTTAACAAGAAGGTGTAGAAGTCCACCTTTTGACCCATCCTAGGTTGTTTGTTAGAGTCTTTGCAAGACATTAACCATGGAAGAGGTCGATTAAAACATCCATTTGTGGTTTGCCAAAGTTGCTTAACCTTGGCCTTGTTTTTCCATGAGTATGATTGGAAAATCATAATTTGCAAAGCTACATCTCTTCTCAATGTTGAAATATCATCCAACTTTAACTTATTTCTTGGGATGGAAATCGATTAGATGCTTAACATGGGTGATCTTCTTAGATTAAGAGTTTCCCCAGGTTCTAATTTGAAGGAACAAAGTTTGATGAATCATTCTTCGCTTGTGCTCTTTAAAAGCTTGAAATGCTCCACCTCGATGGTGGTTTTGACCTTGTTGGGAAACTTGGTCATCATACAAGATGAAATAATGGGAATCGATCCCAGAGACCAATTGTTATGCTGAAAACCATCCGGTAGAGTAAAGTTTTCGCTTGTTAGAAATCCGCATACAAGTATTTAAAGAGTGAACAATAAAAATCCAAAATTTTTACGTGGAAAACCTCGAAAGAGGAAAACCATGGTCGCCAAAAAAAAGCTTCCACTATGTATTTCGTACAAGATCTTCCGTCTGGGATTACATAATTGTATATCGAAAGGAATAACTATATGACAATGAATCGTACAGATTCTTTGGTAGAGATGATGAACGTGGATCACCGTAGAAATGAGAGGAACAATTACTGGCAGAAATGTAGGGAATAATCACTGGTAGAAGTCATCATGATGGAGACCGATAGAGACGGCAATCAAGCGGGGCGACGGTGGTTGGCCGATCGTCAGTGGCACTATTGTGGAGGATCTTTGAGCTCTCCTCTCTCTTGCTTAGCCATATATGAGGAATGTGGGGCTATTTATAGATTGGAGGAGTGGCGTCTCAGTAAATACAAAATTGAACCACTCGTCCCTCGGACGCTCATGATGATTCCCTCGATCATATGATATATTTTGTATATTTGAATGCTCAAATGAAGTCGGAATTGTAAGATCTTTGACTTGTTGGAACCGGCTCGTCGAGACGCTTGATTTGACTATAAACACTCCATTTTTGAGAGCTTTTTAGGAATTTAACTGATGTCTCAAAGTTTCCAATGATATTTTAAGTGCTTGATCTCGACCAGTTTCAATTTCTGATTAGCTTGCTTTCGGCGTCAAGATTCGTGCTTCGACTAGAGGAATTTTCAGGGTCATATCAATGAGTATGTTTGTTTTGATACCTAGACTCTTAGATTACTCTTGCCTGTAATTTTGGGTATGCAAATAATGCTCTTGTTATCATCAAAAAATTTCTTCCATTATCCAAATTAATATTAATTCTTGATGTGTAGCTATTGTGATTGAAAATATTTTGATCACTCTAAAGCTACTTTTAATGTTAGGAACTACTTAGATATATTTAATAATTTTAGCACCTTCTTGCTACACAATTTTCTATTTAATGAACATTAAATCAATTTAATGGTATTTGATCATAAAGTTATCTCAATATTGATATTCTTTGAAGAACTCTTTGTTACTCTCTATGCTTTTCCATTATTTTTTTTCTAAAATAAACACCTCCATTGTAAACCTCCATGGCATATAAATCCAAGTCTACAACTTAACAGCAACTTAACCAACTTTATATAATTTTGTTTGTGTTTCTTTCCATAACTTCATTATGTGACTAAAATTTTGATCTACCTAAAACTACCACCAATTAGCACTCTATTTACTCTAAAATGCATTATCTCCAATTATTTGATATCCTAAAATGTTCTCATTAAAAAATTGTGACCCTTGATTATCCCAATCATAATTGATATCATATTTGAATGTAAAGTTTTAGCTTTATATATATATATATATATATATATATATATATATATATATATATATATATATATATATATTTATAGTTAATTCAATTTCAAAATTTGATCTAAAATTTTTTTATTATTTTTAACTTTTTCTAAAATTCTCATTTAATACTTTCTTAAATTTTTTTTTTTCAATTTTCTCAGATGCCTTTAGCTTTAATTATGATATTATTTTCTACAATTTTATTACAATTAACTTCATCAAAGTCTTTTCATTTATCTTCTCTTTGCTCAATTAATTGCCATTTTCCAAAAATGTATCTCTATGCTACCCTCACTTAATAATTCTTTGACAGATTGGTCAGTTAAAATCATATCCACCGCGCACGCAAATTGGTTCCCTACGAAGCGTTTTATAGAGGAAGTGTAGGAGGGCACTTCTGGAATTTTTGTTGGTTTAAAGGGCAACTTGATGACATATCTTTGGATTTTGGAAAGTCATCACAAGCTGAATGGATTCGATGGTGTTTGGAGCAACAAGAAGAGGAAGAAGAAGATGAACATGATCAAAAAGAGAAGGTATGTAGTGATTGGACTACTCTTTTGCACAATGGCTCTAACAACACATTTATTTCATTACCAATAAAATATTTTTCCACTTTATCTTTTGGATCTCTTTACCATGGGATCACCAATTCTGAATTTCTGATGCAATAATTAATTTGAACTGGTGCCATTAAAGGTCTTACAAAATAAGAGCCCTGTACTTAATACTAATCTACAGAGTCTAGGCAAGTACATTTTCCCCATAATTTTTTTGTACATTCAAAGATATTTGACTCTTCACTACCTTACTGTGATAGTCTGCTATTGAGTTTGATTAGTCTTTTTGAAGGTTGATATAATTTGTAATTATGTGATGCTACTGATAGCGGGGTTTTAATGGTAAATTGCAGTCTTATTTGTCATGGAATTATACATTACTGTGGCATTTTGATAATAATTTTAATTTCAGGAGGTTGATTCAAGCTCTTATCATGCTTCTATTACTAAAGAGTATCGTCAGGCAAGGTTAGGAGCTTCAGAATCAAAGAAAAAGGGTGGTAGGGGTAGTCAGAAACACTATAATGAAATCATTAACAAACTTAAGCAAGAATTTACTTCCTTAGGTTACACATTTGCATGCTTAGAGCATTACCCTTCTTATTAAAAGCATTTAGTTTGTATCATGAAATGATATTGTATTTACTTTTATTGGAGGTTTATCTGAGATTGATTTGGAATCAGATTTGAAAAGTGAAATTACTAATTTGAAGATGCAGGAGATGATGTGTGATCTCCCACAAGGTCAATTACTTGAATCAAGCCCGCCTAATGATGACAATTTTGTGGACAAAAAAGATACAAAGAGTGCATTTACTATTGATTCCTCCAGTTTGGAATAACCTTATCATGCTATAGCTAGTCTGGTCCATACTAGTCCACTTCAGAACTTGATAATTAATTTTTTGAAGATTCATCTTCCGATGGAGCTATATCTTCAGAAGCCTTGAAACAATAAAAGAAAGATAAATTGATACAATTTTCATATGGGCATATTTTAGGAAACATTGATGAATTATGGAAAAAGGTAATGCTTTACATTACTATTCTATTTTACTATTTTTTTTTAATTTCAAAATGTGGCATGGGTATGTGAATGTGTATATAAGATTAGGCATGTGAAGGTATCCATACGTCAAATATGTAAACATTTTTTTATATACCATGTCTATGTGAAAGGACACACAGGAACTTGCATCCATATATTTATATACTAGTATATGGATTTTTTCTTTTGACTTTTTTTATTTGTTGCTGCTTGGACTTGTGTGTGCCTTTCTACATCTTTATGATACAATTGTTGCAAAAAATTTTTGTGATGAACTATTCATTGAGAATTTATGTGATTATTTAAAAAATGCTATTATAATTGATGTATTATGAGTATCATTAGTTGCAGTTTTAATGTTAATTACTTGTGTATTGTTGATGTATTTTACATAATTTAACCTACCCGTATAGTTTAATATCCTGATTACAGGGTAATTCGGGATGCCTTCGCAAGGCAGTTCTTCAAAAATTTTGTCAGAGGCTACTTTGGGAAGCACCCAAGTACAACATAGAATCAAAAATTGAAGATAAATTTTTTTATTCTGTTAGTGTTTTGCAGACAGCAAGTGGGCATGGGGGGAGCAGGAAAGCTGGAGGTTTGATAACCTTCCGTCTTCCTAACAAACATGAAGGTTTTACATCAGCTGAGGTACCAATTTTTACTATATGGAGTGTTATTTTTATTGAGTACTTAATGACATGTTGAACTAATTTTTGAGCTTTTTTATTAATCATTTATTTTCCATGGCTAATCCGCCTCCATTATTTTTAAGTTATTTCATGATAATTTATATTTGAATCATTATATTATTTCTAATTTCTTATTCAATCACCGAACTATGATATATTTTTTTCCAGGAAGCACAAAATAAGTAGCAGCCTTTGCCCTTTATCAACTGTTTCCAGATCTTTCATTTAACCGACTTCTTATAGAGCCATATGCTTCGTTTATCACAAAAGTGAAGACAATGAAGATAACCGTAGAACAGGATTTGTGGATTCTCTATTGGTTTCTGGGGGTTTCTCAGCCGGTAATTTCAAAGATGCTAAAGATGAATCTGTCGTAAAGAGATGCTCGTTGATCTACTAAGCAAAGACAATGAACCGAGTATGTTAATTAACAGAGTAAAATTGGCATCTTTGAGTGGCAAGCTATGCTTTCTCTCTAAGCCTTTTCTTTGAATGGAAAAACTGAAATGAATTCTGGCATTAATATTTTTTATGGTGATGCTTTCATGCAATCACTAGTAGGCTATAATTCATTGTTTTTATAGGATTTATGAGATAAATTAGTTGTCTTGTACTTGAGATTTTAGAACATTGAGTCATCAGTACTTTATATTGAATTAGATTACACATATTGTCACACCCCAAACTATCCCGTGTATCTCAAAGTTAGTTTGGGATGTAATAGAATAGGATAACTTAGTCAAATGCAGCTTTTACAAACTCATTTTGATATGTTAAGATTCGGGGCAAGTAAATGAAAATTGAATCACACTCAATTATCACGAATAAACTCTTATATTTCAAAATTTCTGCTAATCATTTCATATTAAATCACACATTTGGAAGCATGTAATATTGAATATCCACATAAATATAGAGTAATTTAAAATATAATATTTTATATGTACCTAAAAAATATTTACAGTCTCTTAAAGTTGTACATTAAAACTATATATTTTAAAAGTGTTAGTTTTGCTAATATCCTTCTCATTTTTTGTCTGAAAGTCAATATATAATATTATAATCTAAAAGCTAGTGAGATAAGTAGCATTAAAATTAACCCAATATATGATAAAAGAAACAATATATATATAGAGTTGAACTTGCATGAAAGTAACATGTAAAATCATGCTTGTAGGTGTAAGAATTGAATAATATTAAAGGCATGTTACTAAATATAGGAACTGAACAATAGTTTGCAAGGTTGTGAAATATAAATAGTAAGCAACGGAGGTAATTATTTATATAGACAATTAATTTCATGAAATTTTGTTCAATTTTCAATTAAACTATCTTATTAGAAGTGTCATTTATATTTGTATATGTTTGACTCTTATAAAACATGAGGGTTGTCACTCAACTCGTCGGCCGTAGTATTTGATATGACTGGCCTTATCTATACTTCATACTAACATACCCCCTAATATCATTTGGTTTTATCCAACTTATGTGCCAAGGGTCAGAAATTTCAAGATTCCTTTGATAAGGGTCATCTTGTCAGATTTTTGTTTATTTATGTAGGTTGATAAAATAATCTACTTATAATAATTTCATCACATTTCCTTGCTTATTATATACATTATATTTCATTTGATAATTAACAATGTCTATATTGATTTATGTATCAATATGCACAATAATATAATATGTCATCAAGGAATCTAACTTGATTATAATCATTGTAAATCATCAAAGTGTTATTTTAGGTTGTAAAAATAATCATTTGTATCTGAACAAGATATTATAGAAATATCTAAATGCAATATATGAAACATTCACAAGAAGTAGTAAACATAGTGACAAACAATTGCCTTATAGAAATATGAATTTAAATTAGTAATTATAAGTCTCATTTTAGTATTTAAGTTAATGTCATGATGTGTGCAGTCTTGTAAAAATATGAATTTAAATTAGTAATTATAAGTCCAACTTTAGTATTTAGGTTAATGTCATGATATGCTCACTACTTTCTTGAATAGACAACCAAATATTAACTTTTCTTATCAATACTTGAAATTCTTAAATTAGAATTAACTTAATATCTTTGCAAACCCACATTACATTCTCACCTGAATTTGATTTCTCCACATTCAATCCCATGCAGTTTGACAATCACGCTGCTTTGAGTGATTGGATTTAATGTCCAAGCACTAATTACTTGAATACATCAACATAAAATTAATAATTTCTTCGTATTTACATAAACAATATTTCATTTAACAAACAATCCATCTAGTTTTATTATAATATTTATACACCTAAAAATTCATCTTAATTTGTTACTTTTATTGTTTTGTGTATTTTTAATCATATAATTAATTGATAATTCTTTCAAATTCTAAATTTCTTTATTATTTTTACTTAATTTTATAATTTCAGATCTAATATAATGAAATTTTGGAAGGAATTTATTAAATATTAATATGCGCCCAAACATTAATTCTATTGCCATAATTTCTTCCCATGCACTTCCAATTACTAAGGTTTGGCATACCCAAATCTTAGATTAGTTTGTTGTCCGTAGAATTACTAACTTAAAATTAAATGATTTTTAATTTTAATTGACTAATACCAAATAGCTTTAATATATATATATATATATATATATATATATATATATATATATATATATATATATATATATATATATATATATATATATATATATATATATATGAGAGAGAGAGAGAGAGAGAATACTAATAACTCTAACATTTATAAATGTATACATAGTTAATTTGCATAAATTCCTATTATTTCTAAACTATTGGCTGCCTATACTATAAATGAAATAGAAAATATTGGTTTTAACTTAATTAACACAATTAATCAATTATGTAGATACATATATATTTCAGCAAATATAATTAGCAAATTTTCCCTTCAATTTTTATTTCAGTTTTCTAATGGTATTGATATAAGTTAAAAAAGAATGAAATTTACACTTATTCATTATGTACATACCTTTATTTTCTTCCTCTTGGTATTCAGCTCCTAGCCATCCAATTTATGCTGATTTCTTGGAATTCCTAGCTACAGCAGCCGCTCAAGCTGCCGTGACCCTCCCAGGCGTCGGCTGCAACTACTTCACTGATGAGGCGTTTCGCACGTCTATGGGAATGCGGGAAACAGTGGTAATAGGGAAGGGAGAAATGAGAATGCTTTAACTGGAAAAGTTTCGGTTGCTACAGTAGCATCACTATAGTGGCATGGTGCTGCAGTAAAATTGATACAGTAAATTAACTATACTATAGTGCAATTAAATTTAAAACTTAGGTTAATTAATTTATAATTACAATTATAATTATATTTTATATAAGCTTTTATATGTCAAAATGAATAAATTTGAGAATATAATTTTATAAAAATATCTTCCATGATTTTTGAGATGAGAAAAATGGAGTATATATTAAAATGCGTTAGATTTATCTGTTTGATGTATTTTGGATATTACACACACATATTTATACATATCCTACCATCAATAAATAGTTGATTTATTTGAAGATTGGCACCATTAATTTTGAAATTAGAGATGAATTTGACCATGAAGACAAAAAGGTCTTCTTGCAGATGTGATGAGAGCAATGAAAGCAACTTAAACTATAAAAATGTGAGTTGTATGAAAGTAATAGCACAAGTATAATGTTTTCAGACACATCAATTGTGAGAGTTCAATTGATTAAGGGACAGAGTGCTAGAATTGCTTTACAATTTTCAGCCAAATTGTTACTAACTAATTCCACCACCACAAAGACCATTACAGTTTTTAGCCAACTATTTTTTCCCTTTTTTTTTTTTAAAAGTAAATGGGAAAGGAGATATTTCTTTAAAATTTTTTTGGACCCGAAACGACATTGACATCAATTTTTCTTTTTAAGGCTTAGAGCTATTAAAAGGGTAATTTAGTTGTTGTCATTGCTTGAATTGATGGTGAAATGTGATATTAGCAAAGAGACCACATTGGGACTGGTTCTTGTGATTCTTATTTCTTTGCATATAGCTATTTGCTTTTTTAGTACAAACCACAACTACAATTAATGAAAAAAAAAATTCCATAAAGGTTTGATGAAATTCTCTATATCCCTAAATGACATCCTCTCACCATGCAATGGAACTTTAAAAATGATAGTTTTCTCCCTTCAAAATTTACCTTTTGTTCATATGAAGCTAATGCGTACAATACACAACATATGTAAGGGTGTTTGGTATTCCACACACAACTGTTTAGAAGCTGTATTTGTGCATTGGTTTGGCTTATTTTTAGCTTTGCCCCTCAATTTTACAGTAAATTATCTTATATTTATTCTCTTTTCAAATTTTTTTTATTCAATATGATTGTCACTCTTTCCTTTTGATGGTCCTTACGAATCAAAATTCAGATTAAGTCTCACTGAAAAGCACACACATGCGTGCAAATGCATTGCCACATAGATATTGGCTTATACATGCTTAATGCTGCACACAAATGCAAATGCTCCTAGTTCTATGCTTCTCTTAATTTATAGTACTCTTGAATTTTGAAATCAATATTTTACTGTCATCATCTTCAAAACGTGCCTTTGCTATTTTATCTATTTCTAAATGCTTATTATGATCTGTAGGTTTAAGCTATCATGAACTACGGGAGAGCAACCTTTTGAAAGAGGAGTTGCAGAATAAAATGAAAAATCCTAAATACATGGTCTCTTTTTGATTGTTCATTTGGTTGTTTAAGAACATAATCAGCAATTAAAGATAATTCTTGCATTGTTAATGTTATGGTTTGATCAATGTTTAGGGCTTCTGTAACTTTTTTTGTTGAGAACATAAACTATCTGAAATTCGTGGTGAACTTCATTTAGGTTTTTGTTTGGATATGTTAAGTACTTTAAAAACTTTTTTTTATCTATCTTGCTTTTTTTATTGATGTGACTTATGTCTGCATATAAATTTGTCTATTACTATAGAGAATGCTGGAGAGTAGAGCAGCTCTTCCTATAGCTAAGCTAAAGGATACTCTTTTACAACTGCTCCATGACAATGATGTGATTGTTGTTTCTACATAAACATGTTTTGGAAAATCAACTCAAGTGCACTTTACTTTGTTTGATGGGTAGTGATATAATTGAGGAATCAAACAATGGTTTGCTCTTCCACCTTTAAGCACATACGTCATGTTTGTGAAATACTAAGAAGTGGGGAATTATAAATCATTAAAAAGAAAAATGTATGTCCTTTGAACACTATTATGGCAATGAGAACTAGACATTTCTTGGGATAACTAGTGGTTGGACGCTTCTAATGACACTATTGTTGCAATGAGCACTACAGATTTGTTGGACTTACCAATGGTTGGATGTCATTAACAGTTCTAGTTTTTAACACTAAGGATCTAGTTTAATAAACCGTTCTTTAAGTTTAAATCACAAAAATAACTGTAAACCTTGCTTCTTTTGGTAGATGAGATCATTATAAAGAGAATAAAAAAAATACTAAGCTATCCTTGTTTTAGAATCAAGAAAGGATATAAAAGTATCCAAATGTCTACTAAGTATATGTTTGGCATGATCAAGAATTATTTATCTCAAAGCATTTTATAATTTTTGAATAAGATCAATATATTCTCCAACTAATATTAGCTTATATCTTTATTATAATAGTTAATTTAAAGGTTACTAATTCTGATCTTTAAAATCTAGAGAAGGTTACCATGAGCATTGGCAACTCTTCATTGTCTTTTGATATGGAGTTTTAATCACTTAATCCATTGATGATAATTTATTTTTGTGATAATTGCCAATCAACTTTTCCCTATGTAAATGTTATAGGTTCCTCAGTTTATTTTGAATGACATGATCAAATCAGGATCGGGTGGTTGTTGTAATATCATATGTACACAACTAAAGAGAATTGCGGTATGGATTCTCTTGCAGTAAATAGTTTAATTTTTTGGTTCCAACTTTATATACTATACTACATAGCTATGGGGAATCTCTATTAAAATTATGACCATTACCACATGTGCAATTATTTTATTTTTTTTCTCCATATGTTGAATGCTTGTTTAGTTGATAAGATTTTTTGGTCACACACACACACACATGCATATATATATATATATATATATATATATATATATACAAGTTAATACTTTAGATAGCATTCAATATGAATGAATGAATAAAGAAGATTTATAACTCATATATAGGTTATGCACTTCATATGGCACTCAATATGAATGAATGAATATAGAGGATTCATAAAGAGGACCCTAAATAATTAGGATAAGGTTAATGATAATGATGACATTTATTTTACAACTTGACTAATGGGGTGTTTAAGGTACGATTGAGTTGCAAAACTCTTGCTTTCCATTCTGGACTCAAAAATTCTTGTTATATGTTTGTCCAGACATAGATTTTATACCCACAACATTGCTTAGGCTTGGATCATTTATTACTAAATTTCTCATGGCTACTAGATGCATGGGATGGAGGTTAAAGATACACAAAAAGGAAGATGAATGGTTAAGAGTCTTATGTGGTAGTCAATGAGCTCAAATTTCTATGGTTAGTAGATGTATGAGATGGGGGTTGAATATATATAGGAAAGAAAATAAGCCTTAAGGAGTGGGTAATGAGCTCAAGATAAGTCTTTGGTCTGATTAATGCATGCGTCATTTGATACTAAAAAAAAATACAATTGTGAGTAAAATATTATGAATTTATTATATTTAATGGTATGAATAACTATATTTAAATGATAAAAATGGAAAAAATATTTAATTTAATTATTTATGATTGGAAAACTGGAAGCTTTATTAGGCATAGCCCATCATAAGTCCAATCCACCTAATGAATGACTATTATGAGTGAAGATAATGTTTTTAAGATGATGGAGAATAGTTAAACAACATGATTATTGAATAGAAATAAGATGGGAGATAAGTCTTCTTTGCATCATATCTTTATTTCACCATTCATTACACAATTGTACCTTATGTTATTTAAATGAATAAAGAAACATTGTACTTAGGAAAAAGTTGACTATCAATAATAAGTTTCAAAATAGCCTCATAAAAAACATAAAATACATAATAAGAGTTGGAGAATAAGTATGACAACCATTTGTAATTGAAAGAGGAAAAATAGGAAGCTATTCAATGCCATTGATAAAATGATGAGAAAAAGAAAATTGATAAATGTCATATTTAAATTCAATTGACTCATTAATATAGAAAATGAGAGTATTAAATATTTTTTTAAATAATTCCAATATGCCAACTCAATAAAAATAATATCTATTCAAAATTTTCTACCCTCCTTAAGTGAAGAACATATATTCATTATTCCTAGCTTGTCCAATGTGCTTCCAAAAATGAGTTTATTTAAAATCTTAGTAAGGACATCTACTTTTTTTGGATTGCTATGTAGAAATATAACATAGATTATTGGCACTGCTTTAATTTTTCATTTAATAAAGCTATAATTAATTCTAACATTCTCCATTTATCTTGTTGAATTGGAATCTTTATAATTCTAGTAGTATACTTATTGTCATCATTGAGTGTAGTAGGAGATGAATTTTATATTTGTAAATTTTTGAACCTCCCTACTTAGATAATCTCACAAAAAGCCAATGCAAAATTCTTTCTTTGTGATACTTCTAGCCACTAAGATTTCTTTTTTACATTTTTATTTGATTAGGTTACACCACAATTTTGTGCATAATATGGAGTTGTCTTTATATCCTCACAACCAATTTGATCTGCATCTATATTGTTTTCTATGATTTTATCCTATTTTTTATGGAACATTAGGCCTCTTCCTAGCCAATGTTTATCTTAAGAACATAATGCCATCCAAATACACAATTAAAATTGACATTTTTTTCCCTTTCTTGTAGTATTGGAGTAAAATAATTGATTCTTAAAAAGGTGTTATCAAGAGCGCCTAATAATTTTTTAAAGTTGGATAATAGCATTTATAGCTTTTTGAATTGATGAATATCAAACAAATACACGTTTGATGATTGTCCACATAGACAATACATCTAAATATATTTGGTGGTATGGAATTGAGGATTCTTATGTGTTGGCTTGGTCAAGGTTGAAGCTTAAGTTTTTTTTTGGAAGGTATCCAGTTGTTAAGTATGGTCTTTATAGAAGAGATGACCAATGAGTTCCAAATAAGTTAGTAGTTCTTGTTGTTCTGAAATTATCATTATGGAAAAGATAGAAGACCTTTTACATTTAATACTGCTAGTGTAAAAGTGTAATTTGGGATTGTTTAGATGTTGTTGACCTCACTTTTGGAGCGAGCCCTCAACTTCCTTATTATAGATCTAGGACTCTTATAGAAATTAAGAGTTCCATAGTCTTAAAACACTTCTAGCGATTAGGTGAACACTTAACTTAACCCTAGAGACTTAGAAGAGTTAGCCATAGGAATAGTTCATGCCTTAGGGATTTATGAGGACTTGCCTACCCTATAGCCTAAACCCAATCTTTGCTTCCTTCTTCTAAACCAAAACTCAAATTCAAAAACAAATTCTAAAATCAAATCCCACTATCAAATGATTGAAACCCATGATTAAATTCAAACTCCAAACCCCTTTTTAAGCCCTTTGATTTGATCTTATGGAATTTGCCTTAACCAAATTCAAATGAACCCCAATCTAATTGATTTTCTCAATTATCAAATTGAAATCAAAATTCTAAATCATAAATCAATTCAAAACTTCAAATGATTGAAACCCATGATTAAATTCAAACTCCAAATTCCTTCCTAAGCCTTTTAATTTTATTTTATGGACTTAGCCTTAACCAAATTCAAATCAACCCCAAGCCAATTGATCTTCTCAATTATCAAATTCAAATCAAAATTTCAAACCATAAATCAATTCCAAACTCTAAATGATTGAGCCCAAATCAAATCAAATTCCTAATTTTAGCCCTTTTAGCCAAACTCTTGAACTTGGCTAAATGTTACCCAAACCAATTCAAAACTCATGGAGTCCTTCATGATTCAATTATTCATACAATCATTGACCTAAATATAAACATAAACCATCATTATCAAACCAAAGCTAAGTCAACCCAAGTCAAGTCTACGTTGACCCTTTTGGTTTGAAATTGTCATATGAACCAAAACCCATTTGGACCCAAATCAATTGCAATTGAATTTATATGTCAATCAAAATACATATATAAACTCAACCAAATCAAACCCAACTCAAAATCAAGCCAACTAAACCCAATTGGCTCACTTGACCCAAAGTGCCCAATTTGACCTACATGAACCAAAATCAAATTCAATCCAAATCAAAGTCAATTAAGCCAATCCAAACTTCATGTCATGATTGTTGATTATACTAGGTCAAACCAATTGCCATGAATTGGGTCAAACCAAGTCAACCTAGCCTGTTGACCAAGTCAAACCTTTAACCCATATGAACTTAAACTAGCCAAATTGCAACCTAAACCAAATCGATTGCAACCAATGGCTCAAGTTTATTTCAATTTGATTATTGAACTTGACCAAAGCCTCAATTGAGCCCAATTAGACCAATTGGTCAACCTAACCAAACTTAGCCCAAATTGATCTTAAGGGTCAAATCAACCTAAAATCCTAATTAAATTCAAATTAAACTAAATTGATTGAAACCAATTGAACCAATACGCTCCAAATGATCATTTAAACTTGATGTAACCCTTGGTTTGACCCAATTTGATCAATTTGGTCAACATAACACATTTTGACTTAATTTAGCCCAAATGGGTCAAATTGACCCAAATTAAACCAAATGAACTCCAAATGATATGAAATTTGGTCCAATTCACTTTTGACTCATTTCAAATCTACCAAATCAAATTTAATGTCAAATGACCACTTTGCCCTTGGGTCAAGGGCATCTCATGAGAAATGACACTTGTCAAATTGGTCATATCGCTTCCTTGGCCACTTGGCACTCATCCATTGGTCCACATAGGCACAAAGGACACGGAAAAAATTTTTTTCGGTGAAGATTGACATGAAAATGAGCCCAATTGAACCTCATTTCATTTTTTTTGCATTTTCTCGTCGGTTTTGTCGGTCGGTGAGCAGCAGCCGTCAGATCCCACATTCACTAGATTAGACGGCTTAGATAACATCGGACCTGCATCTTTCCAACCCCTAGATCATGTGATCATCCTTTAGATCCCACAAATCAAATCTGGATCATCTGATCCATGATCGGATGGCCAAATCTAATCCGCATGTCGCGCCACCCCCGTAGTTAATCGCCGCTCGCGTGATCACGCTGACACCTGTGGAGCCGGCACGCTGCATACACTATGTAATCGTGCATCCAATCATACTGTGCCGCATTTCCATGCCGCCACGGCGACGTCACTAGGGAAAAATCCCACGATTTTAAAATTATTTAAAACTCCTGAAGCTTCAACAATTCATAGAAAATAAAATAGTTAATGAAAAATTACAAATAATGCTCATTGGATTCATCTTTCCGAGAGGAATTTAATAAACCCAAAATCTCCAAATTTTACTAAAAATTTTGAGCTTAATTTGAGTTTTAGTAAAAATCAAATTTCTATAATTAAACTAAAAATTCACATTAGAATAAGTTAAAATTTTCGAAGGTTGAAACTAAAGCGAACATCTACCTACCATAAAAATTTCAAATTAAAATCACTTTTGGATTGAAAGATATTGAATTTTGAAGTTCAAATGATTTATTTTAATAAAATAAATTAACAAACTTCATGAAAATTATCTTAAGCAACTGAAATTTTGGAAAATCATAACTAATTGTAGAGGATTAAAAAAAATACAAATAAATATGCATTTTAAAGGTATTTTAGAGGAGACTAATTTAAATTTAATTTTATTTAACCTTAAATAGTAATTAAGGCTTAATTTAGGTTTAACTAAAAGCTTAATAAGCTTAATTACTCCTTAATTACCCAAGTAATTAATCCCAAACTTTTTGAGTTTGATTAATGGGATGACCTCTGCCTCCCATAATTTTGTTGAGATTTATTGCTTGATTAATTAGGAAAATTGCTTGCCTTAGCCTTAATTAATCTCTTAATTAATTAAGTGATTAATTAACATTATAAATAATAATAAAATTATTAATTAAGCTTGTTAATCATTGTGAGATAGTGAATGTACATGGGAAATGAGATTTGGGCCTCTTTCCCATTCTTTTCCTTAAGTTCATTTCACTTGACTTGAAATCAATTAATCTAGGATTAATTAATGGTTTAATTCATTAATTAAATGGTTTAATTAATTAAATTGAAATCATAATAATTCTAGAACTTGACTAATTAAGTTTCTTTAGTAGCTCTTTGGGTGTTCAATAACCTAAAGAGAGAGTTAATGAAATTATGGTTAGCTCACATGCATAAGAAAATTATAAGAGTAATTAAGTGAGCTCCTTAAGCTTAATTAATTAACAATTATGAGCTAATTGCATTATGCCCCTTTCACTTCTTAAGAGCATTACAGATTTAATTTTTATGTGATTGCTTATCATATTGGCTCATTATTAATTAGTTAATTAACTTAAGATGATGTAGGTAAGGGTTAATTAATTCACTTAATTCATACCCTAACCTAATTAAACCATAAAATCAACCTAATTACTTCTTCCTCAAATCAAAATTAACTCACACATGGGGAATGAGATTAGGACTAGCAAACCTCTTTCACTTTTCTAAATCAAATAAAACTTAAATTTAAGAAATTTCATTAATGAACTTTTGGTTTATTTTAAGTGGCTTTATTTAGTATGATTGTCCTTAGGAATTAATTAAAATGAATGAGATTATGTGCTTATGTTCTATTATTTCTTTGCAATTATGTTAAATGCTTCTTGCCATATGTAATCATGCATTCATTTCTTTTAAAATTAACTAAATGAAGTATTTTCTATTATGTCTAAATGAATGTGTTAATTTAAATAAAATAAGTGTGGCTATTATCATTATTAAATCAAATATTATTTTCAAAAGCTCTTAAATCAATTATAATGAATGGAGTGAAGTTAAATACAAATAGCTATAAGTTTGCATGTGTTGATAATATAAGATATGAAATATGAAGTTCTCTTTTCATATATTACATGGATTCGTATATGATTTATAAATGTATAGTTCATTTGAAAAGAACACAACATTTGTTTAAATCTATTCCTATGCATTTCCATGCCAAGACTTAGGAAGAATTTTATATCACATATGTAAATCATATAATCAAATCAAATATGACTCCTTGCATGACTTCTTCTTCTTCTTGTGGTTCTTTTTATACATTCATCTGTATATGGGAAAGGTGATATATTAAACTGGACACCCTAGGGCTACGAGGCTTTAAGTAGCCCTAAGTAGGTCTTGTACCTTACGCCCTTGGTGTAGAAAATAATGGCACTGTACTCACTTAAAACTCTTATTCATGTGTATGTGTGATGTGGCCAATGAATAAGAATCATAAGTCAAACAAATCAAATACAATTTTTACATGTGTTTTTTCTATCCTTGTAGTTATTTATACATGTATATGTATCTAAGAAAAGTGGTATATTAGTTTGGACTCCTCGGGGCTGCAAGGATTTAAGTATCCTTAAGTACGTCTTGTACTTTATGCCCCTGGTGCTGAAAATAATGGTGATGTACTCACTAAAAACTTTTATACATGTTAATGTTTATTTAGCTAATGGATGAAAAATTCCTCTTTTCTATTAAAAGGCATGCATTCATAATTCAATCAAATGAAGAATTTAAATTCAAAATACACTTCTTCACCTTTATCATTCAAGTAAGCTAGAGATCTAAATTGCATGTATAGATATGCTTAAGATTTATTCATATGTATGATATACATGATGGAATGAAATGAATGAATATATGTTATGTGATAGTAATCCATTCTAATTAATCTTTAAATGTATTTCTTATTGAATAAGGTCATTTAAAGTGAACCTAAACTTAAGATTAATTAAAACATATAATAAGCCATTCATTAAAGGAAATTGATTAATTAACTTCCTTTAGAAGTGACTTAAGGTAGGGATGAAGGAGAGATTCCCTCTCTTTCTTCTCTTTATAACACTTAGTGGTTAAGTGTAGACCATATGAAACAAAGAAGACACTAAGTAAAATCTTCAAATCAATTAAATCACTTTAAGAGAAATCAGCCCGTTTATAAATTAAATCCCTCACACTTAAAAAATTACAGCTCTAAAGCCTAGTTAGAATATACCACACAAGCTTAATTCACACACATTAGACTAAGTCACCATTTCTAGCTTTATGATAGGGCGGTGTATGGTTTGATGTATACTTATTTTGTGATGTATTATTTTATACTAAATATTAGGGTGTATGTGTGTAGTCTGGATGTTAGGCTAAGATTAGCCTAATCAAGTTTTCTATAGGGGGTTGTGATTAAAGGGCCATCATACTAAAAATATAAATGTTTTTGCTATGCAGGTTGCTTAGCCCCTAAGAATATCTCAAGTTAGGACATGTGGGCTTGGTTACCCATGTGTGGGGTGCTAAGTCCAAATTATTCAAATAAGTCTTTGGGTTGTATGATTTGTTTAGCTAACATTTATTTTGTAGGTGCAGCTAGATTTACTTTCCTTCTTTTAATATAATTTTGTATTTGTATTAGGATGAATGTTATGGGAGATTAGGATGAGCATTGGTTATAATACCAAGTCTTATGTACTATGTGATGCTTTGGGAGCAAGCATATCCAAATCAGGCCAAAAGAAAGAAAGAAATGGAGCAAATCAAATGAAGTAAACCAAAGTGAAGAAATGGAGAATGAAGAATGAATAGTGAATAATGAAGACCCCCATAACATTCATCAATTGTAATTATTCTTTTATAATTCGAGTTGTATAAGGGCAAGGTTTGGCTACCCATATTTTCTTTTGGGTTATATGGTGGTACTTTTACGATAGATTTATAAAATTGATTGATGTTTTATTTATCTTGTGCATTAGAAACAATATGCCTCTTCATAATTTGTTTATGATTGGTGATTATTGTATGGCCTAAATGCGATTAGGCTCCTAGAATAAAAAATAATTTTTTCTACCCAAACTAACAACTCATAACTAAACCTCTAAAATAACTCATAATCTCATATAAAAGCCTAGGCATTAAATCAAGATAATAAAATATTTAGCAACCTCTTAGTTGGATATTGTATGTTTAATATCATGCATACTCATCTTATTTCACTCTTGTTAAGGGAGGGCTTCCATCTTTTTCAGATAGTAAGGTCTTAACCTTTGATAGCCTATGATGGAAGAACACCTCTTTCCCTTTTGATTTGGCCCATAACCAACTTCTCATGCATTTAGACATATAAAATCCTATAGCTCGTGTCAAAATAAAGAGTCCCAAATTAAATGATTTGATAAAAATTTGAATTAGATTAAGTCATTATTCATACCCCTCATGCTCTAGTCTCTTAGGGAGTGGGTTTAATGACTTAGTTTCTTTTTCTAAATGGTAACAACCTAGCCATCTTGTAAAAGCATATAACTTGACCACATGGTTTTAAAACATAGAAGTTAGCTGGCTGCCACTCCGAGCAGTTATAAGTCTAGCAGTCGGGTGGTTTACTCTTTCTTGTAGAGGTAAACAATACACCCACTTTTACCTTAGAATTAGGTCGTGCTTTGGCCCTTGCCAAAGCTCCCTAGATTTAGGATCTGAGGTTGTCATTTTCCTTCAAGCTACAGGAATAAATCCTCACCTATTAGGAATTTTTATAACATTGTGTTGTGGAATTATAAGTCCTAAATTTTTAATAAAACTTCAACTCAAATAAATAAATCTCCTCAATTTCAAAAATATAAAGCCCAACCATAGGATAATTTGGGGTGCTTAGTAGGCTTCCTAGTATCATGAACACACCCCTACTCGTCTCCTTTAGTTTCAATAATAACTCTCTCCTTTTGATCAATCCCATTTGATTTTTTAAAATACAACCAATTTATTAATAGTCCTATCTTTGAACTCTTTGGAGATAACAATCACCTACTTTAATCGAGAGTATTTTTAAGGGATTCACTTTCCTTAAGATGTAATTAACTATGGAGGCTTGTCTCGATAAGGAACTTAATGAACCTAGTTTAAATAAACACTGCTTTACTTTTCCATGTAAAGTAGGGGAAAAATATTTAGTATATTAGAAGACCCATCATGCTTTAGGAGTCCTTATTAGGTGATTAGGTCAATTGTAGGGTAGTGATTTTTATCTTTCGAGATAGTACACTATTCCTCAATGTCGTACCTGATCACCTCAATAAGTACATCCTCAGATCTGTGTGGTGTCCCCTCACATATACACACACAAATGAATCCAAAAATAAACACCATAAGTGTACACACATTTCTGAATTGAAAGAAATATCCTTTTTATTGATAAAGAAATTTTTGTACAATGTTTTTAAGTATAAGTAACATGTCTCATAAAATCATTATACTTAATGAGACATAAAGAGATAAATTGATTTTGCACTTGAAATTTAAATGGTGCATAGTTGTGGCGTGATAATAGAGATTCATTTCCTAAATATTATCAATTATTTTTCTTGAAGACTAATCTTTGAATTTATAAGTATAAGGAAAACATGTTACTTTGAATATGCACAATTTAGAATCAACTTCTTTCCTTTTCTTTATGTTTTGGAGTAAAATAATGATTCTTGAAAATGTCTCATCAAAAGTGACTAAGAATTCTTTTAAAGATGGATAATAACATTTATAGCTTTTTGTATTGGAGAATATTCAACAGATACACAGTTGATGACTTTTGAATCAATATTGTTGTAAGTTGGTTGGTAATTGTGCACATAAGAAATACACTTGGAATATTTTTGGTGATAAATAATTGAAGATTTTTATGTGTTGTTTTTGGTCAAGAGGGCTCTTAGGGTGTTCTGAAGCTTAAGTTTTTCTAAACTATGGGCAGTTAATAAGATAGGAAAAATGAAAGAATGGCTTTACTCTAGTAGGAGTTTAGGAGATAATTTGTGAACATAATGGAATGTACAACTTTGAGTAGATGATGGCTATATATTTTAGTAGAGATACAAGAATTATGATGGAATATTTCATCATCACACAAACATTAATTTATTAGAGAAATATTCTATCCAATTATTAATCTGAGCAATTTGAATGGAACTTTCAAACTCATGTGGATGAACTTATGAAATTGTTTGAATAGGAGATATGCTTTAGATTTTCTTTCATAAGATTCAACAAACTTTTTTGGCTATTTATATAATATATGAACTAATGAGTTCCAAACAAGTTAGTAGTTCTTGCTACTATCAAACTGCAATTGTGGATAAGATGAATGGATTTTGACAACTAATACTATTATAAACTTAAATGTGTGATTGTTTATCATGAACACACATTTTATAATTGAAAGAAACATTCCTTTTATTGATAAATTAATTTTTGTACAAAGCTTTTAAGTAAGAGAAATAAGTATGCCATGCCCCTAAGTGCTTGTGCCATAACATCATCTTGGTTACTTCATAATTGACCATTTAAGTGACAATTTACTTCATAATTGGAATTACAAGGAAGCCCATTGTGAGGAAATAATGGAAACCATTTATTGCATAAATATTTCCAAGTATCTTCTCCAAAGATTGATCTTTGAATTCAAAATTAGAAGAAAAATATGTTACTATGCAATTCATGTGACTTGTTTCTAATAAATAGTAAATTATAAGTTGACTTGGGTTCATATAAAACCTTCAATAGAAGATTAGATTCACATACAACCCCTTCTTCCACAATATAAAAACCCTTTTAAAATAGTCACCGAAACACTACTATGATGGAAAATTGTCTTATATATTTCAAGTACAATCAAGCATGTTTTTGTCATGAATTTTGAGTGTAAATAGTGGCTCAAATTATGATTGTTCACAATTATAATTTATTTATTTGGTTCTTGAGTATCAATCTTAGAAGTACTCATTTATTGGATGAGTAATTAATGAAGCCTCTCCATTTCTCAGATGAGAGACTAAGAGGCTTAGGTTTATTTAATTATGTGATATGGATGGTACAAACTATTTTTATATTTTTGATTTTCAATTATTTAGTTTATACATAGAAATATATATCTAAGGAAGAACCATTTTAGATACCTAAGAAATAGGGCGAAGCAAAAGAATTGATGGAAGGAAAATATGAAAGTAGGAAAAGTGGAGGAAAAATAATTTTTATTGCTCAAGATGCCCAAAATGCGAGTACAAAATATAAAGATTTGGACTATAAGCTCAAAAAATCTTCTCGTAAGAAAGAAATACCCCTTTTATAATATCAAGAGATAGTCATACATATAAGATCATATAAGGTAAGGTTAATACAAATGATTCCTCTTAAGCTAATGTGAGTGAACGAGTAAGATTTGTTGAGCATATGAGTAAATGATGAGATGAAAGAGCATAGTCGTAGTGTTCCTCAGCTTGGTCGACGGATGTTAGCGAGTAGAATTAGGTCTTGCCTTTGAGTTATCATACTCTAAGTTCTCAGCTCATTCGGTCAGATCTATCTTCCCCATTGAGTGTTCCTTCTGATGAGTGTTCTTATTTTGAGTTGTTGAGTACCCTTCATGTAAGTGTTATTGTCTTGTCTTATAGGCTTGTTTAGGCCTACTCGTTGCTTTGGGTATGCATTTAGAAAGTCAAGTGTGCAAGTGGTGGAGGCGATGGATAAGTTATAGGATCACACCCTAAATGTCTCTCTCTACCATCACTTTGGGAAAGTCTCTGCTACCTTTAGTAAATTCAATCTCCCTCCCTACTCGCTAGTCTCTTTATAGCCTTTATAACTTGTTCTAGTTATATATATATATATATATATATTTGTGTTAGTAGGAAGGGTGACTCCCACTTCCCCTGAGCTTAACCCTAAAGTACTCCAATTTCATGAGGAGGGGAAGCTCGAGATCGGCGAGCGATTGGTCAGTGGTAAGGAATCAACCACTCTTGAGGTCGGCGAAGAGGAAGAAGAGGGAGAGCTGAGTATGGGTCATATTGATGCCACTGATGATGTTGTACCGAGTTTGACTCCTAAGTGCAAAAGATAGTGACAAGATTGCCTCCTCATAGTTGCTTGCAGAGCAATGACTCTGAGGAAGGCTCTAACATCTCCTTGAACCTATGTGAAGCTTATGAGTTAGGCTCTTCCATCTTCTCCAGTGATCTCGATAGGTTTTTGCGTGACCTACCGAATGCTTGCTTACCGTATGCTATCATGATTGCTCTGGAGATAATGTGGTAGTTAACTTGGGAGGTGTGCCACAAATTTCTTGAGAGGAAGAAAAAGATGTTCGAGAGTAGGGCCCAGTTGGTGCGAATAAAGAAAAAAATGAGCACTCTTGATGCCCAATAGGGGACCTTCAGGTTGAGGTGCCTTTCCAGGAGTAGGAGAAAGAGGCGGTGACCATGGAGCTTACTCATCCTGTGGAGGTAAAAAGGTAGTTGGAGGAGGAGCTCTCTTATCGTACTAAAGAGTTTTAGAGAAGAGAACTCGAATTTGTCAAAATTTTCAATTTTTATGAGCACCAAGAGATCTTACTACGGAAGTTCAAGGACGGTGTTGAATTTGTTATCATCAAATTGGTGAAGCATGGTCACCTGGATGTTAATTTCTTGGAATTCTCGAATGTACTTGCTCGTTCAGACTTGGACGATGATGAGGGTAGTTTGAGCTGATACATTCTTTCTTTCATTTTTGTAACAAAATTTTGTCTCTAATCTCCTTCTCATAGTCTTTTTTCTTTTCGACTAGCAGGACGTGTATAACTTGCTTGCATAACTATGAAATGCATTAAAAAAAATGAAAATTACTGTTGACCTCATTTTTGGATGAGATTAATTTGAACTCTAAAATCAATAATTAGAATGTCTTTATCTCAAATAGGAGTCTCCTAATTCAGTGCTTAGGACATTATACCTAGTGACCTAGGACACCTTCCTTGGGTTTGAGCTAACCTAATTGGCTTAGGTGGAATCAACCTAAAATTTAAATTTAGATTAACTCAAATCAAATCCAAATAAATCAAAATGAAATCAAAATAAAATAAGAAAACCAAATGCAAAGTTAAATCTAGTCAACATAAGTTTGACTTAGGTGGGTCTATCAAAAGGTCAACCCCACCATGAATTTGACCAAATTAAATCATTCAAAATATTCAAAATGATCAAATAAATATGATTAATCACAAATCTAAAGAAATTCAAATAAATTTAGGCTTTAATTGGGTTAATTAGACCACTTAGTCTAAAATAACCTAAATGGGTCCTATTGGGTTGAAACCAAAATCAAATTGAAATAAACTCAATCTAATTATTCAAAAGCATTTAAAAATGATAATCAAACATAATCAAAGATAATCCAACCCACATTGGGTCTAAATTGGTCAAATTGGTCATTTGACCCAAATGAAACCCAAACTTACCCATTAAGCCCACTTTGGGTCAAATGGGTTTAAATTGAAAATTAATTGAAACTAAATGAAATCAACCACTCTAAATCATCTCACACATGATCAAGCATGATTGGAGTCCAAACCCAATCCAATTGATTCAAATTGGTCATTTGAACTCAATTGGAACCAAACTTCACCCATTTAGGCTAAATGGGTTAAAATGAAATGAAATTCCAAAATTAATTAAAAATTAAATGAGTTAATCAAATCAAAATTCAATTAATCATCAATAAAAGATGATTAAACTTATAATTCCAAGAATTAAATTAAAATCCAAACACTTTGAATCAAAGCATTTGGTTTGAATTTAAATTCCCAATCCAAATTAAAGTAGGTTTAAACTTGAGCTCAAACTCATATTGTGTTTGATATGGGCAATCACATATTAGTCTTAGGATTTTAAGAAGTGTTGCTAAAAACTTAAAGCAAGGAAAAAATTAAATCAAGGGAGGGAGTGGAAATCTTTGACAAAAAGTGAACTCCTCCTCCTCTTTCCCTCATAAAAAATAACTTGGATTTATCCAAGTAAGCTTGGATCTCATCCCACCTCTTGTCCAAGAGAGAGAGAGAGAGAGATGGATACCTTCAAGTGAAGGCCACCAAGACAAAGCCAAAAAGAAACTAGCTTTCTCCTCCAAGAAGAAAAGAAGAAGAGAAGAAAAAGGAAAAAGAAGAATGAAGGAGATGGATCAGCCAAACATGGAAAGCAGGCCAAAAGCCTTCCTCCCTCCCATGTGAACATTCAAACATGTTTACGAGGCTAAGTGGGATTGAATCCCCCCCCCTCCCTCCCTCCTTGGCGACCTTATCCTGTGGGTGGCCATTTGATACCAATCCAAAAATAGAGCTCTCAGCCACCCATGGAAAGAGAGGAGTGGAAGCTTATTCCATCCTCCTTTTCATTTCAAAACACTCACTATGGATAAAGATGAGGAAGAGGACCCTTCCATGGGTCTCTCACTGCCGGCACGCTGGCGAATGGATGAGATCTGACGCCCTTTAATGGAGAAATCCAAAAGAGAGCTTCTCACCCTAAATTGAAGCTACCAACATGTTTTAGAGGTTGGGTCAAGCTCAAACAAATCATCACCCTGACCCCTCGCCACCAGCAAGCCAAAGAATGACCTACACCACTAGAAAATTGAGCCCTTGTTGGTCTAGGGAGAAATCCATGAGGAGGCAAGCTACCAAACTTTATCTACATGTTCGTTGGGTCGAGGCATAGCTAACGAAGTCAATCTCATCACCTGTGATTACCAGAATCTGGGTATGCCTCCTCTCCAATCCTCTAGGCTATCAGTTTTAGAGCTTTTTGAAGAAAATTTCATCCCCAATTGGATCTAGCCATATAGATAGGTCCTAAATCGATCACTCAATTATTTGGGATCAAAATTGAGGTCCAATTCATCGACGATTAGGCAAAAAAGATGGACGACATCCGTCTCTCACTATCGAGCAACAGGATTAAATCCTGACCTTCTGATCCTTTTATTAGGAATAAACCATCTTGATTTAGGATGATGGTTCAATTTAAAACCTTAAGGAACTGTGAGCATGATACAGATAGTCCAGGATCATCCCGTGTGGCACCGCTTTTGGCGTGGATTCCATGCAGGACCCTACGTAGCCCACTCGTGCAGTACCACATGTCCGCGGCACCACATTAGCCCACCATTACCAAACGACTTAATACCTTTTAAAATTGATTAAAAATCACTTAAAATTCTTCGAAATTACAAAATTCATAGAAACAAATGTAAACATGTGCTCTATGGATTCATCTTGACAAGAGAAATCCATAAAAATTAAAATCTCCAACTACGTTGGGTATTTTAGCCTTAATTTGGGTTTAATTGAAATCCATTAAACCTTAATTAATCTCAAACCATTGATTCAATTGAAATGAAACTTTGAAGAATAAAAATTGATGGTAAAACACACCTTAGGAAAATGTTTCATGAATTATTACAATGTAATTCATGAGAAATGAAATTTCAAATCCTAAACCTTCAGTTTAACTAAATAAATTAATTTAAAGTGAAATAATTAATGAAAATGAAATAAATCACCTTAAATGAACTTAATGAACCTTAATGAACATTACAACACTAATGAAACTCATCCAAACTTAATAAATCACAAATTGGCTTAGTTAAACAATTAAATGAACTACTTAATTCAAATAATTAACCATAACTTAATTAAATCATAATAAATCAACCAAATGACATAAAATTATAAATAAACCCTCTTTGGAAACATCATCTAGAGAATAATTAGTGAAAAATGAAATCCCTAAATGACTTTCGTTAAACCTTCATTAAATTAGGCTTAATTTAGGTTTTAATGAAATGATTAAAACCTTAATTACACTCTAATTATGAATATAATCAAGATAAAACTTTCAAAACATTAAATTGACTTATGTTAGCCTATACTAAATCAAATGAAACTAGCATAAGTTAATCCAAAACATTAATCCAAACAAAATGAAGTAATTCAAAGTCAAAACACCAAATCAAACTAAATAAAATAAAATAACATTATCTATTTTAGGCTGCATGTATAAGATTGTTTTCTTGTTAGACTAGATGGTAGGACGTTCTTTCTAGACCTAACATTATATTGTACATGGGGCTATGGTAGAAAGGATTGCTATCATAAATAAAATTAAAAATATTGTTTCTTCCAAGTATGCTTAAATCCTTATGCATAGCCCATAGCATAGGTTGGCTTGGAAAGCAACTAATGCTAAGCCAGTATGTTTGTGAAATATAACTGCTATGTGCTGTTTGTATTTTCTGATATTTATTTTGTAGGGATTAGGAATTAATTTTGAAATCAAAATGTAAATTTGAGCTTAAAATTAGGTTAGGATCTATGGGGCTAGCATTAGCAGCAGCTAGCCTTACCAGAAGATAGGTGCAGTGGTCCCTTATGAAGCCCAATGGATGTCCCTGAGGAAGGAGACTATCCTGGAAAGAAGGTCCATAGATCTAGACTTGTAGTTCTAGGCTAGGCTATATAAGGGCAGAGCTTGGTTGCCCATTTTCCTTTTCTTCCGAGGTGTACAGTGGTACCCAGACGCATTGGCCTTTTTCCTAAATTAAATATGCTTGATTTATTTTAATTGCATAATAGAATCAATTTGCTTTTCTAGGTTCCTTTGTTTGTTGTGCTTTCCTATGATTGAATTCTTGGATGATTAGGCTCATAGGAAAAATTAAATTTTATACCCAACTTAGATCTAAACAACTAAAACAAAATAAAATAAAAATTGAAACATCACATAAACTGAAGCCTTAGGTAAAACATAAAATCAATTAGAAATAAACAAGTTTTGAAATGATGAAATCATATTGCTCCAATCCTTGAATGGGGCAACTTCTCCCATTGCACATAAGGGACATCTTACTTATGAGAATGACCACCTTCTTGGGGAAGCCTATCTTCTATATTGATTTAGACCATAACTATTTCTAATTATATGATATTAGACATGAAAATGCATACCCAAGACCATAAGAGAATCTTAAATCAAAATATTTAAAAATCTAAAAAATGTGCATTAGTTAGATGCATTTCATACTCTACATGATTCTAGGAATTAAGGAGTGAGTCTAGGTTCATAGATTCCTTTCTTTAAAAGGAAATATCCCATATATCTTGCATTTATCAGACATAGCATCATAAATTTAAAATGGTCTTAGGTAGTGTTAGCTGGCAGCCCTCTCCAGGTGGGATGTAACTCCAGAAGAGTCAAAGATAGGGTAATTGTCTCAAGTCAGAGGAATGAATGATAATTTCTAAAAATAAAACTAGGTCGAGCATCTAACATGTGTTAGAAATACCTATAGACCAGGTTCTGAAGTATCCTTTTTAGAAATAAGTCTTCAACCCTAGGCATTTCTGTAGTATTGTGCTATTAGAATCTAAGTCCTAAACTTCCAAGAAAATTCCAAAACCAATCCTTTGAAAAACCAACTTTGAAATCTTTAGAAAAAATAACTCGTTTCTTTAATCAAGAGTATTCTTAGGAAGAGACCCTTCTTAAGATGTAATTAACTATAGGGTCTTACCTCTATAGGGAACCATGAACCCAAATTAAAAATTAAATCTTGTTCTACCTTCTATGTAGTTCAGGGGAAAAAGCCCTGATACATGAAAGACCCATTAGCCTTAGGAGTCTTTTATTAAATGATCGAATTCATTTTAGGAAAAATATACTTATCTTCTAAGATAATTTATTTATTCCTTGATGACACATTTGATCATGCAATTAAGAAATTGCTAAACTATATGTGGTGGCATAAATTTTTCCCACAGTTATAAATACATTTCCAATTGATTATACTTATTTGGATGACGACTTAATTTATTTCTTTATCGAGTACTTCTGAATGAATGGGCTGATACTCATGGGTTAAAATTCAAGTGGCTATGTTTAACTTGGAATATTCAAGTCTTTGATAAATAGACTTATCTTTTGGTAGTCACTTTAGTACGATGAGTTTGCGTATGTTGTTTTATCAATATATGAACAACATCTGATCATGGTGCTAATCATGGGAGAGAGTTATAACTGTCCTATGTAGATTTGCTAGTGTGATGCTCATTTGTTTGAATGAATTGGTTCATGGCTTAGAATATTTTTAGCCACTAACTTATAGAGGGTGTTTCCTTGAGTGATTGTCTTAATATTATGAGTTTATGCTTACTCATTAGGTTGATACTCACTCATAAATGCATGAGTAGTCTTACTTAGCTTTGGATGCTTTATGTGTTCACATTCTTCATTAGTCTTTTCCTTTTTAAATGTAAGCTCTGACTTGTGATTTGGAAATTGATCCTTTTTATTCATCGACTTCATAGGTGTTGTCCTTATTCAATTGACAAAAATCTCATGAAGTGTTGGCCTTTTTAGTTGTCAATTAAGAGGGTTGATATATATTTTTTAATATGGTCGTCGACCTCATGGGATGTGGGTTTCACACTACAGTCACAAATTGGACGTAGTTTTGGTCTTGTCTAATTTAGTTGGTGACCTAACAAGTTGTCAATATTACACTGTAGTCGCTAATCACATGGAGTGTTGGTTTCTTTTAATTTAATTATTGACCTCACGGGTCATCGATCTTTCACCCTAGTCGCCAATCATACATATTCTTGAGTTTTTTTAATTTAGTTGTCGACCTCACGAGGTGTTGGTCTTACACTATAGTCACCAACTGCACATAGTGTTGGTTTTTTTAATTTAGTTGTTGACCCCCGTGGTGTTGGTCTTACATATAATTCTGAGGACATGTGGTCAGACTAGTATTTTCAGGCCAAGAATGGCACACTAAGTATTCTAATCTCCTACTTGGGTTTTTGCTGCTCGTTGAGTGGGACGATTCCATGGGCAAAAATAGCACTTCGAGTATCTTGAGTCACTATGCAGCTCCTCGAGTATTAAAGGTTTGCTTTTCTTGAAATAGTTTTTCTCGGGCCAATAGTGGCGTGCCAGATATTCTAATCTTCTGCTCGGGCTTTCGACACTCATAGAGTGGGATTTTCCTTGGCTAAAAATGTCACACCAAAATATTCTTGAGTTGCTAAGCAGCTCCTTGAGTGTAGGTTTTTCTTTTCATCATTCAAGTAGGCTTCCTTAAAAACCATTATGATACAGCTAGTGAACTCATTTATGAAGTAAAGTATATAAAATTTTATTATTGAAAATGGGAAAATATATGGTACTTGAAATTAATTAAACAAGTATGAATGATAAAAATTTCTCTCAAAAGTAAAACTTATTCAGATCTCTGGTGCATCATGTTTTTGGCATGCCTTCACTAGAATAAGATTGTAATCGGTACACACTATAACTTATTCAGATCTCTTGCTCTTTGATTATGAAGGGCCCAATCCCAATTGTGGGTGAGCTTTATTAGGACATTCTAGCAATATTTATAATATTGGTCATTCATTTTGAAATATTTCTCTTTCACAAAGTAGTTATAATATTTGGTCTTTCATTTTTTTTGTGTTATCTTACCTCGATGAAGTCTAGATTTTGAGCTCTTCGAGCATGTCGAGTGTACCTTTCATAACTTTTGAGTTCATTTACATCCAATCATTATCTCCATCTCCCATTATCTCCATCATTAGCACTCTTTGGCTTTGGACTTCTTACTCGACTTGCAGGATAGCTTTAGGGCCATACGATAAGGTGAAGGGTGAGTGTCTAGTGCATTAGTGGGAGTTGTTCTAATCTCCCAGAGTACTGCGGGTAGTGTATTCACTCACTTAGCCTTTGTTCCTTTGATCTTTTTCTTAAGCAAGTTGAGTATCATCTTATTAAAGGCTTTCACTTTTCCATTGCTCTACAAGTGATATATTGATGTGAATTTTAGTATGATTCCTTGGGATTTATAGGATTCCTTTAGGTTATTTTCAGCAAATTGAGGCTCATTGTCAATGATGATTGTTAGTGGAAACCCCTACTTGCAAATGATGTCAGTTCAAATGAAGTTCCTTATTACATGAGAGATGATTTTTGTGAGTGGATTTGCTTCGATCCACTTACTGAACTAATCGATCATGACCAGAATGAACTTTCTTTGTTCGCTGGCGACTGACAATGGACTTATCAAATTCATTCTCTAAACAACAAATGACCAAGGATTAGTGATGGGTTGCAAAGGTTGTGACGACTAAGTGTTGCAAATTTCAGACATGGTATGCATATTCTCATGAATTTTTCAACATCCTTTCTCAGTGTGGGCTAGATGTACCCTTGCCTTAAAATCCTGTTGGTGAGTGTGCTTCTTCCTGAGTAACAATTGCACTCACCATAATGTATTTCCTCCATGATTTTTTTTTACTTTGCTTCTTTTACACATCTAAGGTTGAGCATGGTTGATGACCTTCAAAATAATTTTCCTCCTATCAATAGATATTGTGCTACTCTGATTTTGAGCCTCCTCAGGTCTTTTGTCATTTCTCCAATCTCCCCAGCATGCAAGTAGTTCTTGATGGGGTCGACCCATATTGGCGAGTATCCTTGTTCTACCTACATCAGCTCTTCTTCTTCGATGCTTGGCTGGGTGAGTTGGATGACTGCATGCTCTTAAAGTCCGCCAGCCTGGAATAATACGTCAGTGAGTTGGTTTCCTTCCCCAGGAATTTGCTTGATCTTGAAATATTCTAGCTCCCCAATTTTTGATTTTACTTTAAGTAAATATTTTATCAGAGACTCGTTGCAGACCTTATATTCCCACTTCACCTGTCTTACCATGAGCTGTGAGTCTAAATACGCTACCATAAGTGTGGTTCCAAGTCCTCTTGCAAATCTTAATCTGATGTGTAGAGCTTCATATTTAGCTTAATTATTTGTTACATTGAAGCCAAAAATTTTTGATTATGTGATTGTGATCCTTGCTGGACTCTTCAACATTATCCCTTATTGCATAATTGGTTCACCAAAAGAGCCATCAACATACAATCGCCATATGGGCTCCAGATTGGTAGGAATATCTTGTGAGTTGCTTAAATCCACTAAGAAATTTGCAAGTTCTTGGGCTTTGATTATGGTTCGAGGCAAGTGGGATATATCAAGCTCACTCAATTCTACGGACTACTTAAGCAATTTTCCTGAATGATTGGGTTTGGTGAGCACAAACTTAAGTGGATTATTAGTGATGACTTGCATAGAGTGCCCTTGAAAGTAAGGTCGTAGTAGCTTGGCCGAGGTAGTTCAACGTTATGCCTCGTAAAGATTTGCTGATATAATAGATGGACCATTATTTCCCATCTTCTTCTCTGATCAAGATTGAGCTGATTGAATCTTCTCCCACTCCTAGGTATAGCAATAAAACTTCTTCCTCTCTTGGACTCTATAATAAAGGAGGAGATTGAGTAGGGTTTTTAAATCATTAAAAGCTTTCTAACATTATGATGTCTACTCGAATTTGTTTGCTCCACTGAGAACTTTGAAGAATGACAAAATCATTCCCTAGCCTTCTAGATGAACTGATTCAATCCTAGTACTCGCATGATTAGTTATTGTACCTCTTTTACATTTCTAGGTGAGGGCATGTCTAGTATAGCCGAGTATTGCCTTCACCTTATATATTTTCTCTTTTATTCCTTTAGGGGTAATAAGGAATCCCAAAAAATTTCCTACACTGGCATAAAAGGTATGCTTTAAAGGGTTAAGGTGCATGTTATATCTTTTGAGTGTGGTGAATGTCTCCTCGAGGTCTCGAATGTGTAACATTCGTGACTTACTTTTGATGAGCAGGTTGTTGACATAGACTTATATGTTTCTGTCATTTTATTCTTTAAAAACTCAGTCAACAAGTCTCTAATAGGTTGCCCCAACATTTTTGAGCCCAAAGGGTTAACTCTATAATAGTGTAATTCTTCTACAGAGATGAAAGCTTTCTTCTCAGAGTCGACAAGATGCATTTGAATTTAGTGATATTTGAAGAGATGAAAGCTTTCTTCTCAGAGTCGACAATATGCATTTGAATTTAGTGATATTCGAAAGGAAAATTTTTAATAATTAAGCATATTTAAAAATATTTTAAAATAGGCATAGTCGCTCATTGAACGGGCGACTAGTGCTAACGTGGATTCCACATTAGTGTAAGTCCCCGTTCAATAGGAGACTTACTCATGCCTAAAATCCCAATTGGGAGCCCCACTTTCTCTATTCCAAATCTACTTTCTCTCTTATTCTCTTCGACAACATGACTTCCTTGGTCCCCACCCCCACCCCCATTTGACCCATTCTTCTCTATTTTGCACACGTCATCCTCGCCAGCGTCGCCCCGACCAGTCGATGTTGCTTGCCACTACTAGCTAGCTTCTTTTCCATGTGGATCTTAGTTAGATTCGGTTACCATTTTAGGAATAATGCAACCCTAATTTTCTATTTTTTATGTGAGATTTCTAAGTGTATGTGCTAGATTGTTATGTTTAATTGTTAGATTGTTAAGTTTAGGTGTTAGATTGCTAGGTTTAGATGTTAAATTTCTAAGTTTAACAATGTAACCTCTTAGATCTTGGAGATAATTTATTCTCAAATGAGTTTGTTTTTATTATAAGTATCACATGCTTAAAATTTAAATTTATAAAAGAATTTGAGATGCACACATGTTAAGTAGGGTTAATATTTTTATTGTAATATGCTTTTTATTATGCTGCTTAAACATTTAGCATGGGTATAAAGAAATTTTTTGTTGCATTAATAAAGATGATTAATGAATCATGTACACTTAATATCAAATTCATAAAATAGAATGAATATTTTTTAAAGGGAATTTGTTATATTTCTTTCTTAAGTGATTTTTATTTTTAATATTCTAGAATACATATTAGTTATATTGTAGTAAGATGTAATCTTTATATCTAATTTTTTTTAAAATAATATATCACACTCTATGTAATAAGATTGTTGATATGTCACATGTAGCTAAGTTATATTTTTATGCAGTCATTAAATTATATAGAGGTTACACTAATTTGAGCAATTCTTTTAATGGATTATTTTCTTTGAATATATGAGGTATATATTATGTGTGTCAAATATATATAAGTTGAAAATGAGTTTGCATATAATATGTATAATTTTATACCATGATAGTGAATTGACTGTTGGTTGAGAATTTTTTTCAATAAATACTGGTGGGAAGAATCATCCTATATAGATCTCACAATAGATTAAATTTGAAAACATGCATAAGCAAATTCTAAGATCATTAAAAATTGATCCTGCATGGTTTTACGTCTCATGTGGAATTCCTATTGGTGTTGGATTTATTGCATCTCCGATAACCAATGATGAAGTTTGTGAGGCTGTTATCAATGTAGCATGCATACATCCTTTAATTATCTATTTTGAAGTTGAGAAAATAAGGAATGACGAAAGTGAAGTACATAATATTTAGGAGAGCCAGATACTTCCAATTGGAATTGAACACATCACACTAACATCGCAATTAACTTCTCACACTAGAATGAACCAACTATTGGCAGACTATCAGGCGAATCTATTTTTGAACATGAAAATTACATTGCGGATGAGCTACTTGAAAGGATGTATTTTCATGATAAAAAATAGTTTAAATTCACTTTTCATGGATGGTCTACAACTAAAAATGTTGAGTATATTATATATGCTTCAAATAAGATGAAGCTTACTGCACTATGCATACAATATGATTATCCCATCAGACTTTGCATGTGCTGCATACATACTAGCTCAAGCATGAGATTAGGCGGTGCTTGGAGGATATTCACTATAGTGTCACAACACACTTGTACTCAATCAAATTTATATAGTGGACCTAGATAGTGTAATTCATAGTTCATTAGTTCTTTCATATAACCTGTGATTAGATATCAACTAGATTTATAATTAAAATAAATTATAGGTCTTATGAAGTAAAAATTTAACATCAGAGTTAATTAGTTATTTCAACGCATAATTTTGTCATTTGGGCCATCTATAGGTAGTTGGTAGTATTGTCAACCTATCTTAAGTCTTGATGACACATTTTTTTTGGGTAAGTATAGAAACACTCTTTTCATTACTGTTGAGATTAATATAAATAACAATCTATATTCACTAACATTTATAGTAGTCGAAGCAAAATGAAATGAGTTATTAAAATGATTCCTTTGAACACTATATGACTTAATTCCATTATTCTCTATAATAAATGACTTATGTAGTATATCTGATCGACATGCTAGCTTGGTCCATGGCTATAGAGAAATTTTTCTTTGGGTCATGCATCGACATTGCATGCAACTTCTTATGGAAAATTTTTAAATGGCTTTTCAAACTATGAGTATTGCATATGTAGAGTTCATGTGTCAGAAGATGTATGCTATAGGTAACACATGATATATGTATATTCACGCATTACATTATAGATATAAAAACATCAAATAAGAAGTTTACGATTGATTAGTTGTTAGAGATGTTGTAAAGTGGCCTTTGACTCACGATACAACGCAATGCCAACCAATGCATTTATGTTTTTCAATGGTGTTCTGAAGTGGGATTGTGGTTTGCCCATACAAGTACTAATTATAGCTATATATTACAACATTATGACTCTTTTTCTAAAATTCCTTGAGACAACAACAAATCTAATTAGACAAAATGTGTCTGTCTTCTCCCACGTTTGAAAATATTTTACAAAGTAATGAGCGTGAAGTAAGAAAAATATTCTAAACCAACACAGATTAACATGCATAAGTACGAGATATTTGATATGCCATCTAGATCATTTAAGGTAGATCTACTTGAACAGAACTATTACAGCTACACATGTAGATAACCCCAATTGTACCATATGTCTTGCCGACATGTGATTGCTGCATGAGGCCAAAGACATTTATGTCACTCCTAATATGTCTCTTGTTATTACACTTTAGAATTCTAGCATAACACATATGAGATAGAGCTTTATGTTATACTCGATCTAAGCCAGTGGCCAGATCATGTGTGATTATTTTATGATCGAGTTAGCACCACCAAATGCAAAAAAGAGAGCTGGTAGGCCAAAAATAATAAGGTATAAGAATTCAAATGGATGAGAATGTACCACAGAGTAACATAATCTATGATCTATGTAGAAATATTAGACATAATAGCACAGTATGCCTCAAAATCAATAGTGTAAGAGTTAATAGATAAGATTGTGCTTTGCATGATGTTCTATTATAATATTGTAGCTCTTTATTGCAGATTTGAGATGTAGCCACTTGTTGTGCTTTAGTATATGTTGCTCTTTTTTGTACATTTTTACATCTTAATAAAGTAACTCTAATATTATTACTTTTTGTAGCTTTTTGTTATCCTATATTGTAGCTCTGTGTTATAGCTATTTGTAGCTCTCTAGTCTTAGTTGCTCTCTGTTGTACTTTTTTTTAGCATTGTAGTAGCTTTGTTATTTTTAGCTTGTTATAGTCAGTTGTTTCCATATGTTCTAGCTCTTTTTTTTATTACATCTTATTAAATTATGTGTAGTAGCTCCATGTTGTAAGGTTTCCAATGATACCACAGATTTTATTATTAAAATTATCGAAAGTTGTTAATATGGAATTCATAGAGAGTTTAGTAAACTTTTCAATGATACTAAAATCGCTCAATTTTGATATCAGATGAGTGCGCTACGGGCAAAAAACTACTGCTTGGTTGGTTTAATGTGTTTGGCATTGAAAAAAAAAATGAACAAACATGAAAACTATGTCTGATCGAGTGAGAATCATTGAAAGTTGTCAACATGAAAGTTGTAGAGAATTTTATAAGCTTTCTAATGATAACAAAATCGCTCAATTTTGTCACCGAATGAGAGTGTTATTGGCAAAAAATTATTGTTGGGTGGGTTTAATGTGTTTTGTATTGTAAAAAAAAGTAAATAAACATGAAGACTACGATTGATTGGATGAGAATATTCAAAAATTATTACTAGGAAAGTCATAAAATTTTTTGTAAGCTTGTCAAAAATACCAAAATTGTTCAATTTTGATATGAGATGAGTGAGTTATGGCAAAAATAAAATGCTCTGGTAAGATAAAATTATTTTAAAAGTAGTTGGAGAAAGCAAGTCGCTCGTTCAATGGTGGACTTGCACTGATGGGAAATCCACGTTTGCACAAGTCTCTTGTTGAATGGGTGATTATGCCTATTTATAATTTTTTTAAAATGTTCTTAATTATCTAAATTAATTTTTAATTAGGCTTATTTTAAAAAAATTTCCTATTCGAAAAAGGTATCTAGATAGGAAACTCATCACTGAGCCCACAAGTTTGTCTATTCGAGGTAGTAGTTATATGTCCTTTGGACATGCTGAGTTTAAGTTAGTGAAGTCAATACACATTCTCCACTTACTCAATGCCTTTTGTACCATTATCACGTTGGCTACCCAGTTGGGGTATTGAACTTCTCTAATAAAATTTGCTTCGAGTAGTTTAGCATCCACTTACGGTTGTCATTTTCCTAATTTTCTACTTAATGGATTGTTCTCTTCTGCGAACATTCATACGATGATAAGCAACATTAACATCGATGGTTGGCACTTCTGCGGCTATCCAGGCAAACACATTTATATTATCCATTTGGGTTCGAACGAGGTCATCCTTATGCTCATGACAGAAAGCTGAATTTACCCTTAGTGCTTGACCATTACTCTCTGTGATTAGGATTTCTTCTATCTCCTTGAGTACTTCGATCCTGGTTCAAGCTATATCCAACTAAAACACTTAATATTTTTTACTCTACCTACTAACAGCTTCCAAGTATCATGCTCAAGATTGGTCAAGGTTCCCTTTGATAGTAATTACTTCTCCTTTGGAAAGGAATTTGATGGCTACGTGATATGCCAATATCATCGCTTCAAATATGTTGAGTAGAGGCATGCCAAAGATAACATTGTATGTAGCTTGGGCTTCCACTATGATGAAGTCGGCCATAGTCGTGAACTACTTTTTACCCTCTCCTTAAGTGATTGGGAGAGTTTTCATTCCCTCAGTTTCTTTGTGCTTTTCTGAGAAACCATACATCGGTTCTATAGTGGCTGTGAGTTTACAGTTTGCTAGCCCAATTTATCAAAGGCCAATTTAAAAATAATATTTATTGAGCTTCTTGTGTTGATCATGATACTCCCTACCTAATAGTTGGCAATTAGGGTCGTTACTACAATTGCATCATTATAGGGATTCTTAACAACAGGTTTATCCCTTTTTAAAAATCTTATTGGTATGACAGTAGTAGAGGGTGCTCCCGTTATAGCTGCTAGTGTACTTCTCCAGATCAAAACCCTTTCATGCTTTTTTTATAAGACATGCTATTGCCCCTGAAGATAGTGGGTATGACTCTTGCAATATGGATCATATGCAGGGGCACAGGTTCATTAGTAGTTATGATGACCTTTTTGTCTTTCCTTCTGATGAACCCCTTAAGTTTCCCCGCATTTATTAGTTTATCTACTATACTTTTCAAATTATGACACTCTTTGGTGTCGTGGCCATGATCATGATGATAAACACAATACCTCGATGGTCACGTACTCTGTCAACTTTTATAGGTGGTGGTCATTTGAAATAGTTTTCATTTTAGATAGCCTCTATAAGCTTTACCATAGACATTCTTAGAGGAGTCTCCAGAGGATGCTGTGTATAGTTGCCACTATAATAGCGAGTAACTAGGTTTCTAAAGCCTCACACTTGTACTTTTGGTCGCCTCCTTTTATCCACTCTCTGCCTTTGATATCCTTCCCTGAATAATTACTCAGAAGGCATCTTCAATGAATCTTTTACCACATCCTGTGATGTTGGTTACAGTACTTCATTATGCTTTTTAGCATTGACATAGCTGTTAGCTAGCTCTAGTAGTTCAGCAAGCATCTTTAGCTGTTGGAGTATCAAGGAATACCTGAAAGGCCCCTCCTTCAGATCCTTGGTGAGTGTCACTTGAGCGACTGTGGGCTCGAGAGCTTTGATTTCTAGTATTTCTCGCTGGAAGCAAGTGACGAAGCCAAGCTCCTACCTTATTTTCAAGATAGCTTGAAAACTCTTCAATGGCTTCTAAGCGTTAGCAAATTGTGTGATAAACATTCTTTTGAAGTTGATGAGTGATGTAATGACTCCTAAAGAAAGGCATCAGAACCACCTGAGGAACGACTCTTTAAAAGTGGTGAAGAAAAGCTGGTACTTCATTGCATCGTCAAATTCTAGTAGTGAAGTGGTTGACTCAAAGTAGGCTATATGGTCGATGGAGTCTGTCCAAACTTTGTATGATTTAAGATGAAAGATCTTGAACTTATGAGGAGGGAAAGCTTTTATAATACTCAACAAGTGTCTTTAGAGATATATAGATTCAAACCCAGCTAGCATATGATAACCAGTTTGAGGAGAAAGCTCAGGGACTCACATCTCTATGAACATGGCTGGCTATTAAGATGGCACACTAGGTGGGTAGTGAAGTGCATCAAGCTAACAAAGGGAGCTCATTGGTTTGTAGTGGTCAAATTAGGAATGAAGCATTGGGTTCCACATTCTCCTATGCAAACTTTATCACTAAGGAGTCACGCTAGCCAAGTAGTGAATCGAGCCCGAGCTAGACTAGCTACTGAGTGAGGGCTTCAATGGGTCTTATCTCGACTCAAAGTAGCCTGAGGTGATTGGATTTATGCTATAATTATTTGTATTTGTATTCAATTTTATGTTTTTGTTGTGCCAATAAAGTCTAGGATGTTGCTCGGGTTCTCTTACACCAATCCAAGACACATCGAGAGTTTGGTAATTAAAAGCTTTTTTAACTTGAGAAATTATTCGATCGAAATAGAATTTTTATTGAAGGGAAATTATTTGGGTCATTGTTCATGCATAATATTTCTTTAGATAGAGCCCATTGATCGAGGGCGTCAAGCATTTTCCTTTATGACTAATGAGTTGATAGGATCCACCCTGGTAGGCCTTTTTTATGGTGAGAGGGCCTTCCTAAGTAGGTTCAAACTTACCTCTCATCTTATGATGGGCTATAATTGGTCTCTTTAGAATTAAGACAACCACTCCAACTTAAAAAGTTCTAAGGTGGACCAACTTATTTTGAGCTAGAACCATTTTTACTTTGTACAACTCGAGGTTCTGACATGTTCACAAGCATCTCCCCTCCACACCTTCAAGTTCTTCCAACCTGAGCTTAGCATTCTGCTCGATCATGATTTTAACACCCACAACTATCCTTGGTGATAGGAGCTAAATCTGTAAGAGTAGAATGACATCAAATCCATACACTAAAGAGAATGAGGTAGATTGTGTTAGAGTCCTGTAGATAGTACGGTAAGCTCATAAAGCTTTAGCTAATTGCTCCTGCCACTATCGTTTATTTTCATCGAGTTTTTTATTGAGTATTTGGATGAGATTTTTGATGAAGGAGTCCAGTAAACCATTCTCCCATGGATAGTAGATGGTAGAGTACCACCAATCTAAATTGTATCTTTGGACAAAGTTATTCATCTTGGTGCTCTTGAAAGTGGTACCATTATAGGACAAGATTTAACGGGGCACTCCAAATCTATACACGATATGGTTTCTGAAAAGTTATAGCACATGTTGAGCTTTGACATCCCTAAGCAGAATCACCTCCCCTCGCATGGAGAAGTAGTCTATAGCTGCTAGAATAAAATAATGACCCTTGGATGAGGGAGGATCAATCAGACCCACAATGACAATACCCCAATACTCGAATGGCCATGAGGCTAAAGTTGGATGTAGAATGTTTGGTGGTTGGTGGAGAACCACTTCATGTTGTTGGCCTTGATGGTAGCGCTTCGCTACATCCATGCAATCCATGATCATCGTTGGCCAGCAGTTTTTTAATCTTGGATTTCATCTTGTGACCCGATTGATGAGCTTTGCACAATCTTGAGTGCACCTCGATCATGATCTTATGAGCTTTATATTTTTCTAAACAATATAATCACATATCATCGAAAGACCCTCAGTATAAGACACTATCCATGATGGAATAGAAGGGTGCCCTCTACTTTACTTAATGCGCTAGTGATTTCTCTTGAGGTAGCTTGCCATTGTTCATATAATCAATGAAGGGTCGCCACCAATCCAACACCTCATCCATTTTGGAAAAGGTAATCTTCCCTTCAAAAGTGTATTTATTAATGAGTTCAATATCAATAAGAGGAAAAACTTGCATACTGTGAACCTCTATTGATATAGACTCATCTTTTGGACATGCCAACTCTTTAGAGAGCTTAGCCAAGGCATCAATTATAAAATTTTTTCCTTAGGGAATTTATAAATTGTGACCTTTGAGATCTGGGCTAATAACTCCATGGAATACATATAGTAGTAGTGGAGTTTGGGCTTTAGAACTTTATAAGACCCAACGATCTGATTGACAACTAGCTATGATCCCTAACGATATTGATAGTCTGAATGCCTAGCGAGATGGGCAACTCTAGACTAGTGATTAGAGCCTCATATTTGACTTTGTTATTGGTGCAAGGCTCAAATAGATGATATGAAAACCTCATCATATCACGGTCTAGCTTGAGGAGGACTATCTCTACCCCTACTTTACTTGGGAGAGTGGTCTATGTTTCTTCTATTCATTAAGAGGAAGCCATACCATTAAAGTACATCTCCCAATGGAGGGTATTTGCATCCACTAAATTTATGATTTGTTCGTCAGGGAGATTGTCACTGAGTAGGGAATTTGCAAGAAGTGGATGAGCCACAAGGAAATCTGTGAGTGCTTGTCCTTTCACCATATAGAGGGCTGCAAATGTGATGTCAAATTGTGATAAGATCATTGACCATCATGCCAACCGTCTAGATAGCATCGACCATGTCATGAGGTATTGTTGTGGGCTAATTATAGAGATCAAGTGAACTTTGTGAGAGTGCATATAGTGTCATAGCTTTTGATCTATGAAGATTAAAGCTAGGCATGATTCTCAATGGGTGGATAGTTCTTTTGTTGACCTCACTTTTGGAGTGAGGACATAATCTCGTCTTCTTAGACTTAGGGGTCTCCTAGACACTAACACTTCCTAGTCATAAGACACTTCTAGCACTTAGGTGAACACTTAACATAAACCTAAAGACTTAGAAGGGTTAATCATAGGATTAGACCATGCCTTAGGATTTAGGAAGATTTACCAACCCTATAGCCTAAACATAACCTATGTCCACCTTCTTAAGCCATAGACAAATTTTAATACAAATTGAGCTAAATTCAATTTATTTTATCATGAATCAATTATATCTTCAATCATCATCTCAAATATAAATCAAATCAATGATATCTACAATCATATCAATTCCAAACCATAATAAAATTCAGATAAAAATCATTCTTAAGCCATATGATTCAATTCCATGGACTTAGCCAAATTTCCATTCAATTAAAACCAAATTCAATTGATTTTCTCATGAATCAATTATATCTTCAAGCATAATCCAAAATATAAATCAAACCTACAATCAGCAAGCCAAACCAAAATCACTCAAAATCAAATCAAACCTAACCCATTTGACTCAAAATATTCAAATGAATCGTATCCCATTTGAACCTAAACCAATTGCTATCAAAGCTATAGATCAATATGAAATCCATATATATATATATATATATATATATATATATATGGGGAACCCCATAAGGGGAATTGTATTGTTCATAAAATAAAAGGGTTACAAGATCCTTAGGAGGGGGTAAACTCAGAGTCTACCGCTCAAAGAGCTACAAACATTTGAAAGGGTAAATCCTCTGTCTAAGTATAACTCACATAGCAAAAAAGAAAAGACATTACCACAGAAAATAAAAGAAAATAAAAGACAGATAGGGGAAAACCGCCAAGCTAGCCAACAACAATAGATAATGAGACTGAAGATGATTGTACCTCTAGAAAGAAAATGCATGCTTGATACCTACATGAGAAGAAAAAAATCTCTGCAAACAACTAGATAAAAAATTAGCACCAAATAAATGGAAGGGGTTAAATCTATGGAATAAACATAAAGCTGAAATAGTAAAATTGTAGAGAGGGCTCCAGAACCTTCACACCAACTTGGGGCAGCCACATACATGTGCATTCAGCAACAAAGGAGGGATACAACATACATGCTACTACCAACCAAAGAAGGGAAGAAGTCAGCCACATATCATAACCAACAAACCTGGGGAGACAGTCTATCCATTGCAAAATTGTGTGGCCCAAAAATATAGTATAACCAATGAGAAGAAATCTACAAAGGTTCAATGAATGAAGAGAAGTCAGCATTCTTTTATTAATAATATAGCCCATATAGTGCCAACAACTATCATAATACCAATCCACACTAACCCATCCAAATTCCATATCACAACAATTAAAATGTAACAAGATCAACATGATAGGAAATAACATCCAACTCCGGGGATGCTTATATAATTACCACCAGATATAAATGGTTCCAAAAGAATACATTATAACATAATTAGTGAACATGTCCATATGATAAAGCCATGAAGATATGATAACATACTGACTGAAATAGGCCCGAAAACTAGATCTATCACAGCCACAAAAGATTGCTTCAAAGTAGAAAAGTTGATAACCCAACTCGCAGGAAACCGCAACACAACAAACCAAAAGGATAGCAAACACAACTTTCAGGTCGACCAAGCCCCATAACAACTTAGTAAAAAATAGGAATTGCCGAAATGTTAAGCAGCTCACAACATACAAAAAAAAATGGAAGAAGAGCACCTTGCCAAACAGGGGTGCAGTCCACTCAAATAAAGAGCAAGATAAGCATTGCAGTAGTTAGTTATATAGACAAAATCATCCTTGGAAAATAGCCCAAAAGGCTGCCTAGGAGCACTTAAGAAGCGCACAATAAAACAGAAAGTGATACACAATATCATCATATCCCATAAAAAAATACTTCAATCCAATGAGCAATTTATAACACCTAAAAAGCATTCGATTTATAGATCGGAAACAAGTTCCACACCAGCCTAAAAAGGGAGATAAATCCTCACCCAACCAATAGATTGAAACAAAAAGAAATAAGATAAGTTTACAGGTTCCTAACATAAGGCAAACCAATTTTATCTAAATTCACAAGCTCCCGTAATATGGAAGGGATATTATCATAGGAGAATATATTCACCGAAGAGGATTTTGCACCCTAATTAACAAGAAAATCTGCACAAGAATTACCTTCCCAGAAAATATGAGAAATATGATAGTCAAGGGTGGCAAGAAGCCTCCTTGTGTGGTTAAGAAGATAGTAACTTTCAGCATTACCATGAGCTCCTAAATTTAATAACTCCAAGAGGAGGAGGGCATCAATTTCAAACTAGATTATTTTAAAACCTTTCTGAATGCATAATGAGATACCATAATGCAGACCTTAAAGTTTAGCAAAATGAACAGAACAGGGTCTTAAAGGAACAACAAAAGTAGCAATCATCTTACCTTTATAGTCTCTTAAAATACCCCTACAACCATAAAACCCATTAGCAATTGACCCATCAGTATTAACCTTAATGACATGATAGTTGGGCTTTATCCAATAAATAATCTTAAAAGTAAACTCAACCTCAGAAGACGGGAGGTTAATCCCAAGGTTAAGAGCCAGATGTTTGACTTATTTGAAGCAAGATGGAGTAAGAAGGTTAGCTTTATAAAGGGAAGTAATTTTACATTTGGTTCTAGCAATAATACGTTGAAAGTTCATAGGATTGCCACGATGGTTAGCATCATTTCTTTCCCACCAGATATAACACAACAAAGTAATAACAAGCACACATTTGACATGGCCTTTCAGTGAACAAGAAAGAAAATTATTTAAAAGGTGTAATATAAGAGGGATCCATCAAAATGAAGATTATTAAACATATTATCATACCAGTACTAGACTTTAGTAGCAATGGGTCCATTCACAAAGATATGATCCACAGTTTCAATGTGGAAGCAACATTGACATTTTGATGGTTGATGAAGCCTTTTTTTCAGGAGAATGGCATCCACATGAATGTAGTGTTTAAGGATGCGCCAAGTTAGAACTGAAAAGGAGGAAGAGATAGAATTACTCTAGATTTTAAAAAAAAATAAGGATTCTTGACTTTTAAATCTGAATGCATGCCACACATCCTTAAAGACAAAATCTCCAGAGGAGGAATTTTTAAATAGGATTTGATCAAATTTATTATATGTAGGATTAATATTAAAGATTTTGTTAACGATCACATTGGGAACATAAGAAACCAATTGAGCTATATCCCAAGAATTATGAGTAATGAAATGGCTAACCTTGAGCCTGTCAATAGAGTGAGTATTGAGTAAGTAGTCATTAGAACCCAAACTCAGCCAATTATCTTGCCAAAAGAAGGAGGAACCAGAATTCACACCCCAGGAGATCAGATTCTTTACAGCCCACTTGATATTGCAAAGTCACCCAGTTTGAAAGAACAAATGAGGGGGTGTTAACCCTTACAATATTTAGCGAGGATGAAATTAGACCAGTAACTGTGACTGCTTCTAAGATTCCAACACATTTTGTTTGAAAAACATTTAATGGAATCTTCTAAAGTTTTACATCCTAAACCACCTTCATTCAAAGGACCACAATAGGTGTACCAGCTAGTCAATGTATTTTTTTGGAAGATGAGGTAGAACCCTAAAAGAATTTGTTAATAATACAGTTAATCTTTTTAATGATAGAGGTGGTAGGAACAATAGTGGATAGCAGATAAAAAGGCAAGGAGCAAAGAATGCTTTTAATCAGAACAAGCTTAGCTCAAAAGGATAGAATATGGAATTCCCAAGAGGAAGTTTTCTTATAAATTTTTTGAATCACCTCATTAAGAAGGGAAGATCTTTTTGCACCATGATATAAAGATATACCCAAGTACTTAATAGGGAGAATATGATGAGCAAACCTCATAATACTCTTAATAGCATTGATCCTAGAAGGAGAAATTGACTTACTAACAATAAAACTGCTTTTATCAGGGTTAATTTTTAAGCCACACTCCCTTCCAAACTTAATAAGGAACTTACAAAGTTTTTTAACATAATGGGTAGATCCATTGTAGAATATAATGAAATCATCCACAAAGCTGAGGTGGGAAATAAGAAATCCACCCCTAATTTTGTAGAACATGTTAGGCATTTTATGAAACATATGTTTAAGACTTCTAGAGAGATATTCCACTGCGATAATGAAAAGGGCCAGAGAAAGAGGGTACCCTTGCCTTATCCCATGGGAGGAAGAGAAGTAGCCATGAACCTTGCCATTAATAAGTAATGAGAACTAATAGTTCTCAATACCATTCTTGATTAGTGTAATAAAATGATTGGAAAATCTAAAAAGAGATAGAATTTTATAAAGGAAAGTCCAACCAAAGTTGTCATAAGCTTTGGAAATGTCCAGCTTAAAAATTAGGTTCCCACACTGAACCGAACCTTAGTATTTAAATCATGAACAATTTCTTGGGCTAATTTATTATCAAAGATAGTTCTATCTTTGACAAAACCTGTTTGATTGGGGGAGATAATTCTAGGAAGTAAACTAACAAGTATTTTGGCTAGGATCTTAGATATGAGCTTATTAAAAAGGGTATAAAGGCTTAAAGGCCTAAAATGGTTCCAACATTCAGGATTTTCTATTTTAGGAATTAGGAAAATGGAAGTACTAGAAAAGTATTTGGGGAGGGTAGTTCCTTTTAAAAAAATCTAAAACAGCTTTAATCACATCTTCTTTGATAATATGCCAACACTTTTGAAAAAATAAGGTCGTAAATCCATCAGGGCCAGCCACTGAATCCATATTCATACTTTTTAAAATGGATGAAATTTCATACTCAGAGGGTAAGGAAGTAGCATTGTTATCTTCTTCAGTAATGATCTTAGGGATAACTTCGGGCCAGGTTAACTCATCATAGAACACATTATTATTAAGGATATTAGTGAAGAAGGATACACTAGAATTTGCAAGCTCCTTGTTATCAGAACACCAGCTATTATCATTAGTTTTGATTTTTTTGATGTGATTGAGAGCCTTTTTCTTTTTGAACATAGCATGAAAATATTTGGTATTCCTATCACCATCCGATATCCTTTCCAAGGAAACCTTTTGCCTCCAATAGGTCTCCTCCATGTTTTGGTAGTTTGTTAACCTATCTTTAGCTTGGTTTAATAAGATAATTTTGGAGGGATCATGAATAGTAGCTTCTTCTAAAACTATGACTTCTTGTTCTAAATCTTTTATGTTTATGAAAAGATTTTTGAAGCAGTGTTTGTTCCACCATTTGAGATATTGTTTAAGCCTTTTTAATTTAAGCCATAATCTCATCATCCCAACAATAGAGTCATCAGGGTAGAGAGGATCACCCCAATTAGTAGCAACCACCTCCAGAAATCTATCATCCATAAGCCACATATTTTGAAATCGGAAAGGAATATGAGAGGAGGGGGATTTCGTACTAACCTTAATAGAGATGAGCAAAAGGGAATGATCATATAAGGTTCTACTTAGGTGTTCAACAGAACTAATCAGAAAGGAACTGATCTATAGATCGTTAAACAGAATCATATCTAATCTTTGCCAAAGTCTGTGATTATTCCAGGTGAATTGAGAACCAATAAAACCTAGATCGGTAAGGTGACAATCTAGAATCATATTATTAAAATCCTCCATGGAGAATAGGTTAGGAGCATTGCCACCAACTCATTCTGAAGAGGAAGAGATAGTGTTGAAATCCCCACCCACGTACCAGGGAGCATTAACCAAGGGCGAGAAATTAACCAGATCTTCCCACAGGATCCTTCTACCATACTTATTACAAGAAGCATAAACAAAGGATCCAAAATAACACCAATTGTCAAAGGTGATTTTAACATTCACCACCTGGGGGAGATCCTGTATAATATGAAAAACAAAAGAACTTCTCCAAAAGATCCAAATTTTATTACTCAAGTTATTGAAAAAACTATCAAAGCCAATCATTCTAGGGATAGATTGAATGCTAGAAGGAAGGATAAAGGGTTCCAAGATTTCCAGGAAAGAAATATTACGGTTGCGAACTAAGTTGCTAAGTCTATTACGAACAGAGACGGAACTTATCCCTCTCGCATTCCAAATCAGGAAAGAGACCATTTATTTTGGATGAGAGGAGCCGAATTTAGTAACTCTAGCAAGGCTAGGAAATTTAAATTTAGATGATTTGTTTATTTTATAACTGTTTGAAACTCATTGGCCAAATCTACAGCCTCACTGTCAGATAATGAGTGTTCAGTTAAGTGTTTGGTGAAGAGAGATTCCTTAGGGTTAAAGGACATTTCTCCTTCTTCCAATTCAGTGTTGATGACCTGATGTAACTTAGGTTTTGGGTTTAGGTCAGGGTTAGAAGAAGAGGCACAGGAGGGATTAGAATTAGGCAAAACACAAATACCTAATCAGGAGTAGAAGTTATCTCTAAATACTGCACATCAACCATTCCTATAATATCTTTCACTTGACCTTTAGCTAATGGAGATATAGAGGTAGTGATATTTGCATTAGTTAGGGAATCAATAACTATGGGGGATCTAGAGCTGCTATTAGAGCCATTAATGCAAATATTGTTACTTTGTAAATGGATTCCAACATGAGAAGCCTGTTCCTTATTAGGAAGTGATCCAACTGGTAAATGCTCAGCCGTATCCATCTTAGATTCAGGTTGGTGGCTTTGAACCGAAGGTTCATTTCTATCAGGTATCGGATCGGGTGTATTAATGAACATATCATTTTGTGGTTCATTCAAAGGGGCCTTAATGGACGGAGCAGCTTTCGATAACACAGAAGAATTTTTCTTAAAATGTGGATGAGCCACAAAACAATCAGCAAATCCATGCCATGAATTCTACAATGAGTGCAAAATACAAGAAAATTTTCAAACTCTGCTTTTTGTAAATAATCATATTTTTCTGATCCTAACCAGATTTCCTTAGGATATTTTTTAGTTATATCAAATTCCACAAGTATCCGAGCAACATAGGGTCTAGTGCTAAATGCGGTTGTATGGTCCAACTGGAGAGGCTGACCGAACAGCACAGCCATAGCATATAGAAACTCGGGATTAAAGAAATGCACGCAAAGGTTAGGAATAGACAACCAAACTGGAAAGATAAGAGACTCCTCCTTAATATTGAAAAATGGAGTCCATTTTAATAAACACATATGGTAATTAAAAACAAAATATGATCGTCTTGCGAAAACATGAGAATAATCCAAATCATTGGACAGTTGAATCAATACATGCTGTGAATCAATCAAACCCACAGAAAACACACAAGATAATTTCAGATTATGAAAAAAGGCTCAAATATTTTCCATAGAAGGATGCCTCAGAGCAAATTTACCAACCCAAAGCAAACTTAAAAGGTTTAGCAAGCTTTTCAACCACCATGATCACGGGTACACCCCGGAAGGGAGTTGTAACGAATTCAAAAGACACATCGGGATTCTTTTCCTTACTCGCAAGCACTTCCTTGAAGGATTTAGAAGTCTTTGAGGGATTTGAGCCAGAGATGCCAAGGGGTTCAATACCTTTAACATTCACAACAGATGTTGTAGGGTTCCCCGAAGGGGGAGCCGAAGTAGAATCCATAATCAGCAATCTAGCATTACAAAGGAAATCTAAAATGACCAAGTTGTCAAGAAGAAACTCGATCTGGGAACTACACGCAACAGGGGGAGAGGAAAATCTCCAGAGCACGGGCGGCGGCTAAGGTACGAGGAGGAATTTTTTTTCAAAATATTGATATCGCTTGTAGTGTTCAAGAGTATTTAATATTAATTCTAATATCTCATGTAATGATTTGAAATCCATATATAAATTCAACTAAACTCAAATCAACCCAACTAAGCCCAATAGGCTCACTGGACCCAAAGTGACCTAAATGACCTATTTTAGCCAAAATCCAATCCAACCCAAATTATATTTAATCAACTTAACCAAAATCTCATATGATGATTGTTGATCACCCTAGGTTGATCAATTATCATCAATTGGGTCAAACCAAGTCAACTTAGTCATGTTGACCAAGTCAACACTCTTAACCTACATAAGTCAAACTAGCCAAAACTCAAACTAAGCCAAATTGATTGAAACCAATGATTTATACCAACCTATGATCTGTGATTGATCATGACTTGACCATCAATTAAGCTGAACCTAACCCAATTATTCCTTTGACCCAAGTTGATCCAATTTGACTTAAAAGACCAAATTGGGTCAAATCAAGATCTAACCCAAATTGATTGTAACCAATAGCTTAAGTTCATTCCAAATTGATTATTGAACTTGACCAAAACCATAATTGAAGCAAATTTGACCAATTGGTCAACCTAACCCATTTAGCGCAAATTGACCAAAAGGTGAAATTGGCCTAAATCTAAATCAAATTCAAATTGATTCAAACTAAAGCCTACAATGATCTTCAATTAACCAATTGAACATGAATCAACCCATAACCCAAGCCAATTTGGCCCATTTAACCAGCATGAATCCAAATGAGCCAAAATCAAACCCAAGCCAAATTAACTCAAACCAATTGAACCAAAACACAATCATTATTTGAACTTGACCTAACCAACCCTAAATTGACCTTAGGTTAGCCTAAAACTAGCCCAACCTGAATTGGGTTCAACCCAAGGTAAAGCTCCCTTGGATTCTCCTCCCCACATGGGAATTTTCCCAAAATGGCAAAGCCCACCCTTTTTTTTCTCTTGGCATCCATTAAACACCCAAATGAGGGTCTGACCTAGCTACCAATCCTAGCCCAAGTGGGCTAGGTCAGCCATGAACCAAGGGGAGGTGAGTTAACTCACGTCCCCACTATAATTAAAACCAATGGACCCAAAGGAGATGGAAGCCACCTTGAGCCACCAACCAACCATCCAGCCAACCAAGTTGAGCCACGTGTAGGTGACATCGACCACTCTGACACCATGACGATAGCTGATCGGCCAAAATTTGTGCTCCAATCCCATCTGCTCGATTCAAGGAGCATGGATATACCCACCTCATTTTGATATGAATCGATCACTCTCATCCTCGACATGCTCCCTAAGGCCATTTCAAAAGCCCTAAGGCCCTCCCCGAAGCATCCCGAGCTCCCCCATTGTTGGATTTCCCAAGACCAAAATAGGGCATTCGTCTGTTCAATCCAATTCTTCCAATTCGCCGCCAAATTCAAATTAACTTTACCCACACCTTGCCCATACTCCATCGAGCAAGAACAAATCACCTCCTGAGCTCTCTGACCACTGAAGGTACAAGTTTGATTAACATCGACCACTTGAGGTACAAGTTCGATCAACACCGACCTCCAAATCATCAATTTGTGGCCTTCCAAGTGAACGATGAGGAATTAACACAAGTGCTAGTCAGTAGAGCTTTGTCTCCACTAGACAAAGCTTCTTCAATCGACTTCATCGCCAGTCTTGAGCTCTGGCAAGGTAATTCCACAAAATTGACCTCCTAGTGAAGTTTGTTTGGAGCTTTATGAAGGAAACTTCAATATCATGTATTTTCCATCATTGGATCCTCTCGGATCATCATCATGAAGGTGTGGGTTCCATTTTGAGTTGATTTGAGCTCAGGTGAGCTCAGATCGAGCAATAGAAGGTGGACAATGTCCATCTTTCGTCACTGAAGAGATGATGGATCACACTCCATCCATTTCACATTATCGGAATGGATGGTTGTGATTAATCCATTAGAAAAATCTAATTTAATCCCAATAAGAATCGCTAGTTTAATCCTAGTCGTCTGATCTTAGATCTAACGGTCAGGATGAAACCACGTTCACTACCGCCACGTAGGTGCTTAGTTGGTCACTATTAAGTGGCCAATCTCGCAGTGCCACGAGAAAAGCATACCACATCAGCGGTCCGCATGGCGCCGATGAGATTAAGCCTTATTTAGGTTTAATTAATGTATTTAATTATTGAAACTTCCAAAACTCATAATAAATTGTAAAAAAATCTGAAAATAAAAATAAATATTCATTATGAAGTTATTTTAGAGAGGAGAATCATTTATAATTAATTCTAGTTAATTTTGAATAGTGATTAAAGCTTATTTAAGGTATACTTGAAAACTTAATTAACTTAATTACTCCTTATTTACTTGAGTAATTAATTCCAAATTTTGTGGGATAATTTAATGGGATGACCTCTGCATCCCATAATTTTTAATGGGATTTATTGCTTGGTCCATTAGGGTAATTGACTATTTAAGCCCTAATCACTCTCTTAATTAGTTTAATTATTTAATTAACCTCCTAAATAAAAAAAATAATCAATTGAGCAAACTAATCACTATTGAACAGTGTATGGGCAAGGAAAATGTGGTTAGAACCTCCTTCCTAGCCTCCTTTCCTAAGTCCATTTTTCTTTAAGGAAAATTAGTCTAAAATGGAATTAATTAATGGTTTAATTAGTAAATTAAGTGGCTTAATAAATTAAATTGAAATACTAATCACATCAGATCCTAATTAATTAAATAAGAGCTAGATATTTAGGTGTTTAATAACCTAAAGACACTTAGGGAAATTATGACTAATCCACATGTGTGGGGAAGTCATAAGAGTACTTAATTAAGTACCATAATCTAATTAACTATTAATTATGAGCCAATTTCATTAGGCCTCTTCTATTTTCTAGGATAATTGCAAATTTACTTTTCATCCATGTGCATGTCATGTTGGCTTATAATTATTTAATTAATTACATTAAGGTAATATAGGTAAGTGTAATTAATTGATTTAATTAAGAATCAAACTTAATTAACTCATAAAATACATTTAATTACATTTGCTTAACCCAAATCAAACTACCAAAGTGGGAATGGGCTAAGCCATATGCAAATGATAAGTTCTTCTCTTTCAACTCAAATAAAAATCCCAAATCATAAATTAATAAAAGAATTTTGGTTTTCTTTAAATGGGTTTATTTAATGTGATTGTCTTAAGAATTAGTTTAATTGAATGAATCATGTGTTGATATTTAATTATTCCTGTCTAAGCACATTAAATGTTGTATGTCATTTGATTTCATGTATTCGTGCTTTTAAATTTAAATAAATTAAATGAATTTTCTTCATGTAAGCTTGCATGTATTGGCTTAATTAAATATAAGTGTAGCTATTATCACTAATAAATTCAAAACTATTTTCCAAAGTTTATAAATTGATTATAATATTTAGAGTGTTGATAGTTATGAATATACATAGAATTTACATATGCTTATAGCTTAAGCATATTGAATAAAACTTTCTTTCCTATAGTTCTTATATAGATTTACATGAGTTTGAATAGTAGTGGATATATAATCTAGACACCCCGAGAATATGAGGCTTTAAGTAGCCCCAAGGAAGTCATTTTATTACCTCACTTCTAACAATGGCACGCATTCATTTGGTTTCATTCATATGTATTTTGATATTAGAATTTAGATAGAGCTTTAATTCATATGCCTAAATAACTTAATCAAAGAAAATACAATCTTTGCATGATTTTCATCACTATAGTTGTGTATACATTCATATGTATTTAATATAGCAAGTGTTTAGTCTGGACATCCCAAGAATACGAGGATTTAGTTAGCCCCAAGGAGGTCATTTAATTACCTCACTTTCCTGGTTGAACAACGACACGTACTTGCTCACATCTTTTATAAATATGTATGTGTGCTTAATTAAAAAGATGATGATCCCCTTTTGTTACCAAAAATACATGCATTACATTCACCTAAGTCATTAGCATATGTGATATGTATAAATTAGTGCTCTTTTTTCACCATTCATGTATAGATTTACATACACTTGGAATGTTAATAAGTATATAGTCTGGACATCCCAGGAATATAAGGCTTTAATTAGCCCTAAGGAGGTCAATTGATTACCTCACTTTCCTGGTTAACAATGAAGCGTACTTATGTGATTTCCTCCTTATGTATTTTTGTATTAGAATTTGGATAGAACTTTAATTTATACATTCATATAATCCAATAAAAAAAATGAAAATATAAGCTTCAAATATATACTTATATTCATAATCCAAGTGTGCTAAAATATGTTTTATGTATAGATACACTTAGGGTTGAATCATATGCATGTTACATGTGATGGAAATGAATGATTCAATATCTGACATATAATAATAATCCAATTAGATTAATCTTAAGAAGCCTTTCATATTGAATAAGATCATTTAAGGGTTAACAAAAACTTATGATTAATTAAAATAATTTAATAAGCCATTCATTAAGGAGAACTAAATCAAATTAATGTGCTTTAGATGTGGCTTAAGGTTGGGATGGAAGAGGGTAATCCTTTTCCTTCTATTTATAATACTTAGTTTGTAGGTGTAAATCAAATGAAATGAAAATTCACAAATCCACTAAACAGCTTAAAGTGAAACCAACCTTCATGTTAAATTAAATGATTTATGAACTTAGAAAAATACAACTCTAATGCTTAGAAAAGACATACCACACAAGACCTTAACACACATATTAGAATTAAGTCACTAATTATAGCTCTATGTTAGAACAGTGTATGATATGATGTATATTTATTTTTTTGATGTATTATTTTATATTGGATGTTAGGGTTCATTCTTCGTAGACTGGATGTTAGGCCGTTCTTAGCTTAATCATGTTTTCTACAAGGTATTATGCTTAAGGGGATGCTAAAGAATTAATATAAATACTCTCTTTGCATGTTGCTTGAACCCATAAGCATAATCTGAGTTAGGACAGGTGGGCTTGGTTACCCATGTGCAGGGTGCTAAATCCAAATTATACATATAACTACTTGGGATTGTATGTGTGTTTATCTAACCTCTATTTTGTAGGTGTGGTCAAATTTATTTTACATATATAAATGTAATTTTATAATAGGAATTATGATTAGTGCTATGGGGGGATTAGGATGAACAGTTGTTAGAATGATTTGTCCTGGGAGGCCCTATGATGCCTTTGAAGCAAGCACATCTAAATCAAAGAAAGAGGAAGATGGAAGAGTGAAGAATGAAGGTCCCCATAGAATTTAAATTCAATTGTAATTATTCTTTCATATTCCGTGTCATATGAGGGTATAACTTGGCTACACATCTTTTCTTTTTGGGTTGTACGGCGGAGCCCGACTGCACCGACCTCTTATTATTTTGTGAAAGTTTATAAAATTGATTGACTATTTGTTTAAAGTTTGCATTAGGATTGCATCTTTTTCATAATTTTTGTATGATTAATGCTTTATTGTGTGGCCTGGATGCGGTAGCCTCTTAGGATAAAATAAATTTTCTACCCAATTAATCTCTCATAATTAAATTTTAAGCAACTCATAACTTCACCATAAAGCTTATGACATAAATAAGATTATTAAAAGATTTAGCACCCCTAAGCTATGTGGATTGTCTTCAGTAAGGAGCTGACATATGTTGGGCATGGATTTTCTTCAATCCCCAAGTTGATTTATTTAAGTTCATCGATGGTTTATTTAATTTCTTTTTCGAATTTTGGGGGTGCCTCTTTAAATTAGAGCTTATTTGGGTCATCTGAAGTTTCTAAATATGCCTTCTCATATGAGTTGCTGTGGTTTGAGAAGAACCAATCAGATTCCAGATGATTAGTAATGACCAAGAAATAATCATCATCGTCCACTTGGCATACTATACCAAAGCCTAATCTGGCTTTTGACTAAGACTTCTTGTACTTATTTTCCTATAATCTTTCAAAATACTATGATTTGTGTTTAGACCATGTATGTGGGATTAAACCATTCTTTGCTAAATTAAGAAGACAAGGTGAGTACTAATCAAATAGTAATTCTATTAGTTCTTTGAATGATTCATCCTCAAGTTTTACATCAACTTTTTGACTTGAGATGCTGCTCTTGGGTAAAACCTTTGGGCTTTAGCATTCACATATATTTTAGGAGCTTCCTTAACTACCAAACCTTCAACCTTTTATGAAGAAAGTGGGGCTAAAGCTAATGTGATGATATGTTATCCAAACATTTCACATAAAAGAGATTTGGATACATTCATGCTTTCCTTGGGGACCCTATCTTCATCACTGTTGGGCACTAGTGTCAATTCCAATGGGATCTACTAAAGTAAAGAGCTAGTCGATGTGCTCACTACATATGACTCATCCTCTAAACTTGATTTTAAGTCTATGTAGATAGCACGTGTACTTCTAAATGGTGGGACGAACCTCTTGGTTAGTTGTAGGTATGGGGGTCTTCCACCCCTAGGGCTCCCTCTAGACTTGCTTCTTCGTCGTCCTGGTGGAGTTTGGGTCATCCTCCCCACTTTCTCAAATGGAGTTATTAAATGTGAGTAGAATCTAATCTCAGGCTCTATTTCTTCTCTAATGTTATCTTCTCGCTCCTTTTTTCTTTTTCTTTTTCATTTCATTGCTTTTTCCTTCTTTTCTCTTTATTTCTTTATTCCATTTTGATTAAGTTCATGAGAGTAGACATTTTATTTCTTAGGGAGGTAATAGGCCACGTCTTCATAAATCCTGACCTCAGGTACTACAAATGGTTTGAGAACTCATTCGGCACAATATTCAATCCCATCTCTGATGAACTTGATACACTAATGTAAAAAAAATGGAACCATGTTGTTCTCATGAATCCATGGTCACCTTGGCAAAGCATTGAAAATGTACGTGAATCTATTATATGAAACTTCACCTCAATCTTCCAATCATCTATCAGCAAAGATAATACTATGGAGCCTAAGGTCCTCTCGCCTTGTTCATTGAATTGTTTCAACATCATCTTCTTGGATTGGAGTTTAGAGATATCAATCCTTAAATAAGAAAACTTCTTAGACTCATAATGTTCACTGATGCACCTGGATCAACCAATTTATAGGATAGCCTAAACTTGCTAACATCCATAGTGATGTAGGGAGGGCGGTTGTGTTATATTGTCCCTAATAGTAAGTCTTCTTCTGAGAACGTGACTCCCAAGACTTCCTTCAAAAAGCATGCCCACTCTCTACCTAGATTAGTAGCAGCCAACTGAGCTAAGCTTATTTCTGGGTCAAGCAATGCTTTAACAAGTGACTCCCTCATCTTTTTGGATAAAATAGGGACATTGTATATGCTTAACTTACCTGACAACTTTCTATGGCATTCCAGGATGTTGTAGTTAACTTTAGGTTGGTCCTCCACATGCATATCCACAGGTGGAGCATCTTGTAGAGGGGCTATCTGCTTACTAGAACTAATGATATATTTACCCTTATCTTGAGGTGCTACCCTAGGAGGCAGAAGTTTATCACTACGGAGGTTAACTTTAATGACTTCTTGTGATGAGGAGCTTGTGGAAAGTTTTACCTTCTCATCAGGTATACCTATAGCTTCTCCTAAAGGAACATCATAATCAGATGAATCCAAATCTATCTCAAGCGGGGAACCTTGAAGATTCAGAAAAGGGAAATCTATTTTTGAATCATAATGGAATTAATCATAATTATTTATATTGTTATTATTATGACTTGAAGATCTATTAATGAGAATAAAATCACTAAGATCTTCAAAAGTAGACAAGATGTAAGCAGAATTATTCTTCATCATTGATTTCTTCCATTTTGTTGGTATATGATAAAAGTCAAGCAAAGTAAGTGATATAAGTTGCTTGGTGCGCTCATCTATGGATACAACTCTCCTACTGGTGGTGGCGAAGCTAGTAGATGTGGTAACTACAACGGTGGCAGGAACAATGCTAGACTTGGATGGTGGTGATGCTAAGGAACTATCCCGGGTATATGATGGTTGCTGCTGCTATTGGGCTTCCACCCTCCCCAAGTTATCCCTCATAATTGACAGGCCTTCCTTAGCATTGGAGGTCTGAGCTATGTTAATCACCTGCAGAGAAAGTTTCTTGATTTTAGAAATAATAAATTTAGAGGTATTAGATAAAGAGATATCCCAACATTCTTTTATCTTGAGAGGATTAGATGATTCCCAAAGACTACTTTAATAGAAACAGAAGGTTGTTCTACTAAATATTCTTTGGGGATCATTATGGCTTCTAACTTGTAGGTATGCTCAAGCCAATCCTTGAATATAAATCAATCCTCTAAGACATGACCTAGCATGCAGTGGTGGCGATAGTAATTAGGTTCATCACTCCTACCCACTTCCTCCAGCTTTCTAGACTCGAGTAGCTGGAAATCAAGCTTCTAAAGAAAGTTCTTGAAAATTTTCTTGACTACCTCACTCTTGAATGAGTATGGCTTGTTGAGTTTATCGGTAAGAGTAGGTGGCTAGTAGCTACCTAGTGACGGATACTGGTATCGTTGATGTATAAGTTGATGGGGTGGCCTTTATGGTGGCTGAGGTAATGAAAGAGAAGGTGGGAGTGAAGGCTATTAAGCTCTCGGTCTCTCAAACTGTGCTCTCACTAGCTGCTTCCCATTATTCACTACTACTACTATCCTTGACTTCTTCTTAAACACTTTGTGGGGTTTTGGCTTGGATGACTGGTTTAAGAAGGGTAACTTTTTGGCTTCCTCTTATAGGTTAGTTTCCTTGATAATTAGTTTCTCAAATGTATTTATGGTAAAGCCCTTGAGCATGAAGGCGACCGGGCCATGAATATTCTTCGGAAGATTTTTAGTGGCATGCTGCTCTTGCTATTGTGGTCCGCAATTCATACTTAGGTTTTGCCACTTGAGAATATAACCAACAAGAGACTCATTGGATTTTTGTTTCTTTTTAATGAGGTCCCCTACAGTTACTCTATATTGATCCCATGCAAATCTCTTGATAAAAGTTACTCTAATTCTGCAAAGGATTTCACCAAACTATTGGACAACTCGGCGTAGCTATCAATGGCTACTCAAGAAAGACTACTGAAAAATTGTCGGAAGAGTTGGGCATCACTACCATCGGCATTGCAACAACAAGCCCTGGAATGTGCAATATGCTTCCTAGGGTTTCAACTACCATCAAATATCTTGAAGGATGGTGACACAAAACCCTTAGGGTATTGAACTACATCGAACTCCTACTGGTAGGCTCTACCCTTTGGAATTGATGAGCTCCCTTGGGCTTATGCCAATGCTTCCTTCATATGCTGTTCTACCATATGCTTGATGTCTTTTTCATTCATGGAGGTACTATCAATTGTCTTCCTATGCATGCTATTGATATCCTCGTCCATTGGAGTAGTGCTTTTGGGATGATCTAGGATGTGTACTAACTCAGGTCTATCGACCTCCATAGGAGTGGGTTGTGAGATAGGTGCTAGATTATGTAATGCTTGTACCATTGCCATCAACTACTCTACTCTCCTCTCCATCTCATCAATCTGATCATCCTTGAGCTTGATTTATTGGGGAAGGTTTTGAGTTGAGTCTGATGTCTATCCTTCCTCAACTACAATGCCCTGAGCTTCTTGGCTTGGCTATTCCTTATGCTAAGATCCTCAGGTATCAACCATGTGGACTTTAGCACTATTAACCAAAATGTCATCCTCACCAGAATTGAAGTCTATCATACCCTCCCCTTGGTAAGAATGATCATCTCCAACTATCAATTTCAATGTAGCACGATAGTCCTCTAATATCTACTCGAATGATTGGTCATCTACTCCACCTGGAACTACCAGGATATATGTAGGGTGGTAACTCACTACTGGACTGTGTCCTGAAAAGGTGATGCACTATATATTCTAAATATGGGGAGTGTAGTTTAGTTATTAGGTTTTAGTTATTATTATTTATTATTAGCATAGTTATTAGTTTAGTTATTACATTTATTTATTATTATTAGTTATTTTTAGTTTATTAGTTTATTTTAGTTATTCTTATAAGTTTATTAGGTTATTAGTTTTAGTTTAATAGTTTTATTATTTAGTTTTATTATTTTTAAATTTAATTATTATTTAGGAGCCATCCTGATATTTCCTCCTTCCTTTTCCTCGGGCTATCGTGGTGGAATGACAACGATGCTCTTGGGACACCACTCTTTGTTTTCAACCATTGGAGTGGGAAGTTGAGTGGGAGAGGTTGGCCTTGCCTCTACTAGTGGATTAGATGGAGTGTGGTCCTTGGGACATAATCATATCACCAAGGGGGATGTCTTTTCTCCAGATGCTAATTTATGGCATTTGGAGGGAACTTTGGATGATGGGACATGGGCTGATAACGGTGGTTGGCGAGTGGAGTAGTGTGATAATGGTGACACCAGTTGTCTCTTCATTGAAGGTCTCTTCTTGCCACTAGAGCCAATGAGAACTATCATGTCAGAATGATCGGCTCTATCAGCTCATCAATCAGGATGGTCAATCAATGTCGAGGCCACCGACTATCTAGCAAAACTCCTCCTATCTTTCTTGCCTACTTGGACAGCAATCTTGGCTTTTGTGGCTTTCTCTCTATAAATTTTATCCCTTACACTCCTAGGGATCACTTATCTCAAATCATGGATAGTGACAGACTCAGAACATCCATGGACTCTCCCTACTCTCCTGAGCATAGACCTGAGACCATCATAGGGCTTCCTCATCACCCTATCTAGTGTCTCATACCCTATGGGTCATGGTGATGATGTTGCTATCCTCCTAACAACTTCTTCTCTCTCTCTACAGCTGAGAGAGGGTGAAACCTACTACCACTAAGAAGGAGAGAGGTCTCACGGATTGACCCCTCTTCAGCTACATGGGAGCTTCCTCAACCTTCTTAGCCATGCACTCGTTGTACTTCTTAATCTTTCTATTCTTATTGCAGAGCTGAGTCTTTGTCAAGGGTGTATGGCAAGAGCTAATATTGACCTTGAATGTATGGGAACTTATCTTAAATGCTAGAATTGACTTCCCATTAAGAGTTGGGGAAAGGATAGAGGTGGTACTAGTCTTATTAGATACTATGGCTGGTATAAATGGTACACATGGCATGGGAACCTCTAAGGCATTGCTCTTTAAGGATGGGAACTCAATATCCGATTAGAGATCAAACTAAAGAAGTGGCTTCTTGTCAGCCACCTCCTCCTTGCTCACAGTGCTGAGGGTAGGACCATCACAAGTGACTTTGAAGTGCTCAAACCCAAGATTAAACTTGATGATTGGGGGTGAGGTTAGCATGGCCTGATCCATGAACAAATCACACATGAAGCAAACAAAAAATGAGCATTCTAGAAGACATTATAACTGACTGCTTGAAAGAAACAAAAATGGGGCTTTCCTCTTTGCTGCTAAATAGAAGGAAATATAATTAGGCTTTGCTTTGATTGTTGTTCTTTTAACTTGACTTTAAATTGAGACCCACATTTAACAAATTTGGTTATGTTAAGTGGGGTTCATATATGTGTTAGAGAGATTTATAGTTTTGAAGTGGAATGTTTTATTTTTTATGAACTGTAGAAAAAAAAGGGAGTTCAACTGAATCTTGAAGATGTTAGATGAGCCTTACTTTGCGAAGCTAGTGGTAAGAGGTTCTTGATGTAGTTCATTTTAGGTGATTTCTTTGATTATTTTTTCTTACCTACTGGAGGTCTAATATGGGTTTTAAGACCTAGTGGAGTGAGGTTCTAAAACCTAAAAGATGTTGCCACCCTTACTTAAGGATAAAATAGGTAAGGTTCCCAATAAAAAGAATGATAGTCTTGAACTCACATAAAAGAAACATAAGTCCACTATCAATGTTTGGAGATAATGATTGACTACTAAAGATGGAGAGGGGAATACTCCCAAGGGAGTCATCAAAAAAAGTTGTGGTGTTTTTTTTTTTGGCGTGATAGGGACATGACACAGATCTTAGGGGGTACTTATTGAAGTGTTCAGGTATGACATTAAGATATGATGTATCATCTCAGGAGATACAGACATCGCCCTATGATGGACCTAATCACCTAATAAGGACTCCTAAGGTATATTATTTTATGTATATACTAGAGATCCTTCCCCTACTTTACATGGAGAAATAAAGCGGGATTTATTTTATGTTAGGTTCTTTAATTTTCTATGGAAGCAAGCCACAATAGTTAATTACATATTAGGAAGTTAGAATTTCTTAAGAACACTCTTGATTAAAGTAGTCAATAAGTATCTCCAAAGATTTCAAAGCCAAACTAAGATGCTTACAATTGCCTCAGAACCTGAATCTAAGATGCTTTAGCAAATGACAAAAGCATGACCTAGGTCTAATAAAAAAAATGAGACATAATGGTTTACCTCCATAAGATAGGATAGACCCATCCTGACTCTTCTGGGCTTACAATTGCCTGGAGTGGCTACTAGCTAACACCTCCTACATGTTGAAATTATGTAGGCTGGTCATATGTAAATGCAAGATAGCTAGGATATTATTTAATTAAGAAGGAAGCTAAAATCCTAAACTTACTTCTTAAGAGACTAAATCATGATTGGTATGAAAACATGACTTAGACTAATGAAAAAATTTACAATCTTTTACACCATTTTGACACATTCAATTTGGACAAAGTCTTAGAACAATTATGCCTATATTCATGATGAAATAAAGTGGTGGGCTAAATCAACAAGAGGAGGTGTTCTCCACTATAAGGGAGCGCCCTCAAAGATCAAGCATATCCTTTATGGTGCAAGAATGGAGACCCTCCCTATTCAAGTGTGACTCAAGATGATATGCATGGTGTGATAACATACAACATTCATCTAAGTGGTTGTTAAATATTTTATTTATCTTGATTATGAACCTAGGCTTTAAGCTGAGGTAGTGAGTTGTATTATAATTTAGTTATGTGTTATTTAGTGAGCATAGAAAATTTAACATTATCTTAAAGAGCCTACTGCATCCAGGCCACACATCAAATCATCATACTTTAAAAAACTTATGAAAAGTATGTCATTTCTATTGCACAAGCTAAACACAACAACCAAACATATAAATTTCATAAAAGAATTAAAGGTAGGTGTGGTCAGGTATTGCCGTACTCCCTAGAAAAGGATATAAATCGGGAAGATGAGTTCTACCCTTATACAATGGGATTACATTAGAATATGACAATTATAATGAATGTTATGGGGGTGTTCAAGTTCCTGTCTTTCTTTCTTTCCTTCCCTTCTTTTAGATTGGTGTTACTCTAGGCTTCACATGGCCTCCCAGGTCTTTGCCTTCTAACCACTACTCATTCTATAACCCCATAGCACTTATCCTAACCCTATTACAAAAATTACATATTTATGAAAAATAAAAACTAACTACACATGCAAAACATACATTAGCCAAACAAACTTACAATCCATGCAATTAAATTTCATATGTTTGGACTTAGCACCCTGCACATGGGTAACCAAGCCCACCCATTCTAACTGTATCATGCTTAGGGGCATAAGCAATCTACAAATAAGAACATTTATATTTACTTATTATTACAATTGACTTTTTAGCATAATCCCCTACATAAAATATCTTTAGGTTATTAATGACCTAACATTTGGTCTTTGCATAAACAATCCTAACATCCAGTCTAAAACATTACATCATAAAACCAAACATAACACCATAACATACACTGGCCTAACCTAAATGCTAGAATTGATGACTTTGTATTCTAATGTGTCTGTTAAGGTTTAGTGTGGTATGGCTTAGTTAGGTCTTAGAAGTATAATTATCAAAGGTTAAAAATTGTTCAAGTTAAGTACTATAGGAGGTTCTACTTCAAATATTTGAATGAATTGATTAATTTTAATTTTAATTTCTTTTGTTTCATTAGATTCCTACTTAACATCTAGTTATTACAAAGAGAGGAAAGAGGTTTGACCCCCTTCATCCCTATCCTAAGTTATTTTCTAAAAGTATATTATTATGACTTTGGTTTCTTTAGTGAATCATTGTATTACATCTTTTTTTATTAAACCTAAGTTTGGGGTATACTTAAGGGATCTTATTCAAACATAAATGGCATCTTAGGATTAACAAAACTGAATCACCATTATATGGATAATGTTACACTACTTCTTTCCATCATCAACAACATACACATTTCTTCATTTTTATCTTTCATTATATTTGATTTAATACACATATTTATACATGCAAGCATTTTTGGCACACTTGAATGATTGTTAATGCATGTATTTTGGCGAAAAAGAAAATTTTCATACCTTGGCTAAGCATATATACCATTTTAAGAGATTTAAGCAAGTACATGCCATTGTAAAATCAGGGAAGTGAGATTATCTACAACCTCCTTCGGGCTATTCAAAGCCTCATATTCCCAAGATGTCTAGACTATATACTGGCTAACTTAAATACATGTAAACATATACACATGTATAGGAATGAAAATCATGCAAAGATTGTATAATAATAAATTCTTTATTCATTTAAAATAAAGTTTTGTTCCAAATTCTAGCACATGCATACAAGTGAACTAAGTTAAGCAACTACATGCCATCATTAAACTAGAGAAGTGAGATTACCTAAGACCTTCTTGGGGCTATTTAAAGCCTCGTGTTCTCAGGATGTCCAGACTATATACTTACTAACTCCAAACATATGATAATATACACATGAATCATGATAATAGAATAACCATTTACCATATTTGAATTATAAGTAAATGTAGATTTTATTGAACATTTATAACCAACATTAATTTAAAATTTATATCATTAGCTTATAGTTTTGAAAAATAATTTAGGATTTATTAGTGATAATAGCCATTCTATATAATAATGCTTATCCAGCACATGCAACTTAGATGTAATCATGTTTTTTTGATTTTTTTTTGAGAACATGAATATATGACACAAATGGCATGCACATTTATGATGCTTGGAAAATGGTAATTAAACATTGCCACATAACATATTCAATTGCATTAACTCCTAAGGACAATCAAGCTAAATAAATAGTCCTTAAGAATAACCAAAATTTATTATGAATTTTGATTTTTGGTGTTTGAATTATTAAGATCTAAAGAGGAGAAATGATAATTAGTATTTACCCCAGCCCATGTTGATGACTTAATATATTTAAGGAAAGTAACTAAATAGATTTTTATGAATTGATTAGGTTTGAGCCATTAAGCACATTGATTTGATTATCCTTCCATATGCATCTTTAATTTAATTAACTACTTAATCATGAACCTCCAATGGTATGCTTTCAAAAAATTAAAATTTTCATTGCACCTAAAGGAATCTAATGCAATTAGGCTTATGCTTAAAATTTAATTAGATTAAAGAAGAAAAGAATCTAAGTTAACTACTCTTATGATTTTTCCAAACCAATGGGTCAATCATAATTTCCTTAATAACTTTATATTATTGAACACATAAAGGGAAACTAATGAATTATATTTGAATTAACTAAACCAATCATTAATTTAATTTGATTTCTTATCTTATCATTAATTTTACTAATTAATCTTTAATTATTACATGTGTTAATTAACACTCGTAAGGAAATACATTTTGAAAAATAATTAGGAAAGAGGCCCTAATTATTTCTTCTCACTATTGCCACTAATCATAGTGATTAACTATCATAAATTATTCAATTTTAACTATTTAATAATTTTAATAAATATTAAATTAATTAATTAGATTAATTAGGTTTGCAAATTCTACATTCTTTAAATTACATGGCCAATAATTGCAAAATAATTATGTGAAGTAGAGGACATCCCATGGAATCAACCCGCCAAATTTAGAATTAATTGGCCAAGTAATTAAGTCTTAATTAAAAAAATAACTTAAGCTTCAAACCTTAATTAAGCATTATTCACTAAACATAAATTAGTGATTTTATTTTTCTTTTATCCGCCTCTATCTAACATTTCTAAAATTGGTTTATTTGTACTTTTTGGATTTTTTTTTACAATTAGTTATGATTTTTTGAAGTTTTGGCCATTTAATTATATTTTTAATGCATAATTATCCCTTTAAACTATCAGCGCCATGCGACAATGCTTTCCACATGGCACTGTGATATTGGTTATTTAAACCATCCGACATGGCAGCTGACTCAGCACAACATACACGATTTTGTTTTGTCCATCCGGTCTCAGATCAGATGGTAGAGATTATTCCAGTGATTTCAAAGGGATTAAATTAAAATTTCTAGCATCAGTAATCACGACCATCCATTCTAATCATGGGAAATAGATGGACATTGATTCATCATCCCACGAGCGTAAGAAGACGTACACCATCCGCTTTCCACTTGTCGATCCGAGCTCACCAGACCTCACTTGATGGGAAAATTGACTCCAAAATGATTATGGAAAAGATCTAAGAGGATTGTATGGTAGAAATCAGGTGAAATCATATTTCACTTAAAAAACCAACACCTAGTGTGAAAAACTATGATTGCTGGATTTTTACTTTATGGGAGCTATAGACCGGTGGTCCATCGATAAAGTTAGCTTCATCTTGAAGATACAAAGCTCTGTTGAGAAGATCACAAAGTGCCTCCCAATCGATTGCTCTATGGATCAAATTCCATTTCAAAGCTCACCAGATTTGATCTAAGGATATCTTCAGGTGTTCAAATTACTAGGGAAATGATTCATTTTGGTTCGTTAGAGTGAGGTGAAGAGTTAATTTTGATTTGGTAGAGATTTTGGAAGCTTCGATGGACATAACTCTATGATTCGATTGGGGGTTGGTCTTGCCAAGGGTGGAGCACATGAGGAGCTCTAGAAAGGGTATGAGACTATGTAGAATGCTCTAAGGAAGGTCTCCGTGAAGTTTAAATCCCTGGGAAGGAGTATAGTCTCCTCCCCAACTAAATTAACGGTTGATATTGATTCAGCCTTTGGAAACTATGATGAATTTTTATTTTCATCTTCATTTAAATGAAAATGAAAATAAAAATAAATGCTATGTTGGACACCACGTAGATCCGTAGATATTTTTATTAGGGTGATCAGGTGCGACATTGAAGAATGATGTATTATCTCGAGAGACAGAAGTCACCATTCTATAATGGACTTAATCAACTTAATAAGGACTCCTAAGGATGATGGGTCTTCAAATGTGTCATAGATTCTTCCTCTACTTTACATGGAGAAGTAAACTAGGGTTTATTTTAAACTGAGTTTATTAAGTTCTTTATGGAGGCAAGCCCCCATAGTTAATTACATCTTAAAAAATGAGATTCCTTAAGAATACTCTCAATTAAGGTAAATGATCGTTGTCTCCAAAGATTTCAAAGATAAAATTATCAATCAATTGGTTATTTTTGAAAGATCAAATGGGATTGATCAAAAGGAGAGAGTTATTATCAAAACCAAAAGGAGATAAGTAGGGGATGCTCACGATGCTAGGAAACCTAGCGAGCATCCCAAGCTATCCTTTTGTTGGGCTTTACATTTTTGAATTTAAGAGGAATTATATGTTTGAGCTAAATTTTTATTAGAAATCTAGGACTTACAATTCTATGATACAAGATCATGGAAATGCCTAAGAGGTGAGGATTTATGCTTATAGCTCGCAAAGGGAAACAACAACCTTAGATCCTAAATCTAGGGAGCTTTGGCGAGGGCCAATCCAAGACTTTAATCTAAGGCAAAAATGGGCATATGGTTTACCTCCACAAAGAGGATAAACCACCCGACTGTTTTACTTACAACTGCTTGAGAGTGGCTGCTAACTAACTCCTCCTACAATTTTAAATACATGTAGGAAAGTCTTATACTTTTGCAAGATAGCTAGGCTATTTTTTATTTAGAAAGAAGGCTGAGTTCTTAAACTCACTCCCTGAGAGACTAGATCATGTAGGGCATGAACTCATGACTTAATCTAATGCAGATTTTATTAAGTTTAATTTTTTAATTTTTGTACAATTAATTTGACAAAGGATATAAGATTCATATGCTTAATGCATGAGAAATTAGTTATGGGACAAAATCAGCAAGAAGGAGGTGTGTTTCCACCATGGCTCTTAATGGTCAAGCCATGTTCTCTAGCAAAGTTGGAAGCCCTCCATAAGCAAGAGTGAAGTAAGGTGATTTTATGCATGATATGAAACATACAACATCCAGCTAAGGGGTTGCTAAATCTCTTATTATCTTGATTTATATCCTAGGCTTTAGGTGAGGTTATAAGTTATTTAATTTTAATTTTGAGTTGATTAATTGCATAGAAAATTTATTTTTTCTAGGAGCTTAATCGCATCCAGGCCATTCATCAAATAATGAAGAAATTAGGAAAAACATGTCATCTTAATGCACATGCTAAATACATCAAACAATTTTATAAAGCTTGCATAAAAGAATAAAAGGCTTTTATGGTCAGGCTCCACCGCACAAACCCAAAAGGAAATATGGGTAGCCGAGCTCTACACAACCTAGATTACAGATGAATAATTATAATTTTAGATGGAATTTATGTTATGGGGGTCTTCATTCTTCATTTCTTCATTTTTGATTTGCTTCCTTGCTTCCCTCCTTTTGGATTGGTTGGAATGTTATTGCTCCAAAGGCTTCACATAGTACATAAGACATAGTCTTATGACCAATGTTCACTTTCACTTCCCCATAACATTCATTCCAAATAATTGCAAAAAGTACAAGAAAATCAGAAAAGTAAACCTAACTAAAGCCTTCAAAATAGAGATTAGCTAAACACATCACACATCCCAAGAAGTTTATATAAATAAGTTGAATTTAACACCCCATACATGGGTAAGCAAGTCCACCTAGACCAATTTGGATTATGCTTAAGGGTATAAGAAACCTGCACAGCAAAAGCATTTATATTTTTATTACAACGCCCCTTAAGTACAATCCCCTACAAAAGACATGATTAGGCTAAGATCACACTACGATCCAGTCTACGCACATACACCCTAACATCCAGTCTAAAACATTATATCAAAAAATAAAATCAGGCATTAAACCAGGCACCGCCCTAATATAGAGCGAGAAATGGTGACTTTGCCTAATGTGTGTGCCATTTAAGGCTTGTGTGGCATGTCTTAGCTAGGCTTTAAGGTTGAAATTTTATAAGTGTGAAAGGATTCAACTTAGAGGGTGGTTTGATTTTAAGTGAGTTAGTTGATTTGGTCTTTTTTATTTGATGATTTGGTTTGATTTGAATGAATCTACATTTAATTACTAAGTGTTGTAAAGAAAAGAAAAGAGAAGAGAACTTCTCATTCATTCCTACCTTAAGTAATTTCTAAGGTAGATTCATTAATGATTTTTCTTTAGTAAATATTTTATTATGTGTTTTTAATTAACCCTAAGTTTAGATTTGATTCAAATAAACTTATTCAATAAGAAAGGCATCTTAGGATTAATTAAGGTGAACTACTATCACATAACATACAACAATTTATTTCTTTCCAACATGTATACCATGCATATGAATGATCCTAAGCATGTCTATACATGTAATGCAAATTCTTAGCACACCTTAATGATGAATGCAAAGAGATGTTGTTTAAGAAAATTTGGATGTTCAACTTGATTTTATTAAGTTGAAAAGAGAGATTCTTTTATCCATTAATCAAATGCATATATACATGTATGAAAGACATAATTGAGTATGACGCCATTATTTTCTACACCAGGGGTATAAGGTACAAGACCTACTTGGTTCTGCTTAAAGCCTCGCAACCCTGAGATGACCAGACTAATATATCACTTTTCTTAAATACATGTGCATGTACAAAGAAGAAATAAAATGGAAGAAGAGTCATGCAAAAGAATTGTCTTTAATTTGATTTGGTTATGCAATTTACATGTCTAAATGCGAAGATCCTTCTTAAGTCATAACATAGGAGTGCATAGGAATGGATTTAAGCAACTGTTATCTTCTTTTCAAATGAACTATACATTTTGTAAATCCTTTTCAAATCCATGTTAAGTAAAAAGAAGGAAAGATCACATAACACATTTTTATGCTATAGTCACATGCAAGATTATAAGTAGCATACTCCCATTTATAATCTTTGATTTATAAGTTTTAAAAAATGATTTTTGATTTAGTAGTGATAATAGCCACTCATATTCTTACTTTAGCCAAAATATGTAATTTGACATAAAGGAAATATTTCATTTTAATTTGATTTTTTAAAAGCTATGAATGCATGATTTCATATGGCAAACAACATTTAACATGCTTGGAAAGAGATAAAGTGATGCAAGCATATGATTTCATTCATCCTAATTAATTCCTAAAGACAATCTTATGAAAAAAAAAGATTTTTTTAAAGTGAATCAAAATTCTTAAAAGAGAATTTTATTTTATTTTTAGATTTGAATTTGATTTAGGAAAAGTGAGAAGAGTTAGCTGGTCCTAACCCATTTCCCCTGTGTTTGAATTGATTTAATTTAATCTTTAGGACAATTAAATTAATTTTATGTTTTGTTTAGGATAAGGTGTGAATTAAGTCCATTAATTACCCCTAACCTACAGCACTTTTACATAATTATCCTAAGAATTATGAACCAACATATGATATGCAACCACATTGAATTTAAATCAGCAATGCACCTAAGAAAGAAAGAGGTCTATTGCAATTGGCTCATAATTATTGAATAATTAAGTTATAGGGTTTAATTAAGTACTTTCATAACCTTCACACACATGTTAGTTGGGTAAGATTTCCTTAAATTTATCTTAGGCTTTTGAACACCTAAGGATCTACCCAGAAAGAGAATGATTAAATTTAGATTTGTTTTGAAAGTTTGATTAAGCTAATTAGGTAAATCATTAGTGGATTAATCTTTAATTATGTTTAGATTAAGGAAGAAAAGGGGTTTGGGGAATAACTTAGGGAAAATAACCTAAACCCATTCCATAAACCTCCTCTCTACTTAAAAAATGTTTAATTATCTTCATTAAGTGATTCAACCACTATTCACATGCTTAATTGCTCTTAATTTTATTAAGGGATAATTAGGGATTCATTGATTGATTTTCCTAATTAACTCATTAATAAATTCTAAGAAAATTAGGGGAGGCAGAAGTCATCCCCCTAAACTTGTCTGAGAAATTTGGAATTAATTAATCAAGTAATCAGAGAGTAATTAGGATTATTATATTTTTAATGAAATACTAATTAGGGAAAATCATCTATTCAAAATCAATTAGAAATAGTTTTATTGGATTTCCCTCTGAATTATCTTTAAAATGAACCTAAGTTTTCTATATTTAATTATGAATTTATAAATTTTCTTTGATTAAAGGGTAATTAAATTGGCTTAATTAATTAACTAATCCCGTCGGCGCCACATGGGTTGCTGCTGCGGTGTGTGCTTTCCACGTGGCGCGATGAGATTGATTATTTAAAGTTGTCAAATTGGTTGTTATGTTAATCAGCAGTGCTACATGCTTTCTCCTGGGCCATCCAATCAAGGATCGGATAATCAGGATTAAAGCCATGGTTATAAAATGATTAAATCAACAGATCTATGTGGAGTAATTAGGACCGTCCATCAAAAACATGTGGGATGGATAGTCCATGATTCATCCCTGTCTTTGCCTGCAGGAGACGGAGACTGTCCATCCTCCATGGCTTGATCTGAGCTCACTTTAGCTCGGATAAGGTTGGGATTCCAACCCACACCCTCTAGAAGCATAGAGAATAAGATCCAAATGATGGAATTTCAATGAGAATACAATTCCCTTCACAAAGGACCAAATATTTTTTAAATGCTTGAATTGGGTTCAATTGTCCAATCCAATTCAAATGGGTTCAGATTTTACCTCAAACTTTCATGGAGTTTGATTTGGGTAGCCACACATTAGGCTAAGGGATGTGGTGGTGATGCTAAAAGTCATAAGTAAATTCAAAGGGGAGATGAGTTGAGGTTTTTGAGCAGGTAAAGATGCTTGGTGGATTCTTCCTCTTCCCTTCATCCAAAATCCTTTGGATTTTATCCAAGCCACCTTTGACCACCTCTTAGAGGATGGTTCTAAGGCTTGAAATCAACTGACCAAGCTTTAAGCAAAGAAGGACTTGGTCTCCTCCATGAGGATGAAGAAAAGCAAAGTGAGAGCAAAGAAAAATTCTATGAAGCCATGCTCTCGGCCAAAAGGAAAGGGGAGGAATTGACTTCCTCCTCTCAAATCTTTTATCCAAACATACTGACAAGGCTAAGAGATAAAAATTCCACCCTAGAAGGTTGAATTCATGGCTTCGGTCATGTATGAAAAGAGTGGAGAGAGAGCCTTTCCTTTCCCTATTTTCATACAAAAAATTCACAAAGGGAGGAGAAGAATAAATGGAGCATTCCCCTGACCCCTTACCACTAACAAGCTAGAATTTTGACAAATCTAACAACTACCATTCAGCTTCTAAAGACAAAATGAAAGAGGGAGTGTTTCACTTCAAATCGAACATTCCAACATGTTCTAGAGGTCGATGTGACCTTAAATGAATCCTCACCAAAGCTCGGTGCTTCCAGCGAGCTAGAGAATGGTCAAACCCAAAGAAAAATGGCCACACATAGGTCTCCAAGGTGTTTGGTTGGGAGACAAGCCACCAAATCATATCCATAGCTTCATCCCATCTAGGCAAAGGTGCTCTAGTCGATCCCACCATTAGAAATTGCCGGAGTTGAGGTATGCCATGAATGCAACCCTTTAAGCATCTCAGTTTAGTCATTTTTGAAGAGAATTTGATCCCCATGAAAATCAAATCATATAGATCGATTATAAATTAATCCTTCATCATTTGAAATTGAAATCACCTTGAAATTAGCCTCAAATTGCCAGAAATCCATTGGATTTGATGGACAGTGTTTGCCTCTCACTAGAGTTGCTCAGGGAACGATCTTCGCCATCTGTTCCTTCTATTTAGAATGCACGACCTAGATCTGACCACACGATTCAATTCCTATAAGAACCACATAATGAATCAGGACTGTTCAATCTTCTGGTGTCAGTTTTGATGTGGCCGCCACATGGATACTGATTGGCCCAATGGCACCGCGCCATGTGGCAAGAATGCCACGTTGGTACTGCCATTTTAAAACGGTAATTCAAATTTTAAATAATTTAAAAATCATTATAAAATGCTTGAAAATTTAAAAAATTATAAAAAATAATATATAAATTTAAAAAATGCAAATGAGGGCTCATCTCAGTGAGTATAATCCATTAAACCCCAAATCCCTAAATAATTTTGGGTAAATTTAGCTTAATTTGACTTTAACTGAAATCAATTAAATTCAAATTAATCCCAAATTATTAAAACAACTGAAATAAAACTTAGGGGGGCTGGAATTTAAGTTAAAATACACCTCAAAAATTTTTTTTATGAATTATTGCAATGTAATTCATGAAATATCAAATTTCAAACTCTAAACTTTAATTTTAATTCAATAAATTAATATTAAATAAGATAAATCATAAAAATGAATTAATTCACTTTAAATTAACATAATAAACATTAATGAACTTAAATACACTAATGAAACCCACTAAAACTTAATAAATCACAAACTAACCTAATTTGGTATTTAATTGAATTAATTATTTCAAATAATTTACCAGAACTAAAACAAATCAAAATAGATCATCCAAAATTTTAAAAATTATTAACAAACCCTCTATGGATGCATCCTTTAGAGAGGAATCAAGTAAAAATATAATCCCCAACTAATCCTCATTAAATTAAGGTTAATTAGGCTTTAATAAATAATTAAAGTTTTAATTTTACCCTAATTATGCATCTAATTAAAATAAAGTTTTGGAAATAATAAATTAGCAAGGAACCCCACTTGCTATAAAAATTTCAAACTCAATTGACCTTTGGATTGGGAATTGTTGAATTTCCAAATCTCTAGGTCAATATAAATCAAGTAATAAATTGAAAAACATTTACAAAATCATAAAATTCATAAAGTAACCTAAAATAACCTTCACCAACATTAGAACACTTAAAAAAAAAATTCTCCAACATCCTAAATTAAAGAACTTGATCACTTTCAAACTTAAGGGTTAATGAAATTAATAGATAATGTTATGATTAATCAAACTTTAAGGCTAATGAACTCATAATCAAACAATTAATGAAATCTTAATCCACAATCAATGTAACCTAAAAATGGATTAAAATATTAACCTAAGTGTTTTTGATTAACATAAATCAAACCAAATGAACATGAATTCAACAAACATAAACATAACTCAAACTAATACATTAATGAAGCAAATGTTAAACCAATTCAAATCAAACAAAATAAATCAAATTAAGAATCAATTAAATCAAAAGAATGAAATGAAGAATTAAATTTCAAAGACAAAGTTGAAACATTAATCTAAAATCCATACTAATTCCAAACCCAAATCATGTAAATGAATATAAAAGGATTAATATGATACTTAAGGGTCTTAGTTAGGCCTTTGAGATGAATCTTCATCTTAGGATGATGGTTTCATTTTATTAGGGTTTATGATGTTGAATAGAATGGGTTCTACCCAAAGTGGAATCTATTCTACTCTTTATTCTTGAAAACCTAAACTTCACTTTAACAAAATAAAAGTGAACTTGAAAATGAAAACACAAGTCATTAAATCACTTGAATTGAAACCATCCAAAGATAAATCAAACAAACTTTAGAAATCCAAAGTGAAACTTGAACCAAAAAGGCTTAACAAAGTCTTTCTACATAAGATTATTCCCTTCACACATATTAGATCATTAAGTGACAGACCCTAGGCTTAGGTTAAGTCATGTTATGATTCTCTATGATACTCTATGTTGTGATGTGATGTGCTTTTCATGTCTTTATGGTGTACTATTTTAGACTACATGTCAAGGATTGTTTGCCCATTAGACTGGATGATTGGATGCTCTTTTTAGAAATAACATTATCTTCTATCAGGTGCTATGCTAGAAAGGACATCCATCATAAACATATTAAAAATATTGTTTTCTTGTAGGTGTGCTTAAGTCCTTCAACACAATCAAATTGGTGGGCAAGTAACTAATGCTAAGCCCGTATGTCTGTAAAATATAACTGTTGTGTGCTATTTTTATTTTCTTGACATTTACTTTATAGGGCTTAGAATTTATTTTTGAATTTAAAATGCAAATTGTTCTTATAATTATGTTAGGATCAAAGGGGTCTAGGATTAACAGAAGCTGGCCTTACAAGAAGATGGTTATGGTGCTCCCCTATGAAGCCCAATGGAGGTCCCTGAAAAAGGAGATGATCCTAGAAAAAAGACCAATAGATCTAAACTTGTAGTTTTAGGCTTGGATGTATAAGGGCAGAGCTTGGCTTCTTATTTGCACATTCTTCTAGGGTGTATAGCTGCACCTAGCCACATGAGCCTTTCTAAAATTAAATTTTCTTGATTTATTTTAGGTGGGAAATATACTCAACCTACTTTTTTGGGTTTCTTTTTTATGTTGTGTTTCTTGTAATGGATGCTTGGATGATGAGGCTCTTATGGAAAACTAGATTTTTCTACCCAATTTAAATATAAATACTTCAAACATAAAAATACAGAAACTCAAACTCTCACATAAAATTAATCCATTTGGAAAAACTTAAAATTAATTAGAAAAAATTAGCTATTGAAAATCATGCAATCATATTGCTCTTAACTTTTGAATTGGGCACTTCACCCATTTCACATAAGGGGCAACTGACTTGTGAAGATGACCACCTTCTTGGGAATGTTTATCTTTCTCATAATGATTTGACCTATAACCATTTCTAATTGCATGGCATCTAGGCATAAAAATGCATACCCCAAATCCCTAACTGAATCAAGAGTTAAAATAATTAAAACCTGAAAATATACATTAGTTGGATGCATTTCATACCCTACATAATCTTAGGGATTAGGGAGTGAGTAGACGATTCATAGATTCCTTTCTTGAAAATACAACAGCCTAGCCATCTTACATACATGAGACTTAGCATCATGGATTTAAAATACACTTAGGTGGTGTTAGCTGACAGCCCTTCCAAGCGGGTTGCAAGTCTAGAAAAGTTAAGGATAGGTTTGTTCTCGTAAGTGAGAGGAATGATCAATAATTCCCAAATTAAAATTAGGTTGAGCATTCAACTTGTGTTAGAAGAACCTATAGACTTAAGTATTGAAGCATCCTCCTTCGATTAAGTCTTCAACCCTAGGCATTTTTGTACTCTTGTGCTGCTAGAATTTAAACCTTAAATTTCTAAGAAAATATGAATTCAAAATCTAAATATAAAACCCAAAATTCAAAGCCTAATAATAGAATAGTTGAAATGTTTACTAAAAATCCCAATATCAACAAGCATTTCCTACTTCATCTCATTTGGCTTCCTAAAAGAACTCTTTTCACTTTGGGTCATTCCCAATTGAAATTCTAAATATCATTCTCTTGAATACCAACTTAGAAATCCGTAGAAATAATAACTTATTTTTTTAATTGAGAGTGTTCTTAGGAAGAAATCATTCATTCCTAAAATGTAATTAACTATGAGGGCTTGCCCTTATAAGAAACCATAAACCAAGTTTAAAATAAACATTGTACTACTTTCCATGTAGTTTAGGAAAAAACTTTTTGGTAAATGAAAGACGTAGTAGCCTTAGGAGTCTTTCATTAAATGATCGAATCCATTATAGGATAACATGTTTATTTTCAGAGATGATATGTTTATTCCATAATGATGCATTTGATCATCCAAATAAGAAATTTCTAAACTCTATGTGGTTTCATAAATTTTCCCCATAATTAGAATCTAACATTACTTTCTGCCCACATTTCACCACTCCTTCCCACTGAGTGGGTGATATATCCTGAACTCCACCAAGGCAAGGAAGAGGTAAACCCTGGAAAGCTTCAGGGGAGGGAAACCTCAATACTTACCACCAACTCGAAGTTTGGTCCTAGCATTTTGAAGAATTCATGTGATCTATAAAAACTTAGTACCTAGTTCAAAGATTGAGTCTATGCAATGAACCCACCAAATACCTCCCCATTCCCAAAGGCCTAGTTAGAGGAGAAAATTGAGCCTGATAGTGATGAGGACAAAATCTCTGAGCCAAACTATAAAATAGCGTGTGAGAACCTTAGCTTTAAACCCACATTTCTCATGAAATGTTGATTGTTTAGAAGTTAAAGATACTCCTCAATTATATGAATACACTAAGCTTCAAAGATTTTATTTAGGAGCAGTATCCTCAAGTTTAAAAGTTGATGTAGAACTTAAGGATAACACATTTAAAGAATTAATATAACTTCTTTTTGATTGGTACTCACCTTTTATTTTTAATTTAGCAAAGAAAGATTTAATATCGCATACTTGGTCCAAGTGTAGGTTAGAGTGCTTCAGAAAGTAATGTAAGAATAAATACAAAAATTCCTAATTAAGACTAAGACTAAGCTTTGACATGGTGAGTCTAGTAGAAGATGATGAGTATTGCTTAATCATCACCAACCACGTAAAGTTTGATATGATCTTTCAACACTAAGTCATATGTGGAGGTGCGTTAAAAAATATTTGATGATCCAAATGACCTCCAAGTTAAGGATGCAACCTTAAATTAGAAAAAGAGAGCAAGTTAACTATTGACAAGTGAAAGGAGATCAACTTGGACACTAATGACAACCAATGCCTGACATACATCAGTTTCTTATTGAGTGAGTCTAAAACTAATGACTTAGTTAGGCTACTGTCAATGTTTATGGAGTACTTTGCACGGAGCTATGAAGAAATACTTGGATTGGCTCTCAAAGTTATCATAGTTCATATATTAGTAATCTAACTTAATGTACTCCATATCAAGAAAACTCTTAAACACATGCAATTAGACATTAAATAATAGGTCATTTCATAAGTTAAGAAGCTGATCAATGCTTGTTTCAATAGAGAAGAAACATATCTAACCTTTTTAGCCAATGTTGTTCTAGTCAAAAAGAAAAATGGTAAAATTTATATATGTGTCAATTTAGGGATCTTAACAAGGCATGTCCCAAAAATGAGTTCCCATTTACAATACTAGAGCTAATGATGGATATAACCTCATCGCATATTGTTTACTCATTCATGGATGGCTCATCTAATTCCAAACAAATTAAAATGACACCTAAAGATGAAAAGAACACTACATTTAAAACCCCAATCGATATCATCTTTTAGAAGGCGATGTCTATTGGCATTAAGAATACTAGCATTATATACTAGTGAGCCATGACTTGAATCTTTGATGAACTAATTCATCATCAAGTTGAATGTTATGTTAAAAATCTTGTGGGTAAAAATGAGAAAAAAAGGAAGACCATCTATATGAGTTGAGAGTAGTTTTCAAGCAGTTAAGATGATATGACCATAAGATGAACTCTTTGAAGGGTACATTCAAGGTGGCTTCAAGGAAGTTTCTATTTTTCATCATGAGACACCACCAATCAATCCTAAGAAGATCAAAGTGACATTAGAAATTCCACTTCCTAAAAGTTTCATTCCATGGAAGGTTGGTGTAAATGTCAACCTTTCATAACATTTACCAAGAAAGAAGCTAAATTCAAATGGGATGACAAATTATATCTTGTATTTGAAAGCATCAAGTAGTATCTCATAATGCTTCCATTTCTAGCCTCCCCTATCCTAGGAAAACCCATTTTACTCTACATAACTACATTAGATGCCTCCCTTAATGCTTTATTGGCTCAAGCCAATAATGAGGGAAGGAGAATGCACTCTATTACTTGAGCCATTGTCTAAATCCTACATAAGAAAATTATCCACCTATTGAGAAGGATTGCCTAGCGCACATCTTCTTCACTCAAAAGCTATAACACTACATGCTTTTTGATAAGGACAACCTAATTTTTAAAGTTAATCCATTGTAAAAACTCATGATGCTGTTGATATTATCTAGATGGTTAACATGATGGTCCATGATTATATCAAAATTTGGTATTACCCTTTTGCTCCTTCATTCTATGAAAGAGCAAGTGTTTGTAGATTCTTTAACAGTGCATTATCTCCCCTTTAAACGATGACCTTTTTGAGGAACAAATCATGAGCTTAAGGGATATGAGCAACCACCAATAGGAAATGTACTTAGATGGTATGGCTTCCTCTCAAAGAGGACAAGAATCACAATTCATTCTCATAGAAAAAGTAAGGATAGGGATAGTTTTTTTAACTCTAGATTGCGAGATGTTATAATTTTTATACAATCTATTAGAGGCTTGCACAAACAATGAAGTTGAATATGAGGCTTTGATCTCTAGTTTCGAGCTAGCCATCTATCCAGGCATTCAAGACATCCACATCATTGGAGATTCATAACTAGTGGTTAATCAAATCACTAGGTCTTATAGAACCACACATAAGGCTCTGATGCAGTCCACCCATTCTCTTTAGTGTATTGGTCTGAGGCCATCATCGCCTAAGAAGTATAACTCCTATCACTAAAGATCATTGTAATAAACAAAATTATAACCAAGCAAAATGCTAAGCTACGGTTGAAAGTACGCAAATGTCTTAAAGAGAGATGCATCTAGACATGTTAAAATCTTAAATTGTATATCACACAAATAATTCAAGCTCATAATATGCTGGTCCATCCAAGAGATGTTTAGGTTAGGGAGCTCATTTTAGTTCTTAGATGCCCAATTGTTGGCCATTGTGATGGGAGGAAAGTTTGAACCAACATGGGAAAGCCCTTTTGTTATAGAAAAAAGCTTATAATGATCAACCATGAAAGTGAACATCATATTCTTCCAATCAATGAGCTTTACCTCAAGAAATAATATGCATGATTCTATTTAAATTAAAATTTTTAATAAAATATGTGTTTATTAATCAAATAATTTTTCTCTCTTAAAATCATTTCCTACTAGCTTTACCACATTTGAACCTTGGAGTCATCTCCAAAGTCTATTCTTTGTGTTATTAGGATAGGTTTAAGAGAACTCAAGTGGCATCCTCTTCTAGTTAGCATAGGACAAACACAAATAATAAACACAAAGCACAAACACAAACATAATTGCGTCAAACTACTTTAAGTTGAGATAAGATCTTAAGTGGTCCTCATTTTGTGGTCACCTTTGGTTAGGCTCGATTTGGTACTTAGCTAGTGTGTCACCCCAGTGGTACCCTTGTTGAAAAGGATGTAAGTTCTACTGCTTTCTTCTAAGCTTAATCACCACAAATCGATGGGCATCTTGTCAGTTGGGTATACTTTATTGTGCGATTGATAGGATACCTTGACGACTAATCATGCTTAGAAATATGGGAGTCACTAAGCTTTCTTCTTGAGTTAGTCATTGCATACTAACTAGGTTCAAATATAAATTGAGGGAATAGTGTAAGTCTGCAGTGGGTCTATTCCCTTTAGACTACTTAAAGTGTAGGACAAGTCCTTATTTTTGGCATCCCACTTTGTAGTCTCCTTAGGTCATATAATATTTGTTTAGCCAATGATAGAATTTCTGAGTGATTAATCCTATGTAGGTAAATGTGAGTCCCTGATGATTTCCTACTATATTGATCATAATAAACTGATTGGCACCTTAGGTTGGCTGGTTTTTGCTTTATTAATAGCAATCTGCCTGGTAGATGACATAATTCAGGTGTATGTATATCCATATGCTTTCTTCCTTAATTGGCCACCACATATCAATGAGATTTATATGTTTTAGGAATTAAGATAAGACCCCTAGAGGTACCTTTATTTATGAGCATTCTATCTAGATAACATTTTTACAACCCCATTTAGACATGGCTCGGACTACTATTACTAGACTAGACAGTTCCCTTTTCCTAGTAACTATCATTTTATTTGGATACTAACTATTCTTGTGTGGTGGAAAATCTATGTTGGTTGAAAGCCTCCATGACTCCTCCCATTATAAACCAATAGGATCCACACTAAACAAACAAACAAGTAAATTCAAAATATTTTGAGGATTGGGATAAGACTCCTAATGACACAATTTTCAAATAGGCATCCTATTTTCTTAGGAAGTGTTAGTAAAACTCTGTATAAGTTTGACTTTGACTACTTCAAGTTAAGATAAGACACCTAATTGTCGTTAGTTAATAATCTCCCTTGGCTAGGCTTGACTTATTACATAATTGATAGGCCACCATGATAGTTGATGTTGCTTAGGAAGATGTGAGCCCCTGATCTTTCTTCCTTATATAGCCATTGCAAATCGATAAGAAACCCTTAGGTTGAGTAGTCCTCACTATATTGTCGGTGGACTATTCCTTTAAGTAAATCTACAAAAAGTTTAAGATCTTGTAACCTTTTTTAGTATGATTCATCCCAAAATGATTGTGTCAAACTTCATATATTTAGGGTTAGAATCATGCCATTAAGGCCTTTCTCAAGTTACTACTTTAGGTTTAGATCAAACCTCTATGGCCATTCTCTTATTAATTTCCCCTCTAGGTTGGGTGGCATTATTCTATGGATAAGTGGACTACCACTATGGGCTAGTAAATCTAAGGAAAGTTCAAGCTCCCATAGCCCCTCCTTAGTGTGGCCCATCACAACCCTATAGGCTCCACATCCATTCAATGAGTTAAGACAAAATCAAAACTAATTAATAAAATAAAATTGAATTAAACTAAATTCAATCAAATCAGATAAACCCCAAATAGATTCCCCTTCTGCCCTTAGCATAAATCAACCTATAAACTAATCAAATTTATTCCATCCCAGTGATCTTCAACTTGTATTCTTGGCACGAAATCAATTCTTATCAAATCAAATTTACTTTATCCTCCCTTTATACCATGGGCATGAAACAAATTATTTGATTAAATCAACATCAATTTTCTTTTGTAGAGAGTTTTTTCTACTTTTTTGGGTTTTGGCTAATTTAGATCACGAATCTCTCCAAACCCACATCCTACCTTAAGAATCCTAGATACTTGCTTCAGAACTCTTGACATCTCAATGTTCTAATCTTCTAAACAAATTTGTTTGGTGGCCTCCACCAAATCTAGTACGTGTGGTGTGCCTTACAAATTACACCACACCTATTGGGGGTCCTTAAGTATACATGATGTTGACAATCATCTTTACAAACCTAAGATTTGATCTAATAAATAAGGCTCTCTAAGGACTAAGTCACTTCAAATGGCAAGGTGAACACCAACCATAAGCCTAGAAGAGTTATGGGGCTCAACTTGATGGTTAGACCCCAACATAGTTTAAGCAGGGCCCACCTACTCCTAATCCAAACTAATACTTCAAACTGAAACCAATTGATTACAAATCAAACCTAAACCAAGGCCAAAACATTTCAAACCTAATTTAACCCATTGAGGTTTATTTTGGCTAATGAGCTAGGTTAATCCAATTTGACCCATTTGGGACTAAAGGGTTTAAATCCAAAATTAATCAAACCAACTTGAAGTCAAGCCTACCTAATCACATTTGAAATTCAATTAAACATGACTGAAGCTTGATTATAATCCAATTAAACCACATTTAATTAGTTTGACCTTTGACCTAATTAGACCCAATTTGAACCTTATAGGGCCAAAATCCAATCTAACTTAATTTAAGCCAAATTGAATTAATCTAAGTCTCAAGATCATTCTAATCACATTATTGAATATTATAATTGATTCAAATCAATATAATATGACAAATTTATCCACTTAACTGAACTTGACATAATTTATCCAAAAAATCCAAATTAAACCAAAACTCAATCCAATCCAAATTTGATTAATCAAAGATATCAATCTCCTCCAAATTAATGATTGAACATATTCCAACCCTTAATTTATTTGAATTTTCCCAATCAAGTTAGTTGACTCACTTGACCCAACTTGACCTAAAATCTTAAACTGAGTCAAATCCTAATTCATCCATAATTGGACCAAATCAATCAATCTAATCCCTTCCAAAATGATTATTGGTCATGATCAATCACCCAATTGCAAAAAAAATTGAACTCAATTGAACTGATTTGGCCCTCTGATCCAAGTTGACCTAATTTTATAAAAAGGATTAAATTGAGCAAACTTGATCAAGCTAAATTGGATTAAACCAATGCCTACAATCATACTTAAATCATTGTTTGAACACTTTTTAATCATTAATTGAAGCTAATTCAAGAAACCTAACCTAATTTACCCATTTATCCTATTTTAACTTAAAGGGTCGAACTAAACTAAAATTAAATTTAAACTAAATCAATTCAAATAAAGGCTTTCAATCATTATCAAATGATCAATAAATCAGGCCTCAACCTCCAATTCAACCCAATTTGGTTAATTTTACCAAATTGGTCAACTTAGTTCATTTGGCCTATATGAACCCATATGAGCCAAATTAAATTCTAATCAAAATGAAATCAAATCAATTGCACCAATAAGTTCTAAACCATCTTTTAAACTTAATCGAACTAAACCTAAATTAACCTATATAAGACCAATTAAGCCAAACCCAACCAAACTTTACATGACTTATCTTTAGGTCCCCTTTGATTAGCCCAAGTGGACCCAACCCATGGTGACCCTGATTCAGCCCAAACTAAGTGAACCAACTACCCTATGAGATAAAAAACCAAAATATAAAAGTGCAACCCCTCCCTTTGGCTTGGGAAACCACCCTAGCATGATTTGAGCTCACCCCTACTGACTAAATCTAACACAAAGGTGTTGGGCTCAGCCATTGACAAAGGAAAGATCATCCTCACCTTGGCGAACTTGTGGTTCAGGCACCAAGTCTTGTCTCTCTCACCACTCTCCATCAAACATCTTCATCCACAAGGGAATGTCCACCTCACTAGTTCCATCCCATTTTTGGGCACCCTCACAACCCATCCAATTGCCATGACTTAAACCAACCACTTTGTTTAGTTCATTTACGAAGGAGCATATATAGCTCCTCTCCCATTCAAGTTGAGTACACTCTTTCCTAACAACCCCAGACTCAATCTACCAAGTTCCCAGAAAACTTGGAGCATCCCATCACTGGCTAGACCAAACTCTTCCTCAACCCGAGCACCCTTCACATCCAACATTATAAAAACTTCATTGAACCCAAATTAACTCTTCCCACACTTTCTGCTAACTTTTCCAAGTCAAAGTGAATTAAGAACCACTTATTCGAGCACCAGAAGATATACTTAGACCAGCTCCGATGAGGTTTACTATGGCATTTGGATTATATAGAAATTTGTAAGGAGGAAGCTCACAACTTCATCAATAGGGTTTTGTCTCTATTAGATGACTCTACCTCAGATATTTTGTCATTGGTCTTTAGCTCTAGTTAGGTACATTTCTTCAAATAATAAAAAATAATACAATTGTTGGTCTTTTGTGAAGTGAAACATTGTGTGGTGTAAATCTAACTATAGGATCCATTTATAAATATCCCTTGATTTTTTGAAATCAAATTTGATGTTAAATAAGGTCCAAAAATCTCAAATCAAGCAATGAAAGATGAACGGAGTTTGACTTTTATTGGAGGTCAACATTGGATCATCTGTTGTTCATTTCACATGATTATAATGGGCGGTCATGAGTAATTATATTAAAATTCTTAAATTAATCCTATTTAATCTAAAAGATTAATCTTAACCATTTGATCTATGATTAAATAGCTAAGAAGAAATCATGTTCACCATTGATGAGTTTACATGCCATAAGAGACATTTTAAGTAACAAATTGCACGACGCCATGCTAAAACATTGCCACATCAATGATGACGCAACACCAACTGTGTAAATTAACTAATTAAGGTTAAAAATCCAATTAAATGGTTAAAATTTTATAAAATCATAATAATTGTAAAAAAAACCCAAAAAAACTATAAATAAACCCTCTATGGAGCATAGATAAAGGTTAGTCTCGGAAAATAAAAGACTTAGATTTTATTAAGTGTATAGTGACTAATTAGGGTTTAAAAATTTTTCATAATTAATAAAATTAAGCTCTAATTACTTGGCTAATTTACTTGAAATTTTGTGATTATTCTATGGGATGACCTCTACATCCCATAATTATTTCAAGTCAATTTGTTGGGTAATTTGAGAAATACAAATTTTCAAAGCCTAAAAGGCCATTTTATATATTTAATAAATTTATATAATTAGAAAAAGTATGAAAATCATATGGGAGCTTAAATACATTTTAGGAAAATGGTGGCTAGAGAAATAAATTAGGACCACTAATCTTAATTATTTCTTAAAATGATCATTAATTGGTTTTTATTAATTAATTAAATGATTAATTTCTCTAGGATTTATAAAATTCATAATAATTAGCTGAGTTCTCTAAAATTGTGATCAATCATTCATTATCCTCAAAACATAAAGAGGTTTTCAATGAAATCAAAATGCCCAATGGGTTTGGGGTATTTGGAGTATAGTTGATGATTTTGGGTTTTCACCATTTTCATAATTAGCTTCTAAGTATAAGTCCAATTGCATTAAAACTTCTACGGCATATTTATTTTATACTTATATATACATCAATTTTCTCATAATTTTTGGGATTATGTTTAAAGAATAATTGAATATTTGGGCTCTTTTGATCTTAATTGGATAAAATAATTATTTAACCCTAATTAGTTCATAAAAATAATATAAATTTCCTTTGAAACACTTAATGAATAGAAAAAAATTACGAGATAATTTTATATGTTTTTTCTTCTCATTACGCTTAAATAACTAAAATTTCAAAATTAACACTTGATGAATATGATTAAGCTTGAGCGTGATTGTCTTCTTATGAATTAACTTGAGGCATAATGGTTTTGAATAGGATATTTAGCATTATTTAATAACTTTACTTCAATCATTCTATAAATTTGTGCTTCACGTGTTTTATGCATTCATATTTCAAAATAAATAAAGGATTTCATTATGTTCTTGCTTTGAATTAATAGCATAACTATTATCACTAATGTAAATCTAAATTAACTTTAATACTAAAATATAAATTTTATCTTATATGTATTATCTACATATCTAAAAGATATATAATTTGGACATCCTACAAGCATGAGACTTTAAGTAGTCTTAGTGGGGTGTTTGATTTTCTCACTTCATTATTCTAATAATGACAGCTACTTTAATGTTTACAGTGAAATTCATAATAAGGTTAAATTATTATCATATATATATATATATATATCATTCAAGTATCTTAAAAAATCATTACAATTCATCCTTATATATACATGTGCACTGTTATATGAATTAACTAGTATATAGTTTCAACATCCTAGGAGCATAAAAGTTTAAGTAGTCCCAAAGGGGTCTTTGATTAATTCACTTCCCTAGTCTAATAATGACATATACTTATATAAATTCACAGTACTAATGTGTGTGTGTATATATAAGGAGTTATTAAATTATCCTTTGTATAAATTTCATACAAGCATCATTTGCATTTATACTTTCAAATATTAAATTAAACATTGACAAATAAAATACATTAATCTATACATGCATCAATATGCAAAATGTTTAAATGATGTATATATACACATAATAAATTCAACCTTTTTGATAAATAAATCACATCTTTAAGTGAATATTAGGAAGAAAAGAAGCAAAACTAAGAACATATTGCTAAATAAATTATGGTTTGATTCTATTAATCTTGAGATGTCATTTGTGTTTAGACAAGAACATTAAAGTCAATTCCAAATATATGACCTAAAAGAAAATTTTATAATGCTTCATTAAGATAATTAAAAACCATAGAAAATTTATCTTTAGATTTAGTTTAAGGTTATGGTTTGAGGTGGATCTCACTCCTCCTCCCTTTCTTTAAAATTCTAAATTCAAATGAATTACAAAAAAAATTAAAATTAAAATCTAAAATTCACTCTAATAAATCATTAATCATTTGAATGATAATCATATTTAATAGTAAATATAAACATCCTCCTTTAGATTAATTCAAATGTCAAAGCCTAGTCATATCTTACCACACCAAGCCTTAGCACACACTTAGAATACAAAGTTATTGATCTTAAACTTAGGATAAGATGGTATTTTTTATTGATAATTTTTTTTTGATGTAACGTTTTAGATTTGATGTTAGGGTGTATATGAATAGTTTGGATGTTAGGACAATATTAGGTTAATGATATTTTTTATAAGGGATTTTGCATAAGGGACCATTGTAATATAAAATATTATTATAAATGTGACACCAGCCTATTATTATTTTAAATGATGATGTTTTTTTTAATTTGTTTACATTAATTATGCAATAGAATTTCATGCTTTTGATAGGTTTCTTAAAGTTTTATTGTTTGCTATGTGGCTCGGATGCAGTAGGCTCTTTAAGGATTTAATTTTTCTACCATAATTAATCAAATTTTAATTTGATTTTAATAACTTATAACCTCACTATAAATTCTAGGTATTTAATCAAAGAAATAAAAGATTCAGTAACCTCTTAACTATATCTTGCATGTTATAATATCATGCATGCATTATATTTCACTCCTTGTAACAACTAGGGGATCTCCATTCTTGCACTATAATAAGCTAGGCTTGACTTGTGAGAGGAATTCTCTTATAGTAGAGAACATTTTTTCTCTTAAATTTAGCCCATAACTAAATTTCATCATATATGTAGGCATGTACCTTCCCAATCTTGAGTCCAAAATAACAAGTCAAAATGAATAAAAATTTATAAATTTTATTGCTTTAATTTAAGCCATGATTCCATACAAGTTATGATCCAATCTCTTAAGGAGTAAGTTTAGGAGTTAAGATTCATTCCTAATAAATAATAAACTAGACAACTTGTATTTATATAAGACTAGCTCACATAATTTTGAATCATAGAAAGCGTTAACTAGTGGCCACTCCATGCGATTGTAACTCTAGAGTAGTCATGAATAGTTAACTCTCTCTAGTGAAAGTGAACAAATACATCCCACCTTATTTGAGTAGAATTAAGTTAAGCTTTCAGCTTTTGTTAGAATACTTTAGATATAAGTTTAGAGGCTACTTGTTGCTCAATTGCTATGAGTATATGACCTCACCTATTAAATATTTCTACAATCTTGTGTTGTTGGAATCTTTGTCTTAGCCTTCTAATAAAATACAAATCAAACAAACAAAATTCTCTTCTCAAAAATTTAAAGCCTCACTATAAGATAGACTGAAGTGCCCACTAAGATTCCTAATATCATGAGTGCTTTTTACTTATCCTACTTTAGAATCCATTAATATCTCTCCTTGTTTGAAATTTCCCATTTGATTTTAAAATAATCAAGAATTCTTTGACATCAAAACTTTGAAATTTTTAGAGATGCTAAATGACTACTTTAATTGAGAGTATTCTTAGAAAATCCTTATTTCTAAAAATGTAATTAACTATGATGTCTTGACTACGCAGGTAACTTAAAAACCAAGCATAACGAAAGCCTTGCTTTATTTCATCCTTGTAAAGTAGAGAAAAATCTCTAGTTTACATAGAGCCACCAGACCTTAAGAATGCTCAAAATCATCAGAGTTCTCACCTTTCAAGATATTACATCATTCTGTGATGTCACACTCAATCATTCTAGTAAGTACCTCCTAAGATCTATGTGGTGTCTCATGACTCCAAATATAAATACCATTATATGATAGTTGCTTATTTAAGTTTGCCTCATATGTCATTGGTTATTTATGCTGAGCAGGTTGGTTTATGTTATGCTCTTAAGATTTTCCATAATTATAATATTTGTAATATTAGGATTGAAGTTGATGTGATGCCCATTAAACATTATATTAACTATAATAAATATGGAAATAGTTAAATATTTTATATTTAGTGAAACATTAAAAACGTGCTTATAAGTTTGAAATTTATTATCTCACATATTTGGAGAGAGTATAATTCTTGTGTTGATTGGTTAGCTAAAAATGAATGTGGTAGAGGCAATTTTGTGAAATTTTTTCATAAATGCATTTTTAAGGAATATGTGGTCTTGTCGATTTGGATAAATTTGGTCATCCTTACTTAAGGAAATTGTAAAATTTGATTTGGTTCTCTTTATATTTTATTGTCGTGAGCTATTTTTGTTTATACCTGGCTTGGTTTTTGATTTCATTCTAATGGAGAGAGCTAAATCTTATATATTATGGACTTAAAATTTTGAATTATAGCTGCTCTCTATGATTTAATTTTATGTATTTACAATTTTTTATATAGATACAACTCAACATTCAATCAAGTTTTACTTTTGGAAATATGCTTTTATGACTAAATGGTTGTAGAAAGATTGTATTTTTATTGATTCCATTAGCACAACCTTGTTCTATCTTATTATGTGTTTGAGTGGAGATTAAATTAAAATTTGATGGTATTTTTAGGGTGCTTTGGTTAGGACATGCATGGTTTATCTTTTTGATGGAATTTGGTTGCTTGAAACTCTTTGTAATAAACATTTATGGTTTGGATGATCATAGCTTGTTTGTGTTTTCTCCATTACTATTGTGTAGCCTTTTTCGACCTTATTATATTGTAAGATTGGAGATTAAATTACATTTTTGGAGCTACTTTAAGCTTTTTTTATTAGGCCCTTTGTGCCAACTCTTTTTTGTGGGTTTCAATTACTTAAAATTTGATACAAATTTTAGCAGCTTGTTATGGAATTTTAAGGGTCAGGATGGAAATGTTATTTTGTTCATTTTTTGAGTTTGCAAATTTTTTAAAGCTAGAGACTAATCATTAGTTTAGTTGCCCTATGTCGAAGTTGGTGAAATTCCAAAGATTGTGGCTTCCCTTCTACTTGTTAAATGTTTATTACTACGCATGATAAATTTTATATTATTTGAAACTAAACTTGAGCCCTTGGATGTCCCAAGTCGAGATATGTGTTCTTGTGTGCAGCTTATGTATTTTGTAGGTTATTTTATGAAATTATTGGTGTTTCACTTTAAGGAAAGACACCTCTTTTGTGCTCGTGTGAAACATTATTGGTGTTCACAAAGCAAAATTGAGTCTTCTTTACTTTCACTTAACATGCTATTTTGTGAGCTTGATGAAATTCCTTCTCCTTGATTTTATAAACTATTTTCTTAAGATGCAAAGTGTCAAGATCCTATAAAAATTGATTAGAACCAAATTAAGTTGTGTCTAGATTTTCTCCCTATTTAGATATGTCATTCTAATACTACTTTTGATTTTTCTAGACTACTTTGTATATGGAATTATGATTTTATTTGTTCTTTAATGCCCCTATTACTTTTGGCATTGCAGGGTAGAATGGCTAGTCGGTTAAAACTCAAGTATTATACAAGGCTTGGATGCTATTGGATTACTACATTGAAGCTAACCAGCTCATGGTAAGAAGTTTATCTTTATTGCTAGGAAAAGCTCTACCCTTTTAAGCATACATTTGGCATTCAATCACACCTACACTATAGATCTTTCCATTATTTCTCTTTTGCACTTCTACATTTATCTCCTAATTGGATCCAATCCCTTTAAGACTTAGATATTTTTAATGTTTTGATCTCTCGAATCTTCTGGAGCCTTGATGGCTTTTACCTTCATATCCATATTACTTTAAATAAAATGCTTATTTAGACTTATATATTTATGTATGTATGTATGTATGTATGTATGTATATTTTGCCATCTTCTTACTATTGTAACAAAAATCAACTTTTTAAGGTGTGATTAAATGCTGCTACTCTTCCTAATTCCCTCTCAAACCGTCCCTCTTCTAGAAAATATTATGTGCGGATTAAATTTTGAACATGACATATGTGATGGAATATTTGACTTTAATAGACAAATTAGACTAATTTTGAAATGTTTTTGACTTAAAATTGTAAATTAATCTTATTTTAAACAAACCTTATTGTATAACTTTGGTGCACTTTTTGTATTTATCTATAATTTATTATTCGATTGTTTAGAGTTATGATGTTTAGTGCATATTTGACCTATGATTTAACTATTTAATTAAGAGTACACAAATATTGTACTCTATAAAACTTATAGTACACATATATTGAACTCCACTATATAGTAAATATTATTTAAAATAAGTTTAATTTATCAATTATATTCAAATATAACATCATAAAATATGTACAAAAATGTAGAATTCTAACCTAGTTTTACATCTTGTAATATTTTCTTCTACAATACACATGAGCCCCACATGCACCAACACGATTCTTATTTGGAAGCCCATGACAGCCACTCGGCATAACAGCCATATGTTGACCACCTTCACCTTGTTTCGCCTACTATAGCCCTAGCTAAACACACACTTTTCATAATCTTAGCTTTCTCCTTCGATTGGTCTCATTGAAAATCCACCTACACCCAACTCTCCACTTGTTGCTCAACTCACACCATGCCTCCATGCTATCCCAATCACTCACTATTGGTACACGAGCCTAACAAGGATTCATATTTTGACCAACTCCTCATGCCATAAATCTAATAACAATCCTCTCATACCTAGACATCAAAAATTTGCAACACACATTCACCTCCACAGGTGAAAACACCTCCTGGCCACTCTCCCTGAGATCACTTGTAGCTCCTCCCTCCACCACCAAGCCTTATATATGTGGACCTTCCTATGCATTCACAACAATAAGAAAGTTTAGGACCTCACTCTCCTCTCCATTTATTCTAGCATGAAGATAGATCAAGAACCATGGGATTTTTCATTAATAAGTCCAATCCATGGCAAGTGGTGATAGACATAATCAAGCCTAAAAAATTTATTATAAAAAAATTAAAACCAAAATTAAATTATCAAGCTTATGTATACTTACCAAATATGATAAATTATTTAAACCTAATTTTATCAAGTTTAATTTAATTAATAAATCGAGATACATAAAATTTTAATCAAGTTTTAATGACCTCACAAATCTCATGAATAATCTTAAGGATATGTATGGACTTATAGGAGAGCTTTTACAAAATTCTGACTTGATAATTTGAACAAGAAAAAAATATTATTTGATATCAAATTAATTTTGAAGTTTACCAAAAATATTCTCTTATTATCAAAAAAGGCATTTTTCTAATTAATATGAATTTTTTTGGTGACCAACTAATAAGAAATAATTAATTATCTATAATTTGATAATTAACCAATTATTATGAAGCATTGTCAAAGATGTTTGTAACCTCATAGAATAATTTCTTCAAATATGAGGGCCATTTTGATTTAGTTTGAAGTCAATGATAATTAAAATTTGTAATCTAATGGAAAATTAAATAAAGCAATGTTAATTAAATTAATTAAAGATTCATAAAAAAAGTTACTTTAGATCATTAAAGTGAACCTCATCAATTGATGGGGTGTTCACTCTTTGAAGGCTAGGGTGTAAGGAAAAGTATATCCTATCTTAATTGATGCCCACTTTTCATCTCACTATTTAAAACATTAAAATCAACTCAAATCTAAATGAAATCTCAACTTAAAATCTACCTTTAAGTCAGTAATTACTTAAATTAAAATCACTTAATGGTAATAAATTTAACCTCATTTTTCAATTTATAATTAAAATATTAAAGTCTAGCATTGTCATATTAGAGTAGTCTTTGCACATATATTAGCTCGATAGGTAACTAGTCCTATATTTAGGTTAGATCTATGCTTTAATGTATTGTACTATTTCTCTTATTTTATAATTTATTATTTTGACATTGGATATTAAGATTATATGTTTGTAGAGCAGATGTTAAGACAATGTTTATTAAGCTTACACTATTAACTATATGGGACTGTTCTCAATAAAAAGGGGAAACTATAATAATTTAATTCTACAAATATGATTAAGCACCATTAGAATAGATCATTTAGATGGTTGGGCTTGGTACATGCTAGTGTCAAACCCCATTATATTAAATATAACTATCTTTATGTATTTGTGTCTTAACTTACCTTTCTTTTGTAGATCATTTATTTTTGTAATTATAAAATTTAATTTGTGATAGAACTAGCTTGGACCTATGGGGTTTAGGATGAGCAGTGGGAATAAGGCATAGGCTTTGGAGACCTTATGAAACAAAAATACTCACTATGAAAATGGGCGAAGATCCCCATTATCTTTTCTTTTGTTTACTTAGTTCTAAGGTGTTTGTATAAGGATAGAGCTCAGTGCATCAAGCTTTATTATATTGTTTTTATTGTTTGATGTTTGTTTATATTGGATTGCATATTAAAAAGGACATGCTTTTACCTAGGTATCTTTATATGTGATGATTATTATTTATCTTCTTGGACCTCTCATTAACCTCTTAGGAAACAAATTAATTTTTCTACCCAACTTAAAATTAATCAATAGTTTCCTTTAAATATTACATCAGCTATGTAATAAATAAAAGAGGTTTTCCTCCATAGGGAGCTTACAACCTAGGTAAAATAAATCCCATCTTACTTCACTTATATGAGGAAAAGGAAACATCTCTAGTATATGTAGATCTATCTAACTCAAAAGTCCTTATCATGTAATTAAATCCATTGAAGAGAGATAATTCTACCTTCTAAGTTATTATATTATTTCTTGATGTTATATTCAATCACCTAAATAAGAACTAAGATCTATGTGGTGTCTTCACATTTTTGGTTCATCATAATATGTAAATGAAATAAATGTGAAGATTAGTATGCATTCTTCTCCACCATCATGCAATAAGGAAAAATAAATAAAATGAATTGGAAAAAAAAAATTGAACTAAAATACCCTTTTAAGGTTCTAGTTCTAACATAATAAGCATATGTGTCAAATACTTTATATTCTTCATATAAAAGTATTGTAAAAATGTTATGAATTTGTAAATCAATAATAATAATTTTAATAGTAGTATTAAATTTACACATTATCTCTATGGAAATAGAGTCTAATCTCATTATGTGTGATTGATAAGTATTGTATCAGATTCTTAGTGAGTTATTGGTATTTGTAGTATCACACTTAAACAATTTAGTTATTACTTTAACCAAATAGCAAAAACAACACAATACATATAATTATATACTAAACTTCATCAGAGGATAAAGTAATATAATTCTGCTTCTTAGATGAGAAAGAAACTAATGATGATTATAAAATTGATGAATGTACAATGTACTCTTTCTATCAAATTTATAGCTAGTAAAATCTAAATCATAATATGCATGCAAGTCACATGATAATAAACTATTAGGAAGTCACAAACTAGATCTGATGTACTTAAATATTTAATTATTATTAAATAAGATTATTTTTAGAATTACCTACAATCAGGAACACAAGCATAGAGCAAATATACTAACAACAAGATAAAGAAGAGAACATATCATAGTCCTATAAGGTCTTTAATCAACTAGTTTTCTTAATTCATCTAAATCTAATTTTATGGCATGGCTCTTGAGTGTATTACTTAATTTACTTCTTTTAAAAATATACTTATAAATAAATTAATTTTTATACTTCATTTTATAAATAAAAGTGCCAATTTTTATTACTTGAAGACACAAAAAAAAACCTCTCTCATCATACTCATTCTAAATTTTTTTATACATTAAAGATGAGAACTAATGCCAAAAAAAGTTATTATTACTTCCAAATAGCAAATAATCTTTTTATACTTGTACATTTATCATAACATCTTTATTATTATTGATAAATATGGTGGTATTTTGCAGTGATTAATATGGGAGAACATCAAATAAATTTTGGGAGTTTTTATTTGGTGAACAAACATGATATTAAGAAATAAAATATCACCTTAAGAAATAAAAACATTGCCCAATGATGGATCTACATGTACCAAAGATTTTTTTATGCTATCTCACATGGTTGAAATTAAGGATGTGTTTATTTTAATTTGAAATTCAAGTTTCTTATAGGGGCAAGCCCCCATACATAATTACATCCTTGAAGATATAATCCCCTAAGACACTATCAATTTAAAAAGTTGGTTAGGATCTCTATAGCTTTTAGAGTTTAAATCAAGATTACTTAATTTAAAATTCTAATGGGATAGATAAAGTTGAAGAGTTCTTTTTAAATTCCAAATTAGATGATATTATGATTTATCTAATGGCAGTAATAATATTCTCATATAATTAATGTCAAACTTAAGAAGTTGTTCTGTCAGCACCTAAGCTATTTTAGAAGGATAGCATTGTCACATATGACTTTTCTCCAAATGATGATTTCTCTTAGAAGTTATTCTCTCACATATAGGTTGGTATTTCTCTAGACAATGTAGATATTACTCATACTTTTGAGGCTACTAATTATCTAGAAAGGGTCATGTTCTTTCATGCATTAACTATTTTATGTGTTCTTTAACATCAACTAACTCAACATGATTAGAATAAAATTAATTTTTTTTTAAATATTCAATACTAGATGTGGGGATCATATTTCATTGGAGGAATAGAATTTTTACTCAATATTGATAGTAATCTCGGGAGGGGCAAATTTTTGTTTGGAAGTTCCATATCCTCTAAATATCTTTCTTTTCGTGATGTATATGAATAAAAAGTAGAGCATGACTAGATTTTCTTTTTCAGCATTCTTCTTTATATTATTATCTTCTTCTTTTCATTATAATCTTCGTCAATATAAATATCTTTCTTATGATATAATTATCATATATCTATATATATATATATATATATATATATATATATATATATATATATATATATATATATATATATATATATAATAATTATTTCATTTAAAATAAATAATCTTTTAAAATATTTACATTACAAAATTCATATGATTTATTAAGTCAAGCAGAGATTTCAAAATAATTAAAATTAAAATTTTTTGTCAACTCTAAAAAAATGATCGTGCATAGCTATGAATCACGACAAATTTGAATATGAAAGGAAAGTCAAAGCTTTCATCAGCTAGCTATTATTACTTGCTTGCTTCCCGCTATTTAATCTTTTAAAATTAATAAAACATTAGAATATATTAAAATTTTCTATGGCCTTTATAATTCCGTATTCTTAATATATAATGGACCAGATTTTTCATATTTATAGTTTTATTCTATAACTATTTAAAGTATAAGAAATTTTTTTAACAAAAATAATAAATTTTTTTATTAATATTTTGAATTATATTTATTCTTTATTTGTTTAACGTATGAAGATAATAAGTTAGTAAAAGTAAGAATTGTGATATTAAAAATAATATATAAATAAATATTAAAATTTAAGAGTTAGTTATACAAACAATTAAAAAAATTTTGTTTTACGAACCTAAATCTCCCTTAAAATTTAATGAAGAGTACCAATGTTCAGAGAAAGAAGGTTTTATTGTTTACTAAAAATAAAGAAAGACGGATGCTATTTTATTTTTATTTCTATTAGATTTCAACTTTCTCTCTGAGATGCCATTACATTCCTCTTTACAAAATTTCTTATCATTTCAATGAAAGATAAAAAAACAATAATTTTTCAACAGTAACCCCTCCGTCACAACGGATGAGGACAAGAATAAAGAATTCATCACTCCCATTAGAAACATAACTAACAACCTAGAAATCCTGATTAAAGATCTTAATAAAAAGATCCATCGTCTCCACCTCACCAACTAAGAACAACATATTGAGAAGTTATTTACTGAGTTGATGAGAATCTATGCCACCATGGATGAGCACGCCCACCGTGGCATAGTGCTGGAGAAGAAAATTGCTCGTAGAAAGGAAAATGTAACACTTGCACGGCTTGCCATGGCCAAGGCAGAGAGTGCATGTGCTGAGGCTGTTGCTCTTCAATTTGGTGCCGTGGGCCTACGTGGTGGTAAATAAATTAATGGCTTGGATTACTTAAAACTCCACAATTAAAAAGACAGTTTCTTACAGTGTTATTTGATCACATACTTTGCAATCAATAAATTTGTGCATCAAAATTTTTCTTAAATGTCTTAGGGACATTTGAAAAAGAATTTAAGGACTTGAATGTGAAGTTGTTCGTCTATTGCCTTCATTTGAACTGCTGCCTCTTTATTTGTTGCATACCTTTTAATGATGAAAGAGTGAGCGCCAGAGAACATGACTAAACAATATATGATTTTTGCCAGAGGTATCTATAGAATTAGGGGTGTCAAGAAAGCTCATTATTCATGAATAATTTATATTCAACTTGTCAAATAGTTCAGTTTTCAATCATTCCTTCACCAAGTGAGCTAAACACAAACAAATGATTTTAAGCTCGATTTATAAATGAGCCGAATAATAACAACTTCCTTTCGATAGATAGTTTGAAAGGTTTACAAAACTTGCAGCATACCTGTTTTTTAGAATTTTTTTTTTTTTGACTTATTTGAACATGAGTAATATCAAGCCGAAATGAACAAACTCCTTATAAGCATAATTCAAACTTGAGGGCAACAACATTGTTTACATCTCTATATAGAACTTAAATGGTTTAAATTTTAAAATGTGTTTTGGGGCTATTTTAAACATATACGATGTATTTTTCAATTAACTTAAAATTTCTTATCGAATTATAAGGGATTACACTCTTAGTTAGGTTGGAAAATATATTTCAAAAATTGTTAATGCAGTTAAATAATTTTTATTAACATGATTTCTTCAATTTTTTTTCTTCTCTTATATATGATGAACAAAATATATTCAAATTTTAAAAAGTTATCATTATGTGCATGAATACTAGTCCTTATGATTTATTGTATGTATCTACACAAAACTAGTCATTAAGTAATTTAAAATTGATGTAATTGATTTTTATTTTATTTTGTTCTCATTTTAGCAATTCAAAGCCTTGCGATCTAAGTATTAGCACACAATTCAATTCAGTTGACATTTTAGTAACTACATTTATTTATCAATGAAAGAAATCAATGATGATTCATTACGACAATAATCTCTCATGATAAATTTTCTTTTAAATTTGACAGGTTTAATAAGAGTGCACATATTTTTTATTTTTAATTATTTTAAGATAACATATTTTCATGAAAATCATATACAATAATTATGGTGAAAGAGATGCATTCATTAACCAATATTCATGTAATTCTAAATTACAAGTAGGCAATATCAATTTCAACCTTTGATGTAATATTATGTTGAATCTCATAAGTAATTAGTTTTAAATGTTTGATTAACATGAAACATTAAACATAAAATTTTGTACCACATTTTGCATTTATATGACTATACACTTATACCTACTAATTGAACTACAATTACTTTAATTCAATCAGCGGGATGTTTTCTTTGCTTTCCTACAAAATTTCAACAACTTGACTTGGTCACCATTCATATGAATTGATCATTTCTTTCTCCAAAGATATAAAAAAGGAAAAAAAAAATCAAATTTATAAGAAGCTAAAAGTTTTAAGAATATTAGCTAAATCAAAATATTTAACAAATTGAAAGTTAGATATGCTTCTTTTAGTTATTGCAAAACTATTAATTTGCTAATAAAATCTTTTAAGGTTTCCTTTTATCTTCTTTGTTGATGCTCAATTATATCTCCTTCAAACTTAGTATGCTTAACAAATTATTGGTACAATCACGTCTAGAACTATAAAGGATATATTAAGAAAAACTAGTTAAAGTTATGCAAATCACATTCAACACACTCTCCTTAGATGTTCAAATCCCATCATAATGTTGAAGTTTTATTCATTCTTCTCTTAACTTGCATCCTCTAGATTGTATCTTTATCAATAGGTAATTAATAGAATTATTATTTCGGGTCTTTACATATGATAGATTCATATAACATAGATCAAGTAAAAGTAGGGACTTATCAAAACTTGAGGCAAGCATTCATCAACAAGTCTTAAACTTGATGAATAGTTAGGACAAACCACTTGTAGTTTAAACTGTTTCATGAGTCGAGGCTAAGGTGTTGTGGCGAGTTTGTGCATATAGCCGACTTTCATACTCCATTCCTCGAGAATCCCTATTTGTCCAACCCTACTTATGACAAATCATCATCACTAGGTAGCTTGTTTCTATATACTCGATCTTTTTCTGATATCAGCTTTCCTTGAGGGCTAGTCTATCTCACTAAGATATCTGGTTAATCACTTTCCATAATAACAATGAAATAAAATTTATGATCTAAAATATGATATTAAAATATAATAATAATTTTAAATAATATTTTACTCATCTATCTTCCACATTCTCTAATGTCTAAGTTTCAATTTCATAAATGTGATTTATTTTCGGAAAGAAAAATAGTATATGCCAAATAAATTTAGTGACTAATTTCAAAATGTTGTACTTAATATTGCTGAATGAGTTAATGATAGAAAATTGTTAAAAATTAGTGTATACAATATTATTTAAACAAATATATATTATATCTCAAAATAATACATCTAACTATAATGCGCATGACAAGTTGGATTGACTTTATAAACTAAGTGGATGAATAAATGAGCTATTGCTATGAAAAAAGATGGTAAGTAATATCATTTTATATGATAACAAGTCAAATAAGTATTGTCTTGCAACTTCTCTTGTTTGTTTAGATTAAAATCTTATCACATAATATTTTATTGATTCATGATATTTTTATAATAAGTCTTATAATATGCTTTGTTTGACCATGATGAGAATTTGATAATTATGATACTTAAACTTCATTCTTTTGTACTTAATAAAATTAATTGACCTAAAATTAGTAGATGCAACATCTTCGTATATTTTAATGTTCTTAGGGTCCCTATAACATTAATTTCCTTTTCTACCAAGTTTATATCAAAGTACAATTATCATTCTCTAAATTTGTGGGCACAACTCTTGTATTATTTTGATGTGAAGCAAAGCTTATCACTTGTAAACTATCTCTTGATTTATTAAGAAGACCTAGCTTTGTGGTAATTTAATGCTTATAACTATTATGATGGAATATAAAGAAGTGTAGATAATTCTTAAATGATTGAATTTTTTTTAAGTAGTTAGTTAAGCTAGGTTATCAACAAGTGTGGAGGGCTAACTAACGCTAGAACAACACCTCAAGATTTTAGTATTAGAATTATAGCATAAAGCATGAAATAGAATATGAATCCACTTATAAGTGTGAGGGGAATAATAAAGGATGTGATTTTTAGTTTTTGGTTATGAAGGCTAGAAAAAGAGAAGGACAACAAGCTTCCTCTGAGTTAATTTTGGCTAATATTTAAAATATTCACTAGGAATAATTTTAATGGGGTGTTTGGTGATTTAAGATGCCATATTTGGTGTTTCTAAGGGGCATTAAAGGATATTAAATGTTGATAGAATAGGAAAAATAAGATTTAGTCCAGGGATACCCAAATTTGACTTGCAGCATAATAAACTATATGAATTGTATTTGGATTCATGTAAGATTAGGAAAGCCAAAGTGTTAAAATTAAATATGGCACCTTAAGTGGGGGTGGAGGTGAATTTGGTGCTTAATAAAAATTTCAAATTTAAAAATTAAAATTTAATTTAAAATAGTGATAAATAAATAAAATTTATAAAGCATAAAAAATGCAGAGAAGAAAAAAGTGATAACGACACAATATTTCTTACGTGATTCAACTAAAAACCCAAAAATAGGCCAACATCCACACCTAGCCACCTTGGCTAGGAATCCACTATCCCAACTAAAATAGATTACAACTCTGCTTTCTTACAATGGAGCAAGTACAATCTCAATAAAATTTTGTACTCTTATATAATACAACAAGTACAACCCCAACCCAAAAATAATTTTAAATCACAAAGAATAACAACAAATACTAATTTGACACAACAAAAACCAAAATATCTAGCAATCTATTCAAATAGAATGGTGATCTTACAATGCAAAATAATCACCTTATAAAATATCAACTAGCAACAAGTTTGATAAAGTAAACATTTCATTAAATTTTTTTTAATGAGAAATGAAAATTTTATCTTTTAGAAACTAATATTTAAATATTGTTTAGCTTAATTAAAATAATATACTAATACAAAAATAATTTCGAAATGGATATACAAGTGTTTATTTTCCAACAAACTAAATTTCGGCTAAGGTCAAATTTATTTTCGCAAAGGATTATAACTAATTTTAATGTAGCAAGGTAACAATGATTATTTTTTCACTAAAACGATCTTTCTTTTAATATAGGATAATGAAAACAGCAAAGGAATGTAAATTTCAGTAAGATATAATTAAAATTCAAGCAAGGTGTAATGTCTACAATGCAAAGATTAATGTACACAAAATCAAAGAAAATTGGTACAACTAAAATCTAAACAAACCAAAAATTGTAATGATGACTTTAATAAATTCAGCAAATAAAAAATAATTATAGAAAAAGTAAACTTTTATCCAAACCAATATTATACACCAATTTGATTCAAATGATGATGATGATTTTAATTATTGCTATGGTGAAATGTTGTTAAGTAAACTAAGAGTTTTTGTGATGAAAGAAAAATTTCAGCAATGTAAAAATATTTTCAGCAACAATAAACTTTAGTTCCACTCAAAATGGGACTTCAAAGAGATTTTAATGATAATGGACTTTCAAATAAACTTTAGGTTAATAATTTTAAGTATACAAGTGTTTTTTGTAGGAAAAAAAAATTCAGCAATATAGAATATTTTCCGACATGATGTCTCAAAAGTTTTCTTAAAAATATAATTTGCTCTATATTCAAATAATTCAAATGGTTCTATAATGAAAATATCATGGTAAATAAAGAGAGCTTTCTCAAGAAATATTAATGCATGAGTGGTGAAAATTAATCTAAGCACAATTGTAAAGATATAAAGAAAAACTTATCAAGACTTGTTTGAGATCACAAAATAATATTTTATTAAAAAAAATTCACATTTGGAACTAATCAAAATGAAAGATAAAACTAGAAATTAACATTTTGATCAAATTGATTATAATTAATTAAATAAAAAAGGATGATTCAAATATTTTTAATGAAATATTAAAGAGAGAAATTAGAAGAATGAAGATCTCACTCAAGGCTTTGGAAATCTAAATCAATTCTAAAAAGAACATTGGAATGAACCTTATAAAATGCTTGCAAAAATCTTCTTGTAAAAGATTTTGATGCATCAAAGAAGATTCTAGCTTGAAATCACAAATCAAAATCTGAAAACTTGAAATTTTTTGCAACAGGGAGAAACTCAATTTTTGGGATTAGATTGATGTTATGACAGCCCAAAATTAACATTTTATTACTATAAGACTATTTTAAATGTTCCCTAATGATATCCATAACAAAGGAGAAGTATTTGTAAGGTTGGAAGGATTTTAACATAAAATTATTTGAATAATTAATTAATGGTGGCCAACTCCAAGAATTTGGCAATTATGGAAAGAAATAATTCAAGAATCAAATTGAATGGCCATGACAAATTAAGGAAAGAATTTAAATTTAATTAAGAGGCATTTAGAAGAGAATTTATTCAAAAACACTAGGATAACATGAAAAATTCAGCCAAAGAAAAAGGGATCAAAGGTTTGAGCTATATTTGGAAAGTAAGGATTAATCTATATACATATAAATAATAAAAATTATAAATGCATAATTAAATGACCAAAAATCTCATATCAAATGAAATAAATAATATTTTAAACAAAAATATGTATCCATGAATTTATGTGAATTTATATTTAATTTAAATGACATTTATCATAGTTAACTTTTTTTAATCTAATTAAATAAGAAAATTATAAATACTAGAAACTCAAACGAAAGTAAAATTAATAAAAATAATATAAATTAAGCACAAAATCAAATTAATAAAGTTTATATTTTAAAAAAATTATTTTAAGTGCAAAAATTTTTTTGAATGTTAATTTTCCAATTGGTATAATTATAAATCAAGTAATGTGCATATGATTTAATAAAATGGTAATTCACATATTATTGAAACGAAATTATGATTAATGTGATTATGAAATGATGATAAATATTTACTTTGATTTAAGGTGTGCCATGTGTCAACTTTATTGCAAGATATACAAAGCAAGACTCTAGAAATAGCCCTTGTGGATAAAGCCATTTGTTTTATTTCTAAGAAGAACAAGAGACATGTGATGATCCTAAAAATTGACATGTGTTTGATGCACTTTTTTTATTTGTTTTGCAAAAAAAAAGTTAACATCAAAAAATACAACCAAATCATATGAAAAGAAATTTTTAGGATATCACATGCCTGACCTAAATGTACTTATGTAATAATGAGTGATATGCTTGATTGTTATTAAATGAGATTTCATAAGATTGGCCTAGAAATGAAAACACAAAAAAACAACAAACATAATGTTTTGCCGACTAGCAGCAAAAGTATACTTGTGAACATATCATAATCATATAAAGCTTCTGATCAACTAATTTTCCCCAATTATCTAAATCTAATTTAGTTAATGGGCTCAAGAGGTTTTACTTGATTGGAATATTTTCATGCCAAACCTTTAGATCAATTCATTTTTGTACTTAGTTTAACAAATAAATGTACATTTTCTTGTTGCTTCACTTGAAGATCTAAGAAAAAGTTGAGCTCTTCTATCAAACTTATTTTAAGCTCTCTAAACATCAAAGATGAGAATTCATGGCATAAAGACCATAAAGATTCATTAGTACTTCTAAATAATATTTTATCTACATAAAATTGTACTATAATTAGATGATCACCTATATTTTTAAGGAATAAGATTATGTCGACTCTATCCTTTCTAAATCAATGGGATATTAAAAAATTACTTAACCTATCATACCAAGCTAGAAGAGCCTATTTCAGACTATTTAAAACTTTCTTTAATTTATATACATGATCAGAATAATTAAGGTTCTCAAATCATCAGGTTTATTTTACAAAGATATCTTGGTCAGTAAAACCATTCAAAAATGCACTCTTTGTTGACCTCATTTTTCGATGAGATTAACATCATCTCTAAACCTAGTAATTAGGACACTTAATCTTAGATTAAGAGTTTTCTAATTAAGCACTTAGGACACTACACTTAGTGATGTAGAACATCATGTGGATCTAAAAATTAGAGCTCAAGATCCATTTACAAGTTCTCAAGCTAAAGCCCAAGAAAATTCAAGAAAGAAGAAGGCTTAGCCCATTAGCTTGCTAAGACCCATTTTATGATTTTATATTTTTCTATTTATGTTATTTTTAATTTTCTTCCAAAAACTCCAAGTTTGAAAATTTGAATTTAAAAATTCAAAGCATGACATGTGAGATGGTTGAATCAATATAAAATAATAGCATGTGAAATGGGTGGATGGCATAAAATAATAACGAAACTTAATGCTTCACATTAATGTGGCCACCCACCTTTCCCTTCATGTTTTGAATTTTTTTTCTTTTTAAATATGTTTGTAATGGATATAGATAGCCCCTCATGCTACAATGAAAAGAGATCTTTTAGAAAATTCAAATTATTTCACTTACTTTTATGGTTTGAGAGCTTGGTGGCCAAACCTTGGAAATCCTTTGTGGGAATGCTGGTTATCCAATACATCTTCTTTCCTCACCTCAAATACCAAAGTTCTCTGAATCTCACCAAAATAAAGAACACCCACCTCCATCAAATTTGATATTAGAGCAAAGCTTGGAAGGAGAAAATTTGTTCAAAAGTTTGCTTCAATAAAGGGAGCATCCCAAGTGCTAGACTTATCTTCAAACTTGTAAGTTATTCTTGGACTTGTGAGGTTAATTAATTTTATTTTATATAATAGTTTAAATGCATATTTGTGGCTTATTTAGATATATATTTCTTGCAAGTTTATGATGATAGCAAAAAAATTCCAATTAGTAAGCACCATTATATAATTTAGTCATTTTTTAATTGTGAACTTGATCACATCCTCCCCTTCAGCCCAAAATAATAATAATTATGAGAACACCTTAGTGAGGTAGTGCTTTACCCTAAAATTAACCTAGCCATTAGTGCAAATAAAAATCTAATTACTTGCTTTATTATCTTTATTATTATTTTTGGTTAATTTTAAATGTTTCTATGATTAACTTATGATAACTTACTTTCTTTAAAAAAAGAGGCCAGATAAATTTGAATATTTTTTCATTGCATCAAAAAAATAAAAAATTGCATGCATAATAATATAAGATAAGTGTGTTAAACCTGATAGTTTTGAAAGCTAAATAGAACTTTGTCAAGAAGACCTAAATTGTCTAAATAGAGCTTGGGATTTAAGTGGTCTTATACCCCAACACTTTCCTCACACGGAAGTTCTCTTAGCCTAAAATTTCACTTTGATTGTACAATTAAATTATATTTGTTTATTTTATTTCAATTTTTTTCTTTGATCCCTTTTCATATATCTTTTTTTTCTTTAAAAAAAATCTCATGACACTAAAATCTATCTCTTATGATCAGGTTGAAAATTTGACTAGAATAGTTGATGCCTTAGATCTTAGGATCCATGATAATGAATTAAAAACTCAACAAATATTAGAAGAAAGTAAGAATAAAATGCAAGCACTTAATGAACAAATGCAAACTATTATAGCTCATCTACAAAATAATAGAGTACCAACTCCTCCTCTAATACCTAGTCAGACTGTGCCTATAGGAAAAGATGAAAAAGATTCATATCCAAATCATAGAGAAAACCAACCCCTTAGAAGACCACCAATTACTAAAAATGGTGGAAGGGGAGAAAATTATTTTAAGACTATAGAAGACTCTAATGATCAATCTTGAGGAGTTAAAGTAGAAGCCCCAACATATGATGGTATAAATGACCCAAATAAATTTCTTAATTGGTAAGTTCAAATGAATGACTTCTTTGATTGGTATAAAATGGATGATTATTAAAGGGTTACTTTTGCTAAAATAAAATTAATAGGATATGCTCAAATTTATTGGACAAATACTTTAGCTAAAGAATAAAGATTAGAAAGGAAAACCCTTATTTGGATAGAAATGAAAGAAATGTTAAGAGCAAAGTACTGTTCTAGGAATCATAATAAGAAGCTACATAGTCAATTATTAACATTGAGATCTTGTAACTGAATACTTGAAAACTTTTGAAGATCTTGTTTTTAGAACTGATTGTGCTAATAATGATTGCAAATTAGCCTATAATTTTGTTATTAGACTTAGGACTAACTTTAGAAATGAAATTGAATTATTTGACCCACAATCTTTAGAGGAAGCATTTCATTATGCCTTATTGGTTGAAGAACAAAAGAAATCTGCATCCATCTTTAGAACTAAAAGTCAAGCACCTTCCATTTTATCCCATAGATGTATTAATAGACCCATCCAGTCAAATGGCATGACCCCTTTGCCTAAAACATTAATTGAAGGGAGCTCTAAGAGTACTAGGGAAGTAATATGTTTTCAATGTCATAGTATGGGTCATTGGAAAATTAATGTAAATCTCAAATATTAATTTTAGAAGAAGTTGAAAATTCAATAGATGATAATCTAGAAGAAGTTTATGATGACACCCCATTATCTAATGAAGAATTAAAACTAACTGATGACCCTTAAGTTAATGTGATGGGATGTCTTATTATAATTAAAAATGAGGTAGAATATTGGAGGAGAAAGAACATTTTTAACATGTATGTTTTGTGTAATGAAAAGAGATGTAGGTTAGTTATAGATGTCATTTCAACACACACCTTAACTCGAGCCAACCTAAAATCTAAACCTCGCCCTAAACCATATCATGTTAGCTGGGTAAATCATACATCTTTTCCTATCACCAATCAGTGTTTGGAACCAATTAAAATAGGAAGCTATGAAGATCAAATTTGGTGTGATGTTCTCCCTAAAGACATTGCTCATATTCTCTTAGGACGATAATGGCTATGTGATATGCATGTTATTCACTATGGTGGGGAAAATACTTATATTTTTAAACTTAATAAAATGACTATTAAACTCTTACTAATAAAGCCACCAGAAAAACACCCTCCATAGCACCACACAAAATAACTTCTAACTTGCAACCTAAGCCTCTATTAATGAAAAATGCCAAACTTTAATTAATTATCATGGAAAATCCTACTATTATGGTTAATACTACCATTTATGATTCTTATTTGAAAACATATATTCTTTCTTCTTTGACCCCAAAGATAGAAATAATAGGTTTTAGAGCCTTACAAAAGTATTTTTTGATCCATTAATCCTTCACTTATTATATATAAACGAAGTTATACCAGACTCTAATGAGACTCGCATACCTGTTGTGGTATCTTTCCTTATTTTTGATTTTAAAGATATTGCATCCAATGAGCTTCCTAATGAGCTACCTCCTCTAAGAGACATTCAACATGCTATTGAGTTCATACCCGGTTCATAACCTCATAATCTTCCACATTATAGGATGAACCCTACCGAGCATGATGAGATTAAAAGATAAGTTGAGGAATTATTAAAAAAGGATTTTATTCAAAAGAGTCTTTGCCCTTGTGCAGTCCCAACTTTATTAACTCCAAAGAAAGATGGAACATGGCAAATGTCTATTGATTGTCAAGGAAAAAATAAAATTACTATCAAGTATCGATTTCCTATTCCCCGATTAGATGATATGTTAGATTTAATCTCAAGAGCAATTTTTTTTTCAAAGATTGATCTAAAATGTAGATATCATCTAATTCAGATTAGATCAAAAGATGAGTGGAAGACAACTTTTAAAACCCCTTATGAATGGCTTGTCATGCTCTTTGAACTTTCAAATGCTCCTAACACATTTATGAGATTAATGAATACTATTCTTAAACCATATATAGGTTAACTTTTGGTGGTGTATTTTGATGATATTCTAATTTTTAGTCCAAGTGAAAATGAGCATCTATAACACCTATAAAAAGTCTTTGAAATACTTAGACAAGAGAAATTGTACATTAATTTAAAAAAGTGTTTCTTTTTACAAGATGAGGTAATCGTTTTAGGATTTCTTATATCCATTACTAGACTTAAACATGATCCTTCTAAAGTAAAAACAATCTTAGATTGACCATCACCTAAAAGTTTTACTGAAGTTAGAAGCTTCCATGGTTTAGCTACTTTTTATCAGAGAATTATCAAGAACTTTAGCACCATTATTGCTTCGATAATTGATATACTAAAACTAGTTAACTTTTGTTGGACTCCTAATGCACAAAAGGTCTTAGAGAAAATTAATATTCTTATCACTTCCACACCAATGCTTAGGCTTTCTTATTTTTTTAAAGCCTTTGGAGTGACATGTGATGCTTCAGGAATTGGGATAGGTGGAATTTTAAGTCAAGAGAATCATCCTATCACATTCTTTAATGAAAAGTTAAATGAAGCCAAACAACGATATTCCACTTATGATAGAGAGTTTTATGTTGTATTTCAATCCTTAGGGTATTGGCGATACTATCTCTTACATAGAGAATTTATACTTAATTATGATCATCATGCCCTAAAATTCATTAATTCTCAACAAAAATTAAGTCATAGGCATGCAAAATTGATTGAGTTTTTACAAGACTATTCTTTTATTCTAAAGCATAAGCCTGAAATTGAAAATAAATCTGCTGATGCTTTATCCAGGGTAAACCTAATTATTTTTTCTTTAGAATTGAGAATCCCAAAATCTGATAGAATTAAAGATGATTATATTATGTTTCCTGACTTTCACCTAATTTATCTTGAACACCTAGATAAATCAATAACTTTACAAGAAACATTCTTGATAACAAATGAATATTTATACAAAGGAAAACAACTATGCATTCCTCAATATTTTGTTGGAGAATTCCTTATCACCGAGCTATATGTTTGAGGTGTAACTAGTCATTTTGTAAAGGATAAGATCATATGTTTATTAGAAATAGATTTTATTGGCATTCATTAAAATGAGAAGTTCAAAAATTAGTTGCTCAATGTTTAATTTGTAAATAAGCTAAAATTATCAAACAAAGGTCTGGACAATATACTGCCTTATCTATTCCTTATAAGCCTTGGGAAAAGCTATTAATTGATTTATTCTAGGATTACCTAGGATAGCTCAAGGATATGATAACATTTTTGTTGTAGTGAATAGGTTCTCAAAAATGGCTCATTTTTTAACTAGTTCAAAAATAAATGATGCTTCTTATATAGCCAAATTAATTTTTAAGAAAATAGTGCGACTCCATGGTCTCCCTTTAACCATTATTTCTAACAGGGATGTTAAGTTTGTCTCATCTTTTTGGAAAATATAATATAAATTATTAGGTACAAAATTAAAATTTTCTTCTGCCTTTCACCCACAAACTAATGGATTAACTGAAGTAGTCAATCGTACCTTAGAAAATTTGCTTAGTTGCATGGTAGGTAAAAGTTTAGGAAATTGGGATTTACATTTACCAACTTCAGAATTTACCTATAATAGTAATGTTTTTATAACTACAAAAAATTTACCATTTGAGATAGTTTATGGTCAAAACTCATGACGACCAATAAATATTGCAAACCTACCATCTCATATATTTTATGATGTAGCATTCTCATTTGCAAAAGATTTTCATAGCCTCCATGAAGATATAGGAAAGAAAATTACTATAAGTAATGAAAATTATGCTTGTAAGAAAAATCATAATCATTCAATGAAAGAATATAAAGAAGGTGATTATGTATTGATTCGCATTTGGCCTCCACATTATCAAACAGCTAAATATAAGAAATTACATGCATGAGCTTATGGTCTTTTAAAATTCTTAAAAAAATTGGAACTAATGCTTATCATCTTGATTTTCCTGCTGATATGCTCATTCATTTGGTTATTAATATTGAAGTTATTCTATCATATGAAAGAATTAGCAAAACTCAACTTGTTCAATCTAACTCTTTAGCAAGAGATATATCATCATACTTGTAGAATCCCTCTTTCTTTGAAGTTGACTATATTATCATCGAGGAAGCACCCATTAGTCTAGCTTATGAACATCATTCTCTAGTTCGATGGAAGAATAAACCACTAACTGAAAACACATGGTTTACTCGTACTTATTTGGAGACTTTAGCCCCACAATTAGTAGAAGACTTCTTAGATTTCAATTCTACAGAGAAGAGTTCAATTGAGCCTAGGAGAGTTGATGTAGAACATCATGTAGATCTAAAAATTAAACCTCAAGGTCCATTTAAAAGATCTAAAGCTAAAGTCCAAGAAAATTCAATAAAGAAGAAGGCTTAGCCCATTAGCGTGCCAAGGCCCATTTTATGATTTCATCTTTTTCAATTTATGTAATTTTTAATTTTCTTCTAGAAACTCCAAGTTTAGAATTTTGAATTTAAAAATTTAAAGCATGGCATGTGAGGTGGTTGAATCCACATGAAATAATAGCATGTGAAATGCTATAAAATACCCCAGCCATTTTATAATGAAAAGAGATCTTTTGGAAATTACAAATTATTTGAGTTATTTTTTTGGTTTGAGAGCTTGGTGGAAAAATCTTGCTAATCCTTGGTTGAAATGCTAGTTATCCAACATATATTCTTTCCTCACCTCCAATACCCAAGTTCTCCCAATCTCACCAAAACAAAGAATGCCCACCTCCATCACTTAGTGTCTAGGTCTATAAATAAATCAAAATCAAAGAACAAATTAAATAAAATACAAATTTAAAATAAAAAATTAAATTTAAAATCGAAACTAAATTTAAAAGTAAATCAAACTCAATACCTTAAAGCTTCAGTTATCATAATAAACCCCTCTAGGACCAAACCTCACTAAAATATAGATATTCAAATTGAAATCTAAATTTGATATTCAAATTGAACTAGTAAAACCTCAAAATTTAGTAGAAATCTAAAATATAGATATTCAAATTGAAATCTAAATTTGATTGAGCTTAGACCAAGTAAATGGGGTGGTTAACCCAATTAACTTATTTAAGATCAAAATCAACTAAATTTAAAGAAATTAAAATAAAATTAAAATAAAATCAAACAAAAAGCATAAAATCAATGCATGAACATAAATGAACTTAAAAATTAATCTAAATGAGGTTCAAGATGGTCAATTATGTCATTTGACCTAGAATTGACTTATGTGGGCCCCACTAAGTCAAAAGTTATCTTACCAATATTTGTCAAAATTAAGCTATTTCATGGGCTAAAAATTATTAAATGGATATGCTTAAATATAAATCTAAACAAATCTAAATACAGTAAAGTCTCAAATGGGTCAAGTGGATCATTTGACCCAAATAAACCTTATTGAACCTAAATCAAAATAAAATTGAAATTAATCTAAATTAAACATCAAAAATCATTTGAAAGTCATAAATGAGCATAAGACAACCAAGTATTAGGATTAATTAGACCAATGTAGTCATTTAACTTAAATAAACCCATGTTGGCCCATTAAGCCCAATTTGGGACAAAGTGGTTCTAAATTCAAATTCAACTTTAAATAAAATAAAATTAATTACTCTAAATCATCTTAAGCACTTAATCAAACATGAGTAAAACCCAAACACACCCTAATTATGTCAAATTGATCATTTGCCTCAATTAAACTCAACTTAACCCATTTGGATCAAAATGGATTGATTTGAGTTACATTCATTATTTAATGTACATAAAATGAAATTGATTGAATATAATTATTGTAATTGGTCAACTAAATACAATTGAACTTAAATATAAATCTTAAAATAACCAGGAAGGTTAAGAGACTCAATTTGAACTATTTAAGTCAAAAGGGTTAATACTTGGCTAAACCACATCAAACTTCATCTAACATAAGTCAATTGTCTTCTAAACCTTCTAATGGGCACTTGAGTACAATTACAAGCTTGATCTAAACCCACTAATCAAATGACTTAAGAAAAACCAATCCAAGAGGAGAAGATGGTCAAATGGACTAAACTTAAACATTTAAGCTTAATTCTAAATCAATTGCATTTGGATTATACTTAGATCCATCTTAGGATGAACCCAATGTAGTTTCTAACCAAGGATAGGAGTCTAAGAAGCTACCAATCAGTCCAAGGATAGAAGAGAAGATGCCATGGAGGGGAAGAAGCCCAAAATAAGCCACCCTCTTCCCAGTCCTTCCAAAAGTCCACCCATACTTGCTGTCTCATCCCCTAAGAGATCGAGACTTCAAATTCAAGCATTTCAATGCCATTAAAATCAACATTGGATTACAAATTTTCATGGCTGATGACCTCCTTTCTATGCATTTGCATATAAAAAAAAAATTAAATGGAGCATCCTGACTTGGGGCCCCATAATGCTACAATCATAGCTCCTAGGAGATGTCTCCATCCCTCAATCTTGAAATTAAAATAAAAAGCTACTAACCACTCCTACTAATAACACCCATCAATGATAACTGTTTAGAGGGGAGAATAAGAATAGTTAGGAGAATAGGGGTGGTTAGAATAGTTACTTCCTATAAAAAGGGGGGCTACACACTCTTACACACTCTCTATTCACTATACACTCTCCTTTGACTCTCATCCAAGGGATTCTGGTGCAAACTCATCTTTATTATGCGATATTTCTATTATGTAAGGGAAGATTTTAGTTAAAGCTTCAAAATGCAAAGCCCATTTCTATGTAATTCTTCACTTTATAAAGAAATCTTGAAGAATTATATTATTCATCTTAGATCAAGTGTGAAAATAAAATTTCTGCCTCTACTGACCATGGATCTAGAGCATGGGAGAAGAATGTAACCATGTTAAACATGAAATTTTAAACATTGATAAAATAAAATGCTGACAAACTCAAGATTAAAATTGGGCTTAATTCATCTTTTGAAAACTTCAAGGCCTCCGCTGTTGAACTTTGTTCTAGTGTGAGATGAAAGCCCTCCTTCCATCGATCTTGGATCCAGAAAAAGAGAAAAGAGTGCTTTTGTACTTAAAAACAATTAAGAATTCTAGCATTTCTAAAGTGTTATGCCACCAAAAGTTTTCTTAAAAATATCAAATCCCCTAAGAAATAAACTAAGAATAAAGTTTTCAGCCTTGTAGTGCTCGACACTATGCTGTTGAGAATTTAAACATATGGCATCCTAGGTCACAGCACTATAACACTTCATTGCCAAATTTCTAGCACCTAAGTGTTTCCCTCTCCCATTTGTAGAGTTAAAACATCCATCTATATCACTACAATGCTATATTAGAAGTGCCGAGGCACTCCATTAATTTTGTAACCATATTTTTGCACTTAAAAAAAAACCAAATTTTACAAATACAATATTTAAATTCTATCACTCAGTGACAAGGCACCACCCATTAGACACCGCACAACCATCCTCTTAACTTAGAAATCAAATTTTTTATCTTATAGCACCATAGTGTTGCCTATTAAGCGTTGTAGCATTGTCCTCTCAGATGATAAGCCAAAAGATATCTAACTTATAGTGCCACGTCACTGCAATGCTATCTTCTCAAGTAACAAGCATGTGCTCATTTATGAAAATTTCTATCTTATAGTGCCCAGTGTTGCCTCCTCAAGTTTTAAAAATTAAAGGCTCTTATTTTGTGAAGCCACAACACTAGCCTCCCAACATTGAGATTCTATTCTATAAATATTACTAATTTCGAGTAAAAAATTATTAATTAAATTAATCTTAATTTTAACTCTTGGAGTATCAAAATGATAATGAATTTGATAAATAAAGAGTGTATCCTGTATGGGTCCCAACATAGTGCTAAATTCTTGAACTTAATGTCTAATGATGCTTCATAATTTAATATAAGATAAATATGAATTATTCGTATGTGCTCCAACATATGTATTAAAATCTAAATTTAATGTCTGAGGATGATGTAAAGGTTAATTTTTTGGTTGAGTCTTATGACTTGGTTTGGGCCAACAAAACCTATTAGTAGTATATCTTCTAATACCCAGTGATGGCAATGTTGATTGTAGAATTTAATAAGAGGGGGTCTTCATTGTGCAAATGGGTAGAGTTGGCAAGGTTTACCCCCATGATAGCTGTGCTGATTGTAGATTTCAACTGAAAGAGATATTTTGATCAAAAGTCATTTGAATTTTAAATAAATTTATATGAAATAAAGCTTCAATTAACAATAAATTAAAATTAGATGATGTTCATTATTATAAATAACTTAACACAAATAATCGATCATTATGGATAAAAATTTAAGAAAACCCTAGCTCACAAAGGAGCTAATGTTAAGTCAAATAATTTACTATGTTCAAACTTAAATAATCTTATGCTAAAAAAGACAGGCCATGTGTCCTCTATCCATGTGATTTTATTGCCAAATGACACCACATAAAATGTGGTTATGACCAGGATCCTCTAACTAGGTGGTTTAGTTACTAAATGGCTTCACTATATTACGATCATGATTATAGCATGCATGTTTCCCAATGGCTTAGCGCCTTGAGTTGTAAATCATAGGGTATATTTGATAGGAATAAAACCCTCTATTAGTTAAGATCAATTTAAGATTGTCTCCTTAGACAAAAACCACCCCAAGTCTATAAGGATACCTTGGACGATGCAACCCATGACTGTTGACAAGGATTTTTTTGGTCAGGTTAGGTCGATTATCTCTTCTGATTAAGTATACTTGGGACCACGATAGCCTAAGATGATGGAATCATGGGATCTTGATTGAGTGTGTCATTATCCCCCTAAAACATACTTTAAGTTAAATGATGACTCCACTCACTGCTATTATATGCTACGCATTAGCGATCTATATTTTTCACCATACGAACAACTAAACCCCACCAGCACCCTAAAGGGAGGTAAGTCTTGTCTATTTATTCACCATGTGAACACCATATAATCTTACATTTTGAAGGGATGTAAGTCAAACTCATATGTTTGCCAAGAGAATGCTTCATAATAGTACCATTCCAAAGAGATGTAAGCCTAGTCTATCTATTTTTCTGCCAAATGAACACCCCTTATATATCTTATTCTGGCTTTCCTATTGATGTAAGCCTAGCCTTCATACTTGTTCACCATGTGAACACCCCTATATTTTGGCTTTTTTATAGATGTAAGCCCAGTTCAATCTATTTTTTTCCCCATGTGAATGTCATATAATCTAGCATTTTAGAAGGATGTAAGCTTAGTCAATCTATTTGTTCATTATGTGAACACACTTATAATCTGGAATTCCAAAGGGATGTATGCTCAGTCAATCTATCTATTGACCATGTGAACACTCTATAATATGGCATTCCAAAAGGATGTAAGCCCAATCTCATTTGTTCATCATGCAAACACCCATATATATATTAATCTACCACATGAAGAATGTACTCCTTACTTATCCTAAAAAAATGACAAAGTTCCCAAAGGCATCTTTCCTAAGTGATCCTAAACTGATAAGATACCACTTGACCAACAATAAGGAGAAATGGAGAAGCTAAATTGGGTAATTTTGATCATCCCATCAACTTTCTTGAGTAAAATTGAACATGAGCAAACCTTTCTCATCCCCCAAGCTTCTTCAATCATTCCCTACACCCAATTTTGATTAGCCATGGTGGACGTTCACCTCTAGACCAATTCATTGGGTGCCAAGACTTGATTCCTTCTCTAAAAGCTTCACCCAACCTTATTGAGTGTTTTCAAAATTTGAAGCACTGCTGAGACACAACACCGACAAGCTATGGTCAAAATTAACTCTCTTTTAAATTCATGTTGGTCATTTATGAAGTGAACCTAGTTTTAGGAACAATCGAGCCATATAGATATACCTTCAAAATCAGTCTTTGATCATTTTGTAATAAAAATCTTGTAATTTTTTCACGTAGATCACTGGCGATTAACCTTGAATATTTGATAGCACTCAATTTCCTTCGTGAATAAAAGAGATAAAATTATAGCCATCCATTTCTTCTATCTGGAATGAATGCTTATGATTTAGCCAAACTGTTTGATTGAATCCCTTAAGGAAAATATGGGTTTATTTTAGGCTATCCAATCAATGATCGAATTGTTTGGATATAACCACGTTCTCATTGTCAATTTAAGGTGGGGTCCACCTAGATCCTATGTGGCCCAATGAGATAACACTAAGTGTAAAGTAGTGTTATGTCAGTGCCACATGGCGTCAATTGGGTTTAAGTGGAAAGATTTGATTTTCTTAATTTAAAAAATGCAAAAAAATATCAAAAAATTCAAAAGTTCATTGAAAATAAAATATCTAACCAAAAATGTAAATAAGGGCTTTATGGATTCATCTCAATGAGAAGAATTCAATAAACCTAAAATCCTTAATTTTTGTAAGGTAATTTTAGGTTAAGTGGGATTGTTAACCTCACTTTTGGAGTGAAGATTGTTAATTTCGACCAAACGTCTAGGATTCTTCTAGAAACTTAGGTTTTCTTAGTGCTATGACACTTTTAGTGACTAAGAGAATAGTAAATCCAAGCTTAGAGACTTGTTGGGCTTAACCTTAGAGCTTACCTTAGGACAAGTAGGCTCCACCTACCCAAAGGCCTAAACCGACACTCATACTATTCAATTTATTTGAACCTAAACCAAATGATTAAAACCTCAATCTCAACTAATCAATCCACCATGATTGAGTTTGATTCCCCAGCCTTAACCCAAGCAATCCAGACTCAATTCAATTCTCTCAATTGTTCTACTTATTCAATGGATCATTTTAAACTATTCCAACACCTACAATCAAGAAAACTAAACTGATTAGATCCAAATAACTCAAGTTAACCCATTTGACCTAAAGGGTTTAAATGAGTCAAAAACTAATCAAACCCAAATCAATTGTAGTCAAAGACACCAATCAACTTCAAATTCATCATTGAATATATTCCAACATCCATAACCTCGATATGTCCAAATTGACTTGACCAAACCACTTAACCCAAAGTGACCTAAAAGATCCAATTAGACCAAACTTCAATCAAACCCCAATCATATCAATTCAAGCTACCAATCTATTCATTGATGATTGTAGGTCACTATTGAACACCCACCTACAACCAATTGAGCCTAACCAAGCTAATTTGGTCTCTTGACCTAAGTTGACCACCCAATTTGATCTAAAAGACTAAATTGAGTCAAATCAATTTATAAACCAAATTGGTTGAAATCAATGCTTCTCATCAATCACCAATTGAATATTGAATGTGATCCAAACTTCAATTGGACCCAATTTGGTCAACCCAATCCAATCGACCTACTTAGCCCAATTTGACCTAGATGGTCAAGTTGAATTAAATAACTCCATAATATAAATCAATTCAAATGAACTCTTCTAATAAATTATAACTTATTAATTGAACATAGACCTAACCCTTGATCAAGCCAATTTGGCCAATTTGGTCAATTTGATCAACTAACCCATTTGAGCCAAATTCAACCATATGAACCAAATCCAAATCTTGTCCAAATTAAATCAAACCAATTGTACTAGTTCATTCCAAATGACTAATTGAACTTAACTAAACCCCACTTTGACCCAATTTGGTCCAAATGATCAACTTAGCTTATTGACCTACATGAGTCAAATTGAGCCAAACCAAAATCTAAACCCAACCAAACTTGGCATGACTCATCTTTGTGTCACCATGGGCTTGCCCAAGTAGGCTCGACCCATGGTGAACTCTAGTTAGGTCAAAATCATTGAACCAAGCCCTCCAAATGAGGCAAAATCCCCATTTGGAAGGGTTCTCAAATCAAAAAATCATTGGTCCACCTAAGGAGGAGTGTACACTAAATGGTAGACCATTATACTCCCTCAACCTCTTACACACATCCACCTCAGCAGTCCCTTACCACTTTGAAGTCTAATGAATAGTCCTTAATTAAGGTTTGAAGCTTAGACTAATATCTTTAATTAAGGACAAATTGCAAGGCTAATTAATTTCAAATTTGTCATGTTGATTCTATTGAATGTCCTCTACCTCCCATATTTTTCTTTTAATTATTTCCCATGTAATTTGGGAAATCTGAAATTTTTAATCATAATTACCACTTTGAAGTGATTTAAAAATTATTAAGATTAATGGACAATAAAATTAAGTAATCAAGGGATAAGTGACTAATGAAAATAGTATGGGTAACATGGGACAAAATTAAGACCCCCCTCTCCTAGTTAATTTCAAATGTATTCCCTTAATGAATCCAATTAATGTGTTTTTATAATTAAGGATAAATTAAGATAATTAATAATTAGATTCACATGAAATCAATTTAAATAATTCAAGTGTCAACCAATTTATCCTTTTATGTGTTTATTAACATAAAGACATGAAAGAAGTTATGATTAGCCCATTAGTGTGAGGAGATCATGAGAGTATTTAGCTTTAATATTTTCTTCCTTTAATTGTATTAATTCTTAAGCATGAGCTTAATTGCATTAGATCTCTTTAGGTGCACTTCTATTTTTATTTAACCAAAGTATATCATTGAAGGCTCATGATTAAGTGGTTAATTAAATTATAGAAGCTTGGGAAGGGTAATCAAATTGATGTAATTAATAAATTGAACCTAATTAATTCAAAAAAATATATTTAATTTTGCCCCTTAATAATATCAAATAACCGACATGGGTTGGAGTGAACCTTACACATCATCTCCCCTCTTTAGGTTTTTAATAACTCGAACATTAAAATTAAATCATAAAGAAGCTTTGGCTAGTTTTAAGGAATGCTTATTTAACTTGATTGTCCTTAGGATTTAATGAAATAAAATATGTTATGTAGTGATATTTGATTACTTTCTTTCAATTATCATAATTGTGCATGCTACTTGTGTCATGTATACATGTTTTTAAAAAAAATTAAGAAGAATATGATTGCATTCAAATTACATGTTTTAGATAAATGCTATTATATGGAGTGTCTATTATCACTAATAAACCCCAAATTATTTTAAAATTATAAGTTAATTATGAATCAAATAGTTTGAAATTTAAATCAATACTCATTGTAGACACTCAATGAAATGTCCATTTGGTTAAAACTTAAAGATGGCACTGAATTATTTTACTTCTATGTTTGATGCTTATGTTTATATGTATTTGAAATGGCTAGTATATAGCCTAGACATCCCAGAAACACGAAGCATTAAGTAGCCCAAAAGAGGTCTTAGATAATCTCATTTCTCTGGTTTAATAATGCCATGTACTTGTTTAATTTCATTTATGTGTATGCATATGCTAGAAGATAAAGTAAAACCTCTTTCTTTATGCTATTAAACTTTACATAAAGAAAGCATTTTCATACATAACCTTTGTATAGTTTTATTTCTATGATTATATATATATTCTTATGTGTATTTAAATTGGCAAGTATATAGTCTAGACATCTTGGGAACACATGGCTTTAAGAAGCCCTAAGGAGGTCTTAGATAATCTCACTTTCCTAGTTTAACAACGACACGTACTTCCTTAAGTTTTTGATACATATTAGCATATGTTTAGTTATGAGATGAAATCCCCCTTTTCTATCAAATTCATGCATCATCTTTCATTAAGTGTGCAAAATATGAGTATATTCCATGTATACATATATATGTATTAAATCCAATATTAAGGAAATTGAAAATCAAAGTGTATGAATATTATTGCTAAATAAAGGAAGTGGTTGAGTATTACTCATGTGATGGTGACTTAATTTCATCAATCCTAAGATGCATTCCATGTTTAAATAAAATTCATCAAGGCAAACCTAAACTTAGACAAAATAAAATTCATGAGTGATTCATTACAAAAATTAAAGCCATAATAACTTACCTTTAGAAAAAAGCTTAGGTTAGGGATGAAAGAGCTAAGCCTCTTTCTTCTCATTATAATAATAAGATATTAAGAAAGTATTGAATAAAATGAAAACATGTAAGTTAAAATCCAGTCAAACTACTAAAGGACTTGAAGTGAAACCATTCTTAATTAGTAATCTAAACATTCCTATGACTTTAGACAATTATAATTCCAAAGCTCAACCAAAACATACCACACTAAGCTTTAGCGTGCACATTAGAATGCTAAGTTACTGATCATAGTTTTAAGTTTGGATGGTGTATGTTATGATGATATATTTTGTTTTAAAATAATCTCAATGTAAGAAATGAAAGACTTTCTTTTGCATTCAAATAACAAAAACACAACCCCTGCTGATCACATGTGAATTAATACTCACCTCATGGTCATAACATGCAACTATTAGAAGATGTGGAGAAAGCAGCTCTAGAACACCCTTCATATCTAGGTAGTTATATGCCCGACCAAATGCCCAGCAAACATATGTAGCATCACATGCGTGTGAACCAAAGTCTTAAATCATAATGCAAGGTAAGAGAAGTATGTTATGTTAATTCAAAAAACATTATGTTTAATTTTTTTTTACTAGATGTTAGGATTATTTATGCATAGACTAGATGTTAAGCCATTATTAGCTTGATAATATTTTTTTGCAGGGGATTATGCTTAAGGGACTATTTTAAGAATAAATAAATATAAATGATTTTGCTTGTAAGTGTTCTTTATGTCCCAAAGCATAATCCAATTATGATAGGTGGGCTTGGTTACCCAAGTACAAAGTGCTAAGTCCAAATATGTGAAATATAATTACTTAGTTTGTATATTTATTCAACTAACATTTATTTTACACGTGTAGTTAGATTCCATTTTTCAAGAAAAATATAATTTTTGTAATAGGGTTAGGATTAGTGCTATTGGGTTTAGGATGAGTAGTGGATAGAAGTCAAAAACCTTGGAGGCCTTATAAAGTCTAGCGCAGTACTAATCCAAAGAAGGAATGGAACAAGAATTGAAGACCCCAATAACATTTATTTCAATTGTAATATTTAATTATAATTTGAGCTGTATAAGGGTATAACACAGTTACCTAACTTTTTCTCTTTTCTAGGGTGTACGATGGTAACTGGCCGCATCAACCTTTTATTATTTTACAAAATTCAAATGTTGATTATTGTGTTTAGATTGTGTAATAGAAAGGACATGCTTTTTATAGGTTTCTTAAAGTGTGATGATTTGATGTGTTGCTTAGATGCGTTAGGCTCTTTAGGATAAAATTAAAATTTCTACCATCATTAATAACTTCAATTAAATTTTAATCAATTCATAACATCATCTTATAGCCTAGGCTTTTATTAAGATAATAAAAGATTTTGCAACCCCCTAACTAAATGGTTGTATTCTATAACAACATGCATGTCATATTGTTTCACTCTTGAATATAGAGGATCTCCACTCTTGCATGATAGGGGACATGTTTGACCTTTGAGAGACGTCCCTTGTAGTGGAGAACACCTCTTCTCACTGATTTAGCCCGTAACTCAATTTCATCATGCATTTAGGCATAATTATCCCAAGCCTGGGTCCAAATTAATGTGTCAAAATAGTTTAAAATTTTATAAATTTTGCATTAGTCTAGGTCAGGTTTTCATACCAATCATGATCTAGCCTCTCAGAGAATGAGTTTAAGACTCTAGTTTCTTTCTTAATTAATAGTAACCTAGCTATCTTGTATCTAGATATGATAGCCTCACATGGTTTTAAAATCATAGGAGGTGTTAGCTGGCAGCCATTCCAAGCAGTTGTAAGTCTAGAAGTACTAGGATTGATTCATTTTCTCTTGTCGAAGTGATTCATCATATCTCATTCCCTCGAGGAGAATTAGGTTGAGCTCTTAGCTTGTGCTAGACCACTCTAGATCTAGGTTCTAAGGTGGCTTATTACTCTTTTGCTATGAGTATAAGTCCTCCCCTCTTAAGCATTCCTATAATCTTGTGTTGTTGGGTTATAAGTCCAAGCATTCTAATAAGATTCTGACTTAAATAAAAATAATTTTCTCTCTTTCAAAAATGTAAAGCCTCACTATAGGGTAGATTGAATCACTCACTTAGCTTCCTAGTATCATGTGTGCTTCCTACTTGTTCTCCTTTGAAATTCATAAATAAGTCTTTCTATTTGAACTCTTCCCATTTGACCTCTAATAACCACCAATCCTTTGATAGTCTAGCCTTGAAATCTTTGAAGACATTTATTAACTACTTTAATTGAGAGTATTCATAGAGAATTCCCATTTACTATGATGTACTTAATTATAGAATCTTGCTTTCATAGGGAACAAAAGAACCTGGCATAAAATAAATCCTACTTTACCTATCCATATAAACTAGGAGAATGATCTCTTATATATGTAGACCCATCTACTTTAGGAGTCTTTATTAGGTGATTGAGTATATTATAGGATGATGTTTTCGTCTTTCAAGATATTACATCATGCCTTAATGTTACATTGATCACTTTAATAAGTACCACCTAAGATCTGCGTGGTGTCCATACTACTCCAAATTAACACACCATAAGGATTTAATTAAAAACTATTAAACTTTAATTAAGCCCAAATTATCAATGAAATTAATCTAAGATTTTAGGGAAGTGAAATTAAAGTTAAAACATACTTCAGATAAAATTCCTAGGATTTATTGTTGATTAAATCATAATATGTAAAAGTTTCAATATTCAAAACCTTAATTTAATGAAATAAATAAATAACAAATTAAGAGAATTAAGTAAAAAATATAGAATCAATTTTAAATATAATCACTGAACCTAAGAAAAATATTATATCACTAGAAACCATTAATCTTTAAAATTAATTAATTAATGAATTAAATAAATTAAATAATTTATTTAATCAATTTGACCTTTAAAAAAAATCATAATAAATCAACCAAGAATTTAAAATTTTCAAATAAACCCTCTTTGGATTTATCATTTAGAAAGTAATTAAATAAAGTTTAAAGTTCTAAGTAATTCCTAATAATTTAAGCTTAATATAAGTTTTATTAAAATCATTAAAATTTTATTTAGTCTTAAAATACACATCTAATCAAGATGAAATCTAAGAAAAATGAAATTAGCAAAGAACCCCACTTGCCATAAATAATTCAAAGAAAAATGACTTCTAAATTAGAAGTTATAAAATTTTCAAATTCTAGGTTATTTTAAAGCAAATAATAAATCAAAAAATTTATAAAAGTTATGAAAATTGATCGTCTCATCCCAAAATATTTTTAAATAACATCAAAAAACTTAGAAAATTTTCCCAACACTTTGAAGTTCAAAAATCTAATTAATCATATATTTACGGTTTATGGAATTATTAGAAAAGTAAGTCATATATCCATTAAACCAACTTAAACAATGAATTAAATAACTAAATTAATAAATATTCTTAGTCATGAAATCCAAATAAAATAAACTATTTGAATAATGAAATTGAATAATGAAATCAACACCTTTAAAGAAAGCTTAAATTTATTTAAAAATAACGTAGATCGTTTAAGTTTAGTAGACACTAACATTAGTTAAATGTAATAATTGAATAAGACTAATTAAATCAAAATCAAATGAACTAAACTACAACATGTGAAATTAAATACTCATTTCTTTCTTAAACCTTAATCAAATAAAAGAAATATAAAGCTGAATATAAACTTAAATTATGAAATTATATCTAATAGTGTTAATCTTAAATAATCAATATTAAATTTAAATAAACTAAATTATTTTAAACTAGTTAAAAGATCAAATTATAAGAAATAATCATTAAACAAAATCAAAGTAGAATTTGGATGAACATTCCGTTCTACTAGGATTTGGATGTTAAATGCAATGGGATTAGGCCGAAGTAGAATTTATTCAATTGTTCATTCTATAAAACTTAAATACAAAATTACGGAACAACATTTAAAATCAATTAAACCATTTAAATTAAATCTTCTTGATAGTAAAGTAAATAAACCCTAAGATTGAGTAAAGAAAATCAATCTAAAAAACTTAATGAAAATAGATCTTTAAATAATATGTTATCATATAGTATGTAGTTTGGGCACCCGATATCACAAGGCTACCAATTCGAAGGAGGTCTTGATATCTTGAATATCTGTTCTAATAATGACACATACCTATGAAAGAAAAATTATGAAAAATAAAATTTTAAGTTTTAAACAAAATGAAAACTTGAACTTAAAAAGCCTAATGCATTCATACCACATAAGTCCTTCTTTTCACACACTAGATTATTAACTCACCGATCTGAGTCTTAGGTTAGGACAATGATTTTTGATTATTTATGATGTGAAATATTATTTTTATCATTTTGTAGTGTAATGTTTTAGATAGGAAGGCTAGGAATTATTTTCTAGCTAGTCTGGATGTTAGGGCATTTTTTCTAGGCTAATATTATTTTGTACAAGGGGTTATGTTTGAAGGTATTATCCTAATAAATATAAAATAAATGCTATTTGCATGTGGGTTCTACTTAAATCTGTAAGCATACCCCAATAGGATATGCATGCTTGGTAACCATTTGTACTAAGCTCGTATATTTGAAATATAAATTGCTGGTGTGTTGCATGTTTTATTTTCTGACATCTATTTTGTAGAGACTAAGAATTTATTTTAGAATTTTAAAATATAATTTGCATCTAAACTCAGGTTAGGGTCTATGGCATCTAAGAATAATAGGAGCTAACTTTACAAGTTGGTGGCCTCGTGATGCCCATGAAGGATCGTGAAGAAGGTGATGATTCTAGAGGAAGAACCCCATAGGGCTTGACTGCCCATTTTTCTTTTCTTCTAAGGTGTACCAGCGGTGCCCAGTCATATTGGTCTATTTTATTAACCTAATTTTGGCTTGATTTATTTTGATGTATGCAATAGAACTACATGCTTTTTCTAGGTTTCTTTCTATAATATGTTATATGATGAAAAGCCTAGATATGTTAAGCTATTAGGAAAACTAAATTTTTTACCCCATTAAAATTTAACAACTCAAACATAAAAAAAATGAAAACTCATAACCACACCATAAATAAAGTCCTAGGCATAACTTAAAGGCAACTAGAAATATTAGACTTTGTGAACCAGGTAAGCATCATATTCATCATTCTTGAATCAGGTGTTTCACCCATTACACATAAGGGGACATCTAACTTATCGGGGCGAGCACCCTTCCTATGATAGTGTGCCTCTGTGTACTGATTTAGCTCATAAATATTTTCTAACTACATCTCATTATAAGAATTAAATTGCATACCCAAGACTTAATAATAAATTATGAGTCAAAATGCATAAAACATAAAAATTGTTGCATTAATTAGGTTCATAACATGTTAATCATTGTCTTAGGGATAGGGAGTGAGTTTAGGTTTTTAGTTCCTTTCTAAATACAACAACTTAGCTATCTTGTATACATAAGAATGGAATCATGGATTTAAAATCACCTAGGTCGTGTTAGCTGACAACCAATTCAGGCAAGTAGTAAGTCTAGAAGAATCTTGAATAAGTTTATTTTCTCAAGTGAGAAAAAGAGCAAATAATTCTCAAAAATTACATTAGGTTGGACTTTTGACTTACGTTAGAAGTGTTTGTAGAATCAGGCATTAAGGCATCCTATTAAAATAAGTTTTGACCTTTAGGCATTTTTATGATTTTGTTCTGTCAAAATATATGCCTTAAATTTCTAAACAATACTAACTAATTAAAAATTATATTAAATTCAATTTCAAAATATAAAGCTCAATGATAGGATAGTTGAAATGCTCATAATGCATCCTATTATCCATAGGCATTTATTACTTATTCTTGATTATTCCTTGGAAAGAACTCTTTCTCCTTGGAGTGTTCCCCTCTCAATTTCTAGATTAATATATCTTTTTAGACAAGCATTGAAATTCATAAAGATAAAGGCCAATTTTTTTAAATAAGAGTATTTATAGGAGGAATTCCATTCTTTCTAAGATATATTTAATTATAGGGGCTTGCCTTTATAGAGAACTATAAACTATGTAATAAAATATATCTTGTTATTCTTTTTAATGTAGTTTAAAAGAAAAATCTCTAGTATATTAAAGATCCATAGCCTTAGGAGTCCTTATTAAATAATTGAATCCAATACATGGTAATATGTTTATCTTTCAAGATAATATATTTAACCCTTTAATGATGTGTTAATTATCTTAACAAGTACTCACAAGATCTTTGTGGTGTCAAAATTTTTTTGCACACTCTTAACATCCATCTGAAAAGTTTAAAATTCTTATAGCAAGCATACATATGGAACAACCTAATGGCCTCTAATCTTGCTATGGGTGCAAAAGACTCTTCAAAATCTTTACCTTCAATTGGTGAGTAGCCTTATGCAACTAAACTATCCTTATTTCTAATAATGCGACCTAAGTTATTAAACTTATTCCTAATGCCCAATATAGTTCCAATAAAATTTTGATCTTATGGTATTAGCACTAATTCCCAAACATCATTTCTTATAAATTGATTCAACTCCCCTACTATAATAATAATCTAATAATTATCTTTTAATGCTTTTTATATATTTTTGGGTTCAATCTTAGATAAGAATGTATAATGATTCACAACCTCACTATTTTGTCTTCTAGTCATAACACCTTTAAGGGGATCTCCTATAATTAATTATTTTGGATGACTTTAATTATATTTATATTCTTTAAGCAATAAATCATCCACTTTATTTTCTAAAGTCATTTTCTTAAAGACATCTATTTCTTCACTAATCATTTCATTTCTAATGGGATTAATTTTTATCAAAAAATAACATGAACTTATTCTTCTTTCATCAGTTTTCTTTTATTAAAAACTTTATAAGCTCTTCAAAAATAAAATATCCTAAGAACATACCATCTTTAAACTTACAATCAAACTTTCCCAAAGATTCTTTTGCATTATTAAAGATAAAACATTTGCATCCAAAAACATGAAAATGATTGGTCTTAAGCTTCTTTCCAAAAAAAATGGTTCATTGGGGTTCTAATTTAAAATTGATCTCAAATAAATCATATTCTTGAAATAACATGCAGTGTTTATAGCTTTCATCGCTCAACAAAAATGCCTTTGGAATTCCCTGTCATTTTTATTGGGATGGTTAAAGAGTTCATTCTTCATGAGGTAATTTGATATATATTCAATCAAATTTCCCCTAATATTATATTAAGGTTTATTTAGATCTAGGTTCTATTTCCTATTAATGTGAGCATTCATAGTTAATTTCCCCTTTTATTATAGTAAGAGAGCACTATAGATTAAGGTTAAAAATAAACATATCTTTGATATGAATTGATTTGTGTCTTGTGGTGTGGCGTGGCTGATTATTTAAAATAAGAAAGAAGATAGTCTCGATCAAGATCTCATGGTTTCATCATCCCGAGATTACATTATTCTACTCTACCAACATTGGAGGGTTGTTAGCTATAATGCCTAGAGAGACTGATTAGTAGCCATGGGTTGCCTCATCTTAGATATCTCAAGTAAATAAGAATTTAAGTGTAAGTGTTGTAGTCTAGGGATGTTCGCAGGGTAGATAAGTGATGGATTGGGCATACATCCATAGGAAAGCCAGGATATGGAGGTGCTTGCATGACAAACAAAAATGTTGGACTACATCTCTTTAGAATGCAAGATTTATAGGTTGTATGTATGGAGAATGATTATGTTAGACTTACATCCCATTAGAATGCCAAATAGGGTTTAGTGTTTGCATGGAGAATGAGTAGATTGGACTTACATCCCTTTGGAATGTTATATAAGGTTTAATTTTCATATGGAGAATGAGTAGATTGAACTTACATCTCTTTGTAATGTTAGATAGGGATTAGTGTTCACATGATGAATAAGAAGATTGGACTTACATTTCTTTGAAATGCCAGGTGGGGTTTAGTGTTCACATGGAGAAAGAGTAGATTGGACTTACATCTCTTTGGAATGTTAGACAGGGTTTAGTGTTCACTTGGAAAACAAGTAGATTGGACTACATCCTTTTAGAATGCTAGATAGGGTTTAGTGTTTGCATAGAAAATAAATAGATTGGACTTACATTCCTTTGGAATGCTAAATAGGGTTTAGTGTTCCCATAGTGAACAAATATGTTGGACTTACATTTCTTGGGAAATACCATATAGAGTTTAGTGTTCCCATAGTGAATTGATAGATTATTCTTACATTCCTAGGGAAATTCCATATTTATAAGAGTGTTCACACGACCAATGAATCAATTTATTTTTTTTCATAGTGGAGACTAATTTGTTAATCTAAGGGATAGTGCCTCGGCATTAGAAATATGGCACTTTAGCACTTATTGAGGCAGTACCTTGGTATTGAGCAATTAGTTCCATACAACTGGATTGAAGAAATGCATGTCTCATAAACCAAAGAGTTCAGTGTTAGAGTAATTAAAACTAGGTTGACAGCTTAACCAACACCTAGGTGTTATCAATGTAATGCTATAGCACCAGTCAAAAGATAGTTCTAAATGATTGGTAAACTCACAAACACATTTAATTGAAAGGATAAACTTTATGAACAACATTGTGGTGTTGCATTAGAGCACTGTGATGCACCATTAATGTCTATCACATTTTTGTATGGTGTCAATTACAAAATTAATTATAATAAAAACCATAAATATGTCATTTTAATCAACATAGTAATCATTCTGGTTGATCAATTGGTGCCTAGGCACTACATGTTCAGTACCGTAGAGCTGACCCTATGTTTTAGAAATGAAGTGGCTAGCACCTCAACAGTTTTAAATCATCATCACAGCACTATGTCCAGCTTATAAAAAAGGACCCCTAATCTTCTTATTTTTTACTCTAAAGATTTTTTTCATTTCAAGAGTTCATATACCCATTCCTCCTTTAGACTTTATTCAACTCCCATACCATAATAATTTAGAAAAGGGTTATGAATACCTCTATCAGCTCTCTCATGAATGAGTGAAATTTCTCGTCATCGCTTCCTACTATTGTCCTGCCCATCTAATGACCTCATAGGATGATGAGTTGCATTTTGAGGGGAATACAAGTATTGTGCCATTCTAGTTCTCCCAAGTTTATTACTACGTATATGAAAGCCTAGCTCCAAGAAGGAAGAGAAGGTATGGTGAATCCATAGTAGAAAACTTGGGACTATAAAAGATGGTGGGTGTAAACCTCAGGGACTAATGATGGTACTAGCAAAGCAAAGCAGGTATGAGTCCAATGAAATATTTTGCAATGCACTTATATCCTGACTGTGATAATAGTAAGGGTGTGCCTTTATTAGTAAGAGAGTTTGTGAATCTCTATCTCAAGCTCTGAGCAGGGAAGCTATGAAAAGATGATATATGAATGACCTAAAAATGATCCATCATGTGTGATGGAGCAAACATGAAAGTATAAATCTGATCTCTGTCTAAAGAAACTATAGCCCAGCTCAATTGTATAATCTATGGAAAATGATTCTCTCTAAAATAGGGAGGTGTCTCAAGGTAGTTGAGAACTTCAAAAATATGTTCATGAATCCATCCATATAAATAGTGCCAATGAGCATTTATATCATAGCATCCTGAATCAATCATGGAACACACCACACCTAGTCAATGATATAGCTAAGCTATTGCTATAGGTGCTAGTTTAATCCTCTTACTATGAGCTATTAAACTAGCCATCAAAAAAGTGGAAGGATGGAAGAGTTTGTTGTGGCATGGGAACATGAAATTGGAAATTAAACTCTCATGCCAAAATGTGTCAAGAATTGGCTTCTCTTTCAAGCTCAAATATGGTACTGAAAGACTCCTCTAATGTATGAGAACCAATGTCAAAGAGATCATCTAAGCTTGTAAAATGAGTTGAGCATATTGCTGAACAAAGAAAGCTCTTAGACCATATATCAAGAGTAATAATGTCCTACATCTATGGCCTAATATCAGCTCTCTGAATAACCTTTGATAGTGAGCGAGGGCATGATGAGGAGTTGAAGAATATATATTACTCCCTTTACTACATTGGCCAACTAATTAACACTAAAGGTTCTCATGATCTAGAGGAATGCACTCCTCATAAAGAATGCTTAAAATAGGGAGGCCTGTTATGTCTTGCATATCTGTCAAGGTCACTATCATCTCATGTGGACCAATCCAAAAAGTTTTAATAGACCTATCTGAATGCTCTGTTATACAATGGATCCAAGTGAAGGGATGGCAACAATAGTAAAAAATGCAGCATAGAATACATGGTATATGCTAGCTCACCTATGAATATCACTATGCATTTATAAATAATGGTGTGCCCAATATATGTAACCCATATAGCTAACAAGGGTGTACCAAACATTAACTTTAGGTCCCAATCTTCTGTTTCATGATGTAATATGCAGAAGCCCAAAAGTTAAATTATGCTTGCAAAAGGAGCACTATCTATGACTGGATAAAGTATATCTTGATCACTAAAATTAATATGATCTGCAATCTGCTCTAGATGAACATCATGGTTGTGTCTGAACTTTAAATTAATCAGCAAGATCATGACTTTATAGAAGCTATGATTCAAAAAGTAAAATATATGGTGAATGAGTAGATGATTCATTATAATTATTTCTACCCATCAATATGTCATAATGCCATAATATATGATCCTACAATCTGGCTTAATAATGTAGATCATAAGCTTGAATGATGGCCCACATCTACTCCTCAATGGGCTCAGTAGGAGGCATATCATGTAGGCTACCTAAAGAAACTATTCTAGCAAATTAGTAGCAAATCTGAACAAGAGAAGCATATAAAATTCATAGGCATCATGATAAGGAAGTAATAGCTAAAATTGTAAAGAAGTCATGCTTGTGGGCTTTTATTCAATTTTATCTAGCTTTAATTTATATTTAGATTCAATCTTCCTTTTAAATATATTAATCCTATATTTACTTTTAGACCCACATTTTTTTGGGTTTGTTGGTTATGTTTGAACTTAAATTCTATCCCTTTGGACATGTTAGATTTCAATTTAGGTGTAGATTCAACCCCTTTGGGCAAGATGGAATCAAACTTTAAGATTTAGATTTGGCCCCTTTTTGAATGATGAAATCTAAATTTGAATTTAAATCTAGCCCTTTTGGACACGATGAATCTAAATTTGGGTTTAGATTTGTTCCCTTTGGGCATAATGGAATCTAAATTTGAATTTTAAATTTAGCCTCTTCTGGCATGATGGAATCTAAATTATGATTAATCGAATCTAAATTTGGGTTTTAATTTTGGCCCATTTGGACATGATGGATCTAAAATTTGGAATTTAGATCTAACCCCCTTGAGAATGATGAAATCTAAATTAAGATTTAGTTCCAGCCCCTATGAGCATAATATAATCTAAATTTTTGGATTTTGATATGGCCACTTTGGGCATGATGAATTTGAAATTTGGATTTTAATCCAATTCATTTGGACATGATGGAATCTAAATTTAGATTTTAGATCTAGTCCCTTTGGGTATGATGGAATTAAAATTTAGGTTTTAGATTCATGCCCTTTGGGCATGATATATCAAAAATTTGGAATTTAGATCTGACCATTTTAGGTATAATGGAATTTAAATTACGATTTAGATCTGCCCATTGGGCATGATAAAATCTAAATTTGAGTTTTAGATCTAGCCCATTTCTTCTTGATGGAATCTAAACTAGAATTTAATTGGATAAATTTTCTCTTTAATTGAGAATTTAATTGTTTATATTTTGCATTTCAAGGCATATAAATTGACCCATATTGATTGGAGAATTTCCCTTTGAGATGAGAGTATTTTTCTCATACTTAATTTCTTTAACATTTCAGTCAATTACTCTGCATTTATGAAGCATAATGCCTTCAATAGTTATGCATAGTATATTCTGAGATATTATCCATTTAAAGGGCCATAGGTTTTATCTATTTTGCATCGATGAGTTGATAATCTCCACTTTCAAATACTTTTCAATGAAATAAGGTCCTTTCCAATTTGGATCAAAATTTCCAACAACTCATTAATGTGGAATAATAGGTTTTTTATGTACCAGAACTAATTCACCTACTTTGAAGCTTCTTTGGCAAACAATATGGTCATGAGCTTGGGTTATTCTTGCTCTATAAAATTTTTAGATTTCATTAAGCTTATAGTCGAACTTCCTCTAAAGCTTCAAGCACTTCGAGTTCTTTTTGGATGTTCTTCTATTGTAAGTTCATTTTGAACTACTATATGGAGTGAAGGTTACTCTACTTCAAAAGGAAGTTTTGCTTCTGCTCCAAAGACTAAGAAGTATGGTGTTGCTTGTGTAGCACTTTTGTATGTAGTATGGCAAGCCCATAAAACTTCTATTAATTTCTCATGCAATTTTCTTTTATTTTTATAGAGAATTTTTTTGAGGAGTTCAACCAATGTTTTACTAAATGCTTCAGTAAAATCATTGACTCTTGAATTATATAATTAAGTATATCACCAGTCTATCTTGTATTTCTTGATGAAATACTAGATTTTGGCATTCTTGAAGGAACTATCATTATCAGATATGATTCTTGGCAGTACTTTAAATTGATAGACGATGTGGTCTTGAATGAATTCTATTATATTATCTACTTTAACTTTTTTATTGGAATTGCTTCTGCTTATTTTGAGAAGTAATTATTGGTAACTAAAATGAAGTGATATCCTCTAGACTATGGAAGATCTATTAGACCATTTATAGTAGTTCCCCAACTTACAAATAGCCAAGATGCCACTATTGAATGTAGGGCATTAGGTGGTCAATGTATTTGACACTAATGACATCTTTTCACATTTTCAATGTAGTCTTGAACCATGATGGGCCATTCAATTGATTTTAATTTTCATCTTAACACTATATTAGTGTACACCACATAATCCTTCATGAACTTCAGTCATGACCATCTTAGCTTCATCTAGTCCTAGGCATTATAACCATATTTGGTCAAATGAGCATTAATATAATGTGTCATTCATAAGAGCATATCGTAGTGCTATTTGTAAGATTTGATGAGCCTTTAATTTAATTTTAGTAATAAGTACCTTTAAGATAGGTGATGAATGGTTTTCTCTAGTCATTTTCTTTTATTATTTTTAAAATCTCTTGATTTTCTTTAGCTTTAAAAGCTTGTTGGAGGGTTGGTGCTAATGTTAGCATGCTTTATACTATTATTATAAATATCTCTCATTGAGGGTCTACCATTTCTTTAGTTAATTTGGCAAATATGTCACCCATATCATTGTTTCTTTGTGACATCCTTGTAATTATCACTTTAGGGATTTATTTTAGAAGCTCTAAAACATGCTTGTGAATAAGCACCAATTTAGGCCTATTTATCTTGAAAGTTCAGAATATTTATTAGATTATAAGCTAAGAATCTCTATAAATATGATGATTTTATATTTTTATATTAAATGTTAGCTCTAGACCCACAATTAATGCTTTGAATTCATGCTCATTATTGGTTCGAGGTATGGTAAGCATATATGAATATCGCAATAAACCACCTTATGGTGTACACATATTAAGCTAATTCTGACATGTATCGTAGATAAACCAGATAGTTTAGTTAACTTTATTGATGAAGCACCATCAAAGAAAAGCTCACATTCTAATGATTATTAAGTTTCTTCCACTTCAAAGATTTGCTCGTCTAACAATTCATCATTACATGGAGAGTTTACTGGTAAAGTATGAGTGGCTAAAAAATTAGCCAGAGCTTACCTTTTTATAGTATTTTATGAGATATATGTTATATATAATTAAAGAAAAAATACTACCCATTTAGCTAAGTGATAAGTTAGGGTAGTTCTAGTCATTAAGAAATTAAGAGGGTCAACTTTAGATGCCAAGGTTATCTTACGTGATAACATGTAGTACCATCATTTTTGTATAGCAAATATCAATGGAAAATACTACTTACTAATGGGAGAATATTGTAATTCAGCTCCTAACAGAAGTTAACTTAAATAATATAGGGCATTTTCCTTTCCTTCTTCATTATTTTAATCTAACAAAGCTCCCAATGATTATTCTAAGGTTGTTGTATATGGTATAAAGGGCTTTCTCATTATTGGTACTACAAAAATAAAGGAATGTAATAAATATAATTTTATTCTATTGAATTTAATAAATATATCCTAGATTATTGTTCTCACTATGCGATAATTCTTATTGCTCAAGAAAAAGACCTTTGAGAATTCTTCTTCATCTTTATTAAGATGGTTAGGGAGTTTATTCTTCATGTGATAGATTAATTTAGACTTTTGTAATATTATATTAGGGTTTATTTAGATCTGGGCTCTACTTCTTTTGAACACAAGAATTAATAGATAATTATCCTTCTTATCACAATAAGAGAGCACTCTTAATTAAAATTGAAAATAAATATATCTTTGATATAATTCATTTTTTGCCTATCGATATGGTGTTGATGACTGTTTAAAAAAGAAGAAAGATAGTGTCAATCAAGATCCCAATGTTTTGTCATACCGGGACTACATTCCTCTAGTCTACTAACATCAAAGTTTTGTTAGCTATAATGTCAAGGGAGTCTAATTAGCAGCCATAAGTTGCCTCATCTCAGATATCTTGAGTAAACTAGAGTTTTAGTGTAAGTGTTGTAGTGTAAGGATGTTTGCATCAAAGACAAGAGATGGATTGGACTTACATCCATAGGAAAGCCAGGATATGGAGATGTTCGTGTTGCGAATAGATATATTGGACTTATATCCCATTAAAATGTCAAAGTTATAGAGATGTTCGCATGGTGAATGAAAAGGTTGGACTTACATCCCTTTGAATTTCCAAAATAAGTTTAGTGTTCGCATGGTGAGAAAGTATATTGGACTTACATCCCTTTGGAATGTTAGATATAATTTAGTGTTCACATGGTGAATGAGTATATTAGAATTACATCCCTTTGAAATGCTAGGTAGGGTTTAGTGCTTACATGATTAATGAGTAAATTGGACTTACATCCCTTTGGAATGTTAAATCTGGTTTAGTGTTCACATGTAGAATAAGTAGATTGGACATATATCCCTTTGGAATGTCAATAAAATTTAGTGTTCGCATAGAAAACTATTAGATTGGACTTACATCTATTTGGAATTCTAGATAAGGTTTAGTGTTTGCAAAGTATACAGATAGATTGGGCTTACATTCTTTGTGAAATGCTTGATAGGGTTTAGTGTTTGCATAATGAATGAATAGATTGGGCTTACATTACACACGAAATGCCATATTTATAAGAGTATTCACATGGAAAATGAATGGATTAATTTGTTGCATAGGGGAGGCTAATTTATTATTCTAAGGGGTGCTAAAAGCACAGTGCATATCCGCTATAAGTATGAGGCTTTAGCGCTTACTAGGATAGTGCCTTGGCATTGAGTAATTAACACTATAACATTATAAGGCAAAAATTTATATGTCTCATAAACTTGAGAGTCCAGTGCTTTGGTGTTATAAAGATAGTGTTGCAACACTTAATGAAAAGGAGTAATAAAAACCAAGTTGAGTTAGTGACAATCGCCTAGGTGCTAGCAATGTAGCTCTATGGCTCCAGTCAAAAGTTGGTTTAAAATGACTAAGAGACAACCAATTGCATTTAATATTTTTAACCAACGCTATAGTGCTACATTAGAGCGCCATGATGCTTAACTATTGTATGACTCATTTTTTGTATGATGCTGGTTACAAAATTAATGATAAAAAATATCATAAATATACTTTTTTTGATAGGCACGCTAACTATTCTTGTCGACTGATGGGTGCCCAAGTGCTACATGCTTAACATCGCAGTGCTAGCTCTATGTTTCAGAAATTGAACGGCCAGCACCTTAGCGCTTCTAAATCAGCCCCTAAGATGCTCATTTTTTACTCTAAAGTTTGGTTTATTTCATGATCTTCAATACTCTTTTCTCCTTTAGACTTTATTCAACTTTAAGGAGGCAAACTTGTCAGTGAAGTACATCAACAAAGGCAAGAAAAGTGTAGTTTAAAGTGACATTAATAGATTTGTTAGTGTTAATGCAGAGAAATGATACCAGCATGTCCTTATCCAAAATATCTCATCCCAAAGAGGAGTTCCCCTAATCTAGGTGGGAGTGTGGTGAAAATCATCAACAAGCAAAAGGTGGGAGAAGCTAGCCTACGGTAACAACTCTTGCATCATTCTCATGATGTGAGAGTTCTTCACCAATACTAAGGAGCATCAAAATAATAAAAATTTTGTATGGAGAAAACTAATAAATTTTGATAATATTACTATTAATGCATATTACAAATTGCAAGATATTATTTACCATAAATATATATTTTACTATAATGATCATCTTGATTTGAATGAAATCCTTAGTTTCCTCAATGTTTGAAAATCTAATGTTTAGTGGAAATGATGGGATGAAAAGATCATCAAATTTTATGCTATTAGCTTGACTACTGAGGCCAAACCTTAGCATTATTATATTTTCTCCAAGTTAATACCCATTGGCAATATCAGCAAGGTGACTAGGGATAAAGCCATTTTAAATTTTGCAATTCGAAAGGGCTTTACTATGAATGTAGGAAATATTATTTATAATTTTATTTGTGATTTTTAATGGGTAGTACTACTATAAAGTATGGTAATAATTTTTATTTATTCTTTATGCATTGTAGCGGGTGTGCAAGGGGAGTCTCATGAAAAAGTCCTAATTCAAATGGCATTCCTAACTAAAAAAACAATCGAAGAGTTTGGTTGGAGGATTAAGGTGGGAGAATGCTCATATGCTTCTTAATCCAAATCCAAATCCTCCAAGACATTAAATGAGCAACTCCAAGAAATTGGAGGGCAAGTCTCAAAATTAAGGAAAAGAGTTGAAGAGAGCAGTCATTGATAACAGGAACTGGAGAAGAAATATGACTATTATATGGATTAATAGTAGTAGCAATTTTTATACATGGTTGAGTTTAACTCAACACTTATTCACATATTAAAAATTATGGCTTTAATAATAGTTTGAGTTAAGTTTTTTTTCTTGCAATGGCTCATCATTACACTTATTTTAGTACTCCTCAGAAGCCAGAAAAAGAAAAAGAGGAGGATGATGACTATGATTACTAGTTTTCCCTCCTTTTTTTTCTTTTTATTTGTATTTTCTTCTTTCCTCTTATTTTGCAATTTATGTAAACTTCATTTTTATAATAAAATATGTCTTTTATTTTATATTTTGTGTTCTTCATTTCAATTTTTGTTTAGTTATTTTAAGATTTAAGGTTAAGATTTAATTGAATAAAAATGTTAACCCAAAAATTTATATTGTTGGGAGAACTATGCCTCGATGTAGGAATATTAGTGCCTTGGTGTTGGGATGACGGTGTTGTGGCACTACAGGATAAGGGAATTTGATTTAATAACCAGAGAAGGTAACACTATAGGATAAGGATTTTAGCTTATGATCCAAGAGGGCTGTTGTGCAGTGTTAGATGTGCAATGCTGCATCACCATAAGATAGAGATCTTTTGACATATAACCTAAGAGTTTTGCCATGTGGCACCCGATGGGTAGCATTGTGAAACTATAAGTTAGAGATTTTTGAAATATAACTTGAGAGGGTAACACTGTGGTGCCTTATGGGAGGCATTGTGGCTCTATAAGTTGTAGAACTTAGATTTTTAATTTTACAAAAGCTTATGTTTAAGCACTAGAAAAATTAGTACTACATAGTTAATGCAGTGCCTAAGCACTTTAAAGAGAGTGCTGTGCCACTACAACTGAATGTTTCAACCTTACAACCAAGAGGGCAGCACTTAAGCACTATAGATTCAACATTATGACACTGATTTCTACACCTCGGGGCAATGTACAACACTGAAGCACTGTGAAGCTGGTTACGATGGATTCAAATTACCAAAGCTCAAAGATGCAGCATTATACATTAGTGTTGAGGCATTATGAGTTTGAAGACTCTATTTTTAGGTAATTTCTTGAGGGATTTGAAATTTTTATGAAATTTTTACACTATAATGATTTAGCAATGCTAGATCTTGTAATTTTTTTAGTGCAAAAGCACCCTTCTCCCTTGTTCTTGATCCAAGATCGATGGAGGGAAGATTTTCATCTCACGCTATAGTAAAGCTCAATAATGATGGCCTTCAAATCTCAAGATTCTTGAGATTTAGGTTTTTGGGAATGCCTAAAATATATTTAGTATAATTGAGTTCTTTTCTCTTACTGAAGATCCAAGATTGATGGAGAGAGGATCTTCATTGCACGATAGATCCATGATCAACGGTGGAAATATTCAAAATTTTTATGTGAGAAAAAATATTGCATAAAAGAAGCCATTAATTTCAAGTTTACTTGGAATTACTGGTAGGACAACCTCAATCTTGTCTCGTGCAAGACGAAGACACCTCTTATAGTGGAAAGAACACACTATTGAGAGGTGAGAGTGCAGTAAATGCAAGAAAGATCTAGAAGTGGGGAGAAGTGGAGGAAGAACAAAGAGGGTAAGAAACCCCCTTTTCTTACAAGGGTTAATTTTTAATAGCTTCCATTTTTGAGTTAGTTTCCACTCTATAACCATTTCCACTCTCCTTCTCTATGTATTTTTTGTTACTAGGGATGCCATTAGTGGGAGCAATTAAATTTCATGAATTTTTTCATTTAAAGGGGTCATGATAGTGCTTAGGCACTAGAATTACATTGCCATAACATTTTATTGTTTAAGGAGGCAACTAACAAGAGTGGTTATCTTTCTTGAAAGTCACAATAGTGCCTAGGCATTTGGATTATAACACTGTGTCGCTCTTGGTCAAAATTTATTTTATTTTATTATTTTTAGATGCAAACAAGCTTCAACCTAAAGGTATTTAGGTAGTTTATACTCATAAAGCATATATTTACTTAATTCAATTAATACCCTAATTTTTCTTTCAAGCACTCCAATCTACTAGAGAGTTCTAGGAATAAAAAATTATGTCTAATTTCATATTCATCATAATAATCCTCAAATAAATTTTTTTTAAATTCTCCTCCATGATCATTTTGAATCATATTTATAAATTATTCTTATTCTCTTTGAATGTATTTAACAAAATTTCTAAAATTTTCAAATGCATCGCCTTCATTAGCTAAGAATAAGGCCTAAGTATATCTAGAGAAATAGTCAACAATCACAAATCTATAACTCTTACAACATAAATTAGTAGTACTAACAAAATCTAACAAATCCATGTGCAATAACTCTAATGGTATAAATGTAGAAACAATATTAATGCTTTTTAAAGGATTTTTATGTGCTTTCCATTAATACACACATTGCACTCATATTTAGACTGAAAATTTAATTTAGGCAAACCAACAACCAAATCAAGTTTTGCAATTTTATTGAATCTGTGCATATTGATATGACAAAGTCTTCTTTTTCATAGTCAAACATCATCTTGAGTGCTTTTAAAGTAAAGTAAATTCAAGTTCAAATCATAAGGACTATCTAAATTAGGTAAACCAATATTTTACATTTCTGTTCTACTGACAAAATATTTTCATCATTTTTAATAACATAATACGATGCATGAAATGACACATTTATGCCTACATCATATGATTGACTAATGGAAATGAAATTACACTTCAATACTTATGAAAGAGAAACTCTATCTAGAGTTATTGAATTCTTACATCAGGATCCAATATTGATAATTTCTCCTTTGGCATTATCTCCAAAAACAACGACTCCACTATCATTTAACTCTAGTGTTTTGAACATTTTCTTATCTTCTGTCATATGTGTTGAACATCCACTGCCCAAGTACCATGCACCTTCTTTGATCTTGCTTTGAATGCATTCCTACAAGAAAAAAAATGAAATGTCAACTTTTGGATCCCAAACATGTTCAGGTCCAAGTTCTATAGAAGAAATAAATGCTTTATGTTGTGTAATGAGTGTTTAGCACCTTTTAGTACTCAAATGAAAGATGATCTTGCATGAGATTTTAATTTATTTAGATAAAAATTAAAATAATTATGAGAAGTGTGAACATGTGATTCAATCTAGCTTTTAAAATAATCTTTTCTTTTTTTAATTCTACTAAAGATTTATTCTTCCTCTTAAATTAATTACATTCAATTTTCAACCTTGAAAAGTGCATGTATAGGTTCTTGTGTTCTCTTTCTAAAATTTTATATTTTACTTTTAGTTTTCTTACTCATGAGCCAATTCATTAAAAGCATCATCCAATTAATCATATGAAATGTCATCACATACCTCATGAGGGACAAAAGCGACCTCTCTAGTTGCCATCAAGCATAGATTGATCTCCTCTTCCATTGAGCTAGCACTTGTATTATCAACAATTTGGATTTGCGCAAAGTTCTATCATCTTCTTCCTAACGAACTTGTTCTCTTTCATATCCTTCTTCTTTTCATGATCCTTCTCCTTTTTATTTTAATTACTAAGCTCTGGACACTCACCTTTAACATGTCCAAGCTTTTTACAATGATAGGAAATGATCCAACCACCTGCAAAAATTTATTTAGTTTGTAATTTATGAAATTTAAATTTTCCATTCCTTTAGAACTTCTTTCTAAGCAGGTTTCCAAGTCTCCTTGAAAGCATTGGCACTTCATCACTATCCACTTTTGAACTAGAAGTGGTGTCTTCACTAACACATCTACTTGCAAAGTAATTGTTTTTCCTTTCTCTTTCTTTTGGAAAATTTCATTTAGTTCCTATTGGGTAAGTACCTGTTCATGTGCTATAACAGAACAAAAAAATTGATCAAGTGGATATGAAGTCAAATAATTAGCTTCACTAATTATCATAACTTTAACATCCCATTCTTTTAGAAGAAATCTTAATATATTATAAAGTAGGTCTTTATTTTTATGAATCTTACTCCTTTCTTTAGAATTGGCTAGTCATCTAGAATACCTCTGAGCTAATATCACTTAGAAAGATATGAATCTTAGTTTTTTCTTTTTAAGTTAGCTTGTGAAAGAAATTATTGTAGTCAAGATAAGAAGAAGCATGTTGAAGCCATCTTCTCTAGCTACTGTGACTGTGTTAGGATTAGATTCCTCATTAAATATTTTCCTAATAATATCTTTATTTTTTTTTTAGAGATGAATGAATATAAGTTTATTGACCTCACTTTTGGAGTGAAGAATAACTCTTCTCATCTTAGACTTTGGAATCTTCCTTGGCACTTGGTCTCCTTAGTGATAAGACACTTCTAGTGATTAAGAGAACACTAAACCTTAGCTTAGAGGCTTAGAGAACATAACCCTGTGCCCAAGATACACTTTAGGACAAATAGGTTCTACCTATCCTATGGCCTAAACCAAGAACCATGCCTATTCACTTATCTAAATCTAAGACTCACATAAATGAAACATAACCAACCTCAAACCTATTCAATTAATTATAATTGAATTTGGTTTTCCAATCCAAGCTCCAACCCAAATTAACTTGGACCTAAGTTAGCCCACTTAACCCAAAAGGTTCAAATGAGCTAAAACCTAATCAAGCCTAAATCAATTGCAACCAAGGCCACTAATCAACTCTAAATCTATCATTGAACCCCTATCAACACCTAATTGACACCAACTGAACCCAATCAACCTAATTGGTACACTTTACCCAATATGTCCAAAATGACCAAATTGATTCAAGCTTCAATCCAATCCAAATTGGATTGAACCAAACCACCCAATTCCTTCCATAATGATTATTGATATTATATAATTAGCCAATTACAATCAATTATGTCAAACTAAACCAATTTGATCATTTGACCCAAGTTGACCCAATTTAACCTAAAAGGCTAAATTGGGCCAAATCATGCTCCAAGCCTAATTAATTACAATCAATGACTCCCATCAACCAAAAATTGACTATTGAACATGTTCCAACCCTCAATTGAACCCAATTTGGTCAAACCAACCCAATTGACCTATTTAGCCTAATTTGACCTAAAGGGTCAAATTGAACCAAATCAATCAATAATCCAAATCAATTCAAACCAACACCTACAATCATTCCTAAATGATTCATTGAAAATAAACCTAACTTATGCCGAAGCAAATTTGGTCAATTTGACCAAATTGGTCAACTTAACCCATTTGACCCAATTTAGTTTAATTGGTAAACCCAATTAAACCAGTTATATGGGTCAAAATGAGCCAAACAAAACCAAACCATGTCCAAATCCAACCAAACTTGGCATGACTCTTCCTTGGGTCACTATGGGCCTGTCCAAGTGGACCCAACCCATGGTTTACTCAATTTAGGTCAAATCTCTTGAACAAATACACCAAATGGGACAAAATCTCCATTTTGATGGGTTCTCCCACTCCCCATGCCATGGAAACCTCCTTTGGCCCTTCTTGGACAATAGGACTACTGAGCTAACCTAACCCAAGGCTCTTGGGTTCAGCCTTTGGCCATGACAGGGTGAATTCACCCATGGCATACCATTGGTCCACCTAGGGAAGGTGGTACACCCCATGCTAGCTCATGCTAGCCTATGCCACTCACTTGGCTACTTAAGCACCTCCACCTCAGCAATCCTGTACCACCTTTGGCCACCTACCAGGGTAGATCACTGCGAAAGGCCAAACCAATATTAGCCCTTAGTTCTCTACTCCCCCATCGATCAAACTTTACAGAGACCTTCCTCAGGGCATTCCTCATAGTTTGAGCCTTTTACCCGAGCTCATTGCAGATCCCATCACCAGTGAGAGCAACCACCAAGTGAAATTGAGAGCCCCATCCATCCAACCTCACCCAAACTCCACCGAACCCAAATTAACTCTTTTTACACCTTCACCACACTACAGCAGGCCAAAATGAATTATTTCTCGAGTGATTCAATCACTGGAAAGCATCCCTAGACCAACTTCTATGAACTGTGGAGACATTTTTTCTACAGAGGAATTGGAAGACAGGAAGCTCGAGATCTTCTTGAAAAGGCTTCATCTCTTTAAGAGGAAGTTACCACTATTGACAAACTGTCAATCTCTAGCTCTAGAAAGGTAAAATTTTGGGAACCATAGAATTTCCCCTAGGTTTGGTCTTTTTCAAAGTGAAATGTGATTTCATGTGATTTCCATCATAGTATCCCTCTAAATTTTATCCCTAAATATTTTGGAGTTGATTTCACTATGAAATGAGCTGCAGTGAGCTCAGATTGAGTGACAGAAGGTTGATGTTGTCCATCTTTCGGTGCTCGGGGGATGACGAATTATCGACCATCTATTCTACGATATTATAATGGACGGTTGTGTTTAAATGTGCTAGAATTCTTGATTTAATTATTTTAAAATCACAAGATTAATCTTGGCTGCCCGATTCGAGATCGGATGGCCAAGCCAAAATTGTGTCCACCGCCACTGAGGTAGCTGCCACATTGGTCTTTTTAAAAAACCAATGTCGTGGCATCACATGGAAAGCACTGTTACTTCAGCGTTCGCATTTTACTGATGTTTTATGTGGTTAATTAGGTTTTAAAAATATAATTAAATTGGTAGAACTTCAAAAAATCATAATTAATTGTAAAAAATTGAAAAATACAAATAAACCTATTTTGGAAATGTTATAAAGAGTAGAATTTATTAAAAACAAAATCCCTAAATATTTGATCAATGAATAGTGCATAATTAAAATTTTAAATCTAGGTTAACTACCTTAGTTAAGGCTTAATTACTTGGCTAATTAATTTCAAATTTGGTGAAATAGTTATATGGAATATTCTTTGCCTCCCATAATTTTTTTTGGAATTATTGGTCATATAATTTAAAGAATGTGGAATTTTCAATCCTAATTACCCTAAATAATCAATTTAATATTCATTAAATTGCCTAATAGTGAAACTTAAATAATTAATGATAATTAATCACTATAAATAGTGGGAATAGTGAGAGGAAATAATTTAGACCTCTTTCCTAATTACTTTTTTAAATTCATTTCCATAGGACGGTTAATTAACATGTGTAATAATTAGATATTAATCAAGAAAATTAATGAGCAATTAAAAATCAAATTGAGTTAATCGTTGTTTCAGATAATTTAAATGTAATTTATTAATTTTTCCCTTTATGTGTTTAATAACATAAAGTCATTAAGGAATTTATGGTTAACCCATTGGTGTGGGAAAACCATAAGAGTACTTAACTTAGATTCTTTTCTTCTTTAATCTAATTAACTCTTAAGAAAATTTTAATTTCTCATAAGCATATCATTAGAGGCTTATTATTAAGTGATTAATCAAATTAAAGAAGCTTAGGGAAGGGTAATTAAATTGATTGCTTAATGACTTGAACTTAATCAATCCATAAAACTTACTTAATCACTTTCCTTAAATACATTAAGTCACTAATGTGGGATAGAGAAAACACTAAATGCCATTTCTCCTCTGTAGGTTTTGATAATTCAAACATCAAAAATCAAATTTCATGAAAGCTTTGGTTAATTTTAAAGAAGTTTGTTTGTATTGATCGTCCTTGAGAATTACTGTGATTGAATGTATTATATGGAAATGTTTAGTCATTCCTTTTCAATCATTATAATTTTTTATGCCATTTGGTGCCATACATTCATATTTTCAAAATGAAATCAAAAGAATATGGTTATATTCAAATTGCACATGTTGGACAAATATTATATGGTGTGACTATTATCACTAATACATCCCAAATTATTTTCAAAGTTATAAATTAATGGTAAGAATCCAAGTTAATGTTGGCTATGAATACTCAATACAATTTACATTTAAACATGGTAAAATATTATTTTATTTTCAAAATTCATGTGTATGTCTACATATGTTTGATGATGAACAAGTATATAGTCTGGACATCCCGGGAATATGAGGCTTTAAGTAGCCCAAAAGAGATCTTAGATAATCTCACTTCCCCGTGTTAATGATGACAAGTACTTGCTTAATTTTATTCATGTGTACGCATGTACTATAATGTGGATAGAACTTTATTTTACATTATTAATTAATTTGCAATTATACAATCTTTGCATAATTTTTATTCTTATGTTTATGTATATGTTTACATGTATTTAAGATAGTAAGTATATAGTCTGGACATCTTGGGAACATGAGGCTTTAAGTAGGCCCAAGGAGGACTTCCCTGGTTTAACAACGACACATACTTACTTAAATATTTAATTCATGTGTATATATGCCTAACTAAAGGATCAAATCTCTCTTTTCTACCAAAATACATGCATTAAGAATCATCAAGTGTGAAAATATAAAAAAAATTCATGTATTGATAAGTAATGTTAAATTAAATATCATGAGTAATAAAAATAAAGAGATGTGTATGCTATTGATAATGAAAAGGAATGATGAAATGTTATCTATGTGATAATGATTAAATTTTATTAATCCTAAGATGCATTTCATGTTTGAATAAGATTCTTTAAGATTAACCCAAACTTAGGTTTAATAAAAATATTTGATAAGCCATTCATTAAAAGCAACCAAAGTCATAATAATATACCTTTAGGAAATAACTTAGGATAGGGATGAAGGAGGTCAAACCTCATTCCTCTCTTTATAATAATTAGATGTTAAATATGCATCAAATGAAACCAAGAAAATACAAATTAAAATTAACTAATCCTTTCAATAATTTGAAGTGAAACCTCCCCTAATATTTAACTTAAATCCAAACTTTAGACAACCATACATCTAAATCTTAGCTAAAGACATACCACACCGAACCTTAACACACACATTAGAATACTAAGCCACCACTTCTAGCTCCAAGTTAGGCCAGTGTATATTATGGTGTTATGTTTTATTTTATGATGTAATATTTTAGATAGGATGCTAGGTCATTAATAGCCTAATGATATTTTTTGTATGCCATTAAGCTAAAAGGGTCGCTGAAATAATAAATAAACATAAATGTTCTTGCTTGCATGTTGTTTATGCCCATAAGCATATTCCAATTAGGATAAGTGGGCTTGGTTACCCATGTACAAGGTGCTAAGTTCAAATATATAAAATATAATTACTTGTCTTGTATGTTTTTTCAACTAACATCTTTTTGGTATGTGTAGTTAGATTTTATTTTTCATAAACATGTAATTTTTACAATATAAATTATGATTAGTGCTATGGGGTCTAGGATGAGCAGTGGATAGAAGAAAAAGACCTGGGAGGCCCTGTGAAACCTAGATCTAAACTAATCCAAAAGAAGAGAAGGTACTAAAGACAAGAAGTTGAAGACCCCCATAGCATCTATTTCATTGTAATTTTAATTTTCTTTTATAATTTGGGTTGTATAAGGGTAGAACTCGACTACTCAATTTCTTTCTGGGGAGTATGGTGGTACCCAGCCGCACTGAGCTTTTATTCTTTTATAAAAATTCAAAATTTTGATTATTATGTTTAGTTTGTGCAATAGAAATGACATGCTTTTCATAGGTTTTATAAAATTTGATGATTTGATGTGTGGCCTAGATGTGATAGGCTCTTTAGGATAATATCAAAATTTCTATTCTCACTAAACAAGTCATAGCTAGATTTTAATTCAACTCAAAACCTCACCTTAAAGCCTAGGTTTATAATCAAGATAAATAAAAGATTTAACAACCCTTTAATTGAATGTTGAATGTTATAACATCATACATATCATCTTGTTTCAGTCTGGAATTGGGAGGGTCTCCATTCTTGCATGATGGTTATCCTTTAGTCATCCTTCCTCCCATTGATTTAGCCTATAAACTTATTTCATCATGCATATAGGCATAATTGTGCTAAGCCTTAGTACACAATGAATGTGTCAAAAAGGTGTAAAAATATTATAAACTTTTGCATTAATCTAAGTCATGTTTTTATACCAATCAAGACCTAGTCTCTTAAGGATTGAGTTTATGACTCTAATTTTTTTCCTAACTAAATAATAGCTTAATTATGTTCCATTTACATAATATCAACCTACATGGCTTTAATGTGTTGGAGGTGTTGAGCCACTCCAAGCAGAAAGTCGGCATATGGAGTAGAGGTCCAAAATGCCTTCTATTTCCTTAGTATTAAGTCCCCACCTCTTAAGCAATTTCAAGATATTGCATTGATGGATTATGAGCCCAAACATTCTAATAAAGATTTCAATTTCAATAAAACTAAATCATCTATTCTAAACATATAAAGCCTCACTATAGAGTAGACTGAAGCACTCACTAGGCTTCCTAGTATCATGAGTGCTTCCTACATATTTTCCTTAGGAACCAGTAAATAAGTCTTTCTACTTGGACTCTCCCACTTGACTTTCATAAATACCCAATCCTTTGATAGTCTAGCTTTGAAATCTTTGGGGATATTTATTGACTACTTGAATTGAGAGTATTCTTAAGAAATTCCCATTTCCTAAAATATAATTAATTATGGAAGCTTCCTTCAATATGGAGTTAAAAAACCTAGCATAGAATAAATCCTGCTTTGCTTTACCATTTAAAGTAGGGGAAAGAACTATGGTATATACGAAGACCCATCTACCTTAAGTGTTCTTATTAGGTGATTATATTCATTATAGGGTGATGTTTCCATCTTTCAAGATAGTACATCATACCTTAATATCATACTTGATCACTTCAATAAGTATCTAGTACGATCTGCATGGTGTCTTTACAATTCCAAACTAAAATACCACAAAGTTCTCTAAGAATGAGTCATTCTAAGTTAGAATAAACTTAAGGCATGTTTATGTCTATATTTCACAATAAAATTCAAACTAAAATCAAAACCAAAATTAAATCTTAATTTTAAAACCAATTTCAAACACTTTCAAGCTTATGCTTGTATTTTTCTTAATTAGTTCAGTTAATGCTAATATGTGTAGTGTACTATAGTTAGTCCACCACACATTTTAAGGGTCCATTTGTTTACCTCATTTTTTGATAAGGTTAACATCATCCTTAACTCTAGTAATTAAGACACCTAATCATAGATTAGTAGATTCTTGACTAGGCACTTATGATACTGTACTAAGTTATCATAGTAAACCTTTCTAGGATTTAACCTAATCCAATAAGGATTAGTGAATCCAAAACAAACTCAAAATTAAACTCAAAAGTGATTAAATCAAACAAATCTAAAATCCAACTGAACTTATTTTTTAGTGAATGGTCTTTTTTTTTAATATGATAAACTTGAAAGTGCAAACCATCATATAAGAGAAAATAAAATTACAGTCTTCTAATATATGGTATTTCAAGAAGATCTCCTTTGAGTGCTGTGAAAATTTGAGGTATAGGTCTAGAGGAGAAGATGGGCTCTCCCAATTGAGAGCCCATTCTTGCCAAGATGTTAGCTAGATGTTTGCCTTTTCTATGAATATGATTGATATGAAAATCAGATAATTATACCAAAAGAGAGATTTAAGTTTGAATGTAGGTGAAATACCAGGGGTGAGTTACTTCCTTAGAAATATGCTTGCAATAACTAAAGGAGTCGGTCTCCATCCAAATGCTAGGTAGGTGAAAAGCTGTTACTAATCTTAAAGATGTAAGGCATGTCATGGATTTAGCATAGAGAGAATTATTTGCATATCATGGAATGGAGAAGTTAAATATGCATTGGACCTTGTGATATGAATATTGCTCCAATACCGCAACTATAAGGGACTTAAAACTGCCATCAATATTGATTTTAATGCATCCTTCAACTAGTTTTCTCCAATGCACTAGTATAGTGTTTTGAATATTTCAAGGGGGGACACTGAGAAGGTTTGCTCATTCTCTATTTAGATATAAATCAATATGGTTTTTGATTCAATACATTGATTCTCATGCTTGTTTAAATTCTTTGCCATCCAAATGAAGAAAATGGTAATATGGGGTATAACATAATTAAGATTAGCTTTATGAGCATTGAAAATTTTCCATTATTGTAGGAAATTCTGAATGGACCTAGTATTTGGTATTTGAATTTGGTAGATAGTGTGTAATTCTATCCAAATCTCCATACAAATGGAGCAGTTTATAAATAAATACTATAAGCTCTCCTCATCTCTTTCACAAGGGTGGCAAAAAGATTTTTTTTAAGCCCTTTAGGTTTTAGTTTATCATCAATTGGAAGGAGCTGGTACCATAATCTCTAGCAAAGGAAAGGAAATGAAGGCTTGATAGTTGCACTCCAAAGGGTAGGCTATTTTTCGGTATGAATGCTGATTTGTTGAAGGACAGTGGATAGAATTTTTTATAGGGATGAATTATTAGTGTTATACTTTAGCAATACTTTATCAGCAATATGTGGATAGATTGGGATGCTACAAATTTCCTTTGTTAGGTGTTTTATGCCCTTAGCTTTGGAAGGTCCCTGCTTTGATTAGTCCAACTAAATTCCAATTGAACTTAGGCCAAGGTAAGTGGGGTGGTCAACCCAATTAACTTACCTAAGCTTAAAATCACCTAAACCCAAAGAAATTCAAATAAAAAATTGAAATAAAATGAAAACATAAAGTCAATGTATGAATACAAATTGATTGAAAAATAAATGTAAATGAGGGTTAAGATGGTCAATCATTTGACCTAAGGTTGACCTATGTGTGTCCCCATCCCACCAAATCAAAGGCCAATTCACTAAAATTTGACCAAATTAAGTCATTTTAAAACTCACATTTATCCAATAAGCATGATCAAATTTAATTAGAGTTTTTAACATGATTTAATTGAGTCAAATTGATCATGTAACTCAATTAAATTCAACCTAACCCATTCAAGACAAAATGAGTCAAATTGAAACAAAAGTCAAACTCTAACCTAAATCTTATAAATTACATCAATTAAAAAAAACATAAATGATAAAATAAACATAATTAAAACTTTAATCCAAATCCAATCCATCTAGTAGAAAAAACTAAACTAAGAAGAAAAAAAAAAGAAAAATGATGCTTAAGTGAACTAATTCAAGGCATCTGAATCTAAACCTAATTCAAATGAGTTTATTTGGATCATGAACCATTCTAGGCTTGATTTAGATAACTAATCATTAATCCAAAAGGATGTATAATGAGTATTGAGCACACTTAACCCAATCCAAGTGAAGCTAAACCCAAATGGATCAAATGTAGCCATTTGAGCTCAAACTTAATTTAATCACATTGGAATTAACATAGACTCATTCTAAGGTGAACCTAAAGTGATTAATAACCAAGATTAAAGAGTCTAAAGAGGTATCAAGCCAAACTAAAAGCAAAGGAATATGTCATGGAGAGGAAGAGGACAAATTGAGCTTAGTCCTTCCTAAACCTTCCAAAATTCCTTCCATCTTTGCAATCTTAGTGCCTCCAAGGATTCAAATGGAGGTTTTGACTTGCTCACCACCTTTAGCCTCATGATTACAGTGCAAGTCCTTGTGGAAAGTGACATCCATGAAAACCAATAATGAGACCTCTCACCCAAGCTTAAAAACACAAGGGGACATCGAATTTCTCTTTTGCTTTGATTCCATCACCTTCTCTAAGAAAATTCAAACTCAAATACACCTTCCCTCTCCTCACATGATTCTCTAATCATTCCTGACACCAAATTCTGATGAACTATAATGGACATCCATCTCCAAGATGATCCAAAAGGAGGCAAAGCTCTATCCTTATTCGAAAGGCTTTGTCTCACTTCCTTGAGTGATTTCAAAATACAAACCACTATTTAGACCTCATACTAGTGAGGTTTGGCTAAAATCAAACTCTTTTTAATTTGCATTGGTAAATAGTTCTGGATCGATGGATGATTATTTTCTTTAAATGTTTCAAATGATAAGCTTCATTTTAATTAAAAATATCCCCTTCAATTAAAATAGTCAATCAACATAACCATGATCAGAGTAGACCTTATCAACTTTACTTATTTCTTAACAAAAGATCAAGTCTATAATTTGCATTTATGAATTTAAATTTGAGGCACAATGCTTTAAAAATTGAATAGTAATGACTCCCTCTAGCTGAACTCTATAATCGACACAACCATCACTAGAGAATTAAGAGATAGTCATCTTACTGTCATATGATAGAATTAGCTTCTCATAGATTTTAATCAAGTTGAGAAGTTATGATAACATCATTGAGTTTGTTAACATGTACCTAGTCAGTAGACCCAACTGAAAAATCAACATATGAAGCATTCTTAGACATTAATTTTAAGCATTTAATGCTATCTCGGGGCCCATGAAAAATATATTATTTATTTATCAAATTTATTATCATTTAAATATTCTAGGAGTTAAAATTGAGATTGTATTAAATAATAATTTTTAACTCAAAATTGGTGATATTAGGAGAATAGCATCTCAGCACTGAGGCATCAACATTGTGGTGTTAAAAGGCTAGCACTGTGGGACCATAAGATAAGAAAATTTGATATTTATACCTCAAGGAGGTAGTGTTGTAGTGCTATATATAACACACTGTGACACTATAACATAGCGATTTTTGGCTTATTACCCAATAAGGTAGCATTGTGGCTCTAGATATGCGGCATTGCGGTGCTATAAAATAAGAATATTTTGTATTATAACTTAAGAGGGTGGCACAAGAATGTCTTATCAGTAGCACTGAGGCACTATACTGATAGGACTTAGAGTTTAAAATTTAGAGAAGTCAGTGTTCAAGCATTGACATTATTATAAAATTAATGCAGTTCCTTAGTGCTTAAGAGACAATGTTATGGTGTTATAAATGGATGTTTTGACCTTACAAAACCTAAGAGGCCAACACTTAGGCACCATATATATAATGCTACAAAGTTTAGCACCTTGGTGCCATATAAGGCACTGCAGCACCATGATGATATTTAAATTTTTGAGAGCTTAGTGCTACGACATTATCAAGTCCAAAATTTCCATTTTTCTTAATTTTTATGGGGAATATTAATTTATTTATTAAAATTTTGGCACCATATTAGCTTAGTAATGCTAAATTATTTATATTTTAGTGCAAAATACTCTTCTCCCTTCTTTCAGATCTAAGATTGATGGAGGGATGATTTTCTTCTCACACTAGAATCAAGTTCAACAATGGATGTCTTCAAGTTCTATCTCATGCAGGAGAAGAGTGTCTTGTAATAGTAATAAGAAACTCACTGTGGAGAGAGGGAGTGCTGGAGACTGGGAGAAAAAAAGGTTGTAGTAAAGAATAGGGAGACATTGAATGGTAGTTTCCCCCTTCTTATAGAGGTTAGGGTAACCGTTCCCACTTTTTGTTCATGGTCTTCTCGTCTTCTAACCATTCACAATCCTCTGCTCTAGGAAATTATAGCTATCGGGGAGTTGGTGAGTGGGAAGAGTTTCTAGAATCTATAAAGAGGCAGCATCAGTGTTTAGGTGCCAAAAATGTAGTGCTGCAATGCTTTGGGCCCAAAATGTTTTTTATGCGAATAGTAAGTCAAAGGGTGGTGCAAAGACAATGGAAAACAAAGAAGTACATACTTCAAAGGACATTTATGACTCGATGAAAATAGAGAGAGTGAAAGATCATTAACCATTTGTTTGCCACTTTCTCCAACACCTTCATCTATTAGATACCCACCTCAAGAAAAGTCATCATGCTTGTTAGAAAGGGAAGAGGATCAGCAGTGGTCATGATGATGAAACTTTGACAAACAAGAGATTTGAATGCTACTGCAGACCTTGTTTGTCATGTCATGTATTTTTAATAGCATTATTAGAAATTGTACAGTCTCATTTTGTTGACCATTCAACAAGAAGATGCAATGGAAAGGTTCAGGCTCCAGACCAACTTTTTCCCACAATATAAAAGTATGAAGCTGGTGATATTCTCCATTCAGTTAGGAGAGACTTGAGTTGGCATGATCCTATAAAATTTTAGAATCTCAACCAACTCATAAGCAAGAGGGAGCCATAACCTACTTTTGAAGTGGTCAAGTGGGGTGCATAACTTATGCGATCAAGTTAGTTTGAACTGCTCATCCTTGTTACTTACCCACACTAAGAATTCAAGATTTCTTTAACAATAGTTGTGGAAGATGAGGGTCACCAATGAAAGATTCAAGTTAGACACTTATTTGGCATCAACTTACAAGAACATGGTTGTTGCCTCCCTCGGAACTACCATTTACATCGATCAAAAAGGGAAAATCACTTTTAAGAGGAAACAAAGCCTAATCCACTCAGTAGAAATAAAAGTTGCTCTCTCGAAGATCAAGTAATAAATACTCAATTGATCATGATAAAAATAAATCTATAGACATAGTAATCAATTCTTGGTAACTAATAAGTGTAAAATTTGTAAAAATTTTATGTAATTAAATGCCTTTGCCATATTTTTATTTGTTAAAATATGTTAACTTTAAGTATATTTTATGTTGTAAAAAACTTTTTTTAAAATATGAAAAAGGGGAATTTAGACACAACACTTAGGCACTACCAAAGCAGTGCCATAGCATTAAAAATGGCCTAAATTAGAAAAAATTGATAGCGAAGACAATGCCTAGGTGCTATAATAGCAACACTGCGACACTAAATCAAGCTCATTTTGGGACATTTAGACAACAAGCTCAGCACTACAGTGCTGGTGTGCTTGACTGGAGGCAGAAATATGATGCAGAAGCAACAAGCACAACACTACATCGCTCTGTCAATAGTGTTGCAACACTAAATCCAACGTTGTAGTGCCGAATCAACATCATCATAATGCTACGGCTTGACATAAAAAATTAGTATTATTTGAATGACAATTTCAAGCAGTTTTGAAGTAGTTTTAATAAGAACCAATAAATAACTTATCAGGTCTACCTTTACGCTATAAATAGGGGAACTTCTTAGTGTTAAAAATTTTTTGGCAAGTGGTGGAGTGTAGTGTAAGTGTGTGAGTTTTTATAAAGTACTTAGAAAGTGGCACTCTAAGTGTTGTGTGGATAGTGTGGTAGTGTGCTCTTCTTAAGTGGCAAAGAAGGAGATCAAACGCAAGGATTTTTTGTGGGGGATGATTGATTTTTTTTCACGTAAAAGTAGTAGAAGATCATGAAGAGTGGACTTAGAAGACTTAATTGGTGTGCTCTTTCCTTTCTTCTCTAATTATCCTACATTTTACTTTACAATATTTAATAAGTTTTCCTTCTACTCTACTATAAAGCACTAATCCCATAAGGTGCTATAAATTTATATGAGTTTTTGGATGTTTAGCATTCTATTAAATTATGTTTGTGGATTAATATATCATGATTTTTATGAAATTTACAATTTTCTTTTCTTCATGATTTTTTTAAATGTGATATGACCAATATTAAATTTAAAATTATGTACGATCTAGAGAAATCGATTGAGAGAAGAATAATTAGGAAAATGGCAAACGAATGAACTAAATAGCCATTAATGTGCTAAATCATTATGAAGTGCTAAATAGCCATTAAACATATGACTATTTTAATATTAACATTGATTTCAAAAAAAATATGGGTAATGCAACCAATCAAAATTTAGTTGGCACTAGAAAAAAAGGCTGGCTAAAGGGATTGATTTGGTTATACTTGTTTAGACATAAAAGGTATAACATTTCACTCCTGATTGATACTATAAGCTTAAAATTAATTTTACTACTTAGTTTAATAGAATAAATAATCTAAAAAATATATAAATTTAGAGTACCATTTTCAAAATTAAGAATAACAAATATATTTTCTATAAAAATATAAAAATTATTCTTTTTAATAAAATGTTTTTTTTTGGTAAAATAGTAGATAGTTTTTTGACTTAAGTAATCTATATTTTGTTAGATAAAAATTAGGTTTTTAAAAAGATTAGTATTTAACTTAATACAAAATTTATATAAAAATTTTGCCTTAATCATTATGGAAATAATACTCTACTCAATCTATATTACTTGATGCAACACATACACTTACATATAAGAGAAAATACCAATCAGTAACGTGGATGTCATAATAGGCATTAAATAAAGAGATGGTCACTCGATCTCGCTAAATTCTCAAGAAATTCAAATTATGACAAAAAATAATTAAGAATTCTAATTCACATCTCAAAGGAAACTTGATAAAGAAAAAGGAGAGCAGAAAAAGTAACTCTTTTATTACTAAAAGCACAGAAAGTAAGTACATTATGCACCCACGACAACCCTTATACATCATTTTTGAGTAGCATTTTGATAGGCTCTAAGTGCCATTCTTCAAATAGTCTACCCTTCTCATACATATAATAAAAAAAGTTAGCACCTGAAATGAAGATAGAAGTCTCTTGCAACTTGATCGAATATTGAAGTAAGGTTTGCTTGGCATTAATAGTTGTAAAGATTCTTTGAGACTCCACCTCCAAAGACTGCCTTCAATTCGACTCCATCTTTATTATTGACCATAACTCACTTAACTCCTACTTGGATGAGTCCAAGGCCTTTCCAAAATAAGTAAACTTCCTCTATAAAATAGCATGCTCAGATCAGCCCCCTGTAGTTGAGAAGACTCACCACTTGTAGATTTGTCGCTATCTTTATGAACAAAAGGAGGGAAACTTGCCCACATAGCTTGCTACTTAGGTAAATCTAGTCACTCCATTAAAGGATAGGGTGGGTGTCTCGGTGGTTGTTATTTAGGGAAGGGAACTCTCTCCTAAAGCTTCATTGGGTACCATCAAGTTAGCCTATGCCGAAGGTGGAGTCACCTCTGGATGATAAAAAATGATTTTTTATAGAAAAATCAGACTGGTATTTTAGTGAGTTAATTTGCTAAGGGTCAAATCCTAAAAAATGGAAGCCACTACTCAAGCAAGTGAATTTTCTCATCATTTGGATTATAAAAAAGAAACTTGTCCATAGTGAGATAAATAAATTTCTCAAGATTGTCTGGATTGTCAAAATAAATAATTTGAAAGGTTGTTGAGTGCCCATCATTGCCTTCAACCGACAAATGTACACTCATCATGCTTGGCTGCAATGAACTCAGGAATTTAGAAGCACTAATAAAATAACCTAAGATACTAAATAAAGATAAGTCTTACTTCAACAAGGCAATCCTCCACAATTATCTTCATGAAGATGGTTATTGTCAACCTACTTACCATACCCTTTCTATGTATGGTTAGTGGAATATCATCTTCCTCCTCTTGGACAATAGTAACTTGAGTAGAAGGCAACTTTGCCAACACATCCTTCGCCTTAATAGGGTGAACACTTTGTTCCCTTGGTGACACCCTTGGTTGAAGCGACAACAGTCTCATAAATAAGGGCAGTTGAAGTACTCATTTAAACCATAGAGATGGTCGTGGTCTCCCTAGACTTTTCAATATTCTTCATCTTATTCCAAATATTGGCCCAAAGTATAGAAGAGTCAACATCATTGCGAGGCTTTTTAGTGTTCATGGTGAATAAACTTATTCTTATTACAAGCAACTACTCAATAGTAAGAGCAGAGAGATTTTTTAAGTAAAGAATGCAATATGTAGCTGAGTACTTCTAGAAGAGATAATAGTTCCTTCTATAGCCCTGGAGGTCTTAATATGATAAGAAAAAAAATTCAGTGAACGGTGATGTGACTCTTCATAATTATACAAAAATCTCTTTTTAACAATCATTAAATGGTCACAACTAATCTTTTTTTTTTCTTATTTGTGAATCAGTTCTACAAGAGCAAAAGAATCAAGAGGTAATTATATATCCAAATATATGAGCAAGTCAGGCGAGCTTCAAGGCAAATCGATATCAGAATAAGATTGAGTCTATATAGGTAAGCTACCTAGTGATGATGACTCGTTACAAGTATAATAGGCCAAAGTAAGAGGCTCAACCAATGGAGTATGGGAACTTGCTATATACACGAACTTACCCATGGCTTGCGAGTGACTATGCAAAGCTGAATAATTTAAAGCTACCTAAGTTCAACAACATAGCCTTGACTTGTGAAACAGTTCAAATAATAAGTGGTTCATCCCAACTACTTATCAAATTTACCACTTGTCGACGCATATTTGCCTCAAGTTAAGGTGAGTCCCTACTTGTATTTGACCTATCTTATATGAATCAGCCATATGTAAAGAATCAAACCCCCCTGCCATAATAAAATTTGACTTTGTTGCATTTTTTTCTCTTTCCTATTGCTCTTTTTTTATTAACCTTGTTTACTAGGTATCTCAAAATATTCTGCTTAACTCCATGGATAAGTTTTCATTCAGTAGAAAGAATTACTCTATTAATTACCAATAGAAAAAGAGACAATCTAGATGGTGCAAATTAAGAGAAGAATGAAAAAAACTTCAATATTATGATCTGATTCCCATAACGTTAACTAGTTTTTTTTTAATATAGTCTCAATAGTTCTAGAGGTGATAGTAGCAATAATTTGTTCAACATACTAAGTTTGAGGAGGAGATAATCGAGCATCATCAATGAAGAAAATAGAAACCTTAAAAGATTTTATAAACCATTTAATAGTTTTGCAAAAACTAAGGAAACAATCTAGCTGAGCATCTTTAACTTTCAATTTGTTAAATATTTTAATTTAGCCAATATTGTTAAAACATTTACTATGGAGAAGCAAATAATCAATTCATATGAATGGTGACCAATTCAATTTTTAGAGATTTTGTAGGAGAGCAAAGAAAACATCCCACAATTTCATTTGAACTAATTGTAGTTCAGTTAGTTGGTATAAGTGCGTAGTCAAATAAATCCAAAATGTGGAACAAAATTTTCAGGTTTATTGTTTCATGTTAATCAAACATTTAAAACTAGTTACTCATGGGATTCAACATATTTTTACATAAAGGTGGTTGAAATTGATATTTTCAACATAATAAAATGAAAATCAATTACATTAATTTCAAATTACTTAAAATGCACTATGAAAATTAGTTTAAAGACTAGTTTTGTATAAACACATATAATAAATCATAAGCACAAGTATTCATGCACATAAGGACTATGTTTTAAAATTTGAATATTTTTTGTTCACTATATATAAGAGAAGGACAAAAAATTGAAGAAATCCTACAAACAAAAATTATGTTTGCTGCATCGATAATTTTCAAAATATATTTTCCAACTTAACTAGGAGTATATTTCCTTATAATTTGATAAAATATTTTAAGTTAATTTAAAAATACATAATATATGTTTAAAATAGCCACAAAACACATTTAGAGTTAAATTATTTAAGTTCTAAATTGGGTTGTAAACGAACCAAATATGAGAGAGCTGAGCTCTTATTTGGGTTTGGCTCATATATTGGAATTAGGTTTATAAAGAGTCTGTCCATGTTAAGCTTGATATTCCTTGATTTTGAATAAATCAAAAAATTTCTTGGAAGAATATGTAGGCTGGAAGATTTCAACATGTGGCTCTTTATATATATATATATATATATATATATATATATATATATATATATATATATATATATATATATATATATATATATTAAATTTTATGCTAAAACAAGTCAAATATGATCAAATAAAGGATTGTTCTTGTTCGACTCATTTATAAATTAGGCTTAAAATATTTATTTGTGTTGGTTGACGACTAGGTGATTCATTGGACAGCATTATGGATAAAATTTTGTTTTGTTTAATTCACTTTTTAAAAAATTTTGCTTTATCGAAGAAACAAATTATTTAATACTTTTTATCTCTAATAAGAAACCTTTCGTTATTAGTCTCTAATAATCTCTCTTTCATCATTAAAGGTACATAAGACAAGAGATGAAACTTTTAAACAATTTTTCAAATTTGAATTCTTTCAATTGTTATAATTTAAAAAATTTTAATGCACAATACAAAAATGTGAAAGCAAAATTATCTTTTAATTTAATTATAAGTTGATATCTTTAATTTTCCATAGACGTCACCAAATCGAAAAGCAAAAATTTTGCCTTGAGCAAAAAAATTATATTTTCCTTTCTACGAGCAATTTCCTTCTTCAGCTCTATGCCATGTTGGCTGTGCTCCATGATGGCATTGATTCTTCTCAGCTTACTCCTCAATAAACATATCAGAATAAATCTTTCAAAATTTTTAATAGATTTTTTCTTTGAGTGTCTATCTGTTTTCTTTTATTTAAGATTATAATTGTTTTAAGATAATCTAAGCAATTTTTTTAAATAAATCTTCTTTATCTTAGCCTTTTTATTTATAAATATTTTAAAAATTAATTATTTTAAAATGAAATTTATAATACAATTTTAACTAGAACTAATTCAAATTTAGTTAAAATTATTATATATTTTTTTATATATACATAACAAAAGAAAAATATTTAATTTAATAAATACAATAAAAAAAAAATTTTGTTTAGATCTTATAAGATTAAAATTAAATATTTAATAAAATTAAATAACATGCTTAGTTTAAAAATTATAATCATAATCAAGAAAGTTGAGGTTAATTCAATAATTTTAATCATAATGAATACCTTTACTTTATATTTTTAAACATATAAAGAATATTACAATTTAAAATAACAAATAAAAGAATAACTTTAAAGAGAAATATCATGTAAAATTTAGAATATATATATAGCTTTAAAAACAATTCTTTAATTAATTAAAATTATAATTTAGCTAATCAAAAATATTTCCTAATTTATTTTAAAGATTTTAACAGTCTATCATATTTAATTTTAAATTAAAATATTTAAATTTTAATATAATAAATTTTTTTAATGAAATTTTCTTAGAAGATAACTTCAAGAAATGTAATTAAATGGAAGCCTTATATAGCTTGAATTTCAAAAAAATAAATATTTAGATTTAATAATGAGCAAAAAAAAATTTTGAAATGAAGATCAATGATTTGGTGATATTTTCTTCTTATCAATATGATCTTATACATATTTGATACAAATCATTTAAATCCTCCTTTTTTAATAAAATGAACATATTTATCTCTTGAATAAATAAAGATGTAGAGATAAATGTACAAGTGTAAATAATTATTTATTTGGAGAATAACTTTTCAAAGAGTTCCATTCTTAATGTAAAAAAAACTTTAATTTTTTTTGAATACATTTTTTTTTTGTCTTCAAGAATACAAATTTCTTTATTTGTCAAATATTATTTTTCAATTTTAAAAAGTAAATCAAGTAATAATCATATTAAACTTGAAATTAGATTAAAAATGAATCAAGTAAAACTAGTTAATCAAAAAAATAAAATATTTTAATAATATCTTGTTCTAGATATTTGATAATAAATATTGTAATTTGATCCTTTTAGGTAAATCTAAGAAAATCTTATTTAATAATAATAAAAATAATAATAATGATAATACTAATAATAATTAATCATATAAGTATATTTAGATCAGGTTTGTGACTTCCTAAAAGTTCTTTGCCATGTGACGTAAATGCATATTATACTATAGATTTTACTAGCAATAAATTTGATAGAAAGAGTATATCATACATATATCAATTTTAAAATCATCCTAGGTTCTTGCTCTTCAAGGATGCAAAATTCTATTATTTTATTTTTATTTGGGACATAATTATATATGTAGAGTGTTTTATGTTCTTTGTTAAAGTAATTTTTATTTAAATTTACTAAAATAATTATACTATAAATCCAATACATAACTTATAGATCATACATTGTGAGATTAGACTCTATTTTAATAGAGATAATATGTCTAAATTTAATGCTATTATTGAATTCATTATTATTGATTTACAAATTCCTAACATTTTTACAAAACTTTTATATGAAGAATATCTTTGTATTTGACACATATGCTTAGTATGTTAGAACTTGAACTTTAAAAGGGTGTTTTAGTTTAATATTTGTTTTCCATTCAGTAGAGATAATATGTGTTTTAGTTTAAAACTTTAAAAGGGTGTTTTAGTTTACCTGAACATCATTTATTTTTTCATGTTGCATGAAGGTGGAGAAGGATGCATACTAATCTTCACATTTATTTCATATACATATTATGGTGAACAAAAATGTGAAGATGCCACATGAATCTTTGGAGTTCTAATTTAGGTAATCGAATATGACATCAACAAATAATATACTTACTTGAAAGGTTGAATTATCTCTCTTCAATGGATTAAATTACATTATAAGGACTCATGAGATAGGCGGGTCTACGTATTTAGAGATTTTTTATTTACATCATATAAGTGATGTAATATAGAATTTATTTTACCTAGGTTGTAAGCTCCCTATGAAGAAAAATCTCTATAGTTTATTACATACGAGATGTAATATTTTTAGAAAACTCTTGATTAAACCAACCACTAAAATCTCTAAAGATTTTTAAGTTTAAGTTAAGATTGCTTAATTTAGAAATCATATAAGATAGTTCAAATGAGAATAATTCTTATTGGATTCCATTAAGAAGGAAGTGCAAATACTAACTTCAATAGTGATAAAAGGACTAATTCAATAGTGATGAAGAGATATGTAGCATGGTACACATGCTCTAAGGAATTTTAGTTTCTTTTAGCATCTACCCCTTAGGCTTTTATAGAGTGAAGTTATTAGTTATGTTACTTTAGTTTGAGTTGATTAATTATGTTGTGTAAAAAAATTAATTTTCTCTAAGAGGCTAGCGGGGGGTCTAAGAAGATAAGCAACTATCATCATGCAAAAAGAGACTTAGGTAAAAGCATGCCATTTTTAATGTACAATCTAATATAAACAAACTTTAAACAATTAAAATAACATTATAAAGGTGGATGTTGTTGAGTTCTACTATGCACCTCAGGACAAAAAAAATAAAAATGGATAGCTCAACTCTTCTCTTATACAACCTACCTAGAACTAGGTAAACAAAAGAATCCATTTCCATAGCGAGTATTTTTTCCTTGATAAGGCCACCCAAGCTAAGGCCTTCTTCCCACTACTCATCCTAAAACCCATATCTCAAAGCTTATTTTATTACAAATTATATTTTATAATTAAAAAAATTATAAAAAATCTTATTAAAGAACAGTTAATTAAGACACAAATACATACAAATAGTTATATTTCATATAGTGAGGCTTAACATTAGTTGGTACCAAGCTCAACTATCTAAATGATCTATGCTTATGGGTCTCAATCAAATCTATTAGAATTAAATTATTATAGTTGTCCCTTTCTATTGAGAATGACCCTATGTGATGATCATTGATAATTTAATAAACATCATCTTAACATCTAATTTACGAGCATACAATCCCAACATCCAATCTAAAAATAGTAAATTTTAAAATAAGAAAAATAGTACAATATAATAAAGCATAGACCTAACCTAAATCTAAGATTGGACACCTATCAAGCTAATATAGATGCAAAGACTAATATGATAAGACAAAACTAGACTTTAGTATTTGCATTATAATTTGAAAAATAAGGTTTAATTTATTACCATTAATTGATTTTAATTTATGGTATTAATGTCATAAATATAGATTTTAAGTTGAGATTTCATTTAGATTTGAGTTGATTTTAATGTTCTAAATAGTGAAAAGAATAGTGGACACCACTTAAGATATAATATACTCTTCTTTACATGCTAGTCTTAATAGAGTGAACACCTCATCAATTGATGAGGGTTCACTCTAAGGGTCTAAAGTATTTTATTTTATGAATCTTTAATTAATTTAATTATTGATGCTTTATTTAATTATCAACTAAATCAAAGAATTTAATTATCATTGATTTCAAACAAAATCTGAATGTCCCTCATATTCATGAAATTAATCTATGATGTTACGAACATCGATGAAAATGCTTCATAATATTTGGTTAATTCTTAAATTATTGATAATTAATTATTTTTTATTAGTTGGCCACTAAATAAAATTCATATTAATATTAAAAACACTTCCGTAGAAAATAAGAGAATATTTTAGGCAAACTTAAGAATTAATTTGATATCAAATAAAATTTTTCTAGTTTAAATTATTAAGTCAAAATTTTATAAAAGCTCTTACATGAGTTCAGACTTATCCTTAATATTACTCATGAAATTTGTGAGGTCATTTAAACTTGATTACAAATTTATGTATCTTGATTAATTAATAGAATTCTTATTTACAATAATTAGAATATGAATATTTTATTTTAATTATAATTTTCTTTAGTTCTTAGTGTCATTTAGGTTTTAAGGACCGTTTTTATATGTTTTTAGGATGTGAATTGAATTTTTTATTAACTCTCAAAATCTTGACTTACTAACTAACTAATTAATTAAATTTATAATTACAATTAACTATTTAATTAATTTTAATTAAGCATATGAGATATAATTTTTTTTCTTTTGACCCATAGAATCAACTATAAAAGTTAGGAGTTAAATCAATTTATAATTGACTTAATAAATTGGGTTAAAATAATTTATCATATTTGGTAACAATACATAAAATTGATAACTTAATTTTGGTTTTAATTTTTGTTATCTAACATTTTATTTAAGTTCTATGAAATTTTAGTTTACATTTTTTATTTCTTTATTAGGTTCAATTAGTTAATTTAGGAGTTTAGGAAAAATAATTAGTTTTATTTTATTTAAAATAACTTAATTAATAACATACGGAAACATGGATTAGTCATAACAATTTGATGAGGGATCAAACGACCATGACTTGTTCATAAGTAGGCAAAATGAGAATGTTATGCTACTAAACATAATTAGAGTTGCTTAGTACAAACAATTGGAATAAATAGCATTGATTTTGTCTATCACCGCTCGCTATGGATTGGACTGTTTACAAAAATATCCTTGATCCAATGAGTGAAACACAAAATTTGATGGTATTGTTTACTAAAAATGGTATAAAAAAGAAAAGAAAAGTGTAGGAGATATTTTGGCTAGATCCTAATGATGTTTATGTTGATTTCATAAAATTTAAGATCTCTAAGTGTCGTTCTAAGTTTTATAATCATACCTCAAGCAAGTGTCCAACCACCTTCTAGCCATTCATGGGGTTAAGACAATGCTCCTTCAAGCATGTATCCAATCAACTTATTACCATTTATCGTAAATTATTGCAATGTAGAATTGAAGTGGTTCTAACTGAAAAGTCAAGTGTTGTTGCTTGATAGATGAAATTAGGGATCAAGTCGACTAGGGGAGTTGGTGGTTAGGAAGGTTGACCTAATGAGATTGTAATGGTAGAAATTACTATAGTACTGTGAGAGGCAAAGAGGGTTGTGGGTCTTCCAGGCTTAGAAAATGAAAAGAAGCAAGTTAATAGAGGTGCAGAGAGGTAATCATGTTTGGGACGAAGGTGGTTACAACCTATTAAGGAAAATATTCATTCCCATCTGACATTGATTGCATTCCTTCGACCATCATTTTGGATTTCAATCCAATAGACTCAACAGTCCTCACAATCCTCTCCTTGAAGGGATCCTCAAGAGACCAAAAAAAATCTAAGCAGAGTAGGTGATCGATTCCTTCAGAATATCTTTAATTATAGATTGGTTTTCAAAGAGATTGAAAAGGCATTGGACCTTAAAACCAAATCAAACTCTTATAGATGAAAAGTCCCATGGTTCTCGATCTATCTTCATGCTAGAAGAAATGGAGGGGAGAGTGAGGCAGTGAACTTCCTTGTGGTTGTGGATGCATAGGTGGTCCAAATATATAGGGTTTGCTGGAGGAGGGAGGAGTTGCAAGTGATCTCAGTAAGTGTGGCCAACAGGTGTTTTTCAGTACATTTATATAAGAACTGTAAATCTAACTACACCTGCAAAATAGAGGTTAGCTAAAGATACATACAATCCCAAGCAGTTATATCATAACCTGGACTTAGCACTTTGTAGGTGGGTCACCATGCCTTCTTGTCCTAACTTTGATTATGCTCAGGGGCTTAAACAACATGCAAGCAAAGCATTTATATTTATTTTTACAGGGGACCTTTAGCATAATCACCTGCAAAAAATGTGATTAGTCTAATCACAGGCTAGCATCCAGTCTACAAAGCATACACTATAACATCTAGTCTAAGACATTACATCACAAAATAAAATATACATCATATATACACCATCCTAACTTAGGACTAGAAGTAGTGGCCTAATTCTGATGTGTGTTCTAAGTCTTTATGTGGTGTGTCTTACGAAGCATTTGACTTATGATTTTCTCTAAATTTGAAAAGTTTAATTTAATCATGAAGGTTAATTTCACTTTAACTTGTTTAAGTAGTTTGAAAATTTTAGTTTATGTTTTGTTTTATTTCACTTGATTTACACTTACCATCTAAGAATTATTAAGAGAAGAAAGAGGCTCGCCCTCTTTCATCCTTACCTTAAGCCATTTTCTAAAGCATATTAATTTAATTCAGTTCTCCTTTGTGAATGGCTCATTAAGCATTTTTCTTATTAATCCTAAGTTTGGCTTGACTTTAAATAATCCTAATCAATATGAAAGAAATCTTAGTATTAATATAAATGAATTACTATCACATGACATATATCAAATCATTTTTTTTCATCACATGTAAGATGCATATGATTTAATCCTTAGTGTATCTATACATACAACATATTTTAGCATACTTAAATGATGAAGGATGCATACATGCTTGGTAAGAAAATAAGATTTTCATCTATTAAACAAGTATACAAGCATATGTATAAAAGACATAAACAAGTACGTGTTAATATTAACAGGAAAGTGAGATAATCAAATGACCTCTTTAGGGCCACTTAAAGTCTCGTATTCTCGGGATTTCTAGACTATATACTTGTTATCTTAAATACATATTAATGTACACATGAATATAAAGATGAAAATCATGCAAGAGGTGATATTTTTCTTAATTGAATTATTTAATACAAAAATACATAAGAATGAAATTAAATAACTATGTGCCTTTACTAACCAGGGAAGTCAAATAATTAAATGACCTCCTTTGGGCTACTTAAAGCCTCGTATTCCCGAGATGTTCATACTATATACTTATTATCATTCAAACATATGTGAATTTATATATAAAACATAGAAAAGAGAGCACTACTTTTACATGTTATGTAATTATGAATGCATGTATTTTTAATAGAAAGAGAGGGGGATTTCATTCTTTAATTACATACACATACACATACACATGAGTAAAAGATGTAAACAAGTATGTGTCGTTATTTAAACCAGGGAAGTTAGATAATCAAATAACCTTCATGGGGTTACTTAAAGCTTCATATTCTCGGGATGTCTAGACTATATACTTGCTATCTTAAATATATATTAATGTATACATGAATTAGAAGGAGGAATGCCATGAAAAGATGATATTTTTCATTGGTTGAGTTATTTTTACATATGAATTGAAGCTCCACCGAAATTCTAATACCAAAATACATAGGAATGAAATCAAATAGATACGCACCATTGTTAACTAGGGAAGTGAGATAATCAAATAACCTCCTTGGGGCTACTTAAAGCCTTGTATTCCCAGCATGTCCAAACTATATACCCATTACCATTCAAACCTATGTAAATCTATATATGAATTCAAAAAATAGAGCTTCATTTCACATACTTAAGCTATAAGCACATGCAAGTCCTATATGTATTCATAAGTATCATCATCCCACATATTATTATCAATTTATAAACTTTGGAAAATAGATTTGGATTTATTAGTGATAATATCCACACATGCAAGCTTACATAAATAACTTTCATTGATTCATTTAGATTTGAAAACATGAATGCTTGGAAACACATGACATATAACATTTATAAGTGATTGGAAAAGAATAACTAAACATAAGCATGTGATTCATTCAATTAAATTAATTTATAAGCACAATCATATTAAATAAAATTGTTTAAAGAAAACCAAAGCTTATTATTAATTTGGTTTTGGATTTGAGATTTGATTTAAAGATGAGGGATATTATTTGTTGTTTTAATCTCATTCCCATGTTGGTAATCTTAATTTGTTTAAGAAAAGATAATTAAGTTGTTTTTTTATGAATTGATTAAGTTAAACCACTAAGAAAATCATTTAATTACCCTATCTTATGCTTCTTTAATTTGATTAACCATTTAATCATGAGCCACAAATGATATGAACATCTGAGAAAAGTAAAGTTGCAATTCCTAGAGGACCTAATACAATTGGCTCATGATTAAGAATTAATTAAGTTAAAAAAACTTATGAAGTACTTTTATGATTTTCCCATACCTATGGGTTAATCATAATTCCCATAAAGGTCTTTATGTTATTAAACACATAAAGAGGTACCCTTAATTTAATTATTAATTATCTCATGTGATTTGCATTTCAATTTGATTTCATTTAGACATTTAATAAATTGACTAAGCACTTAATTAATTAACATCTTAATTAATCTTCTTAGAATGGAATTGATTTGGAAAAGAGACTAGGAAGGAGGTCCTAATCACTTCCCCTCACCCAATCACTATCAATCAATGGTTAATAAGTTGTAATTTAATTACTTGAATTTTTTTGCTCTTTGGAGTGTTAATTAATCAATACTTTAATTAAGGGATAATTATGGTTTGAATTATCAATTTCCCTAATTACTTAGACAATAAGTTTCAAGAAAATCATGGGAGGCAGAGGTCATTCCATTAAATAAATTCCCCAAGTTTAGAATTAACCACCTAAGTAATTAGGGTTTAATTAATCTAATTAAGTATACATTCTAACCCTAATTAATCATTAATTACTATTCAAAATTAATTGAAATCATTTTTATTAAAATTGCCTCTATTTTACCTTTAAAATGAGAATTTATTTGCTTTTTTTAATTTTTTTAATTATTAGTTATGATTTTTCAAAGTTTCAGCCATAAAATTGGATAATTAACCCCTAATTAAGCATAATCTCATTGGTGCCACGTCGATCATTGATGTGGCACACTTTTCACATGACACCGTGGGATTGGTTATTTAAAATTATCATTCGATCTTGCGACGCGTAGAGGATGCTTTCCCCACCGTCCAATTGGTTGGTGGATATAGTTCCTAAAGAATAAAATAGAATTAATCTAATCGCAAGATCACAGTTGTCCATTCCGATCATGTGGAATAGACGGTGGATGATCTATCATCTCTTATGCGATGGAAGATGGACAACGTTCACCTTCCATAGCTAAATTCTAGCTCATTGAAGATCAGATTGGCTCAGGATGGATTCCACACCTTCACAAGGGGAAACCTAGGGGATCTAACAATTAGATTCCAATAACATTTATATTTTCTTCAAAAAGGCCCAAAAAAATTTAAGAAATCTCGGTTTCATGGAATAGAACCATGCTAAAGCTCAAGACTGGTGGCAAACCAACTGAGGTAGCTTCGCCTTGATGAGGCGAAGCCCTGTTGAGTAGATGGTGTGATGCCTCCCTATCAGTTTCTCTGTCAACCAAATGCCACTGGATTCCTCACCAAAGTTGGTCTAGGAGGTGCTTTTGGTGCTCAGATTGATTGGGGGAAGGTTTGTTTCACCTCGCTGGAGCTTGGTGAATAGATGGAAAGAGTTAATTGATGTGGGGTTGAGTTTTGGTGGAGATGGTCAGAGCTAAGACTTGATTTGTCTTGGTTCCATCATCTCCTGCGATGGAGAAGCTTAGGGATCTCAGAAAATTGTCTAGTGGCTATGAAATTACCTAAAGGAGCTCACTGAGTGTGTGTTTCTTTGATTTGGATTGAAATGAGGGGGGTATACCCCCTCCTCCCTTGGATCGGATGATAAAGATGTATTTGGCATCTAGTGGTCATTTGGCCGCTACAGGAGGTTGTGGTTGGCAGGAGGTGGTTGAGGTGGCTTGGTTTGGTTGGATGAGTGAGGGAAGGTGGCTGCCATGGGAGGGGAGTGGTTGTCCTTGGGTTTTCAAGTGTGCCAATGGATTTGAAGAGGTGAACTCACCTCTAATTAGCTCATGGCTGACCCAATCACCTTTGGTTCAAGTGAGCCAGTGTCCCCCTTGCCTAGGTGGAGGCCTAATGGACAGCCATGTGGAGGGGGAGTGGGTTTGTCCATTTAAATGGGGGTATTTGTCCCATTTGGCAAGGTATACCCATTAGGTTTGGGTCAATTTCGGTCCCAATTGTGTTGGGTTTGGTTTGGGCTGATCCAAGGTGCTCTAAGGAGGGGCCATGCCAAGTTTCATTGGGTTGGGCTTGGTTTGAATGGGTTTGGCTCAATTTGACCTATTTAGGTCAAATTAGGTTATGTTGGGTTAGGTTGACCCATTGGTCAAATTAGGTCAAACCAAGGGTTGAGTCATGTTCAAATGAGTATTTTGTTTGCCTTGGTGTAAATGGTTTTGTTCAATTTTGCTTAGAATTTGATTTGACTTATTTGAGTTCATATGGGTCAAATAGGTCAAAGTTGACCAATATAACCAAATTTGCCAAATTGGCTTAGGTTAAGCATCAGATCATGTTCAAATGGTCAATTGAAGATGATTGCAGGCTTTGGTTTGAATCAATTTGGATTTAGAAATGATTTAGGTCAAATTGACCCTTTAGGTCAATTTAGGCTAAATGGATTATGGTGTTTATTTTTGAGGATGTGTTATGCCACACAGATCTTAGGTGGTACTTATTGAAGTGATTGGGTAAGACGTCAAAGAATGATGTACTATCTCAAAAGATAGAAATCACCACTCTATAATGGACCTAATCACCTAATAAGGACTCCTAAGGTGTGATGGGTCTTCGAATATACTAGAGATATTTCCCCTACTTTACATGAAAAGTAAAGTAGGGTTTACTTTAAGCTGGATTCGTTAAGTTTCCTATGGAGGCAAGCCCCCATAGTTAATTACATCTTAAGGAATGGGAATTCTTTAATAATACTCTCGATTAAAGTAGACAATTAAGGTCTCCAAAGATTTCAAGGTTAAGATTATCAAAGGATTGGCTATTTTAGAAAATCAAATGGGATATATCAAGGAGAAGACTTATTTTTGGAATCCAAAGGGAGAAAGTAGGAAATGCTCATGATACTAGGAAGCCTAGTGAGCATTCCAATCTACCCTATAATTGGGCTTTATATTTTTTAAAATTTGAAGAGAGTTAAGTTTTTGAGTTGACATTTTATAAGATTGTTAGGGCTTATAATTCCATAATATAAGATCATGGAAATGCCTAAGAGGTGAGGATTTATGCTTGTAGCCCAAAGGAAACACCTACCTCAGATTCCTAAACTAAGGATCCTTGGTACAAAACAAAGGCACAACCTAAATCTAAGATGAAAATGGGTACCTCCACAAGAGAGAATAAACCACCCGACTATTGGACTTATTAACGCCTAGAGTGGCAGCCAGCTAACTCCTCCTACGCTTTAAATCCATGTAGGCAAGTCTTATGCTTTGCAAGATGGTTATGCTATTATTCATTTAGAAAGGAGAGTAAGTCGTTAAACCCACTCCCTAAGAGACTAGAGCATGAGTGGTATGAATCCATGACTTAATCTAATGCAAATTTTATCAAATTTATTTGATTCTTTTGGACTTTTTATTTTGACATAGGCTATGGGATTTTGTTTGCCTAAATGCATGAGAATTTGATTATGGGTGAAATCAAAAGAGAAAGGGATGTTCATCCACCAAAGGCTCTCATAGGTTAAGCCTTGATTCTCTGGAAAAGATGGAAGTCCCCTCTTAACAAGAGTGAAATAATATGATATGCATGATATTATACATTCATCCATCCAGCTAAGAGCTTGCTAAAAATTTTATTATCTTGATTTAATTCCTAGGCTTTTATGTGAGGTTATGAGTTGTTTTAAAATTTTAGTTATGAGTTGTTAATTGGGGTAGAAAAATTAATTTTTATCCTAAGAGCTTACCGCATCCAGGCCACATATTCAAGCATTAGTCATAAAGAAACTATGAAAAGCATGTTGTTCTAATGCACAATCTAAACACAACATCAAACAATTTTATAGACTACCATAAAAGAATAAAAAGTAAGTGCAGTGGGGTTTTGCGGTACACCCCGAAGAGAGAAAAAAAGATGGGTAGTCGAGCTATACCCTTATAAAACTTGGATTACAAAAATAATATATATGTTATGGGGGTCTTCTTTTCTTCATTTTTTCATTCTCTTTCTTTTGATTTGATTTTCTCCAAAGGAATCACAGGGCACCCTAGGGACTAAGCCTTCTGGCCACTGCTCATCCTAATCCCCAATAGCACTAATCCTAATTCTTATTGCAAAATTATATCAAAAATAGGAAAAGTAAATCTAGCTACACCTACAAAATAAATGTTAGCTAAATACACCATACAACCCAAGCATTTATATGAATAATTTGGACTTAGCACCCTGTATATGGGTAACCAAGCCCACCTGTCCTAACATGGGTTACGCATAGGGACTAAGCAACCTGCACAGCGAAAGAATTTATACTTTTTTAATTACAACGACCCCTTAAGCACAATTCCCTGCAGAAAACATGATTAGGCTAATAATGGCCTAACTTCCAGTCTACGAAATATACACTCTAAAATCCAGTCTAAAATATTACATCACAAAACAAACACAACATCATACATACAACGCCCTAACATAGCACTAGAAGTGGTGACTTAGTATTCTAATGTGTGTGCTTAAGGCTTGTGTAGTAAGACTTTACTAGGCTTCTTTTATTTAAATTTCAATTTAGAGTTTGAATTTGTTTAAATTTTACCTTTGGGTGATTTTAATTTAAATGGCTTAATGATTTATTCTTTATTTATTATTTCACTTTTATTTGATTAAGATGATGTTTAGATTTTTAAGAATGAAGAGTAGACTGACTTCCACTTGTAGATGGAACTCACCCTATTCTACATTCTAAATCCTAGAGAATCTAACTAAGATCCTTAAGTATCTTAATCAACCCATTTGAATTTATGTAATTTATTTGATTTGATTCATTTGACTTGATTTAGAATTTAGAATTTGAGTTTGTTTAAGTATTTGATTGATTGATTTTGGATTAGATGTTTTAGTTTAATTGCATTTTGATAATTCAATATCCTTAATATCTAATGAAGTTTGAGTTTGTCTAAGTTCATGTGCTTTTCGGTTGATTAATTTTAGATTAAGTGTTTTGATTTAATCAAATCTTGATAATTCAATATCCTTATTATTTAATGAAATTTAAGTAAATTAATATTTAACTCTTTTCTTTGATGTTATGTGATTTAACTTTATGTTTATTTAATTCAATTGTTGTTCATTAATTTATAGTTTGATCGGATTGGATTAATTGAGATTTTATTTTGATTTTAATTGGGTTATATTCTTTGTAATTAGGATTTTATTTTTAATCACATCTAGTTGTCATGTTCATCAAAGTTTGGTTTGTATTTTGATTTCATACATTGGATAGTTGATTGGTTTATCTTATTTAAGTAGGTTGAATGAGATTTGATTTGATTACATATTAAATTGATGAGAGCCTTTCTTAATTTAATTTAATTTGATTTAATTTGACTTGATTAACTTTATTAGTCATGGGTTTGTTCAATGTGATTATGTGATTAGTTTAAGTGTATTTATGTTAATTATAAAGGTTTATTTAATTTTCAATTTGACTTCATATTTGTTTAGACTAATAATGTAATTAATGACTTAATAATTTAGATTTAATTTAGGTTTTGATTAGTATTTAATCGCATTTATGTTTGATTAAGCTTAGGTTTAATATGAGCAATTTGATTAACTTAATTCGTTTATTTAAGAGGCACGATTAATTATTAAATTAAATAAAGATTTGTTTAATTTTTAATTTGATTTCATATTTATTTGGGTTAATGATGTAATTGATGAGTTAATGATTTAAGTTTAAATTAGGGTTTGATTAACATTTAATTGCATTTTATGTTAGATTAAGCTTAAGTTTAATATGATTAATCTAATTGACTTAATTAGTTTATTTTTAAGTGATTAAATTAATTAGTAGATTAATTAAGTGTTTGATTTGAATTAATTTTAATCTGATTTATAATGTTAATTTGGTTTATTAAGATGATGGATTAATTTATTAAATTTGCATTAATTAGATGTTTGATTAATTAAGTTTGATTAAGGGTCAATTAAAATTATTAGATTAATTAAAGGTTTGTTTAATTAGAGATTAATGACTTAATGATTTAAGTTTAATTTAGGTTTTGATTAGTGTTTAATTGCATCTCAATTATGTTTGATTAAGTTTATATTTAATATGATTAATTTGATTAACTTAATTAGTTTATTTGAGGGGTGTGATTACATTAATTAGTAGATTAATTAAGTGTTTGATTTGAATTAATTTTAATATGATTTATAAAGTTAATTTGGTTTATTAAGATGATGGATTAATTTTTTTAAATTTGCATTAATTAGATGTTTGATTAATTAAGTTTGATTAAGGGTCAATTAAAATTATTAGATTAATTAATCATTTATTTAATTAGAGAATAATGACTTAATGATTTAAGTTTAATTTAGGTTTTGATTAGTGTTTAATTGCACCTTAATTATGTATAAATAAGTTTATATTTAATATGATTAATTTGATTAACTTAATTAGTTTATTTGAGGGGTGTGATTATTAAATTTAATTAGGGGTTTAATTTAAGCTTAATTTTAGAGTTAGATTTAATGTAACCTATTTAAATTAATCTGATTAATTAAAATGATGGATTCATTTATTAAACTTGCATTAATTAGATGTTTGACTAATTAAGTTTGATTATTCATGATTAGGGTTTTACGTAATTTGATTCATTTATTATGTTTGTTTGATTTCATTAACATGTTTGATTTAGTTATTAGGTTGAAATATTTAATGGATAATTAATTATCTCATTCCAAATGGATGTGATTTAATCATACGTTAATTAAGTTTACTTTAATTTTATTTGGTTTAATTCGATTCATATCAAATGATTAAAGTTTCCTAAATTTGTTGGGTTTTGAGTTTGATTTAAGATTTAATCATTTAATTGAGTTTTATTAGCTTAAATAAGTTTAATCATATTTAATTTAATTTTCTTTAAGAATGATATTTCTCTAATTTGAAATTTGATTAACGATTGCTTAAGTGCTATTTCATTTCTGATTTTAATTTAATATTTAAATTATTTTTAGATTATATTTTAATTAATTTTTTAACTGATTAAACTATAATCTTAAGTGTTTGTTTAGGGTTCATCAAGATTCAGAAGATCACATTATTTTCTTAAGAGTTCTAGATATCAATTGAAGTGATTTAAGCCATTTTGAAGATTTTTTGTAAATTTCTAAATTTTTATTTAATTTATTTTACTAAATTGAATAATCTGAACTTCAAAATTTAATTTCTCCCAATCCAGAAGTCCTTTTAACTTGAAATTTTTATGATCAGTGTGTTTTAACTTTAGTTTCAATCTTCGAAAATGTCAACATAATCTAACTTATATTTTGGTTTAATTAATGAAATATGATTTTCACTAAAACTTAAATTAAGCTCACAATACCTAGTAAAATTTAAAGATTTTAGATTTGTTGGATTCCTCTCAGAAAGATGAATCCAATGAATGAGCCCTTGTTTACAATTTTTAGTTAAAGTATTTTTTTTCTATAAATTTTTGAAGTTTCAGGTGATTTAAATTATTATTATTTTTTATAAAAAAAAAGGAAATACATGCAGTTTGGGCGGGAAAAGACAACGACCCGCGGCTCACTCTATATCGTCGATCATATCGGTCGCATCGATCGCGCGGATCGAGGCCGATCGCGCGATAGCGTGCGAGGCCGATCGTCAACCGCGCTGATCGGATGGATCAAATCACTTCAACCGATTCAAAGCTCCGATCACGCGATCCGCCATCGACGGCGTCACGACGGTCGGATCGCATCAAGTGCCGGGCGTCGACCGTGATCCACATGTGAGCCATCCCATCCAGCGGATCGGATGGTGGCTATGAGCCGTCAGTGGTGAATAGTATTTTCAGGGATTTTTTAGGAAAAAAATGATGGTTTTTAAGCCAAAACTTGTCGAAATGGACCCATTTTTATGCCGATTTGCATCGAAAAAAATTCTATTTCTTAATTGAGATGATTTAAAGTAAAAATGCTGGATTATCTAAGGGAAATTCCTAAAATCGCGAGAAAATTAATACATAATGTGTGAAATCCTAAGACCGGCTACGGTTTGACGAAATTTACCTCGCCGAGGATGATTTTCGGTGGCGGTGAAGATCTGAGCGAACTCTGAGGTATGTGAGAAAGCTTTGGAGTAATCTTTAGTCCTTTCCTCCCTTTGGAATGTTGCCTTCTCTGATATCTACCGTCGCCTCGCCGGAAGAACAATTACTAATATTTTTAAGCTCAAAAATAGCTCAAAGAAGTGGGGGACGGGTTCATTGTTGCTTTGGAGAGCTTTTGGGGGCTGAATGGAGGTGGGAGGAAGACATCTCAAGCCTCATCTCTCCCTCCTTTTATAATGGTCAAAAATACAAGCTTTTTTTTGAATTTTTTTAGCTCCAAATTGATTGCTACCTCGCTTGGGGTGGTTGGGATGGATGATAAATTGATTGAGGACTTTGAATTTTTGCTCCAAAGTCCTCTCTTGCTGCCATATGATCAAATTTATTTAATGCAAATGTTGGGGATGAGTTAAGTGCATGTGATTGGGGGATTAAATGAGGTTGGGTGGAATCCTATGTGGGGGAGGATTCATGAGGGAGTTAAAATGGGTTGGGTTGATTTTGGGCTGATCCCAAATGGGTTTGGGTTGGATTTGATCAACCCCCAATGGATTTTAGCTTATTTTCAAGGGATTTGGCCTAATTTAGGTCATATGGGTCAATTGGGTCAAATTGACCGATTTGGCCAAAATTGGATAAATTAGCTTGGGTTATAGGTTGATTCATGTTCAATTTGCTAATTGAAGATGAATGTTGTCTTTGGTTTGAATTAATTTGGATTTAGGCCAAATTGGCCTTTAGGCGATTTAAAGTTGGAATTAAAAATTGATTAAATTGGGTTTAATTATCATTTGGCCAAGTTCAATAATAAATTTGAAATAAGCTTGGGCCATTGGTTGCAATCAATTTAGGTTAGATAATGATTTTACCTGATTAGTCCTTTAGGCCAATTTGGGTCAATTTGGATCAAATGGCCAATTGGGCTTGGTTTGGCCCAATTGATTGCAATTGATCATCCTAGGGTGATCAACAATCATAGTGGAAGATTTTGGTGAGCTTTGTTCAATCCTATTTTGGTTGGATTAGAAGTTGGCTCAAATGGGTCCTTTAGGTCTCTTTAGGTCAAGTGGAAATAAGTGAGTAAATTAGTTTGGTTTTGGTTTGATTCGAGTTTAGTTGAACTTATATATAAACCCTAGATTGGAATATGCAACGGTAATTAATTTGGAGTCTAAGGGATTTTGGCTCATTTGGAATTTTCAGGTCAAACGGGCTAGGTTGGGTTTGATTTGGGTTGGTTTTGATTTGATTTGATGATTGTAAGTTTCATTTATATTTGGGTCGATAATTGGATGAATGATTGATTCAAGAGAAAACTCATTAGTTTTGACTTGATCTGGATAGAATTTGGCTAAGTCCAAATTGACTTAAAGGGTTTAGGTTGAGTTTGGATTTGATTTCCAATCTAGTTTTGGTCATTTGAGTTTGGATTTCGTTTATATTTGTGAATATAAATGAAGAAATAATTGATTTATAAAGAGATCAATTGATTTTGATTTGATTTATGGGGAGTTTTAGCTAAGCTTATGAATGTAGTTCATATGGCTTAGGAGGGGGTTTTAGGATTTGAATTTGATTTTGGGTTTCAATCATTTGGAGTCAAATTTTGAAATTAGATTTAGAATTTGAGATTTGGTTTGAGAATTGAGTATGGGTTTGATTTGAGAAAGTGTATCTATATTGGGTTTAGGCTATGGGATAGGTAATTTCCTTAAACCCTAAGGCATAGCCTAATCTTATGATTAACACTTCTAAGTCTCTAGGCTTAGGTTAGGTGTTCACCTAATTACTAGAAGTGTCTTATGACTAAGGAGTTCTTAGTGTCTAGAAGAGTCCTAAGTCTAAGAAGAGGAGGTTAAGAGCTCACTCCAAAAATGAGGTCAATAGAAGGATCCCCAATAGGTGTGGTGTAACTAACAAGGCACACCGCATTGGCATTGACCAAAATGATCAACAATATCGAGAAGTTTGCAACAAACAATGAAAGTGATCTATACCTAGACCCAAAAGGTAGATAGAATCACGATATATGTACAATGCAGCTCTCTTTATGTCAAGGGCATAAGAGAGCAAGAAGGAATCCACTGGAGATTGAGTGCATGAACCTCCCACTAGGGAAGCAAGTTCAAGTTATCCGCTGAGGAATAAAAATTTGAGTTTGATTATGAGTATGATTAGTTTGGATGTTTATCCACTAGGGATAAAAATTTGATTGAATTCCTTTGATTTGTTTGATTAGACTCCACTAGGGAGGCTGGTTTAAACTATTATGGCTCCATTAAGGAGAAGGGTTCTAAATTGAGGGCATATCCACCGGGGATGTACACTCAGTTGAATTTGTTTGATTTAGATCTAAGCTCCACTAGGGAGGCTAATTTGATTTGCATCTCACAGAGGAGAAATTTGGTTTGTTTAATATGTTTAATTTGACTCCACTGTGGAGGTTGATTTTGAATTATATTTTGTTATGGACCCTATCAGTGTACGATAGACTATACTAAGAAGGAGCCACGGGGGCCTTGGCCTGTCATAGATTTATAAGTCCAAAGGGGTAGTCTACTTATCATAAGGTAGGACCATCTGACCTAAGGGGTTGCCTTTTGGTGTGAAACAACTGTACTAAGAAGAAAGCATAGCAGACTTGCATCTTCCAAAGTAGGGATCAGCCGTTGGGGCAATCTGTTGATGGTGCAACAAATCGAACCCTACCTAAGACGACTATTGAGTGAGTGCCGCTGGGGGTCTTACCTCAACTCAAGAGTAGTCCTGATGAGTAATTTGATTTATATTATTTTAATTTAATTTTATGTGTTATATTATGGACCCTGTTGGCATTCGATGGACCCTCTGAGAAGGAGTTATATCGGCCTTGACCTATCTCAGATTTACATGTCCAAAGGGATAGTCTACCAGCCACAAGGTAGGACTATCCGGCCTAAGGGTTGCCTTTCGGTATGCAACGACTGCACTAGGAAGAAAGAGTGGCATACTTACAACTTCCAAAGTAGGGATTAACCGTTGGGGTGATTTATTGATGGCACAACGAATCAATCCCAACCTAAGATGACTATTTGAGCGAATGCTGCTGTGGACTCATATTGACTCAAGAATAGTCATAATTAATTCAATTTTAGATGGACCCTGTTGGTGTGTGATGGATCTACTAATAAGGAGCTAATATCAGCCTAGACCTATCTTAGGTTTACAAATCCAAAGGGATAGTCTACCAGCCATTAGGTAGAGCTAACCAACCTAAGGGGTGTCTTTCAGTTTGCAATGATCAAGTTAGGAAGCAAGCTCGGGGACTCACATCTTCCTAAATAAGGAACCACTTGGGTGATCGGTCGCTTGTGCAACAAATCGAACCCGACCTAAGGCTACCCATTAGTTTGCAACAATCGTGTTGGAAAGAATGCATAATAGACTTACATCTTTCAAAGCAAAAATGACCGTCGGGGTAACTCGTTGGTGGCACAACAAGTTGAACCCAACCTAAGGGCGACTACTGAGTGAGCATTGTTGGGGGTCTTACCTCAACTCAAGAGTAGTCTTGATGATTAATTTGATTTGATTTGGTTTAATTTAATTTTGTGTGTTATATTGTGGACCATGTTGGCATGCGATGGACCCAGAAGGAGAGCTATGTGGCATTGACCTCATTTACAAGTCCAAAGGGGTAGTCTACCAGCCACAAGGTAGGACTATCCAGCCTAAGGGTTGCCTTTCGGTGTGTAACGACTATACTAGGAAGAAAGCGTAGTAGACTTACATCTTCTAAAGTAAGGATCAATTGTTAGGGTGATCTGTTGATGGTGAAACAGATCAATCCTGACCTAGGGTGACTATTTGAGCGAATGCCACTATGGACTCATATCGACTCAGGAATAGTTAGAATTAATTTAATTTTAGATGGACCCTATTAGTGTGTGATGGATCTACTAAGAAGGAGCTAATATCAGCCTAGACCTATCTTAGGTTTACAAATCCAAAGGGATAGTCTACCAGCCGTTATGTAGAGCTAACCAACCTAAGGGGTGCCTTTCGATTTGCAATGGTTAAGTTAGGAAGAAAGCGCAAGGACTCATATCTTCCTAAATGAGAAACCACTAGGGTGATCACACTAACAAATCGACCGACCTAAGGTGCCCATCGGGCAAAAAGGTCATGTTGGAAAGAAATTGTAACTTATATCTCTCAAAGCAAAGATGACCGCCGGGTAACTCGTTGGTGGCACAACAAGTTGAACCCGGGTACTGAGTGAGCAGGACTTATCTCAACTCAAAGTAGTTAGGCAATTCCTATAGGGAATTTTGTTTACACTGCCCTAAAGATAGAATGCCTGCTTGAGAAAGGGGCCACTTGGGTGCTTGAATTCCTAATCCACAAGCGAATTAATTTTGTTTATTTATTTAGTTTATTTTAATGTGGACCCAGTTGGTATGTGAGGGATCACACTGAGAAGGAGCTTATATCAACCTAGACCTATCTCAGACTTACTAAACCAAGGGAGAATCTGCGCATCCACTGATCAAATTCTCCAACCACAGGGGTGGCTACTAGGAAAGGGAGACTGTCCAATCCAAAAGTAACCCAGGTAGTGTCTAAATGGGCTGCAAAGGACATGATCCAAATAGAATGCCCACAGGAGATGGGGCTGCTAAAGACTTAATCTAACACCCTGGAAAAGATGACATGGCTAGTCATATATCAAATAGGTATTCGGTGGCCAATTTAAGGTGAAAGCACGGGGACTTACATCTGCCAAGAGTGGTATATCCACCTGGTGAGTCGCTGTCAGCATAGCGAACATCAACCAACCTATGGTGCCCATCAATTTACAACAATCAGTCTAGAAAGAAGGCATGTAGGCTTACATCTCTCTAAAGTGGAATTGACTGCTAGGATAGTCTACCTTCGGCTCAACAAGTACCATCTGACCTAGGGTGACTATTGAGTGAATGCCACTGGGGTCTTATATCAACTCAAACATAGTCAAGAGGAAAGGAGCCTCTGGGGGGCTTACCCTAAACCTCAAATATATTCGACCTAGTTAGATCATGATGATTAGTTCAAGAAGAAAGCGTAGGGACTCATATCTTCTTAAATAGGATCAACCATGAGGTAGCTTACTGGCTAGGCAATGAAGACTACAAAACTAATATGGCGGTCGTCGATTTGCAATGGTCAAATTATGAAGAAAGTACGAGGACTCACATCCTCCAACAAATGACCACTAGGGTGATCGATTGCTTTAGGCAATAAATCAATCCCGACCTAGATCAACTAATGTGTGAGTATCACAGGGGGCTTGCTCTCACATCAAAATAGCCCGACAGAAATATATGTGTGTTTGTTGTTGATATGAAGGAATAAGATACCACTGGGGGACTCTTACACCTAAACCTCAGGGAAACTCAACCTGGTCAGAGTATGGTGGCTAGTTCAAGAAGAAAGTGTTGGGACTCACATCTTCTTAAACAAAGCCAACACAAAGTAGTTCACTGGCAGGGAAGTGAAGACTACTAAACTGATAAGGTGCTCATAGGTGTGCAATGGTCAAGTTAGGAAGAAAGCACGGGGACTCAAATCCTCCAAATAAGAACCATTAGGGTAACATACTAGTAAGGTAGCATGTAGAGCCATCCTAGAGTAGTTAATGAGTGAGTGCCACAGGGGGCTTGCTCTCACATAAAAATAGCCCGAAAGAAAGATATGTGTTTATTTTAAATGTGGTTGTGTTGTGTTGATGAAGGAAGGAATATGATGCCTCTTGGGTTCTCTTATACCTACCCTAAATATGTCGTGGCAGATTCACAGGCAAAAGATATTTCTAACACAAAAGAATGAATTTTGAGATGAAAATAAGTTTTATTGATAATTATTTTCAAATAAGATTTAAGGATAATATTTCTTTAGGTAAAGCCCATTAATTGGAAGCATCGGGCGCTCTCCTTTATAATTTATGAGTTGATAAGACCCTCCTTGGTAGGCCTTCTCTATGGCATAAGGGTCTTCCCAAGTGGGTTCAAACTTATCTCCTATCTTTCGACGGGCAATAATTGGCCTCCTTAGAACTAAAATAAGCTCTCCTACTTGAAAAGCTCTAGGATGGACCAACTTGTTATGAGCTTGAATCTTCTTGGCTTTGTATAACTCGAGGTTCTAGCAAGCCCGTAGACGTCTCTCCTCTAAACCTTCGAGCTCTTCCAACCCCAACTTGGCATTCTGTTCCATTGTGATTTTGCTACCCCCAACTATCCTTAAAGATGTGAGTTGGACTTCTAATGGTAAAACATTTTCAGACTCATACACTAAGGAGAAAGGGATAGACTGAGTTGGAGTTCTATATGTGGTATGGTAAGCCCATAAGACTTCAATTAATTGCTCATGCCATCGTCATTTGTTGTCATCTAGTGTCTTCTTCAGTATTTGAATGAGGGTTTTATTGAAGGCTTTTGCTAACCCATTTTCCCTTGGGTAGTAGATGATAGAATATCTCCAATCTATATTATGTCTCTGAGCAAAGCTGTTGATTTTAGTGCTCTTGAATGCGGTACCATTATAGAATATAATTCGTCGAGGCACCCCAAACCTATATACGATATGGTTCCTGAAAAACTGGAGCACAAGTTGAGCTATGACCTCTCAAAGTGGGATTGCCTCCGCCCACTTGGAAAATTAGTCAATAGCAGTTAGAATGAATCGATGACCTTTGGAAGAAAGAGGATCAATCGGACCCACTATGTCAGTACCCCAACACTCAAATGGCCATGAGGCCAATGTAGGATGTAGAATGTTGGGTGATTGATGTAGGACCCCACTGTGTACCTGACATTGGTGGCATCTCCTAACTATGTCCATGCAATTTATGATTATTGAAGGCTAGTAGTATCCTATTCTCTTGGCTTGGCTTTCATCTTCGGACTGGATTGATGTGCTCTACATAACCCTGAATGTACCTCAGTCATGATCTTATGGGCTTCGTGTTTGCCTAGACAACGTAACCACATATGATCGAAGGACTTCCGGTATAAGGTGCCACCTACAAGAGTATAGGAAAGGGCTCTCTACTTCACCTGGTGTGCTAGTGATTTCTCTTGAGGTAGTTTGCCTATATTTAAATAATCTATGAATGGTTGCCTCCAATCTGACTCCTTATTCTTTTTGGCAATGGCAACCTCCCCTTCAAGAGAGAATCTCTCGATGAGTTCAACATCAATAAGGGATAAGACTTATCTATTTTGGACCTTTATTGGAATGGACTCATCTTACGACATGCCAACTCTTGGAAAGTTTGGCTAATGCATTTCGCTATGTTCTCTCCTCGAGGAATCTTGTAGATGGTAACCTCTGGGATTTGGGCCAACAACTCCATAGTGTACTTATGGTTATGATGGAGCTTAGGCTTTAGAACTTTGTAGGACCCAACAATTTGGTTGATGACTAATTGAGAATCCCAAAAGATGTTGATACTCTGGATGCATAATGTAATGACTAACTCTAGACCGACAATCAGAGCCTCATATTTAGCTTCGTTATTGGTGCAAGGATTGGACAGATGATATGAGAATCTCATCACATCACGGTCCGAAGTTAGGAGAATTATTCCTACCCCTGCCTTCCCTGGGATAGTAAATTATGGTTCTTCTCCTTTTTAAGAGGAAGCTGCACCATCAAAGTACATCTCCCAGCAGCGAGCACTAGTACCCCCTAAGTTCATGATTTGTTCATCGAGGAGATCATCATTAAGCGGAGAGTCAGTAGGGAGTGGATGAGCTACTAAGAAATCTGCAAGTGCTTGTCCTTTTACGGCATGTAGGGGTACAAATGCTATGTCAAACTGAGATAAAATCATGGACCAATGTGCCAACCATCTAGATAAAGTCGACCGTATCATGAGATATTGCAATGGATTGACTCTAGAGATTAAGTTCACCTTATGAGAAAGCATGTAGTGCCGTAGCTTTTGGGATGCAAAGATTAAAGCTAGGTAGTGCTTTTCAATATGTGGATAGTTTGCTTTAGTAGGGATTAGACGATGACTGAGATAATAGAGAGCCTTCTCTTTCCCTTCATCGTTGGTTTGAGCCAACAAAGTGCCAAGGGAGTCATCTAATATAGTAATATAGAATATGAGCGGCTTGCCCGGGATAGGGACTGCTAGGACTGGCGGTGTCATCAAATATTGCTTGATGTCTTCAAAAGCATGCTGGCACTTATCATCCCATTTGAACTTGGCATATTTTTTGACAAGTGCTGAGAATGGTTGGCATCTTCCTGATAAGTTGGAAATGAAGCATCTTAGATACGTCAACTGCCTTGGAATGACCTGAGTTGTGTTAGGCTTTTAGGGGGTAGCATTTCTAATATCGCTTTGATCTTTTCTAAATTGATTTCAATTCCCCGATGTCGGACAACAAACCCAAGAAATTTTCCTGAAGCTACTCCGAATGCACACTTCAATGGGTTCATTTTAAGGTTGTATTATCTTCACCGTTCGAAAACTACTCTCAAGTCAAAGAGATGGTCTTCCTTTTCTTTTCTTTTGAGAATGAGATCATCGATGTATCATTCAACTTGATGATGAATGAGTACATCAAGATTCGAGTCATGGCGCCGGGTATGTGGCACCATTTTCAAAGGCATGAACTTATAATAATATATTCCGCTTAGGGTTCGAAAGGCAGTGTTTCTTTCATCCTCTAGGGCCATCTTAATTTGGTTATAACCAGATGACCCATCCATAAAGGAGAATACTACATGAGATGAGGTGATGTCCACCATTAATTCCGGTATAGGAAATGGGATTGATCCTTAGGACATGCCTTATTTAGATCCCTAAAATCAATGCATATGCGAATTTGGCTATTCTTTTTCTTAACTGAGATGACACTAGCCAACCAGGTAAGATATTTTTCTTCCCTAATAAATCCAGCATCGATCAATTTCTTGATTTCAGAAGTGACCTGCTGTTCAATGTTTAAGCGCATATGTCTAGAAGCTTGCTTGATAGGGTTAGCATTAGGTTCTATTGCTAGTTTATGGACTACTATGTCAGGAGATAGATCGGGCATCTCTTCATAACTCCATGCATAGTAATCCTTAAACTCAATCAACAGTTTCACTAAATCATTAATTTCTTTTTTATTCAATAGAAAACTGATATATGTTGGGCGTGGATCTTCTTCAGTTCCTAGGCTGATTTCTTTGAGCTCATCGATAGTTGATATGATCTCCTTTGAACTCTAGCGATGCATCCTTGACTTCAAAGTCATTTGGATCATCTGAAGTTTTTAAGCACACCTCCTCATATGAGTTAGCATGATTTGAAAAGAACCTATCAGATTCCAAATAATTGGTGATGACTAAGAAGTAATCGTCATCATCAACTAGACCCACTATACTGAATCCTAGTCCAATCTTGATTGTGAATGTCTGCATTTATTGTCCCATAACCTTTCAAAGTAATCTGACCTATGTTTAGACCAAGCATGTGGAATTAATTCTTTCTTTGCTAAATTAAGAACACAATATGAATACCAATCAAAAGGTAATTCTATTAAATCTTTATATGAATCATCCTCAAGTTCTACATCAGCTTCATGTCTTGAGGATGATGCTCTAAGAAAGAACTTCTACAACTTTACATTTGTGGAAGACTTAGGGGCTTCCTTAACAACAAAACCCTTAAATTTTTGTGAGAAAAGTGGGGTTAGAGATAAGGTTTCCAACTGATGCTTCACAGTTTCACATATAGACTTGGATACACTTATACTTTGCTTAGAAGCCCAGTCTTCATCACTGTCTAGCTCTACTGTCAGTTTCATGGCGATCTGTCATCTGGAAGTGCTAGCTAGTGTACTAATCATATATGACCCATCCTCTGAACTAGATTCTAAGTCTATATAGTAGGTGTAGTCCTCATAGTAGGGACATAATTCTTATTGGATGGCCAATAAGGAGGTCTTCTATCTCTAGACATGTCTCTGGATCTACCTCTTCCTCTGCCTGGTGGAGGTCGAGTCTTCCTACCCACATGTTCGAATGAAGTAACGAACTGTGGGTGAAATCGATGTCATTTTCTGCTTCTTTAGCAATACGTATTTCCATTTCTTTTCTTTTCTTTTTTCTTTTTTTCTTTCTTTTCTTTTCTTTTTTCCTTTTATTTTTCTTTTATTTTTGAACTTTTTCCAAGTTCATGAGAATAGACTTATTGATTTTGAGGGAGATAGTAGGTTGCATCCTCATATATTCTAACCTCATGAATTGTGAATGGCTTAAGATCTCCTTTGACGTAGTATTCAATCCCACCCCTCATGAACTTTATGCACTGGTGTAGAAAGGAATGAACCATATTTTTCTCATGTATCCACGGTCTTCCAAGCAAAGCATTGAAAGATGTATTTGAGTCTATAATATGAAACTTGGCAGTAATCTTCCAATCATCTACTTCTAATGGCAATACTATAGAGCATAAACCCCTCTCACCTTGTTCATTGAATCCTCTCAACATCATCCTGTCTTTTGAAAGTTTGGAGTTGTCAATCCTCAAGTAAGCAAGGGTTTTTAGACTCATAATATTTACTAATGTACCCTGGTCGACAAGAACTCTATATATCCTGTATATCTTCCAATATCTACTATAATGTAAAGGGGGTGGTTGTGCTTGGTTGTTCCTAGAAGCAAGTCTTCATCTCTGAATGGAACTCCTAGAGTGTCCTCTGAACTGCGAGCCTCCTCTTTAGTAACGGTCAGCTGGGCTAAGCATATCTCTGGATCAAGAAGAGCCTTGATTAGGGACTCTCTCATCTCTTTGGATAAGATAAAGGTGTCAGATATGCTTAATTTAGGTGACAACTTTCTAAGATGTGCTAAGACATTATAGTCAACCTTGGCTTGATCCTCCACAAGCATATCCATGGGTGGAGCATTTTGTGGAGGGGTTATCTACTCTTTAGAACCAATGATTTGCTTACCCTTATCTTAAGGTGCCATCCTAGGAGGTAGAACTTTGTCACTACAAAGGTTAACTTCAATGACATCTTAGAATGATGAATTTGTAGGAAGTTCTACCATCTCATCAGGTGTACCTACCACTTCTCCTATAGGATCATCAGAGTCGGATGACTCCAAATCAATCTCAAGATGTGAACCCATGTGATTTAGAAATGGAAATCCATTTCTAAATCAAAAGAATGATCGAACTAAAAGTTATTATTTTGTAGACTTGGAGTTTTGAGAGGAATAAAATCTAGAGTATCAGAAGTGGACAAGATGTAAGTGAAATCTTTCTTCATTGATTTCTTCTTAGATGGAGGTACATGATAGAAATCTAATAAAGTAAGCGGGGAAAGGGGTATAGTGCCCTTGTCTGCTGATATAATGCTCATATTGGCAGAAGAAGAGCTAGTGGAGGAAGAAGTAGTAGCTACAACGGTGGATGGAGTGTTGGGCTCAAAAGGTGGTTGTGCTACTATGTTATCCCGGCCAAGTAAGGTAGGCTACTGCTGCTACTGGGCTGACACATTCTTCAAGTTGTCTTTGGCAACTTGCAAGCCTTCCTTGGTGTTGGAGGTTTGAGTTGCTTCAAGAACCTATAAAAAAATCTTCTTGATCTTAGAGACCACTTTTTTAGAGGTTCAGGATAAGGCAATATCCCAACCTTCTTTTGTCTTAAGAGGATCCGTATCCCCAAGAATTACTCGATAGGCTGGAGGGTTCTAATAAGTATTCTTGGGGATAATAACTCTTGACTTATAGTGCACTCATGCTCCTTAAAGGTGACACAATCCTCCAAGACATGACTAACCATGCGGTGATGGGGCAATAATTAGATCATTACTCTTGCCCACATCTTCCTCTTGGCTCAGCGGAAAGTCGATTTCTTTAAGAGATTCTTAATGATCTTCCTAACTACCTCCCTCTTGAATGAATATAGCTAATTCAATTTATCGGCAAGAGTAAGTGGGTAATAGCTACCTGGCGGTGGATATGAGTACCCCTGCTGAGTATATTATGGAGGAAGCGGTGGCGACTGCTGTAGTAGCTGGTGGTCAGTATGCTGGCCGATGTGGTGGTAGAGGAGGTGGCAATGGAGGTTGTTGTGCACGAGGTCTCTCATACTGGGCTTTGGCTAGCTGCTTCCCTTTGTCTACTGACACTACTACCCCTCTTCTTTTTTGAATGCTTTTCTGGGCTTGAATGATTGATCTTGAAAAGGTAAGCTTTGGCTTCCCCTAGCCACCTTGTTGATTAACTTCTCAAAGGTTTTGATTGTAAATCCTTTGACCATGGAAGCTATCGTGCCATGAATATTTTGAGAAGAATTTCTATAGCATGTTATTCAGACAGCTGTGGTTAGCACTTCATACTCAGGTTTCTCCACCTGAGAATATAATCAACAAGGGAATCATTGAGATTTTATTGCGCCATAATCAGGTCACCCACAGTTACCCTTTGCTGGGCTCCAACAAACCTCTTGACGAAGAGGTGCTCCAACTCAGCAAAAGTTTTCACTGAACCATTGGGTAGTTCAGAGTACCAATCAAATGTGATGCAAACTACTTGATGAAGCGGAATATAAGTGCATCACGCCACGATGGCATCTAACTAAAATGTGCTATGTCTTTGGGGTTCCCACGCCATCAAAATTTTGAAGGAAGGTGGAACAAAACCCTTAGGATATTGGACACCATCAAATTTCTCTAGGTAGGGTCTACTTTTTGGAATAGATAAGCCACCTCGGGCTTGTGCCGACACATCCTTCACTTGCTGCTCCACTAACTACTTAATATCTTTTTCTTGCATGGAGGTGCTATCCACCACCTTCCTATGCATGCTGCCACTATCCTGGTCCACAGGAGATGTTTTCTTGGGATGATCCAAAACATGCAACAACCCAGGGTGGTTGGCCTCTAAGGGAGTAGGATGTACTGATGGAGCTTGGCCTTGAAGTGTTAGGACTGCCGCTAATAAGTCTTCAATTCTTTTCTCCATCTTCCTGATATGCTCATCTCTCTACTTTAGTTACTGACGAAGGTGCTGGGTTGAATGAGTTGTGTCTTCTTCTTCAACTACAGCACCCTTCTAGCTATGCTAATCCCTATGGAGGGAACCCCTAGTGTCGATGATATGGACTTTCGTTGAGTCCTCCAAGAGATCATCCCCATCTGGATCAAAATTGACCCTAGCATCCTCTTCATCAGAGCAATCATCCCTGTAGAGTTTCCTTTTCTCAACAAAGTACTTAGCGACGATCTCATCTGATGAGTAGTCTAATTATATAGGGACAAACACTCCGCCGACGGTGGAGGCTATACTCACGATAAATACATCGGCATTGCTTACCGTACTCTTGTCTAGGAGGGCTCTTGCGGTATATGTTGATCACCCCTTTGGTGAACCGATGGAAGGATCTACGCATGGACACTACATCATATCCTCATCCCTTCCTCCACTTCTTATAGGTGGAGCGCAAATTTGTGGAGTGTATGGCTGTGGTGGTGACTCGACCATGACGGCCTTGGGTCACCATTCTTTCTTCTCCGTAGTTGAGGCAGGAGGTCAAATAGGAGAGCTCGACCTCACCTCAATAGGTGGAGTAGATGGAGTGGCATCCTTGGGCCATAGTCAGATCACCAATGGTGTTGGTCTTTCCCCGGATGGGGGCTTTTGGATCTTAGTTAGAATGGGGGATGCTATGAGCTAGATGGGCGATGGTGGGCAGTGAGTAGAGCGGTGCGGAGGTAGCACCAACTATCCCTCGACTATAGGCCTACTCCTCCTATGATGAGTACGCAAGTGGAGATGATCTTGTCAAATGATCAACCTAGGGCTGATGGAAAATCCATTAGAGTGGAGGTCGCAGACCTCATCATTCCCTCCCTTGTCGATCCACAGCCTCCAAGGCTCTCTCCCTCTGATCGACTTGACTCTCAGGGAAAATTATCCTCGGATCAAAACTATACACTAGCATCCAGGCTCGACCAACGGCAAGACTATCAGCGGCGTGGCTTCCTGCTCCTAGCGGTGTGTTGAAATATGCTGGTGGTGGAGGTAAGGCAGTAATCCTCCTATAGTCCTCCTCTCCATCTGAGGCAGAGAGGTGGTGGAACCTACTACCACTCAAATGTGGAGAGGTCTCACAGAGAGATGCCTTCTCTGCCATATCGGAAGCCGCGTCCATCTCTATCATGAAGTTCTTATTGCGATGTTGTGTACTTGTTGGTATGGTAGAGCAAGAGCTAGCACCCACCTTGAATGTGGAGGAGACTATCTTAGAAACCAAGGCAGTCTTCCCATTTGGGGTGTCCAAGGAGGGGGTAGTAGCTATAGTAGAGTAATGGGACCCCATGCTAAAACAGCGGCATAGCTGGCAGTAGGAACAGTGGCCTTCTCTTTAGTGGAGGAAACTCAGAATCAGATGGCATATCGAATCAGATAAGTGGCGTCTGTCCCACCACCTCCTCCTTGCTAACTGTGGTGAGGGCTATCCCCTCACAAGAAATCCTCACCCCCTCAAAACCATGGCCAAAGTAGATGACCTCGGTGGAGCCAGTGGTAGAGAGACTAGCCTGATCCAAGGCTAGGTTTAGGCCAGTGGGGAAGGAAAACAAAAGCTTGTTGGGAGCCATAGATGCTGATTGACGATTGGAAGAATTGATTACATTGAAATTTGCATTATTGAAATATAGCTGAGTTAGACACTTGCTTTGATATTCACCTTCAATCTTTGATTTCAAGGTTTGATTTTGAATTTGAACCCACACTGAATAATCTTAAGAGTGTTAAGTGGGGTTCATCAAAATTTTAGAGAGATTTTGGATATTGAGGAGAGTCTTTGCCATTTGATTTTAATTTAGAACCCGTACTCAACTGATTTAGGTAGGTTGGGCAGGGTTCTAAAATTTGAGGAGAAATTTTCTTAGAGATATTTGTGTTTTGTGCATCTTGTTTGAAAATATTGATAATTTGAAAGACCTCTACTTAGCAAATTTGGGTATGCTAAGAAGTTTTGATTGTGTGTTTGAAATATTTTTGCTTGTGAAGATTTGACTGTGTGATATTTTGATTTGAAAATGAGGCTTCTTACTGAACAAATTTGGTATGTTAAGTAGATGTCATATGTGTTTGATTTATGTTTGATGATGAGGCTTTCACTTAATAAATTTGGTATGTTAAGTGAAAGTTAAATGTGATTGTGAGATAAATTTGCTTTTCTTTGAAGATGGGAGTCCCACTTAACAAATTTGGTATGTTAAGTGAAAGCCCAAATTTGTTTGAGATATATTTATTTTTCTTTGAGAATGAGACTCTCACTTAACAAATTTGGTATGTTAAGTGAAAGCTCAAGTGTGGTTTGACATGAAAAAGTGGATCCTTACTTAACAAATTTGGTATGTTAAAATAGGGATCAAATTTGTGTTTAATAGAGACTCTCACTTAACAAATTTGGTATGTTAAGTGAAAGTCAAATATGTTTGTGATTTTGACAATGAAACTCTCTCTTAACAAATTTGATATTCTAAGTGAAAGTCAAATGTGCTTATGATTTTTTTTTTTGGAAAAGAAATTCTCACTTAACAAATTTGGTATGTTAAGTGAAAATTAAATGTGTTTATGATTTTGAAAATGAAACTCTCACTTAACAAATTATATGTTAAGTGAAAGTCAAATGTGTTTATGATTTTGAAAATGAAACTCTCACTTAACAAATTTGGTATGTTAAGCGAAAGTTAAATGTGTTTTCGAAAATGAAACTCTCACTTAACAAATTTGGCATGTTAAGTGAAAGTCAAATGTGTTTTTCAAAATGAAACTCTCACTTAACAAATTTGGTATGTTAAGTGAAAGTTAAATGTGTTTATGATTTTTTTTTGAAACTTCTCACTTAACAGATTTGGAATGGTAAGTGAAAGTTAAATGTGTTTGGGAATTTTAAAAATGAAACTCTCACTTAACAAATTTGGTATGTTAAGTGAAATTCAATGTCTTTATGATTTTATTTTATTTTTTGAAAATGAAACTCTCACTTAACAAATTTGGTATGTTAAGTGAAAGTCAAATGTGTTTGTGATTTTTGAAAATGAAACTCTCACTTAACAAATTTGGTATGTTAAGTGAAAATAAAATGTGCTTATGATTTTTGAAAAAAAAAGAACTCATTTAACAAACTTAGGTATGTTAAATGGAGTTCAATTTGTTCTTATGATTTTCAGAAAAGGGGGTTCTCATTTGATATACTTGGACATGTCAAATAAGTTCCCAATGTGTTTAGAAGTCCAAGACTTTGGCAAGGAATTTTATCAGACAAATGCAAATAGAATTCAATTTGCTCTACCTTCTTCTAGGGAAGGGGAACTCCCATTTGACAAATTTGGGTATGTCAATGAGGGGTTTCAAATATGTCTTGACTCTCTTTTGTGTGTGTATGATTTATTGCTTTTCAAAAAGAGGGAAAACTTCAACTCTAGCACATGTGAAATATGTTAAGTGGAGTTTAAATTTTATATTATAAGTTAATTCAAAAATAGAATAAATTTGAGTGTGTGGGATGGGGATAGCTATTTCCAAAGAAAATGTGCTTTTGAAAAAGACATTAAAAATGGTTGATTTTGACTTTGAAAAGAACCTCCATGAAATAACCATAGGATTTGTTAAACAAGGTTTGGTTATATGTGTTTTCTACCTCTTTAAAAAGTTGTCTTATTTTGTGGATTTTGAAAAGTGCTTTTGGAAAGACATGTTATTTTGCAGAAGGGTTTATTTTCTTATTATTCATGGGATGAACCTTGCCTCACCATTAGAATGGTGAAGAGGTTCTTAATTTTGGTCATCTCCTTTGTCTATTAATTTTAATTTTCACCTATTAGGGGACCCAATAGGGATTATAAGACCAACACAGAGTGAGGTCCTAAAACCTAAAGGATATTGGCAAGCTTTGCTTAAGGATGAAATAAGCTAAGTGCCAATGAAAGAATAATAGTCCCTATATAAAAGTCCACTATCAATACTTGGAGACAATAATTTATCTACTAAAGATGGAGAGAACCTTCCCCAAAGTCACAAAAAAATTTGTGGTGTTTATTTTTGAGATGTGGGACACCAGATCTTAGGTGGTACTTATTGAAAGTGATGATGACATTAGGAATGATGTACTATCTTGAAAGATAGAAATCATCACCACATAATGGACTTAATCACAAGGACTCAAGGCATGATGGGTCTTAATATATCGAGATATTTCCACTTTACATGAAAAGTAAAGTAGGGTTTATTTTTTGTTCATTAAGTTTTATGAGGCAAACCCCATAGTTAATTACATCTAAGAATGAAAATTCCTTAAGAATACTCTTGATTAAAGTAGACAATTAGGGTCTCCAAAGATTTTAGGTTAAGACTATCAAAGGATTGGTTTTTAGAAAATCAAATGGGATAGATCAAGGGAGAAGACTTATTTTGGAATCCAAAGGGAGAAAGTAGGAAATGCTCATGATACTAGGAAGCCTAGTGAGCATTCAATCTACATAATTGGGCTTTATATTTTTTGAAATTTGAAGAGTGTTAAATATTTGAGTTGACATTTTATTAGATTGCTAGGGCTTATAATTCCACAATATAAGATTGTGGAAATGCCTAAGAGGTGAGGATTTATGCTTGTAGCCCAAAGAAAATAGCTACCTCAGATTCCTAAACTAAGGAGCCTTGGTACAAAACAAAGGCGCAACCTAAATCTAAGATGAAAATGGGTATATGGTTTACCTCCATAAAGGATAATAAACCACCCGACTACTAGACTTATTACAGAGTGCCTAACTCCTCCTACGATTTAAATCCATGTAGGCAAGTCTTATGCTTTGCAAGATGGCTAGGTTGTTATTCATTTAGAAAGGAGACTAAGTCCTTAAACTCACTCCTAAGAGACTAGAGCATGAGTGGTATGAATCCATGACTTAATCTAATGCAAATTTTATCAAATTTATTTGATTCTTTTGGACTTTTTATTTTGACACAGGCTATGGGATTTTGTATGCCTAAATGCATGAGAATTTGATTATGGGCCAAATCAAAAGAGAAAGGGATGTTCTTCCACCAAAGGCTCTCACAGGTTAAGCTTGATTCTTGAGATGGAAGCCCCTCTTAACAAGAGTGAAATAATATGATATGCATGATATTATACATTCATCCATAAGGGGTTGCTAAAATTTTATTATCTTGATTTAATTCTAAGCTTTTATGTGAGGTTATGAGTTATTTTAAAATTTTAGTTATGAGTTGTTAATTGGGGTAGAAAAATTAATTTTATCCTAAGAGCCTAGGCCACACATTCAAGCATCATCATGAAACTATGAAAAGCATGTTGTTCTAATGCACAATCTAAACACAACATCAACAATTTTATAGACTAATATAAAAGAATAAAAGGCAGTCGATTTGGGTTACACAAAAAGAAAAAAAGATGGGTAGCAGCTCTACCTTACAACCATTACAAAAATAATATATATGCTATGGGGTCTTCTTTTCTTCATTTCTTCATTCTCTTTCTTTGATTTGATTTTCTATAGAGTCACAGGCACCCTGTGGACTAAGCTTTACCCTTTATCCTACTCCCCCATAGCACTAATCCTAATTCTTAATGCAAAATTATGCCAAAAATAGGAAAAGAAAATCTAGCTATACTTGAAAAATAAATGTTAGCTAAACACACCATACAACCCAAGTAGTTATATGAATAATTTGGACTTAACACCCTGTATATGGGTAACCAAGCCCACCTATCCTAACATGGGTTATGCTTAGGGGCTAAGCAACCTGCACAGTGAAAGCATTTATATATTTTTTTTATTACAACGACCCCTTAAGCACAACCCCCCTGCAAAAAATATGATTAGGCTAATAACAGCCTAACATCCAATCTAAGAAATATACACCCTAACATCCAGTCTAAAACATTACATTACAAAACAAAATACAACGTCATACATACAACACCCTAACTTAGCACTAGAAGTGGTGACTTAGTATTCTAATGTGTGTCCTTAAGGCTTGTGTAGTAATACTTTACTAAGCTTCTTTAGTTTAAGTTCCAATTTGGAGTTTGAATTTGTTTAACTTTTACCTTTGGATGATTTTAATTAAAATGATTTAATGATTTATTCTTTATTTTTTATTTCACTTTTATTTGGTTAAGATGATGTTTAAGTTTTTAAGAATGAAGAGTAGAATGAGTTCCACTTGTAGATGGAACTCACCCTATTCTACATCCTAATTTCTAGAGAATCTAACTAATGTCCTTATGTATCTTAATCAACCGATTTGAATTTATGTAATTTATTTGATTTGATTCATTTGACTTGATTTAGAATTTAGAATTAGAGTTTGTTTAAGTATTTGATTGATTGATTTTGGATTAGATGCTTCAGTTTAATTGCATCTTGATAATTCAATATCTTTAATATCTAATGAAGTTTGAGTTTGTTTAAGTTCATGTGTTTTTTGGTTGATTAATTTTAGATTAAGTGTTTTGATTTAATCAAATCTTGATAATTCCATATCCTTAGTATTTAATGAAATTTCTATTTGTTTAGGTTCATGTTTTTTTTGGTTGATTAATTTTAGATTTGATGTTTTGATTTAATTAAATCTTGATAATTCAATATCCTTTTAAATTAATATTTAACTCTTTTCTTTGATTATGGTTATATGATTTAACTTTATGTTTATTTAATTCAATTATTATTCATTTATTTATAGTTTGATCGGATTAGATTAATTGAGATTTTATTTTGATTTTAATTGGGTTAGATTCTTTGTAATTAGGATTTTATTTTCAATCACATCCATTTGTCATATTCATCAAAGCTTGGTTTGTATTTTAATTTCATACATTGGATAGTTGATTGGTTTATCTTATTTAAGTAGGTTGAATGAGATGTGAATTGATTACGTATTAAATTGATGAGAGACTTTCTTAATTTAATTTAATTTGATTTAATTTGATTTGATTAGCTTTATTAGTCTATGGGTTTGCTTAGGTTCAATGTGATTATGTGATTAGTTTAATTAAGAAGTGTATTTATGTTAATTATAAAGGTTTATTTAATTTTCAATTTGACTTCATATTTTTTAGACTAATGATGTAATTAATGACTTAATAATTTAGGTATAATTTAGGTTTTGATTAGTGTTTAATCGCATTTATGTTTGATTAAGCTTAGGTTTAATATGATCAATTTGATTAACTTAATTAGTTTATTTAATTGGCATGATTAATTATTAAATTAAATAAAGATTTGTTTTATTTTTAATTTGATTTTATATTTATTTGGGTTAATGATGTAATTGATGAGTTAATGATTTAAGTTTAAATTAGGGTTTGATTAGCATTTAATTGCATTTTATGTTGGATTAAGCTTAAGTTTAATATGATTAATGTAATTGACTTAATTAGTTTATTTAAGAGGCCTGAATAAATTAATTAAGTTTTTGATTTGAATTAATTTTAATCTAATTTATAAAGTTAATTTGGTTTATTAAGATGATGGATTAATTTATTAAATTTGCATTAATTAGATGTTTGATTAATTAAGTTTGATTAAGGGTCAATTAAATTATTAGATTAATTAAAGGTTTGTTTAATTAGAGATTAATGACTTAAAGATTTAGGTTTAATTTAGGTTTTGATTAGTTTTTTATTGCATCTTAATTATGTTTGATTAAGTTTAGATTTAATATGATTAATTTGATTAACTTAATTAGTTTATTTGAGGGGTGTGATTATATTAATTAGTAGATTAATTAAGTGTTTGATTTGAATTAATTTTAATCTAATTTATAAAGTTAATTTTATTTATTAAGATGATGGATTAATTTTTTAAATTTGCATTAATTAGATGTTTGATTAATTAAGTTTGATTAAGGGTCAATTAAAATTATTAGATTAATTAAAGGTTTGTTTAATTGAGATTATTAATGATTTAAGTTTAATTTAGGTTTTAATTAGTGTTTGTAATTATGTTTGATTAAGTTTATGTTTAATATGATTAATTTGATTAACATTTTATTTGAGGGGTGTGGTTATTAAATTTAATTGGTTTAATTTAAGCTTAATTTTTAATGTAACCTATTTAAATTCGATTAATTAAAATGATGGATTCATTTATTAATCTTTCATTAATTAGATGTTTGGCTAATTAAGTTTGATTATTCATGATTAGGGTTTTACTTGATTTGATTCATTTATTATGTTTGTTTGATTTCATTAACATGTTTAATTTAGTTATTAGGTTGAAATATTAAATGGACAATTAATTATCTCATTCCAAATGGATGTGATTTAATCATATGGTAATTAAGTTTTCTTTAATTTTATTTGGTTTAATTCGATTAGTATCAAATGATTAAAGTTTCCTAAATTTTTTGGGTTTTGAGTTTGTTTTAAGATTTAATCATTTAATTGAGTTTTATTAGCTTAAATAGGTTTAATCATATTTAATTTAATTTTCTCTAAGAATGATATTTTTCTGATTTGAGATTTGGTTAACGATTGCTTAAGTGCTATTTCATTTCTGATTCTAATTTAATATTTAAATTTTTTTAGATTATATTTTAATTAACATTTTAATTTATTAAACTCTAATTTTAAGTGTTTGTTTGGGGTTCATCAAGATTCAGAAGATCACATTATTTTCTTAAGAGTTCTAGATGTCAATTGAAGTGATTTAAGCTATTTTGAAGATTTTTTGTAAATTTTTGAATTTTATTTAATTTATTTTACTAAATTGGAAAATCTGAACTTCAAAATTTAATTTCTCCTAGTCCAGGAGTCTTTTTATTGAAATTTTTATGGTAGGTGTGTTTTAACTTTAGTTTCAACCGCTAAAAATTTCAACTTAATCTGGCTTATATTTTTAGTTTAATTAATGAAATATTATTTTCATTAAAACTCAAATTAAGCTCACAATATCGAGTAAAATTTAGGGATTTTGGATTTGTTGGATTCCTCTTGGAAAGATAAATCAAACAAGTCCTTGTTTACAATTTTTGATTAAGTATTTTTTTCTATGAATTTTTGAAGTTTCAGGTGATTTAAATTATTATTTCTTTTATAAAAAAAGGAAATACGTGCGGTTTGGGAGGGAAAGACACGACACGCTTTGGACCGTCTATCATCGGATGGTGGTCAAATCGCATGATCAATGCAGATCCGTGATCGCGGCAATCCAGTCGATGATCCATCGCGTCGGATGGTCGATACCGCGTCGAAGCTTGGGTCGATCGCGATCCGGCCATCCGTCATCACAAACCGCATGATCGGATGGTCCGGATCACACAAAGCGATCGGAAGGCCCATATCACGTGATCCACGCATGATTTGAGTCATCCGATCCCTCAAACTGGGAGATCGAACAGTGGCTATGAGCTGTCGGCGGTGAACAATGTTTTAAGGGGTTTTTTTGGAAAAAAATGAGAGTTTCTAAGCCAAAACTTATCCAAATGGACTCATTTTCATGTCGATTTGCACCAACAAAATTTTATTTCCTAATTGAGATGATTTAAAAGTAAAAATGCTAGATTATCTAAAGAAAATTCTAAAAATTATGAGAAAATTAATACATAATGTGTGAAATCCTAAGGGCGACTACGATTTGATGAAATTTACCTCGCCGTAGATGATTTCTGACATGGTTGAAGATCCGAGCGAACTCCTAGGTATGTGAGGAAGCTTCAGAGTGATCTTTAACCCTTTCCTCCCTTCGGAATATTGCCTTCTCCGATATCTACCGTCGCCTCGCCGGAAGAGTAATTACTTCTATTTTTGAGCTCAAAAATGGCTCAAAGTAGTGGGGGATGGGTTCCATTTTGGTTTGGGGACATTTTGGGGGCTGAATGGTGGTGGGAGAAGGAGATCTCAAGCCTCATCTCCCCCTCCTTTTATAATGGTTGAAAATACAAGCTATTTTTTAAATTTTTTGGCTCCAAATTGATTGCCACGTTGCTTGGGGTGGTTGGGATGAATGATAGATTGATTGAGGACTTTGGATTTTTGCTCCAAAGTCCTCTCTTGTTGCCATATGATCAAATTTAGTCAATGCAAATGTTGGGGAGGAGTCAAGTGCATGTGATGGAGGATTAAATGAGATTGGGTGGAATCCTATGAGGGGAAGGATTCATGAGGGATTTAAAATGGGTTGGGTTAGTTTTGGGATGATATCAAATGGGTTTGGGTCGGATTTGATCAGCTTCTAAAGCATTTTGGCTTGTTTTCAAGAGATTTGGCCCAATTTGGGTCATATGAGAAAATTGGGTCAAATTGACCCATTTGGCCAAAATTGGCCAAATTAGCTTGGGTTATGGGTTGATTCAGGTTCAATTGGCTAATTGAAGATGAATGTGGTCTTTTGCTTTAATTAATTTAGATTTCATTTTGATTTAGGACAAATTGACCCTTTATGCCGATTTGGGCTAGGTTGGGTTAAGTTGACCAATTGGGCCCGATTGATCAAATTGGGTTTAATTATGGCTTTGGTCAAGTTCAATAATCAATTTGGAATGAACTTGGTCCATCGGTTACAATCAATTTGGGTTAGATCTTGATTTGACCTGATTTGGTCCTTTAGGCCAATTTAGGTCAATTTGGATCAAATGGCCAATTGGGCTTAGTTTGGCCCAATTGAATGCAATTTATCATCATAGGGTGATCAACAATCATAGTGGAAGAATTTGGTGAGCTTGGTTCAATCCAATTTGGGTTAGATTAGAAGTTGGGTCAAATGGGTCCTTTAGGTCACTTTGGGTCAACTGGACCTAAGTGGGTCAATTGGTTTGGTTTTGGTTTGATTCGAGTTTAGTTGAACTTATATATGAGCCCTAGATTGATATAAAAATTCAATGACAATCAATTTGGAGTCTAAGGGATTTTGGCTTATTTGAAATTTTTAAGTCAAAAGGGCTAGGTTGGGTTTGACTTGGGTTGGTTTTGATTTGATTTGATGATTGTAGGTTTCATTTATATTTGGGTAGATAATTGGATGAATGATTGATTCAATAGAAAATTTGTTGGTTTTAACTAGATCTAGATAGAATTTGGCTAAGTCCAAAGAATTGGCTTAAAAGGTTTAGATTGAGTTTAAATTTGATTTTCAATATAGTTTTGGTCATTTGAGTTTGGATTTCATTTACATTTGAGAATATAAATGAAGGAATAATTGATTTATAAATGAGATCAATTGAGTTTGATTTGATTTAAGGGGAGTTTTGGCTAAGCTTATGAATGTGGTTTATATGGCTTAGGAGGGGATTTTAGGATTTGAATTTGATTTTGGGTTTCAATCATTTGGAGTCAAATTTTGAAATTAGATTTGGAATTTAAATTTTTATTTGAGATTTGGTTTGAGAATTGAGCCTAGATTTGATTTGAGAAAGTGTATCTATATTGTGGTTTAGGTTACGGGATAGGTAATTTCCTTAAACCCTAGGCATAGCCTAATCTTATGATTAACACTTCTAAGTCTCTAGGCTTAGGTTAGGTGTTCACCTAATTATTAGAAGTGTCTTATGACTAAGGAGTTCTTAGTGTCTAGAAGAGTCCTAAGTCTAAGAAGAGGAGGTTAAGAGCTCACTCTAAAACTGAGGTCAACATAGGTTAATTGGACTCAAATGATCAAATTGGGTTCAATCAAGGCTTTGGTCTTGTTCAATAGTAAATTTGAAATAAACTTGAGCCATTGGTTGTAATAAATTTGGGTTAGGTTTAGATTTGACCCAATTTGGTCTTTTAGGTCAAGTTGGGTCAACTTGGATCAAAGGGCCAATTGGGTTTGGTTTGACTCAATTGATGGTCAAGTAATATTCAAGGATTTATTATAGGAAGATGTGGATCATTGGTTTCTATTAATTTGGCTTAGGATGGGATTTGGCTCATGTTGGTTAAGTGGGTTGATTTGATCAAATGGTTATGTTCACTTGGTTTGGCCCAACTGATGACATTTGATCAATCAAGGATGATCAACAATCATCATAAGAGGTTTTGGATGGTTTGATTCAATCCAATTTAGGTTGGATTGAGATTTAGTTCAAATGGGTCCTTTTGGTCACTTTGGCTAAAGTGAGTATAAATATATCAATTGGCTTGATTGATTTGAATAGGTTGTAGTTAAGCCATTCAAGATGATCGACAATCATCATGGAGAAGATTTAAAGGGTTGGTTCAGCCCAATTTGGGTTGAATTGGAGTTTGGTTCAATTTGATCAAATTGGTCACTTTGGGTCAAGTGGACTAATTGGGATAACTAAGTTAGATTTTGGGTTGAATTGAGTTTAGTTGAGTTTGGATATTTATTTGGGATTGATTCATGGCTTTGGTTGTAATTGATTTGGATTCAATTGGGGTTTTGACTCATTTGAATATTTGAAGTCAAATGGGTTAGGTTAAGCTTGATCGGATTGATTTAGCTTGGTTGATTTGATTGTAGAATTAAATTGATTTGGTATGATAGTTTAAAGATGATTGATTTATGAGAAAATTAATTGAATTTGATTTAGATTGCAGGGAAATTTGGTTAAGTCCATAGGATCAAATCATAGGCTTAGGTTAGGTTGATTTAATTTGAGATAGGTTTGGAGGCTTGAATTTGATTATAGATCCTGGTATGGGGTTGATTGAAGAGTTGAATCAATTTTAAGAAAATCAATTGAGTTTGGTTTGAATTAAAAGAATTTTGATTAAGTCCATAGTATTGAATCATAGGGCTTAGGGAAGGTTGATTTGATTTGAAATTCAGTTGGAATTGGAGTTTGTAGTAGATTTAATTAGATTTAGATGAATTGAATTTGAGATTTGGTTTGAGCTAGGGACGCTTGGATTTGGTTAGGCTATAGGCTAGGTAAATTTCTCTAGGACCTAAGGCATAACCTAATCCTATGGCTTTAAGTCTCTAGACTGATGTTAAGTATCCACTTAGCCACTAGAAGTGTCTTATGACTAAGGAACTCTTAGTATCTAGAAGACTCCTCGATCTATGATGGAGGAGTTGAATCCTCACTCCAAAAGTGAGGTCAACATATGTCTTTGACTGCAATTAATTTGGGTTAGACTAGGTATTGACTTATTTGAACCCTTTAGGTCAAATGGTTAACTTAGGTCAACTTGATTCAATTGGGTTAATTAATTTGATCGAGTTGATTAGGATAAGCTTGAATGTTCAATTAAGTGGTTGGAATGATTAAGGGATTTAGGTTAGGTTTAATTGGCTTGAGTCAAATTGAATAGGATATTGATCTTATGAAGTTCAAATATATTAACTCGAGTTAAAACTCAGGTTGGGTTGGCTTGGATCTTGGATAAGATTCAATCAATTTCAATTGGATTCAAATGAGTTTAGGAATATTAGGTTTCAATCATGGTGGTTTAGTATTGGATTTGGTCTTCCTAAACTCAAAGGGGTTAGATGTAATCACTTTACCCTTTTTAGCTAAGTTGAACCCAGATGGATCAAGTTGAGCCTAGATTGAATTGGTACTTTGGTCTGGAGATTGGATTGTAATCATTTGGTTCAGATTAGATTAGTTTGTTGACCATGAACTTTTGGTTGAGTCTTAGGGTAGATGAGGCTTCACTTCTCCTAAGGTAAGTTCTAGTCCTAAGGTTGTTTCCTATGAGTCTCTAGGCTCAGTTTTGGTGTACCCTTAATCACTATAAGTATCTTAGCACTAATAAAGTCTTAGTATCTACAATTTTTTCCTAAGCTTAGGATGAGGGTAGTCAACCTCACTCCAAAAGTGAGGTCAACCCTATCAACTAGAATTTTGTATTTCTCTTTTTATTGAGTTCGTGTTGTAGCTTAAAATTGGGTTCGTGAGGACATGTAGGAAGAATTTTATGTGTGTGTGTATGTGGAGGGGTGGGGGGGGGGGGGGGGGTTGGCGATGAATTCTTTTTGCTGTAAAGGAATAATTTGATTATTTTCTTATTATATTTCAATACATAAGTGTTGTCAGGACCATAATATATTGCATTCAAATCATAAAGCCGTAATCTTCTTAATATGATATGAGTTATTTCCATTAGAAGAACATCACACTATAGCTACTTATCTTAATTGGAATAAGTCATCTATTGGAAATAGGTAGGAATATGTGATTTACCCAACTAACTTGGAATCATTCTGGGTGAGGTTTAATTGTAAGATTGGATCCAATGATAACATGGGTTGATATAATATTCATAGCACTCTCTCTATCTACTATTAGCTTACACCTTTTTTCCTTACATAAAATATGCATTGAGACAATATTCCTTCTTCTTCATTTTTGTTCTTCCCTAGAAGTAATCATACACCCTATAACTAACATTGGATTATCTATATTTGAATATATTTCTTCAGCAAATAGTGGTGTATCATCATGTATCTCTTCAATATTTTCTTCTTCTCCTAAATCTTCTAATTCATTTAGGAACATGATTTTTGCTCCACATTGATTTTTCATTTGACCCTTTTTATAACATTTCAAGCAATATCTTACATTTTTAGAAGTATATTCAATAGGGTTCATTTTAGAGGGGTTGTTTGATGTAGAAGGATTAGTTCTAGTGATAGACTTTTGAGGTTCGGATGTGGTTGGATATTTAGAAAATATTTGAGCCTATATCTTGGATGTAAATACAATAATCTTATGTTTTTCTAGAAGTAAAGCATATGAAAGGTGTCTTCTAAAGTCTAGGGATCGTGAATCTCTATCCAATTCCTAAAATCTCCTCTTAAATGAATGATAAATTTATTAGCTACTTGTTACTCTTGATCAATGTATTGATTTTTAGCTTTTATGCCCTCAAATGTATTCATATATTGCACTATCGATGTATTCTCTTATTTAAGAGTAGTCAATTATTCGTGGAGCCTTTTATCATGATTTCTAAGACAATACTTATCCCTTGTAATTTCTTTCATTTCTACCCATATCATGAGATTTCTATTGAATTTATTAAACTATTATTCCAATATATTTTCACATAACCTACTAAATTCATTTTAGCAAATGTAGTCCATTGATAATTATCCATTTGTACAAATTAAAGAAATTATCTATTTTTGATTAACCAATCAAAAAATTGATTGGGCCCATGAACACCATCATATGTTAGGGCTTTTATCTTAACTTGCTTTGTAAGTTCATGTAATGTTTCATGAACCCAAAGATGGTCTTATCTAAGGATGTTTTTTAGGTTTAGCATTCTCACAGAACAATCATCTCTAGAAAGTTCAATATTTTCCCTTCCTATAGGTTTTAAGTCATCCAAATGTGGAATAGTCAGTTAGGTTTGAAGCAACCCCATAATAATACATGTTTGAGTAACCCAATTATTTTAAAAATTATTTCATGTATTTTTCATATTCAATGATTAAAATAATACATGTTTTAATTATAAAAATGAAAGAAACCTTAATTAAAATTAGTAAAATTAGATAATTATGATTATAATACAATCATCCTATGTAATGAACCATACAATCCCATAGAAGCAAGGTAGGCAATATTTAAATTTAAAATATTATTTCTCAAAGAAAAATTAGAAAACTAAGTTGCAATAAATTGCAAATTTTAAAATATTTATGGAATATTAAAGGAACCTTATTAAACATGTTCAAATTTTATCATAATTATTTGGTTTATTAGGTATTTAATATTCATAAAAATAATTATATTTATTACATATGTCAAAAAATTTCTTAAAATTTCCAAGAAAAGTATGAAGTTTAATCATTATGTAAGAAACATTTGATAATTTATTTAAAAATAAAAGACACTTCTTGCATGTTAAATAATTTTTTAATTTTTTGATCACGAAGTGAGCAATAAGCCAAATCTAAGGCATGATTTAATGACTTTAACATGTCATAAGTGATTGAAATATATTGGGCATTTAAAATTAATTTTAAATAAAATATTTAGAAGTTTTAATGATATAGAATCAAGTATAATAAATAAGAAGCTTTTATAGATCTCTTATATTTAAATGTACTTAATCATTAGTGTCATGGCTTTTGTTTAATGAAATTGTTCTAGGAAAAATCCAAATAAACTTTATTATAATGACACAACTAAAGTTAATATTTGAATAGTTGGATAAAATATATTTTGACTTGATTTAGACTATAATATTTAAAAGAAAATTATTCATTTATCATTCATCACCCCCAACCTTTAACGTGCATCACACTTATAACTACTAGTGTAAAATTCTCCTTATAAAGCAGACTAGCTAAGATGATCATAATTAGAGCAATTATAGGATTCAAGGGTAATAGAATAGAGATAGATCCCTTAAGGGTTCAATTGAGGAAGATTTGATTAACTGAGCTCAACTGACCTAATAAACGATGATTTGGTCAAATCCATATTTGGTGGGTCCAATCATGTTATATTAAAAAGTTACATCAATTTGGCTTAAAAAGTGTAATTAAGTAAATTTAAGTGAACCAAACTAATTAACCAATTAAATTTGTTTAAAATTCAATTAAATTCAAGTTAATAATTTTTAATTAATTGAAATGGGTTCCAAAAGATAGCTTAACTCCTTTTGCTCAAACTAAGGAAATTTGCCAAAGTTGTTAGTAAGGACAAATTGAACAAAGTGAGCAAATTGGTCAATTAGGGGCAGTCATGTATGGTTAACCAATGGAAATTAATTTAAGGTTTTATGTTTAGTTATTTTGCTAATTTGAATGTTTTATGCCAATAGAATCAAATAAATCCATTTTAAATAAATTAGGTTAAAAGATCTAGTTATGTTATAATAATGATTTATTTGCTCAAGAGGTCATTTGTAACATATTGATACTCCTAATAAAAGTTGGCTATTAGTAAGCTATCTGAATTTAGAGTTTTGGCTAATTAACCTAATTATATCCTTTCTTGGTCTAACTCATCAATGATTTGATGATCAAAATCCTATGGCATAAGTTTAACTAGTCATTTAGACCAGTTGGTTCAAAATCACCATTCAAGGGTTCATGAGCTTAGATTGATCATAGGTAAAGCAAAGTGGATCCACTAGTTAGTGTTTATGCAAAACCTTACCATTGAATCGATAAAAAATAAGTAAATGTGATGTAGCACTCATCCATCACTTAACATTAATGTTAGGCATGTATAATTCTATTTGCTCAAGAAAGGTTAGCAGAAGCTTGCCAACAAATAGATTTATATAAACAAAATAAAAATATAAATAATCTTTTTGTTGTAATTAAAATGATCTAGTTGCACACTAATGAGGATGTTCAAAAAATATAAAGTCATGTACTGGATCAACCTGTAATAAAAAGAAAAAATTCTTTAAGAAAACAAATAAACATAAATTAAACATAAAGAAAATAAATCTAAAAAAAATGGAAATTTAATAAAAAACTAAAAATTTGTAAATGCTGGTTATGCAAAGAGGAAGTATATTATGATAATGAATGTCCTAAAAAGAAAGCAAATCACATGAATAAAATCAGTTCAAATTATGAAAGAATAAGAATTAGAACCGATCTTTGATATCTCATCAAAATAAATTCTGAAGAAGAAATCTATGAATTATCTGATCAAGTGGAAGATCTTATTGATCAATATTGTTATTCAGATAATGATTTGGAAGAATACTTATATTCTTATTAAATGTCTGAACTTGAATGAATAAATAATACAGATGAATTTATAGATGACCAATGATGGATGAGCGCTACATCACATGATGTAAACTTCCATAGAAGTTGTCCAACATATTCATTATACATGCTAAGAGACAATCAAGATGGATAGTAAAGATATTATGAGTCCAACTTGATTATGAATTCTATGTCTTTTCAACTCTAAGAAAGTTATGAAATGATCCTAAAAATCCAAAAAAAAAAACATTTGAAGCTTGCTACTAATATCTTTATATATTGTGCATCCAATGGATAAAAGAATCAATTAGAAGAATAATATTGAGTTATTTCATAAATAGTCTTAAATGTTACAACAATTCAAAGAAAGGTCTCTTCCTTCAAATTTTCAGTAGATCTGGTCAATTTATATCTTCTATTGTGCTATCATGATAAGCTTATACAAATTACTTGTTGCCAAATAAGTTGGAAGCTACTACAAAATCTAGCAAATACTTGCTTTCATTGAGCATAATACTCCAACATGCAATAGACTGACTATTATATACTCAAAGGCATAAAATGTAAAGGTAAAGAGCTCTACATAGTGGTCTTCTTATCTTCTACTTATACATCTTCAATTAAAATAGTGTGATTTTTAGATATGAATTCAATTATCTATTATTAATCAAGAATAATTTTAATACTAAGAAATGACTCATTAAAAATTTTATAATGGAAATTCCAAGAACTTATTGCATATGATTGCAAATGAATCTCATATATCTCTCAACATGCTTTTGTAAGGATTCGTCTCAAATATTTCTTGGTGTCACCTCCTTAAATTTATCATTCTTATCTCCAAACAAGCCTAAAAAATATAATCATGTTGTAGGCAATGATCCAGCTTATATTAGTTGAGGAAATCTTGCTCCTCTTCAAACTGCAAAAGTAAATATTTTATCATAGTCTAGTCTCCATGAAACATAAATCTCAATAACTATGTAGTAGAAAGTGCTAAAATGATCTTAAATTAACCAATTCTAAGTTAGTAATTGCTCAATCTCACATAAGACCAAACCATTCTAGCACCATACATCAGTCCTAACATTATACTAATATAGGGAGCATGATGTATATAGAACTTACTTTTAATCTTAAGTAAACTTTTCTATTTGATACCAAAATATTTTTTACATTAACATTAAAAAAATAATAAGCTAGAAATTGACTACACACACTTGATTAATTAATTTTCTTTTAATATGATATTACTGAAAGGCATATCAACTCCTTGTTTATTCACATTTATCATAGATTTAGCACTTACATGAATAATCACAATTTCTATTTGATTATCCACTTGCTCCCATAATGGAGTAATACTTCCTCTACCCAAAAGGAGGGCCAATTAGCTCAAAAATTAGGAGGGCATTTTCCATAGAATATTGAACAACTTAAAGATAATGTCAATTTGCTCCACATCTGACTTATCATATTTACACAAAACTTATTTATTTCTTGACCTTTATTGTCCTCTATAAGTAGATTGTTGCCTTTCTATCCATTTGAACTTATATCTATAGACATTAAATAGATTTGCTTGAAGCTTAAAGTTCATCAACTCACATAAGCTGTATCTGAAGTCCATTCTATTGGACCCACATCTAAAATCATCTAAATACTTATTATTCCTAGCTTTCTTTAGCATACCCCTCTTCAACTCTACTAGAAACCCCATTAATTACTAGAAACGTCCAATTATTAGGTAAAATTAAAATATCAGAGTTATCATTTTGAAAAAGTACAAATTTTATTAATTAATAGCCTCATTAGAGACGTGATGTTCATGTATACAAAATAGGTGAACATAAATATAATGTAGGCTTTCAAAATTTCTAGTTTGCATGTTTTGAAATAATACATTAATCTATTTCATAACTTTTTAAAATAGAGGGCTATCTCTAACACAAAATATTTTTTCTTTTTAAAATCCATATTTATTATTAAACATGACAAATGTCTAGCCCCCATTTGTGCTAAACTATTGATAAAACCTTCTAAACCTTAAGCTACTTTCTAGATATTCTTTAAAATATCCTTGAGAACACTTTTAGGAGCTCTCTTGTGAGCACGCTTAAAGGAACACTTTTGATCATTTTCTCAACCCAAGTAGCTTTATCATTTTAGCTTATTTAATCATATATATACTCATATTTCTCTCACATGATTTCTTAACACACAAGAAACACAGAGAATCCCACGTACAAATATATCTTATTACCTATGTCATGTTAAAATGTTTTTTTTTCAATTTTTCATACTTACTAATGCCATCTAGTTGGACAAATTAAATTGAGCCATAACCACCTAGTTAGTACATATCCACTCTATGAAATCCTTGCACCCACAATCAATACCATGCTAACCATGTTGCCTATTAATATTATAAATTCTATTCTTTAATAATTATGGTAGTAGATTAGCTTAGTCGGTATCACTACAATACCTTCTTTTAATTCAATGTCATCTTGTAGCCAAGCATAAGCTCTATTACTATTGTCAACTAATAGCCTCATATTAAATTTTAATTATATCTTGTTTAAGACTCAGAATTTATGAGAATGATAGTGTGGTGTTCAAAATTGATGTGAAGAGGGATGGCACTATGTAAATCTTAAAGAGTGCTTATTGAAATAATCAAGTGTAGTACCAAAGAATAATCCACTACCTCAAAAGGTATAAATATCACAATGTGATGGACTTAATCATCTAATATGGACTCCTAAAACTAACAGGTCTATGTGTACTGAAGATTTTTTCCTACCATACATAAATAAAGTCATGGTTATTTTGATTAGTTTTACCCTGGTTGTCGACTGCCTATTTCAAAAATGACCTTAAAATACTTAAATTAAATGAGAATTTGACACTTAATATGACTCAATGGAGATGAAGAATTCATGAAGTTGACCCCGCTTAGTGGGATAAAGGCTTGTTGTTGTTATACATGAATGAAGTAAGATAGGTTCATTTAAAGGTAGATTCTTAATTTCACTATATAGGTAAGCAGTTATAGTTAATTATAGCTTAGAAGATGTAAATTTCTTTAAAAACTCTCAATTAAAGTAGTTGGTTGTTGACCTCACTTTTAGAGTGAGGATTGGTCACTTCCATCTTAGGTCTCGGATTATTTTAGACAATTATGTTTACTTTGAGCTAGAACACTTATAGTAGTTAAGGGGACATCAAACCCAAGCATAGAGATTTGTAGGGCATGACCCTAGGCCGAGAGCTTATCTTAGGACAAGTGGGCTTCACTTACCCTAAGGCCTAAACTGACACTCATACCCATCAATTAATTTAAACCTAAACCAAATGATTAAAACCTCAACCCCAAGCCAATCAAGTGACTTTAATTGAATTTGATTTCCAATCCAAGCTACAAGCTATATTAATTTGAATCTTAACCCAAGTTAACCCACTCCAATCCTATAACTCCATTTAAACCAATTCAAGAAATCCAAACTCAATTTAATTCTCTCAATCGTTCTAATTATCCAATGGATCATTTTAAACTATTCCAACACTTGCAATCAAGAAAATTAAATCAATTAGACATAATTAGCCCTAGTTAGTCCATTTGATCTAAAAGGTTGAAATGAGTTAAAACCCAATCAAACCAAATTTAATTGTAGTCAAAGCCACCAATCAACTTCAAAATCATCATTGAATTTATTCCAACAATCTATAGCCTCAATTAGTCCAAATTGACTTGACTAAACCACTTAACCTAAAGTGGCCTAAAAGGTCTATTTAGACCAAATGTCAATCAAACTCTCATTGGATCAAATCAAGCTATCCAATCTCTTTATTAATGACTGTAGGCCACTATTGAACACTCCATTATAATCAATTGAACCTAACCAAGCCAATTTGGCCCCTTAACCTAAGTTGACCCAAAGTAACCTAAAGGGGAAAATTGGACCAAATCATGTTCTAAGAAAATTAATTACAACCAATGACTCTCATCAATCACAAATTGAATATTAAACATGACTTAACCACCAATTGAAGCTAATTGAACCTAACCAAGCTAATTTGATCTCTTGACCTAAGTTAACCTAATTTGACCTAAAAGGCTAAATTAGACCAAATCAAATCCTAAACTAAATTGGTTGAAATCAATGCTTTTAATCAATCACTAATTAGATGTTGGACATAATCCAACCTTTGATGGACCCAATTTAGTCAACCAGACCCAACTGACTTACTTAGCCAAAATTGACCTAAAAAGTCATACTGAACAAAAGCACCCCCTAATCCAAATCAATTCAAATCAACTCTTACAATAAATCACTAATGATCAATTAAACATGGACCTAACCCATGCTCAAGCTAATTTGAGCTATTTGGTCAAATTAGACAACATGACCCATTTGATCCAAATTGAACTTTATGAACCAAATCTAAATTTAACCCAATTTGAACCAAACCAACTGCATTAACTCATTCCAAATGACCAATTAAACTTTACCAAACTCCACTTTGACCCAATTTGGTCAAAATGGTCAACTTAGCCCAATTGAGCCCATTTGATCTACATGAGTCAAATTGAGTTAAACCCAATCAAATCAAGTCTAAACCCAACCAAACTTGGAATGAATCATCCTTGCATCACCATTGGCCTGCCCAAGTGGGCCCAACCTATGGTGAACCCAAGTTGAGTCAAACCTATTGAACTTAGCCCTTATGGAAGGGTTCTCCACCTCCCCACTCTTTGGCAGCCATCTTTGACCTTTCTCGGATAGAGGCCCACTGACCCAACCTAACCCAAGATTGTTGGGTTCAACCTTTGGCCAAGATAGGGTAAGTTCACCCATGAGCAACCATTGATCCACCTAAGGAAGAGTGTGCACTCCATGGTAACCCACTACACTCCCTCAGCCTCTCACACACATCCACCTCAATAGTCCCCTGCCACCTCCGACCATCTAATCTAGCCAGATGACAGTGAAAGGCTAAGCCAATCTTAGCCCTTTGGTTTAGTTGGGGAGGAGAGTATGCTCCTTCCCATTCATTCAAACTTAACAGATACATTCTCTAGAGCATTCCAAGTAGTCCTCAAGCTTTCCCCATGCACTCCATAGCTAGCAAAACCAAGCTATACCAACACCCGAGAGCTCCATCCATTCAACCTCACCGAATCTCTATCAAAACCAAATTAACTTTTCACACAGCTTCACCACACTCCAGCGAACAAAAATAAATTGATTCCCGGTCGGTTCGACCACCAGAAGGCATCCCTAGACAAACTCTGGTAACTTTTGTTGTGATGCTTGGTCAACAAATTGATCAGGATGGAGGTAGCTTGAGATCTTCTCAATAAGGCTTTGTCTCTTCAAGACGAAGCTACTTCTATCAACGGACTACCGGTCTCTGGCTCCGGCATGGTAAAAATTTGACAACCATAGATTTGGCCATTAAGTATTATTCTTTCTCAAAATGAAATGTGATTTTACATGATTTCCACTGTAGGATCTCCTTAGATCTCTTCCCTAATCATTTTGGAGTCAATTTCACCATCAATTGAGCTCTGATAAGCTCAGATCAAGCGGTGAAAGGCAAAAAATGTCTGTATTTCAGTGCTAGCGGGATGACCAATCACCGGCCATCTATTCCACATGATTAAAATGGATGGTCGTGATTAATTATGCTAGAAATCTTGATTTAATCCCTCTATAATCACAATATTAATCTTAACCGTCTGATCGGAGATCAGAAGACTGGGATGAAATCACATTAGTCATCGCTGAGTTAGTAGCCACATCGAATATTTTAAATAACTAATACCATGACGCCATATAGAAAGTTCTACCACATCAGCATCCATGTGACGTCGATGGGTTAAAATAATAATTAGGTTTTAAAATATAATTAAATAGCCAGAACATCAAAAACTTATAACTAATTGTAGAAATTCCAAAAAAATGAAAATAAAGTCATTTTTGGAAAGTTTAGGTACAAGAAAATTTAATAAGAATAAAATCTATAATTAATAGTTAATTACTAGTGCTTAATTAAGGTTTGAATCAAAAACTAATTACCTTAATTAAAGCCAAATTACATGGCTAATTAATTTAAAATTTGGCATGTTGATTTTATGGGATGTTCTCTACCTCCCATATTTTTTTTGGAATTATTTTTCATGTGGTTTGGGAAATTTCAAACTTTCAATCCCAATTACCCTCATTAAATGATTTAATAATTTTGAAATTAATGAACATTAAGATTAAGCAATTAAGATTGATTAATTAATGTAAATAATGGGGATAACATGGGGATTCATTAGAACCCCTTCTCTTAATGGTTTCCAAATGTATTCTCTTAAAGGGTTTATATAAAATGTTTAAAAAAAGGGTAAATTAAGAAAAATTAATAATGAAATGTGAATGAAATCAATTTAAGTAACTCAAGTGCAACCCATTAATCCCTTTATGTGTTTAATAACATAAAGTCACTTAAGAAATTATTATCTTCATATTAGTATGGAAAAATCATAAGAGTATTTATCCTAAATATTTTCATTCCTAATTTAATTAATTCTTAAACATGAGCCTAATTATATTTGATGTCTCTAGATGCATTAGAAATTTTTTTTCAAAGCATATCATTGAAGGCTCATGTTTAGGTTGTTAATTAAATTAAGGAAGCTTGGGAAGGGTAATGAAATTGATATAATTAATATTGAACTTAATTAATTTATAAAATACATCTAATTTTCTCTCTTTAACATATTAAATAACCAACATGGGATGGAGTAAACTCTATGTATAGCTTTCTCCTCTTTAGGTTTCAACAACTTCAATATTAAAATCAAAAACTAAAGAAACTTTGATTAGACTTAAGGGATGTTTGTCTAACTCAATTGTCCTTAAGTTCTAATGAAATCAAGGATGTTGTATGGTGGTATTCAATTACTTCCTTTAGAATTATTATAAATGTGATTGCCATGTGCTTCATATAATAATATTTTAATATTAAAAGAATATGGCTACATTTAAATTGCAAGAGTTAGAAAAATATTATCATATGGTGTGGCTATTATCATTAGTAAATCTCAAACTATTTTAAATCTATATATTAGTTATGAGTTAAATAATGTGAAGCTTAAATCAATTCTTATTATATGTAGTTAACTTTGTGAAAAATGAAATATTCATTTACTCTTGATCAAAAGATGGTAATTGATGGTTTTACTCCTGTGTTCATACTTGCATGCATATTCATGTATTTGTATTGACAAGTATATAGTCTAGAAATCCCAAAAATATGAGCCTTTAAGTAGCCCCAAAGTAGTCTTAGATAATCTCACTTTCCTAGTTTAACAATGGGACATACTTGTCTAATTTTATTTATGTGTATGTATATATTAGAATATAAAGTAAAACCATTTTCATTTTATTGTTAAGCTTTATATAAGTTAAAGATATTCATACACATCCTTTTCATGATTTTATTTTTATGTTTATGCATACACTTATATGTATTTGAATTGACAAATATATAGTATGGACATCTTGAGAACATGAGGCTTAAGTATTCCCAAGGAGGCCTTAGATAATCTCACTTTTTTGGTTTAACAATGACACATACTTACATAAATTTCTAATAAATGTTTGCATATGCTTAAATATGAGATGAAATCTTCTTCTTTTTATCAAATATATGCATCAATATTCATTAAGTGTGCAAAATGTGAGTACATTTCAAAACTATACACACACACACACACACACAAAAAATCAAACATGGAAGTAGCTAAAAAATGGGAAAGAATGTGGATATTATTGATAATGAAAGGAATTAATGGAGTATTATTCATGTGATGGTGACTCAATTTCATTTGTATTAAGATGTCTTTCATGTGTGAATAAGATGATTTAAAGCTAATCAAAACTTAGGCTAAAAATAAAATTCATAAATAGTCTCTTAAGAAAGTTACAACAATAATAATCTATGTTTAGAAATCAACTTAGGTTGGGGATGAAAGAGTTAAGTCTCTTTGTTCTCTTTATAATGATTATATCTTATGTAATAAGTGAACAAAATAAAATAAAATAAATGCATAAGTTAAAACTCAATCAAGCTACTAGATGACTTAAAGTGAAACCATCTTCAATGGGTAATTTAAACAATCCTAAACCTTAGAAAATCCTAATTTTGAAGCTCAATCAAGACATACCACACTAAGTCTGAGTACACACATTAGAACACTAAGTCATCGATCCTAGTATTAGGTTAGGCTAGTGTATGTTGTAGTGATATGTTTTATTTTGTGATATAATATTTTAGACTAGATGTTGGGTCATTATTAGCCTAATAATGATTTATGTAGGGGATTGTGTTTGAGTGGTCACTATAATAATAAATGAAAATAAATTCTCTTGGTTCCAAGTGTTATTTATTGCCCTAAGCATAATCTAATTAAGATATGTGAGATTGATTACCCAAGTGTAGGGTGCTAAGTCCAAATATGTAAAATATTACTACTTGATTTGCATGTTTTCTTTAGCTAACATCTATTTTACAGGTATAGTTATCTTTTATTTTTCATAAAGATGTAATTTTTATAATTGGATTAGGATTAATTCTATGGGGTTTAGGATGAGCAGTGGCTAGAAGGAAAAGACTTAGGAGACCCTGTGAAGCCTAGAGCAAGTTAATCTAAAGAAGGAAAGGAGAACAAGAATTAAAGACCCTCATAGCATTTAATTCATTTTTAAGATTTAATTGTAATCTGTGTTGTATAAGGGTAGAGCTCGCCTAGTCAATTTATTTTTTTATGGGGTGTACGACAGTACCTAGCCACACCGACCTTCTATTCTTTTACAATAATCTAAATATTGTATTGTTATGTTTAGATTATGTAATATAAATGCCATGCTTTTTATAGGTTTCTTAAAGTATGTATGTTAGATGTGTGGCCTGGATGCAGTAGGCTCTTTAGGATAAAATTAAATTTTCTACCCTCACTAAATAACTCATAACTTAATTTTAATGCAACTCATAACCTCACTCTAAAGCCTAGGTATATAAATAAGATAATAAAAGTTTTAGAAACCTTTTAGCTGAATGGTTTTATGATATAATAACATGCATATCATATTGTTTCACTCTTGAAATGAGAGGGTCTTCGCTCTTGCATGATAGGGGACAAGCTTGGACTTTAAGAGTGATTTCTTATAGCGGAGAACACATCTTCTAGCTGATTTAGCCCATAACTAAACTTCATCATGCATGTAGGTATAATTATCCTAAGCTTTGGTCCAAAATAAGCATGACAAAATAATCCAAATATTTATAAATTTTTAACATTAGTCTAAATTATGTTTGCATACCAAACATTATCTAGTCTCTTAGGGAGTGGGTTTAGGATCCTAGCTTCATTTCTAATTAAATAACAACCTAACTATCTTGCATCTACATAAGACTAGCCTTCATGATTATAAAGCATAGGAGGTGTTAGCTGGCAGCCACTCCACGTGGTTGTAAGTCCAAAAGAGTTAGGATGTGTTCATTTTTTCTTGTGGAGGTGAACCACTATATCCAATTCTCCCTGATTATATTTAGGTCATGCTTCTAGCTTGTGCTAAAGAATTTTAGACTCAGGTTCTGAGGTAGCTTATTTCTCTTTTGCTATGAACATAAGTCCTCACTTTTTAAGCATCTCTATAATCTCAGGTTATTAGATTATAAGTCCTAGCACTCTAATAAATAAGCCTTTCTATTCAAACTTTTTTCCATTTAATTTCTGATAACAACCAATTTTTTGATAGTCTAGCCTTGAAATCTTTAGAGATATTTATTAATTATTTTAATCGAGAGTGTTCTTATAAAACTTCCATTTCTTAAGATGTAATTTACTATGGGGGTTTGCTTTCATAGGGAATTAAAGAGCCCGACATAAAATAAAACATACTTTACTTTATCCATATAAAATGGGGGAAATATCTCTAGTATATACAAAGACTCATCTACCTTAGGAGTCTTTAGTAGGTGATTATGTCCATTATAAGGTGATGTCTCTATCTTCCGAGGTACTACATTATACCTCAATATTGCATTCGATTACTTCAATAAGTAACCCTTAAGATCTACTTAGTGTCCTTATGACTTCAAATTAAAATACCACATTGGCTAACATCTCTATGAATTTCAAAGTTTAAGTCAAAGAATCAGTAATTATGGGAGAACAAGTGAAAAAGCTCAAGTGGAGAGAGTTCTTAACCATTCATAATAGATGAAAGTAGGAGATGCTCATGATACTAGGAATCTTACTAAGCATCCTAGTATATTTTATGGTGAGGCTTTAGATTTTTCATATTGAGAATTATCATTATTTAAATTAATATTTCATTAGAAAGCTAGGACTTATATCCCAACAACACAAGATTATAGAAATGCCTAAGAAGTGAGAATTTATGCCTATAGCCAAACAAAAATGGGCTACCTTAGATTTTAAATCTATAATGCCCTAACACAAGATAAGAGGTTGACTTATTCTAGTGAGAGAAAAAGTGGGATATATTAATCCACTTTCACTAAAGAGAGTAAACTCATCCTGACTCTTTTAGACTTACATCTATAAAAATTTGCATCTTTTATTCATGTTTGACTCAATTTTGGGAAGGCTAGTTTGTCTATATGCATGATGAGATTAAATTATGGGCCAATCCATAAGAGGGGTGTTCTTCACTATAAGGGGTTACTATGGTAGGTCATGCATTCCCCTTTTCGTGCAATGAATGAAGAGTCTCTATATTCAAAGAGCAAAAAATAATATGGATGCATGATGTTATCATTCATCACAAATGTAGAGATTTTAAATATTTTAGTTAATTAATTTCTTAAGCTTTAAGGTGAGATTATGAGTTATTAACTTGTACAAATTATGTGGAAATTTTATTTTATTTTATACCTATATTATTCTTAAAATGTATAAAAAATATATTTTGTAGTTTATTTTTGTGTTAAAATAAGAAAAAAAAATCAAATTATAAAAGGACTTATAAAAATTGGGCATAATGCCTAGGCGATGTAAAAACAACATCGTGGCATTGGACCAATCTCTATTTGAAGCCCCAAAATAGAGGATCAAGGGCCTAAGCATTGGAAACCAACATTGCAACATTATGGACTTTAAAAGTTTTGACATGGAAATAATAAGTAGAGCACTTGGAGACTAAAAACTAGTGTCGTGCTATGAGAAGACCAAAATAAGGACACGAGATAGCAAAAATAGCAATTTGGCACCAAAAGACTAGCATAGTAGTGCTATATCTAGCACCGTAGTACTATATCTAGCACCATATTGCTACAACATGGTGCCATGGTGCTATTGCTCGATCAGAGCAATTTTAGTAGTTGAAAATGATGATTCAAATGACTTTTGGTGCAATTTTTAAAGGGGAGCAGACCAATAATTGAACAAGTGACTTAAAGGCTATACAAAGCAGACATATTTCAGTGTAAAAATATTTTTGGCAGTGTGTGAGTTTAGTGTGAGTGTGACTGAAGTGATGTGTGTTGTAAAGTGTGTTAGTGTGTCTGTTGTAGTGGGTTCTAAAGTAGTGTTAGGTGAGCTTATTCCTATTGAAGTTAAGGAGAAGGTCTAGAATGGAGTTTACATGTTGATGTTGTTATGGCTTTCCACCAGGAAGCAAAAATGAGACAATCAAGAGTAGATTTGGAAGAGTTATGATATTCATTCTTTACATTTTTTCTATTTATCCCTTTCGCCTGAATCATGGATCTATTTCTTAATATTATGTGTAGCTAAATTGATTGTGCTATGATTTTGTGTAGATTTTGATGTTGTTCCATATTCAATTTTTTTTTTTGTAAAATATTAATATAAGAAAATTATTTGTGCTATCAATGTACATTGTATTTTGATTTTCCTAAGCTTCATTTACTTATAATCTAGCTAATTATAATGTTAAAATTAGTTGTAATCTAGAGTAATTGAGAGAGTCCTAGAAGAACAATAAGAAAAAAAACAAATTGGTGTAGTAATAGGTGTTAGTGTGATACACTTAATTTTCAAGATGCACTTAAATTTCAAGACTTATAGTCATTTCAAGGGAGATCAGGGAAAAGGTAACCCTCCAAAATTTAATCGACACTAGGAAAAAAATTGATTAAAGTGATTGGTTTTATTGTATTGGTCTAGAGATAGAAAATATAGCATATATGCTCTTTGCTAATACCCAAATTTAAAAAGCAAAAAATTGGACAAACTCCTAAGTGCTGCATTTCAAGTGCCATGGCACTGTGCCCAACACAAACTTAATTTAATTTGGATAACATCAAAATTACATAAATTTATAGTACTAATTTAACTTAATGAAAATAACACATATGTCTACCATATAAATATAATTATATATAATTTATTTTTAAAATAAAAATGAGTTTATGTTTATACATTATTACTTAGTTGGATAGAATGTATAACTTAGAAAACTAGTAATTAACTTAAAAATTTGACACATAGTCCTCATGAGAATGATAATTATTATATTACTTGATCTGACACATGCACTTGTGTATATCAATTTAGCTAAGTTAGCTATGTTAATTATTTTGTTTTGATTGTTAAGTTGTGGTAGAAAATTTTAATCCTAAAACAACCCACCAAAAAGCTAGTCCATACAGCAAACACCACATATAAAAAAAACCTAAAAACATTATGTAGTTCTATTGTGTAATTAAACAAAACACACCAAATCATTCAAATTAAAAGAATATGAACACACTAGTATGGCTGGGCAATGTTATACACCTCAAAGAAAGAAAAGTGAGGCTATGGTTCTCAACCATTATAAACCCTAAATTAAAATTACATAAAGCAAAAAAGTTTTCCATAAAAATCATCATCTTCACTTGGTCTCTAGCTCCCTTGGGTCCTCCAAACATCATAGGGTCTCTCAAGTATATTCTTGCTAGCCTCTACTCATCATAAATCTCATAGCATTTTTCTTAATTCTATCAAAATTATATTTGAAATTTCCAAAATTAAAATCCTAAATTAACCTATAAAATAAAGGTTAGGCATAACATATTTATGCACCAAGCAATTGTAGTGCATACAACTAGACTTAGCACCTATCAGTCACTAAACCCACATGTCTTGATGATAAGTAGCACCTGCGAGCAAAAGAATTTATTTTATTTTTAGTTTTATGGCAACCCTATTTATTAAGAACAACCCATTATAGAAAATATTGTTAGCCTAATAAAGAATGTCATAACATCTAGAACTAAAGCGTACACAATCCTAGCATCTAGGTTAAAATAATACATCACAAAATTAGAAAAATTAATACATCTTAAACTAAATCCAAGACTGGTGACTTACACATCTAAAGTTTGTGTAGAAGCTAGTGTGCATGGCTATTCTTAGGCCTTTATAGTTTAAGTTTTTATTTAGGATTAAAGTTTATTCAATTTACCATTATGTTGTTTTAATTTAAGTTGAGTTTTTTTTACTAGCTCCAACTCTCATGGGTACTTTTTGTTGGAAGCTTTTAGTATGCCACTTATTTATTGTTTTTCTCTCCCTCCATAACTCCTAATTCTTACTTAATAATTTTACCTCTTTTTAGGCTTTCTCCCAATCTTACATGAATCAAAAAAATAATTCTTATGGTGTATTATAAGGGTATCCCAAAATTGGGTATCTCTAGACTGAATCTTATTTTCCCTCCTCTATCTGCATTTAATACCTTTTAATACCCCCTAAAAGAACAAATATAACTTCTTGAATCTCTCAACACACCATTTGAATCATTCTTGATGAAAATTTTTAATATTAGCCAAAATTAACTCAAGGATAGCCCTTTGACCGAGTCATTATATAACCTTCATTACCAAAAACTAAAATCACATCCCTTATGATTCCCCTTGCACTTTTAAGTGGATTCATATTCTAAATCTTACTTTATCCTATAGTTCTAATAGTAAAATCTTGAGGTGTTGTTCTAGCATCGGCTAGCCCTCCACACTTTGTTGATCTCCTACTTTAAGAAACTACTTAAATAATTTTTTTCAATCATTTTAGAATTTCTACACATCTTTATATTCCATCATAATAGCTATAAGGTTTAAACTTTTTCACCATAGCTAGGTCTTCTTAGTAAATTTAAGAGATAATTTACAAGTGATAAGATTGCTTCACATCAATATAAAGCAAGAGTTGTGCCCACAAATTTAGAGAATGATAACTATACTTTGATAAAAAACTTGATAGAAAAAGAAATTAATGTTATCGGAACCCTAAAAATATTAAAATGTCTATAGATTTTGTTTCTACTATTTCTAAGTCAATTATTTTTAATGAGCGCAAGACAATGAAGTTCAAGTGTCATTACTATCAAATTCTCATCATGGTCAACAAAACATATTATAAGACTTTTTATTAAAATATCTCAACTCAATAAAATAATATGTTATAAGATTTTAGTCTAAAATAGCTTGAGAAGTTGCATGACAACAATTCTATGAGCCGTTCTCATATAAAATGATATTACCTAGCATTTTTATTCATAATAATAGCTTATTTATTCATCCACTTAGTTGATAAAGTCAATTAAAGTTGTCATGCACATTAAAGTAAAATGAATTGTTTTGATAGGTAACATATATTAAATTAAATAATATTGTATACACTAATTTTCAATATTTAAACTACTTTTCAGTATTTATCTATTATTAACTCATTCAACAATATTAGTTATAATGTTTTGAAATTATTCACTAAATTGTTTTTTTGAATATACTATTATTATTTTTGGATGAATATGATACTTAGTCATTATAAGAAGTGGGAGATAGAAGCGTAAGTAAAACATTATTTAAAATTATTTATTATATTTTAATATCATATTTTACATCACAATTTTTTTCATTGTCATTATGGAAAGTGTTTATCCAAATATAAATGAGAGTCAGACCGACCTTCAATGCAAGCTCATATCAAAACAAGATCATGTATATAGAAGGAAGCTGCCCAGTGATGATGAATCATAAGGAGTAGGATTGGCCAAAGAGGGAGGCTTGAGGAATAGAGTATGGAAGCTGACTATATACAAAGACTCACCCATAGCAAGTGAGTGACTAAGAAAGGTCAAGCAAGTTAAAGCTGCTTAAATTTAGCAACTTAGCCTTGATTCACATATTAGTTCAAACAACAAGTGGTTTGTCTAAACTATTCATTAAGTACACCACTTTCCAATGCATGCTTGCCCTAAGTCAAGGCAAGTCCTTACCTATATTTGACCTATCTTGTATGAATCAACCTATATTCAATCAAAGATAATGAGGGATCTTTTGGATGTAAGACACACTAAAGGAGAGAATTATCTAAAACCAACCTGAATGATGAATCATATTATGCGAACGAAAAAGAAGATGTACAGGGGAAGCAAGAGAATCCAACCAATGCTTTGTCCATAAAAAGCATTAAGGCTCACCACACACATAGGTTCACAATCCGACATTTGGAATCATACAAAACCCTAACAGACCTGAATATCACATAGCTTAACTAAAATCCACAACATCACTATTAGATTAAAAAGACTTTTCTATACCATCTTCAAAAAGTCAGGCCTAAAATGATTCTCATGCCTCCCAATAGAAGTCATAACCTCATTCAATGAATTTAAAAGAATATTTGCCACATAATTCACTGGTGCTCATAAACTACTAAATAGTTTCCAAGCCCTTATCAAAATGAGGTAGAAACTTGGCAAGTCCTTGAGCAAGCCAATCAATCATTTCTGACAAGAGATGCTAGAAATTAAAGACTTCAGACTGACATGGCCTAGGTGGCACTCCCACTTAATGTTTGAGAAAAGGACCCTTCATTTCTATCCTTGGGCTCCAACAACCCAAAACACTCATTGAATTACTTGAGGTGATGAATAAGCACATAAATGCTAAGGTATATAACAAAGTCATTCAACTGACATCATTAATTCACACAAAAGATTTAGAAAAAAAGATTATCTTTGGAGCAATCATCCAGAGGTAGGTTTTGTGTGCAAAGATCAATCAAAAAGTGATGACCTGAGATGTCCACACTTTAGTGAGGTTTCAGAAACCCTTCAACTCACTATCATGAAGATGGATACTTCCCACTTTAGCAACTAAGGGTAATCATGGCCTTGTTAGTAGTGGCCATCTAGAATAAAGAATACTTTAAACACCCAATACTAATGAAACATGATAGAATTTGAGATCATTCAAGATATTATGCTTATCATTGAGACCATGGGCATGACATTATAAAATTTCATCTACTGAGGAACCCAATTGATGAATTAATAAAAGTGGGAAAGCTCAAGGAGTTTACAAGGATAAAGGATAAAGAAGTCTTCAAAATAGGTAATGAACTTGCCCCCACATGTGCAAAACTTTAGAGGTGATGGGGAATCATCGAGAAAAGAAAGCATCAAGTGATAATGATTAGAAGAGGTAAAATCAACAACCATGTAGTGAATGTCATACATACCTCCAAAAACATCATCTATAATAAGCTAAGATTGGTGAATTCTAAACACACCCCCACAACTTCTGCCACATATAATGCCATCTTCGACCGACTACTACTTCACACATTGAGATCAATGGTGTAAACATACCATGCAGTCATCAAATTTTTTATACGAGGTGCAGAGATTATTTTTAGAAGAAATCTAAACCAATCTAGAGCTTGTTACTTAAGGGAGATAAGTGAGTCTAGTAATGTGGATAAAGTTTTGTAATTATATATAGCATGAACCAAAGTCAAAGCTCTTGAGGAGATAGAAGAGATTCCAGGCACAAAGGACCAAGGGAGATTCTTCAGGGTTAGCTTGACTTTCTCCACCAAATATAAGCAAGATATCATCCAAACTTCATAGACAATCTCAATGTGTTCACCTTGACTGGTGTAAAGATGCGAGGTATTAACATCAACATCATTTGTTATCATCTTAATAGTCATTAAGATGCCCAACTAATACAACAAAAAATAAGAAAGACTACAACACTACTTACTGAGCCCATCAAAGAGGAAGTGGCCATGTTACACAAATCCAACTTTATTAAAGAAGTCTAATATCCAAAATGGATGTTAAACATAGTGATAGTGCAAAAGTCAAGTGGGAATCAAAGATTGTGCATCAACTTGACTAATTTAAATTATGAATTCCTATAAGACTAATAACCTCTCCCTCGTATTGACACAATAATGATTTACCAAGATCCATTCATAGGATCTCATCAAATAGAAATACATTCTACCAACTCAGATACGACATCCTTAATTACTCAAGGACTTTACTACCATAAAGTAATGTTCTTTAGACATAAGATTGTATAGATAACCTATCATAGAATAGTACATCAAGTGTTTAAGAAATAGAAGGGACAAATATGGAGGTCTATGCCGATGACATGTTAGTTAAAACCAAATTGCCTACACAACATATTCAAGATCTGAGGAAAACCATTGACACTTTGAAAAAGTATGATTTAAAACTTAATTGTACATTTTTGGTGATAATTAAGATAATTTTTTGGGATTTCTCATCACCCCTAATGGTATAAAACTAATTCCTAATAAAGTAAAGGCAATAATTGAGATGCTTTCACCTAAAAGTATGATAAACCAAATTGTCTTTTTTTCTTTTTCGTTTGCTTCGTGCCTTGTGGATTCCGCATACATTCAAATGTTGGTTCCTTCAAGCAGATCTCTCCGTGTTAGATTGGTATCAGAGCTTAGGTTTGCAACTGTGGTGGAGAACTTCATCGAAGGAAGATTTAAAAATGCTCAGCCTGGGACGACTTCAAAAATTAGAGATGGCACTCTAATTATTTCCATGTTGTAAACTGTCAATACTAGCATTCATGGCCTCTTTCTCATCCAGGGGATGCAGAGCAAGTTTCAGAAAAAAAAGTCATTTCGAGAGGTGGAGACTGGTACATACAGAACTAGATGCCAACAATGGAGGCTATGGGAGGGAGGAAAATCAATGGTAAGATGCCAAAAACCTGAGATCTACTCAAGCATAAGCAATATCTCCACTTGGCTGACACTTAGTAGGCTTTATAGTTGCTAAAACACCATTTATTTACTTCTCCAAGCCTCCTCCTAGCTGGCCATCACCTCCCAACCACCATTAATGGTGATTTTCAGCCACCATTAAAAAGAGATAAAAGAAAAGCTTCCAAGATTCTTTTCTAGTAAAAAATATCTCTTGGAGATCCATCCCCCTCGCTTTCCATACATAAAATTAGAAATTTCAGCAAATTCTAACAAAGGGTGGTGGTTGTTGGGGGAGAAGATGATCTGAAGGGAGGCAAGTAAAGGGAACCATAATAGAGATTCATTCTAACTAAAGGAAGCTCTTTATCATAAAAAATCTATTTAGCATGGGCATCAGCGAGATAAATTCTCCAAAAATTATAGATTCTCTTATTTGGTAAAAAATCATTGCAGTTTGTTTTAGGAAATTTTCTTAGAAACTCATCACATTTTTTATTTTGAAGCTTCCCATGTGAAATACCTCATTTTCTAGCAAAGATTGCTGGAAACTGAGGCTCGGATGGGCTTTCTGGGGCAAAAATCACATCAACCTAATTTGATTAGCCATCTAGGCGGAAGAAAGAATGATATTCATCTGATCTCCCTTGTATGGGATGGATGGATGCAATTAAAACATTAGAAGCTTTTAATTTGAACCATCAGATCACCAAAATCATCTTGGATTGTTCGATCAATTGGACCTTCTGATCCTCGATTGAACGATCCAGACCGGTCGGATCTAAACCTCATTTCTCGCTCAAATGCCTTGTTAGTGCCCAAGTTGACCAATCAGCAGGTGGCATGCATAAAAGCGACCAAATTAGTGCTGACTAGGTTAAGTGAGAAATTCAAGCTTTTTCTGAATTTAAAATTTATAAAAATGCATATCGATCTTTAAAAACTCATAAAAATAAAATATTTAATGAAAAATTACAAATTAGGACCCGTAGAATTCATCTTTTTGAGGTGAATCAAATAAACCTAAAAGTCCTAATTTTTATGAGTTATTGTAGGATTAGTTAGAGTTTGAATGAAAAAAAAAATTTAAATAAATCTTAAAATATTAATTAAATTGATCTGAAATTTTTAGAGGATGAAATTAAAGATAAGATCTACTTACCATAAAAATTTCAAGACAAAATGAAAACATATTAAAAGATATTAAATTATGAAGTTCAAATGGCTCATTTTAATAAAATAAATAATAAAAATTATGAAAATCCTTAAAAAAATACCAAAATGTCTTAAAACACTTGAATTAATGTAATAAACACTTGGAAAAAATATTTAAACTTTTTGAACATCATTAAATCTTAATTAGCCAATCATGGTCTAATTAATCTTAATTAATCCCTTTAAATATGCTAAACTTCAAAAATTTATAATAAATCAACTAATAACTTAAAAAAATACAAATGTCCTCTTTCTGGATCACATTTTAGAGAGGAATCTAATAAAAATAAAAGCCTCAATTGGTATTTTGTAATCTTGGATTAATTTGAGTTTTAATAAAAAAAATTAAGCATTAATCACTCTTAGAATAATAATCCACTTGACCTGAAACTTTGGTAATATAAAATTGGTATTATAAACTACCTAACAAAAAAAAAATTCAAGGATTATTACTCAATGAATTGTGTGTTATGATATTTTCAAGATCATGGGTTTAATTTAATTAAATAATTAAAATCAACTCAAGGATATTAGGGAAATATTTGGCAATGTCTTAAAACATCATGATTAATATTTGAGAGCTCTAAGAAAATATTAGAATCCTTGGGAGCTTAATAAACTTTAAAATCACATACTTTGGGTTTAATAAATCATTACAAATCAACATTAATTAAATTTATTTGGAATTAAATCCCTAGAAATGCATAATAAATTTAATATTGAATTAAAATCAATTGTAAATAAATTAAGACTCAAATTCTCATTGATTAAACCTCAAGTTAGATTAAGCAAACATAATCTAATCTAATTTAAGGCTAAATAAAATTTAATTAATACAATAATTTATTAATTGGAATGTAGTCAAATTAATTAATAAAATCAAACTAAACATAATTAATTTATCAAATCCTAAACAAAATCAACCCTTAATCAGATAAATAATTGTAATAATAATATTAATAATGAATATAACTTAAAACTAAGTTAATTAATTATCTAAATTAAACCAAATTGAACTGAACAAGATTAGATAAGTCATATCATATATATAATCCCTAAGATAAACGTAAGTAAAATTAAATACATAATTAAGATCATTATGACAATTCATCAAAGTTTAAATCAAACATTAATTATGGCTAATTAAATTATTTATCTTCAATTAAAAGAAAAGATTTTAAATCAACCATTTAATTAAGTTAATCATATTAAGATCAAAATATCTTTAGTTAAATCAAATCAATTAAGATGTTTACTAATAATTAATAATGCTTGGCTATATCAAATCAATTAAGCATGACATCAAATCAATTGATTTAATTAATAATGCTTTATTTAATTGTCCAGTAATAACAAAATTTAATTATCATTTATTTCAAACTAAATCCAAATGGCCCTCAAATTTCATGAAATTATTCTGTGAGGTTACAAACATCTATGACAAGGCTTCATTATATTTGGTTAATTTTCAAATTATGGATAAATCATTATTTTTTATTAGTTGGTCACTAAAGAAAATTCATGTTAATATTAAAAACACTTCCTTTGATAATAAGAGAATATTTTAGTTAAACTTTAAAATTAATTTGATATCAAATAATATTTTTTTTCTAGTACAAATTATTCAATCAACATTTTATAAAAGCTCTCCTATGAGTTCATACTTATCCAAAAGATTATTCGTGAGATTTGTAAGGTCATTTAAACTTGATTAAAAATTGATATTTCTTGATTAATTAATAAGATTATTAATTACAAAAATTAAATATTAATGTTGTGTGGAAAACTCGTAGAGTGAAAGTGCTTTATTTCAGAAGTCCAGAACAGGTAATTAAAGAACAACAAGAGACACGAATTTTTAACGGAAAACCTCGAAAAGAGGGGAAACCACGGGCCTAGCCCAAGAAAAGCTTCCACTATGTATCCTGCTTTGAGTACAAAATCTTCGATAATAGGATTAGAATTGCATATGAGAGAGAATAACAACCGTGTAACAATGATCGTTGTAATTGTTACATGGTGGAGATGCGGTAACTGGAATACATGGTACATGACAATGGCCGGTATGATGGTTGGCCACCGGCGGAGTGCAATCTTGCTTGGTGCGATCTTGCTTGAGGATCTTCAAGCTCGAGCTCTCTTCCTCCTCACTTGGGCTTTTTCCTCGCCGGACTCTTCCTTTTCTTCCTTGCTTGGACTCTTCCTCTTCTTCCTTACTCGAGCTCTTCCTCTTCTTCCTTGCTTGGACTCTTCCTCTTCTTCCTTGCGATTGAGCAAGGGATCGTGACAGTGCACGGCTGGTGGTGACCGTCGGCGGCTCCTCCTCTTCACTTGGCTCAGCTTGCCCCTCCATGTGAGAGTGAAGGCTATTTATAGATGGGGAGGTATTCTAGTAAATTCATGTAGCGCCTGCACCACTCCTCGATCGGAAGGCTCAAGATGATTCCTTCGATCATTTGATGTATTTTGAGCATTTGGATGCAAATGAAGTCGAATTATGAGATCTTAAGCTCGTTAGATCCGTCTGTCGAGACTCGATTTGACTATAAATACTCTATATTTGAGAGTTATTTTGGGATTTAATTGATATCCCAAAGATTTCAATGATATTTTAAGTGTTTGATCTTGATCGGTTTTGACTCAAAATCATATCGCCTTCGACACCAAGATTTGTGCTTTGATTAGTGGTATTTTGAGAGCCATATCAATTAATTAGTATTATTAATTATAATTGTCTTTAGTTCATAGTGTCATTCAGGTTCTAAGGACTATTAGTTTTTATATATTTTAGGATATGATTTGAATTTTTTAATAATTCTCAAAAAAATTTTAAATAACTAATTAATTAAAGTTATAAATATAATTAAATATTTAACTAATTTTAATTAAGCATATGAAATATAATTAATTTTTTGTTTGACCTATAAAATCAAATAGAAAAAATTAGGAGTTAAATCAATTTATAAATGACTTAATAAATTAGGTTCAAAGAATTGATCATATTTTGTAACTATTGCGTGTCAGAAAACCAGTGCGGTAGAATAAACTTCATGCCTTAGCTTCATTGGGAAATCCAACATGCACACAAATAGTTGAAAAGAGAATAAGGAGCTCCATAGTTTTTACATGAAAAAACCCGAGAAATAAGAGAAAAAAATCATAGGGCCCAGCCTAGTAAAAATGCTTCACTATATATCCGCTTTGGAATACAGAGTTTAAATCTTTCCGACAACGGAAATACAAGATTGTATGTAGGAAATCCTAATAATGAGAATTTTAAAATCAAGTTACAAATACTGAATGGGCTATAAATGATTATGGTAGGAGAGAGCAATAAGTGGTGATTGACGACGTGTGGGGATGACGAACTTCGAATTTGTAGCTTTCTCTCAGTTTTCTCCCAAGTTCGCTTATAGCTCCTCCCCCCTTCACGACAAGAATGGGGTCATATTTAAAGAATTCTCATAGGGGTATTTTGGTCATTTTAGCCGAAATCTCAAAATACTCAATCGAACGATATGTATTGATTCATTTGATCATAGGGAGTTTCCTGGTGATTTGATAGTCCAAACAATCTTCGATTTGAGTGATCTTAGGCTCGTTGGATTTGTCTCGTTGAGCCCCTCGATTTGACTATAAGCATGTCAAATTTAGAAATCATCTAGTAGTATTTCGATGTTTTCATATATAGCTTTTCTGCTTGATTTGAGCTCATTTGGGCCGATTTGACTCGCTTCTAGCATTGTTGAACTCATCTCATTGAGTCATTTAATTTAATTGTATATATGCTTTAATTTGATATTCGTACTTCATTTATAAATTTTAGTGGTATATATCATTTGTCCTCTATTTTTGGATGATAAAACTTATTTCATCCAAAAATATATTAAAATTTCTTTTTAAAAAAAATAAAATAACTTTAGCTAAAAATTATTACGATTTATAATTATGTGTTATGTGTATTTATTAATTAGTTTATTTATTAACTAGTTATTATTATTTATTTTATTTTAATTTATTATATTATTTATATATATATATATATATATATATATATATATATATATATGAAAGAGGGGGAAATGGGCTGCTAATTTTTTTTTCTTTTAAACTCATAGAGAGAGAGAGAGAGAGAGGTCGGATGCCAACCGTGGTCTGGAAACCCCGACGGAGAGAACTTGAGCAGGAATGGAGACTACCAAAAAGAAGAAAATGAAAGCAAATTAGAGCTCGAATTTAGGATGCGCACCACCTAATCAAGTCAGTTGAAAACCCCGAGATTGGGAAGAACTGGAGCCTGCGAGGGGGGTCAGCACCGTTATACAGGTCAGTTGAGGCTACCAAGAGAAGAAAGTGAAAACACACTTAAGCCTGAATTTGGGATGCGCGCTGCCTAACTAGGTCAGTTTGAAACCCTTAGATCGGAGAAAACTAGAGCCTGCGAGGTGAGTCTACACTGTTATACAGGTCAGCGGAGGCTGCCAAAAAGAAAATAAAGTAAAGAAAGTAAGGTGCGAGTTTTTCATTACCTCTTGGGGAGTATTTATACTTGAAAAATAGACTACTAAAATTATTTAAAGAATTTTAAAAATCAAATAAAATAAAAAATCCTTCATCTTCTTTTAAAAAAATAATAAAAAAAAGAAGAAAACTCTTCATATTCTAAAAAATATATATTAAAAGAACTCTTCACATTCCTTATTAAAAAACTCTTTATATTATTAATAAAAAATTACTAATAATAAATTAATTAAATTATTAGGGGGCGGCTCCCATCATCTTCTCATTTAATTAAATAATAAAAATAATTTCTCTCTCTCCCTTTCCATCTTTCTCTCTCTCTCTCTCTCACTCATAGTTTAATTTTTTATCTTAAATTTTATTTAGGTTTTATAAAATTTTAGTTTAAATATTTTTTTAAGATTTGATTTGGTTCAATTCTTTAATTGGGATGTTTAGGAAAATGATTTCTTTTTTTATTTAAAATAGCTTAATTAATAACAAAAGGAAATATGTATTAGCCTTGACAATTTGATTAGGTATCAAAAGACCATGACTTATTCATAAGTTAATATGCAAAATGAGACTATTGTGTTACTCAATATAATTAGGGTTGCTTGTTCCAAACAAATAGAATAAATAGCCTTGATTCTATCACCACTCGCCATGTATTAGAGTACTTATAAAAATGTCCTCGATCAAATGAATGAAGCACAAAAATTGATGATATTATTTACTAAAAATGATCAAATAAAAAAATACATGAGATCTATTAGTTGGATCCTAATGATGCTTATGTTCATTTCATAAAATTTGAGATCCCTAAGTCTCTTTCGCTTTATAATCATACCTCAAGCAATATCCAATCGCCTTCTCGCCATTTATGGGGTCAAGAGAATTCTCCTTCAAGCAGGTATCCAATCACCTTATCGCCATTTATTATAAATTACCACAATGTAGAGTTGAAGTGGTTCCAATTGAGAAGTTTAAGCAAGCTGAGAGATGCTGAGTGCTCTTGTTTACTAGAAGAAAATAGGGATGAAAGCTACTAGGGAAGTTTGAGGCCAGGAAGGTTGACCTGATGAGATTGGAGTGGTGGCAATTACTACAGTATTGGGAGAGGCAAAGACGGTTGTGGTTCTGCCGACCTTAGAAACAAAAGCAAGTGAATAGAGGTGGGGAGAGATAATCATGTCTGAGGTGAAGGTGGGTTGCAGCCTATCTAGATTAATCTTCATTCTCATCTAATCTCAACTGCATTCCTTCGACCACCCTTGGATTCAGTCCAACATACTCAATAATCCTCACAATCCACTCCTTGAGGGGATCCTCAAGAGACCAACAAACATCTCAGCTAAGAAGGTGATCGGTTCCTTCAGAGCATATTTAATTATAGGATGGTTTTTGAAGGGATTGAAGAAGCATAGGAGCATAAAACCAACTCTAACTCTTATAGATGAAAAAGCCCATGGTTCTTGATCTATCTTCATGTTAGAAGAAATGAAGGGGAGAGTGAGGTAGTGAACTTGTGGCTATATATGCATAGGAGGCCCAAAGACACAGGGCTTGGTGGACGAGGGAGGAGCTGCAAGTGATCTCGAGGAGAGTGGCCAGCAAATGTTTTCACTTGAGGAGGTGAAAGTGTGTTGTGACTTTTTTGTGTTTATGTATGAGAGGACTTTGATGATAATTATGGCATGAGGAAATGGTCAGAAGATGAGGGATGGCTAAGCTCGTGTATCAACTATGAGTGACAAGGATAGCATGGAGGCACGATGCAGGCTGACCTGCCCGAGGAGAGTTGGGTATAGGTGGCTTTTCGGTGAGACCAATCGAAGGAGAAAGCTGGGATTGTGAAGGGCACATGTTTAATTGGGCTACAGTTGGTGAAACCAAGGTGAAGGTGGTTAGCATATGGCTGCTATGCTCAGAAGAAGCCAAGGGCTTCCAAATAAGAATCATGGTTGGCTTGCTTGGGGTTCACGAAGAAAATATTATATGCAAAGTTTGGACTTAGCTTTACGTCCGAATGCCAACCAGATCTCAACATGTGTCCACTAATAAAATATGATTTTTTTTACTTTATAATGAGGTAATGATGCCATTAACATTATTCGGACCCGGCCCGGCCCGACCCGTCGCATTAAAATAGCATGAGAAAATATTATGGACGGCATTCTAGATTTTGAGCCTCAGAAAATTTAGCTATTTTCATTTTAGTGTAGAAATTTTTCTTAGCTCCCTCTCCCGATGTGCATTCGACCTTCCCCTAGAGATTTACTAAATCTTGGGCATTAAAATCGAGGTATTATATCATCTCCTCCATCTAGGCGACTCCATGAGGTATTTCATCTTGCATTCTTGAACTTTAAAGATTTAGGGTTTTCATATTTGTTCTGACCATCAAATAGGAGCTCATTTGAGTTCTTTAAAGGAAAGGAGACTTTGGGGGATTTTTGGAGCTATTTTACATGTGTGCTCTTTGTACTCTCATGAGGGTACATCCCATTTTTTTCATTTTTTTTCTACTATAGGGCTTATCATATGTTTAGACATCCTATTATAAGCTATCTGAAGATATTTCTTGAAGAATTTGGGAGTTTTTTGGAGCTATTTTGTATGTATACTCTCTGCACTCTCTTGAGGGCACACTCCATTTTTTCAATTTTTTCAACTATGGGGCTTGTCATATGTTTAGTACATCCTATTGTAAGCTAGTTGAAGATATTTTTTGAAGAATTTTGGAGTTTTTGGAGCTATTTTTCATGTGTACTATCTATACTCTCATGAGAGTATGACCTATTTTTTAATTTTTTTTAATTATACGGATTGTCATATGTTTAGTACATCCTATTGTAAGCTATTTAAAGATATTTCATGAAGAATTTAGATATTTTTAGAGCAATTTTGCATATGTACTCTATGTACTCTCATAAGGGTACACCCTATTTATTTCAAATTTTTTAATTATGGGGCTTGTCATATGTTTAGTATATTTTATTGTAAGCTATTTAGAGATGTTTCCTGAAGAATTTGTGAGATTTTTGGAGTTATTTTCTATGTATACTCTCTGAACTCTTATGAGGGTACACCCCATTTTCAACTATGGGGCTTATCATATATTTTGTACATTCTATTGTAAGCTATTTGGAGATGTTTCGTGAAGAATTTTAGGATATTTGGAGCTATTTTGCATATGTACTATCTGTACTCTCATGAGAGTACACCTCATTATTTTAATTTTTTCAACTATGAGACTCATCATATGTTTAGTACATTTTATTGTAAGCTGTTTGGAAATATTTCTTAAAATTTTTTGGGATTATTAGAGCTATTTTGCATGAGTACTCTATGTGCTGTCATGAGGGTACACCCATTGTTTCAATTTTTTCAACTATGGGGCTTGTCATATCTTTAGTGCATCATATTGTAAGCTGTTTGGAGATGTTTCATAAAGAATTTGGATATTTTTGGAGCTGTTGTGCATGTGTACTCTCTATACTCTCACGAGAGTACACCCCATTTTTTTAATTTTTTTAACAGTGGAGTTTGTCATATGTTTAATACATCATATTGTAAGCTGTTTGGAGATATTTTATGAAGAATTTAGGGATTTTTGAAGCTAATTTTCACGTGTACTCTGTGTACTCTCATGAGGGTAGACCCCATTTTTTTTAATTTTTTTAACAATGGGGATTGTCATATGTTTAGTACATCCTATTGTAAGTTGTTTGAGGATATTTTCTAAAGAATTTTGAAGTTTTTGGAGTTATTTTGCATGTATACTCTCTATATCCTCATGAGGGTACACCACTTTTTTTCAATTTTTTTAAGTGCGGGGCTTGTCATATATTTAGTACATCCTATTATAAGCTATTTGGAGAAGTCTTTTAAAGAATTTGGTGATTTTGGCATTATTTTTCATGTGTACCCTCTGCACTTTGATAAGGGTACACCTGAATTTTAAAATTATTTTATCTGTGGGACTACCATATGTTTAGTACATCTTATTGTAAGCTATTTGGAGATATTTTTTGAAGAATTTGGGGGGTTTTTGGAGCTATTTTTCATGTGTAGTCTCTATACTCTCATGAGGGTGCGTCTCATTTTTTCAATTTTATTTAACTGTTAGGCTTGTCATATGTTTAGTACATCTTATTGTAAGCTGTTTGGAGATATTTCCTGAAGAATTTGGAGTTCTCAGAGATGTTTTGCATGCGTACTCTCTGAACTCTCATGAGGGTACACCCCATTTTTTCAATTTTTTTTATCTATGGGGCTTGTGATATGATTAGTACATCCTATTGTAAGCTGTTTAGAGATGTTTCCTAAAGAATTTGGGAGATTTTAGAAGCTATTTTCCATGTGTACTCTCTGGGCTTCCATTGTGTAGATAATGTTCTCATTAATTTACTTGTCATTTTGAAGCTTAAAATGTTTGGGAAAAAGATAACTTTCAGATGTAGTCCAACTAGCATTACAGTAGTGTTTGATTCTATTTTAAGCTGCTTTACTGATGAAGTACTTATCATTTTAAGAAGGCTACATGTGCAACAATTTATTAGAATGCATGGAATTCAATAAGATTCAGCTGCCATCACTTCAATCATGTCCTGCTGGAATAAAGAAAAGCAGACATTCTATATTAGTGACCAATGCATTTCTTTCACCCCCAATGAAGTTGCAATAATTGTAGGGATGCCAAACAAAGGGGAGAAGGTCGTATGGTAGAAATACCCACTTTCCAAGTCCAACTTAGTTGATTTTAAGAATAAAATTGAGAAGTTGGATCCCTCGTTGACCGCAGCACAATTTGTACAATTGAACATATAGTTTTTACTTTGAAGTCTTTTTTTATATATCATAATTATAAAGTGGCATCAAAATTGATAGCCTACACTAACGACATAGAGAGATTTATTGATTATAATTGGCTAGAAGCCATCTGGAGCTTCCTGGTTTCACATTTTAATGGTATTACATCAAAAATTTTGACATAAAAGGCACCCAGGTACATGAGTGGTTTTGTCACTCTTATGATGGTACATTTTACATCTTCAGATTTATATTATTTTATGCATTGAAGCTAAGTTATATAAATCTTTGTTGCAGATCTGTGCAGCAGAGCACACAAAAATCATATGGTTACCTAGTCCTTCTATAAAATCATGTATGTTATGATGGCCAAAAATAAAGTTTGTAGAGGATTTCTTCAATGGTTTATGGGGAGACTAGGTGATGTGAAATAAATTTACCTCATTTAACTAAAAATATATGTATTCATATTAGAAATTATCATATTTTCTTATTGGTGTAACATAGGTCTACCTTTCATTTGAGGACATATCAGAGGAGGAGACTTGGTTCCTTGAAATAGTGCCCTCTGTTCAGCAGACCACCCATAGTGAGCCCCACAAAAGCTCCATTCCAAGTCCAAAGAGTGGATCCCCAAGTGGATCTCCATACATCTCTCTTTGATTTTCTCCCCCTTCCTATGTATCTAGCCTACCATTTTCTAGTGCCCCTCTATAAAGCTTTACGATAGATAAGATAGTTTCAGATTTCAGGGATCTGGGGGAAAGAGTATCATTTTTTGAAGCTTCAATAACTAAGAGAGTCAATGGTATTGATTTGTGGCTAGTTGTAATTGAGGAGATGGTTGCTGGACAGAAGGGTCCAAACATGAGGGAAGCTCCCGAGGAGGCTACCACAGAGGAAGTTCCTGAGGAGGCTACCATAAGAGAAGCTCCTAAGGAGGCTACCACTGGACAAAATGATGATACTCAACTTTTATTAGGCAGCATAGAACATGGTGTGAAGGCTAGATAACTGAGGAAGAGGAAAGATGTATCGTCCCCATTCACACAAGTGTACAGGAAGAAACGCACCACAGTAACTCCTGCTATTGCTGCCACACAGGATGTACAGATAGCAGAGGAGGTATTTCTTGACTTTCCTTTTAGTCTAATCTAATAAAAGCTAATTTCAATAATTTCTTATGTAGGTTAACAAAGAGGTTCCTACAGCACTGGATGAACCAACGACTGTTATCGTAGTGATTATGGAGCATCAGACGGAGATATTCTTCATCTTAGAAGATTCAACTTTAATTCATATTAAATGTAGCTCTTAAACCTTATTAATTTCTTACCGCTAGCTGAGACACATGATATCATAAACTTCTTATCAAGAGATATCCTACCTAAGCCAATGTTGTAGCTCATTGACACCTCTTGCACCTAATTCAAGGACAAGTAAGTCATTGCTTAGTCTATCTCATTCAATATAAATAAAATCACCTTTTAATATGGTAATGCTCACATTCATATGCTTTTCACATGAAAGAGTGCTAGTTTATTCTCAATTGAAAATATCATTATTACAAGAGGCCAAATTGATGAATTGTTGATAGATCAGTATCTATTAGATGCACATATTGATGCCTTCGCTTATTTGTTGGCCGAGAAGAATAAGATCTATCTTGGGCTATATGTCTCTTATCTATATGTCTCATGCCTACACTAGGTGAGTTAGTACACGGAGGTTTGGGTTATATGATGCCTTCCAAAGTTTTGATAGTTATAAGCTAGTAATTTTTAACTTTTCTTTGAATTCTTGCAGAGTTATGCTAAATATGGCATAGCAAAAGAAAGAAAAATATTCATCCAGCATGTTATTGCAGATAGTATTTCAATGGTTGATTTACTCTTACTTCCAGTTATCAATAATTAGCATTGGACACTACTAGTGAAGCATATTAAGAAAAGGGCTTGATATTTCTATGACTCACTACCAAACCTAACTCATAAGGCCATTCTTCCTAATACTGTAGGAATTCTTCTCATTTTTAGTTCGTCTCATATGCATACTTTGTACCTAACTCTTGACCTTTATTTTTAGGTCTTTAGATCAAATTATTCGCCTAAGATCCTGGCCAGGCTTTTGAGAGTAATCCTTAAGAATGGTCAATCGAAGTGATCAGTGGTTTACCAATCCAACAAAATTGTGTTGATTATGGGATGTTTATGTGTAAATAAATGGAGGTAGTGATCAACAAACCTCTAGTGGACTTGGTTGAGCACCAACATTGGCCAAAGAAAATGAATTACTTTAGAGCTGATTTTGCTTATGCTATTTTTGTTTAAATATGAAATAATTGAGATGTAAAATGTTGAGTGCAAGAAGGTTGATGTGCATATAAATAAAGTGTTTAGAAATCTAAATATCGATCATCTCTGTATTTTTTTTTGTTGTTCATGCAATTGTGAGCTATTTGTACATGTTATTTATCTGTGATGTACATGTTATTGTAAACTATTTGGAGTTATTTTTTGGTAATTTGGTCAAATTTCTTCATTTTCTCAATTTTTTTCAACTATGGGGCTTGCCATATGTTTAGTACATTCCATTGTAAGTTGTTTGGAGTTTAGCCATTACAAATTAGGTGGTTTATAGAGTGGGTTTATGTGAAATTTCAGCTAATCTACACTGCTTTTCAATTATATGATTAGTAGATGTTATACTAAGCTATTTGGAGGATTTTGGGTGAGTTTTTGGAGCTATTCTGAATGTGTACTTTATGTACTCTCATGAGAGTATACCCTACTAATTTAAATTTATTAGTTAATCTATTATATTTTTCATTTGTATGTTTAGTAGATACCATTCTAAGTTGTTTGGAGGCTACTTTGTGACTTTTTGGATCAGTTTTGAATGTGTACTCTCTAGACTCTCATGAGGATACACCTCATTTTTTTCAATTTTTTTAGCTATTCCACCTTGTTTGGAGATAAAATGTTTAGCAGATGCCATTCTAAGCTGTTTAGAGGCTTCTTGGTGGGTTTTTGGATTAGTTTTGAATATGTACTCTCTGTACTCTCAGAAGGGCACACCCTATTTTTTTAATTTTTTTCAGCTAATCTACCCTGTTTGGAGAAAAAAATGTCTAGTATATGCCATTATAAACTATTTGAAGACTTTTTGGTAGATTTTTGGAACTATTTTCAATGTGTACTTTCTATACTCTCATGAAGATACACCCTATTTTTTTCAATTTTTTTAGCTATTCTACCCTATTTGGATATAAAATATTTAGTATATGCCATTATAAGCTATTTGGAGACTTCATGGTGGGTTTTTGAAGCTATTTTTAATGTGTACTCTTTGTACTCTCATGAGGGTACATCCCACTTTTTCAATTTTTTTAGCTATTCTATCCTATTTAGAGATAAAATATTTAGTCATTTGAAGCTATTTGGAGGCTTCTTGGTGAATTTTTGGATCAACTTTCAATGTGTACTCTCTGTGCTCTCATGAGGGTCTATTTTTTCAATTTTTCAGATATTCTATTATGTTTGAAGATAAAATGTTTAGTAGATGCCATTTTATGCTATTTGGAGGCTTCTTGGTGAGTGTTTGGAATTATTTTTAATATATACTCTCTATACTCTCATGAGGGTACACCCCTTTTTTTAGTTTTTTTTCAGGTATTCTACACTATTTTTCATTTATATGTTTAGTAGATGCTATTATAAGCTATTTGGAGGCATTTGTATGAGTTTTTGAAGATATTTTTAATGAATACTCTCTATACTCTCATGAGGGTACACCCACTTTTTCAAATTCTTTCAACTATTCTACCATGTTTGAAGATAAAATATTTACTAGATGTCATTCTAAGTTGTTTGGAGGCTTCTTGGTGGGTTTTTGGATCAATTTTTAATGTGTATTATCTGTACTCTGATGAGGGTACACCACTTATTTTCAATGTTTTTTAGCTATCTACACTATTTTTCAATTATATGTTTAGTAGATGTTATTCTAAGTTATTTGGAGGCATCTGGATGAGTTTTTGGAGCTATTTTTTATGTGTACTCTCTGTACTCTCATGAGAGTACACCCCACTTTTTTAAATTCTTTCAACTATTCTATCCTGTTTGAAGATAAAATATTTAGTAGATGTCATTCTAAGCTATTTGGAGGCTTCTTGGTGAGTTTTTGGAGTAGTTTTCAATATGTACTCTTTGTACTCTCATGAGGGTACACCCATTTTTAAAATTTTTTTTTTCAGCTATTCTACACTATTTTTTAATTATATGTATAGTAGATGCTATTATAAGTTGTTTAGAGGCATCTGGATAGGTTTTTGGTGCTATTTTTCATGTGTGCTCTCTATACTGTTATGAGGGTACACTCTAATTTTTCAAATTCTTTCAACTATTCTACAAGATAAAGTGTTTTGTAAATTTTGGTGTAATAACCTAGACTTTATTAAGAGAAATTTTCAATGATTTAAAGTATAAAATAACAACAGTATATTAAAAATATAAGCAACATAAGTTGAAGTACAAAGTTTACCTTTAAAGTACAACATAGTAACTACTGATTGACACACTTTCAATCAAATTGACATTAAAGTATATACATTCAAAGAACACATGACAATTAAATGATATCACACATTATAATGTTTTTCTGTAATGATATCCATCATTAGCTTGGTGTATCTTTCAGTCGACTAACTAATTTTTGATCTTGAGTTAAATTCCTAAGATAGAAGAACATCATATTAATTATTGATATGTAACCGCATGAATGAAGTGTTATACCTACATACATCTAGAAAGCACTCTGGAATAACATAAAAAGGTGTTGTAATGGGCGACCATTTATGTTCTCCATCTCTTGCAGCTTTTCTTTCATCTCTATAACATTAAAGACATAATGGTTTAAAGTTTAACATTAATATTTGAAGACTATAAATTTAAAGACAAGTGGAAAATTACTCTTGGCTTTCTTGTTTCTCTCCTATTATCCTTTCAGTCTTGCATTGGACACACCCTTTGGCCGTTTCTTAGCTGGATCCTTTACTAAGCCAGTTCCTTTATCTGTTATAGTAGACTTCTTCTTCTTAGTTATTTTATCAGTTGGAGGTGAATTCCCACATAATATAAAATCAATATTATCAGATAATTTCTTTAAGGAATCCAACATATACTCCTCAGCTTTCTTATTATCTTATGCTCTGGTGCTTATTTGATATGCATATCGACTGATGTGATTTCAAAAAAAATGTCAGTTTCATTTCCATCATTACCTTGCATGTCTTTTAAGTTCCTGTAAGCACTATCAAAGTAGATATCCCTCTTTGCTCTGGTTGACCATCGCATGAGAAGATACTTCTCTAGAATTCACATAATATCTTCCTAACTCAAAACTCAGATGTAGTGGGCACAAAGCACCCCCATCATTTTAAATTTTTTATAACTACAAGTTACATTTAGACATGTCTTGTCGAAATGGATAGTCCATATTTTGAAAGAACTTTTATTCTCTAAGTTTCTCACCAATACTCCATTAAATTATCATTTGACACATTTGCTACTAATCCACCAACTCTATGCAAAAACTATTCTTCAAATATTGTATAAAGCTTTTTTTTTGTAAAATATAGCAGCTTGTTTTAGAATTAGATTGATTTTTACTACAGGAACAATTGCTGACTGGCTACACTTGAAATCTTCGTTATATTCATTCCATCGCCATGTTTCCATAACCTTCTCCAATCCCAAGAAATAATCGGTGATAGAACTGGTTGGTTTAGAGATTCCATGACATATATTACATGGACTCACTACATTGCATTGATAAAATACTCATACAGAATGAGTCTTTGCAGAATGTGGTGGACCACTTGCATCTAATTTTATATAGCTCAGACAACCAAGCATGATCATGCAAATTACATTCTTCTAGCATGGTAGACCAAACTTGCTCAAACTCTTCCTCTAAATCACACTTACTCATGCATGTATAAAAGAGACTTTGTAGTGTCTTATTACTATTAAAGCAATGTACCTTCAAAGGAGCTTTCTTAGAAATATGCCATTGGCACAACCTATGGTGAATATACAATAATGTAATTTCGATAGCTCTTGCCTTGCCTGATCTTGATCAGTGAATATTGCTATATGATGCCTGTCATTCATTAACCGGAGAAATGTTTTGAATAGCCATGTGAATGACTCAATTATCTTTTCTAATAGAAAGGCTACTCCAAATAAGGCATTTTTTCAGTGATGATTCACTCCAACAAAAGGTGCACAGACAAGATTTTTTTTATTGAGTCGATAACTTGTATCAAAAATAATGACATCCCTGAAACAATCATATTCTATCCTTGACATGCCATTACTTTAAAAAAGAGTTGACAAAGCTGTTTGACTCATCAACTTGGACATTCCATGCAAACATTTCATCCAGTGCTTGTCTTTCCTTGAACAGTTGTATTAATGCATTACTATCATCATTCGTAATCCTTGATCTTCTATCTTTTTAAATGTAATTGAAAGCATCTTTTTTTTGTAAAGCTAATATTCTCCATGCTGCCAACTTCCTCACTAAGATAGCTAAATGTATGAGTTGCTCTAATTCCTGGCTCTATTATTGACTTCAACACAGCCGCCTTCTCATTGCTGATGTCTTTGTATGAGCTTAGAAGATGTAGGTCACCCGGCTTTACCAATGAATGGTTATAACTTTCTATATTTTTTAACCTTATAATTCCTATTTAAATCATTAGAAAATCTAATCATGGCTGGACAACCACTCCTCGTATCTATTTTCTAAAATTTGATTAAGCAATTTAGATTGACACCTTTCTTCAGACCTACTTTTGCACATAAAAAATCCTTTCATTTCAAATTCTTTGAGTTCACCCAATAACTAGTATGATCCTTCCTAACACTGAATCCAGTTTGATGTGCATAATCACAGTATAGTTTATATGCCTCCTTTTCATTATGAATAGTGGTGCTAAGGAGTTTGCCCATAATTAGTTCATGAGACATAACGGCTTCATCATCGCACTGGTGATTAACCTCATTCACCTGCGTAGACACAAATACATTTTAGGAGTGCACATGGAGTACACATACAAAATAGCTCTAAAAACCACCAAATTCTTTATGAAATATCTCCAAATAGCTTACAATATGATGTACTAAACATATGATAAGCCCCATAGTTGAAAAAATTAAAAAAATAGGGTGTACCCTCACGAGAGTACAGAGAGTACACAATTAATATAGCTCCAAAAACTACAAAATTCTTCAAAAAATATCTCCAAACAGCTTACAATAGGATGTACTAAATATATGACAAGCCTCAAAGTTAAAAAAATTGAAATAATAGGGTGTACTCTCATGAGAGTACAGAGAGTACACATTAAGAAGAGTTCCAAAAAAATCTCAAATTCTTCAAGAAACATCTCCAAATAGCTTACAATATGATGTAATAAACATATGATAAGCCCCACAGTTAAAAAAATTGAAAAAATGAGGTGTACCCTCATGAGAGTACAGAGAGTACACATACAAAATAGCTCTAAAAATCTCCAAATTCATCAGTAAACATCTCCAAACAGCTTGCAATATGATTTAATAAATATATGACAAGCCCCATAATTGAAAATTATGAATAAAATGGAGTGTACCCTCATAAGAGTACAGAGAGTACACATGCAAAATAGTTCTGAAAACTCACAAATTCTTCAGAAAACATCTCTAAACAGTTTACAATAGGATGTACTAAACATATGACAAGCCCCACAGTTGAAAAAATTAAAAATATAGGGTGTACCCTCATGAGAGTATAGAGAGTACACATACAAAATAGCTCCAAAAATTATCAAATTCTTCAGGAAACATCTCCAAACAGCTTACAATAGGATGTACTAAATATATGACAAGCACCACTGTTAAAAAAATTAAAAAATGGGGTGTACCCTCATGAGAGTACATAGTATACACATAGAAAATGGCTCTAAAAATCTCTAAAATCTTCATTAAATATCTCCAAAGAGCTTAGAATAAGATGTACTAAATATATAACAAGCCCCACAGTTAAAAAAATTAAAAAATAGGGTGTACCTTCATGAGAGTATAGAGAGTACACATGCAAAATAGCTCCAAAAATATCTAAATTCTTCATAAAATATTTCCAAACAGCTTACAATATGATGTATTAAATATATGACAAGCCCCATAGTTAAAAAAATTGAAACAATGGGTGTACTCTTATGAGAGAACAAAGAGTACACATGTAAAATAGCTCCAACAATCACCTAATTCTTCTGAAAATATCTCCAAACAACTTATAATAGGATATACTAAACATATGACAAGCCTCACGGTTAAAAAAATTTAAAAAATGGGTTGTACCCTCATGAAAGTACAGAGAGTACATATATAAAATAGTGCCAAAAAACCCTTAAATTTTTCAGAAAACATATCCAAACAGCTTACAATATGATGTACTAAATATATGACAAGCCCCTCAGTTAAAATTTTTTAAAAATGGAGTGTACCCTCATGAGAGTATAAAGAGTACCCATGAAAATAGCTCCAAAAATCTCCAAATTCTTCATAAAATATCTCCAAATAACTTACAATAGGATGCACTAAACATATGATAAGCCCATAATTTAAAAAATTGAGAAAATGGAGTGTACTCTCATGAGAGTACAAAGAGTACACATGAAAAATAACTCCAAAAATATCAAAATTCTTTATAAAACATCTTCAAACAATTTACAATAGGATGTACTAAACATATGACAAGCCCCATAGTTAAAAAAATTTAAAAAAAATGGGGTGTATCCTCATGAGAGTACATAGAGTACATATGCAAAACAGCTCCAAAAATAATAAAATTTCTCTTGCAAAGAACACCAAATACTGTGGGAAATAAATATTACATAAAAATATTTCAAAGAATATCAGTGACACTGACAAAAAACTATATATATAAAATGGTGGAGAAATTTTTTTGATGTATTTATATTTAAAAAATCATCCGCTAAATTGGTCGCAATATCAAGGATACAACTTCCAAATTCGTTCTCCATCTTCATAGTTCTTTCTGAAAATTGAAATGATATTTTTTTTTTGTTTCTCTTCTCTCAACTCAGTTCGTCTAGAAAAAAAATGACATATTATGTCCTAAATTTATTTATATAATACTTTTAAATTTCTCCTACGCATTCAAACACGTTTCTCCTATTGTTTTAATGTGTCAGGCCGGGCCGAGTTTGAATAACGTTAACGACATCATTACGCGTTATAAAGTAAAAAAAATCATATTTTATTAGTAGACATAGGTTGAGATCCGGTTGGCATCTAGACGTAAAGCTACATCTGGACTCCACATGTAATATTTTTTTTGGGTTCAGGTGTGCTGTAGGAGAAAATATTACAGGATGTAAAACTACGTGGAAATTTTACATTTTCTCTATATTTTATGATATTATATTTGAATTTAATTAATAGATTAAATTTATTTTAAAAAAATATTTACTATATAGTAGATTTCAATGTGAGCGTATTATAAATTTTATGGAGTACATTATCTGTGTACTCTTACTTATATAGTTTACTCATACGTTAAATATGTACTAAACATCACCCTAATAACTCAAAAATAATTTAATAATAAATTATAGATGGGATGCACAAATTGTACCAATATTATATAATAAATATTATTTTAAATAAGTTTAATTTACCAATTAAAATAAAAAACATTTAAAAATTAGCCAATTTATCAATTAAAGTCCAGTACAATATCACATATGTCATGCTCATAATGTATTTTGTACATTATATGTTCTAGCAAATGATGGGATTGAGAGACAGTTAGGAAGACAAGTAGTAGCACTTCATCACACCAAAAAGAATTGATGGAAATAATGAAATGACCTATAATATAGGTGTGAATGAATGCCAAGAGTATGATTGAAAGGGTTGAGCTTTCCTAGCAAAATAGATAGTCTTCTATCCATGAGCTGACCATCTTCAGTGTAGTAATCTAATAACATCCAAGCCTTGTATAATCCTTAATGTTTAACCAGCTCACCTTAGCACCTTCAATAAAAGAAAAATTGAAACAAGTATTAAAATGAAAATTTTGAATTGGGAGAAAATCTTGACACCTTTGAAATTGGTCATGGTCAATTTTTATAGGTTCCTCACACTTAGTATCCTAAGAAAATAGTTTACAAAATAAAAAATAAATTTCATCAAGGTCATAGAATAGCATGTTAAATTCAAATCAATAATATCTAATGCATCTAATGAATTTAGATATTAATACATTAATCTTAATTAGAAATGACATTTTTTAATATATTTTTAATAATAAACTAATTAAAATATTTATCCAATAATCACATTATCTTAGCAATTTAATTATTTTTAAAATTTATTATATTATAAATATTTTGATCTTATCTCAACAAATATATGAATGTGTTATAGTTTATGAGTCAATAATTCTAAATTAATAAAATTTATCTTAATTATTATTAATGTCCAAAATTATAAAAGAGATGTCATGGGGAATTATGGACCTATAATTTCAAACTACAATATAATTGATAATTTATCAAACTCTTTAATATTCATATCAATCTTATTAATTATAATGTTACTCTACTAAAAACATAAAATTGCATTCTTAAAATTATAGATATAAATATCTCAAAAAAAAATATGAGTAGTCCATTGATATAATCATTACATATAAATTGATCATCCATGAATAAGTCATAACTCGAGCTGGGCTATATTTCCATTGACCTCTCTAATTATATCTTCATCCTCAAGTGCTATTGATTCTCTGATGAATAATAAATTTATAGTCCAATTATAATTAAACACACTGTTATTATTCAAGACTAAATCAACACTTAATGGTACTATTTTTCAAAATTCACAAAGAATTGAATGTTTTCCATCTTGTATATTAATATTCCTAGCTACTTATTCAATTTTGTTCTTAAAATATAAGGAATACGATTGCTCTTGAATCTACAGCAAATAAATCAGAGAACATAATTTCATAAATATGAGTTGATTAATTTCTCAAGATTAAGATCATTTTATATATGATCATCATATTGATATAATTTTAATATTATGTAGAAAATTATCTAATATTCAAATTAATCATGTTTCAGTTCTATATAATCATATTATATAAAGCACTTTCATTTCAATGATTCACACATTAACAGTCTAGATAAGATTACTCCATTTAGAATAAAGATAAACCGTATTGATAATTATTAAATTAAAGATCCCAACTTTGATTAATTAATCGTGAACATTTTTAGATTATTATTCCTAAACATTATTCTTATGCATATAACACTTATATACAATATTTAAATTTGTAATAACAATCCTGGAAGTTTAATGAAACAATCATGCATATAAGCATCAAAATAAAATATTATTTTATTTAATTCAATAATTATTATTTTTAAGGGATTATTCCCAATAGTATGAGCTATTAAACGCTTCTAAGTTTGGTTGTATCTAAAAAAACTTATAAAAAATTTAAAAAAAAGTTTGGTTGTATCCAAAATAATTTTGGATAAACAAAGATTATATACCTTTTAAGGCTTACTCCTTCTAAGCTTTTGAGATGAATAAATATATATATAACTTCTAAGCTTATGCCTTTTAAGAATTTTGGAAGAGAAAAAAAAATGTTATACCTTCAAAGGATTTGTCTTTCGAGTTTTCTTAGATAAAAAGAATTAGGTAGTTCGAGGCTTACTCAATCTTAAGTTTTTAGATAAAAAGAAATTTATACCTTTAATCTTTTATGCCTTTCATAATTTTATGGGTTTTTTTTTTATCTTTTAAAGATTGTCTTTTAAAATTCTTAAATATAAATATGTATATCATTTGAGGCTTTTAGTTTGAGATTTTTGAAAAAGAAAAAAACTATACTTTTCGAGCCTTATACCTTTTGAGATCTTAGATGAGTGGAGATCTTGTTTATCACTTATTCTTAATATGTTTTTAGTGTGGATTATTGCTAACTTCTTATTTAGAATTTTTTTTTAGAAATTTAGAATGAAAAGCATGTTTGTCACTTAATCTCATGAGGTCTTTTCATTGCTAGATGATAAATTTTAAATACATATTATCCAATAGATTATAACTTAAATAGAAATAATAATAATATATAACACTTGAAAAAGATAAATTTTTAATTACCTTCAGGATGTGTAATAGAATCATCTTGTTGGTTTCAAGTGGTGTAATAGAATCCTCTTTTTGTACATGAGATAACTTGAGTATGCTAATAATTGATTTTTTCCTTTTTTTTTACATTACCCATCATTTGAACAAACTTGATATTCAGGTGAGAAGTAAATGATATAATTATAACACTAGATTTTGTTGTTTAATGAAAGATTACATAATAAATTATGTTAATATCTACTATTATAAATTAAATCTATAGATTTTATTATGAATGTGATCACCAACTATAAATAGAAGGATCATTATGCCAAAAAATTATATTTTTCAAAAAAATTTATATTGTGGATTATATATATCTCTAAATTCTAGCTGAGATGATGAGTGAATCTTCATACGAGTAATATATTATCTCAACATTAGAGTTATTAGAAGTGATTTGATTATTTATGGGAACAATTTCATATGTATGACAATAAATAGTATATGATGATATTCTTATAATAATAATAATAATAATAATAATAATAATAATAATAATAATAATAATAATAATAATAATAATAATAATAATAATAATAATAACAACAACAATAATTCTAATGATTTTATAGCAATGAATCTTATAATCTTTATATGCGGTTGATAACCAATATATTATTTTTATAAATAATGGGCTAGGGTTCTTAGTGGATCAAATATTTAGTCTCTTTCTTCAAATACAGATATCTTTCTATCAGTTGTCTTCTTAAATGGTAAAAATAATAATATTTAGACTAATCTTTACCATTTTAAAATTTTAGTAGCTTGGCCACTTAATATATTAATATTATTGATCAATATTATAATATTTGTTTCATTGATGTGTTTAATGAGGATGCCTTTGTCACTTCACTATTCTTACTTTCTTTGCTGGAGATGTTGATTAATATTTTAATGTGAGCTCTTATATTTATATGAAGTTTGTTCAAACTATTTTAGAAGGACATTAATGGTTTTATCAGTAGTAACTTATGATTCTACTTAGTGAACACATTTTCCCTCGCATTATTAAAGAGTCGATAAATTCCAAGTACAAACCTTGAAGAAAGCATCTCATAATAACTAAAGTGCAACTCTTAAGCATTAATGAGCTTCTAAAGAAAATATTTGAAAAATTCTTTTTAAAGATTTCTCCTATATTTTGCTATTCCTAAAAAATATGAAAGGAGTTCTTAATACTTTTTAATTATTAATAAATTATTAATAAAAAGAATAATTAGGTTAATAAATATTGTCAATAGTTTTATTAGTGGCAGAATAAAGCTAAGTGTAGACCTCACACTTAAGCTTGATAAGAAAAACATAAAAAATAGGTACATTAGATGCTTACTAAATCTGCAATGTAATTATGTAATGGTTGATATACTAGTAAGGATTACAGAGCCCATTATAAAAAATTAAAAGTAGAAATGTGACCTGAATCCCTCTAAAATACATGCTAAAAAATCACAGCACTTAGTCAGATGTAATTATTTTTGGAATTATGATGATGAGTTACTCGATCCATATCTCTCAATTTTTTATTTATTTATAAGGCATCAAAATTTATCTCTTATGATCTCATCAGAAGAGGCAAGTAGTAGATGTTGGGTTAATTTCACTAAGATTATAAGGGGACTATGGGTTGATTAAGTAATTGGAGAACAATTAACATTTTTTATGAGAGCTTAGTAAGGCTTTGGTGGATGAGGAGCTTAAGTGTAATGAGGATGATGCCTTATATGGGTGCTATCAAATTGATCAGCCATGACACATCGTTAATGTTAAGTTGTGATGATATTATTTGTTAGATAAATTATTATATGAGCTGAATGATATAAGTTAATGTTCATCCATCCTGTAAAGACAATCCATTAAAGTCAGGTTTGGGTGGTGCTCACTATCTTGATTATATTATTATTAATTTAAAGATTAGTTGTTAGCTATTAGAAAAATATTTACAAAATACTAGAAAGATTCCCATATATGACACAAAAATTATTACAAGCTAGAATATTTATAACAAGTGAGAAAAAAAATTAATGTAACTTTGTATAAAGATCTAACCCCATAAAGAAAAAGAAAAATATGAGAGATATTGCTTTTTCTCTTAATTATAGAGGATAAGATTCTAATGTTTAGAATGCTTTCTTGGTCTTTTTATGATTGTAGTTAAGATTATTCAAATAATAGTGAAGAGTGCTAATTATTAGACTATTGGTTTGGTGTGATTGTTAAGTGATATTGGTCAAATAATGATAATCAAGCTATACTTTATTAGATGATGAAAATCAAGTAATGATAATTAAGCTGTTATAGTCTAACAATGGTGGCTAAGTGATGTTAGTCATATCGTGATAGTTAATAGCATTGTTGCGAACGTCAATCATCAGATATTGTTTGAGAGCTCTTTAGAATTTTGAAGTCTTTATAAATTTAGGTCAAGGTCCTCCTTTATGTAGAGAATGGAAGTTTATTAGTAGTTTTTGGGGTTGGTACTTTAACTATTTTAGACAAAATTCTAAAAATACTCCATCAAACAACCGGTGCTAACTCTTGAAATCATAAATTGTTATTTTGGTATTTAAATGTCATTATAATCTTGGAATTATAGGATTATGAGTTAATCATCATGATACTCATTTTGATAATAAGAATGCAAAATATAGAGATTGTTGATCCTTCAATTGATTTTATGAAGTTCTTAACTACATTTAAAGTTCTTGTTTTAAGTTCATCTGAACATAGATTGAAACACTTTGTGTCAGTGAATCACCTTAGAAAAAATGTTCATTTCAGCTTCTCTTTGTTGAAATTAGTGTTTAAATAATTCTAAATTTTATTTCTGAACTTTTTATTTAAATATTATATATAAATTCCGGCTTGATCAAATGGATTCTTTGATTACATTTAAAGTACATATGACTTAAATACATAAATAAAATATTAAGCAAATTAAATTCTCAAAGTGGCATGAAATTATATTTTAAGATAAAAACCATATATATATATAAAATGTATCGAGATCAATTTTATTAAATTTTCATCATATTTTAGACTCAACATGGCATACCTAATGATTTAATAATAAATAACTAAGGAAATTCACACACTAACCTAATTTATTTTTGGAGCTTTTTGTTGCTTCAATTAAGTCTTCATATCTTGTGCACTTATGGCCTATATGAAATCAATTCTCTTTTATATTTTTATTTTTTAAAAAAACATATATTTATTTGTTCTATTTTTAATTTTAAAAATAAATCAAGTCTTTTTTAAGAATAATAAATAAATTTTTTTGGTGTTTTAAGAATTTATACAAATAATTATCACCGTCAAAGATTGCATATCATCATTCCCTAGTGATCGACATCATTATTGTCCATCACCAACCACACTCATGATCACCACGGTGATCAGTAATAGCCTACAATGAAGATTTCTAATGGCGCTTAACAACCAGTGGTGACAATTGTGATCATTAGTTATTGGTGATTGGTGGCAATGATGAGTGATGATTGTAAATGATTATTGATGATAATTATTTTTATAACATTCAAAATAAATTTTGAATTTTTTAAAAATAGTTTAATTTGTTTTTGAACATAAAACATATCAAATTAATATATTAAAAAAATAAAAATACAAAATTAAATTAATTCCCTTTGTTGAAATTAGGATTTAAATAATTTTAAATTTTATTTCTGAACTTTAATTTAAATATTATATAGAAATTCCCACTCGATCAAATGGATTCTTTGACCACATTTAAAGTACATATGACTTAAATCACAAAAATAAAATATTAAGCAAATTAAATTCTCAAAGTGGCATGATATTATATTTTAAGATAAAAACCATATATATAAAATGTATCAAGATCAATTTTATTAAGTTTTCATCATATTTTAGACTCAACAAGGCATACTTAATGATTTAATAATAAATAACTAAGGTAATTCACACATTAAGCTAATTTATTTTTTGAGCTTTTTGTTGCTTCAATTAAGTCATCATATCTTGTGCACTTAGGGCCTATATGAGATCAATGCTCTTTTATATTTTTATTTTTAAATAATATATATTTATTTGTTCTATTTTTATTTTTAAAAATAAATTAAGTTATTTGTAAAATAATAAATAATTTTTTTTTGGTGTTTTAAGAATTTATACTAATAATTATCGCCTTCAAAGATTGCATATCATCATTCCCTAGTGACCAACATCATTATTGCCCATCACCAACCACCATCATCGATTGGTAGGACCACTAATATTATCGTTATCATTGTCACCCACCACTTGTCACTCGTGATCACCACGGTGATCAGTAATGGCCTACAATGAAGATGTAATCCCCTAAGAATCTATCAATTTAAAAAGTTGGTTAGGATCTCTACAGCTTTCTGAGTTTAAATCAAGATCACTTAATTAAAAATCTAATGGGATAGATAAAGTTGAACAGTTCTTTTTTAATTTCAAATTAGACAATATTATGATTTATCTAATGGAAATAATAATATTCTCATATAAGTAATGTCAAACTTAAGAAGTTGTCCTGTCACCGCCTTAGCTATTTTAGAAGGATTGCATTGTCACATATGACTTTTCTCCAAATGATTATTTCTCTTAGAAGTTATTCTCTCACATATAGTTTGGTATTTCTCTAGACAATGTAGATATTACTCATACTTTCATGCATTAACTATTTTATGTGTTCTTTAACATCAACTTACTCAACATGATTAGAGTAAACTTAATTCTTTTTTTTTATATTCAATACTAGATGTGGGGATCATATTTCATTGAAGGAATATAATTTCTACTCAGTATTGATAATCATCTTGGGTGGGGAAAATTTTTTTTTGGAAGTTCCATTGGATTACTAAATCCTCTAAATATCTTTTTTTTTTCATGATATATATGAATAAAAAGTAGAGCATGACTAGATTTTCTTTTTCAGCATTCTTCTTTATATTATTATCTTCTTCTTTTCATTATTATCTTCATCAATATAAATATCTTTCTTCTGATAAAATTATCACAACACACATATATATATACATATATATATATATATATATATATATATATATATATATATATATATATATATATATATATATATATATATATATATATATTAATGATCATTATTTCATTTAAAATAAATAATTTTTAAAAATATTTAAATTACAAAATTCATATGATTTATTAAGTCAAGCAAAGATTTCAAAATAATTAAAATTAAATTTTTTTGTCAACTCTAAGAAAATGATTGTGCATAGCTATGACTCGCACACGACAAATTTCAATATGAAAGGAAACTCTAGGCTTTCATCAACTAGCTATGATTGCCTGCTTGCTTCCCGCTATTTAACCTTTTAAAATTAAGAAAACATTAGAATATATTAAAACTTTCTATGGCCTTTATAATTCCGTATTCTTAATTTATAATAGGCCAGATTTTACATATTTATAGTTTTATTCTATAACTATTTAAAGTATAAGAAATTTTTTTAACAAAAATAATAATTTTTTTATTAATATTTTGAATTATATTTATTCTTTATTTGTTTAACGTATGAAGATAATAAGTTAGTAAAAATAAGAATTGTGATATTAAAAATAATATATAAATAAATATTAAAGTTTAAGAGATAGTTATACAAACAATTAAAAAAATTTTGTTTTACGAACCTAAATCTCCCTTAAAATTTAATGAAGAGTATCAATGTTCAGAGAAAGAATGCTTTATTGTTTACTAAAAATAATGAAAGGCTATGAGATAAAGACAGATGCTATTTTAGGATTAATGAGGGCTTAAATAGTCTAATAGATTTCAACTTTCCCTCTGAGATCCCATTACATTACTCTTTACAAAATTTCTTATCATTTCAATGAAAAATAAAAATATAATAATTCTTCAATAGTAACCCCTCCGTCACAGCGGATGAGGACAAGAATGAAGAATTCATCACTCCAATTAGAAACATAACTAATAACCTAGAAATCCTGATTAAAGATCTTAATAAAAAGATCCATAGTCTCCAGCTCACCAACTAAGAAAAACATATTGAGAAGTTATTTACAGAGTTGATGAGAATCTATGCCACCATGGATGGCATAGAGCTAAAGAAGAAAATTGCTCGTAGAAAGGAAAATGTAACACTTGCACGGATTGCCATGGCCAAGGCAGAGAATGCATGTGCTGAGGCTGTTGCTCTTCAATTTGGTGCCGTGGGCCTACGTGGTGGTAAAAAAATTAGTGGCTTGGATTACTTAAAACTCCACAATTGAAAAGACAGTTTCTTACAGTGTTATTTGATCACATGCTTTGCAATCAATAAATTTGTGCATTAAAATTTTTCTTAAACCTCATAGGGACATTAGAAAGAGAATTTAAGGACTTGAATGTAAAGTTGTTCGTCTTTTGCCTTCATTTGGACTGCTGCCTCTTTGTTTGTTGCGTACCTTTTAATGATGAAAGAGTGAGCGTCACAGAATATGACTAAACAAGATATGATTTTTGTCAGAGGTATCTTTAGAATTAGGGGTGTCAAGAAAGCTCATTATTCACCAATAATTTATGTTCAATCATTCCTTAAGCAAGTGAGCTAAACACAAACACACAATTTTAAGCTTGATTTGTAAATGAGTCGAATACTAACAACTTTCATTCAATAGATAGTTTGAAAGGATTACAAAACTTGCAACATACATGTTTTTTAGATTTTTTTTTTTTGACTTATTCGGAGTAATATCAAGGCGAAATGAACAAACTCCTTATAAGCATAATTCAAACTTGAGGCAAACACGAATAGGAGCTCAGCTCACCGATGCTTGGTTCGTTTACACCCCTATATAGAACTTAAATGGTTTAAGTTTTAAAATGTGTTTTGGGGCAATTTTAAACATATATGATGTATTTTTCAATTAAATTAAAATTTCTTATCGAATTATAAGGAATTACACTCTTAGTTATGTTAGAAAATATATTTCAAAAATTGTTAATGCAGCTTAGATAATTTTTATTAACATGAATTCTTCAATTTTTTGTTCTTCTATTATATATGATGAACAAAAGATATTCAAATTTTAAAAAGTTATCATTATGTGCATGAATACTAGTCCTTATGATTTATTGTATGTATTTACACAAAACTAGTCATTAAGTAATTTAAAATTGATGTAATTGATTTTCATTTTATTTTGTTCCCATTTTAGAAATTCTAAGCCTTGCGATCTAAGTATTAGCAAACAATTCAATTCAATTGAGATTTTAGCAACTACATTTATTTATCAATGAAAGAAATCATGATGATTCATTGTGACAATAATCTCTTATGATAAATTTTCTTTTAAATTTGACAAGTTTAATTCGTAAGAGTGCAAATATTTTTTTTATTTTTAATTATTTTAAAATAGCATATTTTCATGAAAATCATGTACAATCATTATGGTGAAAGAGATGCATTCATTAATCAGTATTCATGTAATTCTAAATTACAAGAAGGCAACCTCAAAATATCAATTTCAACCATCTTTGATGTAATATTATATTGAATCTCATAAGTAATTAGTTTTAAATGTTTGATTAATATGAAACATTAAACATAAAATTTTGTACAACATTTTTCATTTACATGACTACACACTTATACCTACCACCTAAACTACAGTTACATTAATTCAGTCAGTGGGATGTTTTCTTTTCTTTCCTATAAAATTTCTACAACTTGACTTGGTCACCATTCATATGAATTGATCTTTTCCTTCTCCAAAGATAAAAAAAAAGGAAAAAGAAAATAAATTTATAAGAAGCTAAAAGTTTTAAGAATATTAGCTATTAAATTATTTAACATATTGAAAGTTGGAGATGCTTGGCTAGATTGTTGCTTTAGTTATTGCAAAACTGTTAATTTTCTAATAAAATCTTTTAAGGTTTCCTTTTATCTTCTTTGATGATGCTCAATTATCTCTCCTTCAAACTTAGTATGCTTAACAAATTCTTTCTACAATCACCTCTAGAGCTATAGAGAATATATTAAGAAAACTAGTTAAAGTTATGCAAATCACATTCAACACACTATCCCTGGATGTTCAAATTCCATCATAATGTTGAAGTTTTATTCATTCTACTCTTAACTTGCATCCTCTAGATTGTATCTTTATCAATAGGTAAATAATAGAATTATTATTTTGGATCTTTACATATGATAGATTCATATAAGATAGGTCAAGTAAAAGTAGGGACTTATCTCAACTTGAGGCAAGCATTCATCGATAAGTCATAAATTTGATGAATAGTTAGGACAAACCACTTATTGTTTAAACTGTTTCATGAGTCGAGGCTAAGTTGTTGTGGCGAGCTTGTGCATATAGCCAACTTTCATACCCCATTCCTCGAGAATCCCTCTTTGGCCAACCCTACTTGTGACAAGTCATCATCACTAGGTAGCTTGCTTCTATATACTCGATCTTATTCTGATATTAGCCTGCCTTGAGGGCCAATCCGACTCACTAATATATTTGGATAATCACTTTCCATAAAAACAATGAAATGAAATTTATGATGTAAAATATGATATTAAATATAATAAAATTTTTAAATAATGTTTTACTTAGTCATCTATCTTCCACATTCTCTAATGTCTATGTTTCAATTTCATAAATGTGATTTATTTTTAGAAATAATAATTGTATATCCCAAATAAATTTAGTGAATAATTTCAAAATATTGTAACTAATATTGTTGAATGAGTTAATGATAGAAAAATGTTAAAAATTTAGTGTATACAATATTATTTAAATAAATATATATTATATCTCAAAATAATACATCTAACTATAATGCGCATGACAAGTTGGATTGACATTATAAATTAAGTGGATGAATAAATGAGCTATTGCTATGAAAAAAGATGGTAGGTAATATCATTTTCTATGAGAACAAGTCAAAGAATTATTGTCTTGCAACTTCTCATTCTTGTTTAGATTAAAATCTTATCACAGAATATTTTATTGAGTCGTGATATTTTTATAATAAGTCTTATAATATGCTTTGGTTGACCATGATGAGAATTTAATAATTATGATACTTAAACTTCATTCTCTTGCACTTAAAAAAATTAATTGACCTAGAATTAGCAGATGCAACATCTTCGGATATTTTAATATTCTTAGGGTCCCTATCATTAATTTCCTTTTCTACCAAGTTTTTATCAAAGTGTAATTATCATTCTCTAAATTTGTGGGCAAAACTCTTGTATTATTTTGATGTGATGCAAAGCTTCTCACTTGTAAATTATTTCTTGATTTATTAAGAAGACCTAGCTATGTGGTAATTTAAAGCTTATAACTATTATGATGGAATATAAGGATGTGTAGAAAATTCTTAAATGATTGAAAATTATTTTTAAGTAGTTAGTTAAGGTAGGTTATCAACAAGGTGTGGAGGTCTAACTAACGCAAGAACAGAACCTCAAGATTTTAGTATTAGAATTATAGCATAAAGCATGAATTAGAATATGAATCCACTTAGAAGTGTGAGGGGAATAATAAAGGATGTGATTCTTAGTTTTGGTAATGAAGGCTAGACAAAGAAAAGGACAACAGGCTTCTTCTAAGTTAATTTTTGCTAATATTAAGTTATTAACCAGAAATGATTTAAGTGGAGTGTTTTGTGATTTAAGATGCTATATTTGGTGTTTCTAAGGGGTATTAAAGGGTATTATATGTTGATAAAAGAGGAAAAATAAGATTTAGTCCAGGTATACCCAAATTTGGCTTACCTGTATAATAAACTATATGAATTATATTTGGAATCATGTAAGATTAGGAGAAAGCCTCAAAGTGTTAAAATTATTGTGTAAGAATTAGGAGTGGTGGAGGTGAATTTGGTGCTTAATAAGTTTTTTAAATTTTAAATTTTAAATTTAATTTAAAATAGTAATAAATAAATAAAATTTATAAAGGACAAGAAAATGCAGAGAAGAAAAAAGTGATAACATACACAATACTCTTTACGTGGTTCACCTAAAAACCCCAAAATAGGCCAACATTTACACCTAGCCACCTTGGCTAGGAATCCACTATCCCAACCAAAATAGATTACAACTCTACTTTCTTACAATGGAATAAGTACAATTTCAATAAAATTTTGTGCTCTCATATAATGCAATGAGTACAACCCCAACCCAAAAATAATTTTAAATCACAAATAATTACAATAAATACAAATTTGACATAACAATAACCAAAATATCTAGCAATCTATTCAAATATAATGGTGATCTTATAATGCAAAATAATCACCTTACAAAATATCAACTTGCAACAAGTTTGATAAAGTAAACATTTCATTAAAAGTTTTTTAATGAAAATAAAAATTTTATCTTTTAGAAACTAATATTTAAATTTTGTTTAGCTTAATTAAAATAATATAATAATACAAAAATAATTTCGAAATGGATATACAAGTGTTTATTTTTCAACAAACTAAATTTCAGCTAAAGTCAAATTTATTTTCGCAAAGGATTATAACTAATTTGAATGTAGCAATGTAACAATGACTTATTTTTTACTAAAGTGATCTTTCTTTCAATATAGGATAGTTAAAACAGCAAAGGAATGTAAATTTCAGTAAGATAAAATTTAAATTCAAGCAAGGTGTAATATCTACAATGCAAAGATTAATGCACACAAAATCAAATAAAATTGGTACAAATAAAATCTAAACAAACCAAAAATTTTAATGATGACTTAATAAATTCAGAAAACAAAAAATTATTCTAGCAAAAATAAACTTTTATCCTAACCAATATTATACACCAATGTGATTCAAATGATGATGAGGATTTCAATTATTGCTATGGTGAAATGTTGTTAAGTAAACTAAGAGTTTTTGTGATGAGACTTCAAAGAGATTTTCAGCAACAATAAACTTTAGTTCCACTCGAAATGAGACTTCAAAGAGATTTCAATTATTGCTATGTTTTGTTTTTTTTAGGAAAACAAAACATTCAGCAATATAGAATATTTTCCGACCTGATGTCTCAAAAGTTTTCTTAAAAATATAATTTGCTCTATATTCAAATGATTCAGATGAAATTATATTGAAAATATCATGGAAAATAAAGAGAGCTTTTTCAAGAAATATTAATGCATGAGTTGTGAAAATTAATCTAAGCACAATAGTAAAGATATAAAGAAAAACTTATCAAGACTTGCTTTAGATCACAAAATGATATTTTATGAAAAAAAAATTCACATTTGGAACTAATCAAAATGAAAGATAAAACTAGAAATTAAAATTTTGATCAAGTTGATTATAACTAATTAAATCAAAAAGGATTATTCAAATATATTTAATGAAATATTAAAGAGAGAAATTAGAAGAATGAAGATCTCACTCAAGGCTTTGTGAATCTAAATCAATTTGAAAAGAAACCTTGGAATGAACCTTCTAAAATGCTTGCACCACTCTTCTTGTAAAAGATTTTGATGCATCAAAGAATATTCTAGCTTGAAATCACAAATCAAAATTTGAAAACCTGAAATATATTGCAATAGGGAGAAAACTCAATTTTTGAAATTAGATTGATGTTATGACTACCCAAAATTAACATTTTAGTACTATAAGACTATTTTAATTGTTCCCTAATGATAACCACAACAAAGGAGAGGTATTCGTAAGGTTGGAAGGATTTTAACATAAAATTATTTGAATAATTAATTAATGGTGGCCAAGTCCAAGAATTTGGCAATTAAGGAAATAAATAATGCAAGAATCAAATTGAATGGCCAAGAAAAATTAAGGAAAGAATTTAAATTTAATTAAGAGGCATTTAGAAGAGAATTTCTCAAAAAAAAAAAAACACTAGAATAAAACTTGAAAATTTCACCCAAAGAAAATGGGATCAAAGGTTTGAGCTATATTTGGAAAGGAAGGATTAATCTATATGCATATAAATAATAAAAATTATAAATGAATAATTAAATGCCCAAAAATCTCATATATATAAAATAAAATAATATTTTAAACAAAAATATATATCCATGAATTTATGTGAATTTATATTTAATTTAAATGACATTTAACATAGTTAATTTTTGTTAATCTAATTAAATAAAAAAATTATAAATACTAGAAATTCAAGCGAAAATAAAATTAATAAAAACAATATAAATTAAGAACAAAATCAAATTATTAAAGTTTATATTTTAAAAAATTTATTTTAAGTGAAAATTTTTTTTGAATGTTAATTTTGTAATTGATATAATTATAAATCAAGTAATGTGCATATGATTTAATAAAATGGTAATTCACATATTATTGAAACAAAATTATGATTAATGTGATTATGAAATGATGATAAATATTTACTTTGATTTAAGGTGTGCCATGTGTCAACTTTATTGCAAGATATACAAAGCAAGACTCTAATCCTTGCTAAACCTAATAGAAATAGCCCTTGAGTTTCTTCTACTTATTGAGTCTTGTTGAGTCTTGTAATTTTCTTAAAAATCTTGAAATAAAATATTTGTAATTCCACATATATCTTTTTTTCATCAAAATCCAAATTATTCCATGGGTTCATGGAACCAACAATCTCCTACTTTTTTATGATGACAAACATATTTTGGTAATGTGTGTAGATGAAAGTGTAAAGTGACCTTGCATCTCACTTTTCAAATCAAATTTATCAAAAGAATTTATATAATCCCCTTAAATTTATGTATATAAAAGAAGCAAGAAACCAACATACTTACTTCATCCCCTTTTGACAACATCAAAAACCAAAAAATAATAATGCATAAAACAATTTAAACATTTGGATCTAGCATACTAAGCATGCATCTCAAAATACAAAAATGTTCTTCTGGTAAAGGTTTTGTAAAAATGTTTGCAATTTGTAAGTCAATGTTAATAAACTCAATATTAACATCCCCTTTAACAACATGATCCATAATATAATTGTGTTTAATTTCTATATGCTTGGTCCATGAGTATTGGATATGATTCTTTGTTAAACTAATGGCACTAGTACTGTCATACTTAATTGGGATTTGATCTAACAAAATTATAAAGTCTTTTAATCATTGCTTAAACTAATGGACTTGAGCAACACAAGTACCTATAGCTATGTACTCAACCTCAGTAGTGGATAAAGCCATGAATTTTATTTCCAAGAAGAGCAAGAGAGATGTGATGATCCAAAAAATTGACATGTATTTGATGTACTTTTTTTTATCTATTTTGCAACCAAAAAGTTAACATCAGAAAATACAATCAAATCATATGACAATAAATTTTTAGGATATCACATGCCTGACCTAAATGCACTTATCAAATAATGAGTGATATGCTTGACTTCTATTAAATGAGATTTCATAAGATTGGCCTAAAAATGACAATACAAGAAAACAACAAACATAATGTTAGGCTACTAGATGCAATGAATACTAGTAAACCTATCATAATCCTATAAAGCTTCTGATCAACTAATTTTCTTAACTTATCTAAATCTAATTTAGTCAATGGGCTCAGGGGTTTTACTTGATTGAAATATTTTCATGCCAAACCTTTTGATCAATTCATTTGTATACTTAGTTTTACAAATGAATGTACATTTTCTTATTGCTTCACTTGAAGATCTAAGAAAAAGTTGAGCTCTCCTATCAAACTTATTTTAAACTCTCTAAACATCAAAGATGAGAACTCATGGCATAAAGACTCATTGGTACTTTTGAATAATATTTCTCAACATAAAATTGTACTACAATTAGATGATCACCTATATTTTCAAGGAATAAGATTGTGTCAACTCTATCCTTTCTAAATCAATGGGATATTAAAAATTTACTTAACCTATCATACCAAGCTAGAAGAGCGTGCTTCAAACCATTTAAAACTTTCTTCAATTTGTATACATGATCAGAATAATTAAGTCCCTTAAATCATCAAGTTTATTTTACAAAGACATCTTAGTCAATAAAACCATTTAGAAATGCACTCTTTGTTGACCTCATTTTTGGATGAGGTTAACATCATCTCTAATCCTAGTAATTAGGACACTTAATTTTATATTAAGAGTTTTCTAATTAAGCACTTAAGACACTATACTTAGTGATGTAGAACATCATGTGGACCAAAAATTAGAGCTCAAGGTCCATTTACAAGTTCTCAAGCTAAAGCCCAAGAAAATTCAAGAAAGAAGAAAGCTTAGCCCATTAGCTTGCTAAGACTCATTTTTTGATTTCATCTTCTTCTATTTATGTAATTTTTAATTATCTTCTAAAACTCCAAGTTTGAAATTTTTAATTTAAAAATTTAAGCATGACATGTGAGGTGGTTGAATACACATAAAATAATAGCATGTGAAATGGGTGGATGACATAAAATAATAAGGCAACTTAATGCTCACATTAATGTGGCCATCCACCTTTCCCTCCATGTTTTGAATTCTTTTCTTTTGAAAGATGTTTGTAATGGATATAAATAGCCCCCATGCTATAATGAAATGAGATCTTTTGGAAATTTCAAATTATTTGACTTTTTTATGGTTTGAGAGCTTCGTGGACAAACCTTGGCAATCCTTGGTGGGAATTCTAGTTATCCAACATATCTTCTTTCCTTGCCTTAAATACCAAAATTTTCTCTATCTCACCAAAAGAAAGAACACCTACCTCCGTCAAATTTGATATCAGAGTGAAACCTATAAGGAGCAAATTTGATCAAAAGTTTGCTTCAATAAATGGAGCATCTCAAGTGCCAAACTTGTCTTCAAACTTGTAAGTTTTTCTTAGACTTGTGAGGTTAATTAATTTTCTTTTAGATGATAGTTTAAATGCATATTAGTGGTTTAGATAAATATATATTGCTTGCATTTTTCAATTGTGATAACATGCGCAACATCCCCCCCCAAAAAAAATAATATTAATATTAATAATTAAGAGAACACCTTAGTGAAGTAGTGCTTTATCCTAAAATTAAGCTAGCCATTAGTGTAAATACAAATCTAATTACTTATTTTATTATCTTTGTTATTAACTTATGAAAACTTACTTTCTTTAAAAAAAAGAGAGGCTGGATAAATTTGAACATTTTTTTTCATTGCATTAAAAATAAAAAATTGCATGCATAATAACATAAGTGTGTTAAACTTGGAAATTTTGGAAGCTAAATAGAACTTTTTCAAGAAAACCTAAACTATCTAAGGAAAGCTTGGGATTTATGTGGTCTTATGCCTCCCCGCCCCCACCCCTCACCTAAAAGTTCTCTTAGCCTAAAATTTCACTTTGATTGTAAAATTATATTATACTCACCAAAATATTTTTCTTAGGATCAAGTTGAAAATTTGACTAGAATAGTTGATGCCTTAGATCTTAGGATCCATGACAATGAATAAAAAACTCAACAAATATTAGAAGAAAGTAAGAATAAAATACAAGAACTTAATGAACAAATGCAAACTATTATAGGTCATTTATAAAATAATAGAGTACCAACTCCTCCTCCAATACCTGCTAAAACTATGCCTATAAGAATAGGCGAAGAAGATTCATATCCAAATCATAGAGAAAACCAACCACTTAGAAGACTAGCAATTGCTAGAAATGGTGGAAGGGGAGAAAATTATTTTAATACTATATAAGACTCTAATGATCCATCTCGAAGAGTTAAAGTAGAAGCCCCAACTTATGATGGTATACATGACCCAAATAAATTTCTCAATTAGTTAGTTCAAACAGATGACTTCTTTGATTGGCATAAAATGGATGATTATCAACGGGTTACTTTTGCTAAAATAAAATTGATATGAATGCTAAAATTTATTGAAAAAATACTTTAGCTAAAGAACAAAGATTAGAAAGGACAAACTTCACTTGGATAGAAATGAAAGAAATGTTAAGAGGAAAGTACTATTCTAGGCATCATGATAAGAAGCTATATAGTCAATTATAAACATTGAGACAAAGTAATCATCTTGTAACTGAATACTTGAATACTTTTGAAGATCTAGTTTCTAGAACTGATTGTGCTAATAATGATTGGAAATTAGCCAATAAATTTGTTATTAGACTTGAGACTGACATTAGAAATAAACTTGAATTATTTGACCCACAATCTTTAGAGGAAGCATTTCATTATGCCTTATTGGTTGAAGAATTAAAGATATTTGCATCAATCTCAAAAACTAAAAGTCAAGCACTTTTCATTTCATCCCATAGATATATTACTAGACACCTCTATTCAAATGGCCTGACCCCATTGCCTAAAACTTTAATTGAAGGGAACTCTAAGAGTACTAGAGAAGTAATATGTTTTAAATGTCATAAAATGGGTCATTGAAAAATTAATGTAAAGCTCAAATCTTAATTTTAGAAGAAGTTGATAATTCAATAGATGATAATCTAGAAGAATTTTATGATGACTCCTCGTTATCCGATGAAGAATTGGAACTAATTGATGATCCTCAAGTTAATGTGATGAGATGTCTTATTATAATTAAAAATGAGGCAAAATATTGAAGGAGAAAGAACATTTTTATCATGTATGTTTTGTGTAATGAAAAGAGATGTAGGTTAGTTAAGATGTAAGAAGTGCTATGAATGTTATTTCAACAGACACCTTAACTCAAGCCAACCTAAAATCTGAATCTCATCATAAACCATTACATGTTAGTTGGGTAAATCATACATCTTTTCCTATCACCAATCGGTGCTTAGTTTTAATTAAAATAAGAAGCTATGAGGATCAAATTTGGTGTGATGTTCTCTCTATAGACATTGCTCATATTCTCTTAGGATGACCATGGTTGTATGATATGCATGCTATTCACTATGGTAGAGAAAATACTTATGTTTTTAAATATAATAATAAGAATATTAAACTCTTACCAATAAAGGAAATAGAAAAACACCCTCCATAGCACCATAGATATAAATAATAGGTTTAATACTACCAATTCTAATTCTTGCTTTAAAACATCTATTCTTTCTTCTTTGACCCCAAAGATAGAAATAATAAGTTTTTGAGCCTTACAAAAGTAGTATTTTCTAATTCATTTTTCCTTCACTTATTATATGTAAAAGAAGTCATACTAGACTCTAATAAAACTCACATACCTGCTGTGGTCACTTCCCTTCTTTTTGATTTTAAATATATTGCATCCAATGAGCTTCCTGATGAGCTACTCCATTTTAGAGACATTCAACATGCTATTGAGTTTTTTCTCAGTTCATAACTTCTTAATCTTCCACATTATAAGATGAACCCTATCGAGCATGCTAAGATTAAAATACAAGTTGAGGAATTTTTTAAAAAGGATTTTATTTAAGAGAGTCTTAGCCCTTGTGTAGTCCCAACTTTATTAACTCCAAAGAAAGATGGAACATGGCGAATGCCTATTAATAATCAAGGAAAAAATAAATTTACTATCAAGTATGGGTTTTCTATTCCCCGATTATATGATATGTTAGATTTACTCTCAAGAGAAATTTTATTTCAAAGATTGATCTTAAATGTAGATATCATCAAATTCAGACTAGATTAAAAGATGAGTGGAAGACAGCTTTTAATACATTGATGGACTTTATTAATTGCTTGTCATGCCCTTTGGACTTTCAAATGCTCCTAGCACATTTATGAAATTAATGAATATTTTTCTTAAACCATATATAGGTAAACTTTTGGTTGTGTATTTTGTTGATATTCTGATTTTTAGTCCAAGTAAAAATGAGCATCTATAACACATACAAAAAGTCTTTGAAATACTTAGATAAGAGAAATTAACATTAATTTAAAAAAGTGTTTCTTTTTTGGAAGCTGAGGTAATCTTTTTAGGCTTTCTAATATCCACTATTAGACTTAAACCTGATCCTTCTAAAGTAAAAATAATCTTAGATTGGCCATCACCTAAAAGTTTTATTAAACTTAGAAGCTTCCATGGTTTAGCCCCTTTTTATCAAAGAATTATCAAGAATTTTAATACAATTATTGCTCTGATAACTGATATACTAAAATTAGATAAATTTTGTTGGACTCCTAATGCACAAAAGGCCTTAGAGAAAATTAATGTTCTTATCACTTCTGCACTAATGCTTAGGCTTCATAATTTTTCTAAAGCTTTTGAAGTGACATGTGATGCTTTAGGAATTAGGATAAGTGGAATTTTAAGTTAAGAGAATCATCCTACCGCATTTTTTAATGAAAAGTTAAATGAAGCCAAACAATGATATTTCACTTATAATAGAAAGTTTTATGTTGTAATCTATTATCTCTTACATAGAGAATTATGTATGGCATGCATGAGGGGTTGAGTTTTTGCAAGACTACTCTTTTATTCTAAAGCATGAGCCTAGAATTGAGAATAAACTTGTTGATACTTTATTTAGGGTAAACCTAATGATTTTCTCTTTAGAATTGAGAATCCTAGAATTTGATAGAATTAAAGATGATTATATTGTGTTCCTTGACTTTCACCTAATTTATCTTGAACACTTAGGTAAACCAATAACTTTACAAGGAACATTCTTGATAACAAATGGATGTTTATATAAAGGAAAATAACTATGCATTCCTCAATCTTCTCTTAGAGAATTCCTTATCTTTAAGTTATATGTTTTAGGTGTAGCTAGTTATTTTGGAAAGGATAAGACCATATGGTTATTAGAAATAGATTTTATTGGCCTTCATTAAAATGAGATGTTCAAAAATTAGTTGCTCAATGTTTAATTTGTAAATAGGATAAAACTATCAAACAAAGGTCTGAACAATACACTACCTCACCTGTTCCTTATAAGCCTTGGGAAGACCTATAAATGGATTTTATTCTAGGATTACATAGGACAGCTTGAGAACATAAAAATATTTTTGTTGTAGTGGATAGATTCTCAAAAATGGCTCATTTATTAACTTGTTCAAAAATAAATGATGCTTCTTATATAACCAAGTTATTTTTTAAGAAAATAATGTGACTCCATGGTCTCCCTTTAACCATTATTTCTGACAGAGATGTTAAGTTTGTCTCATGTTTTTACAAAACATAATGGAAATTATTGGAACAAAATTAAAATTTTCTTCTGCCTGTCACCCACAAACTAATGGACAAACTGAAGTAGACAATCGTACATCAGGAAATTTTTTTAGATGCTTGGTAGGTAAAAGTTTAGGAAATTGAGATTTACAATTACCAACCTCAAAATTTTTCTATAATAGTACTGTTTTGAGAACTATAAAAAATTCACCATCTTTGACAATCTATGGGCAAAACCCACAATGATCAATAAATATAGTAAACCTACCATCTCATGTATTTTCTAACGTAGCATTCTCATTTGCAAAAGATTTTCATAGCCTCCATGAAGGTATAAGAAAGAAAATTACTATAAGTAATGAAAACTACTATAAGTAATGAAAATTATGATTCTAAGGAAAATCATAATCTTTCAACAAAAGAAAATAAAAAAGGTGATTATGTATTGATTCGCATTTGGCCTCAACATTATCAAACCACTAAATATAAGAAATTACATGCACGAGCTTGTGGTTCATTTAAAATTATTAAGATAATTGGAACTAATGCTTATCATCTTGATTTGTGTGTTGATATGCTCATTCATCTAGTTATTAATATTGAAGTTATTCTATCATATGAAAGAATTAACAAAACTCAACTTGTTCAATCTAACTCTTTAGCAGGAGATATAACACCGTACTTGTAAAATCCCTCTTTCTTTGAAGTTGACTATATTATCATCGAGGAAGCACCCATTAGTCTACCTTATGAACATCATTTTCTAGTTCGTTGGAAGCATAAGCCACTAGCTAAAAGAACATGATTTACTCGTACTGATTTGGAGACTCTAGCCCCACAATTAGTATAAGAATTCTTAGATTTCAATTCTACAGAGCAGAGTTCAATTGAGCCTAGGAGAGTTGATGTAGAACATCATGTAGATCCAAAAATTAGAGCTCAAGGCCCATTTAAAAGATCTCAAGCTAAAGCCCAAGAAAATTCAAGAAAGAAGAAGGTTTAGCACATTAGCTTGCTAAGGCCCATTTTATGATTTCATCTTTTTCAATTTATGTAATTTTTAATTTTGTTGTAAAAACTCCAAGTTTGAAATGTTGAATTTAAGAATTCAAACCATGACATGTGAGTTGGTTAAATCCACATAAAATAATAGCATGTGAAATGGGTGGATGGCATAAATAATAAGGCAACTTAATGCTTCACATTAATTTGGGCACCCACCTTTCCCTCTATGTTTGGAATTCTTTTCTTTTCAAAGATGTTTTTAATGGCTATAAATAGCCCCCCTTTCTATAATGAAAAGAGATATTTTGACAATCACAAATTATTTGAGTTGTTTTTATTGTTTGAGAGCTTGGTGGCTAAATCTTGGCAATCCTTAGTAGGAATGCTAGTTATCTAACATATCTTCTTTCCTCGCATCCAATACCCAAGTTCTCTCAATCTCACCAAAATAAAGAATGCCCACCTCCATCACTTAGTGTCCAGGTCTATAAATAAATCAAAATCAAAGGAAATATTAAATAAAATACCAATTTAAAATAAAAAAATTAAATTTAAAATCAAAACTAAATTTAAAAGCAAATCAAACTCAATACCTTAAAGCTTCAGCTGTCATAATAAATTTGTCTAGGACCAAACCTGACATAATTGGATTAGGTGAACTAGTTAAACCTAAAAATTTAGCAGGACTCTAAAATATAGATATTCAAATTGAAATCTAAATCCGATTGAGCTTAGACCAAGTTAAATGGGGTGGTTAACCCAATTAACTTATTTAAGCTCAAAATGAGCTAAATTTAAATAAATTAAAATAAAAATAAAATTAAATCAAACAAAATGCATAAAATAAATGCATGAACATAAATGAACTTAAAAATAAATCTAAATGAGCTTCAAGATGGTCAATTATCTCATTTGACCTAGAATTGACCAATGTGGGCCCCACTAAGTCAAAAGTTAATGCACTAATATTTGACAAAATTAAGCTATTTCATGGACTAAAAATTTTTAAATGGATATGCTTAAATATAAATCTAAACAAATTTGAATACAATAAGGTCTCAAATGGGTTAAGTGGATCGTTGGACCCAAATAAACCTTATTGAACCTATATCAAAATAAATCTGAAATTAATTTAAATAAAACATCAAAAATTATTTAAAAGTAATAAATGAGCACAAAACAACAAAGTATTATGATTAATTGGACCAATGTAGTCATTTAACTTAAATAAACCCATGTTGGCCCATTAAGCCCAATTTGGGACAAAGTGGGTCTAAATTCAAATTGAACTTTAAATAAAATAAAATTAATTACTCTAAATCATCTTAAGCACTTAATTAAACATGAGTGAAACCCAAACACACCCTAATTAAGTCAAATTGATCATTTGACTCAATTAAACCCAACTTAACCCATTTGGATCAAAATGGGTTGATTTGAGTTACATTCATTATTTAAAGTAAATAAAAATGAAATTGATTGATTATAATTATTATAAATGTTCAATTAAATACAATTGAACTTAAATATAAATCTTAAAATAACCAGAAAGGTTAAGAGGCTCAATTTAAACTATTTAAGTCAAAAGGGTTAATACATGGCTAAACCACATCAAACTTAATCTAACATAAATCAATTGTCTTCTGAACCATCTAATGGGCACTTGAGTACAATTATAAGCGAGATCTAAACCCATTGATCAAATGACTTAAGAAAAATCAATCCAAGAAAAGAAGATGGTCAAATGGACTAAACATAAACATTTAAGCTTAATTCTAAATTAATTGCACTTGGATTCCACTTAGATTCATTTTAAGATGAACCCAATGTCGTTTCCAACCAAGGATAAGAGTCTAAGAAGCTACCAATCAGTCCAAGGATAGAGAAGAAGATGCCATGGAGGGGAAGAAGCCTAAATTAAGCCACCCTCCTCCCAATCCTTCCAAAGGTTCACCTATACTTGCTGCCTCATCCTCTAAGACATTGAGACTTCAAATTTGAGCATTTTAATGCCTATAAACTCAACATTGGATTACAAATTCCCATGGATGATGACCTCCTTTCTATGTATTTGCATATAAAAAAAGAAACTATATGGAACATCCCAACTTGGGTCCCCACAACGCTACAATCCCAACTCCTAGGAGCTGTCGCCATCCCTCAATCTTAAAATTTAAAAGAAAAACTACTAACCACTCCTGCCAATAACACCCATCATCGATAACTATTTAGAGGGGTGAGCAAGAATAGCCAGAAGAATAGGAGCAGCTAGGAGAGTTACTTCTTATAAAAAGGGGGGCTACACACTCTCTCTTCACTGTACACTCTTCTTTGACTCTCATCCAAGGGATTTCGGTGCAAACTCATCTTTGTTATGTGATCTTTCCCTTATGTAAGGCAAGATTTTAGGTAAAGCTTCAAAATGCAAATTCTATTTTTATGTAATTCTTCACTCTATAAGAAAAGCTTGAAGAATTATACTATTCATCTTAGATCTGGTGTGAAAATAAAATTTCTGCCTCTATTGACCATGGATCTGAAGCAAGGGTGAAAAATGTAACCATGTTAACCATGAATTTTTAGACATTGCCAAAATAAAATGTGTCCAAACTCAAGATTAAAATTGGGCTTAATTCATCTTTTGAAAACTTCAAGGCCTCCGCTGTTGAACTTTATTCTAGTGTGAGATGAAAGCCCTCCTTCCATTGATCTTGGATCCAAAAAAAGAGAGAAGAGTGATTTTGTACATAAAAATAATTAAAAATGCTATCATTACTAAAGGGTTATGCTACCAAAAGTTTTCTTAAAAATATCAAATCCCCCAAGAAATAACCTAAGAATAAAGTTTTCAGCCTTGTAGTGCCTCGACACTATGATGTTGAGAATTTAAATGTATGGCATCCCAGGTCACAACACTATAGCATTGTTGTGCCAAATTTCTAGAACCTAAGTGCTGTCCTCTCCAGTTTTGTATAATTAAAACATCCATTTATAGCACTACAGAGCTATATTAGAAGCACCGAGGCACTCCATTAATTTTGTTACCTTATTTATACACTTAAAAAACCAAATTTTACAAGCATAATATTTAAATTCTATCACTTAGTGATAAGGCACCACCCATTAGACACCGCACCCCCATCCTCTTAAGTTAGAAACCAAATTTTTTATCTTATAGCACCATAGTGCTTCCAATCAAGCACTGCAGCATTGTCCTCTCAGATGATAAGCCAAAAGATCTCTAACTTATAGTGCCACAGTGCTGCCCATAAGTCACTTCAATGCTATCTTCTCGGGAAATAAGAAAAAAAATCTCTATCTTATAGTGCCCAGTGCTGCTTCCTCAAGTTATAAAAAATTAAAGGCCATTATTTTGTGAAGCCTCAACACTAGCCTCCCAACATTGAGATGCTATTCTCCAAACATTGCTAATTTTGAGTTAAAAATTATTATTTAATTTAATCTTAATTTTAACTCTTTGAGTATCCAAATGATAATGAATTTGATAAATAAAGAATGTATCATGCATGGGCCCCAATATAATGACAAATGTCTGAACTTAATGTCTGATGATGCTTCATAGTTTAATATAAGATAAATATGAATTACTTATGTATGCTCCGACGCATGTATTCAAATCTAAATTTAATGTCTGAGGATGATGCGAAGGTTAATTTTTTGGTTGAGTCTTATGACTTGCTTGGGTTCAACAAAACTCAATAATAGTATATTTTCTAATACCCCAGTGATGACAATGTTGATTGTAGAATTTAATAAGAGGGGATCATCATTGTTAAAATTTTCAAAATATTAATTCAAATTTATAAATATAAACTGTAGACTCTATCCTATACAAGCAAATGTGTAGAGTAGGCAAAGTTTACCTTATGATAGTCGTGTTGATTGTAGATTTTAACCGAAAGAGATATTTTGATCAAAAGTCATTTGAATTTTAAATTAAATTTATATAAAATCAAGTTTCAATTAAATATAAATTAAAATTAGATGATGTTCATTATTATAAATAACTTTAAACAAATAATCCATATACTCATCCGCTATTATTTATTATTGATAAAAAAATTAAGAAAACCTTAGCTCACAAAGGAGCTAATGTTAAGTTAACTAAATTACTATGTTCAAACTAAAATAATCTTATGCTAATAAAGATGGGGCCTCCATCCTCTATCCATGTGATTTTATTGCTAAATAACACAACATAAAATGTGGTTATGACCGGGGTCCTCTGACAAGGTGGTTTAGTCACTAAATGACTTCACTATTACAATCACGACTATATCCTGTATGTTTTTCAATGGCTCAGCCCTTTGAGTTATAAATTATAGGGTATATTTGATAGGCATAAAACCCTCTATCAATTAAGATCAATTTAAGATTGTCTCCTTAGACAAACACCACCCCAAGTCTATAAGGACAACTTGGACGATACAACCCATGACTGCTGACAAGAATTATTTTGGTCAGGTTAGGTCAATTATCTCCTCTGATTAAGTATACTTGGGACAATGATAGCCCAAGATGATGGAATCATGGGATCTTGATCGAGTGCATGACTATTCCCTTAAAACATACTTTATGTTAAATGATGACTCCACTCACTACTATTATATGCTACACATTAGTGATCTATATTTTTCTCCATGCGAACAACTAAACCCCACTAGCACCCTAAAGGGAGGTAGGTCCTATATATTTATTCACCATGTGAAAACCATATAATCTAACGTTCCAAAGGGATGTTAGTCCAACTCATATGTTTGCCAAGATAATGCTTTATAATAATAACATTCCAAAGAGATGTAAGCCTAGTCTATATATTTGTCTGCCAAATGAACACTCCTTATACATCTTATTTTGGCTTTCCCATTGATGTAAGCCTAGCCATCATACTTGTTCAACATGTGAAACTGTTATATTTTGTCTTTTTTATAGATGTAAACCCAGTTCAATCTATTTTTTCTCCATGCGAACGCCCTATAATCTAGCATTCTAGAAGAATGGAAGCTCAGTCAATCTATTTGTTCACTATGTGAACACCCTTATAATATGGAATTCCAAAGGGATGTATGCCCAATCAATCTATGTGTTCACCATGTGAACACTCTATAATATGGCATTCCAAAAGGATGTAAGCCAAGTCTCAATCAGTCGCCATGCAAACACCATATAATCTGGCATTCCAAAGGGATGTAAGTCTAAACTCATTCGTTCATCATATGAACACCTTATATCTAGCATTTCGATTTGATGTAAGTTTAATCAATTCATTTTCCACCCTAAACTCATTCGTTCACCATATGAACTGTTTGATTGAATCCCTTAAGGAAACTATTTATTTTGGGCCATTCGATCTATGATCGAATGGTCTGGATTTAACCCCGTTCTTATTGTCATTTTAATGTGGTCCACCTAGATCCTAGGTGGCCCAATCACTTAACACCATATGTAAAGTAGTATTATGTCAGTGCCACATGGCGCCAATTGGGTTTAAATGGAAAGATTTGATTTTCTTAATTTAAAAAAATGCAAAAATGCAAAAAACTTCAAAAGTTCATGGAAAATAAAATATTTAACAAAAAAAATATAAATAAGGGCTCTATGGATGCATGTCAATGAAAAGAATTCATTAAACCTAAAATCCTTAATTTTTGTAGGGTAATTTTAGGTTAAGTGGGTTTGTTAACCTCACTTTTGGAGTGAAGGTTGTTCATTCTGACCATAGGTCTAAAATGCTTCTAGGGACTTAGGTTTCCTTAGTGCTAGGACACTTCTAGTGATTAAGGGAATAGTAAACCCAAGCTTAGAGACTTATAGGGCTTAACCCTAGAGCTTACCTTAGGATGAGTAGGCTCCACCTACCCAAAGGCCTAAACTGACACTCATACTATTCAATTTATTTGAACTTAAACCAAATGATTAAAACCTCAATCTCAACTAATCAATCCACATGATTGAGTTTGATTCCCCAGCCTTAACACAAGCAAACCAAACTAAATTCAATTCTCTCAATTGTTCTACTTATTCAATGGATCATTTTAAACTATTCCAAAACTTGCAATCAAGCCAACTAAATTGATTAGATCCAAATAACTTAAGTTAACCCATTTGACTTAAAGGGTTCAAATGAGTCAAAACTAAATCAAACCCAAATCAATTGTAGTCAAAGCCACCAATCAACTTCAAATTCATCATTGAATATATTCCAACCATCCATAACCTCGATAGGTCAAAATTGACCTGACCAAATCACTTAACCCAAAGTGACCCAAAAGGTCCAATTAGACCAAAACTTTAATCAAACCCCCATTGGATCAATTCAAGCTACCCACTCTCTTCATTGATGATTAGAGGTCACTATTGAACACCCCACTACAACCAATTGAACCGAACCAAGATAATTTGGCCTCTTGACCTAAGTTGACCCAATTTGATCTAAAAGACTAAATTGGGCCAAATAAAATCATAAACCAAATTGGTTGAAATCAATGCTTCTCATTAATCACCAATTAAATATTGAAAATGATCCAAACTTCAATTTGACCCAATTTGGTCAACCAAATCTAATTGGCCTACTTAGCCCAATTTGACCTAGATGGTCAAATTGAAATAAATAATTCCATAATATAAATAAAATTAAATCAACTCTTCTAATCAATCATAAATGATCAATTGAACATAAACCTAACCCATGCTCAAGCCAATTTGGCCAATTTGGTCAAATTGGTCAACTAACCCATTTGAGCCAAATTGAAACATATGAACCAAATCCAAATCTTGTCCAAATATAATCAAAAAAATTGCACTAATTCATTCCAAATGACCAATTTAACTTAACTAAACCCCCACTTTGGCCCAATTTGGTCCAAATGATCAACTTTTCCTAACATAACTTAATTGACCTACATGAGTCAAGTTGAGCCAAACCAAAATCTAAACCCAACCAAACTTGGCATGACTCATCTGAACTACCAAGTGCACTAAAGTCTAGTTAAGTCAAACCCATTGAACCAAGCTCTCCAAATGGGGCAAAATTCCCATTTTGAAGGGTTCTCCAACTCCCCACCCCTTGTCAGCCACCTTTGACCTTTCTTGGAAAAATGACCATTGACCCAACCTAACCTAAGGCTATTGGGTTTAGCCTTTGGCAAAGAGTGGGTGATCTCACCCATGGGAAACCTTCGGTCCACCTAAGGAGGAGTGTACACTCCATGGTAGCCCATTATACTCCCTCAGCCTCTCGCACACATCCACCTCAACAGTCCACTACCACTTCCGGCCATGAACTCTAACCAAATGACTACTAAAGGCTAAGCCAATCTCAGCCCTTGGTTCAAGTGGGGAGGAGAGTATACTCCTCCCCATTAGTTCAAACTAAATAGAGACCTTCCTCAGAGAATTCTAAGCAGTCCTAGAGCATTTGCTAAGCTCCCCTGTGCCCTCCATCACTAGCGAGACCAAACTCTCTTCAAGCCTGAGAACACCATTTGTCCAACCTTACCAAATTCTCACCTAAGTCAAAATAAATTTTCTTATACCTTCAACATACTATCGTGACCTCAAATGAATCAATTCCCGATCGATTGGACCATGGAAGGCATCCCTAGACCAACTCCAGCGGCTTCTATGGCGACGTTTGGTCCATAGATCGATCGATGAGGAGGCAACTTGAGATCTTCTCAACAAGACTTTGTCTCTTCAAGACAAAGCTACCTATGTCAACAAAGCACCGATCTTTAGCTCCAACAAGTTAAAAACCTAGCAATCGTAGATTTTCCTTTTAGGTATTGGCATTTTTGGAAATAAATTATGTTTTCATGTGATTTCCACTGTAGGATCTCCCTAGATTTCTTCCCTGATCATTTTGGAGTCAATTTCACCATCAAATGAGCTCTAGTCGGCTTAGATCGAGCGGTGAAAGGTGGATGGTGTTTATCTTCTAGTGCTCGCGGGACGACAGATCACTCGCTGTATGTTTCATATAACTAGTATGGATGATCATGATTAATAATGCTATAAATTTCTATTTAATCTTTTATTAATCATGGGATTAATCTATACCATCCATCAGATTGAATTGAGGAAATCATCCCAAGACCCGAGGAAGCAATGTCAAACATTTTAAATAGCCAGTACTGTAGTGACACATGGAAAGCACTATCGCGTCAACGTGGCGCCGATGGTTAAAATAATTAATTAAGATTAAAAATTCAATTTAAGTGGCTAGAACTTTAAAAAATCATAATTAATTATAGAAAAATCTAAAAAATACAAATAAGCACATTTAAGAAAGCTTAAATAGAGTAAAATTTATTAAAAACATAATCCCCAATTATGTCTAATGAATAGTCCTTAATTAAGGTTTGAAGCTTAGAAAAATTTCTTTAATTATGGCCAAATTGTTAGGCTAATTAATTTCAAATTTAGCTTGTTGATTCTATCAAATGTTCTCTACCTCCCATATTTTTCTTGGAATTATTTGTCATGTAATTTGGGAAATCTAAAATTTTTAATCATAATTACCACTTTTAAGTGATTTAATAATTATTAAGATTAATGAAGAATAAAATTAAGTAATCATAGGTAATTGACTAATGAAAATAGTATGGGTAAAATGGGAGAAAATTAAGGCCCCCTCTCCTAATTAATTTCAAATGTATTCCCTTAATGAATCCAATTAATGTGTTTTAAAATTATGGATAAATTAAGATAATTAATAATGAGATTCAAATGAAATCAGTTTAAATAATTCAAGTGTCAACCAATTTATCCCTTTATGTGTTTATTAACATAAAGCCATCAAAGAAATTATGATTTCCCCATTAGTTTGAGGAGATTATCAAAGTATTTAGCTTTAATATTTTCTTTCTTTAATTGTATTAATTGAATTAGATCTCTTTAGGTGCATTTCTATTTTTTATTTTTGCAAAGTATATCATTGAATGTTCATGATTAAGTGGTTAATTAAATTAAAGAAGCTTGGGAAGGGTAATAAAATTGATGTAATTAATAGATTGAACCTAATTAATTCAGAAAATATATTTAATATCGCTACTTAATAATATCAAATAACCAACATGAGTTGGAGTGAACCCTAAGTATCATCTCCCCTCTTTAGGTTTTTAATAACTTGAACATTAAAATTAAATCTTAAAGAAGCTTTGGCTAGTTTTAGGGAATGCTTTTTTTAACTTGATTATCTTTAGGATTTAGTGAAATCAAGTATGTTATGTAGTGATATTTAATTACTTTCTTTCAATTATCATAAATGTGCATGCCACTTGTGTCATGTATACATGTTTTAAAAAAATTAAAAAGAATATGATTGCATTCCAATTACATGTGTTAGATAAATGCTATTAAATGGTGTGGCTATTATCACTAATAAACCCTGAATTATTTTAAAATTATAAGTTAATTATGATTTAAATATCTTGAAATTTAAATCAATACTCATTATAGACACTCAATAAAATGTCCATTTGGTTATAACTTAAAGATGGCAATGAATTATTTTAGTTCAATGTTTGATGCTTATGTTTATATGTATTTAAAATGGCTAGTATATAGTCTGGACATCCCAGGAACACGAAGCTTTAAGTAGCCCAAAAGAGGTCTTAGATAATCTTACTTTCCTTGTTTAACAATGGCCTATACTTGCTTAATTTCATTTATGTGTATGCATATGATAGAAGATAAAGTAAAACCTTTTTCTTTATGCTATTAAACTTTACATAAAGAAAGCATTTTCATAAATAACCTTTGTATAATTTTATTTCTATGATTATATATATTCTTATGTGTATTTAAATTGGCAAGTATATAGTCTAGATATCCTGGGAACACGAGGCTTTAAGTAGCCCTAAAGAGGTTTTAGATAATCTCACTTTCCTGGTTTAACAATGACACGTACTTGCATAAGTTTTTGATACATATTAGCATATGTTTAGTTATGAGATGAAATCCCCATTTTCTATCAAATTCATGCATCAACATTCATTAAGTGTGCAAAATATGAGTATATTCCATGTATATATGTATTAAATCCAATATTAAAGAAATTGAAAATCAAAGAGTATGAATATTATTGCTAATGAAAGGAAGTGGTGGAGTATTACTCATGTGATGGTGACTTAATTTTATCAATCCTAAGATGCATTTCATGTTTAAATAAGATTCATCAAGGTTAACCTAAACTTAAGCTAAATAAAATTCATGAGTGATACATTAAGAAAATTAAAGCCATAATAATAACTTACCTTCAGAAAATAGCTTAGGTTAGGGATGAAAGAGGTAACCTCTTTCTTCTCTTTGTAATAATTATATATTAAGAAAGTATTGAACAAAATGAAAACATGTAAGTTAAAATCCAGTCAAAATACTTAATGACTTAAAGTGAAACCATTCTTAATTAGTAATCTAAACAATCCTAAGACTTTAGACAATTATAATTCCAAAGCTCAACTAAAACATACCACACTAAGCTTTAGCATGCACATTACAATTCTAAGTCACAAATCCTAGTATTAAGTTAGGCAGGTATATGTTATGATGATATATTTTATTTTATGATGTAATATTTTTAGACTAGATGTTAGGATTATTTGTTCGTAGATTGGATGTTAGGCCGTTATTAGCTTGATGATATTTTTTGTAGGGGATTGTGCTTAAGGGACAATTTTATGAATAAATAAATATAAATTCTCTTGCTTGTAGGTGTTGTTTATGTCCCTAAGCATAATCCAATTATGACAAGTGGCATGGTTACCCAAGTGCAGAGTGCTAAGTCCAAATATGTGAAATATAATTACTTGGCTTGTATATTTGTTCAACTAACATCTATTTTGTATGAGTAGTTAGACTCTACTTTTCATGAAAATGTAATTTTTGTAATAGGGTTAGGATTAGTGCTATTGGGTTTAGGATGAGTAGTGGCTAAAAGCCAAAAACCTTGCAAGCCCTATAAAGCCTGGAGCAATACTAATCCAAAGAAGAAAAGAAGAATAAGAATGGAGGACCTCCATAGCATTATTTCAATTGTAATATTTAATTATAATTTGAGCTGTATAAGGGTATAGCACTGTTACTCAACTCTTTCTCTTTTCTAGGGTGTATGATGGTACCCGGCTGCATCGACCTTTTATTATTTTACAAAATTTAAATATTGATTGTTATGTTTAGATTGTGAAATAGAAAGGACATTCTTTTCATAGGTTTCTTAAAGTGTGATGATTTGATGAGTGGCCTAGATGTGGTAGGCTCTTTAGAATAAAATTAAATTTTCTACCATCATGAATAACTTTAATTAAATTTTAATCAATTCATAACATCATCTTATAGCCTAGGCTTTTAATCAAGATAATAAAATATTTAGCAACCCCTTAACTGAATGGTTGTATACTATAACAACATGCATGTCATATCGTTTCACTCTTGAATAGGGAGGATCTCCACTCTTGCATGATAAGGGATATGTTTGACCTCTGAGAGAGGTCCCTTATAGTGGAGAACACCTTTTCTCTCTGATCTAGCCCGTAACTCAATTTTGTTATGCATTTAAGCATAATTATCCCAAGCCTTGGTCCAAATTAATGTGTCAAAATAGTTTAAAAATTTATAAATTTTGCATTAGTCATAGTCATATTTTCATACCAATCGTGATCTAGCCTCTTAGAGAATGAGTTTAAGACTCTAGACTCTTTCTTAAGTAATAATAACCTAGCTATATTACATTTAGATATGACTGCCCCCATGTGGTTTTAAAATCATATGAGATGTTAGCTGGTGGCCATTCCAAGCAGTTGTAAGTCTTGAAGTGTCGGGATTGATTCATTTTCTCTTGTGAAAGTGATTCATCATATCCCATTATCTCATGTAGAATTAGGTTGAGCTCTTTGCTTGTGCTAGACCACTCTAGATTGAGGTTATAAGGTGGCTTGTTTCTCTCTAGCTATGAGTATAAGTTCTCCCCTCTTAAGCATTCATACAATCTTATATTGTTGGGTTATAAGTCCAAGCATTCTAATAAGATTCTGACTTAAACAAAAATATTTTTTTCTCTTTCAAAAATGTAAAGCCTCACTATAGCGAGATTAAAGCACTTAAGCTTCCTAGTATCACATGTGCTTCCTACTTATTCTCCTTTGAAATTCATAAATAAGTCTTCCTATTTGAACTCTTCCCATTTGACCTCTAATAACCACCAATCCTTTGATAGTCTAGCCTTAAAATCTTTAGAGACATTTACTAACTACTTTAATCGAGAATATTCTTAGAGAATTCCCATTTTCTATGATGTAATTAATTATAGAAGCTTGCTTCCATAGGGAACTAAAGAACCTGGTATAAAATAAATCCTACTTTACCTATCTATATAAACTAGGAGAATGATCTCTCATATATGTAGACTCATCTACTTTAGGAATCTTTATTAGGTGATTAAGTACATTATAGGTTGATATTTTTGTCTTTCAAGATAGTACATCATACTTTAATGTTATACCGATCACTTTAATAAGTACCCCCTAAGATCTGTGTGGTGTCCGTACTACTCCAAATTAACACACCATAATAATTTAATTAAAAACTATTAAACTTTAATTAAGCCTAAATTATGAATGAAAATAATCTAAGACATTAGGGAAGTGAAATTAAAGTTAAAACATACTTAACATAAAATTCTTAGGATTTATTGTTGATTAAATCATAATATGTAAAAGTTTCAATATTCAAAACCTTAATTTAATGAAATAAATATATAACAAATTTTAAATATCATAATACACATCAGTGAACCTAAGAAAAATATTAAATCTCTTTGGAAACCATTAATCTTTAAAAGGAATTAATTAATGAATTAAATAAATTAAACAATTTATTTAATCAATTTGATATTTAAAAAATCATAATAAATCAACCAAGAATTTAAAATTTCCAAATAAACCCTCTTTGGATTTATCATTTATAAAGAAATTAAAGAAAGGTTAAAGTTCTAAGTAATTCTTAATAATTTAAGCTTAAAATAAGTTTTATTGAAATCATTAAAATTTTAATTAGACTTATAATACACATCTAATCGAGATGAAATCTTAAAAAAATGAAATTAGCAAGGAACCCCACTTCCTATAAATAATTCAAAGAAAAATGACTTCTAAATTAGAACTTATGAAATTTTCAAATTCTAGGTTATTTTAAAGCAAATAATAAATCAAAAAATTATAAAAGTTATGAAAATTGATCATCTCAACTCAAAATATTTTTAAATAACATAAAAAAGTTAGAAAATTTCCAAACACTTTGAAGTTAAAAACTCTAATTAATCATATATTTAGGGTTTATGGAATAGTTAGAAAAGTAAGTAAGATATCCCTTAAACCAACTTAAACAATGAATTAAATAACTTAATTAATAAATATCCTTTGTCATGAAATCTACATAAAATAAACTATTTGAATAATGAAATTGAATAATGAAATTGACACCTTTAAAGAAAGCTTAAATTTATTTAAAAATAACTTAGATCGTTTAAGTTTAATAGACACTAACATTAATTAAATGAAATAATTGAATAAGACTAATTAAATCAAAATCAAATGAACCAAACTTCAACATGTGAAATTAAATACTAATCTCTTTCTTAAACCTTAATCGAATCAAAGAAATATAAAGCTGAATATAAACTTAAATTATGAAATTATATCTAATAGTGTTCATCTTAAACAATCAATATTTAATTTAAACAAACAAAATTATTTTAAAATAGTTAAAAGGTTAAATTAAAATAAATAATCAGTAAACTAAATCAAAGTAGAATTTGGATGAACATCCCATTCTACTTGGATTTGGATGTTAAATGGAATAGGATTAGCCCGAAGTAGAATTTATTCAATTGTTCATTCTATAAAACTTAAATACAAAATTATGGAACAACATTTAAAATCAATTAAATTTTTTAAATTAAATCTTCTCGATAGTAAAGTAAATAAACCCTAAGATTGAGTAAAGAAAATCAGTCTGAACAACTTAATGAAAACAAAAATCTAAATAATATACTATCATATGGTATGTAGTTTGGACAGCCGATATCACAAGGCTACTAATTCAAAGGAGGTCTTGATAACTTGAATATCTTGTTTAATAATGACACGTACCTATAAAGCAAAACTATAAAAAGTAAAAGATTAAATTTTAAACAAAATAAAAACTTGAACCTAAAGGCCTAATGCATTCATACCACATAAGCCCTTCTTTTCTTTATTAACTCACCGGCCCGAGTATTAGGTGTGGATAATGATTTGTGATTCTTTATGATGTAAAATATTATTTTTATCATTTTTAGTGTAATGTTTTAGACTGGATGGCTATGAATTATTTTCTAGCTATTTCTGATGTTAGGGCATTTTTTCTAGGCTAACATCATTTTGTACAAGGGGTTTCGTTTGAAGAGATTATCATAATAAATATAAAATTAATTCTATTTTCTTGTCGGTGCTTCTTAAATCTTTAACCATAGCCCAATAGGATATGTGTGCTTGGTATCCATTTGCACTAAGCTCGTATATTTGAAATTAAAATTGTTGGTATGTTGTATGTTATTTTTTCTGACATCTACTTTGTAGAGACTAGGAATTTATTTTGGAATTTTAAAATATAATTTGAGCCTAAACTTAAGTTAGGGTGTATGGCATCTAAGAATAATAGGAGCTCACTTTACAAGTTGGTGGCCCCCATGATGCCCATAGAGGATCGTGAAGAAGGTAAAGATTCTGGAGGAAGACCCCCATAGAGCTTTGCTGCCCATTTTCTTTTCTTCTAAGGTGTATAGCGGTAACTAGTAAGATTGGTCTATTTTATTAATCTAATTGTAACTTGATTAATTTTGAGGTATGCAGTAGAACTTCATGCTTTTTTTAGGTTTCTTTCTATAATGTGTTATATGATGAGAAACCTAGAAATGTTAGGCTATTAGGAAAACTAAATTTTCTGCCCCATTAGAATTTAACAACTCAAACATAAAAATTTGGAAACTCATAATAAACATAAAAAATGAAAACTCATAACCTACCACAAATAAAGTCCTAGGCATAACTTAAAAATAACTAGAAATATTAGAATTTGTGAACCAGGCGAGCATAATATTCATCATTCTTGAATTGGGTGTTTCACCCATTACACATAAAGAGACATCTAACTTATTAGGATGAGCACCCTTCCTAAGATAGTGTACCTCTTTGTACTGATTTAGCTCATGAATATTTTCTAACTACATCTCATTTTAAGAATGAAATTGCATACCCAAGACTTAAATAATAAATTATGAGTCAAAATGCATAAAACATAAAAATTGTTGCATTAATTAGGTTCATAACATGTTAATCATTATCTTAGGGATAGGGAGTGAGTTTATGTTCTTAACTCCTTTCTAAATACAACAACTTTGCTATCTTTCATATATAATAATGGATCATTGATTTAAAATCACTTAGGTCGTGCTAGCTGGCAACCAATTCAAGCTGGTAGTAAGTCAAGAAGAATCATGAATAAGTTTATTTTCTCAAGTGAGAAAATAAGCCAATAATTCCCAAAAGTTACATTAGGTTGGACTTTTGACTTATGTTAGAACTGTTTGTAGACTTAGGCATTAAAGCATCCTATTAAAATAAATTTTTACCTCTAGTCATTTTTATGATTTTGTGCTATCAAAATATAGGCTTTAAATTTCTAAAAACTTACAAATTAATAATTATATTAAATTCAATTTCAAAATGTAAAGCTCAATGATAGGATAGTTGAAATGCTCATAGTGCATCCCAGTATCCATAGGTATTTTTAATTATTCTTGATTAGTCCTCATAAATAACTCTTTCTCCTTGGAGTGTTCCCCTTTCAATTTCTGGATTAATATATCTTTTCAGACAAGCTTTGAAATTCATAAAGATAAAGGCCAATTTTTTTTAATTGAGAGTAATCGTAGGAGGAATTTCATTCTTTCTAAGATGTAATTAAAAATAGGGACTTACCTTTATAGAGAACTACAAACTGTGTAATAAAATATATCTAGTTATACTTTTTAATGTAGTTTAAAAGAAAATCTTTTGTATATTAAGATCCATAGCCTTATGAGTCCTTATTAAATAATTAAATCCATTTCATGGTAATATGTTTATCTTTCAAGATAATATATTTACCCCTTTAATGATGTGTTAATTATCTTAATAAGTACTCACAAGATCTATGTGGTGTCATAAATTTTTTCCACACTCTTAACATCCATCTGAAAAGTTTAAAATTATCATAACAAGAAAACATATGGAACAACCTAATGGCCTCTAATATTGATATGGGTGCAAAAGACTCTTCAAAATCTATACCTTTAATTTGTGAGTACCCTTATGCAACTAAACTATCCTTATTTCTAATAATGCAACCTAAGTCAATAAACTTATGCTTAAAGTCCCATATAGTTCCAATAACATTTTGATTTTAGGGTATTAGGAATAATTCTCAAACATCATTTCTTATAAATTGATTCAACCCCTCTTTTATAGTAATAATCTAATAATTATTTTTTAATGCTTTTTATATATTTTTGGGTTCAATCTTAGATAAGAATATATAATGATTCACAACCTCACTATTTTGTCTTATAGTCATAACACCTTTAAAAGGATCTCCTATAATTAATTTTTTTGGATGACTTTGATTATATTTATATTCTTTAAGCAATAAATCATCCACTTTATCTTCTAAAGTCATTTTCTTAAAGTCATCTATTTCTTCATCAATCATTTCATTTCTAATGGGATTAATTAAATTTTTATCAAAAATAACATGAACTTATTCTTATTTCATCAATTTTCTTATATTAAAAGCTTTATAAGCTCTTCAAAAATATAATATCTTAGGAAGATACCATCTTCAAACATCCAATCAAACTTACCCAAAGATTCTTTCCCATTATTGAAGGTAAAACATTTGCATCCAAAAAACATGAAAATGATTGGTCTTAGGCTTCTTTCCAAAAAAATAGTTCATTGGGGGTGTAATTTAAAATTGATCTCAAATAAATCATATTCATCAAATAAAATGCAATGTTTATAGCTTTGATCGCTAAACAAAAATGCCTTTGGGAATTCTGTCATTTTTATTGGGATGGTTAAAGAGTTCATTCTTCATGAGGCAAATTGATATATATTCAATCAAATTTCCCTTAATATTATATTAAGGTTTATTTAGATCTAGGTTCTATTTCTTATGAATGTGAGCATTCATAGTTTTTTTTTATTTTTTTATTTTTTTATGTGAGTATTCATAGTTAATTTCCCCTCTTATTGTAATAAGAAGGCACTATAGATTAAGGTTGAAAATAAAAATATCTTTGATATGAATTGATTTGTGTCTAGTGGTGCAGTGTGGATGATTATGTAGAAGAAGAAGGTAGATAGTCTTGATCAAGATCTCATGGTTCCATCAGCCTGAGATTACATTATTTTAGTCTACCAACATCAAAGGGTTGTTAGCTGTAATGCCTAGGGAGACTAATTAATAGCCATGGGTTGCCTCATCTTAGATATCTCAAGTAAACTAGAGTTTAAGTGTAAGTGTTGTAGTGTAGGGATGTTTGCAAGGAAGATAAGTGATGGATTGGGCATACATCCATGATATGGAGGTGCCTTGAGTGCTTGCTTTCAAAATTTATTTTGGACATACATCTCTTTAGAATGCCAGATTTATAGGTTGTATGTATGGAGTATGAATATGTTAGATTTACATCCCATTGGAATGCCAAATATGGTTTAGTGTTTGCATGGAGAATGAGTAGATTGGACTTACATCCCTTTGGAATGTTATATAAGGTTTAGTATTCATATGGAGAATGTGTAGATTGAACTTACATCTCTTTGGAATGTTAGATAGGGTTTAGTGTTCACTTGATGAATAAAAAGATTAGACTTATATTTCTTTGGAATGCCAGGTGGGGTTTAGTGTTCACATGGAGAAAGAGTGGATTGGACTTACATCTCTTTAGAATGTTAGACAGGGTTTAGTGTTTTCTTGGCAAACAAGTAGATTGGACTACATCCTTTTGGAATGCTAGATAGGGCTTAGTGTTTGCATAGTGAATTAATATATTGGACTTACATTCCTTTAGAATGCTAAATTGGGTTTAGTGTTCCCATGGTGAACGAATAAGTTGGACTTTCATTCATTTAGAAATACCATATAGAGTTTAATGTTCGCATAGTGAATTGATAGATTGTGCTTACCTTCCTTGGGAAATTCCATGTTTATAGGAGTGTTCACATGGCGAATGAATCGATTGGTTTTTTGCATAGTGGAGACTAATTTGTTATTCTAAGGGATAGTGCCTCAGCATTGGAAATATGGCACTTTAGTGCTTATTAAGGTAGTGCCTTGGCATTGAGCAATTAGTGCTATAGCACTGGATGACAGAAATGCATGTCTCATAAACACAAGAGCACAGTGTTAGAGTAATAAAAAATAGGTTGACAACTTCACCAACACCAAGGCCCTATCAATGTAATGTTATATCACTAGTCAAAAGATGGTTCAAAATGATTGTTAAATTGATAAACACATTTAACAGAAAGGATAAACTTTATGAAAAACACTGTGGTGTTGCATTAGAGCATTGTGATGCACCATTAATTCCTATCTCATTTTTGTATGGTGTCAATTACAAAATTAATGATAATAAAAACCATAAATATGTCATTTTAATCAACATAGTAATCATTCTGGTCGATTGATCGGTGCCTAGGCACTACATGTTCAGTGTCATAATGCTGACCCTATGTTTCAGAAATGAAGAGGCTAGCACCTAGACAGTTTTAAATCATCATCTCAATGCTTGGTCCTGTCTATAAAGAGGACCCTAGTTTTCTTATTTTTACTCTAAAGCTTTGGTTCATTTCAAGAGTTCATATACCCTTTCCTCCTTTAGACTTTATTCAACTCCCATACGATAATATTCTAGAAAAAGGCTATGAATACCTCTATCATCTCTCTGATGAATGGGCGAAGTTTCTCGTCGTTGCTTCCAACTACTGTCCTACCCATCTAATGACCTCACAGGATAATGAGTCGCATGTCAAAGGGAAAACAAGTGTTGTGTGATTCTTGTTCTCCCAAGTTTGTTACTATGTATATGAAAGCCTAGCTCCAAGAAGGAAGAGAAGGTATGGTGAATTCATAGTAGCAAACTTGGGACTACAAAAGATGGTGTCAGTAAACCTTATAGACTAATGATGGCAGTAGCAAAGCCAAGCAGGTATGAGTCCAATGAAATATTCTACAATGCACCTATATCCTGATTTTGATAATAGTAAGGGTGTGCCTCTATTAGTAAGAGAGTTTGTGAATCTCTATCTCAAGCTCTGAGCAGGGAAGCTATGAAAAGATGATATATGAATGATCTAAAAATGATCTATGTTTATGTGTGATGGAGCAAACATGGAAGTCTTAATATGATATCTGTCTAAAGTAGATATAGTCTAGCTCAATTGTATAATAAGTGCAAAATGCTTCTCCCTAAAATAAGGAGGTAACTCAAGGTAGCTGAGAACTCCAAAAATATGTTCATGAATCCATCCATATAAATAATTCCAAAGAGCTTCTATATCAAAGTGTCGTGAATCATTCATGGCACTCACTATGCCAAGTCCATGGTATAGCTAGGCTATTGCTATAGGTGTTAGTTTAATCCTCTTATTATCAGCTATTAAACTAGCCATCAAAAGAGTGGAAAGATGGAAGAGTTTGTTGTGTCATGGGAACATGAAATTGGCAATTAAACTCTCATGCCAGAATGTGTCGAGAATTGGCTTCTCTTTCAAGCTCAAATATGACATTGAAAGACTCATCCAATGTATGAGAACCAATTTCGAAGAGATCATCTAAGCTTGTAAAATGTGGTGAACATTCTACTAGAAAAAGAAAGCTCTTAGACCATATATCAAGAGTAACAGTGTCCTACATCTATGGCCTAATCGTAGGTCTCTGAATAACCTTTGATAGTGAGCAAGGGCATGATGAGGAGTTGAAGAATATATATTACTCCCTCTCCTACATTGACCAACTAATTAACACTAAAGGAGCTCATGATCTAGAGGGATTCACTCCTCATAAAGAATGCCTAAAATGAAGAGGCCAGCTATGTCCTGCATATCTGTCAAGGTCACTATCATCTCATGTGGACCAATCCAAAAAGTTTTAATAGACCTATTTTAGTGCTCTATTATGCCATGGATCCAAGCGAAGGGATGGCAAGTGTAGTAAAAACATTATAGCATAGATTACATGGTATATGCTAGCTCTATTAAGAATATCGCTATGCATTTATAAATAATGGCGTGTCCAATATATGTAACCCATATAGCTAACAAGGGTGTACCAAACATTAATTTTAGGTCCCAATCTTATGCTTCATGATGTAATATGCAAAAGCCCAAAAGTTAAATTATGCTTGCAAAAGGAGCACTATCTATGACACGATAAAGTACATCTTGATCACTAAAATTAATGTGATATGCAATTTGCTCTAGATGAACATCATGGTTGTGTCTGAACTTTAAATTAATCAACAAGATCATGACTTGATAGAAGCAATGAATCAAAAAGTAAAATATATGATGAACGAGCAGATGATTCATTATAATTGTTTCTACCCATCAATATGTCCTGATGCCATAATAAATGATCCTACAATTTGACTAAATAATGTAGATCATAAGCTTGAATGATGGCCCATATCTACTCCTCAATAGGCTCAATAAGAGGCATATCATGTAGCCTACTTAGATAAACTATTATAGCAAATTAGTAACAAATCTGAACAAGAGAAGCATATAATTTTTCTAGGCATCATGAAAAGGAAGTAATATCTAAATTTGTAAAGAAGTTATGCTTGTGGGCTTCTCGATTTTCTCTAACTTTGATTTATATTTAGATTCAATCTCCCTTTTAAATAAATTAAACCTATATTTACTTTTAGACCCACATTTTTTTGGGTATGTTGGTTATATTTGAACTTAAATCCTATCCCTTTGGACATGTTAGATTTTAGTTTAGGTGTAGATTCAACCCCTTTGGGCAAGATGGAATCAAACTTTGGGATTTAGATTTGGCCACTTTAGCATGATGAAATTTATATTTGGACTTATATCCAACTCCTTTGGACATGATGAATCTATCCCTTAGGGCTTAATGGAATCTAAATTTGAATTTTAAATTTATCCCCTTCAGGCATGATGGAATCTAACTTAGGATTTAGATCCAGCCCTTTTGGGATTAATGGAATCTAAATTTGGGTTTTAATTTTAGCCCATTTGGACATGATGGATCTAAAATTTGGAATTTAGATATAACCCCCTTGGGAATGATGAAATTTAAATTAAGATTTAGATCTAGCGCCTATGGGCATGATAGAATTTAAATTTTGGTTTAAGGTATGGCCACTTTGGGTATAACAAATTTGAAAGTTGGATTTAAATCCAATTCATTTGGACATGATGGAATCTAAATTTAGATTTTAGATTTGGTCCCTTTGGGCATGTTGGAATTAAAATTTAGGTTTTAAATTCAAGCCCTTTGGGAATTATATATCTAAAATTTGGAATTTAGATTTGACATTTTAAGGCATAATGGAATCAAATTTATTATTTAGATCTACCCATTGGGCATGATAGAATATAAATTTGAGTTTTAAATCTAGCCCCTTTCTGCTTGATGAAATCTAAACTATGATTTAATTGGATATATTTTCACATTAACTGAGAATTTATTTATTTATATTTTGCATTCCAAGGCATATAAATTGCCTCATATTGATAGGAGAATTTTATTTTTAGATGAGATTATTCTTCTCTTACTTAAGTGCTTTATCATTTCAGTCAATTACTCTAGCATTTATGAGGCATAATGCCTTCAATAGTTATGCATAGTATATTTTGATATATCATCCATTTATAGGGGCATAAGTTTTATCACTTTTGCATCGATGAGTTGATAAGATTCACTTTCATATACTTTTCAATGATATAAGGTCCTTTCTAATTTGGATCAAACTTTCCACCAACTCATTAATGTGGAATAATAGGCTTTTTATGTACCAGTACTAGTTCACCTACTTTGAAGCTTCTTTGTCAAACAATATGGTAATGAGCTTGGGTTATTCTTGCTCTATAAAATTTTTAGATTTCATTATGCTTATAGTTGAACTTCCTCTAAAGCTTCAAGCACTTTGGGTTCTATTTGGATGTTCTTCTATTATAAGTTCATTTTGAACTACTATATGGAGTGAAGGTTACTCTACTTCAAGAGGAAGTTTTGCTTATGCTCCAAAGACTAAGAAGTATGGTGTTGCTTGTGTAGTTGTTTTGTATGTAGTATGGCAAGCCCATAAAGCTTCTATTAATTTCTCATGCAATTTTCTTTTATTTTTAGATAGAATTTTTTTGAGGAGTTCAACCAATGTTTTACTAAATGCTTCAGTAGATTCTTGGCACTCTTAAAGGCACCGTCATTATCAGATATGATTCTTGGTAGTACTTTAAAGCGGTAGACGATGTGGTCTTGAATGAATTTTATTGCATTATCTACTTTAACTTTTTTTGATGGAATTGCTTCTGCTTATTTTGAGAAGTATTTAATGGTAACTAAAATGAAGTGATATCCTCTAAATGATGGAAGATCTATTAGACCATTTATAGTAGTTCCCTAACTTACAAATAGCTAAGATGCCACTATTGAATGTAGGGAATTAGGTGGTCAATGTGACATGTCAGCATGTATTTGACACTGATGACATCTTTTAGCATATTCAGTGTAGTATTGAACCATGATGGGCTAAAAATATCCCATTCATTTGATTTTGATTTTCATCTTAACACCAGATTACTGTACACCACATAATCCTTCATGAACTTCAGCCATTACCATCTTAGCATCATCTAGTCCTAGGCATCACAACCATATTTTGTCAAATGAGTATTGATATAATGTGTCATTCATAAGAGCATATTGTAGTGCTATTTGCAAGATTTTATGAGTCTTTAATTTATTTTTAGTAATCAACCACCTTTAAATTAGGTGATGAATGGTTATCCCTAGTCAGCTTCTTTTATTATTGTTAAAATCTCTTGATTTTCTTTAGCTTTAAAAGCTTGTTGGAGGGGTGCCAATGTTAGCATGCTTTAGACTATTATTATAATTAGCTCCCATTGAGGGTCTACCATTTCTTTAATTAATTTGGCTAATATGTCAGCCTTGCCATTGTTTCTATGTGACACCCTTGTAATTATCACTTTAGGGATTTGTTTTAGAAGCTCTAAAACATGCTTGCGAATAAGCACCAATTTATGCCTATTTATCTTGAAAGTTCAAACTATTTGTCAGATTATAAGCTAAGAATCTCTATAAATATGATGATTTTTTACTTTTATATTAAATGTTAGCTCTAGACCCACAATTAATGCTTTATATTCAAGCTCATATTGGTTCGAGGTATGCTAAGACTATATGAATATCGCAATAAACCACCTTGTGGTGTACAAACATTAAGCTAGTTCCAACATGTATTCTAGATAAACCAGATAGTTCAATTAGCTTTATTGATGAAGCTCGATCAAAGAAAAGCTCTCATTCTGATGATTATTAAGTTTCTTCCACTTCAAAGATTTGTTTGTCAGACAATTCATCATTGCGTGGAGAGTTTACTGGTAAACTATGAGTAGGTAGAGAATTATCCGGAGCTTGAATTTTTATACCATTTTATGAGACATATGTTATATAGAATTAAAGTAACATAACTACCCATTTAACAAAGCGATCAGTTAGTGTAGGTCTAGTCATTAAGAAATTAAGAGGGTCAACTTTAGATACCAAGGTTATCTTATGTGATAACATGTAGTTTCATAATTTTTGAGTAGCAAATATCAATGGCAAATACTACTTCCCAGTAGGAGAATATCTTAATTCAGCTCCTATCAGAAGTTGACTTAAATAATATAGGGCATTTTCCTTTCCTTCTTCATTATTTTAAGCTAATAGAGCTCCCAATGATTTTTCTAAGATTATTGTATATGGTATAAATGGCTTTCTAATTATTGGTACTACCAAAATTAAGGAATGTAATAAATGTTATTTTATTCTATTGAATTTAATAAATAAATCCTAGATTATTGTTCTCATTATGCCAGAATTGTGATTGCCCAAGAAAAACACCTTTAAGAATTCTTCTTCATCTTTATTAGGATGGTTAAGGAGTTCAATCTTTATGAGATAGATTAATTTAGATTTTTGTAATATTATATTATGGTTTATTTAGATCTGGGATCTACTATTTTGAACACAAGAATTCATAGATAATTACGCCTCTTTTCACAATAAGAGAGCACTCTTGATTAAAATTGGAAATAAATATATCTTTGATATAATTAATTTTTTGACAATCAATATGGTGTTGATGACTGTTTAAAAAAGAAGAAAGATAGTCCCAATCAAGACCCCAATGTTCTGTCATACTGAGACTACATTACTCTAGTCTACTAACATCAAAGTGTTGTTAGCTGTAATATCAAGGGAGTCTGATTAGTAGCCATAAGTTGCCTCATCTCAGATATCTTGAGTAAATTAGAGTTTTAGTGTAAGTGTTGTAGTGTAGGGATGTTTGCATAGAAGGCAAGAGATGGATTAGACTTACATCCATAAGAAAGCCAGGATAAGGAGATGTTCATGTTGCGAGATATATTGGACTTATATCCCTTTAAAATGTTTGAGTTATAGAAATGTTCGCATGGCGAATGAAAAGGTAGGACTTACATCCCTTTGAATTACCAAAATAAGTTTAGTGTTTGCATGGTGAACAAGCATATTGGATATACATCCCTTTGGAATGTTCGATAGAGTTTAGTATTCGCATGGTGAATGAGTATATTAGAATTACATACTTTTGAAATTCTACGTAGGGTTTAGTACTTACATGATTAATGAGTAACTTGGACTTACATCCCTTTGGAATGTTAAATATGGTTTAGTGTTCACATGTAGAATGAGTAGATTGGACTTATATCCCTTTAGAATATTAATAAAATTTAGTGTTAACATAGAAAACTATTAGATTGTACTTACATCTATTTGGAATTCTACATAAGGTTTAGTGTTTGCAAAGTGAATGGATAGATTGGGCTTACATTCTTTGTGAAATGCTTTATAGGTTTATTGCTTGCATAGAGAACAGATAAATTGGGCTTACTTTACACAAGAAATGTCATATTTATAAGAGTATTTGCATGGAAAATGAATATATTGATTTTTTGCATAGTGGAGACTGATGAAATTAGGGATGAAATTAGATAGATGAAATTAGGGATGAAGTCTACAAGGGAAGTTGGTGGTTAGGAAGGTTGACCTAACGAGATTGGAATTGTAGAAATTACTATAGTATTGTGAGAGGCAAAGAGGGTTGTGGGTCTTCCAGGCTTAGAAAATGAAAAAAAGCAAGTTAATAGAGGTGTAGAGAGGTAATCATGTTTGGGGTGAAGGTGGTTACAACCTATTAAGGAAAATCTTCATTCCCATATGACCGCGATTACATTCCTTCGACCACCATTTTGGATTTCAATCCAACATACTCGCAATCCACTCCTTGAAGGGATCCTCAAGAGATCAGAAAAAATCTAAGCTAAGAAGGTAATCGATTATGTCAGAATATATTTAATTATAGATTTCTTTTCAAGGAGATTAAAGAGGCTTTGGATCTTAAAACCATATCAAACTCTTACAGATGAAAAATCCCATGGTTCTCTATCTATCTTCATGCTAGAAGAAATGGAGGGGAGCGTGAGGTAGTGAACTTCCTTGTGGTTTTAGATGCATAGGTGGTACAAAGATATAGGGTTTGGTGGAGTAGGGAGGAGCTACAAGTGAACTCAATAAGTGTGGCCAAGAGGTGTTTTTCACATGAGGAGGTGAAAGTGTGTTGCAACTTTTTATGTTCAAGTCATGAGAGGTTGGCCTAAAGTTGAGGGTTGGCTAGGCTTGTATATTAGCTGTGACTGATGAGGATAGCATGGAGGCATGTTGTGAGCTAAGCTGCCCAAGGAGAATTGGGTGTAGGTGGCTTGTCAGTGAGACCAATCAAAAGAGAAGGATGGGATTGTGAAGTGTGCATGACCATCTTGGGTTGTAGTGGGTAAAACTAAGCCGATGGTGATCAGCATGTGGCTGCTATGCTGAGAGAATGCCATTGGATTCCAAATGAGTCTAGTGGTTTCATGCTTGGGGTTCACATGTGCCGCAAGAGAAAATATTACAAGATGTAAAATTATTGCAAAATTCTACATTTTTGTACATAGTTTATAGTTTATGATGTTATATTTAAATTTATTTAATTAATTAAACTCATTTTGATTAATATTTATTGTATAGAGTTCAATATCATACACAATAAGTTATATAGAGTACAATATCTTTGCATTATTAATTTAATAGTTAAATCATAAGTCAAATATGCACAAAACATCATCTTAATAACTATAAACAATATAATAATAAATTATATATAGGATACACATAGTACACTAATGTTGTACAATAAAATAAGTTTGATTTACCAATTAAGGTAAAAAATCATTTCAAAATAAGTCTAATTTGTCATTTAAAATCAAGTACAATATCATATATGTCATATTCAGAATGTAATCTGCACATAACATTTTCTAGTAGATGGTGGGATTAAGAGAGAATTAAGAAGAGAAGTTGCAGCATTTAATCACACATGAAAGAATTAATATTTATGATAATAGGAAGAGTGGTGAAATACACACTCATACACACACACACACACACACACACACACACACACACATACATACATATATATATATATATATATATATAAACAAAAAAGCATCTTATTAAAAAAATAGAAGGATACAATGATAAAATCTATCAAGGCTTTAGATGTCCAAGATCCAATCTCACAAAAAACTATGGTGTTTATTTTTGAATGTGAGGGGGAGGGGGGACACCACACAGATTGTAGGGGGTACTTATTGAAGTGATCGGGTGTGACATTGAGGTATGATGTGCTATAAAAAGAGATAAAGGCATCACTTTTCAATGGACCTAATCCCCTAATAAGGACTCCTAAGGCATGATGGGTCTTCGAATATACAAGGGATTTTTCCCTTGGTTTACATGGATAAATAAAGCAAGGTTTATATTAAACTGGGTTCTTAAATTTCCTATGGAGGAAAGCCTCCATAGGTAATTACATCATAGGGAATGAAATTCCCTTAGAATAATCTTGATTAAAGTAGATAATTATCATCTCCAAGGATTTCAAGGTTAGACTATCAAAGGATTGGTTATGTTTAGAAAATCAATTGGGAAAGTTCAGGGAGAAGACTTATTTTTAGAATCTAAAGGGAGGAAGTAGGAAATGCTCTTAATACTAGGAATCCTAATGAACAGTCCAATCTATCCTATAATTAGGCTTTATATATTTCAAAGTGAAGAGATTTATTCATTAGAGTTAAATTTTATTAGATTGGTAGTCATTAACAAAATATTGTGGAAATGCTTAAGAGGTGAAGATTTATGCTTATAGCCTGAAGGAAATAACTATCTCGGATCCTAAATATAGGGAGCTTTAGTACAAGCAAAAGCACAACATAAATGTGAGCGATAGGTGCACATAAGGGTTTACCTCCATGAGAGAGAGTAAACCCGTTCGACTTCTAGACTTATAACCGCTTGGAGTGATCACCATCTAACTCCTCCTATGATTTTTAAAATGATGTAGTCCGGTCTTATGAATTGCAAGATAGCTATAGTATTTTTTTTTTAATTTCAAAGAGGCTAAAGTCCTAAACCCACTCCGTAAGAAACTAGAGCATGAGTGGTATGAGCAGATGACTTAATCTATAAATGCAAAATATTTTCAAATTTTACTTCATTTTTTTGACACATCATTTAGACAAAGGCCTTGGGATTTTTGCATGTCTAATACACATGATGAAGTAGATTATTGGCCAAATCAAAAGAGAGAGGGTGAAGCTCCGTCAATAGGGGTTGCTCTCATGGGTCAAGCGGTCCCTATGCGTGTAAGAATGGAGGGCCTCATTTTACAAGAATGATTCCAGATGCATGCATGATGTGCGACATATAGTATTCCGCTAAGGGATTGATAAATCTTTTTTTATCGTGATTACAGCCTAAACTTTATGGTGAGGTTATGAATTACTTAAAATTTAGTTTTGAGTGATTAGTTGGCTAAAAATTTTATTTTATCTTAAGAGCCTACTGCATCTAGGCCACACATTAAAGAATCGATCATAAAGAGACTATGAAAGTCGTGTAATCCTAATGCACAAAATAAACAAATAATCAATTGATTTTATAAACTATCATAAAAGAATAATCGGCAAGTGCGGTTGGGTACAGCTGTACAACCTAAAAAGAGAAAATATAGGTAGCCGAGCTCTACCCTTATATAATCCATAATATAAAAGAATAATTACAATTATAATTGAATAAATGTTATGGGCGTTTCCATTTTCTCATATCTTCCTTGTTCTTTCAATCTTTGCTTCAGATATGCTTGCTTCAAAGGCATCACAGGGCACCTCAGGACAAAGCCTTCTGGCCGCTATTCATCCTAATCCCTCATAGCACTAATCCAAATCCCTATTATAGAAATTACATTCATATATGAAAAAGAAATCTAATTACACCTGTAAGATAAATGTTAGCTAAACACACATACAATCCTAAGCAGTTATGTATATAATTTGGACTTAGCACCCTGCACATGGGTTGTCCTAACTTGGATTATGCTTAAGGGTTTAAGCAACCTGCAAAGAGAGCATTTACATTTATTTTTAAGCATCCCCTTAAGCACAATCCTCTGCAAACAACGTGATTAGGCTTATAACGACCTAACATCCAGTCTATGAAGCTTATACCCTAATATCTAGTTTAAAATAATACATCAAAAAATAAAATATACATCACATCATACATCATCCTAACATAGAGCTTGAAGTGGTGACTTAATTTTAATGTGTGTGTTAAGGTCTTGTGTGGTATGTCTTGACTTGGCATTAGAGTTATATTTTTTTAAGTCTGGAAGCTATTTAATTTCACATAAGGGTTGGTTTCACTTGAAGTTCTTTAATTTATTTACAAATTTTAATTTTAATTTTATTTTACTTCATATGATTTACACTTAACAACTAAGTGTTATAAAGAGAAGGAAGAGGATTACATTCTTCCATCCCTATCTTAAGGCATTGTCTAAAGCATATTAATTTGATTTAATTATTTTTAGTGAATGACTTATTATATGATTTTTAATTAATCTTAACTTTAGGTTAACTTTAAATGACCTTATTCAATATGAAAGGATTCTTAAGATTAATCTAATTGAATTACTACCACATGATATATACTAAATCATTTCTTTCCATCACAAGTGTCATGCACATGATTCAATCTTAAGTGTATCTATACATGCAACATGTTTTAATACACTTAAATGTTGAATGTATATTTATGTTTGAAGTTTATATTTTATTTGACTAAATTATTTAATATAAGTGAATTTAAAGCTTTGTCCAAATTCTTATACAAAAATACATATGAATGAAATTAAATAGGTGCGTGCCACTGTTAACTAGGGAAGTAAGGTAATCAAATGACCTTCTTGGGGATAGCTAAAGCCTCATATTCTCAGGATGTACAGACTATATACCCTCTCGCATTCAAACATATATAAATTTGTATACATAAATATAAGAAAGAAAGCTCCAAATCACATGACTAATTAATTCAATGACTTAGCCAATCATGAATGCATGTATTTTTAATAGAAAAGAGGATTTCCATTCTTTAATCATATATACATACACAAGTATAAAGACATAAAAAAGTACATGTCATTATTAACTAGGGAAGTGGGTAATCAAATGACCTCCTTAGGGCTAGCTAAAGCCTCGTATTCCTAAAATGTGAAGACTATATACTTGCTTACTTAGATACACGTGAATGTATGCACAATTAAGAGAGTGAAAATCATGCAAAGGCTCTATCCAAATTCTAATATCCAAATACATAAGAATGAAATCAAATGAGTACGTTCCTTTGTTAACCAAGGAAGTGAGGTAATCAAATGACCTCCTTGGGGCTAGCTAAAGCCTCGTATTCCTGGGATGTCCAGACTATATACCCATTACCATTTAAACTTATGTAAATCAACATCTAAATAAAAGAAAGAAGACTTCATTACATACACTTAAGTTATAAGCACAGGCACTTCTTATGTATCTATAATTATCATCACTACACATGTTATCATTCATTTATAAACTTTTTAGAAAATATATTTGGAGTTAATAGTGATAATGGCCACACATATATTAAATTAAATCAACATATGCAAGCTTTACATAAGGGAAATTTCATTTTATTTGTTTACTTTTAAAAGATATGGATGCATGAAACCAAAGGACATACAATTATTAACATGATTGGAGAGGAATAGTAAAATCCAAATAAGTGATTCATTCAATCAAATTAATTCCTAAGGACAATCATACTAAATAAAATCATTTAAAGTAAACCAAAGTTTCTTTATTAATTTAGTTTTGGATCTTTGTTTTGATTTAAAGAGGAGGAGAACTTATCATTTTCTATTTCAAACCCATTACCACATTAGTAATTTAATTTAGTTTAAAAAAAGGTAATTAGGTAAATTTTATGAATTAATTAAATTAGATCCTTAATTAAATTGATTAATCACCCTTACCTATGTTACCTTAATGTAATTAGCTAAACAATTATGAGATAACATAATATGCATATGAATGGAAAGTAAATTTGCAATGATCCTAAGAAATAAAGGGGCCTAATGTAATTGGCTAACAATTAATAGTTAATTAGATTAAGGAACCTAATTAAGTAATCTTATGGTTATTAAACACCTAAAGATCTACCCATGATTTGATTAATCAATATATGATGTTATTATGATTTTGATTTAATTAATTAATCCATTTATTTAATTAATTGAATCCTTAATTAATCCTAGATTAATTAGTTATTTTTTTTAAATGTACTTAGGGAAAGGAGCAAGGAAAGAGGTCACAACCGTATTCTCTTTATTCATTCACTATTAGATAGTGATTAATACATATAATTAATTGCCTTATTGCTACTTAGGATATTAATTAATCATTTAATTAATTTAGGAATCAATTAAGGCTTAAATAAGCAATTTACCTAACTACCTAAGCAATAAATCCCAAGAAAATTACGGGAGGCAAAGGTCATCCCATTAAACCACCATAAAAATTTTAGAATCAATTATTTAAGTAGTTAAGGAGTAATTAATCTAATTAAATTTTTAGTTAAACCCAAATTAAGCCTTAATTACTATTTAAATTTAATTAGGACTAATTTTAAATTATTCTACTTTAAAATACCTTTAAATTGAGTATTTATTTGTGTTTTTTTTTATTTTTCTATGATTTGTTATGAGTTTTTTAAGTTTGAGCCATTAAATATATTAATTAGGCCGTAATTAAGCATAATCTCATCGGTTCCACATGGATCACTGATGTGGCATGCTTTCCACATGGAACTGTGAGATTAGTCACTTAAACACATCAGACTCAGTGTTGACGTGGCTGGAGTAGACATGCTTTTATCTCTGGCATCTGATGTTAGATCAGATAGCACAAATCAAACCTGCGATTCCTTAAGGGAAAGAATTAGGTTAAATCTAGTGAATAATCATTACCATCTATTCCAATTATACAGAATAGATGGTGCATGATTGATTATCCACCTATCAATGAGAGATGGACATCATCCGCCTTCCGTCGCTCAAGTCGAGCTCACCAGAGCTCGGATCGAGTGGGAAATCAACCCACACCTTCACACAAAGGATCCAAAGGAATCCAATGGTTATGATCTCATGGAATGCAACTTTCCTTCACAAAGCTCCAAACAATTTTCACCATCAATTTGAAGGTCGGTTGTCATCGAAGTTGCACGTCTAATGGTCGAAGGGCTCAAGAGGTGATTGCGCTCGATAGAGTGTGGGGAAGGTGTAGTTGAAAGGAATCTAGATTTGATTGAGTATTGGTAGAGTTGGATCAGCAATAGGAGTGTCTTATTTTGATTACAGGCTTTCGGGTAATGTGGGGACTCGAGACACTTGACGGGGGCACTCGGGGTTTCATTTCGGGCTTTAGGGAGTCTCTGACAGTGTGTGTGATGTTTTGGATCAAAATGAGGGGGATATATCCCCCCCTCTCCCTTGGATCAGATGGACATATTTGAGTACTGAATTTTGGTCGGTGAGCCACCGTCAGGTTGTCGGAGTGGTTGGTGTCTCGTCCACATGGCTTGATTAAGTTGGTGGGAAGCTTGGCTAGTGGGTCAAAGTCCTGCCCTCCTCCTTGGGTTCATTGGATTCAGCTAGTGTGAGGAGATGACTTAACTCACATCCCTTTGATCCATGGCTTACCTAACCCACTTGGGTCAGGCTAGGTGGTTAGGTCAGACCCCATTTGGTGTGTTTGAGGGCTACCAAGGGAAAAGATGGGTGTGGACTTTCCCAATTTAGGCAAAATACTATGTGGGAAGGATAATCTAAGGCAAATTTCCTTGGGTTGGTTTTGGGCTGACTGAAGGTGGGTTTAGGATGGGTTGGGTCAGGTTTCAAAGGCCTTTGGCTTGGTTCAAATGGGTTTGGCTTAATTTGACCCTTATAGGTCAAATTGGGCTAGGTTAGGTTAGGTTGACCAATTGGTAAAAATGGGTCAAACCAAAGCTTGGGTCAAGTTCAAATGATGATTTAAAGTGTTTTGGTTCAATTGGTTTGAATCAATTTGGCTTAGGTTTGATTTTGGCTCATTTGGATTCATGTAGGTCAAAATGGGTCAAGTTGACCAATTTGATCAAATTGGCCAAATTCACTTTGGCTAAGTGTTGATTCATATTCAATTAGTTAATTAAAAATGATTGTAGGCTTTGGTTTGAACTAATGCACAAACTAAACACAATAATCAAACATGTGAATTTTGTAAAATAATAATAGGCCGATGAGAGTGGGTACTGCTGTACACCATGGAAAATAAAAGAAATTGGGTAGCCGAGCTCTACTCTTATACAACTTAATTTACAATAGAATATTACAATTACAATGACTACTATAGGGGCCTTCAACATCTTATTCTTCTCTCCTTTTTGGGTTTATTTTGCTCTAGGCTTTACAGGGCCTCATATGTCTTTGCCTTCTAGACACTATTCATCCTAAACCCTATAGCACTAATCCTAATCTTATTATAAAAAAATATCTATTTTTGAAAAATAAAATCTAACTACACTTGCAAAGCAGACTGTGGTTAAATAAACATACAAGCCAATCAATTATATTTCACATATTTGGACTTAGCACCCTACACTTAGTTAACCAAGCCCACTTATTCTAATTGGATTATGCTTAGAGGCATAAGCAGAGCGTGCAAATAAGTACATTTATATTTACTTAATATTATAGTGATCTCTTTAGTATAATCCCTTACAGAAAATATCATTAGACTATTAGCTACTTAACATCCAGTCTACGTATAAATAATCCTAACATCCAATTTAAAATATTATATCATAAAATAACATAACACCACAACATACATTGGACTAACCTAAAAGCTAAAGGTGGTGACTTAGTATTCTAATGTGTGTGCTAAGATATAGTGTGGTATGTCTTAATTAGGCTTTAGAATAGTGATTATCTAAAGTTCAGAATTATTTAAATTAAACATTAGGGGAGGTTCTGCTTCAAATCTTTAAATGAATTGATTAATTTTAATTTACATTTTTTTGTTTCATTTGATTCATACTTAATATCTAATTATTATAAAGAGAAGAATGGGGGTTTACCCTCTTTCATCTCTATCATAAGTGTTTTCTAATGGTACATTATTATGACTTTGGTTTCTTTAGTGAATTATGTAAAAAATATTTTAATTAAACCTAAGCTTGGGTTAGTCTTAAGGAATATTATTTAGACATGAAAAGCATCTCAAGATTAAGAAAATTGAATCACTATTACATGGATAACATTCTACCACTTCTTTCCTTCATCAAAAACAAACACTTTCTTTATTTTTATTATTCATGAAATTTAATTTAATTCACATATTTATACATACAATACATATTTGCAATTTTGCACACTTGAATGATCATTAATGCATGTATTTTAATAGAAAAGAAAGATTACATTCTTGTTAAGCATATGTGGACATGTTTTAGAGATTTAGACAACTTCATGCCATTGTTAAACTAGGGAAGTGAGGTTATCTAAAATATCTATGGGGCTACTTAAAGCCTCGTGTTCCTGGGATGTCCAAATTATATACTTACCAAATTAGATGCATATAAACATATACATAGGCTTAGAGATGAAAATCACACAAAGATTATATATTAAAAAATATTTGTAATCATGCAAAACCTAGTGACACAAAGAACAACATTTTATCTTAAGTTCTAGCACATGAGTACACATAAATGAAATTAAGCAAGTATGTGCCATTATTAAATCAGGAAAGTGAGGTTATCTAAGACCTCATTCGGGATGCTTAAAGCCTCATGTTCCTAGGATGTCCATACCATATACTTACCAATTCAAATGTATGTAAATATGTACATGAAAGATAAAGATAAAATAAATTCTTTACTATTTTGAAATTATAACCTAAATGTAAACATTATTGAATATGTATAACAAACATTAACTTAGATTTTTCATCATTAGCTTATAGATTTGAAAATAATTTAAGATTTATTAGTGATAATAGCCACACCATATAATAATATTTATCCAACACATGTAATATAATCAAGTTTCTTTGATTATATATATATATATATATTGGAAACATGATCATATGACACAAATGGCATGCACATTTATGATGATTGAGAACAAGTAGTTAAACAGTGACACATAATATATTCAATTACACTAAGTCCTAAGGACAAACAAGCTTAATAAATATTCCTTAAGACTAACCAAAGTTCTTATGAGATTTGATTTTGATATTTGAATTATTGAAACCTAAAGAGGAGAGATGATACTTAACACTTACCCCACCCCATGTTGGTGATTTAAAATATTTAAATAGGGAAATTAAATGGATTTTATGGATTAATTAGGTTAAAGTTTGTAAGCATATCAATTTAATTACCCTTCCCTAAACTTCTTTAATGTAGTTAACTACTTGACCATGTGCCTTCAATGATATGCTCTTGGGAAAATAAAATTTGTAATGCACCCAAAGAAGTCTAATGCAATTAGGCTTATGTTTAATAGTTAACTATATAAAATAAGGAAAGAATTTAAGTTTGGTACTTTTATGATTTTCCTATATTAATGGGTTAACTATAATTTCCTTAATGACTTTATGTTATTAAACACATAAAAGAGAATTAATGGATTATGTTTAAATAATCTAAACTAATTATAATTTTATTTGATTTTTATTTTCTTTGTAATTTTCCTAATTAATCTCAAATTATTACACAAGTTAATTAACCCTCCAAAGGAAAAACATTTAGAAAGCTAATTATGTAAGAGGCCCTAATTATTTTGCCTCACTATTCTCACTGTTCACAATGACTAATTATCATTAATTACTTAGTTTTAACTATTTATCAATTTTAATAATTATTAAATTAATTAATGAAATTAATTATGATTGAAATTCTAAATCCAAGAAAATTATGGGATGCAGAGGACATCCCATGGAATCATCCCACCAAATTTGGAATTAATTGGCTGAGTAATTAAGCATTAATTAAGGTAATTAGTCTAAGCTTCAAACTTTAATTAAGCAATTTTAACTAGACATAAATTAGGAATTTTATTTTTCTTAAATTCTCCTCTATCTAATCTTTCCAAAATGGATTTATTTGTAATTTTTTGGATTTTTTTATAATTAGTTATGATGTTTTAAAGTTCTAACCATTTAATTACATTTTTGAGGCCTAATTAACCATTTAAATCATCAATGCCATGTGGATGCTGATGTGGTAGCACTTTCCACTTGGAGCTGTAGTATTGCTTATTTAAATCATCCGACTCAGCAGCTAACTCAGTGGTGGCAGACGTGGTTTCATCTCGGTTGTCCGATCTCCAATTGAATGGCTGAGATTAGTCCCATGATTTTAAAGGGATTCAATCAAAATTTCTAACATGATTAATCACATCCATCCATCCAAATCATGCAGAATGGACAACCAATGATTCGTCATCCCACAAGAGCTAAAAGACGGACACTGCCCACCTTTCGTCGCTCAATCTGAGCTCATCAAAGCTCATTCGATGGTGAAATTGGCTCTAAAATAAACAGGAAATGAATTTAAAGGGATATTATAAAGGAAATCACATGAAAACATAGTTCACTTCAAAAAGAAGACCAACACTTAGGAGGGAAACTACAGTTTCTAGATTTTTATCTCATCGAAGCTATAGGCCAGCGGTCCACTGATAGAGGTAGCTTCATCTTGAAGATATGAAGCCTAATTTAGAATATCATGAGCTGCCTCCTTATCGTTAGCTTTATGGACCAAATGACATCACAAAGCTCATCGAATTGGTCTTGAGATGTCTTTCGGTGATCGAATTGCTCGGGAAATGATTCATTTTGTTTTTCTAAAGTGATGTGAAGGTGTGGGAAGAGTTAATTTGAGTTGGGTGGAGTATACTCTCCTCCTAAGCTGAACCAAGGGATGAGATTGGATCAGCCTTTCACAGCCATCTAGTCGGGGTAGGTGGCCGGGGGTGGTAGGCAACTACTGAGGTGGTTGAGGGTGAGAGGCTGAAGGAGTGTAGTGGTCTGGCATGGAGTGTATAACCTCCTTTAGTTGGACCAATGGGTCACCATGGGTGAACTCACCCTCTCATGGCTAAAGGCTAAGCCCAACAACATTGGGTTAGGTTGGGTCAGTGGTCCTCTTATCCAGGAAAAGCCAATGGTGGTTGCCACGCAATATGGGGGTGGAGAAGACACTCAAATGGGCATTTTATCCCATTTGGGTGGCTTCATTGAATGGGTTTAACATAAATTGGGTTCACCATTTGTTTGGCCCACTTGGGCAGGGCCATGGTGACCAAAAGATGAGTCATGCCAAGTTCGATTAGGTTTGGGCTTGGTTTAGTTAGGTTTTGCTTCATTTGACCATTATGGGTCAAATGGATTCTATTGGGTTACGTTAACCAATTTGACAAAATTAGGTCAAACTAATAGTTTAGGTGAGTTCAATTGGTCACTTTGAGTGAGTGAGTGCAATTGGTTTGAGTCAATTTGGGTTAGATTTGAATTTGGCTCATATGGTTCAATTTGGGTCAAATGGGTCATGTTGACCAATTTGACCAAATTGGCCAAATTGGTTTGAGCATGGGTGTGGTTTAAGTTCAATTGATCATTGGTGATTGATTGAAATATTTGATTTGAATTAATTTAGATTATGGAGTGATTTGGTTAAATTTGGCCCTTTAGGTCAAATTGGGCTAAGTGAGCTAATTGTGTTAGGTTGATCAAATTGGGTTCAGAAGTTGGATTATGTTTAATATTGGATTAGAGATTGGTTAAAAGAATTGGTTTCAATTAATTTGGTTTAGTATTTGATTTGGTTCAATTTGACTCTTTAGGAAAAATTAGGTCAACTTGGGTCAAAGGGCCTAATTAGCTTAGTTAGGCTCAACTGATTGTAGTGGAGTGTTCAATAGAGATCTACAATCAATAATGAATGGATTGGATGACTTGATTTGATTCAATGGGAGTTTAATTAGAGTTTGGCCTAATCAACTCTCTTAGGTCACTTTGGGTTAAGTGACTTTGGTCAAACCAACTTGGGCCAATTGAGGTTATCGATGGTTGGGGTGTGTTTAATGATGAATATAAAGTTAATAGGCAACTTGGTTGTAATTTATTTAGGATCAATTAGGTTTTTGCTCATTTGAAACCTTTAGGTCAAATGGGATAGCTTGGGTTGGTAACTTTCCTTTAGTTAAATTAGCTTGATTGAAAGTATTGACATGGCTTAAAATGATCTAATGAATAATTAGAAAGGTTGAGAAAATTAGGTTGGATTTAGTTTACTTGAATAAGCTTAAGTTGAGTTATTGGATTATGATGAGGGTTACCTTGGATTAAGACCTAAGTTAATTTGGCTTGGAACATAGATTAAAAACTAAATTCTAGTAAGATTAATTGAATAGGTTTGAGGTTGGTTGTGTTTCATTTAAATGAACTTAAATTTGGATGAGTGAATGAGTATGAGTTTTAGTTTTGGCCATAGGATATGTAGAACCTATTTGTCTTGAGGTATATCCTAAGCTTATGGTTATGCCCTCTAAGTCTCTAAGCTTAGGTTTAGTGTTTCTTTAATCACTAAAAGTGTTTTCGAACTAAGGAAATCCAAGTGTCTAGAAGGTTTCTAAGTCTAAGATAACAAAGTTTAATCCTCACTCCAAAAGTGAGGTCAACAAAAGGAACCCCAATAAGTGTGGTGTAACTAGCAAGGCACACCACATGTATTGATATTGATCGAGATGATCAAAAAGCATTTGGGAAGGTCATGAACACTAATAAAGGCTATCCATGCCAAAGTGGAGAGGTAAATGGAATCAGAATCCCAATGTAGTTCAGTTCACTTCATTTCATGCCAAGCGCATGGGAGAGGAATTGTCTACATTTGGTTTGATTTCTATATGATTTAACTTTTGTGTCAAGGTCATAAAGAATGAACCCACCGAGGATCTAGTTATGACGAGAGCATGAATGTGGATTCCCTAAGCATGATGATTTGGAATTGGTCTTTACGCCACATACACGAAGACGGGTTTGTTGAGGATTGAATCATGCCAAAGGCATGAGTAAGGGCCTTGTTAAAGGCAAATAAGATTTGGATTAGAGTTGATTTGGTTTGGTTGATTTAGTTTAGTTAATTAGTTTATTTGATGAATTTTTATTTCTTCAACTTTGGTAATTTGTGTTGATTTTGACTTATGTTTGATTGTTGCATTGGTGTGGACTCTGTTTGTTTGCAACAAGTCACACTAAGGAAAGGCTACAAAAGCCTAGAATTACCTTAGACTTACCGACTTAAAGGGATGATATATCGATCGTATAGTAGAGACTATCCAGCCTATGGGTTTCCCATCAGTTTGTGATGGCTGAACTAGGAAGAAAGCTCGGGGACTCATATTTTTCAAAGTAGATTCAACCATCGAGGTGACCCGCTGACTGTACAGTAAGTCAAACATGAACTAGGGTGAGTACCAAGTGAGGGCCTCTGGGGGTCTTATCTTGGCTTGAATAGTTGAGGTGATTCCTATAAGGATTTTTGCTGATAATGCCCAAAAAGATAGGATGCTAGCTTAGGAAGAAGTGCCTCTAAGGGTCTGATCTGAATCCACAAGAGTTGTTATTTTGTATATTTTTGTTTATTTAGTGTGGACCCTATTGGTTTGTGATGGGATACAATAAGAATGAGCCACAGGGGCTTTAGCCTATCTTAGGTTTACTAGCCCAAGGGATAGTCTGTACATCCACAGTACATAGCTTCCAACCAAAGGGCTGGCTAATAGGACTGGGGAACTGTCCAATCCGATAGTAACTTTGATCATGTCTAGATAGGGTCATGAGGATGTGATCCAAATAAAATTTCAAAAGGGAAAGTGCCTCTCGGGGGTCTTATCCTAATCTCTAATGTAGAAATCCTATAGGCATAAGATGATCGACTATGAGAGAAAGGGCAGGATCTCACATCTTTTTTAGCAATGTTATCCACTGGGTGGGTTGCTACCAATTAAGCAAACACTAGACAACCTATTATGCCCATCAATTTATGATGATCAATATAAGAAGAAAGTATCAGAGTCTCACATCATCTTAAGCAGAATTGATCAAACTTGATGTAGTCAAGAAGAAGAGGAGCCACTAGGGGTCTTACCCTAATCCTCAGATATATAGATTCGGACTCAATCATCATATGATAGCCAATTCGAGGAGAATGCTCCAAGACTCATATTTCCATGAACATGATTAGCTACCATGATGGATCACTAGCTGTGTAGTAAATGCATCAAGCTAATAAATGGGGCTAATTGGTTTGCAACGGTCAAGCTAGAAAGAAAGTGTGATGACTCATATCTTCTTAGGCAAGGATAACCACTGGGGTGATTCACTGGTCAAACGATTAATCAAACCCGACCTAGAGTTGCTACTGAGTGAGGGCCATTGGGGTTTTATCTAGAGTCAAAGTAGTTTAAAGTGATTGGATTTATGTTTTACTTATTTATGTTTTTGTGCAATTTTGTGTTTGTATTATATCGACAAGGTCTAGGATGCCGCTTAAGTTCTTTTACACCTATCCTAAACATATCGAGAGTTTGATAATTGAAAATATTTTAACTTTGAGAATAATTTGATCAAAAAAGAATTTTTATTGATGGAAAATTATTTGGGACATTGTTCATGCATAATATTTCTTTACGTAGAGCTCATTGATCAGGAGCATCAGCGTTCTCCTTTATGATTGATGAGTTGATAGGATCCACCCAGGTAGGCCTTTTCTATGGTGAAAGGGCTTTCCTCTTGCCTTTCATCTTGCGACAGTACAATTAGTCTCCTTAGAACTAAGTCAAGATCTCTAACTTAAAAAGTTCTAGGGTGGACCAACTTATTATGAGCTTGAACTATTTTTTTCTTTGCACAACTTAAGATTTTGACATGCTCGCAAGCATCTCTCCTCCAAACCTTTGAGTTCTTCCAACCATAGGTTAGCATTTTATTCGGTCATGATTTTACTACCCACAGTTATTCTTAATGATAGGAGCTGAACCTCTAAGGGTAGAACGGCTTCAGACCCATACAGTAAGGAGAATGGGGTAGATTGTGTTGGAGTCATGTAGGTAGTGCGATAAGCTCAAAAAACTTCAACTAATTGCTCATGCCACTATTATTTATTTTTATTGAGTATCTTCTTGAGTAGTTGGATTTTTTATTGAAGGCTTTTGCTAAACTATATGTTTATGGATAGTAGATGTTAGAGTATCTCTAATCTTTGTTGTGTCTCCAGGCGAAGTTGTTGATCTTGATGCTCTTGAAAGCGGTAGCACTATCGGACATGATTCGACGGGACACTCCAAATCTATACACGATATGGTTTCTAAAAAAATTTGTAGCACATGCTAAGCTTTCACTTCCCTAAGCAGGATTGCCCAACTACCCCCGCCCCAACACCACCACTTGGAGAAGTAGTCTATAGTTACTAGAAAGAAATAGTGGCCCTTGGATTATGGAGGATCAATTGGACCCATTATGTAGGTACCCCAACACTTGAATGGCCATGAGACTAAAGTTGGATGTAGAATGTTTAGTGGTTGGTGGAGAACCACTCCATGTAGTTGGCATTGATGGCAGCGTTTCGCTGCATCCATGCAATCCATTATCATCGTTGACCAGTAATACCCAAGTCTTTTGATCTTGGCTTTCATCTTGGGGCTGAATTGATGAGCTCCAGAAAATCCTGAGTGCACCATGGTCATGATCTTATGAGCTTCATATTTTTTTAAATAGTGTAAACACATATGATTGGGCTTAAGATTTCTCTTGAGATAGTTTTCTTTTATTCAGGTATTCAATGAAGGGTTGCCTCCAATCCAAGTGTTCAACCTTTTCAGTAATAGGAATCTCCCCTTCAAAAGAGTGTTTATTAATGAGTTCAACATCAATGAGAGGCAGGATTTGTCTGTTATGAACGCTATTGATATGGACTCATATTTCAGATAAGCCAACTCTTTGGTGTGTTTGGCTAAAGTGTTAGTATGTCATTTTGTCTTCATGGGATCTTATAGACTATGATCTGTGGGATTTGGACTAATAACTCCATGATGTTCTTATGGTAGTGACAGAGTTTGGACTTTAAAACCTTATAAGATCTAACGATCTGGTTGACAACTAGCTGTGAGTCTCCAAAGATACAGATACTTTTGATGTCTAATTAAATGACTAACTCCAGACCGGTGATTAGAGCTTCATATTTGACTTCATTGTTGGTGCAAGGTTCAGATAGATGATATGAAAATTTCATCATATCATGGTATGGTGTGAAGAAGACTATCCCTATCCTAGCTTTACATGGGAGAGTGGATTATGGTTCTTCTCTTCTTTGAGAGGAAACCACACCATCAAAGTACATCTCCTAATGGTAGATGTTTGCATCCCCTAAGTTCATGATTTATTCATCAGGGAGATCATCCCTGAGGGAAATCTGTAGGATGCAAATGTGCTGCTAAGAAGTCTGTGACTTCTTGTCCTTTCACCACATGAAGAGGTATGAACGTGATGTCAAACTACAATAAAATCATGGACCATCATGCCAACTGTGTAGATAACATTGACTGTGTCATGAGATATTGCAATTAGTTGATTGTAGAAATCAAGTTCACATTGCGGGAGAACATATAATGGCATAGCTTCTGGGCTACAAAGATCAAAGCTAGATAGTGCTTCTTAATGGGAGGATAGTTCGCCTCTAGTAGATATCAGACGAGTTAAGATAGTAAAGTGTGTTATCTTTCCCCTCATTATTGGCTTGGGCCAACAAAGCACATAGGGAGTTAACTAATGCAATAGTGTAGAGTATAAGAGGTTTTCTTGGGATAGGGGTGGCTAAGAATGGCAATGTCATAAGTTGCTTAATGCTTTCAAATGCATGTTGGAATTTGTCATCCCACATAAACTTGGCCTCTTTCTTGACTAGTGCTGAGAATGGTTGACATCTACCTAATAAGTTTGATATAAAGCATCTTAGATGTGCCAACCTCCCTAAGAATGATCTGAGTTAGGTTAGACTTTTAGGGGGTGGCATTTCCAATATCACTTTAATCTTCTCTAGGTCAATGCCAATCCCACAGTATCGGACAATGAACCCCAGAAACTTCCTTGAAGTCACTTCAAATACATACTTCAGAGGAATAATTTTAAGATTATATTGTCTTAATCACTCAAAAATTAATCTCAGAGATGGTCTTCCTTTTCTTTTCCCTTGACCATAAGATTATTGATGAAGCATTCAACTTGGTGGTGAATGAGTTCATCAAAGATTTGAGTCATGGCCTACTAGTACGTGGCACTAACATTTTTGAGACTGAAAGGCATGACCTTATAATAATAGATTTTGATCAGGGTTCTGAAAGCAGTGCTCCTTTCATCCTCAGGCGCCATCTTTATTTGGTTATATCAAGATGAACCATCCATGAAAAAGAAGGCTATATGAGATGAGGTAATGTCCACCATTAGTTCCAATATCAGTAGCAGACATTCATTTTTTGGACATGCTTTATTAAGATCCCTAAAGTCGAATAGCAAACATTCATTTTTTGGGCATGCTTTATTAAGATCCCTAAAGTCGACGCATATGCAAATTTGGCCATTTTTCTTTTTCTTGCTCAAAATTAGTTTCTTTGAATATTCTTTGTGTGGGGTTTACATTTCTCTCTTCAATTTTCTAGAAGAGAATTCTAAATTCCTTATAACCTCTTATAAGAGGGACACAGAAAGTTTTCAACTGTATTATTTCCTCTTTGCTTGATGCTTCTAAGGCTTTTATATATGCCCTTGGTACTATAATTATTTTTATAGGCTTATTAGAGATTTGAGATTCGTGTACTCTTATTAGAGAAATATGGATTTTCTTTAATTACTTTATTGTAACATTAGTACTAGCTTCTTCATTGTTTTGGTTAGTTGGAGCTTTCTTAAGTTGATAAAGTATCAATTCTTCTTCATCATCTTCAATTTCATTCTTAAGGTGAGGAATTACCTTGGGCTATTTTGGTCCATTAGTACTTTTACTCTTTGAATTATCACTTTTTCGCATTAACTTGATAGGTGGAGACACTTACTTTTGGGAATTAATTTCTCCTACTTTCTTAAGCATGAAGTACTTTGCATCATCATAAATCTAGATCTCATATATCAAGAATGGATTCATGTCACCATTGATTTGACATTCTTCACTATTTTTGATGAATTTCATGTATTAATGGAGAGTTCAAGGTACTGTGCCATATTCATGAATCCACAACTTACCAAGAAGTGCTTTGTAAGAAACTTTGGCTTCAATTACATGGAATTTAGCTTTTTCATATAATTTTCCTAAGCATATGGGTAAGATGATTGATCTAAAGAATTGTTTCCCTTATTCATTGAATTCTTGTAGAAATATTATACTTTTATTCAATAGTGAGCATCTAAAGTTGATGTTCTAGGTGTCTTGGCTATTAAGAGATTAACCGATGCGCCTGGGTCAAACAATATTCTTTTTATTTAGGTGATATTACTTTTAGTTGTGACATAAATGGGTCGATTATTTTGGTTGCCCCTAATAATAGGTCATCATTATTAAATGTGATGGTTCCTCTCTTTTGAGAAGCTAAATCTTTTTTCATTCTTTCTTCAATGTAGAAGGCTTTGTATTATTTTGGATTTTGCAATGCTTTAATTAATATACCACATATGTTCTTAAATAACATGAGAGTATCATAGATACTTCATAGAGTAGGTAACTTGCATAAGAGTGCCAAAATATTGTAATCCACTTCCACTTTGGTAGACTTTTAAGGCTTAGCTAGAGGTGGGGGTAGTGCATCTTTATTAATTTGAATTTTCTTGCCTCTATCATTGGCTTTCCTCTATGGTGGTGGAGAAACTTATTTTTTGCTCATTAATTGGATCTAAGTTACTTCCTCTGTAAAATTTTATTTATCAGAAGAATTTTTTGAGCTCTGTGCCTCTTTAAAATCGTCAAAGCTTTCAAAATTCTCAGAATTGCTACCTAGTATAGGCCAAAGTTTCTTTGAACCCAACTTAACTCTCTATTTAATAGGCTTTCTCTAGAAAGCATAGCTCTTCCTTAAAGTCAGTTGACATTGCAAGCACATAACTTATCTCTTTTTGGATTTGAAAATTAAAATTTTTTACATATGCTTATAACTTGACACATTTTTTTCAAAATATCTTATTTAGGATTTTTTCTATCAAGTTGTAAGTGGAGAATATATTCCTCAAAATTAAGTAGTCTTTGAGAAGGTTGCTTATACTACTCTATAGAGTCAATTACCTTTTAAGTTTGAAACTTTGGTTTCAAGGTTTCTTCTTTTTTCTTGATTTGGGAAGCATTGACAAAGAAAAGAAATTAATTTTTGCCTACTTCATTAAAAGTTGCCCTCTTTTAGGTAGGATCATTATTGGATCATCTCAAGTTCTAAAAAGTTCTTTCATTAAATACCTTCTATGGCTAGAAAAATGTGGTTTTCTTTGAGATGAAGGTATCCCAACCTCCCTTTTCTCCTTTTCCATTTGCAAAGCATTACCCTTATTGTTATTTGTATTTTAAGTCCCAACAGGCTCAACATCTTTGTCTTTTGTATTCTAGCTTAGGTGTGTTAAGACAAAATTGACCTTTTCCTTTTAGGATGGTCCAATATACTATTTGATAAAGTGAGTTTCTCATTTCAATAGATTCTTTCTACGTAATCTTTAAAGATAAAATAATCTTGAATTGGGTGACTAGTAAGCTAGTGAAATGGAAAATAGTTGGGAAAGCCATAAGGTGTTTTGCATGGAAAATAAACAAGATTGGGCTTACATCTCATTAGAATGCGAAAGTATAAGGGTGTTCATATGGTGAACAAGTAGATAGACTATTGTTACATCCATGGGAAAGCCAAAATAGGATTTATAAAGGTGTTTACATGGTAAATGAATAAGACTAGGCTTACATCCCTTTGAAATGCCAGAGCATAAGGGCATTCACATGGTGAACAAGTAGATAAACTAGGCTTTCATCCATTAGAAAGTGAGTATTATAAGTTGTTGGCATGGAGAATGTATAGGGGGTTTCTCTTATAGAGAACAAGTAGATTGGGTTAGCATAGAAAATATTAATTATGGATCTAAGATCAATGGGGGGAATGTTTTTATCTTGGGCTAGATCCAAGATTAATGGCAGAGGCCATTAAATTTAGAGTTTCTTAAGATTTGAGTGCCTAAAATATTTTTCTAACATAAATGGGTTCTTCTCTCTATCTAGATCAAAGATTGATAGAGGGAGGCTTTTTAGTTTGCACTAGATCCATGATCAATGGTGCAAGTCTTCAAATTTTTTAAGGAGGGAGAAATTGTATAGAATAACTTTTCAAAAACTTTTATCTAGAATTAGTGATAGGCAAGCTTCGATCTTGTCTCTTGCAAGGAGAAGACACCCTTGTATAGTAGTAATAAGGTGTTGTAGATAAAAGGGAGCACTGAAGAATGCTTAGGAGTTAAGACCAACAGAGTGGTGAGGAAAAGGGAGTTTAGCAGTAGTTGGAAGAGTTTTGAAATCCTAAATTTGAAAGAAAAAAAGAAGAAGAGAGAAAGAGTGTGTGGGTAGCCCCCTCTTCTTATAGGGGTTTCATGATACGACTCCCACCCTTTCTTGGGTAGTTTTCACTCTTTAATTTCTCTTGCTCTTCCTCTCTATGCAACTATCACCACTGGGGAGATAGTTGGCAGGAAGTGTTATTTTTCTTCTATTTTGTAAATTGAAAGGCACTGTGAGAGCACCTAGCTATGTTAATTATAGCTTTGTGGCTTTCTGCTGGCGAGGGTTGTTATTCTTCTTGAAAGCCACGATAGTGCCTATGAGCTGGAATTATAATGCTATGGAGCTCTAGGTCAGAATTTATTGTATATTATTTTTTGTAAAATTGCAAATATAAGGTAATATGTTTATCTTTTGAGATAATATATTAATTCTTTAATGACATATTTGATTACCTAAATAAAAACCACTGAGATTTGCATGGTTTTCCACATAAAAATTCCTTACATATTTATCTAGTGACTCCGTTGGCGATCAAACCTCGAATCTCTCCATATTTAGAAATATACTTTTATCTATATAAATCGACAATGTACTTGTGTCACTCATGGGTCAGGACTACCTTTCTTTCTATTGGGTGCCTCTCTATTTCATCCTTGGTAGAACTTATCCACCATCCTTAAATTAGGTTCTAGAACTCCTCGATTATCACAATCAAAAGAGTGAGTCCTAAAATATCCCCCATAAGATTTTTAATAAAATAAAAATAAATCAAAGAAAATTCATTTATATTAGACCCAACCTTGGTCAAAATCGATTTAATATCATTCTTAAATAAATAAATAAAAGTCATTTCTAGATCATCTAAATTTTTTTGAATTTTCAAAACTAAATTACAAATTCCTCTTTATCCTTGATATTATCTTGTCTTTCGCCAAAAGCAAAATATTCAAGGTAGGGTCCTCAAACTTATAATCATTTATTCTAATACATTACAAGGTAGCAAGCACTTGAGAATATATGTTGAAATAAGGAAATTCTTTCAAATAAATGGTTTCTAAATTTTAGAACCCTTAAAATTATTGGAAATGGGTATAGCCTTAGCTATTGCCCAGACCACCATATGATGTAACACATAATTAGAGCTTCTCCTGCATTCAAAGAATGGCATGAGAAAACTTTAAGAAAGGGTTATGATCCAAAAAAATGCCTTGTTGTCTCTAGGTAGAGCTCAATCAAGGAAATCAAAAGTGAGCCCCCAATCCTCAGTCAGGTTGCTTCTCATGTTGGTAAATGCAATTTTGCTTTAATCTGGTTCTTCTAAAAATTTTCAAACCATCTCTATACATTCAACAAGAAACTCTAAAGTCAATCATTTGGGTTGATTAGCTAGTTTTAGGCAGAGACTCAAAGATGACTCCCTCTTAGACCCTACAAAAAAAACCTAAGTTATTGGGAGTTTAGTAGAGAGTAAAGAAGAGGTGGGCAAACATGTATATTTACAAGGATGGTAGAACTATGCTCCATGTTTTTTTCATTCTAGTCCCTAATCAATAAAAAGAAATAAAATATAATCAACAAAAAGAAAATTTGGCTAGGTTCTCTTGATAATAAAAATCATAATAAGAATTTTAAAGTTATAATAAAAATTTTTGGTCCCTTTAAAATTAATTCTCAAATTTTCATGACTCTAGTATACTATATGAATCAGGTCCTAATAAAAATACTCCTATTATCAACCCTTAGAGTGAGACTTTGATCATTAAGTTAAAGCATTCAAACTCTAATGAAGGGATTACCAAAATCAAACTTTGAAATGGTAGAGTCATACTGCCTCAAATAATAACATAAAAAGGAATGACAAATAAGTCATCAATAATAATTAGATTCTTGAGCTTTCGTAAGAGAGTCTTTCTCTTAATAGAGAAATATGTTCCTTTAACAATTTCTAATAGTGGTTTAATTCATCCTAGGAAATTTCTCACAAAATTAAACTACTGTGATGCTTTTAATTTCTTTAAGTAAATATTGGAATCATTGACTAAGAGATTACTCAAGTCAAAGATTTGTCTTGCTCAGCTACAAGAAAATTTCTCTAGCAAGGCATTCCATTATAAGGAAGTTCCTAGGGTTGTCTTCTCTAATAAGATCTAATACTATAAATTGTTGAAAAAAAATTGACAATTTATAAAACAGTCAATGTGGAAAGCTTGAAAGTCATCAAAATATTTGTTAACTCAGGTGTGCATCAATAAGCACTATAATTCAAATATTTTAATCTTAAGAATGAATACATGTAGGATCAACACTAAAGAGATGACATTATGTGAATTCAATAAAAATAAAAAAAGGAGGGTCTTAGATTCAATAAAGTTATTGGTAGAAGTTGATAATTTGAAATATATAGTCAAAATTTATTGATCCAAAACTATTTGTTGGTTTTCTTTTAAGTAAACGTTGAAGTCATGAATGTAGAATGCTTTTATTCTTCATCCAATGGTCCATTATATATACACCTGATTGAGTTAAATACATCATAAAAAGAGATGTATAACCATCCTTGATTCATGAAGTTAGGATTTAAAAGGATGTCATCAACTATTTGTCTGAGTGATAGATTACTGACTGCATAAAATCTAGCATTAGTAAGGAAAAAAAATGAATTAGAAAAAATAAGAAGAAAATAAAATATAAAAAAGAAAAAAATTTAAAAAAAAAATAAAAATAAAGAAAACAAACACCCTATGATTTATATTGATTTGGAGTCTAGTTTAGAGATTGAGTCAAATATTTTTAAGGCCTTATTATAGTTTGAAATCTTATTAGAGCCTACCAAAAAAGAGGATCGAGTCTAAGAGCTAGAAATGATGAGTCTGACCTCTCTTTGTGAGGAAGTATTAATGAATACGTGGGAACTTTTGTTTTAACTCCTCTACATCAAAACTAGTAGAGAGAGTTCAAAGTCAGAGAAAACTATAACAGAAGGAGCTAAAAATAATTCAAATTATAAGAAAAAAGTATAAAATTTGAAATGAAAATTTTAAGGTTATTTATCATAAGATAATCACTTGCAGTAAAAATATTTTCATTCTGTTTACAGTTAATCTAATTTTTTTTCGATAAGTACTATTTAAGAGAAATCTAACGATCCAAATATTTCTCAAGTTTAGGATGCACCCCCAGAATTTGAAGAAGAAGCTAAATCCATAATTGATTAGTTAAAAGGAAAATAATTTTATGGAATAGAAAATTGATTTATAAATTAACCCTTTAGCAAAAAAAATATTGAACTTAATCAAGCTACTTTTAGAGTATAAGACTACTTGAGTTGAAGCTAAAATGAAATACCTACTTTATTTCTAGATGTAGTGGTCTATAAGCTCAAGATTAAGCTTAATGTTGTTTTAATAAAATAAATTCCTTGATGCGTGCAATTAGACTTTAAAGGGTAAATTATTGCTAAAGTTAAAAAGTTGGTGAATGATGGCCTTACACGAGAAGAAACTATTCTCTTTGGTTGGCTAACTTTGTCTTAACAAATGAATGGTTAAATCATCATATGTGTCAATTCAAGAGACTTGAAAAAAGATTTATTTTAAAGTGGGGTTTTTGTTTCCCATACTTGAACTAAAAATGGATAAAGCTTATATGCATATAAACTAATCTCATTTAGGGATGACTTGTCTGAATATAATCAAACCAAGATGATCTCTGAAGATAAAATTATACGATGTTCTAAATCACTTTAGTGATATTCTTTTACACATTCTTATTATTTGGTCTTAGGAATAGCAGGGGAATTTATTAAAGGGTCATGATATATATATTTTTTATAACCTCCTTCATTTTGGGATGAGGTTAACATCATTTCTGAACTATTAATTAAGACCCTTATTCCAAGATTAGGAACCTCTTGATTAGGCACTTAAGATATTATACATGGTGACTTAGTGCATCCTTCTAGGGTTTGACCTAACTTAATAGAATTGGGTAAACCCAAAACAAACTAAAATCCAAACTTAAAATGATTCAAATCTAATTTCAATTGAGCTTAGATTAAGGTAATTGGGGTGATTAACCTAATTATCCTATTTAAACTTTAAATCACTTAAATCCAAAAAATTCAAACCAAATCAAAACAAATTAAAATTAAAAATTAAATAAAAAAATATAATTCATGACATGAACATAAATGGAGTCAAATCCAAATGAAGGTCAAAGATGGTCAACCATTGGACATAGGGTTGACTTATGTGGGTCCCACCAAGTCGAAGGTCAATCCACTCTAATTTGACAAAATCAAATCTTTCCAAATATGCCAAATGATGAAAAAAAACATGCCTAAATATAAATATAAAGAAATTTAAATCCAATAAATCTTTAATAGGGTTAATCAGATCATTTGATTTAAATGGGCCTAAAAGGAACTTATTGGACTCAAATGCAAATTCAATCCAAATCAGCTTAAATTAATTACCTAAAATCATTTGAAAATCATTTTTAAACACAATCGAGCCAATCATTAGGTCTAATTTAATTAATTTGGTCATTTGACATAAATGAATCCAACTTAACCCATTAAGCCCAATTTGGGTCAAATGGGTTAACAATAAAATCATGTCTAAATCAAATGAAATTAATCACTCTAAGCCATCCCACACATGTGATTAAACATGATTATAGTCCAAACATAAACTTAATCTACCAAATGTGATAGATTAAATTAGCTTAAAGGAAAAGACATTCAAATGATTAAGTGAGCTAACCTAGGAACTTTTGATGCTAAACTTAAGAAGAATTACTTTGAGTTAAAATAGCCAAACATAACCTAAAGAAAAGAGTGATAAATAATAATCATTGATCACATTTAACCAAACCTTAATAAAACTTAGATTAAATAAAACCATGACAAGTTTGAGTGATCCAAATGTGAGTATTTGAGTTCAAATTCAAACTAATCCTGTCAAGAATCTTAAATAGAAAATTAAAATAAAAAAATAAAAATGACTAATTAAGTTAATTAAATGTGAAATACATAAGGAGCTAAAATATACTAGATCTTAGTGAGGAGCCCAAGTCAATTAATTTCTTAGGCTTCTTAGATTTAGACTAACAAATAAAATTCTATTTTAGTGAACTAAACTAAGTAATAAAATTTTAATATGAAATATTGCATCAAATATTAATTTAAAATGTATAAGATAATGAATCCCATAGATAATAAAAACCAATATTTCCTAAGCATTAATTAGAACTAATTGAATCAACTTATTCAAGCTAATAAATAAGAACATTAATAAAATTAATGGATACAATCATAACTTGGGCTAATCAAATCAGATTATCCAAATCCATAATATTAATGAAATGAATGAATGAAATCATTAGTTGAAGTTAAATCAATAACATGAACAAATGAAACTGAACAAAATAAAATAATTAAAGTACACAGGTAAAACTCAATTGAATATTTAATCAAATGAAAAAGATCATAAGATGAAACATGGATAAAGTAAGCTATTATTCACAACAACAAAAATAAAAAAAATCAAATCAATTGAAAAGAAATCAAACTACAATGAAATAAAATTCATTATGTTAAACTTAATGATAATATGATAACATGAACTTCTAATCAAGGATTAAAGAAATAACTTAAAATCAAAGGTAGTTAACCAAATTAAAAAATAGAATAAAATTTTCAAATCAATCTTAATAAGATTAAAGTATATGAACTCCAAATCTTAAAAAAAAAATTAAAACATTAAGTAAGTCAAATCCAAATTAAGAGTAAACCATAAAAATCAACTTAAAGGAAGATAACAAAGATAATTAAGGTTTTAGCTTGGTCCCACTAGAATGAGTGAAAATGTCATTCTATTAGAGTTTAGGATGCTGAATGAGATGTATTTCACTCAAAGTGGGATTTATTTTATTCCTCATTCTTTAAAATTTAAATTCAACTTCAATACCAAAATGAACTAAAAATTGAAAAAAAAAATTAAAATTAATTAAATTATTATAATTATAATCACCTAATGGTAAATAAACAAATGTTGAAACCTAAATTAAAATTTGAATTTAAAAAGCCTAGCAAAGTGTTCCTACATAAGCTTATTTCCACACACACACTAGATTATTAGGTCTTCAACCCTAACTTTAGGTTAGATGTTTCATCTGTGATATGCTCTGATGTGATGTGAAATATTTTTCTTATTTTATAGTTTATTATTTTAGACTAGATGACTAGTATTGATTGCCCATTAGATGGGATAGTATGACATTCCTTTTATAACTAATGCTATCTTCTACAAAGGGCTGTGCTAAAAGGGACTTCCATAATAAATTATAAATAATTGATATTTTCTTGCAGGTTCTAAATAAGTCTCTTAGCATAGCCCCATATGACAGGTGAGCTTGACAAGCAACTAATGTTAAGCTCATAGGTTTGTAAATATAACTGCTGACATGCTATGTGTATTTTCTAACCTCTATTTTGCTAGGCTTAGAAATTTTATTTTTGAAATTTAAAATGTAATTTAAGCTTTGAATTAGGTTAGAATCTATGGGGCTTAGGAATAGTAGAAATTAATTATACCATTCTGGTGTCCCCCTATGAAGCCCAAAGGAGGTCTCTAAATAAAGAGATGATCATGTAAAAAGACCCATAGATTTAGACTTATAGTTCTAGGCTGGGCTATATAAGGGCAGAGCTTGGCTGACCATTTTTCTCTTTCTTCAAGGGTGTATAACAGTACCCAGTTGCACTGACTTATTTTTTTAATTTAATTTGGTGTGATTTTTTTTGGGTGCATAATAAAAAGTACCTAGTTTTATAGGTTTATTCTATGCTATATTTCTGTGTATTAAAATGTGTGAATGTTAGACTCCTCAGAAAAGAAATTTTCTACCCAACTTAAATAAAAATAAAGAAATTTGAAACTTCACAAATTAAATAATGATCTAAGAAAAATTGAAAAGCAACTAGCTTTGTAAACCATGCTAGCATATTGCTTAAAATCCTTGAATTAGGCGCTCCATCCATTGCACATAAGAGGCATCTAACCTTTGGAGATGATCACCTTCTTGGGGAAGTGTGCCTTCTTATTTTGGTTTGTCCCATGACCACTTGTAACTACATCTCATTATAGGTATAAATTGCAAACTCCAAAGGCCTTAAATGAATCATGAGTCAAAACATTTAAAAGTTAAAAATTATTGCATTAGTTAGGAGCATATCATACCTAAAATGATCCATGGGATTAGGGAGTGAGTCTAGGTTCTTAGATTCTTCACTAAAAACAATAGCCAAGCCATCTTGTATACATGAGACCAACATCATAGATTTAAAATCTATTTAGGTGGTGTTATCTAGTAGCCCTTCCAAGCGGGTGATAAATTTAGCGGAGTCAAGTATATTCTCATTTTATCAAGTAAGAAAATGATTTGAAAATTCTAAAATATTATATTTGGTTGAGCATTTAATTTATATCAAAAGCACATATAGACATAGGTTCTAAAGCATCTTTCTTAGAGTAAGTCTTCAATCCTAAGCTTTTTTATAGTCTTGTGCTACTACAATCGAAGTCTTAGATTTATAATAAATGTTAACTCAAAACTTTGTTAAATTAAATTATAAAATTTAAAGCCCAATTATATGTTAGTTGAAATGCCTAATGAGCATTCCAATATCTTTATGCATTTCTTACTTGATCCTAATTGGCCCCCAAAAGAACTCTTTCCCCTTTGCAGTGTTACGAATTAAAATTTTCCAATTTATCATTTTTTTTAAACCAACTTTGAAGTCCATATAAATAAGAGCCTATTTCTTTAATCAATAGTATTTATAATAAGAGATCCTTCATTTCTAAGATATAATTAACTATAAGAGCTTTCCCTTATAATGAACCATGAACCAAGTTCAAAAGCAACCTTGTTCTACTTTTCCATGTATTTTAGGGGAAAAATCTCTAGAACGTTAAAGACTGATTAGCCTTCGGAGTATTTTATTAAATGATCAAATCCATTATAAGATGACATGTTTATGTTTCAAGTTAATATGTTTATTCTTTAATGATGAAATTGATCATCTGAACCTAAAATTATGTGGTGTCAGAACATTTTCCCCACAATAGTCAAGTGCCATAAATTATCTTATAAAAAAAAGAAGAAGGAACTTATTTTAATAACTTGAGGGTAATTGCACTATTGCAATTTAAAAAGAATTTTCTAGAATGCACCTTTGAGATGGCTTTAAGGGACTTCCTAAAAATTATAGTGGAATCTAGATGGTTCAAAATTAATTTAAAATATTTTTTAACAATTCATTAGAACTTCATTCATAAGACATTTCAAGGGAAGCTACTCTATCTTATAAAAACTTATTTTAAAATTATTAAGAGAATGTCAACTTTTCAATATCATAAATCAATTAAATTAAATTTTTATTAGAAATGAGAAATGGTAGAATAGTTTTGGGAAAAATCTAAGAGTTTACTTGTTCCCGCTGATCGCATTCATTGAAAACTACAAGCTTGTACATTATAGTTTTAAAGGAATATCTTAATATTTATTGAATCCAGATCAATAAAGAAAATCTCTTGTAGGCTCAATATTCATATCAATAAAAAAATGGAATATATATCAATTATAGGAGAAATCTCTTGATACTTTTTTGACTCAAGTCAAAAAAAATCAAGAGAATGTATTGTAAGCTACATATTCACATTAACAAAAATAAATTATCCATCAATTGAGAAGCATTGTTAAATCTTTTATTTTGCCACCTAAGAACTAAAATGTTCCATGCAAGCTTAAAAAATAAATATCTCAAGTTGATAACATATAATGCATTATCTAAAGTTGATTAGACATATGATATGGCTATATATAACTTCGAGATGATTGAAAATAATAATATCCTATCTCTTTGACATTAGCATATTCTACACTAGGTCTAAATCCTTCTTATAAAAAGAAGCCTAGCAAAGTCTTCCCACATAAGCCTATTTTCACACACTAGATTAATAGGTCACCGACGCTAATTTTAGGATAAACGTTTCATCTATGATATTCTATGAAGTGATGTGAAATATTTTTCTTATTTTATAGTTTATTATTTTAGACTAGATGACTAGTATTTCTTGCTCATTAGATGGGATAGTAGGATGTTCATTTTATAACTAATGCTATCTTCTATAGAGGGCTATGCTAAAAGGGACTACCATAATAAATCATAAATAATTGATATTTTCTTGTAGGTACTAAATAAGTATTTTAGTATAGCCCAATAAAACAAGTGAGCTTGACATGCAACTAATGTTAAGCTCATATGTTTGTAAATATAACTACGGACATGCTGTGTGTATTTTCTAACCTCTATTTTGTAGGGCTTAGAAATTTTATTTTTGGAATTTAAAATGTAATTTAAGCTTTGAATTAGGTTAGAATCTATGGGAACTTGGAATAGCAGAAACAATTTGTGCCATTCTGGTGGTCCCCTATGAAGCCCAATGGAGGCCTCTAAATAAAGAGATGGTACTGTAAGAAGACCCATAAATTTAGACTTATAGTTCTAGGCTGGGCTAAATAAGGCCGGAGGTTGGCTGCCCATTTTTCTCTTTCTTCAAGGGTGTATAGCAGTACTTAGTTGCACTGACTTATTTTTTTTAATTTAATTTGGTGTGATTTTTTTTGGGTGTGCAATAAAAAGTACCTACTTTTATCGGTTTATTCTGTGTTGTATTATTGTGTATTAAAATGCATGAATGTTAGACTCCTTAGAAAATTTTTTTTAATGTGACTTAAATAAAAATAAAGAAACTTGAAACTTCACAATTTAATTAATTCTCTAGGAAAAACTTAAAAGTAACTAGCTTTATGAACCATGCTAGCATATTGCTTGAAATCCTTGAATTAGGTGCTTCACCCATTGCCCATAAGGGGAATCTAACCTTTGAAGATGATCACCTTCTTGGGAAGTGTGCCTTCCTATTTTGATTTGTCCCATGACCACTTGTAACTACATCTCATTATAGGCATAAATTGCATACTTCAAAAGCCTTAAATGAATCATGTGTCAAAACATTTAAAAGCTAAAAAATAATTGCATTAGTTAGGAGCATATCATACTTATCATGAACCCTGGGATTAGGGAGTGAGTCTGGGTTCCTAGATTCTTCTCTAAATACAACAGCCAAGCCATCTTGTATACATGAGACCGACATCATGGATTTAAAATTTGCTTAGGTGGTGTGATCTAGTAGCCCTTCTAGGTGGGTGTTAAATTTAGAAGAGTCAAGTATAATTTTATTTTCTCAATTCAAAAAATAATTTGATAATTCTAAAATATTATATTTTGTTGAACGTTTAATTTATATGAGAAGCACATATAAACTTAGGTTCTGAAGCATCTTTCTTGGAGTAAGTCTTCAACCTTAATCTTTTTTATAGTCTTGTGCTACTACAATCTAAGTCTTAGATTTATAATAAATGTCAACTCAAAACTTTGTTAAATTAAATTCTAAAATTTAAAGCCTAATTAAATGTTACTTGAAATGCCTAATGAGCATTCCAGTATCTATATGCATTTTTTACTTGATCCTAATTGGCCCTTAAAACAGCTCTTTGCCTTTTGCAGTATTCCAAATTAAAATTTTCTAATTTATCATTTTCTTTGAAACCAACTTTGAAGTCCATAGAAATAAGAGCCTATTTCTTTAATCGATAATATTTGTAAGAAGAGATCCATCATTTCTAAGATGTAATTAACTATAAGAGCTTGCCCTTATAGGGAACCATGAACCCAATTCAAAATAAACCATGTTCTACTTTTCCATGTAGTTTAAAAGAAAAATCTCTAGTACGTTAAAGACCCACTAACTTTAGGAGTCTTTTATTAAATGATTAAATCCATTATAAGATGACATGTTTATCTTTAAAGATAATGTGTTTATTCTTTAATGATAAATTTGATCATCTAAATAAAAAATTCATAAAATTTATGTGGTGTCAGAACATTTTCCCCATAATAATCAAGTGACATCGATTATCGTAAAAAAAAGAAGAAGAATAAACTTTTTTTAATAACTTGAGGATAATTTCACTATTGCAATTTGAAAAGAATTTTCTAGAATGCACCTTCGAGATGGCTTTAAGGGACTTCCTAAAAATTGTAGCACAATCTAGAGGATTTATGATTAATTAAAACTATTTTTAACACTTCATGAGAACTTCATTCATATGACATTTCAAGGGAAGCTACTCTGTCTTATAAAAACTTATTTCAAAATTGTTAGGAGAATGTCAACTTTTCATTATCATAAATCAAATAAATTAAATATTTATTAAAGATGAGAAATATCAAAATAGTTTTAGAAAAATCTAAGAGTTTACTTGTCTCCATTGATCACATTCTTTGAAAACTTCAAGATTGTACAATGTAGCTTTAAAGGAATATCTTAATCTTTATTGAATCCAAATCAATAAAGAAAATCTCTTGTAGGCTCGATATTCATATCAATAAAAAATGGAATATATAGCAATTATAGCAATAGAGAAATCTTTTGATGCTTTATTGACTCAAGTCAATAAAAAAAATCAAGAGAATGTAATGTAAGCTACATATTCACATTAACAAAAATAAAATATCCATCAATTGAGAAGCATTGTTCAATCTTTTTTTTTTGCAACCTAAGAAATAAAATGTTGTATGCAAGCTTAGAAAATAAATCTCTCAAGTTGATAACATATAATGCATTATCTAAAGTTGATTAGACATCTAATATGGCTATATGTAACTTTAAGATTATTGAAAACAATAATATCCTATCCCTTTGACATTAGCATATTATACATTAGGTCTAAATCCTTCTTATAAAAAATCTATCAAACTCACTCAAAATCTTTACAAATCTCTTCAAGGACTTTGGGGCATAACTCTTACATTTATATAGGTTGAGAGCAAGCCTCTTATGACACTCCTTCTATAAATCTCTTAGGTTTGGAGTTAGCCATTATGCAACATTCCCACGAGTTTAGAGCATGCCCTTCATGCCACTATTTTTGTTTCTCATAAGTCGGGAGCAAGCCCTCTGTGGCACCATTCTTATACATCTTTTGGGTTTGCAGTAAGCCTTTATGTACCATTCCTATAATAATGGAGTAAGCCCTCCATGGCAACCTTCCTATGTCTCTTTTTGGTTTGGAGTAAGCCTTTGTGCACTATTCCCATAGGTTTGGAATGAGCTCTTTATGACACCATTTATGTTTTTTATAGTTAAGAACTAGCACTTCGTGGCACCTTTTCTGGACATTTATTAGGATTGGAGTAAGCTTATTAACCTCACTTTTGGAGTGAGGGTTAACCTTTCTCATCTTAGACTTAGGAACCTTTTGATACTTGGATTTTTTTAGTCCTAAGACACTTTTATTGATTAAGGAAACAAACACTAAACTTAAGCTTAAAGACTTAGATGGCATAACCCTAAGCCTAAGATATACCTCTAGACAAATAGGTTCTACCTATCCTATGGCCTAAACCAAAACTCATACCTATTCACTCATCAAAATTTAGGCTCATGTAAATGAAACACAACCAACCCCAAACCTATTAAATTAATCTTACTTTAATTTTGCTTTCTAATCCAAGTTCCAAGCCAAATTAACTTGGGTCTTACCCCAAGTTATCCCCCATCACAATTCTATAACACAACTTAAGCCCATTCAAGTAAATGAAATCCAACCTAATTTTCTCAACCTCTCTAATTATTCATTAAATCATTTCAAGACATTCCAATGCTTGCAATCAAGCCAATTGAACTAAGGGAAAGTGACCATCTCATGCTAGCCCATTTGACCTAAATGGTTCAAATGAGATAAAACCTAATTGAGCCCAAATCAATTGCAACAAAAGCCACCAATTAACTTCAAATTTATCATTAAACACAACCTAACCATCCATAACCCCAATTGGCCTAAGTTGGCTTGGCCAAGTCACATAACCCAAAGTGAGAAATGAGAGGTGATTAAGCCAAACTCTAATTAGACTCTCATTGAATCAAATCAAGTCATCCAATCCCTTCATTGATGATTGTAGATCATTATTGAACATTCCACTACAATCAATGGAGCCTAACCAAGCTAATTAGACCCTTTTACCCAAGTTGACCCAATTTGGCCTAAAAGGTCAAATTGAACCAAATCAAATCCTAAAGAAATTTGATTAAAACCAATCTTTCCAACCCATATCTAATCCAATATTAAACATAATCCAACCTTCAATTAAATCCAATTTGGTTAACCAAACCCAGTTAACCCACTTAGACCAATTTGACCTAAAAAGTCAATTAAACCAAATCACTCCATAATCCAAATTAAATTAAATTAACTCTTCCAATCAATCACCAATGATCAATTGAACTTAAACCATACCCATGCTCAAGCCAATTTGGTCAATTTTCTCAAATTGGTCAACATGACCCATTTGACCCAAATTGAATCATATAAGCCAAATTCAAATCTAACCCAAATTGAATCAAACCAATTGCACTTAGTCACTCTAAGTGACCAATTGAACTCACCCAAATCATTAGTTTGACTAAATTTGTTCAAATTGGTCAACTTAACTCAATTGAACTCAATTGAACCATATGGGTCAAATTGAGCCAAACCCAACTAAACCAAGTCCAAACTCAACCAAACATTGCATGACTGATCCTTGGGTCACCATGGGCCTGCCCAAGTTGGTCTGACCCATGGTAAACCTTATTTGGGTCAAACCCATTGAACCAAGCCACCCAAATGCGATAAATACCCATTTAGGTGGGTTATCCGCCTCTTTACCTTATCGTAGCCTCCTTTGGATTTTCTTGGACAAGAAGACCATTGACACAACCTAACCTAAGGTTGTTGGGCTCAACCTTTGACCATGAGAGGGTGAGTTCACCCATGGAAACCCAAGGGAGACTGTACACACCATGCCAGACAACTACACTCCCTCAACCTCTCACCCTCAGCCACCACTGCAATCCCTTGCCACCTCTGAACACCTTCCTCAACCGGAGGGTTGCCAAAGGTTGAAATAATCTTAGCCCTTGGTTCAGCTAGGGAGGAGAGTATACTCCTCCCCATAGATTTAAACTCATCACACACCTTCCCCAGAGCATTCCGTACAGTCCCATACCCTCTTTCTTGAGCTATTTGTGCATTCCACCACTAATAAAACCAGCCCCTGATCGAACTTGAGAGCTCCATCCATCCATATTTCCAAAATCTCCACCAAACCTAAATTAATTCTTCCCACACCTTCACCTCACTTTAGCGAATAGAAATGAATCATTTTCCAAGTGATTTGATCACTAGAAGACATCCCAAGACCAACTCTGGTGATCTTTATAATGGTGTTTGGTCTAAAGAGCAATTAGCAGGGAGGAAGCTCATGATCTTCTGACCAGGCCTTAGTCACTTCAAGATGAAGCTACCTCTATGAGCGGACTGTTGGTTTATAGCTCCAGTGAGGTAAAAATTTAGCAAAAATAGTTTCCCCATTTTGGTGTTGGTCTTTTTTTGAAGTGAACTTTGTTTTTGTGTAATTTCTACCATAGAATCTTTTTAGATTCATTCCCTAATCATTTTGGAGTCAATTTGATCATTTAAAGAGCTCTCGTGAGCTTGAATCTAGTGATAAAAGGTGGATAGTTTCAATCTTCCAGTGCTCATGGGATGATGAATCACTGGTGGTCCATTGCACGTGATTAAAATGGAAGGTCTTGATTAATCGCATTAGAAATTTTAATTTAACCCCTTTAAAATCACAAGATTAATCACAATCATTCATTCTAAGATCGGACAGCCAAAACAAAACTGCATTTGCCTCTGCTGAGTTAGTTGCCACATTGGATGATTTAGATAACCAATACTACGACGCGATATGGAAAGCATTGTCACATAAGTATTCGTATGGTGTCAATGGTTTAAAGGGTTAATTAGGCCTTAAAAATATAATTAAATGATCAAAACTTCAAAAAGTAATTACTAATTGTAGAAAAATCCAAAAACAATAAATAAGCCCATTTTGGAAAGGTTAGATAGAGGAGAATTTAAGAAAAATAAAATCCATAATTTATGTATTGTGAAGAGTGCTTAATTAGGATTTGAATCTTAGGCTAATTATCTTAATTAAGGCTTAATTAATTTTTGATGGGATTTGGGATTAATTAAATTTTTTGCCATTTAATTTACAAAAATTAGAATTTCAATCCTAATTACCTTAATTAATTAATTTAATAATTATTAAAATGGATAAAAAATGAAAATTAAGAAACTAATGATAATCAACCATTGTGAATAGTGTGATAGTAAGGAGAAATAATTAAGGCCTCTTTCATAATTAGCTTTATAAACGTATTTCTTCATTAAGTATAATTAATGTGTAATAATTAGAGATTAATTAGAAAAATTAATGATAAAATGAAAATTAAATAAAAATTATAATTAGTTTAGATGATTGAAACATAATTCATTAATTTCCCTTTTTGTGTTTAATAACATAAAGTTATTAAGGAAATTATGGTTAACCTATTGGTATGGGAAAATCATAAGAGTACCTAACTTATATTCTTTCCTTCTTCCATATAGTTAACTCATAAAACAAGAGCCTAATTGTATTAGATTCTTTTAGGTGCATTGCAAATTTTATTTTCCCAAGTGCATTTCATTGAAGGCTCATGGTCAACTAGTTAAATTGATTAAAGAAGTTTATGGAATGGTAAATAGATTGATATGCTTAACAACTTGAACCTAATTAATCTATAAAATCTATTTAGTTTCCCTCTTTAAATGTGTTAAATCACCAACACAGGGTGGGGTAAGTGTTAAGTATTATTTTTTCTCCTTAGGATTCAATAATTCAAATATCAAAAGCAAACCTTATAAGAATAATGGTTGTCTTAAAAAATATTTATTTGGCTTGTTGTCCTTAGGACTTAATGTAATTGAATATGTTATGTGGAAATGTTTAATTACTTCTTCTCAATAATCATAAATGTACATGACATTTGTGTCATGTGTTCATGTTTCCAAAAAAAAAAAAAAGAATCAAAAGAACATGATTACATCTAAGCTGCATGTGTTGGACAAATATTATTATATGGTATGGCTATTATCACAAAAAAATCCTAAATTATTTTCAAAATTATAATCTAATGATGAGAATTTTAAGTTAATGTTGATTATAAATATTCAATAAAGTTTGCATTTAGGTTATAATTTCAAAATAGTAAAGAATTTGTTTTATCTTTATGTTTCATTTATATATTTGCATACATTTGAATTAGTAAATATATAGTCTAGACATCTTGAGAACACATGATTTTAGGTAGCCCCAAGGAGGCTTTAGATAACCTCACTTCTGTGGTTTAACAATGGCACATACTAGCTTAGTTTCATTTGTGTGTACTCATGTGCTAGAACTTGAGATAAAACTTTGCTCTTCATGCCACTAAGTTCTGCATGAATAAAAAGATTTGCTATTATATAATCTTAGCATGATTTTCTTTCTAACCTAGTGTATATGATTACATGTATTTAACTTGGCAAATATATAGTTTGGGCATCCCGAGAACATGAGGCTTGAAGTAGCCCCAAGAAGGTCTTAGATAACCACTTCCCAAGTATAATAATGGCACGTACTTGCCTAAATCTCTAATACATGTCTACATATGCTTAACTAAGGAATTAAATATTTCTTTTCTACCAAAATATACACATTAATGATCATTCAAGTGTACAAAAATACAAATATGTACTCTATGTATAAATATGTGTATTAAATCAAATATCATGAATAATAAAAATGAAGAAATGTGTATGCTATTGATGATGGAAAGAAGTGGTGGAATGTTATCCATGAATAGTGATTCAGTTTTATTAATCATAAGATTCCTTTCATGTTTGAATAATATTCCTTAAAACTAACCCAAACTTAGGTTTAATAAAGAAACCAAAGTCATAATAATGCACCCTTAGAAAATAACTTGGGAGGTGGGGGTTCTTAGACCTATTTTCCTCTCTTCATAATAATTATTTATTAAGTAGGCATCAAATGAAACAATAAAAAAATGTAAATTAAAATTTGATCAACTCATGTAAAGATTTGAAGCGAAACCTCCCCTATTGTTTAACTTAAATAATTTTGAACTTTAGATAACTAAAGCATAATTAAGACACAACACACTAAATTTTAGCACACACATTAGAATACTAAGTAACCAAGTCTAGCTTCTAGTTTTGTCCAGTGTATGTTGTGGTTTTATGATTTATTTTATGATATAATACTTTAGACTATATGTTAAGATTATTTATGTGTAGACTAGATGTTAGTTTGCTATTAGTCTAATGATATTTTCTGTAGGGGATTATGCTAAAGGGGTCACTATAATAATAAATAAAATAAATATTCTTGCTTTCAGGTGCCACTTAGGCCCCGAAACATAATCCAGTTAGGACAAGTGGGCTTGGTTACCCAAGTTCAGGGTGCTAAGTCCAAAAATGTAAAATATAATTGCTTGGTTTGTATGTTTGTCTAACTAACATCTATTTTACAGGTGAAGTTAGATTTCATTTTTCATGAATATGTAATTTTTTGTAATAATATTATGATTAGTGCTAGGGGGTTTAGGATGATCAGTGGCAAGAAGGCAAAGACTTGGGAGGCCTTGTGAAGCCTGGAGAAAAATAAATCCAATGTAGGAGAGAAGAACAAAAGGTTGATGGCCTCCATAGCATTCATTGTATTGTAATATTCTATTTTAATCTGGGTTCTATAAGGGTAGAGCTCGACTACCCAATTTCTTTTCTTTTCCAGGGTGTACGTGATGTACCCAACTGCACCAGCCTCTTATTCTTTTATGAAATTCATATGCTTGATAGTTGTGTTTAGTTTGCGCATTAGAAATAAAATACTTTTAATAGGTTTCTTAAAGTTTGATGATATGGATGTGTGGCTTTAAATTCAATTTGTAATGGTTCTACCCTCAGAACAGTGAGTGGGGAGGAGGTGGCCGATAAGCAGCCACTTTTTCAATTTGATCTCATTCAAATACTAAGTTTTTATCATTAAAAAGGAAAGCATTAATGGTTCCCATGCCATGAGTACCACTTATGCCTGCCACAATTTTTGCTAGGACTAGTATCGCCTCTACCATAACCCCAGCTCTTAAGGGGGAGTCAGTTCAAGCATTTGAGATTGTTTCTCTTACCTTTGAGGTCAGTACCAGCTCCCTCCGTGGATCCTTAACCAATACTTAGTGCTGTAATAAGAAGAGGAAGACCAAGAAGTACCATAAGCACATGGCCAATGAGGTTGAGGAAGCCTCCCATGTAGCTGAAGAGGGGTCCATTCGTCAGACATCTCCCCTTCTTGGTGGTAGTAGGTTTCACCCTCTATTAGTTGCAGAGGGGGAAGAGGATGTGAGGAAGATAGTAGTAACACCCCCATAACCCATAGAGTATGAGACACTAGATAGGGAGAGGAGGTAGCCCTATGTTGGTCTGAGGTCCGTGCTCAGGAGAGTAGGGAGAGTCCATGGACATTTTGAGTCCACCATCATTCATGACTTAAGATGAGTGATCCCTAGAAATGTAAGTGATTAGAACTATAAAGAAAAGATCATGAAGGGAAAGGTTTCTACCGAAATGGGCAAGAGAGATAAGAGGAGGTTTGCTAGACAATCAGAGCCCCTCATCATTGATTGACCATCCTGATCGGTGAGCTGATAGATTTGATCATTCAGATAAGATAGTTCTCACTGGTTCCAATCATAGGAGGAGCCCTTCAGTGGAGAGACAACCAGTGTCACCACCACCACATCGCTCCACTTGCTGACCACCGTCACCAGTCCATGTCCCATCATCTGAAGTGCTCACTAAAAACCATAAATTAGCAACTGGAAAAAAGGTGTCCGACTTGGTGATACGATTACATCCCAAAAACCACACTCCACCTACTCTACTGGTTGAGGTGAAACTGAGCTCTTCTGGTCAACTTCCTGCCCCAATGGTAGAGAATAAAGAGTGGTGGCCCAAGAGCATCATAGTCTCTCCACCATTGCAACCATAAGAGAAGAAAGAAGGAAATACTAGGCTGACTCCCATGATTATCATGCTGTTCAGAGATAACACTCCCCCTATCCAAAATATACAATGTATCACCTCTTCAGGACATAGTTAGTAGCGAGTCACCAACAGACTTATGTCCTAGTAGTTCCAGATAGAGTTGATGACCGACCATTAGAAGAGTTATTATATGACTATTATACGTAGTGAGGCAGATAATTACAGATGATCATTCTGACTAAGAGGAGGGTATGATATAATTTAATGCCAATGAGGATGATCTTTTGGATGATACTACTAAAGTTCACATAGTTGATCCACAAGGATCCTTGCATAGAAAACAACCCAGCCAAGAAGCTTAAGGTGTTGTAGTTGAGGATGCTAAGGCATCGAACTAAGCTCAATGCCTTCTCTAATAAATCAAGCTTAAAGATGAGAAGATTGATAACATGGAGAAGAGAGTAGAGGATTTGATGGTAGTAGTATTAGCATTGCAAAATCAAGCACTATCTCCCAATCCACTCTATGAAGGCCGAAAGACCTAAGCTAGTGCATATTGTAGATTATCCCAAAAGCACTACTCCAATGGATGAGGATATTGGTAATATGTATAGGAAAATAGCTGAGAGTACCTCCATGCATAAAAAAGATTTCAAGCAGATGGTAGAATAGTAAGTAAAGGTGGCATTGGAGCAAACCCAAGGGAGCTTATTGATTCTGAAGGGTAGACCCTATCCTGAGGAACTCGAAGTAGTTCAATACCCTAAGAGCTTTGTGCCACCATCCTTCAAGGTCAATGGTAGTGGGAACCCTAAGAAACACATTGCATATTTCATAGCTAGTTATTGTAACATAGGCAGTATTGACCACCTACTCTTCTAGCATTTTATTAGTAGTCTTTCTGGTGTGGCCTTTGATTGTTATGTTGAACTACCCAATAGTTCGATGAAGTCTTTTGTAGAATTACAGTAGTGTTTTATCAAGATATTCGTAGGAGCTTAATAGAGAGCGATTATATCGGACCTCATTTTAGAGAAATAAAAGCCCAATGAGTCCCTTGTTGATTATATTCTCAAGCGACAAAACCTGAGTATGAAATGCGAACCATAGCTATAAGAGTACCATGCCATTAAATTCTTATCAAGAATATTCATGGTCTAGTCACCTTCATGCTCAAGGGATTTTCTATTAAGACATATGAGAAACTAATTAATAAGGCAGCTAACCTATAAGAGGAAGTTGAATAGTTAACCTTCTCAAATCAATCATCCAAACTTAAACCTCAAAATGTGTTTAAGAAGAAGCCAGGGATAGTGGTAGTAGTGGACAAGGGGAAGTAGTTAGTAAGAGCATAGTTTGAGAGGCCCAGAGCTCAGTAGCTTTCACTCCCACCTCCTCTTCCACTACCTCGGCCACCACAAAGGCCACCATCCCAACCTACATAGTAGCAATACCAGTAGCAATACCAGTATAAACCACTAGGTAGCCATTATCTACCTATTCTAATTGATAAACTCAACAAGTCATGCTCATTTATGAGGGAAGTAGTCAAAAAATTTTTCAAGAACCTTCTTAAGAAGCTTAATTTCTAGCTACCCGAGCCTAGAAAGCTGGAGGAAGTGGGTAGGAGTGATAATCAAAACAACTTCCCCTACAACCGCATGCTAGCCATGTCTTTGAGGATTGCTTTACATTCAAGGATTAGCTTGAGTGTAGCTACAAGTCAAGAATCATAGTGATCCCCAAAGAGTACTTAGTGGAACAACCTTTGTTTCATTAAAGCAGTCTAGAGAAATATCTAATTCTCTTAAGATAAAAAAAGGTTGGGATATCTCTTTATCCTGTACCTCTAAAAAGATTATTTTTAAAATCAAGCAACTTTTTTTGTAGGTGCTGACTCAACTTAGACCTCCAACACTAAGGAAGGTCTGCTAGTTGTGAGGGACAACTTAGGGAGGGTGGAAGCCCAGCAGTTGCAGCAACCACCATGCCCCGGATAGTTCCACAATATTACCATCCTTTGAGTCCAACATTCTTCCTCCCACAGTTGCAGTTACCACATCTACTAGCTACATTGCCATTAGTAGGAGTGTTTTATCTATAGATGAGGGCACGAAGCCACTCATACCGCTTAGTTTACTTCACTTTTATCATGTACAACCAAAATTGAAGAAATTAATGAAGAAGAATAATTTCTTTTGCATCTTATCTACTTTTGAAGATCTCGGTGATTTTATTCCCATTGATATCTCTCCAAGTCATAATAATAACAATCTAAATAATTTAGATTAGTTCCATTCTCATTCAAAAATAGATTACTTTTTTCTAAACCTTCAATGTTCACCACTTAAGATAGATTTGGAGTAATCCAACTACAATGATCCTTTAGGAAAAGTTGTAGGTATACCTGATGAGCAGGTAGAAAATTACACAAGCTTCTCATCAGAAGAAGTCGTTGAAGTTAACCTCTTTAGTGGTAAAGTTTTATCTCTTAGGGTATCACCTCAAGATAAGGGTAAATAGGTCATTAGTTTCCATGAGCATATAGCCCCTCCACAAGATGCTCCACCCTTGGATATGCTTTTGGAGGACCAACCTAAAGTTGACTACAACATCCTAGTATACCTTAGAAAGTTGCTAGCTAAGTTAAGCATATATGACGTCTTTGTTTTATCCAAAGAGATGAGGAAGTCACTAATCAAAGCATTACTTGACCGTGAAATATGCTTAACTCAATTGGCTGCTATTAATCCAACTAGATAGGAGGCATACTTTTCAAAGGAACACCCAAGAGTCATAGTATTAGATGAAGACTTACTACTAGGATAATAGAGCACAACCACCCTTTCTACATCACAATGGATGTTGGCAAGTTCACACTATCTAAAGTATTGGTTGATTCAGTGCATCAGAGAACATTATGAGTCTAAGAACCCTTGCTTACTTGTGTATTAACATCTTTAAACTCCAATATGAGTAGTTGATGTTGAAAGGATTTAATGAACAAGGCGAGAGGGCCTTAGGCCCCTTAGTGTTTCCTTTGGAGATAGATAATTGGAACACAAAAGCTAAATTACATATAATATATTTTAATACATAATTCAACGCTTTGCTAAGGTGACCTTGGATTTATGACAGCATTATTCCATTCTCTTTACATTAGTGTATCAAGTTCATTAGGGATGGGATTGAATATTATGTCAAAGGACATCTCAAACTATTTGTAGTATGTGAGGTCAAGATTTATGAGGGTGCGGCCTATTACCTTCCTAAGAAACAAAATGTCTTCTCTCATGAACTTAATCAAAATGAAAAAGAAAGAGAAAAGAAAGAAAAAAAAGAAAAAAAGAGAATGAAAAAGAAAATAAAAAGAAGAAGACATTAGAAAAGAGATAAAGCCCGAGAATAGGTTACACTCACAGTTCATTACTCCATTCAAACAAGTGGGAGGATGACCCAACCACCATGAGGAAAAGGAAGAGGAAAGTCTAGAGGAAGCCCCAAGGGTGGTAGGTCTCAATACCTATCATCTAATAGGAAGTTTGTTTCAACATCCAGAAGTACACCTGCCATCTACATAGAATTAGAATCTAGTTTAGAGGATGAGTCCTATGTAGTGAGCACACTGACTAACTCTTTATGTCAGTAGATCCCATTAGAGGTTACACTAGAGCCCGACAGTAATGATGACTGTGTCCTCAAGCAAAGCATGAATGTATTAAAATCTCTTCTATATGAAATTGTTAGATAGCATATGGGTGCCTTAGCTCTAACCCCACTTTCCTTACAAAACATTAAGGGTTTGGTAGTAAAGGAAGCTCCCAAAACATGAGTTAATGCTAAACCTCAAAGGTTTTACCCATGATCAACATCCTCAAGCTGAGAAGTTGATGTAGAGCTTGAGGATGAATCATTCAAAGAATTATCATTTGATTGGTAATCACTTTGTGTTCTTAATCTAGCAAAGAAAGGTTTAATTTCACATACATGATCTAAGCATAGGTTAGAGAATTTTGAGAGATTATGGGACAACAAGTGCAAGAACTCTCAGTCAAGACCCAGACCAGGTTTTAGTATAGTAGGCCCAGTAGATGATGACCATTATTGCCTGGTCATTACTAATCATTTGGAATCTAATAGGTTATTACTTCAATTTAACATAACATATGTCAGATAGAAGGCTATAAAAGGACAAGCTCTGACTAACTTCCTTGCTGTTAATCCTTTATTTACAGACTCTCCACTCAATGATTAATTACTTGATAGATAAATCTTTTAAGTGGAAGAAACACAACAATCAATAGAATGAGAGCTTTACTTTGATGGAGCCTCATCAATAATGACAACTAAACTACTCAGATTACCTATAATACATGTCAAAATTTGCTTAATATTCATAACACTACAAAGTGGTGTTCTCTGATATTCATATAGTCTGACTGAACCTCAAATAAAAATTGAGCCTTAATATAAAGTATTAGTTACAGGCTTAGAGCTAGTGATTAATATGAAAATTAAAAAGCTTATGTTTATGGAGATTTTTAACTCATAATTTGATAGATAGTTGGTACTTTCAAGATAAAAAAGCCTAAACTCATGCTTTATTATAAACATGTTCTGAAGCATCTAAAGAAAATCCATAAAGTAAAAAATTACAAGAGGGTCACATCAGGAGAATGTCAAATCTAATGCATTATCTAAATTGGCTGATGAAATGATAGACCCTTAGGGAGAGCTAATTACACTAATACTCCAAAGTCGGCTAACATTTAACACCAACCCTCCAATAAGCCTTTCAACCTAAAGAATGCCAAAAAATTTCCATAATAATAGAAGAAGAGAACTGACGAGAACCATTCATCTCCTATCTTAAATGTGACAAATTACTAAAAGGTAAATTAAAGGATCATCAAATTTTACAAAGAGAACTACAATATGCTCTTGTGAATGACACATTATATTGACACTCATTGGACCAAATATGGATGCAATGTCTAAGGATTGAAGAAGCCTAGATGGTTATCGCTTAAATCCATAACGGATTATGCACCACACACCAATCCAACCCTAAAATGAAGATTAAAATCAAACAAATGATATATAATTGGCCTAAAATGTTTCAAGACTGCATTGAACATGTTAAAAGATGTCATCAGTGTCAAAAACACATAGACACATTGCATCAACCACCTAACGCCTTACTTTCAATAGCGATCTTGGCCATTTGAAAGTTGGAGAACTGATATAATTGGTCCAATAAATCCTCCATCATCTAGAGGACTTTTTAGCCACCACTTTTTACTTCCTAAATTTGGTAAAACCTATTCAATTAAAAGAAGTAAAGCTGACAGTGTTATGAAATTCTTTTGATACCACATCATTTGTTGATTCAAAATACCTCAAAAAATTATATCTAATAAGGACACAACTTTCAAGAATGCTAAAATCTATCATATCATGAAAAAATATAAGATAGATTGACAATATTCCTTAATATATAATCTAAATGCCAGTGGTCTCGTAGAGGCATTCAATAAGACATTGGTTAAACTCCTCAAGAAAATTCTTTTCAAACATAAAAGGGAATGGCATGATAAATTAATAAAAATATTGTGGGCATACTGTACGACATACAAAACTTCCACACAAATAACACCATACTCCTTAGTTATCAAAACAAAAGCAATACTACCTCTCGAAGTAAAGTTACCTTCATTTCATATAGTAGTTCAAAATAAACTCACAACAAAGAAAAATGTTTGAATATGACTAAGAGAGCTTGAAGCACTAGATGAAACTTGACTAGAAGCCCAACAAAATCTAGAAATATATAAGAAAAGAATGACCAAAACTTATGATCCCATGGTTCACCCAAGATGCTTCAAAGCAGGTGAACTACTATTGATACATAGAAGGCTTATCATTCCACATCAACTAGTTAGTGGAAAATTCAAACAAAATTAGAAAGGACCATATATTAGTGAAGATCTATACGAAGGTGGAGCTTACTAGCTCATCCATACAAAAGGGATAAAATTTATGTCCCCTATAAATAGGCAATATTTCAAGAGATATTACGCATAATTATGAAGGGAATACCCACATCTCAAAGAAGACATTCTCCCACCAATAGAAGTAATTTTATATTTCTCATAATGCAAGGACAATTCTCTATTAAAGAAAAAATATGTTTAGTCAAAGGAAACCCCAAATTTAGTTATATCATACCCAAAGAGGCTGAATATAAACCAAAATTTAGATTCCATCATGCCCAAAGGGCCAGATCTAAGCTAAACTTTATATTTCATCTTTCTTAAAAGGGCCAAATCTAAATCCAAATTTTACATTATGTCATGCCCATTAGGGCTGGATCTAAATCCCAACCTTAAAACTATCATGCCTAAAGGATCAAGATATAAAACCTAAAATTAGATTTCATCATGCTTAGAGGGGCCAGATTTAAATCCTAACCTTAGATTTATCATGCCTTATGGGTCCAAATCTAAAATCTAAATTTAGACTTTTTCATGCCCAAAAGTCTCGATTCTAAATACAAACTTTACATTTCATAATGTCCAAATGGGTCAAATCTAAACCAAATTTTAGATTATATCATCCCCAATGGGACTGAACCTAAATTATTAATTTAGATTTTATCTTGCCCAAATGGGCCAAATCTAAATCCAAACTTCATATTCAATCATGCCTAATCACGCCTCAAAGAGGCTAGATTTAAACTCAAATTTAAGTTCTACCATGCTTAAAGGGGCTGGATCTAAAACCTAAGTTTAGATTCCATCATGCCCGAAGGGGCCAAATCTGAAACTCAAATTTAGATTTCATCATGTCCAAAAGGGCTAGATCTAAATCCAAATTTATATTCCATATGTCCAAAGGGGCCAGATCTAAATCCAAACTTTAGATTCTATCATGCCAAAAAGGTTCAAATATAAACCTAAATTTAGATTCCATCATGCCCAAGAGGATCAGATCTAATAATAAATTTAGATTCTATCATGCCCAAATTGGTGAGATCTATAAGTCAAATTTAGATTCTATGATGCCTAAAGAGGCTAAATCTTAAAACTAAATTTAGATCCATCAAGCTCAAAAGGGCCAGATATAATTTTAAATTGAGATCCATCAAGCTCAAATGGGCCAGATTAGATCCATCATGCCCAAAGTTACCTGATTAGATTCATCATGGCTAAAGGGATCAGATCTAAATTTAAACTTATATCCATCATATCCAAAGGGACCAAATCTAAGTACAAAAATATCCAACATATTTTAATGGGTGGGTCTAAATATAAACAAAGAAAGAGGTAATAAGTGCATTATGCCCAATTGACATGACACATTCTTCAGGATCAATTTATTTACATCCAAAAAATGAAATTATATGGAACATCCAAACTTGGGGTGCCACAACACTACAATCATAAGGCCTTGGTGAAATTATCACCTTAGAGAATTTAGAAATGCAAACTGCCCCTGCCAGCTATCTAGTTACTCAACATAGCACCACTGTGCTATAGTCCTAGTGCCTAAGTGTTACCGTGATGGCTTACAGTTTAAATGATAATAAACTAACCCTTCCCACTACACCAACTCCTTGACGGTGATAACTACCTACAAGGGAGTAGGAGAATGGTTAGAGTATGGGAAAACCAACCACAAAGTGGGAACAATTACCCATAAAGCTCTATAGAAAGTTGGGAATGATCATTCTTCTTCTTCTTCTTCTTCTTCTTCTTCTTCTTCTTCTTCTTCTTCTTCTTCTCTGACACTTCTGACAATGCACTTCCCACTACCACACAGAGACATTCTTCTCTTGGACAAAGAAAGATTAAAAGCATACTATGGTTAACTCCAAATAAACTTTTTTGAAAATGTTTTATTTATGTAATTCTCTCAATAAAAATAGATTTGAAAATATTTTCACCATCGATCTAGAGTAAAAAGAATGCCCAACCTAAAATCTTAGATTATTGAGTCTTGAAGACCTCCACCATTGAACTTAGTTCTAACATAAGAAGAACACCCTCCCTCCATCAATTTTGGATTCAAAATAAGGTAGAAGAGTGCTTTTTCACCCAAAAAAAAAGTATGAATTTTATCACTGCTAAATTATTATGGTGTTAAAACTTTGAGAAATCAATGAATTTTTGCCAAGAAAAATACCTAAAAAAGATGTGTATCCCACATCTCACCGCCACATTGCCACAGTCCTAGTGCCTAAGAACTACCCTCTTATGTTTTAGAATGAGGGAACATTCAATTATAGTGTTACATCTAAAGCGTAGTGATGCTACGTTAATTTTCTGATCTCTGTTACTTGAAATACTTAACTTTACACATTTAAAAATCCAAATTCTACATATCTTAGTGCCACAATGCTACCAATTTGGCATGGCAGCACTAGCCTCCCATGTTATTGATTGAAAAATCCTCTATTTTTTGGCTCCACAATGTTGCCAATTTAGCATTATAGTACTAGCTTCTCCTTTAGGACCACAAAAATTATTCTTTATCTTATGGCACTGTAGCACTGTCAATAGGGTTCCATAGCTCTGACCCCTTAGGTTGTTGATCAGAAATACTCAATCCCATAAAGTGCTACATTACAACCTTCTCATGTTCTCAAGAAATACCTATATGTTTCAAGCACTATAGCGGTGTCTTATTTGAGCCTAAATCTAAATTCACCCATATCATATTATTGTCTTAGTGCGCTACATCTTACAACGCCTATGGACTATTTTTCTAGTGATGAGGTGCTATTACTGTGATGTCATTTTTTAAACTAAAATTTTCTAAATCTTGGAGCATTCAAAGAGAAATTAAAGTAACATATACACAAAGATATGAATAATGTATTTTATTACAAAATTAGAATGATTACATTAATGGTAGAAAAAATAAAAGAAAAAATATACAAATAAAAAGGGGAAAACCTATAGTCAAAATCATGATCATCATCCACCATTCCTTCCACTTATAGCTCTGGTGGTGTGCTCCCATAAGGGTGGTATTAAGATGCCATAGGAAAAGAAGCCCGACAGAGATCCACTTGAAGTCACAATTTTCAAACATATGAATAAGTGTTGAGTTATACTAAGCCATATATGAAAATTAATGTTGAACCATATGGTGGCCAAATTTCCTCTTTAGTTCTTGTTGCAGCCAACTTTTTCACCCACCCTTTTCCTTAATTCAGAGACTTGAACTCCAATTTCTTGGAGCTACTCATTCAAGGTTTTGGAGAATTTAGGTTGGGATTGATGGGTGTGTGAGCTATCACCCACCTTAGTTCTCAAACAAAATCCCTCAATCATCCTCTTAATAGAAGAAATCTTCTAAATTAAAATTTCTTCATCAGAGTCCCCTTGTGCACTTGGCACAACATACAAAGAATAAATTAAAGAAGAATGACCATAGCCTACATTAGTACTACCCCTAAGAATATTACAAATAAAATTATAAATATTCTTCCCTATATTCATAGTAAAGCCCTTTTAAATCATAAAATTTAAAATGATTCTATCTCTAGTCACTTCACTAATATTGCCACTAGGCATTAACTTGGAAAAAATACAATAGTACTATGCTTTGGCCTTAATAGTAAGGTTGGTGGCAAAAATATGAGAATCTTTTATTCCCTCCATTTTCACTGGACATTAGAATTTGTAATAGTGAAAAAACTAAGAATTTTGTTAAAATCAAGATGATCATTATAATAAAAGACATGCTCATCATATGATACATCTTATAAATTGTAATATGTGTTCATAATACTATTATTAGAACTTACTAGTTTTCCCCAAATGAAAACATTGCTATCTAATGCTTCTTCACCTTAGTGAAGAATTCTCACACCATAGGAATAAAGCAGGAGTTGTTGTCATAGGCCAACTTCTCCCAGCCACATTTGTTAATAATTTGCTCCTTGCTCCAACCTATATTGAAGAAGCTCCTCTCCGGGATAAGATTTTTTTGAAGGAGAGTGTGGTGGTACCGTTCCTCCACCTCATTAACAAACTTGTGAGAGTTGGTAATAGCCACCATTTTCTTCCCTTTATTAGCATATTTCCATGAAATTTTGGCTTCTCTAAAATAGAAGGAAAACTAGAAGAAAAATAAAGAACTCTAGGAATAAACTAAAGATTTTAGAATGAAAAATTAGTAGCCTAGGGGTCTTATTAATAAACTAGCAGTAGGGCTAAGGCACTACTCTAACAGCATCGAGATACTAGACTCTTAGTATATGAAATGCAAAACCAGTGCTGTGGCGTTGAACTTGTAGGACCGAGGTGCTGGTCATCATACAAGAATGATCACCACATTAATAAAAAAAGATACATTAATAACATTTATGATAATTTACTCTATAAGTGATGTTGTACAAAAAAATAAGGCAAAATATTGATGTAGCGCTGTGACACTTCAACACAGTGCCGTAATGTTGGTCAAAATTTTGTCCTTTATATTAAAAGAGACTGTCCATATTCTAGTTATTCTAAAATAACTTTTGACTAGCACCATGGCACCAAATCATTAGCACACATGCGCTAGTCAACTAGTCAACTTGATCTTATCATTTCAATCCCATGTCACTGAAAGCACCACATCGCTAGCCATATGCATTGAGGCGCTAAGCCCTCAACTTTAACATATGAATTCCTGCCATTTGATGTCATGATGCTAATTAATCAATGCCAAGGTGTTATCTCAATAATGTAGAAGAGCTATCATTATAGCACCTTATGCTATATTTTCAGCACCAAAGCACTATTCCTCAGGACTACAAACTAATGTTCATCATGTGAACATCTTATAAAAGTATTTGTTTGCCATGCAAACATTATATAAATCTACTCCTTCACCAAGCGAACATCTTATAAGTTTATCCATTCTCCATGCAAACAACCCTATCCATTCGCCATGCCAACTTCTCTAATTTTGGCTTTCTTATGGATGTAAGCAGTCAATCCATTCGTTCACCATGTGAAGCCTACAAAATAGGCATTCCAAATGAAGGTAAGTGCAATCTGCTCAATCTCAATGCAAACATCCAATAAATCTATCTATTAACCATGCGAACACCTAAATATTCTGGCATTCCAAAGGGATGTAAGTCTAGTCTCATTCGTTCGCCTTGTGTTGACCTCATTTTTAGAATGAGCTCACAACCCCTCCATCTTAGACATAGGACTACTCTTAGACTTTAAGAGATCCTTAGTCTTAAGACACATCTAATGATTAAGTTAACACTCAACCTAGCCCTAGATACTTAGAAAAGTTAGCCATAGGAATAGGTCATGCCTCAGGGGTGTTAAGAAAAATTTGTCTACCCTATAGCTTGAACCAACTCCTCACTTCCTTCCTTCAAGTCAAATACAAATCAACTCCAAAATCATAATGAATTCAACTCCAAATCAAACCTTGAATCAATTTTAATGGATTTTCTCAAATCATGAATCAATTCCAAATAATCAGAACCCATGACTGAAATCCAAATTCAAATTTCAAAAATCTTTCCTATGCCCTTTTGATTATATCTTATGGACTTAGCTTAAATCAAATGCAAATCGATTCAAATTCAAGAAATTTCCTCATAACCCACTTATATTCTCATTTATATTCACATATATAAATGAAATATAAATTCAAATCAATCAAACCAAATCTAAAATTCAAATCCAAATCAAAAATCTTTTCTAAGTCTTTTAATTCCCTCTTAAGGACTTAGCCTAAAGTAAGTTTAAATCAATTCAAATTCAAGGAATTATCTCATAACCCACTTATATTCTCATTTATATTCCCATAGATAAATGAAATATAAATTCAAATCAATCAAACCAAATCCAAAATTCAAATCCAAATAAAAAATCTGTCCTAAGTGTTTTAATTCCCTCTCAATGACTTACCCCAAATTAAGTTCAAATCACTTTGAATTCAAGAAATTTACTCATAACCCATTATATTCTCACTTATATTCACAAATATAAATGATTTATAAATTCAAATATCCAAAACCAAATTCAAAACTCAAACTCAAATTCAACCAAAATCCAACCTAAGTCTTTCAAGTCAAATTCTTGAACTTAGCCAAATCAAACTCAAATCAAGCCAAACTCTTGATTTTTGTTCATGATTTAATCAATCCTTTAATCATGAATCTAAATATGAACATAAACTTCAATTATCAAACCAGAACTAAATTCAAAAATCAAACCCAAGTCAAACTCATGTTCACCCTTTGACTTGAAATTTTTAAATGAATCGAAACCCATTTGACTCCAAATATCTTACAAATGGATTTTTATTTCAATCATAAATCCATATGTGAGTTCAACCAAACTTGAATAAAGCCTTGATCAAGCCAGCTAAATCCAATTGGCTCACTTGACCCAAAGTGGCCAATTTAACCTACATGAACCAAAATTCAATTCAATCCAAATCAAAGTGAATTAAGCCAATCCAAACTTTTTGTCATGTTTGTTGATTATCATAGGTTAATCAATTGTCATGAATTGGTTCAAACCAAGTCAACCTAACCTGTTGACCAAGTCAACCCTTTAACCCGTATGAACCCAAACTAGCCAAATTGCAACCTAAACCAAATTGACTGTAATCAATAGCTCAAGTTCAGTCTAAATTGATTATTGAACTTGAGTAAAGCCTTAAATAAACCCAATTTGACTATTTGGCCAACTAGACCCAGCCAAGCCCAATTGACCATGAACCCAACTTAACCTAAAAGGTCAAATCAAGCCAAAATTAAACCAAATCAAAATTAATTGAAACGAAAACCTACAATATATTAAAAAATGATCAACTAAACCCAAACCAAGCTATGATTCAAGCCAATTTGGTCAATTGGCTCAAATCGATCAACTTAGCCCAAATTGAGCTAACAAATCAAATTGGTCAAAATTTAAATTAAATCCAAATTAAACTAAATTAGTTGAAACCAATTAAACCAATATACTATAAATAGTCATTTGAACTTGACCCACCTTTTGGTTTGACCCAATTTTACTAATTGGTCAACCTAACCAGTTTTGACCTGATTTGACCCAAATGGGTCAAATGAACCCAAATTAAACCAAATGAACTTCAAATAACATGAAATTTGGTCCAACTTACTTTTGACCCATTTCAAATCTACTCAAATCAAATTCACTATCAAATGATTACTTTGCTCTTGGGTCAAGGGCATCCTATGAGAAAAGACACTTTCTCAAGTGGTCTTTCCTCTTCCTTGGCCACGTGGCACTCATCCATTGGTTCACATAGGCACCAAGGACATTGATTTTTTGACCCAAGGACTCATTGGGATAGCCATGACTCATGGGGAGGTTAAATTACCTCACCTCACCTATTAGAACACTTAGCATGAAGGACACTTGGCATGAAGGACACTCAACCCCCCCCCCCCCCCCCCCCCCCCCCCTGCTAACTAGATACCCATTTGTCCTTCATGGAATCCACTTTCCATGTCTTAGCCAACCATAGAAGCCACCTAAAATGATTTTCTTCCATGCACAACCACCCTAAGCTAAATGACATGAGTTTGGAGCCAAAATTTTAAATAAAAGGTTCATTTTCATTCACACTTGATTTTAAGGCTTTAGAGGCAGAAGTAAACCCTCATTCCTCTCATTCTCCTCCTCCTAGATCTCCCAAACCCATTAGCAATTACCCCCACTTTATTTTGGAGAGAAACACTACAAAACTAAGTGGATTTTAGTAAGGAAATGATGATCACTGGAAGACACTTTGTTTGGACATGTAAGAGAAGATCCAAGCTCAGTCCAAGGCTTCTTCCCTCACTCAACAGTGCACTTGAGTCAACACTATTGCCGAAAATCATCACCGTTGAGGTAATCTTCAAAAATATTAGTCGAACTTAGAATCCCTCATTTTGTGATGGTTTTTATATGATTTTTAGAAATCTTCCCTAGATAATCTAGCATTTTTACTTTAAATCATCCCAATTAAAAAATAGAATTTTTCTGGTGTAAATTGACATGAAAATGAGTCAATTTGGATAAGATTTCACTTAGAATGCTTCTTTTTTTTCAAAAAATCCCTCAGATTTCAACATTCACTACTGGTGAGCTATAGCCGCCATTTGATCTCATAGTTTGTAGGATCATACGGCTCAAATTGCTCATGGATCATGCGATCTAGGGTTTCAGATTAACTGATGCATTCCTTACCGTCTGATTGCACGGTTCACACAATCAGATGGCTCAGATCATGCGTTGATCATGAGATCATGGCCTCTGGATCGCATGATCTGATCCGACCGTCGACGGCGATCGACCATCCGAGTGAACCACGCTCGCCACCGCACGGTCTTCGCCAAATGGCTGACGCGGCATCACACATGAATCTCGTGATGTTGCATGGCGGGCACATGCCACATAGCACCACGCATCTATTCACGTGAATGGTGCGTGCCACGCTAGCACCGCGCATTTTCTGATTTAAAAAATTAATTTAAATCACTTGTATCTTCAATAATTCATAGAAAATAACTACTTAACCAAAAATTGAAAACAAGGGCTCGTTTGATTAATTTTCTGAGAGGAATCCAATAAACCCAAAATCCTCAAATTTCACTAAATATTTTTAGCTTAATTTGAATTTTAGTAAAAAAACTAAAATTTTTAATTAAACCAATAGTACATGTCAGGTTAAGTTGAAACTTTCAAAGATTAAAATTGATGTGAAAATACACCTACCATAAAACTTTCAAATCAAAATGACATTTGGATTAAAAGATATTAAATTTTGAGTGCTAAATGATTTATTTTAATAAAATAAATTAGCAGAATTCATAAAAATTACTTAAATAAATTGAAAGTTCCCAAATTCATAACGAGTTGTAGAAAAATCCAAAAAATACAAACTGAGATTTATTTTAAAGATAATTTAGGGGTGAATCCAATAAAATTATTTTTAATTGAATTTGAGTGGTATATTTTTCTTAATTATAGTTTATTTAAAAAATTAATAACCCTAATTACTCTCTAATTACTTCAGTAATTAATTCCAAACTTCTCAGGAATGTTTAGTGAGATGACTTCTGCCTCCCCTAATGTTCTAGGAATTTATTAATGAGCTAATCAGGGAAATTAATTAATGAACCCCTAATAACTCTCTTAATTTAATTAAGTTTAATTAAGCATGCAAACAGTGGTTTAATTCTTTTGTTAATATAATTAAACATTGTTTAAGTGACTAGGTGGTTTATGGAATGATTTTGAGATATTTTCCTTAAGCTATTCCCTAAACCCCCTTTCTTCCTTAAATCTAAATTTAATTAAGGGTTAATCCACTAATGACCTACTTAATTAACTTGATAAAATTTTCAAAACATTCTTGAAACTTAAACACCTAAACTAATCCTTCTTGGGTAGATGCTTAGGTGTTCAATAACTAATGTAACTTAAGGAAATCATACCTAGCTCATATGTGTGGGAAGGGTTATGAAAGTACTTAAATTAAAGCGTTTAGCTTAATTAATAATTAATTGTGAGCCAATTGCATTAGGTATCTTTCTTTTCTAGGATGCATTGTTGATTTAAATTCCTTGTGATTTTATGTGATACATTAGCTCATAATTATTTGATTAAATATGTTAAAGTGGTATAGGTAAGGGGTAATTAATGAACTTAATCTACACCTTAACCTAACCAAAGCATAAAATTAATCTAATGACATAAAAATAAACCAAGATAATACACACATGTGGGAATGGGTAAGAACTAGAAAACCTTCTCACACTTTTCTAATTCAAATCAAACTCAAAATAAAATGAAAGTCACTTCAAACAACTTTTGATTCTCTTTAAATGATCTTACTTCATAAGATTATCTTTAGGAATTAATCAGGGTGAGTGAAATTACAAGCTTACATCACTTTATTTATTTCCTAACATGCTAAATATGTATTTCATTTAAATTTCATGTATCCATTATTTTCAAAAATCAAAATGAAAGTGAAATGTTTCTTTTATGTCAAATTACATATTTTGGCTAAAGTAAAAATATGAATGGCTATTATCACTATTAAATTTAAAACAATTTTCAAAATCTATAAATCAAATATCCAAAATTAAAAGTGTGCTACTTATGGTTAGTTATGAGCTTGCATGTGGATATAAGTATGAATACATGCATAGTGTAGTCTCTCTCCTCTTTTCTTTTAGTATGGTTTTGAATAAGAATTGGCAAAGTACATAGTTCATTTGAAAAGAACATAACACTTGCCTAATTCCCTTTCTATTCATTCTTATAGTATTACTTAAGAAGGACATCTACATTTGCATAAATAAATTGCATAAACAAAATAAATCAGCTAACACAAACTTTTTTGCATCTTTCTTTTCTCTTCATTTCTTTTTGTACATGCACATATATTTAAGAAAACTGGATATTAATCTTGACAATCCCAGGGTTGCGAGGCTTTAAGTAGCCCTAAGTAGGTCTTGTACCTTACACCCCTGGTTAGCAATGGCGCCATACTCACTTTTTCCTTTTATACTTGTAAATGTGCATATGAAAAATGGATAAAAGAGTCACCCTCTTCTACTTAACAAATGAACATAAACGTTTTGCATGATTCTCTTTCCATGCATTTTTTTTTTATACATGAACATGTATTTAAGAAAAGTGGTATATTAGTCTGGACAACTCCGGGGTTACTAGGCTTTAAGTAGCATTAAGTAGGTCTTGTACCTTACACTGCTGTACTCACTTATGTCTTTTATACCTATAAATGTGCATATGAAAAATGGGTAAAAGAATCAATCTCTTCTACTTGACAAATTCATGCATACATGAAACATTCCAAATTTCCTTAAGCAACCTCTCTTAGAATTTATTATTAAAGTGTGTTAAATACTTCCATCGCATGTATAGATAAGCTTAGGATTCATTCATGTGCATGATACACATGTGGGAAAGAAATAAAATATTGTGTGTTTTGTGATAGTAATTCACTTTACTTAATCTTAAAATGGCTTTCTTTTTGAATAAGTTTATTTAGAGAAAATATAAACTTAGTATTAATTAAAATATATACTAAAATAATCACTAAACAAAAATCATTAATGAATTTATCATAGAAATCACTTAAGGTAGGGAGGAAAGAGAAGTTCTCTTCTCTTTTCTTTTCTTTACAACATTTAGTAATTATGTAGGTTCATTCAAACCAAATCAAATCATCAAATAAAATTAACCTATATCAACTAAAAAACTTAAATGTGACCAACCTTTCACACTTAGAAAATCATAACCTTAAAGCCTAGCTAAGCATACCACATGAACTTTTCATGGCACACATATTAGGCTAAGTCACCACTTCTAGTCCTATGTTAGGGTGATGCATGGTTTAATGTTTGCTTTTATTTTGTGATGTGATATTTTAGTCTGGATGTTAGGGTGTATGTGCACAGAATGAATGGTAGGATGATTTAGTCTAATCATTGTCTTCTACACGGGATTGTGCTTAAGGGGTGTTGTAATCAAAATATAACTACTTTTGCTGTTCAAGTTGCTATAACCTTAAGAATAATCCTAAATAGGCCAGGTGGACTTGATTACCCATGTGTGGGGTGCTAAGTCCAATTTGTTTATATACATGCTTAGGAATGTGTGGATTGTTTAGCTATTCTCTATTTTACAGGTTTTAATTAAATTTACTTTTCCATTTTCATGTAATTTTTGTAATTAGAATTTTGAAATGATTGTTATGGGGATTAGGATGAGCATTGGTTATAAGGCCATGCCTTATATACCATGTGAAGCCCTTGGAGTATCCAAATTTCAACCATCCAAAGAAAGAACAAAAAGAAGAAAAAAAGAAAGAAAAAAAGAAGAAAGATGAAGATGAAGAATGAAGACCCTCATAACATGAATTCCTTGCTTAATTGTAATTAATTCATTTGTAATCCAGGTTGTGGAAGGGTAGAGATAGGTTACCCAATTTGTTTTCAAATTTGTGCGGCAGTGACCACACTTGGCCTTATAAAATGTTTGATGTTTTGTTTAGCTTGTGCATTAGAAATGGCATATTTTCCTAGGTTTTTCCTTGCTTTGATGTATGGCCTTGATGTCGATTAGGCGTTTAGGGAAAAATAAATCTTATACCAAATTAATCAATTCAAAATTTAAAATAAATAACTCATAACCTCATTTAAAGCCTAAGTTAAAATCAAGATAAAAGAATTAGTAACCCCTTAGCTCGTTGAGTATTTCTTTTATAACATTATACATAAAGGCATCTAGTTTCACTCTTGATTGGAGGGCTTCCACCTTTACCAACACCACCAGTTCAGCAAGACATGGAGATGGTGGTAGTTATTGCAGTGGGACCAGATGATAGCCCAGTTGCACCGATGATAGTAGAACCTCTTAGTAGTTTCACCCCTTTTAGAGCCAGTGACAGTCAAGAGCATGTCTCATCTACTGAGTACAATCCTCATAGGATTGATTCTCCAGTATTAGGGCAGATCCGGTGCCTCTCATTACATGACAATGATCACACCAGCCAACCAAAATCATTTGTGCTCATTCAGATTGATCATTCTCTTGAGAAGATAATGGCACATTATCTTGTAGAAAAAAAAGGAAATTTTGGGATATGAATGGTTTAATGAGGAGAATATTAACTTTGATCCCAATGAAGATGATTTGTTGGAAGGCTCAGCTGGGGTTTGCATGGTGGATACCAGGAGATCCCTCCTCACAGAGCAACAGACTATGGAAGGTGTTGAGCCTGAGCAGGAAGACACAACCCACTCGACCCAACACCCCTTAACATAGATCAAATAGAAGGATAAAAAGATTGAATGGATGGAGAAGAGGCTTGAGGATCTGTTAGCAGCTATCTTAGCATTACAGAACTAAGCCCTTGTCGTTCATCTTACCACAGTTAAGACTAGTCACCCAGAGTTGGTGCATGTCTTGGACCCAACCAAGACTTTACCTCTAGTAGAGCAAGGTAACATCAGTATGTATAAGAAGGTAGTGGATAGTACCTCTATATAGGAAAAAGATATCAAGTCTATGGTTGAGCAACAAGTGAAGGAAGCATTGGCTCAAGCCCAAGGAGGATCATCAGTTCTAAAGGGTTGACCCTACCTAGAGGAATTTGATGCAATCCAATATCCCAAGGGTTTTGTACCACCTTCCTTCAAGAGTTTTGATGGTAGTAGAAACCCAAGGCAGCATATTGCACACTTCAGGGCCAATTGTTACAATGCTGATAGCAGTGACACTTTACTATTCTGCCTCTTCGTTAGTAGTCTAGCAGGGATAGCTTTTGGTTGGTATACTGAACTTCCCAATAGTTTAATAAAGACATTTACCTAGTTGGAGCAACTCTTTATCAAGAGGTTTGTTAGAGCTCAGCAAAGGGTTACTATTGGCCATCTCATTGTAGCACAATAATAGTTGAGTCCTTCATTGACTATATTCTCACATGGTGTAACTTGAGTATGAAATGCTAGTCATAGTTGTCTGAACAACATGTCATTGAGTTTCTTCTCAAGAATATCCATGGCCCAATCGCTTTCATGCTTAAGGGCTTCACTATCAAAACATTTGAGAAATTAATCAATAAGGTGACTCGTCGACAAGGAGAGGCCAAACAGTTGCCTTTTCATGACCAGTTGCTCAAAGCAAAGCCACAAAAGGTCTATAAAAAGATGTCGAGAACATTGACAGTGGTAGATAAGGGGAAGCAACCAACTAGAGACTAATTCGAGAAATCATGACCACAACAGCCTTCACTTTTACCTCATTTACCACCACCGAAGTAACTCTGCCAGCCTTCACAGTAGCCTCCATGGCCAGCACCACCGCCTCCTCAACCACATCATCATCAGCAGCAGTACACATACCCACCGCCAGGTAGCTACCATCCAGTTACTCTTATGGATAAACTAAATAAACCATATTCATTTAAGGGAGGTAGTTAGGAAAATCTTTAAGAATTTCTTAAATAAACCTGACTTTCAACTACCCGAACCAAGAAGGCTGGAGGAAGTGGGCAAAAGCAATGATCCTAACTTTTACCCCTACCACCACATGCTAGATCATGTTTTGGAGGATTGCTTTACAGTCAAGGACTGGCTTGAGCATAATTTCAAGACAAGTGCTATAGTTATCCCGAAGGAACATCTTGTGAAACAACCATCCAGTTCCATTAGGGTAATCCTTGGGGATGAGTTTGATCCTTCTTAAACTAAAGAAGGTTGGGATATCTCCTTATCGAAAACCTCTAAAAAGATTATTCAGAAGATCAAGAAACTTTCCTTCTAGGTACCAGAGTTAGCTCAAAACTCCAACATCAAAGAAGGTTTACAATTTCCTAGTGCTAACTTAGGGAAAGGGGGAGCTCAGCAGCAACAACAGCATGTGTTAGCCCGGGATAGCCCAGTAGCGCAACCACCGACCAAGTCCACTGTTGCATCTACCACATTACCAGCTACCACTATTTCAACTAGTTCTTCTTCTGCTAGTAGAAATCTTGTATTGACGATGAGGGCACTTCAGATTAATAAAGCTAGTTTTAATTATATCTATGTCACTTCAGATGGGTTGTCTAAATCTATTCCAAATGATAAATCTTCAAGTTTAAATAACAATTATAATAATTTTGATCTTCCTTTTTCTGATTTAGAGTTGCATTTTCCTACTTTGAATACTATAGGTTCGCCTCTTAAGATAGACTTGGAATCATCTAATTCTAAGGGTTTCATAGGAGAAGCTATAGGTAAGCCTGATGTGCAAGTAGAACCTTTTATTACCATAAATTATTGGTTCAAAAGATCAAGAATCCCTTCAATAAGATGCTCCACTTTGTGGAGGATCAGCCCAAGGTGGACTACAATGTCCTCTCTCATCTAAGAAAGTTATCATCTAAGCTAAGCATATATGATGCCCTTGTCTTATCCAAAGAGATAAGGGAATCATTAATTAAGGCTCTCCTTGATCCTGAGATATGCTTAGCACAACTAATTGCTATTGGTGAGGAGGCACATTATTCCAGAGAAGCTCAGGGAATCACTTTCATAGATGAAGACCTTCTACTGGGGGACATGGAGCACAACCGTCCCCTCTACATTACAATTTACATGGGCAGATTTAGACTTATCGGAGTTCTCATTGATTTAGGTTCATCAGTGAACATTATGAGTATAAAGACCCTTGCCTATTTGAAGATTGATGTCTCCACACTCTGAGGAGATTGTATGATGCTGAGATGATTCAATGAACAAGTCGAGCGGGCTTTAATTTCTATAGTGTTACCTTTGGAGATAGGTGACTGGAAGACTGAAGCCAAGTTTTATGTAATTGATTCAAATACTTTGTTTAGTGCTTTGCTCGACAGGCCTTGGATACATAAGAATAAGATAATTCCATCCTCCCTCCATCAGTGCATCAAGTTCAGGAAGCATGGGATTGAGTATTGTGTCAAAGGAGATGAAAAGCCATTTTTAGTTAGAGAAGTTGAGATATATGAGGATGCAACCTACTATCTTCCTCAAAACACCCTTTATCATGAACTTGGACAAAACTCAAATTCAAAAGAAAATTAAAATGAAGGAAAAGAAAAAGAAAAGGCAAATGAAAAAGAAAAGAAAAAGGAAAAATCCAAGTGAACAAGAAAGGAGAATTAAAGAAGAAACAGATCCACATATCACATTCCACGCACATCTCATTCCATCATATAGACATGTGGGTAGAATAACTCAACCTCCACCATGCAAGGGTAGAGGCAGATACAGAGGCTATTCCAGAGTTGGAAGATCCTCTGGCTAGCCATCAGCTAATAAAGGTTATGTTCCAGTTCATAGGAGTACCCCTATTATTCACATAGACTTAGAATTTTGTTCAAAGGATGAGTTTAATGTGATTAACATATCAGCCAACCCCTCTCAATGGGTTTCATTGGAGGTGACTTTTGATCCAGACAGGGATGAAGACCAGGCTTCCAAATAAAGCAAAATATTCGAATTAGGTTTACGTGTTACTATTAGATAGCAGCTGGGAACCATAGCTCTAACCTCACTTTGATCTCAAAAAATTAAAGGTTTAGCTATTAAGGAAGCCCCTAAGTATTCGAGTGATGAGAAGCTGAATAGATTTCTTTTGGGATCATCATCCTCAAATCCTGAAGTTGATGTAGAACCTGCAAGGATACATTTAAAGAATTAATGGAATTACCATTTGACTTTTACTCGCCTTGTGTTCATAATCTTATACAGAAAGGTTTGGTTCCTCACACATGGTCCAAGCATAGGTCAGAGTACTTTGAAAAGTTGTGGAACAAAAAAGGTAGGGAAGGAGAATTAGAAGGAGGACTAGTATTCGGTATAATAGGTTTAGTCGATGATAATGATTACTGCTTAGTTGTTACAAATCATTTGGAGTCTGATAGGTTCTTTTCACACAACACCAACTCTTATGAGAATGTGTGTTTAGAAACCTCAGTTGATCCAGATTATCTACCAATCTATGGTGCACCTCCATGAAAAGGAGATCCATTCAACAATTAACAAACTTAAAGAAATCAACCTTGTGATAGAAGAAAATCCACGCCTGACATTCAATAATTTATTGCTGAATGAAGAAGAAAGTAATGGCTTAGTTAGGCTATTGAATGAGCTTAAAGACTAGTTTACATGGAGTTATATAGAGATGTCTGGATTATCTCCCGATATAGTAGTCCATAAACTAGTAATAGATCCTAGTGCTAACCCTATCAAACAAGCTCCTACACACATGCGATTAGAAATTGAAGAACATGTCATTTCTAAAGTCAAGAAACTAATCGATGCTGGTTTCATCAGGAAAGAAAAATATCCTATCTGGTTAGCCAGTGTCGTACTATTTAAGAAGAAGAATGACAAAATTTACATATGCGTCAATTTCAGGGACTTAAATAAGGCATGTCCTAAGGATGAGTTTCCTCTTCCTATACCAGAATTAATGGTGGACATCGCCTCATCTCATATAGTTTTTTTTCTTTATGGATGGGTCATCTGGTTATAACCAAATCAAGATGGCCCCTGAGGATGAAAGAAACATTGCCTATCAAACCCTAATTGGAATCTATTGTTATAGGTTCATGCCTTTCGGCCTTAAGAATGCTAGTACTACATACCAACGGGCCATGACTAAGATCTTCAACGAACTCATTCATCATCAGGTTGAGTGCTATGTTGATGATCTAGTAGTCAAGCGTAGAGAAAAGGAAGACTATCTCTTTGACTTGATAGTAATTTTCAAATGGTTAAGACAATATAACCTTAAAATGAATCTCCTGAAGTGTGCATTCGGAGTAGCTTTGGAGAAATTTCTTCGGTTTTTTGTTCAACATCGAGGAATAGAAATAGATCTAGAAAAGATTAATGCAATCTTAAAAATGCCACTTCCTAAGAGTTTACTCAACTCAGGTCTTTCCAAGGATGGATGGCATATCTAAGATGCTTTATTTCTAACCTATCAGGGAGATGCAAGCCATTCTAAGCACTTGTCAAAAAGGATGCCAAGGTCAAGTGGGATGATAAGTGCCAGCATGCCTTTGAAGATATCAAGCAGTATTTGGTGAAGCTGCTAGTTCTAACAGCCCCTATCCTGGGTAGGTCCCTCATTCCCTACAGTACTGAATTGGATGACTTCCTCAGTGCTCTGTTGGCCCAAGCCAATGACAAAGGGAAAGAGAGTGCTCTCTATTACCTCAACCATCATTTGATTCCTACTGAAGAGAACTACCCACTTATTGAGCAGCATTGCCTAGCTTTAATCTTCGTATCCTAAAAGTTATGACACTATATGCTTTCTCATAAAGTGAACTTGATTTTCAGAACCAACCCACTGTAGTATCTAATGACATGACCAACGTTATCCAGATGTTTGGCATGATGGTCCATGATTCTCTCATAGTTTGATATTACATTATTATCCCTCTGTGCAATAAAATGTCTAACACTAGCATATTTCTTAGCAGCACACCCACTACCTGCTGACTCCCTGCTTAGTGATGATCTCCCTGATGAACAAATCATGAACTTAGGAGAGCTTGATAACCGTCAATGGGAGATATATTTTGATGGTGCAGCTTCTTTTCATTAAAAGGAAGCACCACGATCTGCTCTTCCTAGAAAGGCAGGGGTAGGATTAGTTCTCATAACTCCAGGCCGTGATGTGATGAGGTTCTCATACTATCTTTCCAACTGCTGCCCCAACAACGAAGTCGAGTATCAGGCTTTGATTACTGGTATGGAGTTTGCTATCACAGTGTGTGTCAAGAGCATCAACATCTTTGGGGATTCTTAGTTGGTCATCAATTAGATTATCGGGTCCTACAAGGTTGTCAAACCCATGCTTCATCATTACCACATATTTACCTTGAAGTTGTTCACCCAAATCCCTGAAGTCACCATCTATAAGGTTCCTCGAGCAGAGAACCCAGTAGCAGATACTTTGGCCAAATTTGCCAAAGAATTGGCATGTCTAGAAAATGATTCCATTCCAATAAGGGTCCAAAATAGACAAGTCATATCCTTTATTGATGCTGAAGTCACCAAGAGACTTTCTCTTTAAGGGAGGTTGTCAGTGCCTATAAGGATAGGAGCTAGATTGGTGGCAACTGCTCATAGCCTATTTGAACACCGGCAAACTACCTCGAGAAAAGTCATAAGCCAATCAGGTAAAATAGAGAGCTCTCTCCTACTCTCACATTGATGGAACCTTGTATCGACAGTCCTTTGATCCAGTGTGGTTACGTTGTTTAAATAAACACAAAGCCCATGGAATTGTAACTGAGGTAATTCAGGTATATGTGGAGCTCACCAATCCAGTCTGAAGATGAAGATGAAGATCAAGAGGCTAGGATACTATTTGCTTTTGATGATTATAGAATCCATGGATGTAGCTAGGAGATGCCATTAGTGTTAGGTACTCTGTGTGTTCTTACATCAACCACCCAACATTCTACACCCTACACTGGCCTCATGGCCATTCGAGTGTTGAATGCATTGACATTGGGTCTTATCGATCCTTCTTCAAGGGTCGCCGGTTCATCTTAACTGCCACCGACTAATTTTCCAAGTGGGCAGAGGCAATCCCACTCAAAGAGGTCATCTCAGCATGTACTTCAATTTTTCAGTAACCATATCGTATATAGGTTTAGGGTTCCTCGACGAATTATATCTGATAATGGTATTGAATTCAAAAGCACCAAGATCAATATCTTTGTTAGAAGACACGGTATAGATTGAAGATACTCCACCATCTACTATCCCAGAGCAAATGGATTACCAAAAGCATTCAATAAAACTCTCATCTAAATACTAAAGAAGACTCTTGATGATAATAAGCGGTAGTGGAATGAGCCATTGGTTGAAGCCTTGCGGGCCTACTACACCACATACCAAACTCCAACTCAATCTAGCCCCTTTTCCTTAGTGTATGGGTCCGAAGTCATTCTACCTTTAGAAGTTCAACTCCCGTCACCAAGGATAGCATTGGGTAGCAAAATCACTATAGGGTAGAATGCAAAGTTATGGTTAGAAGAGCTTGAAGGTCTAGAGGAGAGTCGCCTATGGGTGTGTTAGAATCTCGAGTTTTATAAAGCCAAAATGATTCAAGCTCACAATAGGCTAATCCACCTTAGGTCTTTCTAAGTGGGAGAACTTGTGTTAGTTTTAAGAAGACCAATTGTTGCCCATCAAAAGATGGGAGGCAAGTTTGAACTCACTTGGGAAGGCCCTTATGTCATAGAGAAAGCCTACCAAAGAGGATCTTATCAGCTAATTGATTATAAAGAGGAACACCCGATGCTTCCAATGAATGGGCTTTATTTGAAGAAATATTATCCATAAAAATAATGTTTCAAAACAATTCTATCAATCAACAAAACTTTCATTCCAATTCATCAAAATCTTCTCTTCGTTCCAAGCATTGTTTGCTTGCCTTGTGAATCTACCATGACGTGTTTAGGGTAGGTGTGAGAGTCCCCTAGTTGCATCTTATCCTTCTATAATGACACAAACACAATCAATCACAATCTCCCGATTCTATTAGAATAGGTCCGAGAAAACCCAAGAGGCATCCTATTTTGATTAGCACAACTGAGTTAGGTGCAAGAGAACCCGAGTGACATCCTTTCTTAGTGGGAATTCCTGGTTGCCACCCGTGGCACCATTTCATCAAATTCCCCAAGCGTGTTTAAAGTAGTTGTAAGATAACCCAAGAGGCATTTTATCCTCTTTAACATAAACACAAGAACAAATACACATATTCTACCTCAGGAAATTTTGATGTGGGAGCAAACCCCTTATGGCACTCACACATTAGCTGCTCTAGCTCATGTTTACATGCTACCTTGCTAGTATGTCACCTTAGTGGTCAATTTTGAAGGATGTGAGTTCCTGTGCTTTCTTCATAACTTTATCATTGCAATTCAATAAGCGCCTTATTAATTTGGTAGACTTCACTACCCAGCTAGTAAGCTACCTCATGTTGATTTTATTTAAGAAGATGTGAGTCCTTGAGCTTTCTTCTCAAATTAATCATCATTAGATCTATCTATATCTACAACTCGTATATCAAAATCAATTGGTATAGGGCCATGTATTACTCTATCATCTTTCTCATGAGTAGTTGAAGCCTGATTCCATCATTTCCTACTACCTTTCTAGTCACCTGATGCTCTTCTATAAGCATTAGCCACATGTAGTTGGACTAGTCTAGTCTTTCATAGTTTATGATTATATATATGAAAGCTTAGCTCCAAAAAGAAAGAAAATGTGTGGCAGATCCATATCAGCCATAAATGATTGACTCTTGTATGAGTCTCCTACAAACTTATATAGAAACTTGAATGGGTTCCCAAGCAAATCTTAAAGGTCCATGTTGTAGTGGATGTCGCTAAATAGATTGCTAGTGGAAGTACTCTGAGAGAATGAGTATCCAATATTAGTTGTATTCTATATATAAATGTGGGTTGAGTGAACCCAGACTGTCTCGCAACCATATTTGGGTTGTAACCCTCTAGGATCATAGATTCATGGCAAAGATAGTAGGGCTTGGTGGTTCTGATAAAACCAAAGGAGTGCCACTATCAATAAGAGATTTTGTTAACCTTTATTCCATACTTTGAACAAATAAACTATACAAGGATGATCTAAAATCAATCTATCATGCACATTAGGGAAAACATGAAGGTCCATATCTGATCTCTATCTATAAAGACTATAAATCTCTTCAGCTGCATAATCAAGAGAAAATTTTGCTCTCTAAAATAGGATGGTATCTCAGGATAACTAAAGGCTTCTGAAATATGAGTGTGAATTTATTCATGTAGATAGTACTAAGGAGCATCAATATCATAGCATCATGAATTAGTCATAATACTCACCCTGCTTAGTCCATCATATAAATAGCCTAGTGTTATAGGTTTTAATTCTACCCTTTCACCACGAGTGAGTAGGGTGGCCCTCAGTAAGGTAGAAGGCCAAACTAGTCTATTATGTCCCAAAAACATGAAGTAAAATAGCCAAGTGGGAATGAAAGCCACCAAAGATAGTTCATCATTGATATTTCATGCTAATAATCAGTGAGAATTGGATCTTGCAGACTTCATAAGGCCCACCTCATATGAGAATGATTTTGGTGATAATAAGCACATGTTCAAATGATGCTAATCATATTAAATTCACGTGTGCAAGAAAATTCTTCTACTTCAGATTTTTTATTCAATTCAAAATGCTAAAGTAGTTGGACTTGAACTAATTGAGAATTTTTTACGAATTACTATATTAAGACAAATTAAAAGCTCAATGAAATAAAATAAATCATTTATTCATTACAAAACCTTTTAAAAGCTCTCTCCTATCCTATCTCTCATCCTAAACCATTTTGGCAAAATTTATTCATGATTATTTGCAAAATATTTTTTGTGATAGCTATTCAAATAATTTTCAACATTATTCCATATTTTTCTAAATTAAAATTCATTTATTTGAATCTTTAATTTAAATTATTTTGAATTCAAATTGAATATTCTCTTATTTACATGTGCGAATTTGAACCTAGCTCTTTATGGAATGGCTGGGGTTGACCATTTTCTTCTTTAGTTAAGGTAATTTGAATTGATTTAAATATATTTTACTTTATTTAAATTCAATTAAAACAAGCTAAGCCATGGAATTATCCTTTTTTTCCTTTTGTAAATGTTTATTTTTGAAAACCAACAATGGCCAACCATATAATTCAATTCAAATCATTCACATGATGATTATGAATTTATAAAATTCTAAAATTTTATTCATCATCATTAAATTTGAATTGAATGCATTAAAATAGATCTAATCTATTTTTGGTAACTAGCTTGGCCGAATTTTTTTTATTTCCCTTCAATTTTATTTAATATTCTTTTTTATCATAACTTACCCTCTTTCCTTTAAACAAGATTAATTTATTGAATATTCTATGATATTGCATTTAATTCTGATGGTGTAGGTGTGATTATAGATAAAAGTTTGAAGGATAATGTTATAAGTATTAATAGATGTGGAGATAGAATTATATCTTTAAAGATTATTTTTGATTCTAAGATTATCAATGTTATAAGTGTCTATGCTCCTCAAGTAGGTTTGGAGGTAAGCTCAAAAAAAAATTTTTAGAATGAATTAGAGAGATTAATTCAAAAGATACCTCTTGAAGAAAAAGTATTTATTAGGGGAGATTTAAATGGACATGTTGGTAGAGTGGTAGAAGATTTTAAAAGTATTCATGGTGGTTATGGATTTGGAGTGACTAATGAAGAAGGTAAGACTATATTAGATTTTTCTTTAACTTATGATTTTGTAGTGGCTAACACTTTATTTGAGAAAAGAGATGAACATATTATTACTTATAAAAATGTATCTAGTAAAATACAGATTGATTATTTTTTGATAAGAAAAATAGATCGTTTAGATTGTAAAGATTGTAAGGTCATTCCAAGTGAAAATTTAAGTACCCAACATTGGCTATTAGTTTTAGATTTTAAGATGAAAGGTTGCAAGAGAAAAAATAAAATAAATTATTATCCTAAGATTAGATGGAAACACTAAAAGAACACAAATAAAAATATTTTTAAGAGCAAGCTATAAGAAAAAGAATTTGGGATGTTCATAAGGAAACTAATGTTATGTGGGAAAAAATATCAAGTAAAATTAAGCAAGTTGCTAAAGATGTGCTAGGAGAATCAAAAGGAAAAGCTTCTTTTAATAACAATAGTGGTGGTGGAGTCAGAGTGTGCAAAAAAAGATAAGAAATAAGAAGCATTATTATAAAATTTAGTTTAGATGTAAAAACGTAGAGAATTGGGAAAGATATAAAGTGGCTTGTAGAGATTCTAAGAAATCAATATATGATGCAAAAAATTTATCTTTTAGTGATTTATATAATAGATTAGATACCAAAGAAGGTAAAAGATGTATGCATAAGTTACCCAACCAAAGAGATAGGAGAAGTAAATACATAATTCAAGTGAGGTGTATTATGGATGAAAATAATCAAGTGCTTTTTTAAAAAAAGGATATTGAAAATAGGTGGATGAGATATTTTGATAAATATTTCAATGAAGGATCTAAAAGTACAATTGATTTTAGCAACCTTAATACCCTAAACAAAAATAGAGAATTTCATTTTTATCATCGTATTAGTAAATCTGAAGTTAGTGAAGCTTTAAAGAAAATGAAATGGGGTAAAGCAGTAGGACCAGATAATATTCTAATAGAAGTGTGGAAATGTTTAGGAGATCAAGGAATTTCTTGGCTTACAAATCTTTTTAACTTTATTTTAAAGAGTAAAGATGTTAGATGAGTGGAGAAAGAGTTTGTTGGTTTTGATATTTAAGAATAAAGGTGATGCACAAGAGTGTGTAAATTATAGAAGAATTAAGTTAATGTGCCATACATTAAAATTATGGGAGAGAGTAATTAAGCATAGGTTATGATGTGATACATAAATTTCTCACAATCAGTTTGGTTTCATGCGAGGTAGATCTACTATGGATACGATACATTTGTTAAGAGGTTTCATGGAGAAGCATAGAGAAAGTAAGGAGGATTTACATATGATATTTATTGATTTAGTGAAAGATTATGATAAAGCCTCAAGAGATGTTCTTTGGAGAGTTCTAGAATAGAAAGGAGTTAATATTGGTTATATTCAAGTCATTAAAGATATGTATACTAGAGTTGTTACTTGTGTCCAGACACAAGGAGGATTGACAAAATATTTCCCTATTTCAGTTGGATTACATCAGGGAACAGCATTAAGCCCTTATCTTTTCACTTTAGTTATGGATATTCTTACGAGGCATTTACAAGAAGATGTACCTTAGTGTATGCTTTTTGCTTATGAAATTCTTCTTATTGATAAGACTAGAGAGGGAGTCCAATAGAAACTTGAATTATGGAGGTCAACTTTAGAGTCTAAAGGTTTTCATTTAAGTAGATCTAAAACTAAATATATGGAGTATAATTTTAGTTACAGAAGTTCTAGTTATAGTGTTGTGACTTTAGGTGAACAAGTCATTAATAAGAGTGAGCGATTCATATATTTAGGTTCTATTGTTCAAAATAGATGGAGATGTTATTATGTTGGATTAAGTTTGAAGTGGAGGAAAGCATACATTATGTGATAGAAAAGTTTCACTTAAACTTAAGGAAAATTTTATATGATGGTGGTAAATGACTTATGTGCGAGAATGTTGGCCAATAAAGAGAAGCATAAGACTAAGTTAAGTGTTTCAAAGATGAGGATGCTTAGGTGGATGAGTGGCTTTACTCTTAGAGATAGAATGTGAAATGAGTATGTTCAGGAAAATGTTGGAGTAGCTCCAGTGGTAGATAAGATTAGGGAGAGTCGTCTTAGATGGTTTGGCCACATAAAGCATCGGCCGCCCGATGACCTGATTAGAAGAGTAGATGAATTAGATTTGCCTTATGTTAAGAAAGGTAGAGGTAGACCTAAAAAGACTTGGTTAGGATGTATAAAAAATGATCTTAGTATACTTGAACTGAATGAGAATTTGACACATAATAGGACACAATGGAGACAAAGGATTCATGTAGCCGACCCCACCTAGTGGGATTAAGGCTTGTTGTTGTTGTTGTTGTTGAATCCCATCTTGGAAACCTTCTTGGTTGACCCATCACATGCTTAATCCAATTAATTAAAATTTAAATTAATGCATTTTATTTAAGCTAACTAATAGTGTCATGATATATTTGATAATAATTCAAACTCTCTTAATCTTTTCGTTCTCTTGGCCAACCATCATGTTCATGAACTTCATAATTACAATGGAGTTATTATCACGAGATGAGTTGATTCAAATTGAATCTCTCTCCAACTTAATTTTCCCTCCATATCTTCGTGGTCGATTCCTTCATCATGCTAAATGAAATTAATTTTGATTGATTCAAATTGAACTCTCTTACCAAATTAATTTTCCCACTTGGACAAACTTCTTATCATGCAATTTGAAATTCAAATTGGTTGATTCAAATAAAACCTTCTTCCCCAATTGAATTTCCCTATTTTTTACCTTGCTTGAATTTCCTCATGCAATTTGATTTTTATTTTAATTGTCTTGAGTTAAATTAATTCCTAAAGTTTTTTCCCTCTTGTTCTTTCTCCTTGGTTGACCCTCTTATCTCCATATTCTATTTATAGCATTCTTAATACTAGGTTCATTTCTCTTAGACTTTTCTCCTCACTTGGTAGAACTCTTGCAAAAGTTTCCTAACGATTTCTCTTAGTGATCAAGTGTTAACCTCTTCATCATCCCTCCTCGTCCTCCCGACAAGTGATTTTTTGGAAGCTTGCACAAATGAAGTTGGAGGATTGGTGCAAATCCCTTTTACTGAGAGCATCACAAGGTTTCATTAATTCATTTTATGGATATTCATGTTATATGATTTTGAGCTCTTCCTTGGATTAAGATTTCTTATTGTTTGGTCAACTTGTTTTGTCCTTAACACATCTTTCCATTTTTTTTTAAGTTGGATGAAGTAGAGTTTGATTGGAAAAATATTTGTAATTATGAATTCTTCTCTTTTCTTTATTCTTATACAATCATAAGTGATATTTATTTTGTGTTGATTGTTTCATAAAGAATACTTATGAGTAGTAAGTTTTCTTTTCTTTTAAATTGTCTCATCTTTTGCGTAAGTGATAGTTCATGTAAAAGAGAGTTCATTTGAGTTTATGTGCTTTGATATTGCATATTTATTTGATCTTTTCAAAACTCAAGTCTCCATATAACAATTGATTAATTTAGTTTTCAAATCATTATTATGCTCCTCTTTAAATCATTAATTAAATCACTTTGATTTCAAGTTCCTATATTCTCTTCAAACATTATAAAGATTCACTTGCATCATATGTATCTTTCATGTTTAATCATTGCTTTCAATTTTAAATGTATATTAAAGTGAGCTCTCTTGCTTACTTTTGATTTTAGTTTCCTTAATTTTATTGTAGTTGGGTTATGTGAAAAATACTTTTGAATTAAGAGTTAGATAATTTCATATTCCTCTTTCTTATTTTTTTGTTGGGTTGTACATGCACACTAAGGAGAGTAGGTTGTTGGGTTGTACTTGCCTATTAAAGAAAGTATAGTGTTGGATTGTACTAGCCAATGAAAGAGAGTATGAAAGATTTATTGTAATCTCAACTTTGATTTAGTGAATTCCTAGAATGTGTGACTAAGCTTAGATGTAGGTCGATTTTTAGGGTTTGCCCTAATCACATTAAAATATCTATGTTCTCTCTTTATTTCTCTACACTTTACTTTTCTACTGTTATTGATTGCTATTATATCACATTAAAGCATAATCATTAAAGGTTTTAGTCTTCTACAAAATATTAAAATTAAGTTTTTGAAATTACTTTTTAATACCTAATTCAATCCGCAACCCCCCATCCCCCCCCGCCTTGCTCTTTGGTGCAATAATTGAATAATAGGTCTTCCATTGGGATCAAACATGGCACTAATGGGTTTCTCTAATGCATGGAATCCAATATCAAATGGATCATCCAACAGTGTGAAATGGGGCACATGTAGTACTTAATGAAGAAAACTTTTAGACCATGTATCTAAAGTGACCATGTTCCGACGTCTACGACCTATTTTTTAGTTCTCTAGGTATTCTTTGATAATAAGCTAAGGCATGATGAAATCCTAAGGAATGTATATAACTACCTCTTCTACGATAGCCATCCAATTAGTGTTGAAAAAGCTCATGGTCTCAGGGTATGCATTCCTCATAAGGAGTCGCTATAATAGAAAGTCATGCTATATCCTGTATGTCTACCATAGTGACTTTCATTTCATGCAGACTAATCCACCAAGTATTGGTGGCCCTATCCCAATGCTCTGCTATACTTTTGATCAATGTGAAAGGAAACTGGCTATAGTCAATGAGAGAAGCGTAGACTACATGATATATGCTAGCTCTTCTGAGAATATCACCATGCATTTATATGTGATATCGAGCTGAGTATACATATCCAATAATAGCTGATAATAGAGTACTAAATACTAACTTTGGTTCCCAATCTTCTTCTTCATAATGTAATATACAATAACTCAATCGTTTGATTGTACCTACAAGAAGAGCACTATCTTCAACATGTTGGAGCACATCCTAATCACCAAAACTAAGTTGATTTGAGACCTAATCTAATGGGACATCAAGACTGTGCCTTAGCTTTAAATTAGTTATCCAATTAGCTGGATCCTAACCTAGTAAAGGTTGTGAGTCACACAATGGAAGGTATGATGATCGAGCAAATGAATCCTTGAAAGTATCTCTACCTCTTAACATATCCTAGTGCCATGATGACATGTCTCGTATCTTAGTTAAATAATGTAAATCGTGAGCTTCGATAATGGCCCATATCCGCTCCATAGTAGGCTTGGTGGCAAGCAAATCATTTGATCTTCTCTAGGTAAACATTCCAGCCAACCTGTAATATATCTGGAATAGAGAAGCATGTAGCTTTATGAGCTTTATAAAATAATAGTAATCATTGAATTTATAAATGAGCAGTACTTATGGACTTTTTGATTAACGCTCTTATTGTATTATAGAATTTGGATTTAAATATGTATTTATTTGTCCCTTGAACATATGACATTCAAGTTTTACATTTAGACCTAGTTCTTTTAGATATATTAAAATCTAAATTTTGGTTTTAGATTCAGTCCTTATGGGCATGATCGATAGGTTTTACATCAGGCCCCTTTGGGCATGATGGATCTTATATTTAGATTTATATTCAGCCCTTTAGGTATGAAAGATCTGATCTGGCCCATTTGGGCATGACAGAACTTATATTTAGATTTAGATCTAGCCTTTTTAGTCATGAAGGATCTTATATTTAGATTTATATCTAGCTCCTTTGGGAATGAAGCATCTGATCTAGGCCCTTTAGGCATAATGTATCTTATATCTAGATTTAGATCTAGCCCCTTTGGGCATGATAGATCTTATATTTTGATTTATATCTAGCCTTTTTAGGCATGGAGGATTTCATCTGGCCCTTTGGGCATGATGGATCTTTTATTTAGATTTAGATTTGGCACCTTTGGGTAAGATGGATCTTAAATTTAGATTTAGATCCAACCCCTTTGGGCATGATGAATCTTGTATTCAGATTTAAATATGTCCCATTTGGGCAAGAAGGATAAAATCTGGCCCTTTTATGCATGATGAATCTTATATTTAGATTTCATTAGATAGAATTTCTTTATATTGAAAATTCATCTTTATGATGTAAAGTATATATAAAATTGAGCCCTATCAATAGGTAAAACTTTTTTATTATGTTTATTCATAATATATTTTAAGATATTTTTCATTTATAGGGGGCATAAGTCTAATGACTTTTGCATCAATGAGCTGTTACACTCCACCTTCGTATACTTTTTAATAATATATGGCCCTTCCCAATTTGGGTCAAATTTTCCACTAACTTGTTGTTGTGGGTTGGCAGGCGTTCTATGTACCAACACAAGTTTGCTTACTTTAGAACTTCTTGGGGGAACCATGCGGTCATGAGCTCGAGCCATTTTTGCTATGTATATTTCTAGATTTTACTAAGCTTGTAGTTCAATTTCATCTAGGGCTTCAAGCTCTTCAAGTTGTATTTGAATATTTTCTTCCATTATGAGCTCATTTTGAACTACTATATAGAGTGAAGGTAACTCTACTATGAGAAGAAGTATTGCTTCTACTCTAAAGACTAAATAATATGGTGTTACTTGTGTAGCAGTTTTATATGTAGTATGATATGTTCACAAAGCTTCAATTTATTTATCATGCCATTCCCTTTTTAGAGAGGATTTTTTTAAGCAGTTTAGCGAGAATTTTATTAAATTTCTTTGCAAGACCATTAGCTTTTAGATTGTATATCAAAAAATATCTCTAATTTATCTTGTATTTTTCAATGAAATAATAGATTTTGGTATTCTTAAAGGCAGTGCCTTTGTTAGAAATATTTCTTTATGGTACTCTGAATTTATAGATGATATGGTCCCGAAAGAATTTCACCACATCATCAACTTTTACTTCTCTTAATGGGATTATTTCACCTCATTTTGAGAAATAATTAATAGTAGCTAGAATAAAGCGATATCCTTTAGATGATAGAAGATATATTGGACCTATTATATCAATTCCCTAGCTTTCAAATGTCCATTATACTATTATTGGGTGTAAGGTATTAGGTGTCCAATGTAATATGTCTCCATGTATTTGACACTGATGACATATTTTAGCATATTCAATGCAGTCTTGAACTATGCTAGGCCAATATTTTTCCATTCACTTAATTTTTATTTTCATTTTATGGCTAGATTAGAGTGTGTCACATAATCTTTCATGGACTTTATTCATTGTTGTCTTGTCTTAATCTAGTCTAGGGCATCACAGCCATAATTAGTCAAATTCATACCGATATAATATATCACTTATAAGAGTGTATCACAATGCTCTTCGTAAAATATGATGAGCCTTTGATTTATCATTTGGTAGCTTACCGCCTTTAAGATAAGTGTTGAATGGTTTATGATAGTCATCTCCTTTTACTATAGTCAAAACTTCTTGACTTTCTTTGGCTTTAAAAGCTTCCAAAAGGGTTGATGCTAATACAAGCTTATTTTGAACTATTATTATAATTGGATTTCCCTGAGGTTCTATTATTTCCTTAGCTAATTTAGCTAATGCATCAACTTAGTCATTATCTCAATATGACACCCTCATGATTATCACTTCAAGGATTTGTTTTAGAAGCTCGAGAATATGTTTATGATACAACACTAATTATAGCTTATTTATCATTAAATTCTCAACTGTTTATCAAATTATGTGTTCAGAATCTTCATAAATATAAAGCTTCTTTATTTTCAAATTAATTGATTGCTCTAAGCCTACAATTAATACTTCATATTCAGCCTTATTATTAGTTTGAAGCTCAATAAGACTATAAGAATATTGGAGAATGACACCTTGCAGTGTTCAAATATTAGGCCAATTTTGAATTGTATTGTGGGTATGCAAGGCAATTTGAATGGCAGTATTGATGAATCTCCGTCAAAATAAAGCTCCTATTTTGATAGTTGCCAAACTTTTTTGACTTAAAAAATCCGCTCATCAGGAAACTCATCATTGAGTGAAGAATCTACTGGTAAGAGATGAGCAATTAGAAAATCAACTAGGGCTTATCCTTTTAATAGCCTTTTGTGGGACATATATTCTGTCAAATTAAAGTATTAGGACTACCCATTTAGCTAAGTGACTTATTAAGATGGGCCTGCAACAATATCAATTAGCTCTTCAGTCACTTTCACTTCTGCTTAAGCCTCACTTCTAGGCTCTTGGTGACTTGGGTTTTCTTGTTGCTCTTCTTCACTTTTTTATTCTAGTGCCACGACTTTATTTTACAGATGTTTGTTAAACATAAAATAACTTAGACCTCCATGTGATCAATATCTTCATCTTTTGGAGGTCAAAACTTTACTATTCTTCATTGGTTTGAAGATCTTCATCTTTTTAGAAAAGTTGATATTCCATTGGTCTATTCTTTTAGAAAAATGCTTCTAGCTGATGATGGCAGAGTCAGTTTCTTCATTATATTGGGAAGCTAGTTCATTTTTATTTCCCTCCTTATTGGTGTCTTTTAATTTTTTGGATCTCCATATTAATTGGAGCCTCCAAGTTATCAATTTCTGAGAATGAGTCACAAATGTTAGACTTTGGTACTTACTGAATAGGTTAGAGTAGCCTGAATGATATGGCTTTTTAGGATTATTATTGGGACTTTCTGACAATAGGCCATTTGGTTTTTTTGGATGGGATGGCTTCCAGTCAAAACCAATGTTGATTATGGCTTTAGGGGAATCTTTTAGTGGATCTTTCCCCTAACCTGACACTCTTCATGCTCGTTATGCTTGCCATGGATGATTTTGGACCTAGGTGTAAATCTAAAGTTAGGTTCTATTATATTCAAGGAACCTAAGGAATACAATTGGATATCTAATCCTATGATGGCAATATTTATTTTAATTTTTTCAGCTAGAGATAGAGAGAGAAGTATTCCCTAGCAGAGTACAAGAAATTTGATCGGTTGGGAAAGAATACCTTTAAGGAGATCTCTGTCGTCTTTAAGAGATAGGTTAGGAGTGTGTTCTTCTTGAGGTAGATTTATAAATATTCAACTATATTTTCCTTAATATTAAATTATGGTTTATTTTAGATCTGGGTTCTACTTCCTATGGATGCAAGCATCTATAGTTAATTACTCATCTTACCATAGTAAGAGAGCATTCTTAATTAAGATTGGAAACAAATATATCTTTTGATATACAATGGTTCCTAGTGGTTATGGTTTAGTTTATATGAATGCCTAAAAGGAAATATGGGTGTAAAAACAAATTTATCTTTTGATATACAATGGTTCCTAGTGGTTATGGTTTAATTTAGATGAATGTTTAAAAGGAAATCGGGGTGTAATCCCAATCAAGATCCCATAGTTTCATCATCTCAGGACTATGTTATTCCAATCTACCAACATCAGAGGAGCATAGGCTACTTATCCAAGGGCTACCACATCTCAGATATCTCAAGTAGAGTTTAATTATAGGTGGGGTTCATGTGGTGAACAGGTAGGTTGTCTGGGCTTACATCCTATTGGAATGCCAAAGTTATAGGGTTATCCACATGGTGGTTGGGTATAAAGTTGTTCATGTGGCGAACGAATTATGGGGTGTTCGCATGGTGAACAGATAGAAAATTGAACTTACATATCTTTGGAATGCATAATTATAGGATGTCCACATGGTGAACTAAGTATAGGATGTTTGCATGATGAACAAATAGTGGATTGGACTTACATCTCTTCGAAATCCCAAAATTATAGGGTTGTCCACATGGTGGACATATATAATTTTATTTACATGGAGAATTTATCAAGAATTATAAGAGTGTTAGTGTAATGAGTAGATATAATGTATTCATATGATGAATAGATGTATATTTGTATGACAATCATATAAATTGAAATTATATTATATTTTAAAAATGATGAAACACTTAGGCACTGGAAGACAATGCTGATGTACCATCATGGTCAGGCCCAATGATACCAAGGTGGCATTTAAAATGACAGGGTGTACTATGAGCTGTAAGCAATAGCGCTTTGGTGTTGCATGGGTAGCACCATGACGTTAACATTAATTTTCCTTTGACTTTTTGAACAGTGTCATGATGATGCGTGGCTAGCACCATGATGCTATTCAAAAGTAGTTCAAGGCTCAAGATTCTTGACAATTATGCAACTGATTAAAGGGGATATGATAGACTCATTTATATTGGCACTAGGTTAGACCACCACGATGCTCCATCAAAGTGACACATTTTGTGTACTCATCAATTACAAAATTTATTATAAATTAAATTTTTTTTTGATTGCACAGTAACTGACTGGATAGTGCACTAAAGCCGCATCACCCACATGCAGTGCCTAAGTATGCTTTTCATAGGTTTTCTTAATAATAAAAATGGCCGATGTGTGGTGTGGATGTGGTTGGCTCTTTACCAAAAATTTATTTTTCTGCACAATTAATAACTTTAATTAAAATTTTAACTAACTCATAACCTCACCACAAAGCCTAAAATTTTTAATAAAAAAAATAATAATTAGTAACCCCTTAGTTGTATGAATTTATGTTATAATAGCATGCATGCATATTATGTTACTCTATTAAATAGGTGATCTCCATTCCTGTATGATAGGGGATAGGTTTGACCTGTGAGAGCAATCCTTTGTAGTGGAGAACACCCCTTTCTCCTTGATTTTCCCGATAAACAATTTTTATGATGCATGTAGGCATAAATTTTATCAATCCTTTGTCTAAAATAATAAGTTAAAATAGAATAAAAATATATAAACTTTATTGCATTAGTTTATGTCATGATTTGCACACTTATTATGATCATGTTCCTTAGGGATTGAGTTTAGGACTCTAGATTCTTTCTAAATTAATAACAGCCTAAGTATCTTGCATTTAAATAAAACCAGCCCACATGATTTTGAATTGTAAGCGGTGTTAGCTAGCAGTCACTCTAGGCAATTGTAAGTCCAGAAGAATTGAGATCAGTTCATTCTCTCTAGTGGAAATGAATCAACATATCTCATTTTTTTCAATTATTTTTAGGTCAGGCTCTTAACTTATATAAGAGCACTTTAGATATAAGTTCAAAGTTAACTTGTTTCTCTTTTTCTATGGGTGTAATTCCTCACCACCCAAACATTTCCATAATATTGTATTATTGGAATATAAGTCGTAGCTTTCTAATAAAATGTTAACTTAAATAGTCATATTTCTCTACTCCAAAAGTGTAAAGCCAAATAATAGGATAGTCAAAATGCTTACAATGTTTTCTCTGTATCTGAAGGCATTCCATTTTTATTCCTAATTGGATTCTATTAAGAACTCTTTCTAATTGAGTCCTCCAACTTGATTTCTATAATTACCAAGCCTTTTATACCAAGCTTTGAAATTGATAGAGATGTTAGGCAATCACTTTAATTGAGAGTATTTTTAAAAGATTCACATCTCCCAAGATGTAATTAACTATAGGCACTTACCCCTATAGGGAACTTAAGAACCTGATTTAAAATAAACTATTCTTTATTTCAACCATGTGAAGTAGGGAAAAAATCTCTAGTATGCATAGACCCATCAGTCTTAGGAGTCCTTATTTGAAGATTAAGTCTATTACAAGGTGATATTTCTATCCCTTAAGATAGTATATTATTCATTGATGGCATATTGGATAAATTCAATAAGCACCCCCTAAGATTTGCATTGTGTCCCTCACCATTTTTTTAAACACCACATGAGGCAACCCATAGCTACTCATCAGACTCCCTGGACATTACGGCTAATAGCCTTCTAATGTTGGTAGACTAGAATAATATAGTACAAGAATGACAAAACTATGGGATCTTGATTGAGACTACCTCCCTTTTTTCTTTAAATAGTCATCTACACCATACCACTAGACATTGTCACATATCAAAGATATGTTTATTTCCAACATTAATCGAGAGTACTCTCTTATTGTAATAAGAGGTAAAATTAATTATAGATGCTTGCGTCCATAGAAAGTAGAACCTAGATCTAAATAAATCCAAATATATTATTAGGAAAAAACTAGATAAATATATATACCTAGGATGGGTAGGAAGTACATTTTTCGTAAGGCCTATATATATAGGCCTTATGAAGAACGTCCTACCCATCCAAATAATAATGACGAAGTGTTTCCGAAGGCATTTTTCTTGAGCAATCAAAATTTAGTGCATAACTTTCAAATAACTATTAGAAAGAATCACATACACATTACATATCTATAAGGAACTCTTTCAAGTAGTACATAATGGGTGTGGGTGTACCATTTAAAATTTGAGTGCATATCCCCTAAATTGGCCCAAATATCACCTCAAAACATTAAAATAGAGTGAAAAACTCTCATAATACTATAAAACAATATAGCCAAATTGTAATTAAATAAGCAAATCTTTTAGCTTGAACTTAAATGAGTGTACCATCTAAATTATGAGTGAAAACATGTTAAGTAAATGTTATGTTAAGTATAAATTAATATGTAAGATAAACACTTCCTTAATAGAGTGACAAAGCCACTTGTGTATCCAAGTGGCCTTTGCAGTAGAAGCTTCTTTGCTATTACATCAAATTGAGAGAATAGAAACCACCATATAGCATCTCGCCAATTCTATTTAAGAAATTCATGTATATTTTCACTCTAAATGGTTTGGTCTCTAAGTACATTGTAGTTATAGAAATGAAAAAAAAAAGTTTAAAATCACAACCTTTATAAACAAGCTAACAAATTTATTAGAACACTTTAAAAATTTAACCTCTTTTATTTTTAAAAATGTATTGAAGTAATCTTTGACAAGGTAGCTTTGCGCCATATGACATGTCTCTTTTATTCGACATACCTATAATCAAAGCCTCCTCATCAGTTGTGAAACTCAAGTATTCACCACCAATATAGACTTCCTACCTTTCAACACATTAGTAAGATAGGATTTGAATGGTAATAATAATATCTTATTGAAAGGTAGGCATCATGTTAAATTGACTTATGTTAAGCTAGCTCAAAATATTAATAATTTCTTCTTTTAGAAGTTTGAAAAAAGAATCACAAATTGCCCTAAAAGTGGATCGTTGACATTTGAAAGATAGATTTCTTTCAAGCAATTATATACATATTAATTAAACATTTTCAGTTAAATTCAACAACTATTAATAGGAAGAAGATACACTTTGAACTTCAAAAGACAAGTAAGCTAGTGTAAACTTCATGCAAAATGCAATACAGAAGTTGAGTACTCCAAACCATTAGGAATAAAGTAGTACAAAACTTCAAAACTCCAAAGTTTAAGCTAAAAATTACTTAAAATTAGTTCAATCTTCACCTAAAATAACTTAAATCATTTTAAAACTCCAATTTGAACTTCAAAAATCAAGTACACCAAAGTAAGCATAAGTAATACAACAATATCCTACATTAATACTAAAGAATTGAACAAATATTACTTAAAACAATCTTAATCTTTAGATAAAATAACGTAAAAATAAAAAAAGCTCCAATTTGTCCTTCATAGAACCAATACGTTAGTGTAAACATGAGGAATATGATAGTACATTACTTTAATACTCCAAAATTAAATTAAAAATTACTAAAAAAACTTTAATCTTCAACCAAAATAACATAGAACATCATAAGATAATCTCTTTTGTTAAATGATTACAACCCTAACACACAATCCTTATGGGCTTAGACTTAAAGATGAAATTAAATATTATGATAGATGATCTTAAAATTGAAATAAATCAGCTTAAAGATAAAGTTAATATTAATAAAATTATTAATATATCATTGAGAAATCATTGTCAAAATAATCTTATTTACTTAGGCCTTTCAAAAATATATTTGTTTAGAGTTAGCAGAATATAACAATCTATAGATGGCATATTTCCATTAAATTAACAATCAATTAAACATACATAGTCTCAAATCTCATAACATTCATTGGTAGCTATGCAGATATAAATTGCATTAAAAAAGAGTAATACCTTTCAACTACAACAAAAAAAGTCACATCGAGATGAACCTTTGCTAGTGCCAATATAATATAAATTTAATACAAATTATCTTATACAACAATCTAGATGGATGACATATGTAGGGGAGTAGATAAGCTGAACATGAGCGAGTTGAGCACCTGTTCATGTCTAGATCATTTACATTACCTTATTTTTGTGTTTGGCTCATGTTTGAATTAGGGTCGAAAGGTGTATGATCATATTAAGCTTAATATTGCTCATATTAAGCTCATGTTCGAATAAACCAAAAAATTCTAAAAAATGTGGAGGCTCTAAGATTTGAATGTACGCATCTTTTTTGCATAGGAAAAGCTCTAACTATCAAGCAATTATACATACATTCATACATACATGCAATATCTATCTCTCTCTCTCTCTCTCTCTCTCTCTTTATATATATATATATATATATATATGTGTGTGTGTGTGTGTGTGTGTGTGGTGTGTGTGCTCCTATAATGTTTATATTTTGAGATAAAATTAGAATGAGCCAAACATGATCAAATGGAGAGTTGTTCGTGTTCGGCTCATTTATAAATCAAGCTTAAAATATTTGTTCGTATTCGGTTCACTTTTTTAATGAATGATCCATAATGTGCTATTTAACGAGCCAAACACGAGCTCTTTTTTTATAACCCTAGACATATGTACATCAACTCCATTTCCAGTGGTAAAAAATTTAACATAGCTTGTTATATTAGGAACTCCAATATAAATAAAGATAATGCCAATTACATGAGTTCATACCATAGACATAAATTTCAAAATTTTGGCAATGAAATTCTCTTTCAATATACCACAAATCTTGAAATGGTAACAATTAATGATAAAGGATCGAATTCAAAATAAAAGATATACACATCAATTACCTTAAGAAAGAAATTACTAATAAAAAAATCCATGAAAAAAATCTTTTATTGTGAAATCCAAAATAAAAGCTCTCTAATTTTAAGGTGTTTTAAAGAATTGATAAGTCATAATAATCCAATCTCCATTTAAAACATAAAAATCTATTGTGTATCTTTTCTATTTGAGAAATGATTTGATGGAAAGAATATTCCAAGAAAAGCTAGACTACTCAAATAATTGAGTATTATATTGCCTTATGTAAGAAAAAAATCTCTCATCTCTTCTCCAAAAGTACCATAGGAAATTCTTATTCATCAAAGATATGCACAACATTTAAATATGTTTGCATATAATTTTTCTATATAATTAATTAAAAATTTGTTAAACAACGCCTCCATATAAGTTTGTCCTTGCTCAATCGAACTTAGTGAATAGCGAGAAGGAAAGTGCACATAATTTAGACTAGTTATCATTAGTGTAGAGAATGGTATAGGGAATTGCTACTCTCTTTTATTTTTAAGTAGTGATTATTAAAATACAATATATTGAGCTTTTAAAAACACTTAGCATGTTTAAACTCTAGTTGTTGGTAAGGACACAAATCATATCAGCCACTAAACCATTTCAGTCAAATTAATTATGGCTCATTAATACAAATCATTTTTAAGTTGGTAAAGGCTAGACCTAATTCACCACAAATTTGATGTTATGATAGATAAGATGATTTCACTAATGAACTAACTATGCCAACCAAGACATTCAACACATATCATTTAGATTTGATCAATATTTAACGCAATCCTTATATCACTAATCTTGACACTAGGGTTGTCAAAAAAGTTGTTCGAGTATGTGCTCGTTAAGTTAACTAAACGAGTAACAAACATACATTTCAAGCTCGATATATAAGCGGGCAACATGAACAATCATTTGTTCGATTGTTTCGATTAAACTCGAAATAAAAATTATATTATATTATATTATATTATTATTATTATTATTTATTATTATTATTATTATTATTATTGTATTACTATTATTATTTTTTACTATTATTATTATTATTATTATTATTTTATTACTATTATTTTTATTTATTATTATTATTATTATTATTATTATTATTATTATTATTATTATTATATTTACATACGAACACATTTACATATGACAAATGCAAGCATGATTTAGTGGTTAAAACTTTTGTTATGCAAAAGATTGGCCTATATTCGAATCCTCCTTATGTCAAAAGCATTTGTTCGAGCTCGTGTTTATTAGCTCCTTTAGTTAAACGAACACAGACATTTCCTCGATATATAAACGCAGTAACACCTAACAAAACAAATTTCAACGAGCGAACACTAACAAGTTACTTGCTCGCTTCAACTTGTTTACACCCCTACTTGACACATTAATTCACCATAGAAGTTGCCATACATTCTACAAAAACTAGCCAAGTCTAGGTTAAGTAAGCCAGAGACTTCGTTGAGAATATCTTACTCTGATTAGGGATCTCATTACTTGTCTATTTTCATTAAAATTTAAGATAAATATTCTCCTCTTTACTAATATGAATTATCTGTGTGTAAAAGTAATAAGAGATTGACAAATATAGCACATATTTCTTATGTGTTTATATATTTCTCACATAAAATTCGATATATAAAGATATTATACTTTTTTATGCATAAAATGATTCATTTCACTTTAAAAATTGAGTGATGGTGATAGTTTTAATGTAATATTAAATATTTAGGTATTATTTATGTATATATTAAAGTTTAGATATTATATATCTAAATATATAAGAACTATGTGCTATGTATATAAATGCCTCATAAATAATATAAATAATAAATTATATTTTCAAAGAAGTCCAGATGTCATGATAAAAAATACAATTACCTATTTTCATAATAAATTTAGATTATGTTGTATTACAAAATAGTCCAATCTACTTTTTTGATGGCGTATCATCTAAATTCTTTAATTTCACATATTGAGTTAAGGTATGAAGTCTCCTAGATTGTATTCTATGAGTTTGACGGTTTCCCTTAGGCGAAGTCATTTGCAGATTCTATTTATAAGTTTTAGGTATGCCTTGAATCCGAAACAGACGTTTTTGACCAATTAAGATCAAGGAATAATAAGGAGAGAGCAGGGAACTATTTTTAGTATTAGCTAAAAATAATTGAAGGTTGGGGAGGAAAGAGACACTCTGGTTTGTGAATTACGCAAGTTTAAATGGCCTAGGACGTGCCACTTTTCTCCCCAAGAATTCTTTCCATTTCTCTTCCCGGTAAAAAAAAAAAAAAAATCAAACTTGCTTCTGAGATTCATGGAGAATAATAATTTTAATATTCCTAAAATTTGTGTCTCTGGTGCTAGTGGCTCTTCTGATTCAATCAATTCCCTAATGACAAGCCGGAAATCCAATAAAATCGACTTCCATGATAACGGGAGCCAGGAATTCTTCACTACGAAGGAAACAGAACGCAGAAAAGATGTAATCGAAGCCCTCGATGAGGCAATCTATCGTCTTCGCCTCGAGCCCTCGGAGAAGCAGTGCCTCAAGGAAGAGAGTTTAACAGAGTTGGAGAGATGCTCCGCCGCCATGTTTGAACTTGTCCAATATTCAATTGAGGTAAAGAAGGAATTTGATTACATCGTTCATCGGCTGCCTCTTAAATGGTATGACTTGTTCAACATGGATAGTGATCGTCTTTGAGTTTTGATAAATGAGTGACTCTATTTGAAATGTGGAAATTTTAAACATTTAATTCTGCTTGATATCTTATTTCTTTAATAATTTTCGAATACTAGAGTGACTAAACTTGTGCGATACAATTTGTCTTGAACCTGATGCGGTCATTTGAACACAAGTTTCAAATTTTGAGTGTGAAGCTAAACATTCTTTTATATTGAATTCAGGTGCTTGTCCTTATTATCTTGTGTTCTACTTGATTTCTGATGTTGAAAGAAGAAAAATTATAAGACGAAAAAATTTGTAATATATATATATAAGTTTATTTTTTATTATAAATTTAATTTTAATAATATTATTAAAGGATAATTAAGTCTTCAAAACTTATATATTTATATATTATGAACTAATTAATTAATGAACTAATATATATTCAAATTTTTTTTATTTATGAACTAATTAATTGAAATACAATCTAAGAGATTTTATACATTATGCACCCACCAAAAATATGCACTTGAGTTTGTAAAAAATGTAAATAACTTTTGAGAGTATCTCAAAAAAGTCAAAACGATTTTTTAAAGTAAAAATAAAAAATAACCTTAATTAAAATCAGAAAAATTAGTTAATAATGATTATAATACACTCACATAATGTAATGAACTATACAATCCTAAAGAAGCATGATAGGCAATATTATAAATTTAAATATTATTTCTCAAAGAAATATATGAAAACTAAGTTAAATATAATTTGCAATTTTCAAAATATTTATGGAATATTAAAGGAACTTATTAAACATGTTCAATTTTTATCATAATTTTTTGTTTATTAAGTATTAAATATTCACAAAAAATAATTATATCTATTACATATATCACATTATTGTTTATAAATTCTAAGAAAATGTATAAAGTTTAATCATTATGTAAGAAGCATCTCATAATTTTATAGAACATAACGGACACTTCATGCATGTTAATTTTTTTTAATTATTTTATTATGAAGTGAGCAATTAGCCAAACTAAAGGCATGATTTAATGGCATTAACATGGCATAAGAATTTTAAATCTATTGAATCACCTAGGGCATTTAAAAATTAATTTAAAATTATATATGTTTAATTTTTAATGATTTAAAATCAAGGAAAATAAATAAGAAGTTTTTCATAGATCATTATATTCAAATGTACTTAAAACATGAGTTTCATGACTCTTGGATAATGAAATTGTTCTAGGAAAAATCCAAATAAACACTATTAAAATGACTTAACTAATGTTAATTGTTGAGTAGTTGAACAAAATATATTTCAACTAAACTTAGACTATTACATTTAAACAAAAAATATGTAGTCATTATTCATCAACCCCACCTTAAGCATGTACCATACTGTTAACTACTTTGTCAAAATTCTCTTATATAGCAATCCAACTAAGACGATTAGAATTAGAGCAATTATAAGGATTCAAGAGAAATAGAATAGAGATAGACCCCTTAAGGGTTCAATTGGCCAAGATTAGATTAACTGAGCTCAATTGGCCTAACAAATAGTGATTTAATCAAATCCATATTTGATGGGTCCAATCATGTTAAATGTAAAACTTTGTTAAAAAATAGGTAGATTAGTTTGGCCTAGAAACTATAATTATGTAACTTTATGCGAACTAAAATAATTAATCAAATCAAATTTAGTTCAAAGTCCATTAAATTCAAGTTATAGTTTATAATCAATTGAAATGGGTTACAAAGGATGGCTTAACTCATTTTCCTCAAACTAAGGAAAGTAGCCAAAGGTGTTAGTAATGACAAATTGACCAAAGTGAGCAAATTGGTCAATTAGGGGTATTCATGCATGGTTAACCAATCGAAACTAATTTAAGGTTTTATGTTCCATCAATTTTTCTAATTTGAAGGATTTGTGCCAATAGGATCAAATAAATACATTTTAAAAAATTAGGTTAAAAGGACTAGTTACGTTATAATAAAGATTTATTTGCTCAAGTAGGTCAGTTGTAACATATTGGGACTTCTAATAAAGTTGGCTATATTCAAATTAACTAAATTTTAAGTTTGGATCTAATTAACCTAATTATATCCTAATATGGTCTAATAGTCAAGTAAAAATAACTCATCTATGATTTGGTGATCAAAATTGTACGCCATAAGTTTAGCTAGTCATTTAGACCAGTTGGTTCTAAATCATTATTTAAGGGTTCTTGATGAAATATTATTCATAGATAAAGCTAAGTGGATCCATTGGTTATTTTTTATGCACAAGCTTTCCATTGAACTAATAAAAAAAATAAATGATTGTTTACACCATCAATTGAGTTCACAAGATGAATAAGTGTTAAGGTAGGGTTAGGTTTTAATGGGAATCCTTATAGTAATATCAATAATTAAATATAAAATTTGAAATAGGATTAAACGATCAATATTTTTTCCAAGAGGCTTTCAAAGACTAATTGAGTCCAATAATCATATCAAGGTTTAGTCATAATAATATTAAGTAATGGAAAATGGTATGAGTTCTAAATATGCTATGTTAAGGTTTGACTAATGAATTGAGTAAAGGATTTAAATGAAATTAAATTTGATAAAGGAAAAAGGATTGAGTCATCTTTATAATGAACTAAAAGTTATAAAAAAAGGGTTTCAACTTAGTCAAATTTAAATAATCTTGATTGCATAGATTAAGTTAGCTTTATAATAAACTTGATTCAATCAATTTCAAGCTTAAAGAAATCTTAAAAGTTGATATTTTTGGTTCGATAAATATTACCAAAATTTTCTAACTTGATCACATATTTGTTTATAAGAACATTCTTAAATGTATTGTAATCATCATCGTACATAGTTTTTTCATTGAAGTTGTTCTTAGACCTTCATATGATTATGCCACCTTAGACATAAACATGTCAAAATGGTTTTTATCACTAGATAGGTCATAGTTTTTGGGAATCATCATTACAAGAGTTGAATATCATGATTTTGTCCACTATTGAGGAAAAGTACACAAATAAGTTAATTAAAAATATAATTTGCATAGAAAATCTTTGTTAGAGGTTACAACATTTATTCAAGTTTCCAATATCACAAAGTATAAATAAAAATGGATAAATGTAGTCGTAACTCAAAGATTTCTTCTAACTTATTCACTATGATAATAAAATTATGTACACTTCATAATGCCATGAACCCTATTAAGTTCTTTTTAAAAGTTATCATCCATTATATACTTAGAATCATTTGTGTTATTAAGAATAAATATTTAGTAAATAATATCATCTAGCACATACTAGTGGAATAATGACCAAAACTAGGGAATGTTATGACAATGTAGTATATAATATCTCAGCTAAAGCTTTTTCCTCAAATAAAATCTTAGAAGCATAAATGCAACACTATAAGCATCTCTTTTTTAAAATGATGAAATTAGTGATTTGCTAGGATTCTTATCATCAAAAAGCTTCATCTATCACATGGCATGTGTTGTATTGCATTCTATCATAAATTCATGTTTATTTACCTCTTCTCCACTTTCTTGTGACTTCAACTCTTTCCTTCTAGAGTAATTCTTTGGCAACATGGGGGTGAGAGTTTGGAATAATATTATAGTTTCCTTTGTGACATTTTTTACATCATAAAACATATCTTTACTTTGATGGTTTTAAGCTTATGTCAATTAAGGAGCACCAAAAGTGATGTAAAACTCATCTATCAATTTAAACTCGATTTAAATTGTTAATATTAGAATGTCCTAATAATTGCTTTGCCAACTCTTCACAATTTTTACTTGCTTATTAAAGTTGTTGTGGAATCTAGAACCTTTATATCAACATAACTGAAAGAAATCAAATGCTTATGCACATAGTGGAGGATAACAAAATAATTACTCATAGAAATTTATGAAAAAAATAACATATTTGTAATGCATGAAAGAAACATATTGCAACTATGGAAATTATAGAGTACATCTTCACATCAAATTCTAAAGAAATAATTAAATTATTGAGTAGAGAAAGGACCTATATGTCTCAACTTGCAACTTAATATATTATACTATAGAAGATGCATTAGTTTAAACTTTATAAGGACAAAGTGGAATGCTCATTGGGCATCATAGATTTACTTTGTAAATTGGAGATCTAGTCCCATCTAAAGTATAAATTAAAGCGGCAACATTCATTAGAGTTGTAGCCTAAGTTATGACTCTTTAATTTTGGATAGAAATTATATCTTAGTTACAACATAGAAGAAAACTTTTGCTCCATAACATCCATTTGGTTGCAACTATTGAATTTGACTTAAAAAAGATATATTTCATGAAGTCAAAAGTAATTTGTGAGTCTACCATCTTTGTTTACCACTCTCTTAGTAGTTCTCAATAGTTGAAGACATGGCATTTTATGAAAGAAAGATGGTAAAGAAACAAGGGTTATCATAAGAATTTTTTTAATAGCTCTACTGCTAAGAACAAGGAGTAAAAAAAGAATTGAAGTGACACTATGATTAGCCTTTAATGTTAGGTACAACCTTCTACATATGTGGGAGAAATGCATTGGAATTGTAAATTCCTTATCTATTACTCATATTAATAGTGTGATACCTCTTTAATTCATTAAAAATTTATGAAATTATACAATACAAGACTAAACTTCTATTTTTTAATTAAAATTTAATTTTTTTTATGCACGTACTCTAAAGATAATTTGCATTGAATCAAATGTATTATTCGAAACCTTATTATCACTCTTGAAAGAAACCTCAAGCATGAGCTAAAGATTAATAACTTTATTTGAAGGCATACTATAAAAACTCAAAAGAAAAATAAACTTTGCTATTGTAATGAAAATATTATCTCTCTTAAAAGTACTAAATGCTAATTATTTATGAACTTATAAATAATAATTGTAATGTTTCTTCTTTTGTATTTCATATGAACCATTGGCATAAATCCCACATCATTATGGACCTATTAAGTATCATTTAGGACTAATTTTTTAATTTTACATCAATGTTTCATTTCTAAGAAAGATCTTAAAATGACAATGTAAATAGGGATCTATGCTCTATAAAAAGTTCACCACTTACATGACTTGTCCGTCTCATCATCACTACATGTAAGTAATTAAAGCTCTTTCCTCATGAAAAATGCTTACTCAAAAGTCCAAAAAATAGTGCATAGACAATAAATTAAAAAAATTGTTTTGAAAATTTAAATAATAAAAAATTTATGTCAATATACTAATTGTTGTTATTAAACTTTAAAATGGTTACCTACCTTTTAATTATATTATCTCATAAGTGATATCTCAAGCGTTCTCTTTCACATTAAATTAGTAACTCTTACAACCAATCTGTATTTCAAAGTAAATTTTTTAAAACTTCTAAAGTGAGCATTATGCTGACGTTACCCAATAATGCACTTTCTTCATAGCAAATCTTCATGATCTTGTTGATGATGTAAACTTCAATAGAAGTTGTCCACCATATAATTATGCATGCTAAGAGACAATCAAGATGGATAGCAAAGATATTTCTAATGATAAAGATTATTCTATGAGTCCAGGAGATAATATATACAATGTATGTACAGATATGCTAAGTGATTAAATAATAATAACAATCTTTAAGGATGTTACAATTAAAAACAATACTATATGCACACTTATAATCAAATAATATAGTTCTACAAGTAACATCAAATAAATGAACTAAGATGTATTATATAAAAATAAGTAATAATTATAAATTTGATGTTACTTAAAAAGCCATCCAATTAATTTGCTAATGGCAATAATAATCAAATCACTAAATTTAATTATAAAGATAAGTGTAAAAGTGAACGAGATTTAATATATACACTTTTTACTAACTAATACTAAGCGTGTTCAAATGATAACAACATTCTTTAATTATATCACAATCAAATAATATTGCACGGGTGTTTTAATTTGGAGCCGTAGGGACACCATGCAGATCTTAGGGGGTACTTATTGCAGTGTTCAAGTGCTACATTAAGGTATGATGTATCAACTCAGGAGATGTAAACATCACTCTACAATGGACTTAATCACCTAATAAGGACTCCTAAGGTAGATGGGTCTACGTATATTCTAGAGATATTTCCCTTACTTTACATGGAGAGGTAAAACATGATTTATTTTAAGATGGGTTCTTTAGTTCCCTATGGATGTAAGCTTTCATAGTTAATTATATTTTAAGAACACTCTTGATTAACGTAGTCAATAAGTATATCAAAATATTTCTAAGCTAGACTATCAAAGGATTTGACATTTATGGAATTCAAGGGGGAGAGTTCAAATAAGAAGACTTATTTATAGATTCTAAAGAAGAATTAGTTAGAAGTACCCATGATACTAAGAAGCCTAGTGAGGACTTAAATTTACCCTATAATGAGGCTTTATATATTTGAGGGAGAAAATTTACTTTTGTTTAAGTTATAATCTTATTAGAATGCTAGGGCTTATAGTACAATAATACAAATTATAGAAATGCCTAAGAGGTGAGGACTTATGATCATAGCCATAATGAAATAAGTAGCCTCATAACCTAAATCTAAAATGCTTTAGCATAAGCTAAAAGCACAACCTAAGTCTAATCGAAAAAGATGGGATATGATAGTTCACTTATATTAAAGAGAATGAACACACCCCGACTCTTCTGAATTTACAATCGCCTGGAGTGATCGCCAACTAACACCTCCTATGCTTTAAAAATCATGTAGGCCAGTCTTATGTAGATGCAAGATAGCTAGGATGTTATTTATTTAGGAAGGAAGCTAGAATCCTAAACTCACTATTTAAGAGACTAGTTCATGATTGGTATGAAAACATGACTTAAACTAATATCAAAATTTATAAATTTATAAACCATTTTGACACATTCATTTTAGACTAAGGGCTTGAGACAATTATGCCTATATGTATGATGAAATTAAGTTATGAGATAAATCAATTAGAAAAGGTGTTCTCCATTAGAAGGGATCGACCTCAAAGGTCAAGCATATCCCCTATCATGTAAGAGTGGAGACCATCCTTATTCAAGAGCGGCACAATATGATATGCATGGTGTGATAACATACAACATTTAGCTAAGGGGTTTCTTAAACTTTTATTTATCTTGATTAAGAGCCTAGGTTTTATAATGATGTATAAGTTGCATTAAAATTTAGTTATGAGTTTTTAATGAGAGTAGAAAATTTATTTTTTTCTTAAAGAGCCTACCGCATCCAAGGCACACATCAAAATCATCAAACTTTAAGAAACCTATAAAAAGCATGCCATTTCTAATGCACAAAATAAACATGAAATTCAAATATATGAATTTCATAAAAGAATAAGAGGCCAGTGCGGCCGGGCACCACCATACATCCCCAAAAATAAAAAGAAATTGGATAGTCGAGCTCTACCCTTATACAACCAAGATTACAATTAAATTTTACAAATGAAATAAATGTTATAGGGGTCTTCAATCTTTGTTCTTCTTTCTTTTCCTTGGATTACTTTGCTCCAAACTTCACAGGGCCTCCCAAGTCTTTACCTTCTAACCATCGCTCATCCTAAACCCTAATCCTAATCCAATTGCACAGATTACATAGTTATAAAAAATGAAATCTAACTACACTTGCAAAACATATATAAACTAAGTGAACATATAAACCAAGCAATTATATTTCACATATTTGGACTTAGCATTTTACACTTGGGTAGCCAAGCCCACCTATCCTAATTAGATTATGCTTAGGGGCTTAAGCAGCATCTATAAGTAAGACATATATATTTACTTATTATTATAATTACCCCTTTAGTATAATCTCCTATAGAAAATATCATTCGACTATTAGAAACCTAACATTAAGTCTATGCACAAAAAATCCTAACATTCAGTCTAGAACATTACATCATAAAATAAAATATAACACCACAACGTACACCAGCCTAACTTAAAAGCTAGAATTGATGACTTAGCATTCTAATGTGTGTGCTAAGATTTAGTGTGGTGTGTCTTAATTAGGCTTTAAAAGTCTGATTATCTAAAGTTTAGAATTGTTTAAGTTAAATATTAAGGGGGGTTCCGCTTCAAATCTTTAAAAAAATTGATTAATTTTAATTTACATTTTTTTGTTTCATTTGATGCCTACTTAATATCTAATTATTATGAAGAGAAGAAAGGGGGTTTGACCCCTTCATCCTTATCCTAAGTTATTTTCTAAGGGTATATTATTATGACTTTGGTTTCTTAAATAAACCATTTATTAAATAGTTTTATTAAACCTAAGTTTGGGATACTCTTAAAAAATCTTATTCAAACATGAAAGGTAACTTCAGGTTAATAAAATTTAATCACTATTACATGGATAACATTTCACTACTTATTTCCATCATCAATAGTTTACACATTTCTTCATTTTTATTATTCATGATATTTGATTTAATACAAATATTTATACATATAATACATATTTGAATTTTTGCATACTTGATGATAATTAATTCATGAATTTAGTTAAAAAAAAGAAAAATTTCATTCCTTAGTTAAGCATATGTAGACATGTATTAGAGATTTAGGCAAGTACGTGCCATTATTAATACAAAAAAATGAGGTTATCTAAGACCTCCATGGGGCCTCGTGTTCGTGGGATATCCAAACTATATACTTGCTAAATTAAATACATGTAAACACATGCACATGCTTATGGATGAAAATCATGTACAAATTATATAATATTAAATCTTTTTATTCATGGAAAATTTAGTGACACGAAGAGCAAAGTTTTATCTCAAATTCTGGCACATGTACATATAAATGAAATTAAGCAAGTACGTGACATTGTTAAACTAGAGAAGTGAGGTTATCCATGATCTCTTTGGGGCTACCTAAAGCCTCGTGTTCCTGAGATGTCCAGACTATATACTTGCCAATTCAAATGAATGTAGACATGTACATGAAACATAAAGATAAACAAAAGATTTACTATTTCAAAATTATAATTAAATGTAAACCTTATTGATTATTTATAGCCAACTTTAACTTAAAGTTTTTTATCATTAGCTTATATTTTTGAAAATAATTTAGGATTTATTAGTGATAATAGCCATGCCATATGATAATGTTTGTCCAACACATGCAACTTAGATGTAATCATGTTTTATAATTCTCTTTTTCTAAAATAACATGAATATATGACACAAATGACATGCACATTTTTTATGATTGAAAAGAAGTAATTAAATATTGCCACATAACATATTCACTTACATTAAGTTCTAAGGACAATCATGCCAAATAAATATTCTTTAAGACTAACCAAAATTCTTATGAGGCTTAATTTTGATAATTAAATTATTGAAACCTAAGGAAGAGAGATGATACTTAACGCTTACCCCACCCCATGTTGGTGATTTAACATATTTAAAGAGGGTAATTAAATAGATTTTATTGATTATTTAGGTTTAAGTTGTTGAACATATCAATTTAATTACCCTTCTCTAAACTTCTTTAATCTAGTTAACTACTTGACCATGAGCCTTCAATGATATGCACTTGGGAAAATAAAATTTGCAATGCACCTAAATGAATCTAATGTAATTAGGCTCATATTTAAGAGTTAACTATATTAAAGAAGGAATGAATTTAAGTTAGGTACTCTTATGATTTTCCCATACCAATGGGTTAACCATAGTTTCCTTAATAACTTTATATGATTAAACACATAAAATAAAACTAATAGATTATATTTGGATTATCTGAATCAATCATTGATTTTGTTTGATTTTTTACTTTATCACTAATCTTCATAATTAATCCCTAATTATTAAATATATTAATTAACCCTCCTAAGGAAATACATTTAGAAAGATAATTAGAAAAGAGGCCATAATTATTTCTTCTAACTATTCGCACTATTCACAATGATTAATTATAATTACTTATTAAATTTTTACTATTTATCAATTTTAATAATTATTAAATTAATTAATGAAGGTAATTATAATTGAAATTCAAATTTCTTTAAATTGCAAGGAAAATAATTCCAAGAAAATTATGGAAGGTAGAAGACATCCTATGAAATCATCGCACCAAATTTGGATTAATTGGCCAAGTAATTAAGCCTTAATTAAAATAATTAGCCTAAGCTTCAAATATTAATTAGGCATTATTCACTTGACATAAATTATGAATTTTATTTTTCCTAAATTATCCTCTAACTAACCTCTCTCCAAAATGAGCTTATTTATCTTTTTATTATTTTAATAATTAGTTATGATTGTTTGAAGTTCTAACTATTTAATTAGATTTTTATGTCCTAATTAACCCTTTAAACCATTGGCGCCATGCGGACATTGATGCGATAATGCTAGCCACGTGGCGGCGTGGTATTGGTTATTTAAATCATTTGATGTGGAGGTTGACTCATCAGCGGTGAACATGGTTACCTCTTAGCCATCCAATCTCAGATCGGACGGTGAAGATTAATCCCATAATTTCAAAGGGATTAAATCAAAATATTTAACATGATTAATCATGACCATCCTTTCTAATTAAGCAGAACGGACCATCGGTGATTCATCTCCCACGAGCACTAGAAGATGGACACTATCCACCGTCTGTCGTTCGATACAAGCTTGCTAGAGCTCATTTGATGGTGAAATTGACCCCAAAATAATCAAGGAATGAATCTAAAAGGATTCTATAGTGAAAATCTCATGAAAACACAGTTCACTTCAAAAAGGACCAACACCTAGGGGGAAACTACATTCTCCAGATTTTTACTTCATCGGAGTTATAGACGGGTAGTCTACCAATAGAGGTAGCTTTGTTTTGAAGAGATAAAACCCTATTGAGAATATCACAAGCTGCCTTCTCACCGATCGCTATATGGACCAAGCACAATCACAACCCTCATTGAAGTTGGTCTTGAGTCAATTTTTGATGATTGAATCGCTCAGGAAATGATTCATTTTAGTTTGTTAGAGTGAGGTGAAGGTATGGAAAGAGTTAATTTAGGTTTGGTGGAGATTTTGAAAACTTGGATGGGCGAGCTCGTGTTCAATGGGGTTAGTATCTTTGGTGGAACACCACGAGCTCGAGAGCGGTATGGCGTGTAAAATTCTCTAGGGAAGGTGTGTAATGAGTTTTAATCCATGGGGAGGAGTATACTCTCCTCCCCAACTGAGCTAAAGGCATCCGACCTTTAGTCTCGAGGTAGGTGGCGGGAGGCAGGAGGGGTGAGTGGGTGAGGTGAGGCTGAAGGAGTGTGGTGGTCTAGCATGGAGTGTATAGTCTCCCTTATGTGGACCAATGGGTTTCCATGGGTGAAATCACCCTCTCATGGGTGAATTCACACTTTAGCAGCTTGGATTGGTCACTTAATTTTGGTTTAATTGGCTTGATTGCAAGTATTAACATGGCTTGAAATGATCTAATGAATAGTTAGAGAGATTGAGAAAATTAGGTTATATTTAGTTTATTAAATGGGCTTAAGTTGAGTTATAGGATTGTGATGGGGGTTTACTTAGGTTAAGACCTAAGTTAATTTGGCTTGGAGTTTGGATTAGAAAACCATATTCAAGTAAGAATAATTGAATAGGTTTGAGGTTGGTTGAGTTTGATTTACATGAGCTTAAATTTGGATGAGTGAATAGGCTTGAGTTTTTGGTTTAGGAAATAGGATAGGTAGAACTTATTTATTCTGAAGTATATCCTAGGCTTAGGGTTATGCCCTTTAAGTCTCTAATCCTAAGTTTAGTGTTTTCTTAATCATGAAAAGTGTCTTAGCACTAAGGTAATCCAAATGTCTAGAAGGTTCTTAAGTCTATGATGAGAAAGATTAATCCTCACTCTAAAAGTGAGGTCAATAAAAGGACCCCAAGTAAGTGTGATGTAACTGGCAAGGTACACCGCACGTATTGGCTTTGACCAAGATAATAAAAAAACATCCAAGAAGGTCATGAACACTAATAAAGGCTATCCATGCCTAAGTGGAGAGGTAAATGGAACTAAGATCCCAATGCAGTTCAATTTATTTCATTTCATGCCAAGGGCATGGGAGAGGAATTGTGTGCATTTGGTTTGATTTCTATATTATTTCATTTTGTGTCAAGGTATCCTACCAAAAGTCAAGCCATGTCGATAGCACGAATGCGGATTCCCTAAGCATGATGATTCATAATTTATCTTTACATCAGATACACCAAGATGGGTTTGTTGAGGATTGAATCTTTCCAAGGGCATGAGTGATGGCCTTGTTGAAGGCAAAAGAGATTTGGATTACAATTGATTTGGTTTGGTTAATTTAGTTTATTTAATTAGTTTAGTTGATGAATTTTTGTTTGTTTAACTTCGGTGATTTGTGCTGATTTTGGCTTGCATTTGATTGTTGTGTTAATATGGTCCCTGTTGGTTTATGATGAATCGCACTAAGGAAGGACTACAAAAGCCTGGACACCATGAGTTTAGAAAAGTGTATAAGTTTAGAAAATAAAAAAATATACACCATGTGTATAAATTATACTAGTAGTATTGAATGATTAAAATAATCTTTAATGATTCTATAATCAAAATAATATTGTATGCACACTTTCATGAAATAATGTATTTCTATAAGAGTTACCAACTTAATCACATAAATATGTGTAATAATTTATAATGTTAAATGTTATTCACCTAAAAATGTTATTTACTTAATGTTAATAAATACATGAGTGTAAAAATATTAAGAAGAAGTGGTTATTATTGACTTCATAAGCCCCACCTCATATGTGATTGATTTTGATGATAGCAAACACATGCTAAAATGCTACTAATCCGATTAAATTTAAGTGTGTAGGAAAATTCTTCAACTCTAGAATTTTCAATTAATTCAAAATGCTAAAATTATTAGACTTGAACTGGTTGGAAATTTTTCTAGGAATTACTATATTAAAGAAAATAAACAGCACACTAAAATATAATAAATCACTCATTCATTTCAAAATAAATTATTTTAATATTATTTATAAATTCAACATTTCATATTTATAATTATTCTTTAAATTATCCATTTTGGATAATGTGAACTAAATGCATAAGCCTTATTCCATTTATTATGCTTCCATGCAAGTTATATGATGTTCACACCTTTTTAAATTATTTTCATGCTTAATCATGTTCATTATTCATTTATTTAGTGCATAAAACTAAACTATCCAAAATTTGTTTAAAGTATTACTTTTCTCCCTCTTATTATCCTAGTTTTCTCTCTCCTATCTTATTTATCATCCTAAACCATTTTGGCCATATTTTTTCATGATTATTTGCAAAATAATTTATTTGAGAAATATTCAAATTAATTCCACAATTATTCCATCTTTTTATAAGTTAAGAAGATTTATTTATTTGAATCTTAATTTGAATTATTTTGAATTCAAATTGAATATTCGCTTATTTACATGCACTATTTTGAACCTAGCTCTTTATGGATTGGTTGTTGATGACCATATGCTATTTTAATTAAGATAATTTGAATTAATTTAAATATATTTGTGTTAATCAAATTCAATTAAAAAATCCATGAAATTATCCTTTTTTTTATAAATGTTTATGTTTGAATATCATCAATGGCCAACCATATATTTAATTCAATTAATTTAGTCACATGATGATTATCAATTTAAAATATCCTAGAATCTAATTCATCATCATTTAATTTGACTTGAGTGCATTAAAATAGATCTAATCTATTTTGGTAACTAGCTTGGCCGAATTTTATTTATTTCCCTTGGATTTTATTTAATATGCTTTTGTATCATAACTTACCCTCTTTCATTTAATCAAGATTAATTGATTAGATATTATATGATATTGCTTTTAATACTAATTGAATCCCATCATGGAAACCTCCTTGGCTGACCCCATCACATGCTTAATTTAGATAATCAAAAATTAAATTAATTCATTTTTTATTTAAGCTAATTTATAGTGTCAAGATATATTTGATAATAATTCAAACTCTCTTTCTCTTTTCTCTCTCTTGGCCAACCTTCATTTTCATTAACTATCTAATTGCAATGGAGAACTTGTCATGAGATGAATTGATTCAAATTGAATCTCTTTCCAACTTAATTTTCCCTCCATATCTCCTTAGCCAATTTCTTCATCATGCAAAATGAAATTAAATTTGTTTGATTCAAATTAAAATCTCTTACCAAATGAATTTTTGCTTTTTCCATTTCATGGATGAACTCTTTATCATGCAATTTGAAATTCAAATTGGTTGATTCAAAATCAAACCTTCTTTCCAGATTGAATTTTCTTCCTCTTTACCTTGGCCAAATTTACCCTCATGCAATTTGATTTTTGTTTTGATTGGCTTGAGTTAAATTAATTCCTAAAGTATTTTCACTCTTATTCTCTTCTCCTTGGCTGACACTCTTACTCCATATTCTATTTATGATGTTGTTAAGTATAGGTTAATTTCTCTTAGACTTTTCTCCTCACTTGGATAAACTCTTGCAAAAAATTTTTTGGGGATTTCTCTTTGGTGAATCAAGTGCTAACCTCTTCATCAACCTTTCTCTTTTTCTGACAAGTGATTTCTTTGAAGCTTGCACAAATAAAGTTGGAGGATTTGTGCAAATCCCTTTGGCTAGGAGCTCCATAAGGTTTCATTAATTTATTTTGTGGCTATTCATGTTATATGATCACGATTTCTTTCTTAGCTTAAGATTTATTATTGTTTGGTCAATTTATTTTGTGCTTAACACATCTTTCCATATTTTCTAAGTTGGATGAAATATTGAGTTTGATTGGATAAATATTTGTGATTATAAATTCTTCTCTCTTCTTTATTCTTACATATCCTTAAGTGAGATTTATTTTGTGTTGATTGTTTCATAAAGAATACGAGTGAGTAGAAAGTTTTATTGTCTTTTAAATTGTCTCATCTTTTGCATAAGTGATAGTTCTTTTAAAAGAGACTTCATTTTAGTTTCTATGCTTTAATATTGCATATTCATTTGATCTTTTCAAAACTGAAGTCTCCATATAACAATTGATTGGTTTAGTTTTCAATTCATTATTTTGCTACACTTTAAATCATTAACTAAATCACTTTGATTTTAAGTTCTTATATTCTCTTCAAATATTTTAAAGATTCACTTGCATCATATACATCTTTCATGTTTAATTGTTGCTTTCAATTTTAAGTACACATTAAAGAGATCTCTCTTTCTTACTTTTGATTTTAGTTGCCTTAATATTATTATAGTTGGGATGTGAGAACAAAATACTTTTGAATTGATAGTTAGATACTTTTATATTATGCTTGCTTATTTTCTTGTTGGGTTGTACTTGCCCATTAAGGAGAGTACGTTGTTGGGTGTACTTGCCTATTAAGAAAAATATGATGACAGGATCTACCTACTCATGAAGAAGAGTACGAGAGATTTATTGTAATCTCAACTATGAATTAGTGAATTCCTAGCCTAGGTGGTGATGCGTGGACGTAGGTTGGATTTCGAGGTTTGGTTGAATCACATAGAAATCTCTATGTTATCTTACTTTATTTTTCTACAATTTACTTTTCTACTATTATTGATTGTTGTTATATTTCTCTAACGAAAAGTAATTAAATGTTTAAGTCTTCTACCAAATATTAAAATTAAGTTTTCTAAAATTATTTTAAAAAAATCCCATTTGATCACTAAGGCACAAGTTTTTCTTAAGGGTGCACTACCTGAAAGTTAGTCTACACATAGGCCACCTTTACATAATAATGTTTTATTTGATTATAGGAAAAAATGCATTAGTGTTTTTATTTGTGGACAAGATTCTAGAATGTGGCATATGTTGACACATCAGTATCACACACCCACTATTGATACAAATAGCTTAAAAGTTGATAAACCTTTTGATTTATGGTCTGCTTATGAAAGAGAATTGGATGAATTAAATGCAAAGGCTTGTAACATTCTTTATTGTGCTTTACTTCTTGATGATTACTATAGAATTTTCATGCTTACTACACAAAAGAAATTTGAGATAATTTAATTCTTACTTACGAAGGTAATAATGAAGTTAAATATGCTCATATAAATAGGTTAGTACATGAATATGAATTATTCCACATATCAAAAAATAAAAGCATTTCTAATATGTATACTCACATCATGAAAATTATTAATACCTTGCATTCACTTGGAGGAAAATATTAAAATCAAGAATTAGTTTATAAAATTTTAAGATGTCATCCAAAAAAGTGGTGTAAAAGTTACTACTATTAGTGAAGCTAAGGATTTGGATACTATTCACTTGATTAGCTTCATGGTTCCTTGATAGCATATGAATAGGTTATACCACAAAGGGATGAAAATGACTCTTTCTGAAAAAAAGAGAAAGGAAAGTTAATTGCTTTATAGGTAAAAGACAATTGTGAAGAAAATATTTCATGTTAGCATGTTGATAGTGTTGAAATTATTATGCTTTCAAAAAGGCTAAGAAATATGATTAGAAAGAAAAAGCACAGGTTTGGAAAAATCTAAAATACATAAATTGCCTGCTAAAAGATTGAATGTAGGAGAAGAAATAGTTGGTTTCAATTCCAAAAAGCCTGAACAGGTAAGAGGTGATTGTCCAGACTTATCTGAATGAAAGAAGTCTTAGAAAAATAAAAGCCTTAGAAGAAAAAGAAAAGAGCACTTTGAGCAAACTTTGGTTTAGAAGAATCAAATGATGACACCACAGAGGAAGAAGCAAATATATGTCTTATGGCTAATGTGGATTCTACAAGTAAGGTATGTGAAGATATTTTTTATGAAGAATTAGATGATGCTTTTAATGAATCAGCATATGAGTATAAAAAGCTGAAAAGAAAATTTAATATTCTAAAACAAGAAAAGAAAATTTTAGAAATGCATACTTCATCTTTAGAAAAAGAATGTGTTGATTTAAAGGCTAAGAATGATCCCTTATTAGATTAATTAATACTTGTGGAGATGTTAATAAATAAAATTTTATTAAGTCATTCTTAGAAATATGTCATTAGATGCATTAAGATCATTTAAATTTAGACCTTATGCAAATATAAATGTTACATGTAATTTCTGTAATGAAAAGGGTCATGTATCTTCTGGTTGTCATGCAAGAAAATGTCAATAATTACCTAAATTGAATTTTATTTTAATACCTAAAAGTAAAATAGCTACACACACTACACAACATTCATTACATATCTTTTGATTATGATGTAGACCCAAGCATGTTTGGATTCCAAAAGTTGACCCCTGATTTCTTTTTTTGTAAGAATACCTTCAAAGCAAAATCAAAGAAAGCATGTGGTACTTGGATAGCAAATTTTCAAGACATATGACAGGAGATAAATCAACTTCAGAACTTTATAAAGAAGAGTTGGTAGCTTATAGTGATAATTTTAAAGGAAACATAATTGGAGTTGGTTCTATTTCTAAGGATTCTATTACTTTAGATAGAATTTATTTTATTGAAGGTTTAAAGCATAATCTTATTTCCATTAGCCAATTATGTGATAAAGGGCTTAATGCTAAATTTCATGCATCTTTTATATTGCTACAAATAAGGAAACTATTTTGCTTGTTGGTCATAGATACAAAAATATTTACCTTATTAAATTTTAAAAATACTCATTTAAATTTACTTATTTTTAAAAGTTCACTTGATGATGTTTGGTTATGGCATAAAATGTTATGTTACATTAACATGCATTTTTTAAATAAAATTACTAAACTTGATCTTGTTGATGGTTTACCTAAAATGAACTTTCATTATAGTTATGTTTTTGATGCATGTATTTATGGAAAATATTTTAAAAATTCTTTCAAAATTAAAAGTATTATTTCTACAACTTGACCTTTAGAATACTATATATGGATTTATTTAATCCTATTAATACTACTAACTTAGGTGGTAAATTTCATGGTTTTGTTAATGTTTATTATATTTCAAGATTTACTTGGAGTTATGTTTTTAGTTCATAAAAATGATGTTGTTGAACATTTAAAAAATTTATTAAACACATTCAACAAGACAGAAGTCTTCTTGAGTAAAATTCAAACTGATCATGCTGGTGAATTTGGAAATAAAAATTTTAAAGATTTTTGTCATGAGTTTGGCATTAAGCATAATTTTTTTTGCACTTAGAACTCTTCAACAAAATGGCATTGTAGAAAAGAAAAATAGAATTTTAATTGAATTGAGTAGAACTATGCTTGATGATTATATGCTCCCTAAGTATTTTTAGGTAGAAGCTATTAACATTGCATGTTATGTTATGAATCATGTTTACTTGAGACCAATTTTAAATAAGACCCTTTATGAATTATTTTTTAGCAAGAAGCCTAAGATTAGTTATTTTTATATCTTTGGTTGTAAATATTTCATTTTGAATAATGATAAAGATTCTTTAGAAAAGTTTAACAGTAACTTTGATGATGGTATCTTTTTAAGACATTATTTGAATGGTAGATCCTATAGAGTTTATAATAAAAAAAATTAATTGTTGAAGAATACGAACATGTTGTATTTGATGAAAATCCTATATATTCTACTAGACATGATGTGATTGAACATGAGGCAGATGATTTCATGAAAATAAGCTTAGTAGAAAATGTAGATGATTCTTTAAAACTTTATTAAGAATCATCCCAAAGACTTGATTATTGCAAATCCCCTCTTAATAATGACAAATGATTGAGATTAAAAGGCCCTAAGATCTAATTTGAGCCCTTGGATCAATGAAAATGATTTGGACCATCCAAGCTATGATCAGACAATTTGGATCAACTTATTTCCCGGACACTTTGCCAAGTCAATATCCAATTGAACTAATCGACAATTAAATTAGATTAATTAAACATCCATCCAATCTAAACCTAATTTAAATAAAATAATTAAAATAAGATAAGTCAAGATTAATCATTAATTAAACTTCAACTATTTAAATTAATCATTCACCATGCTTTAATCAAAATTGTCATCTAATTAGCCTAATCATATTAAATTTTAATGGCCTTCAATTAAACTAAAAATAATTAAACATTAAAATTAATTTGATCGCATCACTTAAATAAGATAAGTTAGTTAAATAAATTCTAATCAATTTAATCAACTAAAATTAAACCTAAGCACTTAATTAATCATTTAAAAAATCAAGTCAAACCAAACCATAACCAATTCATCTAAATAATTAAATTAAACATAAGCAAATCTAAAGTACACGTTGAAATCACTTAATCAAAATAAATCTATCATTAACAATAACAAACTTTTATTAATTGCTAGAATAGAAATTAATCATGAAATATATTTTAAAATTATTTAAACTAAATCAAATTGTATGAATTGAGTTATCAAATTTATCAAACCAATTGAATCATAAGACCACAAAATTTAAATAAAAAAAAAATACAATAACTTAATTAAAATAAATTACAAAAGTTAATGAAACTCAATAAAACTAGTCAATCATTGAATAATTAATAAAAGACTAAAATTAACTAAATTTAACCTTAAATTAAAATATTTTTAATCAAAATTAAAAAGATAATAATCAACTTTATAGTGAATATTAACAGTCATACATCAATTAAGTTAATCATAATAAGCTTAATTTAAATTTTAGTTAATAAAGTCTAATTTAGTTAATTAGATAAGATAAGTTAGTCAAATAAATTAATTAAATTAAACCCAATTTAAAAAATTAAAAAGAATATAGAAATTTGATTTAAACTCCAACTAAATTAATCACTTTTAAAATAAGTGATTCAATAGCTAAATTAAATAAGAAAATGTAATAAGACTTCAACTTAAATTTAATTTCATTAAATCATACAAAAAAGAAAGAGGATTAACGTTTGAAATAAAATCTTGAAATCATTTTAATCACTATTAAATCATTTAATGAATAGAAATGGGTTGAAGATTAATGATTTTCTCTTCCGCTTTTGATTAAATAATTTGAATTTTAAAAGTAATTCTTAAAGAACTTGATTAAGTTTAAGTGTGATTATATTCATGTGAATGACTTTGGAGTAAATAAGTTTTGTAGTATTTTAATTTGGTGTCATAGGGACACCACACAGCTCTTAGGGGGTGAAGTGATCGGGTATAACATCAAGGCATAATGTACCATCTCAAAAGATGGGAACATCGCCCTATGATGGATCTAATCACCTAATAAGGACTTCTAAGGTAGATGATTCTTCATATGTACCAGAGATCTTTCCCTCACATTACATGGAGAAGTAAAGTAGTGTTTATTTTATGTCAGGTTCTTTAATTCTCTTTGGAAGAAAGCATCCATAGTTAATTACATCTTAGGAAATAAAAATTTCCTAGAAACACTCTCTACTTAAGTAGTCAATAAACATATCCAAAGATTTCAAAGTTAGACTATAAAAGGATTTGCTATTTTTGCAAATCAAGTGAGAGATTTCAAATAGAAAGTCTTATTTTTAGATTCCAAAGGAAGATAAATAGGGAGTATTCATGATATTAGGAAGCTTAGTGAGTACTCCAATCTACCCTGTAGTGAGACCTTATATATTTGAAAGAGAGAGTTTACTTTTTGTAGTTAAAATTTAATTAGAATGCTAAGGCTTACAGTCCATCAACATAATATTATGAGAATACCTAAGAGGTGAGGACTTACACTTATAGCCCGAAGGCAATAAGTAGCTTCGGATCCTAAATCTAGGATGCTTTAACACAAGAGAAAAATACAACCTAAGTCTAATCAAAAACTAGAACATAGTATTTTACCTCTACAATAAAGGATAATCCCATCCCGGCCTTTCTAGATTTACAACCACCTAGAGTGGCCGCCAACAAACACCTCCTATGCTTCAAAACTATGTAGGTTGATCTTATGTAAGTGCAATATAGCTAAACTATTATTTAATTAGGAAGGAAATTAGAGTCCTAAATTCACTCCCTAGGAGACTAAACCATGACTAGCATGAAGACATGACTTAGGCTAATGCAAAATTTTACAATCTTTTATATAACTTTGACACATTCATTTGGATGATGGCTTGGGACAATTATGCCTATATGCATGATGAAATAAGATCATAGGCTAAATCAGCGAGAGTAGGTGTTCTCTACTATAAGGGATGCCCTCATAGATCAAGTATTTTCTTATCGTGCAAGAATGGAGACCCTCCCTATTCAGGAGTGAAATAAGATGATATGTATGATTGTTGTCACATACATCATTAGCTAAGGGGTTTCTAAATATTTTAATTATCTTGATTATAACCTAAGCTTTAAAGTGAGTTTATGAGTTGTTTAATAATGGTAGAAAAATTATTTTATTCTAAGGAGCCTACCACATCCCGGCCAGACATGCAATCACCAAACTTTAAAAAACCTAAGAAATGCAAGCCATTTCTATTGCACAAGCTAAACATAGCAATCAAACATTCATAAATTTTCTTAAAAGAATAAAAAGCCAATGCGACTAAGTACCATTGTACACCTTGAAAAATAAAAGAAGTAGGGTAGTCGTGCCCTACCCTTATACAACCTAGATTGCAAAAGAATATTACAATTATAACAAAATAAATGTTATGGTGGTCTCCTTTATTTATCTTTATTCCCATCCCTTCTTTTGGATTAATTTACTCTAGCCTTCATAGGGCCTCCTTTGTCTTTTCCTTCTAGCCACTACTCATCCTAAACCCCATACCACTAATCATAATTCTTATTTGCAAAAATTACATATGTATGAAAAATAAATCAAACTACACTTGCAAAATAAATGTTAGCTAATCAAACATGCAAACTAGTCATTCATATTCTTTAAAATTATACTTAGCACACTGCACAATTGCAACCAAGCCCACCGGTCCTAATATGGATTATGTAAAGGGGATAAGAAACCTGCAAGCAAAAGTATTTATATTTATTTATTACTTCAGCTGTCCCTCTGGAACAATCCCCTATAACAAATATCATTAGGCTAATAGCGGCCTAACATCCAGTCTACGCATATGTAATCCTAACAGCTTGTCCAAAACATTACATCACAAAATAAAACATAACATCACAACATACACCTCCCTATCTTAGAGCTAGAAGTGGTGACTTATATTCTAATGTGTGTGCCAAGGAATTATATGGTATGTCTTAAACTAGGCTTTAGAAATATGATTGTCTAAGGTTTTGGAATATTTAAGTTACACAAGAGGAGAGGTTTCACTTCAAGTTATTAAAAAGATTACTAAAATTTAATTTATATATTCCTTTGCTTCACTTAATGTTTACTTAGCATCTAATTGATATAAAGAGAGGAGAGAGTTTTGACCCGCTTTCATCCCTATTTTAAGTTATTTTCTAAAGTCATGCTATTATGGTTTTGATTTTTTTTAGTGAATGATTTACTGAATATTTTATTAATCCTAAGTTTGAATTAATCTTAAAGAATCCTATTCAACCTAAAAGGAATCTTAAGGTTAATGTTATCACATGGATAACATTCCATCATTCCTTTTTATCATTAATATCATACATATGCTTTCATTCATATCATTCATGACTTTTAACCTAGCATACCTATACATGAAATGCACATATGTGTATTTTTGGTACACTTGAATGATTGTTAATGCATATATTTTGGTAGAAAAGAGAGATTCCATACCTTAGCTAATTATACATACACATGTATTAGAGATTTAAGCAAGTATGTGCCATTGTTAAACTAGGGAAGTGGGGTAATCTAAGAACTCCTTGGGGCTACTTAAAGTCTTGTGTTCCTAGGATTTTCAGACTATATACTAGTTATCTTAAATACATATAAATATACACATAAACTTAAGAATGAAAATCATGCAAAATATTATATATTAGTAAATTATTTACTCATGTAAAGTAAAGCACTATCCAAATTCTAGTATATGTATACATATGAATGAAATTAAGCAAGTGCATGCCATTGTTAAACCAGGGAAGTGAGGTAAACTAAGACCTCTTTGGAATTACTTAAATTCTCATATTCTTGGGATGTCCAGACATATATTTACTAACATTCAAACATATGTAAACATACACATAAATTATTAAAATAGAGCAATCCTTTAACATGTTTAAACTTTAAGCAAATCTAAGTCACATAAAACATTCATAAGAACATCACTTAAAATTTTCATCATTAGTTTATAATTTTAAAAATAATTTTAAATTTATTAGTGATATTGGCCACATCATATAATAAGATCAATTCAACACATGAAACTTCTACATATATATAACAATATTCATTTGATTCCTTTTTATTTGAAAACATAGATACATGATACAAATAACATGCAAATTTATAATGTTTGAAAAGGAAGGATTAAACATTTCCACATGATACATTTAACCATGTTAATACCCAAGGATAATCAAATCAAATAAAACTCTTTAAGATTAACCAAGGTTGTTATAAAATTTAATTTTGGATTTAAATTATTAGAACTTAAAAGGAGAAATAATATTTTCAATTCTGCCCCATCCCATATTAGTGACTTAATGTATTTAAAGAAAAATAATTTAGCAAATTTTATGGATTGATTAGGTTTGAAGCATTAAGCAATTAATTTATTTTCCCTTTCCCAAGCCTCCTTAATTCAATTAACTACTAAACCATGAGCCTCCAATGATATGCTTATAAGAAATTAATATATATAATGCTCCTAAAGGGACCTAATTTCATTAGGCTCATGCTTAAGAGTTGATTAGATTAAAGAAGAATCTAAATTAAGCACTTATGTGGTTTTCCCCCACCCATGGGTTAACCATAAGTTCCTTAAAGATCTTTATGTTATTAAACACATAAAGGGGAACCCATGAAATGAGTTTGAATTATCTGAGCCAATTATTATTCTTATTTGGATTAATATTACATTTAATTTTCTAATTAATTCCTAATTAAGCTATGAATTAATTAACCTTCATAAGGAAATTCATTTAGGAAAATAATAAGGAAAGGGGTCTAAATTATTTTTTTCTCATCATTCCCATTATTAATAGTGATTAATCATCATTAACCATTTAATTTTAACTATTTAGCAATTTTAATAAACATAAAGTTAATTAAAGAGGGTAATTAGAATCAAAATTTAAAATTCTTCAAATTACTTAACCAATAAGTTCCAAGAAAATTATGAGAGGCAAAGGACATCCCATGAAAATAACACACCAAATTTGGGATCAATTGACCAAGCAATTAAGCCTTAATTAGGGTAATTAGCCTAAACTTCAAACCCTAATTAAACACTATTCACTGAGCAAACATTAGAGATATTATTTCTAGTTAAATTCTCCTCTTTTTATCCTTTAAAAAATGGGTTTATTTTATTTTTTGGATTTTTCTATAATTAGTTATGAATTTTCAAAGTTTTGGCTATTTAATGCCATTTTAATACTTAATTAACCTCTTAAACCATTTATGCCACGTGGAAGTTGAAGCAGCAGCACTTTCCATGTGTTTCCATGAGATAGGATATTTAAAATGTTCAACGTGGCGGCTGAGTTAGGGCGGTGGATGCGATTTCATCCCCACCATCTAATCTTGGATCAAATGGTATAGATTAATCCCATGATTTCTAATGGATTAAATCATTGTCATCTATTTAATCACGATGAATGGACGACCGATGATCCATTGTTCCTCGAGTGCTAGAAGATGAACACCATCTTCCTTCAACTGCTTGATCCGAGCTTGCAGGAGCTTGTAGGATGACATGATCGATTCCAAAATGTGTGGGGAGGAGATCTAAGGATAACATATGGTGGAAATCGTGCGCAATGATAATTTACTTCACAAAAGAATAACACCTAGGGGAAAATCTATGGTTTGCAAGATTTTTATCTCGCCGAAGCTAGAGACCAGTGGTGACCATCAACAGAGGTAATTTTATCTTGGAGAGATTAAGCTTTATTGAGAAGATCTCATGCTGCCTCCCTGTCGATTCCTCTGTAGACTAAGCATTATCATAAAGCTCACCAGAGTTGGTCTTAGAGTGCCTTATGGTGATCAAATTGATTAGGGATCACTTTGTTTTGACTCGCTAAAGGGGAAGGTGTGGAAAGAGGTAATTTAGATTTGGCGATGTTTTGGTGAGTTTGGATGGATGGAGCTCTTAGATTCATTCGATGGTAAGTCTTCCCGGTGATGAAGAAAATTAGGGATTTGGGGAAGGGTCTAGAACTGCTTGAAATGCTATGATGAATCTCTTTATGAAGTTTGAATGGATGGGTAAGAATAAACTCTTTTTCCCAAGTGAACCAAGGGTTAAGATTGGCTCAGCCTTTGGTAATCATCCTAAGCTAAGTGAGGAGATGAGGTGGAGGTGCTTGAGGTGGAGGTGCATGGTACCTCCTCCTCCAAGTGAACCAATGGAGAGCCAAGGGTGAGTTCACCTGCTTATGGCCTAAGGTTGAACCCAACAGCCTTGGGTCAGGTTGAGTCAGTGGTCATAGTGTCCAAGAATGGCCAAAGGTGACTATCAAGGCTTGGGAAGTGGGTGAACCAACCAAAATGGGGGAAATTCCCCCATTTGGGTGCCTTGGTTCAAGGATTTTGATCCAAACTAGGTTCACTATGGGTTGGGTTCACTTCGGCTAGTCCATGGTGACCCATGGATGAGTCATGCAAAGTTTGTGTGGGTTTGGACTTGGTTTGGATGGTTTGGCTCAATTTGACCCATATGGGTCAAATGGGATTTAATTGGGTTAAGTTGATAAATTTGTTGAATTGGGTCAAACTAAAGGTTTGTATGTGTTTAATTGGTCATTTAAAATGTATTTGTGTCATTGGTTTGGTTTAATTTGAAGTAGAATGAATTTTGGCTCTTAAGGGTTCATTTATGTAAAATGGGCTAAGTTGACCAATTTAATCGAATTGGCCAATTTGGTTTGGTTGGAGGGTTGGTTTAGGCTAAATTAATCATTTGAGAATGACTGTAGATGTTGGTTTAAATTAATTTGTATTTTGGAAGGATTTGGTTCAATTGGACTCTTTAGGTTAATTTGGGCTAAAGAGGCCAATCGGATTAGCTTGATCGAATTGGGATCAATTAGAGGTTGGACCATGGGATCATGGGTTTGAAATAGTCTATTGAATGGTTTGAATGCTTTTATAAAAATCAATTGGATTTGGTTTGATTGAATTGGTTTAGATCATGGGATCATGGGATCATGGTGGAATGAACTTAAGTTAGGACTTTAGTCAATTTGTCTTGGAGCTTGAATAAGAAATAAAATTTAATTAAGGTTGGTTGTGTTGATTTCAGGTTGGTTTTGGAGGAGTGGACAAGCATGAGTTAGTTTAGGCTATAAGATAGGTAAGACCTATTCCTCCTAAGGGGTATCCTAAGCTTTGGGTATGTCTCCTTAAGTCTTTAGGCTTGGTTTTAGTGTTCTCGTAATCACTAGAAGTGTCTTATCACTAAGGAAATACAAGTGCTTAGAAGGTTCCTATGCCTAACACTAGGAAGGTCAATCCTCACTCCAAAAGTAAGGTCTACAAGTTGAAATAACTAATTTGGTGATGCTTAATTATTTTGTGTCAATCATTTATAAATTTATATTCCATATGTTTCAAAAATAATTAAAGATTTCATTTAATTACATGCCTTGAATTAATAGTATGGCTACTATCACTAGTAAATCTCATGTAATTTTCTTAATAAAATATATATTTATTAGTATAGGTATAATCAACGTAGGTAATTATAACATAAATCTAAATCTTATATGTGTGAACTAAATCTTTGAAAGGTATATGGTTTGCAAACTAGAGATCACAGGGCTATTGGTCCGAGGAAGTCTTGATACCTCATACCTCGAGTATAATAATGTCATGTACCTTGCGATTTGTAATAAACTACATATTAAGTAGAAATTACTTTCAACTTTAAACATCTTAAAATCTTCATAATTTCATTCTTATATACCTATATATATGCGAATTAACAAGTTTATAGTCTAAACATTCCGAAAGCGCGATACTTTAATTAGTCCTAAGAAGGTCTCTGATTACCTCACTTTCCTAGTCAACAATGACACGTACATGTACAAATTCAATATAGCAATGTGTGGGTATATATATATAAGAAATAAGGGATAATTAAATAATCTTTTATTTAAAATGCATGCATCATAAAATCATAACTTATATTAAATATGAAGAAATAAAAATATATTTATTCATCCATACATTAAAGTGTGAAATATTTAAATGATATGTTTGTATTTATCAAATCTAATTATTCAATTAAATACATCACTTAATTAAGTGAATATTAAGAAGTGATGAAGCAAATTTAAGGAGATATCTTTAAATTAGCCATGATTTGAATGTATTGATCTTAAGATCCATTTTATATTTAGATAAAATCATTTTAAGTTAAATCTAAATACATAGCTAAATAGGAAGATCTATAATATTTCATTAAGATGATTAATAGCCATAAAATTCATCTTTAGATTCAATCTGAGGTTAAGGATTAAGGTGGATCTTATTCTTCCTTTCTCTCTTTAAAATTCTAAAATGAATTAAACTCAAAAATGAAATTAAATTTAAATTTCAAACTTACTCCAAATCATTGATCATTTAAAGTATAATCATCCTTCGATAAGAAATTTAAATATGAACCCTTAGATAAGTTCAAACATTAAAGCCTAGCTTATGACATACCACACTAAGTCGTAGCACACATATCAAAATACCAAGTCATTGATCTTAGTATTAAGTTAGTGTGGTGTTTATTTTTTGATGTGGTGGACACCACACAGGTTATAGGGGGTACTTATTGAAGTGATTGGGTGTGACATTAAGCTATGATGTACTATTTCAAAAAATAGAGACATCACCTTACAATAGACCTAATAACCTAATAAGAACTCCTAAGGCAGATGGGTCTTCGAATATACTAGATATGTTTCCCCTACTTTACATGAAAAAATAATGCAAGGTTTATATTAAGCCAGTTTCTTAAGTTCACTATGGAGGTAAGCCTCGATAGTTAATTACATCATAAAGAATAAGATTTCTTAAGAATACTCTCGATTAAAGTAGATAATTATTATCTCTAAAGATTTTAAGGTTAGACCATTAAAGGGATTGGTTGTGTTTGGAAAATCAAGTGGAAGACATTTTTTTTGGAATCTAGAGGGATGAAGTAGAAAATGCTCATGATACTAAGGAACCTAGTGAGCATTCCGTTCTATCCTATGGTTGGGCATTTTATATATAAAAGTGAAGAGATTTATTTGTTTGAGTTGTAATTTTATTAGATTGCTAAGGCTTATAATCTATCAACACAAGATTATAGAAATGCCTAAGAGGTGAGAATTTATGCTAGAGCCCAAAGAAAACTAGAAACTTCAGGTTCTAAATCTAAGGAGCTTTAACACAAGTTAAAGCATGACTAAAATTTAGGTGAAAGGGGACATAATAATTTACTTTTAGAAGAGAGAGTAAACAGTCTGACTCTTCTGGACTTACAACAGCCTGGTGGCCACCAACTAACACCTCCTATACTTTAAGTAAGTGTGGTCTAGTTTTATGAAAGTGCAAAATAGTTGGGCTTTCCTATTTAATTTGGAAAGAGACTAAAGTCCTAAATAAACTTCCTAAGAGACTAGAGCATGAATGATATGAACAGATGACTTAGTCTACAAATGCAAAATCTTCTGAAATTTTATTTTATTTTGACACATTCATTTGGACAAAGGATTTTGGGATTTTTATTGCCTAAATGCATGATAAAAATTGATTATTAGCTAAATCAAAACAGAGAGGGTGAAGCTCATTCATGAGGGGTTGCTCTCATAGGTTAAGCAATCACTATAGTTTATGATTGTAGGCCCTTATTTTTAGCAAGAGTGATAGAAGACGCATGCATGATATGAGACATACAACATATAGCTAAAGGGTTACTAAGTATTTTAATTATCTTGATTATAGCCTAGGATTTATAGTAAGGTTACGAATTGTTTAAAGCTTTAATTATGAGTTGTTAGTTGAAAAGAAAATTGATTTTTATTCTAAGAGCCTACTGTATCCAGGACACACATTAAAGCATCAAACATTAAAAAACTATGAAAAGGAGGCGATCCTATTGCACAATTTAAATAAATCATCAATTAATTTTATAAACTAACATAAAAGAATAAAAGACCAGTGCGGTCGGGTGTCGTCATACACCCTGAAGAGAGAAAAGATTGGTAACCAAGCTCTACCCTTATACAACCCAGAATATGAAAGAATAATTTTACAATTATAATGAATACATGTTATGGGGGTCTTCATTCTTCACTTTTTCATATCCACATTCTCTTTTTTCTTGATTTGATTATACTTCAAAGGCATCACAAGGAATCCAAAGACTAAGCCTTCTGGCCACTGCTTATCCTAATCCCCCATAGCACTAATAATAATTCCTTTTACAAAATTACATTCATATAGAAAAAGTAAATCTAAATACACCTGTAAAATAGAGGTTAGCTAAACACACATACAACCCCAAGCAGGTATTTTTATAATTTAAACTGAGCACCATGCACATGGGTAACCAAGCCCACCCATCATAACTTAGATTATCCTTAGGGTTTAATCAACCTCCCGAGAGAGTATTCATATTTATTTTTAGGAAACCCCTTAAGCATAATCTCCTACAAAAAATATGATTAGGCTAAGAACAACCTAACATCCAGTTTACAAAACCTACCCTAACATCTAGTCTAAAAGATTACATAATAAAACAAAACACACATCATAACATACATCGCCTTAACTTAGAGCTAAAAGTGGTGAATTCATTCTAATGCGTGTGTTAAGGCTTTGTATAGTATGTCTTACTAAGCATTAGAGTTGTGATTTGTCTACATTTTAGAAATGGTTTAAGTTAACTATGAAGGTTGATTTCATTTCAAGTTGCTTAGTTGATTTATGAATTTTAATTTATATCTTGATTCATTTTATTTGATTTACACTTAGCATCTAAGTGTTATAAAGAGATGAAAGAGGATAACCCTCCTTCATCTCTATCCTTAGCCATTTTCTAAAGCATATTTTGATTACTTAGTTCTCTTTAATGAACAGCTTATTAAGTATTTTCTTATCAATCCTAAGTTCAGGTTAACCTCAAATAATTCTATTTAATATGAAAGGCATCTTAATATTAATATGGTTGAATTACTATCACATGACATATATCAAATCATTCATTTCCATCACATGTAACATGCATATGACTTTAACACTTAGCATATCTATACATGCAATATATTTTGTCAAACCTAAATTATGATGGATGCATATGTTTGAAGGTAATATTTTACTTGATTGAATTATTTATACATTTAAAATAAAGCCCTATCCAAATTCTAATACAAATATACATAGGATAGAAACTAAGTGAGTACGTGTCATTGCTAAATAGGGAAGTGAGGTGACCAAATAAGCTAATTGGGGCTACTTAAAGCCTTGTGTTCGTGGGATGTCTAGATTATATACTCATTAATATTCAAACCCATGCAAATCCATATATCGATCATAAGAAAGAGAACACTAATTTACATGTAATGTATTTTAATGACTTAGATGATCATGGAAGCATGTATTTTAGTAGAAAAGGAGATCTTTGTCCTTTAATTAAGAATACAAACACATGTATAATAAATGTAAGCAAGTACATGTCATTGTTAATGAGGGAAGTGAGGTAATCAAATGACCTCCTTGAGGCTACTTAAAGCCTCATATTTTTGGGATGTTTAGAATAAACACTTACTATCTTACATACATGTAAATGTATACATAATCATAAGGATGAAAATCATGCAAAGATTGTATCTTATTTAGTTGAATCATTTATACATATGGATTAAAGCTCTGTCCAAATTCTAATACCAAATCACATAAGAATGAAATTAAATGGGTATGTGCCATTGTTAAACCAAGGAAGTGAGGTAATCAAATGACCTCCTTAGGGATACTTAAAGTCTTGTATTCTTGGGATGTCCAGACTATATACACATTATTATTGAAACTTATGTAAATCTATATATGAATAAAGGAAAGAGAGCTTCACATTCATATATTTAATCTATAAGCACATCCGACCCCTATATGTATTCATAACTACTAGCACTCCACATGTTATTAGGACAGGGAAGTGAGGCAATCAAAATTTATAAACTCTAGAAAGTAGATTTGAATTTATTAGTGATAATAGTCATACATATAATTAAGTTAAAATAACACATGGAAGCTTATATAAATAACCTTCATTTGAATCACTTAAATTTGAAAACATGAATGCATGGATTCATATAACATACAAAATTTAGAAGTGATTGGAAAGGAATGACTAAATATAAACACATGGTTTATTCAACTAAACTAATTCTTAAGGACAATCACATTAAATAAAATCATTTAAGGAAAACCAAAGCTTCTTATAAAATGAATTTTGGATTGAGTTGAACTTAAAGAGAAGAACTTGTCATTCTTATTTTAACCCCATTCCCATGTTGGTAGTCTTAATTGGTTTAAAGAAAGATAATTAAGTAGATTTTATGAATTGATTAAGTTAATTATTAAATAAATCAATTAATTTTCTTTCTTATGCTTCTTTAATTTGATTATTCATTTAATTATGAGCCACAAATGATATGAACATGTGAAGAAATAAAATTGCAATGCTCCAAAAGACTAACTGTAATTGGCTCATAATTAAAGATTAATTAGATTAAAGAATCTAATTAAGTTCTATTATAATTTTTCCACACTTTTGGGTTAATCATAATTTCTTTAGTGATCTTTATGTTATTAAACACATAGAAAGGAACCCTTAATTTCATTATTAATTATTTGATATGACTCACATTTCAATTTGATTTAATTCAACTACTTAACTAATCTATTAATCACTTAATTAATCCCTAATTTAATTAATTCTCTTAAAATGAAAAGGACATAAGAAAGAGGTCCTAATCTCTTGCTCTCAACCATTTATTGTTAAATAGTGATATGCAAGGATTAATTAATTAATTCTGACTATTTTGAATGTTAATTAATCACCTAATTAATTAAAGAGGGAAATTAAGGTTTAAATCATTAATTTTCTCTAATTACTAGGAAATAATTCTAATAAAATCATGAGAAATAGAAGTCATGCCATTCAATGGATGCCCAAAGCTTGGAATTAATTGCCCAAGTGATTAGGGCTTAATTAAGCTAATTAAGTTTATAATTAAACTCTAATTAAACCTTAATTATTATTAAATAATAATTAGAATTAATTTTAATTAATTCTCTTCTAAATTACCTTTAAAATGAGTATTTATTTGTATTTTATGATATTTTTATAATTTGTTAAAATTTTTCAAAGTTTTAGTGATTAAAATGAATTAATTAAGCCTAATGCCATTGGCGCCATGTGGAGTGCTCACATGGCATGCTTTCCACGTGCACTGTGGGATCACTTAAATGTGTTTGAGTGGCGGCGGCTGACGTGATGTCATCCTCATTGTCCATCTTAGATTAGATGGTTGAGATTAAACTCATAGTTCTTTAGGGAATAAATTAAATTTAATTAACACATTAATCACAACCATCCATTCTGATCACACATAATGGATGGAGGATGATCTATCGTCTCTTACGTGATGGAAGACGGACACCGTCCACCTTCCACCAGCCAATTTGATCTCACCAGGTCAAATTGGCTTGGGATTGATCCCACACCTTTACAAGGAAGATCCTAAGAGATCTAAAAGCTCGATTCACATGGCATTCCCATTTTCTTTGAGAAGGCCCAAACAATTTTAAAAAAGCCATAGTTTTCAAGAATTTGCCTCACCAGAGCTCAAGATCGATGGATAACTAACCGAGGAAGCTTCATCTTGAAGAGGTGAAGCCATATTGAGAAGCTCACATGATGACTCCTCGGTGGTGGCTCTATAGACCAAGGTTAGCTGGAAAACACATCAAAGTTAGCCTATAATGGAATTTTAATGATCGAAGAGTTAGGGAAATGATTCGTTTCACCTCATCAGAGCTTAGTGAATGTATGGGTGAAGTTAATTTGAATGGGGTTGAGTATTGTTGGAGTTGTATAGAGTTCTACCTTGGGGAGGCTTAGTTTCATATTCTCTAGTGATGGGGAGGATTTGGGAACTTGGAAATGCCTCTAGAGAGTTCATTTTGATTGGCTTGGGCTCTCTGTGGGTATACGCCCTCTTCCCTTGGATCGGATGGTCAAGATTTGCTCTGCCATTTTCGATCATCAGGCCATCGCAAGTGGTAAGAGAGGATAGGACCAAGCTGAGTTTGCTCGATTTGGTTGGCCAAGGGGTTGAGGTTGGTGGCTTGAGAGGTCTCCATCATATTTAGGCTTGGTTAATGAGGGGAGGTGGGTTAACTCCCCTCCCCTTGGCTTATGGTTGACCAAACCACTATGGGTTAGGTTAGCCACCTAGGTAGGGTTCCATTTTAAGCTTTGGGTGGCTGTCAAATGCAAAGGAGGGGAGTTGACCACCCAAATGTAGATTTAGTCCTAACTGGAGGGCTTTATCCTATGGGTATTGGGTCAAATTAGGTCCCAATTAGGTTGGTTTCATTTTGGGCTAACCCAAGGTGAGCCAAGGATGGGTCATGTCAAATTTCATTAGGTTTAAGCTTGGTTTGAGTGGGTTTTGCTCAATTTGACCCATGTCGATCAAATTGTGCTAGGTAGGGTCAAGTTGACCAATTGGTCAGATTGGGCCAAACCAAGCTTGGGTCAAGTTTAAATGAGTACTTGGAATGTTTTGGTGCAATTGGTTTGGTTCAATTTGGCTTGGATTCAAATTTGGCTCATTGAGTTCATTTGGATCAAATGGGTCAAGTTAACCAAATTGACCAAATTGGCTTGGGTTAAGGGCTGATTTAGGTTTGATTGATCAATTTAAGGTGATTGTAGGCTTTTATTTCATTTAATTTAGATTTAGGAATTATTTATACCAAATTGAACCTTTAGGTCAAATTGGGCTAAATGGGTTAATTGTGTTTAATTTGCCAAATTAGGTTCAATCAAGGCTTCAATCATGTTCAATATTCAACTTAGAATGAACTTGAGCCATTGGATGCAATCAATTTGGATTAGATTTTGATTTGGCCAACTTTTCCCTTTAGATCAAATTATGTCAACTTGGGTCAAGAGGGCTGACTGGGTTTGATTTAGCTTAATTGATGGTCAAGTCACATTCAAGGATTTAATTTAGGTTGTTGTGAATTATTGGTTTCAATTAATTTATCTTGGGTTGAGATTTGGCTAGTTTGGTTCATGTAGGTTAAGTGGGTTTATTTAGTCAAATGACCAAATTGACTTGTTTTGAACTAATTGATTGCAATTGATCAATCAAGGATGATCAACAATCATCATAAGAGCCTTTGGAGGGTTTGGCTCAATCCAATTTGGGTTGGATTGAGTTTTGGTTCAAATAAGTTAAATTGGTCACTTTGGATCAAGTGGACCAATTGAGCTAAAATAGATTGATTTTGGGTTGAATTGAATTGAGTTGAGTTTGCATACTTATTTGGGATTGGTTTATATTCTTGGTTGCAATTGATTTGGATTTGATTTGAATTTGGCTCAATTGAATATCTTTAAGTCAAATGGGTTAGGTTAGGTTTGTGAAATTAGTTTGATTGGTTTGGTTTTTTTTTTATTGTAGATTTGCTTTGGTTTGGAAGAATAATTAGTGGATTGAATTCACTCATGTGAAAATGAATTGATTTAGAATTTGGTTTGAAAGGATTTTCCTAAGTCCATAGGATTAAATCTTGGGCTTAGGTTTGAGTTATGATGGATTTGATTTTGGTTTGAGGATTTGAATTTGATTGTAGGTTTGATTTGGAGGAATGATTGGTGGATTGGTTGAATTATGGGAAAATTAATTAAGCTTGATTTGGATTGAATGGAATTTGGCTAAGCCCATGAGTCTAAATCATAGGGCTTAAGAAAGGTTGATTTGATTTGCAATTGATTTTGAGGTTTGAATTAGATTGTTGGATCTTAGTATGTTGATTGAAGGGTTGAATTGGTTTTGATAAAATAAATAGAAAAGAATTTGGCTAATTCCAAAGAATCAAGTCATGGTTTTAGGGAAGATTTGGGCTATGGATTTGATTTAAAATTGGTTTGGAGTTTAGTCATATGAATTTGAGGTTTGATTAAATTTGGATGAATTGAGTTTGGGGTTTGGCTTAGGCTAAGGGGATAGACATAAATTGGGTTTAGGCTATAGGGTAAGTAGGTTATCCTTATCCCTAAGCCATGATCTAAACTGTATGCCTAATCCTCCTTAGTCTCAAGGTTTAGATTAAGTGTTCACTTAGTCACTAGAAGTGTCCTCTAACTAAAAGTTCTTAGTGTCTACAAGACCCTTAAATTTATGATAGAGGGTGGAACCCTCACTCCAAAAGTGAGGTCAACAGTTAGGATGATGCATTGTTGTGATGGATTAATTTTTTATAGAGCTACAAATGAATTGAGCCAAACCAAGCCTATGCGTGTTCAAGCTTGAGCTTGTTTAACATTATTGAACTTGAGCTCAATTCAAATTTTTTGGAATGGTGTTCAAGCTTGAGCTTGTTTATAATTATCAAACTTGAGCTTAATTTGAGTTTGTTCATGAGCCTAGTTCAAATTGGATTATCGAGCTTATTATTGAGTAGCTTGTTTAATGATACAAATGAGTTTAGTCAAACCTTAATCAAACTTGTTCCTGAGTAGCTTGTTGAGAAATTTACTTGTATCATTTAAAGCTTATGAAGCTTAAAAATAATCATAATTTAAACAATACTTTTCACAAACAAGCCTTAATCGACCCTTGATCGATCCATAATCGAGCTCCTTAGCAAGCTTATTTACAAGCTTTAAACAATAATGCTCATGAACATAAATGAACTGAATAGAAAGTTTCTTAAGCTTGTTCATTTAACAATCAAGTATTTACGAAAGAGTTCAAGCTTATTTTGATCAAATAATCAAATGATCATGAACAAGCTCTAATCGAGCCAAGCAAAAGTAGCTTGTCGAACACTCAGTTCATTTGCAACCCTAATATTTTATTTTGTGATGTAATCATTTTAGATCAAATGTTTAGATTGTTTATACATAATCTGGATGTTAGGCTGATATTAAACTGATGATGTTTTTTTAGGGAATAATGCTTAATAGACTGTTATAATAATAAAAATTATAAATAATTTTGCTTATAGATACTGCTTAAGTCCTTAAGAAAAATCCATTAGGACAACTGGGCTTAGTGTTCCAGGGCTGGGTGCTGAGCCTCAATGTATGGAATATAGCTACTTGATGTGAATATATGTTAAGCTGACTTCTATTTTGTCGGTGTAGTTAAAGTTCTTTATATAAAAATATAATTTTTATATTAAGTTTAGGATTAGAGTTATTAGTTTGAGGATGAGTAATTGTTAAAAGGCTAAGCCCTAAGAGACCTTGTAATGTCTGGCTTGCTCAATCCATGAAGCAAAGATGAAGATGAATATTAAAGTCTATAATTGCATCTAAAAATATTAAATAGAATAAAATAAATTTTAACCCATAGCATCATGATGCCTAGCTGTTGTTATAAATTTCAAGAAGAATAACTACCCCAGTCAATTTTCCTATTGTCAACATAAATGACAAAACACTACGCGCCATCCTAACATTGAGGCACTAAAATGATGATTTATAGTTTATAAACCCCCCCCCCCCCCATGCCCATCCAAATCTCCTCTTCTATTTTTGGTTTCTCTTTTTTTCCTCTCCTTCCCTTTATTTCAATCAGCCATTCTTGCTTCCAGTTTTCTGTGCTTTGAATATATACACTTTCCACTGCTAATGCAAGAGTGATTTTTTCGTGCAAGAGATGAGATCGATTCCTACTGTAATTAATTCCAAGAAAAATTTTCTAAAAATATTTCTTTAATGTGATTCTCTCCCTAAAAAGATGATTTAAAAGATTTTCATCATTGATCTTTGATGTAGTGAGAAATAAGAAGGTCTATCTTCATTGTCTCCCAAGGATTGTTTTAATTGAACCAAAGGGTTATTCCACTAAGTATTCTTTGGGGATCATTATGGCTATTGAATTATAGCTACACTCAAGCCAATCCTTAAATGTAAATAAATTCTCTAAGACATGGCCTAACATGTGATGGTTGGGGCAGTAGTTAGGATCATCACTTCTACCAACTTCCTAAGGCATTCTAAGCTCAAGTAGCAGAAAGTCGAGCTTCTTAATAAGGTTTTTGAACATTTTTCTGACTACCCCCCTCTTAAATGAATAGGGCTTATTTAGTTTGTTGGAAATAGTAGGTCGATAATAGCTACCTTGTGGTGGATACTAGTGTCACTATTATGTAGGTTGTTGTGGTGGCCTTTGTGGTTGCTGAAGTAGTGGAAGAGGAGGTGAGAATGGAGGCTGTTGAGCTTTACGCCTCTTAAAATATGCTCTCACTAGCTGGTTCCCCTTATCCACTACTACTATAACTTCTAACTTTTTCTCAAATACATTTTGAGGCTTGGCTTGTATGATTGGTTTGAAAGGGTAATTGCTTGGATTTCTCATGTAGATTGGCCACCTTGCTAATTAGTTTCTCAAATATCTTAATAATAAAGCCATTAAGTATGAAAGCAACCAATCCATGAATATTCTTGAGAATAATTTCAATGGAATGCTATTATTGTAGATGTGGTTTGCATTTCAATGGAATGCTATTAATGAAAGCAACCAATCCATGAATATAATCAACAAGGGACTTATAAAGTTTTTATTTTTTACAACAAGGTCCCTACAGTCACTCTCTATTTGGCTTTTGTTAATCTCTTAATGAAAAGCTATTCTAATTCTACAAAAGACTTCACTTAACTATTGGACAGTTTAGCGAACTAATCAAAAGCGAGTCTAGAAAGGCTATTGATGAATTACTTGAAAAGTAGAGCATCATAACCACTAACATTACAACAACTTGCCCAAAAGTATGCTATAAGATTCCTAGGATTCACATTGCCATCAAATACGTTGAAGGATGGTGGCACAAAACCATTAGTGTATTGAATTACACCAAATTTCTCTGGGTAATGTCTATCCTTTGGAACTAATGAGCTGCTCAGTCTTATGCTAATGCTTCCTTCATTTGTTGATCTACCATCTACTTAATATACTTATCATGAATAGAGGTGTTATTAGATGTTTTATTATAGAGGATACTAGTATTCTCATCTATTGGATTAGTGCTCTTACGATTGTCTAGGATGTGAACTAATTCAGGTCATCGTCCTCTATAGGAGTAGGATGAGGGACAGGTGTTTAATTCTATAATGCTAAGACTACTGCCATCAACTCCTCCACTTTCCTCTCCATTCTATTAATCTAGTCATAGATGGCCTTAAGTTGAGTCCAATGCCTCGCCTTCCTCAACTACAATTCCTTGAGCTTCTTAGCTATGCAACTCTCTATGCAAGGACCCTCGAGTATTATCCACATGGACCTCCGCTACATTATCTAGGAGTTTATCCTCATTAGCATTGAAATATACCATGCCATCCTCTCGATCAGAATGATCATCCTTGACTATCTGCCTTACTGCAGCATGATAGTCCTTTATAATGTCATCTAGAGATTGGTCATCTGGCTTGCCCAGGACTATTAGAACATATACTTGGTGATAACTCACTACTGGACTGTTCTCCAAAGAGATGATACACTATAAGTCTTGGGAGAAAGATGTGCTAACCATGATGATGGGAGAAAGAGGTGATACAACCATAGGGCTTAGATCAAAACCCCCTTGTTCCTCCTTCTCTTGTTGGGATGGTGGAGTAACAATGATGGAGCTCTTGGGCTGCCATTCCTTCCTCTCCACCATTGAGGCAGAAGGTCAAGCATGAGAGCTTAGCCTTGCATCAACTAGCAGGGTGGATGAAGTGTTATCGTGGGGATGTAATCATATAATCAAGGGGGATGACTTTTCTCCAGATGTTGTATTAAGTATTTGGTAGAAACTTTGGATGGAGGGATATGAACTAGTGATGGTGGTCAATGAAAGGAATGGTGTGGTGGTGATGACACCGGTTGCCTCTCTACTAAAGATCACTTCCTGTAGCTTGAACCAATAAGGACTATCCAATCTAAATGATCAGCTCTATCAATTCACCGATCAGGGTGGTCAATTAATACAGAGGGTACTGAGAGCCTAGAGAATCTCCTCCTATCTATTTTGCCCACTTGGGTAGTAATCTTAGCCTTTGTGGCCCTCTCTCTTTCTCTCTCTCTCTCTCTCTCTAGATATGATCCCTAACACTCCAAGGCATAACTTGTCTCAAGTCATGCAGGGTGGCAGACTCAGATCATCCATGTGCTCTCCTAACTCTCCTAAGCACAAACCTAAGGCCATCATAGGGTCTCCTCTTGTCATGCAGCTATCTTTCTGACATCCTCCTCTCTTTTTGTAGCTGAGGGAGAATGAAACAAGCTACCACTAAGAAGTGGAGAGGTCTATCGAATGGATCCCTCTTTAGCTACATGGAAGGCATCCTTAACATCTTTAGCTATGCGCTCATAATACCTCTTATTCTTCTTATTCTTGTTAGGATGTTGACTCTTGGTCAAGGGCATATGATAGGAGATAGTACCAACCTCGAAGCATGGAAGACAACCTTAGATGCTAAGACTAACTTCTCCTTAAAGATTGGGGATGTGGTAGAGGTGGTACAAGTCTGAGTAGAAATTATGGTATGCGCTAATGGCACTCATGGCATGGTAACCATTGTGGTGTTTATTCTTTTAAGAGGTGATGTGTTGTTAAGATATTATTAAGTGTGTGTTTATGTGAGGGACACCACACAAATTCCCAGATGTACTCATTAGGGTGATCGGGTGCAACATTAAAGAATGATGTACTATATCAAGAGATAGAAGTCACCATCCTATAATGGACCTAAACATTTAATAAGGACTCCGAAGGCCAATGGGTCTTCGAATGTACGATAGATATTTCCCCTACTTTACATGATAAAGTAAAGTAGGGTTTCTTTAAGTCAGGTTCGTTAAGTTCTCTATAGAGGCAAGCCTTCATAGTTAATTACATCCTAAGGAATGAGTTTTTTAGGAGTAATATCAATTAAGGTACATGATCATTGTCTCCAAAGATTTTGAAGATAGGACTATCAATAAATTGGTTATTTAGAAAATTAAGTGGGATTGATCAAAAAGAGGGAGTTATTATCGAAACTAATAGGGAGATGAGTAGGGGATGCTCATAATACTAGGAAACCTAGTGAGCAACCCAAACTATCCTATGGTTGGGTTTTTTGTTTTTGAAATTTGAAGAGGATTATATTTTTTAGTTGAATCTTTATTAAAACTCTAAGGTTTACAATTCCACAATACAAGGTCGTGGAAATGACTAAGAGGTGAGGATTTATGCTTATAGCTTGCAAAGGAAAACAACAACCTCAGATCCTAAATTTAGGTAGTTTTGGCGAGGGCCAAAGCATAATCGAACTCTAAGCCAAAAATGGGTATATGGTTTATCTCCACAAGAGAGAATAAAGCACCCAACTGTTGGACTCACAAGTGTCTGGGGGTGGCTATCAACTAACTCTTCTGATGATTTTAAATACATGCAGGGAAGTTCTATGCTTTGCAAGGTGACTAATCTGTTATTTATTTAGAAAGAAGACTAAGTCCTTAAACTCACTCCCATAAGGACTAGATCATGAGGGGCATGAATTCATGACTTAATCTAATGCAAAATTTATCAAGTTTTATTTTTATTTTTGGACATTTTTATTTGGCATAGGCTATGGGATTTCATATTCCTAATGTATGAGAAATTGGTTATGGGCCAAAATCAGGAAGAAGGTGTGTTTTCACCATGGCTCATAAAGGTCAAGCCATTTTCTCTAGCAAAGGTGGAAGCCCTTCGTTGGAAAGAGTGAAATAATATAATTTATGCAAGATATGAGACATACAACATCCAGCTAAGGGGTTGCTAAATCTTTTATTATCTTGGCTTATGTCCTAAGCTTTAAGTGAGATTATTAATTATTTAATTTAATTTTGAATTGATTAATTGGATAGTAATTTATTTTTCTTTGGGAGCCAAATCGCATCCAGGCCATTCAACAATCATCAAATAATTAAGAAATTAGGAAAATCATGCCATCATATTTATGCAATCATAAACATAACATCAATCAATTTATAAAATTAGTACAAAAGAATAAGAGGCCGATATGGTAATGTACCACTATACAACCCGAAAAGAAATGTGGGTATCCAAGTTCTACTATTATACAACCTAGATTATAAATAAATAATTATAATTTAGAAGGAATTCATGTTATGGGGGTCTTCATTCTTCATTCTTTATTCTTCATTTTGATTTGCTTCTTTTCTTTCTTCCTTTGGCTTGATTCGAATATGGTTGCTCTAAAGGAATCACATGGTACATAAGATTTGGTCTTATGACCAATGTTCACCCTAATCCCCCATAACATTTATTCCAAATCTAAATTACAAAATTTACATCAACATGGGAAAGGTAAATCTAACTAAACCTACAAAACAAAGGTTAATTAAACATACCACACAACCCAAGCAATTATATGAATAAGTTGGACTTAGCACCCCACACATGGGTAACTAAGTCCATCTATTCTAATTTGGGTTATGCTTTGGGGCATAAGGAACCTCTACAATAAAAAATATTAATATTTTTATTACAATGCCCCTTAAGCACAACCCCCTACAGAAAAAATGATTAGGCTAATATCGGCCTAACATCTAGACTACACACATGCACATTAACATCCAATCTAAAATAACACATCAGAAAACAAAATCAGGCATCAAACTATGCACTGCTCTAACCTGTATAAAAGTTATATGTGAGTACGACACCATTATTTTCTATACAAGGGGTGTAAGGTACAAGACCTAGTTAGGGCTACTTAAAGCATTGCAGCCCCAAGATGTCCAAACTGATATACCACTTTTCTTAGATACATGTAAATGTACAAAAAAAATGAATGATTAAGGAAACATGCAAAAGATTATGTTTGATTTGGTTGTATAATTTACATGCATAATATGAAGACCCTTCTTGAGTCATAATATAGAAATGCATTGGAATAGATTTAAACATGTGTTGTGATCTTTTCAAATGAACTATAAACTTTGCAAATCCAATGTAAATCCATATTAAGAGAAGAAAAGAGAACTACATAATACACATCTTATGTGATAATCACATGCAAGCTTATAAAAATTTATATGTAGCATCACTCCATTCATAATCTTTGATTTATAGGTTTTAAAAAGAAATTTTAGTTTTAATAGTGATAATAGTTACTTATATCCTTAATTTTAGCCAACACATGCAACTTGACATAATAGAAAATATTTTTCTTTAATTAATTTTTAAATAGAAATGAATGATGATTTCATATGGCAAACAATATTTAACATGGTTGGAAAGAAATAAAGGAATGTAAGCACATGACTTCATTCACCCTAATTAATTCTTAAGGACAATCCTATAAAATAAGATCATTTAAAATGAATCAAAGTTCTTTAAGGAGATTTATATTTATTTAAATTTACTTTTGACTTAGAAAATGTGAGAAAGGTTTGCTAGTTTTAACCCATTCCCCATGTGGGAATTGGTTTGGTTTAATATAGAATAACTAGGTTAATTTTAGGCTTTTATTAGGTTAAGGTGTGAATTAAATCCATTGATTATCCCTTACCTATACCACTTTAACATAATTATCCAAGTAATTAGGAGCCAACATATGATATGCAACAATATGAAAATTAAATCAGCCATGTAGCTAAGAAATAAAGAGGTCTAATACAGTTGGCTCACAATCATTGGTTAATTAAGCTAAGGGTTTAATTTAGTACTTTTATAACCCTCCTACACATGTAGTTTGATTATAATTTCCTTTGAAATTTACTTAGATTATTGAACACCTAAGAATCTACCAATGAATTGAGTGATTAATTCTGGAATGATTTGGTTTTGAAATTGATTAATTGAATTATTTAATGAAGTGATTAAGCCAATAATTAATTGCAATTTGATTAAATGTTTATCTAAATGGAATAGACTTAGGGAAAAAGATTGAAAAATAAGTCCTAATCTCATTCCCTATGTTCATTCTTTGTTTCATGATGACTAGTAAGCTTAATTAATGAATTTATCACTATTTAACAAGTTAATTAATCATTTAATTAATTAAGAGAGTGATTAAGGATGAAATAAGTAATTTCCCTAATTAATCAAGCAATAAATTCCAAGAAAATCATGGGAGGCAGAGGTAATCCAATTAATTAATCTAAAAAAATGTGCAACGTTGGTTAAGTTAGCTGGCAATGGAGGTGCTTTCTAAGGTCGGTTTTGATGGCATACCTCACCGAAGGCTATCACCAGTGCTTCCAATGAAGCAAGTAGCTTCATCTAGTAGAGATGAAGCCTTGTTGAAGGAATTAGGTCTTGACTTAAAGTAGATGGTTCGATTGACCAAGCTCCCCTTCAATGGTGATCAATCTTGATCAAAGTGGTGCTTCCCGTGGCTTGGAGACTTGGGAAATGACTTGATTGAGCTCAATCAAGTCCACTGATGGTGTGTGCAAGGTTAATTTATTTTTGGTTGGATTTAGATGAGTTGAGCTTGGGCTTGATCTCCCATGTTTTGGCTTTGAGTAAAATGAAAAATGAAAATCAAGGGAGCTTGGGAATGACTTGGAAAACTTATGGAGGGTTCGATTCAATCTCCTTAGCTCTGAGGAAATGATCTCTCTTTTCTAAGTTGGAATGAGAGGGGGTATATCTCCCCTTTCTTGGATCGGACAGTGAGAGGCTATTTTTGTGATTTTTTATCAATGGCTTGGATTGGAGGCACAATTTGAGCTATAAAACACTCGATGTGGGTCATTTTGGATAGTGGAGTGAAGGAGAGTGGATTCTCATGTGCTAAGTGAGTGCATTTGGAGTTCCAAGTTTTCAAATGCCATTAGAGAGGTTAGTTTGGCCTTGGCTTGGGTCATAGCTAACCCAAGCTCATTAAGTCATGTTCACCACCCTCTTTGGTGCCATGTGGACCACTAGAAGGATGCCAAGTGGCCTTGAAAAAGAAAGGAACAAATTCTAAGTGAATTTGGTCATATGATACCATTTGACCTAAGGGAAAAGTGGTCATTTACCAATGAGTTTGATTTGGGTAGATTCAAAATGATTTAAAAATAGGTTGGGCAAAATTTCAAGTGATTTGGAGTTTATTTGATTTGAATTGGTTCAATTTGACCCATTTGGGATAAGTTGGGTCAAATTTGGTTAGGTTGACCAATTGATCAAATTGGGTCAAAGCATGGGTTAGATCAAGTTTAAATGATCATTTAGAGCCTAAGAGTGTCATTGGTTTGGTTCAATTTGGTTTAGAATTGGTTTTGGTTCATTTATGTTCATTTCAGTCAAATGGGTTAAGTCAACCAATTTGACCCATTTGACCCAATTGGGTTAGGTGGTTGGTTTAGGCTTGGTTGATCATTTGAAATGTATTACAAGCTTTGGTTTCAATCGATTTTGATTTGGTTTATTTTCAAGTTGTTTTGATGCTTTAGGTCAAGTTGGGTTCATGGTCAATTGGGCTAGGTTGGGTCTAATTGGTCAATTAAAGCTTTAGTCAAGTTCAATAATCAATTTAGATTGAATTTGACCCATTGGTTACAATCAATTAGGCTTACTTCAAGATTTGACCCATTTTTGCTTTTTAGGTCAATTTGGGTCAACCAGGTCAAGTGGCCAATAATGTTTGGTTTGGCTCAATTGATGGCTTGGTCAAGTTCAATTATTGATTATGGATTGGTTTAGGTCAATGGTTTCAGTCAATTTGGCTTATAGTGAATTTTTGCTTGTTAGGGTTTCATTTGGGCTAACCGTTGATGTGGTCAAAGTCTAAGTTTGACTTAATTTGACCCAATTTGAGTGATTGATCATCCTATGATGATTGTTAATTATGAAGAGAGGCTTAGATGGGTCCAATTTGGGTTGGATTAAAATTTGGCTCAAGAAGGTCCTTTAGGTCACTTTAGGTCAAGTGAACCTAAGTGAATCAATTGGCTTGATCAAGGCTTAATTCAAGTTTGGTTGAGCTCACATATGGACTTACGATGGAAATATAAATCCAACTGTAAGTGATTTTGGGTTAAATGGACTTTGGATCATTTGACAATTTTAAGTCAAAAAGGATGAACATGGGTTAGTTTGATTTTGGCTTGGTCATTGTAGTTTGTGTTTTTATTTGGGCTTGTGATTGAAGGAGTGACTATTTGAAGAGAAAATCCAAGGGTTTGGGTTGATTTGAGAATGATTTGTCTGAATCCAAGAGATTGGCTTAAAGGATATAAGTTGGATTTTTATTTTGAGTTTTGAATTTAGTTTTGGTCATTTAAATTTATATATCATTTATATTTGTGAATATAAATGGTTTATGAGAAAATGTTTTGAGTTTTGAGTGATTTGGATTTCGTTTGAGCTAAGTCCATAAGATTGAAATTAAAGGGCTTAGGAAAGATTTTGGGATTTAAATTCAATCATTGGTTTCAGTCATTTGATTTGGAATTTATTTATGATTTAGATTTTGAAATTAATTTAAGATTTGAGAAAATTAATTGAGTTGGAATTGATTTAAGATTTTATTTGGTTTGGTTTGATGGAGAGAAGCAAGGATTGGGTTCAAGCTATAGGGTAGGCAAATCTTTCTAAACACCTAAGGCATAACTCATTTCTATAGCTAACCCTTCTGAGTCTTTAGAGTTAGGTTAAGTGTTCACCTAATCACTAGAAGTACCTTAAGACTAAGGAACTCTTAGTGCCTGTAAGAGTCTTAGATCTATGATGGGCAAGTTGAGAGCTCACTCCAAAATTGATGTTAACAAAGGGCACCTAATAGGTGTAGTGTGACTGAGAAGACATACCGTGCATATTGGTGTTGACCGAGATGATCCACAATATTAAAATAATTAGAAGCACCAAAAAAATGATCTACTCCTAGACTCGAGGTGTAGAAGGAGCCAAGATCTTAGTGCAATGCAACTCTACTAATGTTAAAAGCATAAGAGAGCGAAGGAGGAATCCACTAGGGACAAAGGGTTATGATATCTACTAGGGGATTAGAACTTGGAATCCACTGGGGATAAAAGATGTGAACCTTCCACTAGGAAAACAAGTTCAGGTTGGTCTGAATTGACTCCATTGGGGAGATTGGAAAGATTACATCTCACTAAGAAGAAGCTGATTCATTTGATTATTTAATTTGACTTCACTAAGGAGGGGGCTGATTTTGTTTCAAATTTTTAATTTTGAATTTTGAGATGGACCCTATCGATTTGTGACGGACCATACTGAGTACGGGCCATCTCAACATTGGCCTACTTCAGATTTACCAATCCAAAGAGAGTAGCTTCTTGACTGAAGGGAGAACTATCCAACCAACGGGGTGCTTTTAGGTTTACAATGGTCAACTTATGAAATAAGATCAGGGATTGACATTTGCAGAACAAATGACCACTTGGGAAACAAATTATTAAGGTAGCATGTCACCCCGATCTATGATTTCTTGTCAGTTTATGATAGTCATGCTAGAAAGAATTCATAGTAGACTTGCATCTTCCAAAGTGAAATGACTATTGGGGAAACCTATTTGTGGAAAAATAGATTGAACTTGACCTAAGGGAGACTATAGAGAGAGTGCTAACCCAAGGACATATCTTAATGGAAGTTTAGTTAGGCAATTCCTATTGGGAGTTTTGCTCAGAGACTCACATCTGCCAAAAAAATGACCACCGGAGTGACACACCAGCAAGGTAGTATGTCAACCTGACCTAGAGCAGCTAATGAGTGAGTGCCATAGGGGGCTTGGTCCCACATAAAAATAGCCCTAGATAAGAGATATTTGTTTATATGTGTTGTGAAAGAAGGAATAGGATGCTGCTTAGGTTCTCTTACAACTATCCTAAACACATCGTGGCATAAACAAGCAAACAATGCTTCGAGTGAAGAGAATATTTTGATGAATTAGAATGAAATTTTTAAAGATAGTTATTTTCAAACATGAATTTATGGATAGTATTTCTTTAAATAGAGCCCATTGATTGAAAACATCGAGTGTTCCCATTTACAATTAATAAGTTGGTAAGATCCTCTTTGCTAGGCCTATTCTATGACAAAAGCCCCTTCCCAAGTAGGTTCAAACTTACTTCCTATTTTTCGATGAGCAATAATTGGTCTCCTTAGAACTAAAATAAGCTCTCCTACCTTGGAAAGCTTTAGGGCAGACTAGTTTGTTGTGGGCTTCAATCATCTTGGCTTTGTACAACTCAAGGTTCTGGCATGCTTATAGGCATTTCTCTTCCAAATCTTTGAGCTTATCTAAGTGCAACCTGATATTCAATTTGGTAGTGATTTTACTACCCATTGCTATCCTTAGTGATGGGAGTTGGACTTCTAATAGTAGAACGAATTTGAACCCATATACTAAGGTGAATGGGATAGCTTGAGTTGGAGTTCTATTTGTGGTGTGGTATGCCCACAAAGCTTCAACTAGCTGCTCATGCCACTGTTGCTTATCATCAGCAAGTATCTTATTTAATATTTGGATCAGAGTTTTGTTGAATTCTTCTGCTAAGCCATTTGTCCTAGGATAGTAGATAGAGGAGTATTTCCAATCTATACTATGTCTTCTAGCGAATCTGTTAATTTTAGTGCTCTTGAATATGATACCATTATCGAATATAATTCATTGAGGCACCCCAAACCTATACATGATATGGTTCCTAAACAACTAAAGCACATGCTGAGCTGTGACTTCTCTAAGTGGGATTACCTCTACGCACTTGGAAAAGTAGTCGGTAGAAGTTAGGATGAACTGATGACCCTTAGAAGAAGGAGGATCAATCAGACTAACTATGTTAGTATCCCAACACTTGAATGGCCATGAAGCCAATGTAGGGTGTAGAATGTTGGTTGGTTGGTGCAAGACTACACCATGCACTTGACACTGATGGCATCTCCTAGCTACATCCATGCAGTCTGTAATCATCAAAGGCCAATAGTATTCTAGTCTCTTACTCTTGGCTTTCATCTTCAGACAGGATTGATGTACTTTGTATAGACTTGAATGTACCTCAAGCATGATGTTACGGGCTTTGTGTTTGTCTAAATAGCATAACTACATTTGATCAAAAGACCGTCGGTACAAGGTGTCATCCACGAGAGCATAGGAGAGAGCTCTTTGCTTCATCTGATGGGCTTGTGATTTCTCTTGAGGTAGTTTTCCTGTGCTTAAGTAATCTATGAATGGTTGGCTCTAATCCAGCTCTTTATCCTTTATAGCAATGACAACCTCTCTTTTAAGAGATTAGCTCTCGACGAGTTCAATATTAATAAGGGATAAGACTTGTCTATTTTGGACCCTTATTGGAATGGACTCATTTTTCAAACATGCCAATTTCTTAGTTTGGAATAAGGGATAGGACTTATCTATTTTGGACCCTTATTGGAATGGACTCATCTTTCAGACCTCGCTTTCAACAGATTAGCTCTCAATGAGTTCAACATTAATAAGGGATAGGACTTGTCTATTTTGGACCCTTATTGGAATGGACTCATCTTTCAGATATGCCAATTCTTTGGCGAGTTTAGCAAAAGCATCTCCTACAGTATTTTCTCCTTGAGGAACCTTGTAGATGGTGACTTTAGGGATTTGGGCCAACAACTTTATGGTGTACTCATGGTAGTGATGATGCTTGAGTTTTAGAACCTTATAAGATCCAGCAATCTGGTTGATGACCAGCTGAGAATCCTTGTAAATATTGATGCTTTTGACACATATTATAATAGCTAACTCCAAACTCACAATCAAAGCCTCATACTCGACTTCATTATTCATCCATGGATTGGAGAGATAGTATGAGAATCTCATCACATTGCAGTCTAGAGTTAAGAGAATGATTCCTACCACTGCTTTTCTAGAAAGAGTAGATCATGGTTCTTCTCCTTTTTGAAAGGAAGCCACACCATCAAAATACATCTCCCAATGGTGGATGCTAGTGTCCCCTAAATTCCTGATTTGTTCATCAAGGAGGTCATCACTAAGCGGGGGAATCAACATAAAGTGGGTTTGCTGTTAAGAAATTTGTTAGTGCTTGTCTTTTCACCACATTGAGGGGTACGAATGTGATGTCAAACTACAACAAAATCATGGACCAACGTGTCAACCATCTAGATAGTGTCGGTCATGTCATGAGATATAATAGTAGATCGATCATGGACATCAAGTTCACCTTAGGAGAGTGCATGTAATGCCGTTGCTTTTGGGATGCGAAGATAAGAGCTAGGCAATGTTTCTCAATTAGTGGGTAGTTTGCTTCAGCATGGATTAGACAATGATTGAGGCAGTAGAGAGCATTCTCCTTCTCATTGTCATTATTTGGACCAACAAAGCGCTAAGGGAGTCATCCAATGCAACAGTGTAGAGGATAAGTGGCTTACCTAGGATAGGGGCTGCTAGAACTGGTGCCTTCACCAAATACTATTTGATGTCTTCAAAAGCATGCTAACACATGTCATTCCATATGAGCTTAGCATAATTTTTGACAAGTGCTGAAAATGGTTTGCATCTCCCAGATAGATTGGAGATAAAGCATCTTAGATATGCCATCCACCCTTGGAATGATCTGAGTTGAGTTAACCTTTTAAGGGGTGGCATTTCTAAGATATCTTTGATCTTTTCTAGATCTATCTATATTCCTCGGTGTTGGACAATAAACCCAATGAACATCCCTGAAGCCACTCTGAATGCAAACTTCACGGAGTTCATTTTAAGATTGAATTATCTTAACCTTTCAAAAATTACACTCAAGTCAAAGAGATGGTCTTCCTTTTCTTCGCTTTTGACTACTAGATCATCAACATAGCATTAAACTTGATGATGAATGAGTTTGTTGAAGATCTGAGTTATGGCCCGTTGGTATCTAGCATGGGCATTTTTAAGGCTAAAAGGCATGACCTTATAATAATAGATTCCGATCGGGGTTCAAAAAGTAGTATTTTTTTCATCCTTGGTGGCCATCTTGATTTGGTTATAACTAGATAACCCATCTATAAAAGAGAATATTGCATGAGATGAGGTGATGTCCATCATTAACACTCATATAAGAAGTAGAAATTCATCCTTAAGACATGCCTTATTTAAGTCCCTAAAATCGATGCATATGCAAATTTGGCCATTCATTTTCTTAACTGGCGTGTCACTGGCTAACCATGAAGGGTATTTTTCTTCCCTTATGAAACCAGCGTTGATCAGTTTCATGACTTTAGAAATAACCTATTATTCAATTTCAAATTGCATGCATCTAGGAGCTTTCTTGATACGGTTAACATTAAGTTCTATTGGTAATTTGTTGACTACTTCTTCAGGAGATAATCCAGTCATCTCTTCATAGCTCCATGCAAAGCAGTCTTTATAATCAATTAATAGCCTAACTAAGTCATTGATTTACTCTTAATTCAACAGAGAATTGATGTATGTGGGGCATGGATCTTCTTCTGTCCTGGGGTTGATTTCATTGAGCTTGTTGATGGCTTAATTAATTTATTCTTCAAATTCTAGAAGTGCATCTTTTATTTGAAGATCATCAGGATCATCTAAAGTTTTTAAACACACATCCTCATAAGAGTTAGTGTGGTTTGAGATGTTCTTATTAGACTCTAGATGATTAGTGACCGCTATGCAGTAATTATCATCATCAACTGGACCCACTATATCGAATCCTAGTCATGTTCTTTATTGTGCACCCCTGCCTTTCTTGTTCCACAACTTCTCAAAATATTCTAACATGTTCATGGACCATGTGTTAGGAATCAAACCTTTCTTTACAAGATTATGAACACAAGGAGAATATCAATCAAAAGGTAATTCCATTAAATATTTATATGAATTATCCTTAAGTTTAACATCTGCTTCTGGACTTGAGGATGATGATCCCAATTGGAATCTATTTGGGTTGACATTCATGGAACATCTAGGAGCTTCCTTAACTACCAAACTCTCAACTTTTTGAGAAGAAAGTTGGGTTAGAGTTAAGGTTCCCAACTGCTGCCTAATGATTTTACAAAATTCTGATTTGAATGAATTCATGCTTTGCTTGGAGGCCTGGTATTCATCACTATCTGGCTCGAGTGTCACCTCCAATGAGATCCACTAAGAGGAGTTGGCTGGTGTGCTAATCGTATGAGATTCATCCTCTAAGCTGGATTCCAAGTCTATATGGATAGTAGGAGTACTCCTGCGAATTGGAACATAGCCCCTATTGGCTAACTGTGAACTAGGGGGTCTTCCTCCTCTAGAACTGCATTTATATCTACCTCTGCCTCTGCCTGGTGGAGGTCCAGTCATCCTACCCATATGTCCATATGGTGAAACGAGCTATGGGTGGAATGTAACATGAGGCTTTACTTCTTCCTCGGTGTCCCTTTCTCGCTCACTTGCACTTTCTATTCCTTTTCTTTTTTCTTTTTTATTTTTATTTTTATTTTTCTTTTCCTTTTTCTTTTTCTTCTTTTTTTTGTATTCAAATTTTGGCCAAGTTTGCGAGAATAGACATTTTGACTTTGAGGAAGATAGTAGGTCACGTCTTCATATATCTCGACCTCTCGAATTGAAAATTACTTTTCATCTCCTTTGACATAGTATTCTATTCCATCTCCTGAAAGTTGACGCACTGATGAAGATAGGATGGAACCATTTTATTCTGGTGTATCCAAGGCCTAACGAGTAAAGCAATGAATGATGTATTTGAATCAATTATATAGAACTTAGCTTTAGTCTTCCAATCACTTATTTTTGAAGGTAACACTATAGAGCCTAAAGCCATCTCGCCCTGTTCATTGAATCCTCTTAACATCATATGATCTCCTTAAAGCTAAAGATGTCAATCCTCAAATAGGCAAGGGTCTTCATACTCATAATGTTCACTAATGCACTTGGATTAACCAATACCCTAGAAAGTTTGAATCTGTTCATGTCCATTATAATGGAGGGAACAGTTGTGCATTATATCCACCAAAAAAAGGTCTTCATCGATGAATGTGACTCCCTGGGATTCTCTTGAATAATGTGCCTCCTCTCCAATAGCAATCAGCTGAGCTAAGCATATTTCTGGATCAAGAAGGGCCTTGATTAATGATTCCCTCATCTCTTTGGATAAGACAAGGGCATCAAATTTTCTTAGTTTGCCTAGCAACTTTCTTAAGTGAGTGAGGACATTATAATCAACTCTAGGCTAGTCCTCCATAAGCATATCCATGGGTGGAGCATTCTGTGAAGGGGCTTCTTAATCACTGGAACTAATGACTTGCTTACCCTTATCCTGAGATGGTACCCTAGGAGGCCTTCAGTGACTTCATGAGATGGTTTAGTGGAAAGTTCTACCTGCTAATCAAGTTCACCTATCGCTTATCCTATAAGACCCTTAGAATTAGATGATTCTAAGTCTATCTTAAGAGGTGAACCCCTATTATTTAGAGAAGGAAATTCCATCTCTGAATTAAAAAGAGAATGATCAGAGTTGTTATAATTATTAAGAATTGAAGAGTTTTCTAAAGGAGTATAATCAAATAACCCATCATAAGTGACACAGATATAATTCAAACTAGCTTTATTTTTTGATTTCTTAGATTTAAAAGGAGGTACATAGTAGAAATCTAGTAAAACATGTGGGGTGAGGGATTTGATACCCTAATCCACTGATATAAGATGTCTACTAGAAGAAGAACTAGCTGAAGTAGGAATGCTAGCTGAAGTAGTAGTTGCAACTATAGGATGGAAGCTGGACTCAGTCAGTGGTTGCACTACTTGGCCATCTTGAGCAAGTATGGGCTACTGCTGCTACTGCTGAGCTCCCACTTTCCCCAAGTTGTCTTTGGTAACTTGCCAACCTTCCTTGATGTTGGATGTTCGAGCTGCCTAAGGCACCTATAAGAAAAGTTTCTTAATTTTTGAAATAATCTATTTAGAGGTTTAGGATAAAGAGATATCCCAACCTTCTTTTGTTTTGAGAGGATCACATGTATCCCGAAGGATTATCCTAATAGAACTGTATGGCTGTTCTACCAGATATTCCTAAATGATAACTATAGAGCCCGACTTGTAGTTAAGCTCAAGTCAGTCCTTAAATGTGAAGCAATCCTCCAAAACATGGCCTATCATCCAGTGGTAGGGGTAAAAGTTATGATCATTACTCCTACCCACTTCCTTCGGCTTTCCAGGTTTGGTAGCTAAAAATTGAGTTTCTTTAAGAGGTACTTAAAGATTTTCCTAACTACCTCCCTCATAAATGAATAGGTTTGTTTAATTTATCCAAAAGAGTAGATGGATAATAACTACTTGGGGGCGGGTATGTGTACCACTACTGAGAATATGGCTAAGGAGGAGGTGACGAGGGCCGTGGAAGCCACTGTTGCGATCGATAACATGTCAAGTCAGTGTTAAAGGAGGTGTAAGCAAAGGTTGTTGAGCTCGAGGACTCTCATATTGATCTCTGGCTGTTTGCTTCCTCTTATCCAATGTTACTACTGCCACTAGCTTCTTTTCATAGGTTTTTTATGGCTTTGAGTTTAATGATTGATCTTGATAAGGAAACTGTTTAGTCTCTCCTTGTAGACTAGCTTCCTTGTTGATTAACTTCTCAAATGCCTTAATGGTGAAACTTTTAAGCATGAAGGCGACTGGGCCATGAATATTCTTTAATAGAATTTTAATAGCATGCTATTTAGATAGCTGCGATTTACATTTCATACTCAAATTATGCCATCTAAGAATATATTCAACAAAGGACTCACTGGGGTGTTGTTGAGCTACAATGAGATTGCCCAAAGTTACCCATTGATGAGCTCTAGCAAACCTCTTAATAAAGAGTTGCTCCAACTCAGCAAAAGTCTTCATTGAAGCATTGGAGAGTTCAACGTACCAATCAAAAGCTATGCCCGCTAAACTGCTGAGAAAAAGATGAAACAATAGTGCACTCTATGTTGGCAAGGGTTCTCGTTGCCATCAAAGCTTTTGATAGAAGGAGGCACAAAACCATTATGATATTGGATAGCATCAATTTCCTCTGGGTAGGGTCTACCTTTAGAACTGATGAACTACCTCGAGTTTGTGCTAGTGCTTCTTTCACTTGTTGTTCAACCATGAGTTTGAAATCTCTATCTTGTGTGGAGGTACTATCCACTACCTTTCTATAAAAGCTAGTACTGCCCTGCTCTACCGGAGGTGAACTCTTGGGTTGATCCAAGACATGCAATAACTTAAGCTGACCAATCTTCATAATGATAGGATGTACTATTGGAGCTTGATTCTAAAGTGCTAGAACTGCTGCTAGAAAAACTCAAGTCTCTTTCCCATCTTATCAATCTACTCATCTTTTTTATTTGAGTTATTAAAGGAAGTGTTGGGTCGAATAGGTTGTATCATCTAGTTCAGTAGCTACACCTTCCAAACTTTGGTGATTTTGAAGGAGAGAACCTGTAGTATCAACCAAATGTACCTCTACTGAGTCTTCTAATAAATCATCTTCATTGGGGTTGAAGCAAACCTTCTCCTATTTAAGTTCAGGCCAATCATACCCTAGGATTTCTTTCTTTTAAGTAAAATATTATGCTAAGATATCATCCAAAGAGAGGTCTATCTGAGCAGGCACAAATGCTCATAGTTGACATCATGCTCATGAACAGAGATACACTTGACCTCCCCTACTACTGAAGTGCTAACCTTGTGAGGGTTATGCTCACTAGAGGACATGTGCTCATGGATGTCAACAGCTATGGATGGAGTACTACCCCTATGAAGATCTATTGTAATGGGGATAATTGAAATGTCCCCTCTCCCTCTATTATTGTTATATCCATTGATCAGTTATGGTGATGGTGGTGATGGCATGACTATGATGCTATGAGGTCGCCACTCCCTCTTCACCGCAACTGAAGTAGGAGGTCAAGTAGGAGAGCTTAACCTCACCTCAATCAATGACGTAGATGAATCAGGATCCCTTGGCTGTAGCCGAATCTCCTATGGAGCTTTCTTCTATTCTGATGCTGCTCTCATTGCTTCGGGAGAAACTATAGAAGATGGAACCTGAACTGACGATTGGGGACATGGAGTGAAGTAGTGTGGTGGAGACAACACTGACTACCTCTATACAGGAGCTCTCCTCCCATGATGGGTGGTACCAGTCAAGAGGATACTTCCTGGCATACCTTCGCTCTCTTTGCTAGTAACATGAACTGATACACAGGCCTCTCTAGCCCTATCGTGATAGATCTGCTCGCCTATACTACGAGGGATAACTGATCATAAGTTGAACTGGGCACTGGACTCTGACCATCCAAAATCCTTGCCAACATGGCATGAAACTATCATGAGGCCAACATATGACCACCTCCTATCTCTGATAGGTGCCTCAAAATGAATAGAAGGTGGGGGTGATACTACAATCCTCCTCACATATTCCTCTCCATTAGAACTAGAAAGGGGGTTGAACTTATTCTGAGTGAGAAATTGAGAAACTACCCCTGGTGATCCCTATTATACGATGTGAGATACAACCTCCATCACCTAGGCTATGCGTACGTGGTGCCGCTTAATCTTGCGACTCCTATTGCGGTGCTGAGTTTGGCTAGTGGAGTAGTACGAGAGCTATACCCTACCTTAAAGGTTGGGGAGGCTATCCTTGAAGCTAGGGTAGCCTTCCCCTTAGAGGAAGCCAGTGAGTGGGTACTAGCCCGCACTGGGGTAGTGATGGGAACAATTGACTACATGGGCACTAGAACTATAGCTATTGCAGGAACCTATACGACCTTCCTCTTTAGTGAGTGAAATTTAGAATTTGAGGGCATCTCAATATGGATGACTGGTTTTTGCCCAGCCACCACATTCTTCGACACTAATGAGGGTTGTCACCCATGAACCATCCACACACACAAAAGTAATCTTAGCTCCCTCAATTCCTTGGCCAAAATGTATCAAGCGGCAAGATCAATTTGTGGGAGGCTGGCCTGATCTAAGGCCAAATCCATCCAAAAGGGGAATGTTAACACATACTTATGGTAATCCATTTTCTCTATACTTAACTGAGAGAAACTGACTAAAACATAACTGTAATTCTATAATTGTTGAACAAACTCAAATCAGATTTTCTGCCTTAGTATTCTGCTAATTTTTTTAAAAAATTTGAATTAGTGTTTGAATCCACACTCAACAATTTAAATATGTTAAGTGGGGCTCATTGAATTTAGGAGAGTGATTTTGAAAGAATTAGAGAAGAGATTTTGAGTTCATTTGAGTTTAGAATCCACTTTTAACAAATTTATGTATGTTGAAAATGGGTTCAAATATTTTGAAGAGACTTTTGATGCATCCATTGGTTCATATTTGAACGTGATTTTATGTTTGGGGACCCTTTATTTAAAAAATTTAAGTATGTTAAATAGAGGGTCAATTGATTTTTTTTTTTAAGATTACTCATTTAGCAAATTTAGGTATGCTAGATGAGATGTTTGAAAATAATTTTCTTCTTTTGCTTATTTTCCCATGATATATATCATGTGTGAATTTAGAAATGAAATCTTAACTTAGCAGATTTATGTATGCTAAACAAACCTAAATGTGTTTGATTTTTGTGTTTTGATTTTGAAATTGGATTACCATACACAAGGAGGATTGACAAAATATTTTCCTAGTTCAGTTGGATTACATCAAGGATCTACATTAAGCCCTTATCTTTTTTACTTTAGTTATGGATATTCTTTCGAGGCATTTACTAGAAGATGTACCTTGGTGTATGCTTTTTGTTGATGACATTCTTCTTATTGATAAGACTAGAGAGGGAGTCCAACAGAAACTTGAATTATGGAGGTCAACTTTAGAGTCTAAAGGTTTTCGTTTAAGTAGATCTAAAATTGAATATATGGAGTGTAATTTTAGTTGTAGAAGTTTTAGTGGTAGTGTTGTGACTTTAGGTGAAAGTCATTAATAAGAGTGAGATTGATATTTAGGCTCTATTGTTCAAAATGATGGTGAAATAGATGGAGATGTTATTAGTAGAATTCAAGTAGGATGGTTGAAGTGGAGGAATGCATCTGGCCTATTATGTGATTGAAAAGTGCCACTTAAACTTAAGAGAAAATTTTATAAGATGGTGGTAAGACCTGCAATGACTTATGGTGCAGAATGTTGGCCAATAAAAGAGAAACATAAGACTAAGTTAAGTGTTACATAGATGAGGATGCTCGTGGATGAGTGGCTTTACCCTTAGAGATAGAATGCAAAATGAGTATGTTTGGGAAAAAGTTGGAGTAGGTAGATAAGATTAGGGAGAGTCGCCTTAGATGGTTTGGCCACATAAAGCCACGTCCATGACCATTAGGAGAGTAGATGCATTAGATTTGCCTTATGTTAAGAAAGGTAGAGGTTGACCTAAAAAGACTTGGTTAAGATGTATAAAAAATGATCTTAGTATACTTGAATTAAATGAGAATTTTACACATAATAGGACACAATGGAGACGAAGAATTCATGTAGCTGACCCCACCTAGTGGGATTAAGGCTTGTTGTTGTTGTTGTTGTTGTAGATTCTGATATTGGGATCTTTATTTAGCAAATTTGTGTATGCTAAACAAAAATCCAAATGTACTTGATTTTTGTATTTGATTTTGAAAATGGGATCTTTACTTACAAATTTGGGTCTGCTAAATAAAAATCTAAATTTGTTAGATTTTTCTATTTTGATTTTGACAATGAGATCTTTAGTTTGCAAATTTATCTATGCTAAATAAAAATCCAAATTTATTTTGAAAAAAAAAGGTATTTCTGTTTAATAAATATGGTGTGTCAAATAGAATGCAATCTATTTTCAATTTTCTTTTTGAAAAATGAAACTCTCATTTGACAAATTTGGGTATGTCAAATGGAATTCTAATGTATTTTGATTTTCATGATTTTTGCAAAGGAGATTTCCATTTAATAATTTGGGCATGTAAAAATGGAAGTCAATCATATTTTATTTTTCAAAGATGAAAGTTTTGTATGTGAATATTGTTTTTTTGAAAAGAAGGAAATTCCAATGTAAGACATATAGATTGTGTTGAGTGGAGTTTGAAATGGTGTGATTTTATTTGGAAATGAAACCTCCATTCAACAAATTTTGATATATTGAATGAAGAGGCTTATTTTCAAATTTATGGTTTTTTAAAGAAGAAAGAAACTCCAACTCTAATATATGTGAAATATATTGGGTGGAGTTTCAATCTTATGATATGATTTTATTTGGAAATGAAATATTCATTCAATAAATTTGGGTATATTGAATGAAGATTTTGATTTCTAAAAATATGCTTTTGAAAAGGAAGAAACTCCAACTTCAACATATGCGAGATATATTGAGTGGGGTTTCAATTATATGAAATGATTTTGTTTGGAAATGAAACCTTCATTCAATAAATTTGGGTATGTTGAATGAAGATGTTTATTTTCAAATATGTGCTTTTTGAAAAGATGATTTTGGATTTTGGTTTTGAAACGAACATACATGTAATAATCTTGAGGATTGTTAGATGGTGTTGAGTTATATATTTTGTGAAAATTTTTTTTATGGAAGTATTTTATTATGTGAATTTTGGGAGAGTGGTTTTCAAAAGTGAGATTTTTTTTAAAGGATTTATTTTTCTTATTTGTAGAATGATCCTTACCTTACCATAGAGATGATAAAGAGGTTCACCAAGGTTTTTAGTCATCTCATTTGTTTGAATTTTATTTTTGCCTATTGGGGGACCCAACAGAGTTTTAAGTGCCAACAGAAAAGAATGATAGTCTCATATTCCTATGAAATACAAATCCACTATCGATACTTGGAGATAATGATCATTTATAAAAGATGTAGAGAGGAACTATCCCCTGCGGAGTCATTAGAAAAATCTATGGTGTTTATTTTTTGAGAGGTATGTAAAGGGATACCACACAGATCCGCAGATGTATTCATTAGGGTGATCGGGTGCGATATTAAGAAATGATGTACTATCTCGAGAGATAGAAGCCACCATCCTACAATGGACCTAATCACCTAATAAAGACTCCTAAGGCCAATAGGTCTTTAAATGTACCAGAGATCTTTCCCTTACTTTGCATGGAAAAGTAAAATACGATTTATTTTAAGCTAGGTTTATTAAGTTTCCTATGGAGGAAAGCCTCCATAGTTAATTACATCCTAAGAAATGAGTTTCCTTAGAAATACTCTTGATTAAAGTAAATAATTGTTGTCTCCAAAGCTGTCGAAGATAGGACTATCAATAAATTAGTTATTTTTTAGAAAATCAAGTGGGAATGATCAAAAGGAAGGAGTTATTATTAAAAACAAGAGGGTGATGAGTAGGGGATGCTCATGATACTAGGAAACCTAGTGTGCACCCCCCAAACTATCCTATGGTTGGGCTTGATGTTTTCAAAATTTGAAGAGGATTATATGTTTCGGTTGAATTTTTATTAGAAATCAAGGGCTTAAAATTCCACAATACGAGATCGTGGAAATGCCTAAGAGGTGAGAATTAATTTTTATAGCCTACAAAGGGAAACAACAACCTCAGATCCTAAATCTAGGGAGATTTGGTGAGAGCCAAAGAACACCCTAAATTTAAGGAAAAATGGATATATGGTTTATCTCCACAAGAGATAGTACACCACCCTACTGTTGGACTTATAACTGCCTGGGGGTGGCTGCCAACTAACTCTTCCTATGATTTTATATACATGTAGACAAGTCTTATGCTTTGTAAGATGGCTGAACCGCTGTTTATTTTGAAAGGAGACTAAGTCGTTAAACTCACTCTCTAAGAGACTAGATCATGAGGGGCATGAATTCGAGACTTAATCTAATGCAAATTTTATCATATTTTATTTTGGTTTTTCAACATTTTTATTTGACACAGGCTATGGAAATTCATATTCCTAATGTATGAGAAATTTGTTATGTGTCAAAATCAGAAAGAAGGAGGTGTGTTTCCACCATGGATCTTAAAGGTCAAGCTTTTTTCTCTAGCAAAGGTGGAAGCTCTCCATTGGCAAGAGTGAAATTATATGATTTATGCTTGATATGAGACATACAACATCCAACTAAGGGGTTGCTAATTCTTTTTTTATCTTGACTTATGTCCTAGGCTTTAAGTGAGGTTAAGAATTATTTAATTTAATTTTGAATTGATTAATTTGATAGAAAATTTATTTTTTTTCCTAGGAGCCTAATCGCATCCAGGCCATTCAACAATAATCAAATAATGAAGAAACTAGGAAAATTATGCCATCCAAATTATACAATCAAAAACATAACATTAATCAATTTATAAAATTAGCATAATAGAATAAGAGATTGATGTGGTTAGGTACCACCATACAACCCGAAAGGAAATGTGGGTAGTCACGTTCGACCCTTGTATAACCCAGATTACAAATGAATAATTACAATTTAGAAGGAATTCATGTTATGAGGGTCTTCATTCCTCATTCTTTATTCTTCATTTCTTCATTTTAATTTGCTTCTTTTCTTTCTTTCTTTTGGCTTGATTGGAATATGGTTGCTCAAAATGCATCACATGGTACATAAGATTTGGTCTTATGACCAATGTTCACCCTAATCCCTCATAACATTTATTCCAAATCTTAATTGCAAAAATTTACATTAAAATGGGAAAGGTAAATTTAACAAAACCTACAAAATAAAGGTTAGTTAAACATACAACACAACCCAAACAGTTATATAAATAAGTTGGACTAAGCACCCCACACATGGGTAACCAAGCCCACCTATCCTAATTTGGGTTATGCTTAGGGGCATAAGCAACCTGCATAGCAAAAGGCATTTATATTTTTATCACAATGCCCCTTAAGCACAACCCCCTATAGAAAATATGATTAGGCTAATATCGGCCTAACATTTAAACTACTCGCATGCACCCTAACATCTAGTCTAAAATAATACATCAAAAAGAAAATAAGGCATCAAACCATGCACTGCCTTAACCTAAAGCTAGAAATGGTGCCTTATCCTAATGTGTGTGTGCCATTTAAGTTTTGTGTGGCATGTTTTAGTAGGCTTTAAGGTTGAAATTTTCTAAGTGTGAAAGATTCAATTTAGGCGGTGGTTTCATTTCAAGTGATTTAGTTGATTTGTTAATTTTAGTTTGTGATTTGAGTTGGTTTGAATGAACCTACATTTTGTGACTAAATGTTATGAAGAGAAGAAAATAGAGGAGAGCTCTCTTTCATCCATAACCTAAAGCATTTCCAAGGTAAATTCATCAGTTAATTTCCTTTAGTGATTGCTTTATTATGTATTTTAATTAACCCTAAGTTTAGATTTGCTCTAAAACCCTATTTAATAAGAAAGGTATCTTAGGATTAGTTAGGGTGGATTACTACGACATAACACACACCCATTTATTTCTTTCCACCATGTATACCATGCATATGAATAATCCTAAGCATACCTATACATGCAATGAAAATTTTAGCACACTTTGATGATGAATGTAAAGAGATGTGATTTGAAAATTAAGATATTCCATTAATGCATGTTTTTGTTATATAAAAAAGAGGAATCATTTTATCCATTAGCTGAATGCACATCCACATGTATAAAAGCTATAAGCACGACGCCATTATTTTCTACACCATGGGCGTTAGGTCTAAGACTTATTTAGGGCTACTTAAAGTCTTGTGGCCCCGAGATGTCAAGACTGATATAACACTTTTCTTAGATACATGTAAATGTACAAAAAGAAACAAATAGATAAGGAATCATGCAAAAGATTATGTTTGATTTGGTTCTATAATTTACATGTATAACATGAAGACCCTTCTTGAGTCATAACATATAAATGCATAGGTATAGATTTAAACAAGTATTGTGTTCTTTTCAAATGAATTGAAAATCTTACATATAAATCCATATTAAGATAAGAAAAGAGAACTTCATAATACACATCTTATGCTATAATCACATGCAAGCTTATAAATATTTATAAGTAGCGTCACTCCATTCATATCTTTGATTAATAGATTTTAAAAAGAATTTTTGGTTTTAATAGTGATAGTAGCCACTCATATTCTTAATTTTAGCCAACACATGCAACTTGACATAACATAATACATTTTCTTTAATTAATTATTAAAAGAAATGAATGCATGATTTCGTATAGCACATAATATTTAACATGGTTGGAAAGAAATAAAGGAATGTAAGCACATGACATTACTCACCCTAATTAATTCTTAAGGATATTCTTATAAAATAATATTATTTAAAATAAATCAAAGTTCTTTAAAGAGATTTCTCTTTTTTTTTGTTTAATTTGACTTAGGAAATGTGAGAAAGGTTTGTTAGTTCTAACCCATTCCCCCCATGTGTGAATTGGTTTGGTTTAATTTAGGATAATTAGGTTGATTTTAGGTTTCGATTAGGTTAAGGTATGAATTAAATCCATTAATTATACTCTACTTATACCCATTTTAACATAATTATCCAAGTAATTGTGAGCCAACATATGATATACAATCACATGAAAATTAAATCATCCATGCACCTAAGAAATAAAGGGCTTTAATGCAATTTGCTCACAATCATTGGTCAATTAAGGTAAGGGTTTAATTAAGTACTTTTATAACCCTCCTACACATGTAGTTTGATTAAAATGTTTTTTTTTATTTTTCTTAGATTACTGAACACCAAAGAATCTACCAAAGAATTGAGTGATTAAGTTTTAGAATGATTTGGTTTTGAATTTGATTAATTAAATTATTTAATGAAGTGATTAAGCCATTAATTAATTGTAAATTGATTAAGTGTTTATCCAAATGGAATAGACTTAGGGGAAAAGAATGGAAAAGAAGTCTTAATCTTATTCCCTATGTCCATTCACTATTTCATGATTATTAGCAACCATAATTAATGAATTTATCACTATTTAAAAAGTTAATTAATCATTTAATTAATTAAGAGAGTGATTAAGGATAAAGTAAACAATTTCCTAATTAATCAAGTAATAAATTCCAAGAAAATCGGGAGGAAGAGGTCATCCCATTTATTTTGGTTGGGAATTGGATGAGTTGAGCTCGGGATTGATTTTCCCTATTTTGGCTTTGAGTAAAATAAAAAATGGAAATGAAGGGAGCTTGGGAATGGCTTGGAAAAGCTTGGGGAGGTTTCAATTGAATCTCATTAGCTTTGAGGAAATGATTCTCTCTAGTTTGAGTGGGAATGAGAGGGGGTATATCTCCCCTTCCTTGGATCAGACGGTGAAGGCTGTTTTTTCATTTTTAATCAATGGCATGGATTAAAGGCATGCTTTAAGCTGCCAAACACCCCATGTGAGTCATTTTGGGTAGTGGAGTGAAGGAGAGTGGATGCCCATGTGCTAGGAGAGTTATTTTGGAGTTCCAAGTATTCAAATGCCAATGGATAGGTTAGTTTGGCCTTAGCTTGGCTCATTGCTGACCCAAGCTCATTGGATCAGGTTCACCACCCTCCTTGGTGTCCATGTGGACCACTAGAAGGATGCCAAGTTGCCTTGAGAAAGAAATGACTAAATTATTAGTGAATTTAGTCATAGGACACCCTTTGAACATATGGCAAAGTGCTAATTTGGCCCTTAGTTTGATTTGTGCATATTTGAAATGATTTAAAAATGGGTTGGGCCAAATTTCAAGTGATTTGGAGTTCATTTGATTTGAATTGATTCAATTTGACCCATTTAGGTCAAGTTGGGTCAAATTGTGTTAGGTTGACCAATTGGTCAAATTGGGTCAAACCACAGGTTTGGTCAAGTTCAAATGATCATTTAGAGCCTATGGGTGTCATTGGTTTATTTCAATTTGGTTTAGATTTGGTTTTGGCTCATTTAGGTTCATTTGGATCAAATGGTTCAACTTGACCAATTTAACCCATTTAACACAATTGGGTTAGGTCATGGGTTGGTTTCTTGGTTAATTATTTGAAATGTATTGCAAGCTTTGGTTTCAATCAATTTTGATTTGGTTAGTTTTCAAGTTGATTTGACCTTTTAGGTCAAGTTGGGTTCATGGTCAATTGGACTATGTTGAGTCTAATTGGTTAATTAAAGCTTTGGTTAAGTTCAGCAATCAATTTAGAATGAATTTGATCCATTGGTTGCAATCAATTTGGCTTAGATCAAGATTTGACCCATTTTGGCTTTTTAGGTCAATTTGGGTCGACTTACGTCAAGTGGCTAATTAGGCTTAGTTTGGCTCAATTGATGGCTTGGTCAAGTTCAATCATTGATTATTGATTGGTTTAGGCCAATGGTTTCAATCAATTTGGCTTATAGTGATATTTAGCTTGTTTATGCTTCATTTGGGCTAAGTGTTGACTTGGACAAAAGCTAGGTTTGACTTGGCCTAACCCAATTTGAGTGATTGATTATCCCATGATGATTGTTGATTGTAATGAGAGGCTTAGGTGGGCTTAGTTCAATCCAATTTGGGTTGGATTACAATTTGGCTCAACAAGTTTTTTAGGCCACTTTAGGTCAAGTGAACTTAAGTGGGTCAGTTTGAATGATAAAGGATTAATTCAAGTTTAGTTGAGCTCACATATAGACTTATGATGGAAATATAAATCCAATTGTAACTGATTTAGGGTTAAATAGATTTTGGTTCATTTAATAATTTTAAGTTAAAAATGATGAGCATGGGTTTGACTTGGGTTAGTTTGATTTTGATGGTGATTGTAGTTTGTGTTTATATTTGGGCATGTGATTGAAGGAGTGACTCTTTGAAGAGAAAATCCAAGGGTTTGGGTTGATTTAAGAATGATTTGGCTAAATTCAAGAGATTGGCTTAAAAGATATATGTTGGATTTTGATTTGAGTTTTGAATTTATTTTTGGTCATTTGAATTTATATTTCATTTAAATTTGTGAATACAAATGAGAAAATAAATGGGTTATAAAAAAAATCTTTTGAGTTTGGAGTGATTTGGATTTAGATTGAACTAAGTCCATAAGATTCAAATCAAAGGGCATGGGAAAGATTTTGGGATTTGAATTCAATCATGTGTTTCAATCATTTGATTTGGAATTGATTTATGATTTGGATTTTGGAATCAATTTAAGATTTGTGAAAATCAATTGAATTGTAAATAAGCTTCTGAAAGGTATGGTGACTAATTGCTTGAAAGGAAGAATACTGGCCTTTCTTTTTGCTGTTAGAGAAGAAAGGCACAATATTAAACTTTGATTCAGTTATTATTCTTTTGACTTGACTTTGAAATTGAAACCCTCATCTAAAAGGCTTGGTTATGTTAGATGGGTATATATATATATATATATTGGAGAGTTTTTGAAATTTTGAGGGAGGATGTTTTGTTTAATTTGAACTTCACTAAGAGTGAGCTAAAATGGATTTTGAGATTGGGGATGAACCTTACTTTCAAGTTCTTTGGGCAAGAGGTTTTAAAAAGTTTTGAGTTGAGTTTGTTTAATTTATTTGGGTAATTTCTTTGGTTGATTTTTTACCTAGTGGAGGTGTAATAAGAGGTCCAATAGGGGTTTTAGAACATACTAGAGTAAGGGTTTAAAATCTAAAGGATGTTGGCCACACTTTCTTAAAGATCAAATTGGTGAGGTGTCCAATTGAAAGAATGATAGTCTTGGATTTACATAAAAACATAAGTCCACTATCTATTGTTAGAGATAATGATTGACTACTAAAGATGGAGAAAGTAACTGTCTTTAGCGGAATCACTAAAACAAATTTGTGGTGTTTTTATTTTGAGTCATAGGGACACCATGTCGATCTTAAGGGTACTTATTAAAGTGATCGAGCATAACATTAAGATATGATATACTATCTTAAAAGGTAGAAACATCACCTTATAATAGACTTAATCACCTAATAAGGACTCTTAAGGCAGATGGGTCTTCTTAAATACGAGAGATATTTCCCCCACTTTACATAAATAATGTAGAGTAGGGTTTATTTTAGCTAGGTTCTTTAGTTCCTTATGTTAGCAAGCCCCCATAGTTAATTACATCTTTGGAAATAGAAGTTTTTTAAGTATACTTTTGATTAAAGTAGTCAATAAATGTCTCCAACAACTTCAAGGCTAGACTATGAAAGAATTAGTTATTTCTGAAATCAAACAGGAAAGGTTCAAATGGAAGACTTATTCTCAAATTCTAAAGAAAGATAAGTAAAGAACATTCAAAATACTAGGAGGCCTAGTAAATGCTCCAACCTACCCTATAATGAGACTTTATATCTTTGAAGGGGAAAATTTCTTTCATCTAATTCAAAATTTTATTAGAGTGCGAAGACTTATAACCCAACAACACAAGATTGTGAAGATGCTTACAAAGTCAGGACTTATACATATAGTAAAAGAGAAATAAGTTGCCTTACAACCTAAGTTTAAAATGCTTTAACACAAGTAGAAGCATGACCTAAGCCTAATCATGGAGAATGAGATGCCGTGATCACCTTCATAAGAGAGAATGAACACATCCTGACTTTTCTAGACTTATAATCACTTGGCTAATACCTCCTATACTTTAAAATCATGTAGGCTAGTCTTATGTAGATGCAAGATAGTTAGGATATTATTTAATTAGGAAGGAAGCTAAAATCCTAAACTCACTCCCAACAAGACTAAGTAATATTTGGTTTGCAAACACGACTGAGACTAATGTTAAAAATTTACAAGTTTTGGGATCATTTTTTACACATTTATCTTGGACCAATGCTTAGGACAATTATACCTACATGCATGATGAAACTCAGTTATAGGCTAAATCAGCTAGAAGAGGTGTTTTCCACTACAAGGGACCACTCTCAAAGCTCAACTTGTCCCTTATCATATAAGAGTGGAGATCCTCTATATTCAATAATAAAATAATATGACATACATGTAGTTAAAGCATGCAATCATTTAGCTAAGAGTGTTATAAATCTTTTATTATATTATTTATATACCTAGGCTTTAGAGTAAGGTTGTGAGTTGCATTAGAATTTAGTTATGAGTTATATAATGAGGATAGAAAATTTAATTTTATCCTAAAGAGCCTACCACATCTAGGCCAAACATCAAACATACATATTTTAGGAAACCTATGAAAAGCATGTCATTTCTATTGCACAATCTAAACATAAGAATCAAATATTTAGATTTCATAAAATAATAAAAAAGCTAGTGCGACCAAGTACCTCTGTAGATCCCAAAAAAGGAAAAAGAGTTGGATAGTCGAGCTCTACCCATATATAGCTTGGATTATAATTAAATCTTACAAATGAAATAAATTTTATGGGGTCTTCAATTCTTGTTCTTCCTTTTTTATTCTTTAGATTAGCTTGCTTCAGGTTCACAAGGCCTCCCAAGTCTTTACCTTCTAGCCATTGCTCATCATAAACCCATAGCACTAATCTTAAACCCATTACAAAAATTACATCTTCATGAAAAATAAAATATAACTACACCTACAAAACAAATATTAGCTAAATAAACATACAAACCAAATAGTTATATTTCACATATTTAGACTTAGCATCCTGCACTTGAGTAACCGAGCCCACCTACCCTAATTGGATTATATTTAGGAACATAAATAACACTTGAAAATAAAAGCATTATATATTCATTTATTATTATAGCAGTCCCTCAAGCACAATCCCGTCCATAAAACATTGTTAGGCTAATAATGACCTAATATGTAGTCTACACATCAATAATCTTAACATCCAGTCTAAACTATTACACCATAAAACAAAACATGTCACCATAATATAGACCGATCTAACCTAGTACAAGATCAATGACTTAGTATTTTTATGTGTATACTAAGGCTTAGTGTGATATTTCTTGATTGGGCTTTAAAATTAAGATTTTTTAAAGTTTAGGATTATTTAAATTACCCAATAGGGGTATTCTCACTTTAATTCTTTTAGTTACTTTATTGAGTTTTACCTAATGCATTTTTATTTTGCTTACTTCTTACTTAAGATCTAATCATTATGAAACAGAAGAAAGAGACTTAACTCTTTCATCCCTAGCCTAAGTCGATTTTCAAAGATAGATCATTATTGCTTTAATTTTCTTATAGATAATTTTTGAATTTTATTTTAGTTTAAGTTTAGATTAATCTTATTAAGTCTTATTCAAACATGAAAGGCATCTTAAGGCCAATGAAATTAAGTCACCATCACATGAATAATGCTCCAGTACTTCATTTCATTATCAATACATCCATATTTTTTCTTTTTTAGTTTTTTAATATTTGATTAAGTATATATATAAATACAATGTACCTGTATTTTTGTACACTTAATGAATGTAATGCATGAATTTGATAGAAAAAGGGATTTCATCTCATGTTTAAGCATATGCAAACATATATAAGGAATTTTAGCAAGTATATGCCGTTGTTGAACTAGGGAAGTGAGATTATCTAAGACCTCCTTGGGGCTACTTAAAATTTCATGTATTCAGGATGTCTAGACTATATACTTTCCAATTCAAATACAAATAAGCATATACATAAACATAGAAATAAAATCATTAAAAAGTTATGTATAAATATTTTTCACTTATGTAAAGCTTAATGGAAAAAAAGCACTTCACGTTATATTCTTATATATGCATGCACATAAATGAAGTTAAGCAAGTATGTATTATTGTTAAACTAGGGAAATGAGATTATCTAAGACCTCCTTGGGGCTACTTAAAGTATCATATTCTTGGGTTTTACAGACTATATACTTGCTATAAATACATCAATAAGTATGAAGATAAGAATAAAACCATCAATTATTATCATTTGATTACAACTAAATGAACATTTCATTTTCACATAATTAAATATTTGTAATAAGCATTGATTTAAGCTTTAAATTTTTTAATTCATTATTAACATAGAGTTTCAAAATAGTTTGAGATTTACTAATGATAATAGCCACACCATATAATAACGTTTGTCCAACTCATGCAATTTAAATGCAATCATATTCTTTTAACTTTAAAATATGAATACATGAGAACATGGAATGCACATTTATGATAATTGAAAGGAAGTAATTGAATATTACCACACAACATACTTGATTTCATTAGAACTTAAGGACAATCAAGTTAGATAAACATCCCTTAAATCTAATCAAAGTTTCTTTAATGTTTAATTTTAATATTCATATTGTTGAAACCTAAAGAGGAGAAACAATACTTAGAATTCACCCCATCTCATGTTGGTTGTTTAATTTGTTAAAGAAAGGAAACTACTCTCTATATCAATTTGATCACTCTTCCCAAGCTTCTTTAATTTAATTAATCACCTAAACATGAGCCTTCAATTATATGCTTTGGAAAAATAAACATTGAATTGCACCTAAAGAGATCAAATGCAAGTAGGTTCATGCTTACAAATTAATTAAATTCAAAAATGGGAAAGATTTAAGATAAATACTCTTATGATTTTCCTACACCAATAGGAAAATCATAATTTTTTTAATGACTTTATATTATTAAACACATAAATGGATTAATGGATTGCACTTGAGTTACTTAAATGCTTTCATTTAAATTTTATTATTAATTTCCTTAATTTACCATTAATTATTAGACATATTAATTGAACCCTTTAAGAGAATACATTTGAAAATAATTAGGAGAGGGGGTACTAATTATTTCCCATATTATCCCCATTTTTTCATTAATTAATTTACATTAATTACTTAGTTTTAATGTTTATTAATTTTAATAATTATTAAATCATTTATAGAGGATAATTAGCATTGAAAAATTAGAATTTCTCAAACCACATGACAAATAACTTTGAGAAAAATATGAGAGGCAGAGAACATCCCATAGAATCAACATGCCAAATTTGGAATTAATTAGCCAATTAATTTGGCCATAATTAAGGTAATTAGCCTAAGCTTCAATTAAGTATTATTCATTAAATATTAATTAAGGATTTATTTTTGTTAAATTCTCCTCTATATAAGCTTTCCAAAATGGGTTTATTTACATTTTTTGAATTTTATACAATTAGCTATTACTTTTTGATGTTTTGGCTATTTAATTACATTTTTAAACCCAATTAAATAAATTTAAACTGTTAGTGCTATGTGGACGCTAACATGATAATGCTTTCCACATGGCACCACGGTATTGGTTATTTGAAATGTTTGACAAAGCTGCTGACTCAGCGATGGTGAACATAGTTTTGTCTTGGTTGTCTGATCTCCGATTGGACGGTTGATATTAATATTATGATTTTGAAGGGATTAAATTAAATTTTAAATATGATTAGTCACAGTCATCTATTCTAATCCCGCAGAATGGATGACTAGTGATCCATTGTCCTATGAGCACTGGATGATAGACACCATATGCCTTTTGTTGCTCAATCTGAGCTTATTAGCACTCATTTATTGGCAAGATCAATCTAAAATGATCAAGCAAGAGATATATGGAGATCCTATGGTAAAAATTACATAAAACTATTATTTGTTTTGAAATAGACCAATACCTAATGGCCAAATCTACGGTTGCAAGATATTTACCTTGCTAGATCTAAGAACCAGTGGTCCATCAACAAATGTGACTTCATCTTGAAGAGATGAAACCCAAATGAGAAGATCTCAAGCTGCCTCCTTGTCGATCTGTTTGTGGACCAAGCGACACCATGAAAGTCACCAAAGTTGGTATGAGATGCCTTCGAATGGCCGAATCGATCAAGAATTGATTCATTCTCTTTTGTCAAGCCTTAGGGAATATGTGGGATGAGTTAATTTGAATTTAATGGAGTTTTCCTGAGGTTGGATGAATAGGGCTCTTGGGTTTGTGTAGATCTTGGCCTTATCGGCTGTAGGGTGTACGGGGAGCTTGGGAAATGCTTGGGGACTATTCAAAATCTACTACAGAAGGTCTACAATAAGTTTAAATGGATGGAGAGGAATATAATTTCCTCCCTAATTAAACTAAGGGTTCATATTAGCTCAACCTTTAGTGTCCATCCATCCATAGTAGGTGCTTGGAGATTGCAAGAGAATGTTGAGATGGATGAGTGTTAGAGGCTGAGAGAGTGTAGTGGTCTACCATTGAGTGTACACTACTCCTTTTGTGAACCAATGATTTCCCATGTGTAAACTCACCCTCTTTTGGTCAAAAGCAAAACCTAATAGCCTTAGGTTAGGTTGGGTCAGTGGTCCTCTATCCCAAAAAGAATAAAGATGACTACTAAGAAGTACCCTTCCAAATGGGGATTTTGTCCCATTTAGAGGGCTTGGTTCAATGGGTTTGACCCAACCCAAGTTAACCATGGGTTGGGCCCACTTGGGTAGCTCCATGGTGACCTAGGGTTGAGTCATGCCAAGTTTAGTTAGGTTTAGACTTGGTTTGGTTTAGTTTGGCTCAATTTGATTCATGTAGTTCAAATGGATTCAATTGGGCTAAGTTGACCATTTTGACCAAATTGGGTCAAAGTGGGAGTTTGATTATGTTTAATTATTCATTTGGAATGAGTTAGTGCAATTGGTTTGATTTAATTTGGATTAGATTCAGATTTGGTTTAAATGATTCAATTTGGGTCATATGTATCATGTCGACCAATTTGACTAAATTGTCTATGTTCAATATCCAATTTATGGTTGATGAGTCTCATTGATTGTAATTAATTTTATTTAGAATATTATTGGGCCTAATTTGTTTCTTTAGGAAACTCTGGGTCAACTTGGGTTAAGGGGACAAATTGGCTTGATCAGGTCTAATTGATTGTAGTAGAGTGTTCAATAGTGACCTGCAATCATCAATGAAGAGTTTGGATAACTTGGTTTGATATAATATGAGTTTGATTGAAATTTAGTCTAATTGGGCTTTTTAAGTCACTTTGGGTTAAGTGGCTTGGTCAAGTCAATTTGGACCAATTGAAGCTTTAGATGGTTGGAATATATTCAATGATGAAATTGAAGTTGATTGGTGGCTTTGACTATAATTGATTTGGGTTTGATTTAGTTTCAGCTCATTCAAAACTTTTAGGTCAAATGGGCTAACTTGGGTTAATTAGTTTAATTGATTTAATTAGCTTAATTGTAAAGGTTAGAATAGTTTGAAATGATCCAATGGATAGTTAAAATGATTGAGAGAATTAAATTGAGTTTGGTCTACTTGAATTGATTTAAATGGAGTTATAGAATTGAAGTGGGTTAACTTGTGTTAAGATTCAAGTTAATTTGGCTTGGAACTTAGGTTGGAAACCAAATTCAATCAAAATCAGTTGAATTCAAATGAGTTTAAATTGTTTTAGTTCTAATCATATGAGTTTGGAGTTGAATTTGGCCATCTTGGGCCCAAAAGAATTCGATTAAACCATCTTACCTTCCTTGGCTAACTTGTAAGGTAGATAAAATTAAACTTAGGTTAAGTTTATATTTTTTCTTGGGGTTTGTGTTTCAATCATTTAGTTTAGGTTTAGATGACTTGATGGGTATGAGTGCTAGATTAGGCCCTAGTGTAGGTGAAACCCACTTGTCCTAAGGTATGCTCTAAGCCTAGGGCTATGCTGTACAAGTCTCTATGTCGGGGTTTGGTGTTCCCATAATCACTAGAAGTGTTATAGCACTAAGGAAACCTAAGTGTCTAGAAGAATCTTTGACCTGGGATGGGAGTGATCAATCCTCACTCCAAAAGCTAGGTCAATAGTGTCATTCAATCCTTCATGGACTTCAACTATTATTGTCTTGGCTTAATTTGGTCCTAGACATCACAACAAATGCATGCTGATATAATATATCACTTATAAGCATGTATTACTATGCTCTTTATAAAATTTGTTGAGTCTTTATTTTGTATTTTGGTAGCTTATCACCTTTAAGATAAGTGATGAATTATTCACGCTTGTCATCTTTTTTCTACTGTAGTCAAAACTTCTAAGCTTTCTTTAGCTTTAAAGGATTGGAGAAGGGTTGGTGCTAATGCTGGCCTTTTTTGCATTATTATTATAATTGGATTTCCCTGAGGATCTATCATTTCCTTAGTCAATTTAGCTAATGCATCAACTTTGCCAATATCTCGACATGACACCCTCGTGAATATCACTTCAAGGATTTATTTTAAAAGCTCCATAATATGTTTATGATACGACACTAATTCCATCTTATTTATCTTAAAATTCCCAATTATTTGTCGAATTATGAGTTCAAAATCTTTGTAAATATAAAGCTTCTTAATTTTCATATTAATTGCTCACTCTAAGCCAATAATTAATGCTTCATATTTAGCCTCATTGTTAGTTTGAAGCTTAGTAAGACTATAAGAATATTAGAGTATGCCTCCTTGCAGTGTTACAAATATTAGGCCAATTTCATCTTGTATTATGGGTAGGCAAGGCAGTTTGATTGACTTTATTGATGAATCTCAATCAAAATAAATATTCATCAAAATAAAACTCCCATTCTGATGGTTGCTGAACTTCTTAACTTTATAAATTTGTTTGTGAGACAACTCATCATTAGGTGGGGAATTTGCTTGTAAGGCATGAGCAGCTAGAAAGCCAACTAGGGTTTATCCTTTTATAGCCTTCGTCGGACCTATATTTTGTCGAATTAAAGCAATATGACTACCCATTTTCCTAAGCGACTTGTTAAGGTGGACCTGCTACAATATTAGTTAGCTCTTCAATCACTTTCACTTCTACTTGAGCCTCACTCTAGGCTCTTGGTGACTTGGTTTCCTTTGCTGCTCTTCTTTATTCTATCATTCTAGTGCCAATCTTTTGTTTCACAGATGCATGCAACCCATACAAATAACTTTGACCTCCATGTGATCAATATCTTCATTATTTTGGAGGTCAGAACTTTATTGTTCTTCCTTGGTTGGGAGATCTTCATATTTTCAGAATAGTTGGTCATCCATGTCATGGTCCACTGGCCGGTTCCTTTCAAACTATCGCTTCCAACTAATGATAGGAGAGTCATCTTCTTCATTATGTGGGTGTGGAGTCATAAGAAAACCACATAGATCTTTGAGGGTACTTATTAAAGTGATCGGGTACAACATCAAGGTATGATGTACTATCTCGAAAGATGAAAATATCACCCTATAATGGACCTAATCACTCAATAAATCCTCTTAAGGCAGATGAGACATCATATATACTAGAGATCTTTTTCCTACTTTAAATGGAGAAGTAAAGTAAAGTTTATTTTATTCTAAGTTCTTTAGTTCCCTAAGGAAGAAAGCTCCCATAGTTAAATACATCTTACAAAATGAAATTTTTCTAAGAAAACTCTTGATTAAAGTAGTTAATGAATATCTCCAAAGACTTTAAAGCTAGACTATCAAAGGATTGGGTATTTGTGAAAGTTAAGTGAGAGATTTTAAATATAAATACTAGGAAGAAAGTAGGGAGCACTCATGATACTAGGAAGCCTAGTGAGCACTCCAGTCTACCCTATAATGAGGCTTTATATATTTGAAAGAGAGAGTTTATCTTTATTTGAGTTGAAATTTTATTAGAATATTAGGGCTTATAGTCCATCAACATAAGATTGTGAAAATGCCTAAGAGGTGAGGACTCATAGTCTGAAAGAAGCATCTAGCCTTGAAACCTAAACTTATACTACTTTAGCACAAGCTAAAAGCATGAATTAAGTCTAATAAAAAAATGGTACATAATGGCTTACCTCAACAAGAGAGGATAAACCCATCCTAACTCTTCTGGACTTACATCCACTTGGAGTGGCCACTAGCTAACACCTCCTACACTTTAAAGCCATGTAGGTCAGTCTTATAGAAAGTCAAGATATTTAAGCTGTTATTTAATTAGGAAGGAGACTAGAGTCCTAAACTCACTTGAAAACATCACTTGGACTAAATGAAAAATTTATAATCCTTTATATCATTTTTGAGACAATCATTTGGACTAAGGCTTGGGACAATTATGCATATATACATGATAAAATAAGATTATGGGCTAAATCAGTGGGAGGAGGTGTTCTCCACTACAAGGGATGCCTTCAAAGGTCAAGCTTTTCCTTATCATACAAGAATGGAGACCTTCCCTATTCAAGAGTAAAATAAGATGATATGCATGATTGTTATAACATACATCATTCAGCTAAGGGGTTGTTAAATCTTTTAATTATCTTGATTATAACCTAAGTTTTAAGGTGAGGTTGTGAATTATATTTAAAATTTAATTATGAGCTATTTAATGGTTGTAGAAAATTTAATTTTATCTTAAAGAGCGTACTACATCTAGGCCATACATTTAATCATCAAACTTTAAGGAACTTATGAAAAGCATGTCATTTCTATTGCATAAGCTAAGCATGAGAATCAAACATTTAAAAAATTTTGTAAAAAAATAAAAGGCTAGTGCGGCCTGGTATAACCGTACACCTAAAAAAAGAAAAGAAGGAGGGTAGCCAAGTTGTACCCTTATACAACTCAGATTACAAAAGAAAGAATATTACAATTTTAATGAAAGTAAATTCTATGGGGGTCTTCATTCTTCATCTTTTTTTTCTTTTCCTTTTCTTGGATAAATTTGCTCCAAGCTTCATAGGGCCTCCCAAGCCTTTGCTTTCTAGCCACTGCTCATCCTAAACTCAATAGCACTAATCCTAATCCTATTTGCAAAAAGTTACATATATATGGAAAATAAAATCTAACTACACCTGAAAAAAGATGTTAGCTAAATAAACATACAAACCAACCAGTTATATTTCACAAATTTTGACTTAGGACCATGCACATGGGTAACCAAGCCCACCTATACTAATATGGATTATGCTAAGAGGGATAAGTAACTTGCTAGCAAGAACATTTATATTTATTATTACAGTGACCCTCGTTAGCATAATCTCCTATAGAAAATATCATTAGGCTAATAGCTGCTAATATCCAGTATGCGCATAAGTAATCCTAACATTTAGTCTAAAATATTACATCATAAAAAAAACACAACATCAAAATATACCCCAACCTAACCTAAAGCTAGAATTGGTGACTTAGTATTCTAATGTATGTGCTAAGATTTGGTGTGGTATGTGTTAGTTAGGCATTGTAATTATGATTATATAAGGTTTGGAATGTTCAAGTTATACATGAGGGGAGGTTTCACTTTAAGTTATTAAAAGGATTGGTGGATTTTAATTTATACTTCCTTTTATTCCACTTAATATTTACTTAGCATCTAATTATTATAAAGAGAAGAAAGAGGTTTGACCCTCTTCACCCCTACCCTCAGTTATTTTCTAAAGGCATGTTGTTATGATTTTTGGTTTTTCTTAGTGAATGATATATTAAACATTTTATTAAACTTGTGTTTGGGTTAGTCTAAAATAATTTTATCCAAACATGAAAGACATTGTTAGATTAATTAGATTGAACCATTATCACATGGATAATATTCCACCATTCCTTTTCATCATTAGTAATATACATATGTTTTTTTATTTTTGTTATCTATGATATTTAATTTAGCATACTTTTTGTAGAATAGAATGATTCCATTCCTTAGTTAAGTATACATACACATGTATTCGACATTTAAGTAAGTACCTGTCATTGTTAAACCAAGGAAGTGAAGTAATCTAAAACCTCCTTGGGACTACTTAAAGCCTCATATTTTTGGGATATCCAGACTATATACTTGCTATCTTAAATACATATAAATGCATACACTAGCATAGGGATAAAAATCATGCAAAAGTTGTATTATAGCAAATTATTTACTCATGTGAAGTAAAGTTCTATCCAAATTCTAATACTTGTAGACAAATGAATGTAATTAAGCAAGTATGAGCTAATGTTAAACCAGGGAAGTGAGGTAATCTAAGATTTCCTTGGGGCTATTTAAAGCCTTGTGTTCCTAGGATGTCCAAACTATATAATTGTTAATATTTAAACACATGTGAACATACAAATGAACCATGAAAATAGAACAATCCTTTAACATGTTTAAACTATAAGTGAATGTAAATCTCATAGAATATTCATAACTAATATTACTTTATATTTTCATCATTAGTTTAAAATTTTGAAAATAATTTTAGATTTATTAGTGATAATAGCTACACTATATAGTAAGATTAATTCAACACATGCAACTTCTATGTACATAACCATATTCATTTGATTATTTTATTTGAAAACATGAATACATGATACAAATGGCATATAAGTTTATAATGATTCAAATGGAATTACCAAATATCACCACTTAATAAATTTAATCACATTAATTCTTAAGGACAATCTAGTTAAATAAATGTTCTTTAAGAATAACCAAATTCATTATGAAGTTTGATTTTTGATGTTTGAATCATTAAAACCTAAAGAGGAGAAAGACACTTAGTGTTTTGCCAATGCCATGTTGGTGACTTAATGCATTTAAGGAAAAATAATTAAGTGAATTTTATGGATTGATTAATTTAATTTCCTTTCCTAATCCTCTTTAATTTAATTAACTACTTAGTCATGAGCTTTCAATGGTATGCTTTTGAAAACCTAAAATTTGTAATGCTTTTAAAGGGACCTAAAGCAATTGGGCTCATGCTTAAGAGTTAATTAGATTAAGGAAGAATCTAAATTAAGTACCTTTATGGTTTTTCCACACCCATGGATTAACCATAACATCCTTAAGGCCTTTATGTTAATCAATGCATAAAGGGAAACACATGAATAATACTTGAATTATCTGAAGTAGTCATTATCTTAATTTTATTTTTACTTTATCATTAGTTGCCTAATTAATCTCTGATTAAGATATGAATTAATTAACCCTCCTAAGAAAATACATTTAGGAAAATAATTAGGACAGATGTCCTAATTATTTTCCTTCACTATTCTCACTGTTAATAGTGATTAATCATCATTAACTATTAATTTTTACTATTTAAAAATTTCAATAAACAAAAACTTGATTAAGAAGGTTAATTATAATTGAAACATCAAATTCTTTAAATTACATGGCCGGTAAATTCCAAGAAAATTATACGAGGTAGATGACTTCCCATAAAATCAACTTATTAAATTTGAGATCAATTGGCCAAGTAATTAAGCCTTAATTAGGGTAATTAGCCTAAAATTAAACCTTAATTAAGCATTATTCATTAACCAAACATTAGGGATTTTATTTTTGTTAGATTCAGCTTTATTTACTCTTTTTAGAAATGGGTTTATTTGTATTTTTTGGATTTATCTACAATTAGTTCTGAATTTTTAATGTTTTAGCCATTTAATCATATTTTTAATGCTTAATTAACTCCCTAAACTATTAGTGCCACGTTAGAGCTGACGCAGCACCACAGGATAGGTTATTTAAAACATCCAACACGGCAGCTGACTCAGTGGTGGTGGATGCAGTTTCATCCTCGCCATCTGATTTCATATCAAATGGCAAGGATTAATCCTTTGATCTCTTAAGGATTAAATTGAATAATCTAGTTGATTAAATCATTGACATCCATTCCAATCATGCAAAAAGGATGATCGATGATTCATCATTTCCTGAGCTCATAGACAGCCACTTGATTCAAACTCATAAGAGCTCATTGGATGGTGAGATCGACTCCAAAGCATGTAGGGAGGAGAACTAAGAAGATCCTGTGGTGGAAATTGCATAAAATCACATTTCATTTCACAAAAAACCAATACTTAGGGGAAAATCTATGGTTTGCTAGATTTTTACATTGCCAGAGCTAATGATTGGTGGCCCGTCAACTAGGTAGCTTTTTCCTGAAGTGATAAAGCCCTATTAAGAAGATCTCAGGCTGCCTCCCCGTCGAATCCTCTATCGGCCAAGCACAGCTGTGAAAATCACCAGAGTTGGTCTTTGACTGCCTCCCCATGATCAAATCAATCAAGGATTGATTCATTTCAACTTACTAGAGTAAGGGGAAGGTGTAAGAAGAGTTAATTTTGATTTGGTGAGATTGGATGGATGGGGCTCTTAGTTTTGCTTGGTGGTTGTCTTGATGGTGAGGGAGTGCAATAAGGATTCAGGGAAGAGTTTTGGACAGCTTAAAGTTCTCTGAGGAAGCTCTCTATGAAGTTTGAATGGGCAGGGAGGAGTATACTCTCCTCCACAAGTGAACCAAGGGCTAAGATTGGCTTAGCTTTTAGCACCCATCCAGTTGGGGTAAGTGGCCGGAGGTGTTAGTGGACTGTTGAGGTGGAGGTGCTTGAGAGGCTAAGGTAGTGGCATGGGCTAGCATGGGGTGTACCTCCTCCTCCAAGTGAGCCAAGGGTGAACTCACCCTCTCATTGCCAAAGGTTGAACCCAAAGACCTTGGGTTAGGTTAGGTCAGTGGTCCGCATGTCCAAGTAGGGCTAAAGGTGGCTATTAAGGCTTGGAGTGTGGGAGAACCCAACCAAATGGGGATTTTTATCTCATTTGGGTGGCTTGGATTAAGGGTTTTAGCCCAAGCCAAGTTCAACATGGGTTGGGTCCACTTGGGCAGACCCACGGTGACCCAAAAATAAGTCATGCCAAGTTTAGTTGGGTTTTGACTTAGTTTGGTTCAGTGTAGCTCAATTTGACCCATATGGGTCAAATGGGGTTCAATTAAGCTAGGTTTATCAATTAGTTAAATTGGGTCAAACCAATGGCTTGGGTCTGTTCAATTGATTATTTCGAATGCATTGGTTCAATTGATTTGGATTAATTTAAGGTGGATTTAATTTTGGTTCATATGGGTTCATTTAGGTTAATTGGGCTAAGTTGCCAATTTGGTCAAATTGGCCAAGCTGGCTTGGGTAGAGGATTGGTTTAAGTTCAATTAATCATTTGAGAATGATTGTAGGTGTTGATTTGAATGAATTTGGGTTTGGGAAGGATTTTGTTCAATTGGACGCTTTAGCTTTAGGTCAATTTGGGCTTAAGGGGCTAATTGGGTTGTCTTGATCAAAATGGGTTCAATTGGAGGTTGGATTATACTTAATAATCAATTTATAATTGATTAGAGGCATTAGTTTCAATAAATTAGAATTGAAAAAAGATTTGGCCCAATTTGACCCTTTAGATCAAATTGGGTCAACTTAGATTAGTTTGTCAAGTTTGACTCAATTGATTGCTATTGGGTTATCTAAGTTGATCAACATTCATTATGGTAGGTTTGGATGGGTTGATTCAATTTAATTTGGGTTGAATGAAGTTTGAGTTAATTTGGTAATTTAGGCCACTTTGGGTCAAGTGGGCTAAATGGGTTGATTGAGTTGAATTAGATTAAATTGGGTGTTGAGAAGGATTCACTGATGAATTTATGGTTGATTAGTGGCCTTGATTTCAATTGATTTGGGTTTGATTAGATTTTGGCTCATTTGGACTTTTTGGGTTAAGTGGCCAAACTTGGGTTGATGGAATTCATTTGATTTGATTAGTTTGATTACAAGTGTTGAAAGGGTTTGAAATGGTCTATTGAATGGTTGGAGTGCTTTTGTGAAAATCAATTAGATTCGATTTGTTTGAATGGGCTATGAGATGGATCATGGGATTGTGATGGAATGAGCTTTTGTTAGGGCCTAAGTCAATTTGGCTTGGAGCTTGGATGAGAAACAAAATTCAATTGAGGTTGGTTTTAGATGAGTAGATAAGTATGGGTTGGTTTAGGCTATAAGATAGGTAAGTCCTATTTTTCTTAAGTCATATCCTAAGTTTCAGATATGTCTTCCTAAGTCTCTACGATTGGGTTTAATCTTCCTTTAGTCACTAGAGGTGTCTTATCATTAAAGAAATCAAAGTATGCCAAAGCCTAAGACAAGGAAGGTCAATCCTCACTCCAAAAGTGAGGTCAAAATCAGGGAAGCTGGTTCATTTTGAATTCTCTCTTCTTCGGTTTCTTTTGATTTTTTAGATCTCCATATCAATCAAGACCTCCAAGTGGTGGATTTTTGAGAATAAGTCATAGATGTCAGACTTTGGTACTCACCAAATAGGTTGAAGTGGTATGGGTGATATGGCTTTCTTTGAGACTATTGTCAGGAACCTCTCACAATTGGCCATTTGGTTGCTTTGGATGAAATGGCTTATAGTCGGTGCTCACCGATCATCAAATTTTTGGGCCTTGATTTTTGCTCAAGACAAGCAAGATGATATTTTGTAATATTCCCACTTCTCTTAAAGTAGGAATTTGTTGGGTTGGCAAACAAGCTCTCTAGTTTCTTAATCTTTTTATGAAGACTTATATTCTTAACAATCTTTTGAAACTTATAGATTTCAGAAGAAATGGTTTTCTTCTTTCATAATTGATTATATGGTATGGGACATATATGCTCATACCAGAAAAATTTTTATGGATCCTTCTGAGTTGTCTCTTTTGACCCATCTAAGTACGTTGAAGTTATTACTAGTTGGTATATTGGCTTCCACCTGTGGAACAAATTTTTTTCTTGTATGAATAGGTAATCTGATAGCTCTGCGAGAGGCATTATATTTTTGTCAAGGTTTTATGCACATCTTAGTGCGTAAAAAAGATGCCTTGTGTTTGTACTTGCCACTCAAAGCAAAGATTTTTCCTTGTGGTAATAATGATAGATTTTAACATTGGATTGGTTGCCACTTTATCTTTAGCAATCGTTGTTAGAGTTGTCTTTGATAGCCGATCAAAGATAGAGGTTCCCTTTGAGGTTGTGTTAGGCCTGGATTCATTTAGGATGACTAGGTTTGGCCTATTTTCTTTGTGGAATACCTTAGGTATAAATTCATTAATGGGCCCAACTGGTAGGAGTTGGAAAACCTCAAAGATTGTTCCAAATTGGACATTGGCTTCTTCAGAACTAGTGTTGATTATGGCTTGGGGGAAATCTCATAGTGGATCTTTCCCCTAACCTGACAGTAATCATGTTTGTTGAGCTTGCCTTGGATGATTTAACACTTGGGTGTAAATCTAAAGTTAAGTTCTATTATATTCAAGGAACCTAAGGAATTTGATGAGATATCTAGTCCTATGATGACATTATTTATATTAATCTTTTATACTAAAGATGGAGAGAAAAGTATTCCCTAGTGGAGCACTAGAAATCTGATCGTTAAGGAAAAATACCTTTGGGGGAATCTCTACCATCTTTAAGGGATGAGTTAGGAGTTTTTCTTCTAGAGGTAGATTGATATATATACAACTAGATTTCCCCTAACATTAAATTAGGGTTTACTTTAGATTTGTGTTCTACTTTCTGTGGATGCAAGAATCCATAGTTAATTATTGCTATTACCATAGTAAGAGAGCACTCTCAATTAAGGTTGAAAATTAACATATCTTTTGATATGCAATGATGTCTAATGGTCATGGTGTGGTTTAGATGACTATTTAAAAGAAAATATGGGTGTAATCCTAATCAAGATCCCATAGTTCCATCATCTTGGGACTATGTTATTCTAATCTACCAACATTAGAGTAGCATAGCTGTAATGTCTAGGGAGTTTGATTAACAGCCAAGGGTTGCTTCTTCTCTAATATCTCAAGTATACTAGAGTTTTAGTGTAGGTGGTGTTCATATGGTGAATGGATAGATAGTCTGGGTTTACATCCCTTTGGCATACAAAAATTATAGGGTTGTCCACAAGGTGGATGAATATATAGTTGTTCTCATGTCAAACAAATTATACGGTGTTTGCATCGTGAACGGATAAAAGACTAGACTTACATCCCTTAGGAATATAGAAGTATAAGATGTCCACATGGTAAATGAAGAAGTACAAGATGTTCACATGGAGAATCAATAAAATATTGGACTTACATCCCTTTGGAATGCCAAAATTATAGGATTGTCCACATGGTGGATAGATATAGTTTTGTTTGCATGGTAAATTGATCAAGAATTATAACAATGTTCATGTAATGAAAAGATATAGTACATTTATATGATAAATAGATGTAAGATTATCATATAAATTGAAATTCTATCATATTTATAAAAAAAGAGGCACTAGAAGATAGCACTGAGGTACCATCATGGTGGGGCCCAATGCTACTAAGGTGGCATTTAAATGATAGGGTGTACAATGAGCTGTAAGGTGTAGCACCTTGATGCTTCATTAGTAGTGTCGTTGTTTCTTAGCTATAGTAACTAAAAAGGGTTTTTGAAAGATAATTTTAGAATACTTAATTTTAATATTTTGTAGAAGACTTAAACTTTTAATGATTGTGTTTTAATGAAATATTATAATAATCAACAATAATATCGAAAAGTAAATTGTAGAAAAATAAGGAAAGAGAACATAGAGATTTTTAAGTGATTTGGCCAAACCCAAAAATCAACCTACATCCACGCCTAGCCACCCAGGTTAGGAAATCACTAAATCAAAATGTAGATTATGACAAATCTCTCGTACTCTCTTTCACGGGCAAGTACAACCCAACTATGTACTTTCCTTAACGGGCAAATACAACACAACAAGAAAATATGAAAGCAAAATATCAAAGTATCTAACTTCAATTTAAAATTATTTTTCTATCATAACTCAAATACAATAATATTAAGTCAAGTGAAAATAAAGGTAAGAAAGAGAGCTCACTTCAAATTGTATTTAAAATTGAATGCATTGATATAGCATGGAAGATGTATATAATGCAAGTGAATCATTAAAATGTTTGAATATAATATAAGAACTTGAAAATAAAATGATTTAGTTAATAATTTAAAGTGTGGCATAGTAGTAATTTAGAAACTAAAGCAATCAATTTTTATATGAAGGTTTGAATCTTAAAAAGATCAAATGAATATGCAATATCAAAGCACATAACCTCAATTGAAGCCTCTTTGAAAGGAACTATCACATATGTAAAAGATGAGGCAATTTAAATAATACAACACTTTCTACCCACAATAGTTCTTTATGAAATAATTAACATAAAATTAATCTCACTTAAGGATATGCAAGAATAAAGAAGAGAGAGATTACAAGCATAAAACTTTATCCAAACACAATCAAAACTTTTGGCCAACTTGAAAAGATGAATGAATAGATTATTTAAGCACAAAACAAATTGACCAAACTATAAAAACATTAAGCCAAAAAAGAGATCAAGGTCAACACACACGAATAGCAAAATTTAAATTATAGGAACCTTGAATTGCTTTTGGTGAAAGGGAATTGCACCACTCCTTTAACTTCTTTTGGGCAACCTTTAAAGAAATAACTTGTAGGAAGGAAGATGAAGGATGATAAAGATGTTAACACTTGAGTCAGCAAGAGAAACCTCCAAAAAAATTTAGCAATGGTTTGGCCAATAGAGAAAAGTCCAAAAGAGAATAATATCTTAGTCTTAAGAGCATAATAAATAAGAAAGGTAACAAGGGGGGTAGGCCAAGAAGAGGGAAAATAGGAGGGAACACACTTTTGTAAGTAATATAACTTAAGAAAATCAAAAATAAATTTAATTTGAATGAAGATAAATTTGACCTAGTAAAAGAATAAATTCAATTTGGAAAGAAGGCGTGATTTGAATGAACCAATTTGAATTTCAACTTGCATGATAAGGATTTTGATCAAGGAAAATAAGAGGAAAAATATACATGGTAAGTGATTCAAATTAATCGATTGAATTTAAATCTACTTATTTTTGCAAGATGAAAAAAATTGGCCAAAGCATCATGGAGGGAAAAATAATTTGGAAAGATATTGAAATTGAATCAATTCATAATATGACCTGATTTCTAATGTAATTAAGAAGGTAATGCTTATGTGGGTCATCAAGAGAGAGAGAGAGAGAGAGAGAGGAGGAGGAGGAGGAGAGTTTAAATTATTACCAAGCAAGCCATGATACAATTAATTATCTTAAGAGAAAAAGGAATAACTTAAATTTTGATTAATTTAAATTAAGCATGATATATGGTCAGCCAAAAGAAACATTCCAAGATAGGATTTAATTAGTATTTAATTCAATTTCATGGAATATTCAATCAATTCATTTGATTTAATGAACGAGTGAAAGATATAATTCTAGAATGTTTTAAATTAAATCCAAAGGAACTATTTAAATTCGGCCAAGCTGATTTACTAAAATAAATAAGATTTATTTTAATATACTATATATAAATTAAATGATTGTGGATTATATGTTAGGAGAGTTTAAATCAATTTTCATTTAAAGATTAAATTGTATTTGAATAAAGCTATGACTAGCTAAAGGAGGCTTCCAAAAATAGAATTTTTTTAAGAGAAAAGAAGATAATTTCATGGCTTACTCTAATTGAATTTGAATTACCTCAAATAAATATAAACTAAATCAACGAGATTAGCATATGATCAACCACATAACATTCCATAAAGAGATGAGTTGAAATTTGCATATGTAATCAAAGGAATATTAAAATTCAATTCAAATATAATTCAAATTAAAGATTCAAATAAATGAAAATTTTAATTTATAAAAACATGGGATAATTATGAAAATAATTTGAATAACTCTCACACAATTTATTTAGCAAATAAAGATAAACAAATTTGGCCAAAAAAGCTTAGGATGAAAAATAGGATAGGAGAGAGAAAATTAGGATAATAGGATAGAGAAAAATAATACAAAGAATAATTTTAAGATAATTGGATTCTAATTATGTAATAAATAGATAATAAAAATATTTTAGCATGAAAATAGTTTAATAAGATGTGAAAAGCTAGTTAAATAGTATATATATATATATATATATATATATATATATATATATATATATATATATATATATATATATATATATATATATATATATATATATATATATATATATATATATATATATATATATATATATATATCCTACTTATGAAGAACATACTTCCGTATAAAGATGGTAGAGAGTTCCCGAAGGCATTTTTCCAGAGCGATCAAAATGTAGTGCATAACTTTCAAATGACTATTAGAAAGAATCACATACACATTACATATGTATAAGGAACTCTTTCAAGCAGTACATAATGGGTGTACCATCTAAAATTTGAGTGCATATCCTCTAAATTGGCCCAAATATCACCTCAAAGCATTAAAATAGAGTGCAAAACTTTAATAATTCTATAAAAATATAGCCAATTTGTAATTAGATAAATAAATCTTTTAGCTTGAACTTAAATGAGTGCACCATCTAAAGTTTGATTGAAAACATGTTAAGTAGATGTTTCGTTAAGCATAAATTTATAAGTAAGACAAATGCTTCCTTAATAGAGTGAAAAAGCCACTTGTGTACCCAAGTGGCCTTTGCATTAGAAGCTTCTTTACTATTACATCAAATTGAGCGAATAGAAACCAACAAATACCATCTAGCTAGTTATATTTTGGAAATTCATGTATATTTTCACTCTAAATGGTTTGATCTCTAAGTACATTGTAGTTGTAGAAATAAATAAGTTTAAAATCACAACTTTTATAAAAAAGCTAAAAAAATTTATTAAAACCATTTAAAAATTTAACATTTTATATTTTTTAAAATTTATTGAAATAAACTTTGATAAGGGAGCTTTGCTCCATATAACATGTTCTCTTCGATCTAGCATACTAATAATCAAAGCCTCATCATCAATAGTGAAACTCAAGTAATGACCACCAATATAGACTTCCTACCTTTCAACACACTAGTAAGATAGAATTTGAATGGTAAAAATAATATCTTATTGAAAGGTGGGTGTCATGTTAAATTGATATATGTTAAGCTACCTAAAAAGCTTAATAATTTCTTCTATTAGATGTTCAAAAAATGAATCACAAATTGCTCTAAAAGTGAATGGTCAACATTTGAAAGATAGATTTCTTCCAAGCAATTTTTTACATATTAATTCAACCATTTCAATTAAATTCAACAACTATTAATAGGAAAAAGAAACACTTTGAACTTTGGAAGATAAGTAAACTAGTGTAAACTTCATGCAAAATGCAATACAGTAGTTGAGTACTCCAAATAGGAATAAAGTAGTACACAACTTCAATACTCCAAAATTTGAGCTAAAAATTACTTATAACTAGTTCAATCTTCACCAAAAATCTAAATCATCTTAAAACTCCAATTTGAACTTCAAAAATCAAGTACACTAAAGTAAGTGTCAATAATTCAACTATATCCTACATTAATACTAAAAATTGAACAAAAATTACTTAAAATAAGTTTAATCTTTAGATAAAATAATGTAAAAAAATCTCCAATTTGACCTTCATAAAATAAAAATATGAGTGTAAACATCAAGAATATGATAGTACCTTACTTTAATACTCCAAAATTAAATTTAAAATTACTAAAACAACTTTAATATTCAACCAACATAATCTAAAACATCATGAGATAATCTGTTATGTTAAATGATTACAACCCTAACACACAATCCTTATGGGCTTAGACTTATAGATACAATTAAATATTATGATAGATGATCTTAAAGTTAAAATAAATTAGCTTAAGGATAAAGTCAATATTAATGAAATTATTAATATATGATTGAGAAATCATTGTCAAAATAATCTTATTGATTTAAGCCTATTAAAAAATATTTTTCTTTAGAGTTTACAATAGGTAACAATTTATAGATGGTATATTTCCATTCAATTGACAATAAATTAAAAATACAGTCTCAAATCTCACAACATTCATTGGCAGCTGTGTTGATATAAATTGTATTTAAAAAGAGTAATACCTTTCAACTACAACAAAAAGTCACATCGGGATGAACCTTAGCTAGTAATTATATAATGCAAATCTAATACAAATTTTCTTATACAACAATCTAGATGGATAACATATGTAGGGAGCTCCAAGTTGAGCTCCTGTTCATGTCTAGCTCATTACAATAACTTGTTTTAGTGTTTGGCTCATCTTTGAATTAGGCTTGAATGGCGTATGTTCATATTCGACTTAATATTGCTCATATTAAGCTCATGTTCGAATAAACCAAAAAAATCTAAAAATTGCGGAGGCTTTAATATTCGAACCTAAGCATCTTTTTTGCATGGGAACAGCTCCAACCACCAAGAAATTATACATACATTCATACATACATGCAATATGTATGTATGCATGTATGTATATATATAGTTTATATTTTGAGATAAAATAAGCTGAACATATTCAAATGAAGAGTTATTCATGTTTGACATATTTATAAATAGACATTAAAATATTTGTTCGTATTCGACTCGCTTACTTAACGAATGATTCAAACACAAGCTATTTAACAAGCCAAACATGAGCTCTTTTTTGGCAACCCTGGACATATGTGCACCAACTCCATTTCCCATGGTAAAAAGTTTAACATAACATGTTATATTAGGAACTCCAATGTAAATAAGGATAATGGAAATTACATGAATTCATACCATAGGCATACATTTCAAAAATTTGCAATGAAATTCTCTTTCAATCACAAATCCTAAAAAGATAACTATTAATGAAAAAAGATCGAAAACAAAATAAAAGATATACAGATCAATTACCTTAAGCAAGAAATTACTAATAAAGAAATCCATGAAAAATTCTTTTATTGTGAAGTCCAAAATTAAAACTCTCTATTTTAAAGGATTTTAAAGAACTAATACGTCTAAATAATCCAATCTCTATTTAAAATTAAAAAATCTATTGTATATATCTTATAATTTGAAAAATGATTTGATGGAAAGAATATTCCAAGAAAAGCTAGGCTTATGCAAATGATTGAGTATTATCTTGCCTTATGTAAGAAAGAAAAATCTCTAATCTCTTCTCTAAAAGTAACATAGGAAATTCTTACTAATTAAAGAGATGCATAACATTTTAAATATGTTTGTACATAATTTTTCTATATAATTCAAGAAAAATTTGTTAAACAATGCATCCATAAAAGCTTGTCTTTGCTCAATCGAAATTAATGAATAACAAGAAAAAAAGGGCACATAGTTTAGACTAGTATCATTAGTGTGGAGAATGGTATAGGGAATTGCTCACCTCTCATTTATTTTTAAGTATTGATTATTAAAATACAATTTATTAAGCTTTTAGAAACGCTTAGCATGTTCAAACTCAAGTAATTTGTAATCAATTTAAATGGGTTCCAAAGGAATGGATTAACTCACTTTTCTCAAACTAAGGAAAATAGCCAAAGGTGTTAGTAAGGACAAATTGAGCAATGTGAGCTAATTGGTCAATTATGGATAGTCGTGTATTGTTAACCAGTTGAAACTAATTTAAGGTTTTATGTTAAATTAAATTTTCTAATTTGAAGGATTTGTGCCAATAGGATCAAATAAATCCATTTTAAATAAATTAGGTTAAAAGGACTAGTTAAGTTATAATAAAGGTTTATTTGCTCAAGTAGGTCATTAGAAACATATTGGGACTTCTAATAATGTTAGCTTTAGTCAAGTAATCTAAATTTAAAGTTTGGGTCTAATTAACCTAATTAAATACTAACATAGTCAAATAGTCGATTAAGATTAACTCATCTATGATTTGATGATCTAAATTGTATGACATAAGTTTAGCTGAGTCATTTAGACTAGTTGGTTCAAAATCACTATTTAAGACTTCTTGAGGAAAGATTGTTCATAGATAAAGCTAAGTGGATCCATTGTTTAATTTTTATGTGCAAGCTTGCCTTTATGGTGGCTGAAGTAGTTGAAGAGCAGGTGAGAGTGGAGGCTGCTGAGCTCTAGGTCTCTTAAACTATGCTATCACTAGCTGGTTCCCCTTATTCACTACTATTATAACTCCTAGCTTTTTCTCAAATACATTTTGAGGCTTGGCTTGCATGATTAGTTTGAAAAGGGTAATTGCTTGGCTTCCTTGTGTAGATTGGCCACCTTGCTAATTAGTTTCTCAAATATCTTAATAATGAGTCCATTAAGCATGAAAGCAACCAATCCATGAATATTATTGAGAATAATTTCAATGTCATGCTATTATTATAGATGTAGTTTGCATTTCATACTTAGTTTTTTCCATGGGAGAATATGATCAACAAGGGACTCATTAAGTTTTTATTTTTCTACAACAAGATCCCTATTGTCACTCTCTATTTGGATTTTGTTAATCTCTTAATGAAAAGCTATTCTAATTCTATAAAAGACTTCACTTAACTATTGGACAGGTTAGCAAACTAATCAAAAGTGACTCTAGAAAGGCTACTGATGAATTGCTTGAAAAGTAGAGCATCACAACCACTGACATTACAACAACTAGCCCTAATGTATGCTACATGCTTCCTATGATTCCCATTTGACATCAAATACCTTGAAGGATGGTGGCATAAAACCATTAGTGTATTGAATTACATCGAATTTCTCTGGGTAATGTCTATCCTTTGGAACTAATGAGCTCCCTCAGTCTTATGCTAATGCTTCCTTCACTTGTTGCTCTACCATCTACTTAATATACTTATCATGAATAGAGGTTCTATCAGATGTCTTATTATAGAGGATACTAGTCTTCTCATCTATTGGATTAGAGCTCTTACGATGGTCTAGGATGCGAAATAATTCAGGTCTATCATCCTCCATAGGAATAGGATGAGGGACGGGTGTTTGATTCTGCAATGCTAAGACTACTACCATCAACTCCTCAACTTTCCTCTCCTTTCTATCAATCTAGTCATAGATGGCCTTGAGTTGAGTCTGATGCCTCGCCTTCCTCAACTACCATTTCTTGAGCTTCTTGGCTATGCAACTCTCTATGCAAGGATCCTCAAGTATCATCCACATGGACCTCCGCTACATTATCTAAGAGGTCATTCTCATTAGCATTGAAATATACCATGCGATCCTCTTGATCAGAATGATCATCCCTGACTATCTGCCTTACTGCAGCATGATAGTCCTTTAGAATGTCATCTAGAGATCAGTCATCTACCTTGCCTAGAACTATTAGAACATATATTGGGTGATAACTCACTACTAGACTATTCTCCAAAGAGGTGATACACTATATGTCTTGGGAGAAAGAGGTGCTAACCATGATTGGTTCGATAACCATAGAGCCTAACTTGGAACCCCCTTCTTCCTCTTTTCTTGTTGGGATGGTGGAGTAATGATGATGGCGCTTTGAGGCTACCACTCCTTCCTCTCCACCATTGAGGCATGAGGTCAAGCATGAGAGCTCAGCCTTGCATCAACTAGCAGGGTGAATGAAGTGTGATTCTAGGAATGTAATCATATAATCAAGGAGGATGAATTTTCTCTTGATGTTGTATTTAAGTATTTGGTAAAAACTTTGATGCCATGATATGAACTAGTGATGGTGGTCAGTGAGTGGAATGGTGTGGTGGTGATTACACCGGTTGCCTTTCAACTGAAGATCTCTTCCTGTAGCTTAAACCAATAAGGACTATCCAATCTGAATGATCAGCTCTATCAATTCCGTCAGGTGGTGGTCAATCTGAGAGGAACCGAGTGGCGAACCTCCTCCATCACTTGGGTAGTAATCTTAGCCTTTGTATCCCTCTCTATCTCTCTCTCTCTCTCTCTCTAGATATGGTCCCTAACACTCCAATGCATAACTTGTCTAAAGTCATGCAGGGTGGTAGATTCAGATCATCTATGTGCTCTCCCAACTCTCCTAAGCACAAACCTAAGGCCATCATAGGGTCTCCTCTTATCATGCAGCAATCTTTCTTACATCCTCCTCTCCTTTTGTAGCTAAGGGAAAATGAAACAAGCTACCACTAAGAAGTGGAGAGGTCTATCAAATGGATCCCTCTTTAGCTACATGGGAGGCATCCTTAACCTCTTTGGCTATGTGCTCATAATACCTCTTATTCTTCTTATTCTTCTTGGGACGTTGAGTCTTGGACAAGGGCATATGACAGGAGATAGTACCAACTTTGAAGGCATGGAAGACAACCTTAGATGCTAAGACTTACTTCTCCTTAAAGACTGGGGATGTGGCAGAGATGTTACAAGTCTGAGTAGAAATTATGGCGGGCACTAATGGTGCTCAAGGCATGGTAACATTTGTGGTGTTTATTTTTTGAGAGGTGATGTGTTGTTAAGTTATTATTGAGTGTGTGTTTATGTGAGGGACACCACATAGATTCACAGATATATTCATTAGGGTGATCAGGTGTGACATTGAGGAATGATATACTATCTCGAGAGATAGAAGTCACCATCCTACAATGGCCCTAATTGTCTAATAAGGACTCCTAAGGCTAATGAGTCTTCGAATGTACATGAGATATTTTCCCTACTTTACATGAAAATGTAAAGTAGCATTTTTTTCATGCCGAGTTCGTTAAGTTCTCTATGGAGGCAAGCCTCCATAGTTAATTACATCCTAAGAAATGAGTTTTTTAGAAGTAATCTTGATTAAGGTAAATGATCATTATCTCCAGAGATTTTAAAGACAGGACTATCAATAAATTGGTTATTTTTTTAGAAAATCAAGTGGGATTGATCAAAAGGAGGGAGTTATTATTGAAACCAATAGGTAGATGAGTAAGGGATGCTCATGATACTAGGAAGCCTAGTGAGCATCCCAAACTATCCTATTATTGGGTTTTATATTTTTGAAATTTGAAGAGGATAATATTTTTTTAGTTGAATTTTATTATAAATCTAAGGCTTACAATTCCACAATACAAGATCTTGGAAATGACTAAGAGGTGAGAATTTATGCTTATAGCCTGCAAAGGAAAACATTAATCTCAGATCCTAAATCTAGGTAGCTTTGGTAAGGGCCAAAGAATGATCAAAATCTAAGCCAAAAATGGGTATATGGTTTATCTCCACAAGAGAGAATAAACCACCCAACTGTTGGAATTACAACTGCTTGGGGGTGGCTATCAACTAACTCCTCTGATGATTTTAAATACATGTAGGCAAGTCTTATGCTTTACAAGATGGCTAAGCTATTGTTTATTTAGAAAGAAGACTAAGTCCTTAAACTCACTCCCTTAGGGACTAGATCATGAGGGGCATGAATTCATGACTTAATCTAATACAAATTTTGTCAAGTTTTATTTTGATTTTTGGACATTTTTATTTGGCATAGGCTATGGGATTTCATAATCCTAATGTATGAGAAATTGGTTATGGGCCAAAATTAGAAAGAAGGTGTGTTTTCACCATGGCTCTCAAAGGTCAATCCATTTTCTCTAGCAAAGGTGGAAGCCCTTCATTGGAAAGAGTAAAATAATGTAATTTATGCATGATATGAGACATACAACATCTAGCTAAGGGGTTGCTAAATCTTTTATTATCTTGACTTATGTCCTAAGCTTTAAGTGAGATTATGAATTATTTAATTTAATTTTGAATTGATTAATTGGATAGAAATTTATTTTTCTCTAGGAGCCAAATCGCATCTAGGCCATTCAACAATCATCAAATAATTAAGAAATTAGGAAAATCATGCCATCCTATTTATGCAATCATAAACATAACATCAATCAATTTATAAAATTAGTGCAAAAGAATAAGAGGATGATATGGTCATGTACCACCATACAACCCAAAAAAAATGTGGGTAGCCAAGTTCTACTGTTATACAACCTAGATTATAAATAAATAATTATTATTTAGAAGGAATTCATGTCATGGGGGTCTTCATTCTTCATTCTTTATTCTTCATTTTGATTTGATTCTTTTCTTTCTTCCTTTGGCTTGATTCTAATATGGTTGCTCCAAAGGAATCACATGGTACATAAGATTTGGTCTTATGACCAATGTTCACCCTAATCCCCCATAACATTTATTCCAAATCTAAATTACAAAATTTACATCAACATGGAGAAGGTAAATCTAACTAAACCTACAAAATAAAGGTTAATTAAACATATCACACAACCCAAGCAATTATATGAATAAGTTAGACTTAGCACCTCACACATGTGTAACTAAGTCCATCTGTCCTAATTTGGGTTATGCTTAGGTGTATAAGAAACTTGTACAACAAAAACATTTAGGTTTTTATTACAATGCCTCTTAAGCATAACCCCCTGCATAAAACATGATTAGGCTGATATCAGCCTAACATCTAGACTACTCACATGCACATTAATATCCAGTCTAAAATAACACATCACAAAATAAAATCAGGCATCAAATCATGCATCGCTCTAACCTAAAGCTAGAAATGGTGACTTAGCCTAAAGTGTGTGTGTCATTTAAGGCTTGTGTGGCATGTTTTAGCTAAGCTTTAAAGTTGAAAATTTCTAAGTGTGAAAGATTCAGTTTAGGTGGTGGTTTTATTTCAAGTGATTTTGTTAATTTATTAATTTTAGTTCGTGATTTGACTTGGTTTGAATGAACCTACACTTTGTGACTAAATGTTATGAAGAGAAGAAAAGAGAGGAGAGCTCTCTTTCATCTTTAACCTAAAGCATTTCTAAGATAGATTCATTAATGAATTTCATTTAGTGAATGTTTTATTATGTATTTTAAATAACCCTAAGTTTAGGTTTGCTCTAAATAGCACTATTTAATAAGAAAGGTATTTTAGGATTAGTTAGGCAGGATTACTACCACATAACACACACCCATTTATTTCTTTCCACCATGTATACCATGCATATGAATAATTCTAAGCATACCTACACATGCAATGTAAATTTTAGCACACTTTGATGATGAATGCAAAGAGATGTGATTTGAAAATTAGGATATTCCATTAAAGCATGTTTTTATTATAAAGAAAAAAGAAATCCTTTTATCCATTAGCTAAATGCACATCCACATGTATAAAAGTTATAAGTGAGAATGACATCATTGTTTCCTACACCAGGGGTGTAAGGTACAAGACCTACTTAAAGATACTTAAAGTCTCATAGCCCAAGATGTCCAAACTTATATATCACTTTTCTTAGATACATGTAAATGTACGAAAAAAATGAATGAATAAGAAAACATGCAAAAGATTATGTTTGATTTGGTTGTATAATTTACATGTATAATTTGAAGACCCTTCTTGAGTCATAACATAGAAATGCATCGGAATGGATTTAAACATGTGTTGTGTTCTTTTCAAATAAACTATAAACTTTGCAAATCCAATGTAAATCCATATTAAGAGAAGAAAAGAGAACTGCATAATACACATCTTATGCTATAATCACATGTAAGCTTATAAAAATTTATAAGTAGCATCACTCCATTAATAATCTTTGATTATAGGTTTTAAAAAGAAATTTTAGTTTTAATAGTGATAATAGCCACTTATATCCTTAATTTTAGCCAACATATGCAACTTGACATAATAGAAAATATTTTCTTTATTTAATTTTTAAAAGAAATGAATGCATGATTTCATATGGAAAATAATATTTAACATGGTTGGAAAGAAATAAAAGAATGTAAGTAAATGACTTCATTCACCATAATTAATTCTTAAGGACAATCCTATAAAATAAGATCATTTAAAATGAATCAAAGTTCTTTAAGGAGATTTCTATTTCTTTTAATTTACTTTGACTTAGAAAATATGAGAAAGGTTTGCTAGTTTTAACCCATTCCCCTATGTGTGAATTGGTTTGGTTTAATTTAGAATAATTAGGTTGATTTTAAGCTTTGATTAGGTTAAGGTATGAATTAAATCCATTAATTATCCCTCACTTATACCACTTTAACATAATTATCCAAGTAATTAGGAGCCAACATATGATATGCAACCATATGAAAATTAAATGAGCCATGTAGGTAAGAAAATTAAATTCAGTTGGCTCACAATCATTGGTTAATTAAGCTAAGGGTTTAATTAAGTACTTTTACAACCCTCCTACACAAGTAGTTTGATTATAATTTCCTTTGGAATTTACTTAGATTATTAAACACCGAAGAATCTACCAAAGAATTGAGTGATTAATTCTAGAATGATTTGGTTTTGAATTTGATTACTTGAATTATTTAATGAAGTGATTAAGCCAATAATTAATTGCAATTTGATTAAGTGTTTATCCAAATGGATTAAACTTAGGGAAAAAGATTGAAAAAGAAGTCCTAATCTCATTCTCTATGTTCATTCACTGTTTCATGATGATTAGCAAGCTTAATTAATGAATTTATCACTATTTAACAAGTTATTTAATCATTTAATTAATTAAGATAGTGATTAAGGATGAAATAAGCAATTCCCCTAATTAATCAAGTAATAAATTCCATGAAAGTCATGGGAGGCAGAGGTCATCCCATTAATTAATCTCAAAAAGTTTGGAATTAATTGCTGGATTAATTAGAGAGTAATTAGTTTAATTATATTTTCAAATTCACTATTAAAAATTAATTAATTTTAATTTTATAGTATTCTCCTCTGAATTATCTTTAAAATGAATGTTCATTTGCATTTTTTTTAAATTTTTTCTATAATTAGTTATGAATTTTGAAAGTTTCACCATTAAAATCAGTAAATTTAATTAACCTCTAATCTGTCGCCATGGCATAGATAAATGTGCTCCCATGTGAGTTAGCGAGGTTATGTTTAGGCTTCGGTAAATCTAATGATAAGATCACAGCCATCCCTTCCAATCATGCAAAATGAATGGTGTGTGATCTGTCTCCTCCCGAGTGGCGAGAGATGGATGCTGTCAGTTGATCATCGCTCAATCTGAGCTCACCCAAGCTTGAATGGAGCTCAAACTCACCCCACACCATCAGGGAAGCACAAGCAATGTATCTAACAGTGGAGATCACATGAATTGATAATTTCCTTTACAAAGGACCAAGAAAAATTTATTCTAAGGTTGGTTTCAATTGCATACCTCATCAGAGGCTATCACCGGTGCTTCCAACAAAGGAGGTAGCTTCATCTAGTAAAGATGAAGCCTTGTTGAAGGAATTAGGTCTTGATTTAAAGTAGATGGTTCAGTTGACCAAGCTCCCCTTGAATGGTGATCCATTTTGATCGATGTGGTGCTTCTCGTGGTTTGGAGACTTGGGAAATGACTTGATTGTGCTCAATGAAGTCCACTGATGGTGTGTGCAAGGTTAATTTGTTTTTGGTTGGAATTAGATGAGTTGAGCCATGGCTTGATCTCCCATATTTTGGCTTTGAGTAAAACTAAAAATGAAAATCAAGAGAGCTTGGGAATGGCTTGGAAAGCTTATGGAAGGTTTTATTGAATCTCCTTAGCTGTGAGAAAATGATTCTCTCTAGTTTGAGTTGGAATGAGAGGCGGTATATCTCCCCTTCCTTGGATGAGACGGTGAGAGGATATTTTGTTTTTTTTATCAATGGCATGGATTGGAGGCACGATTTGAGCTAAAATACACCCGATGTGGGTCATTTTGGGTAGTGGAGTGAAGGAGAGTGGATGCCTATGTGCTAGGTGAGCGCATTTAGAGTTCTACATTTTCAAATGCCATTAGAGAGGTTAGTTTGTCCTTGGCTTGGGTCATGGACAACCCAAGCTCATTGGGTCATGTTCAGCACCCTCTTTGGTGTCCATGTGGACCACTAGAAGGATGCCAAGTGGCCTTGAGAAAGAAATGAACAAATTCTAAGTGAATTTGGTCATAGGATACCATTTGACCTACGAAAAAAGTGCTCATTTAGCACTGAGTTTAATTTGAGCAATTCGAAATGATTTAAAAATAGGTTGGGCAAAATTTCAAGTGATTTGGAGTTCATTTGATTTAAATTGGTTCAATTTAACCCATTTAGGTCAAGTTGGGTCAAATTGGGTTAGGTTGACCAATTAATCAAATTGGGTCAAAGCATAGGTTAGATCAAGTACAAATGATCATTTAGATCTTATGGGTGTCATTGGTTTGGTTCAATTTGGTTTAGATGTGGTTTTGGTTCATTTAGGTTCATTTGGGTCAAATGGGTCAAGTTGACCAATTTGACACATCCAATTGAATTAGGTGGTTGGTTTAGGGTTGGTTGATCATTTGAAATGTATTGCAAGCTTTTGTTTCAATTAATTTTGATTTGGTTTATTTTCAAGTTGATTTGACATTTTAGGTCAAGTTGGGTTCATGGTCAATTGGGCTAGGTTGGGTCTAATTGGTTAATTAAAGCTTTGGTCAAGTTCAATAATCAGTTTAAAATTAATTTGACCCATTGGTTACAATATATTTGGCTTAGATCAAGATTTGACCCGTTTTGGATTTTTAGGTCAATTTGGGTCAACTAGGTCAAGTGGCCAATTAGGTTTGGTTTGGCTCAATTGATGGCTTGGTCAAGTTCAATTATTGATTATGGATTGGTTTAGGTCAATGGTTTCAATCAATTTGGATTATAATGAATTTTGGCTTGTTTGGGTTTCATTTGGGCTAAGTGTTGACTTGGTCAAAGGCTAAGTTTGACTTAGTTTGACCCAATTTGAGTGATTGATCATCCTATGATGATTATTAATTATGATGAGAGGCTTAGATGGGCTTAGTTTAGTCCAATTTGGGTTGGATTAAAATTTGGCTCAAGAAGGTCCTTTAGGTCACTTTAGGTCAAGTGAACCTAAGTGGATCAATTGGCTTGATCAAGGCTTAACTCAAGTTTTGTTGAGCTCATATATGGACTTACGATGGAAATATAAATCCAATTGTAAGTGATTTTGGGTCAAATTGACTTTGGTTCATTTGATAATTTTAAGTCAAAAAGGATGAACATGGGTTTTACTTGGGTTAGTTTGATTTTGGCTTGGTCATTGTAGTTTGTGTTTATATTTGGGCATGTGATTGAAGGAGTGATTGTTTGAAGATAAAATTGAAGTGTTTGGGTTAAGTTGAGAATAATTTGGCTAAATCCAAGAGATTGGCTTAAAGGATATAAGTTTGAATTTGATTTTGAGTTTTGAATTTAGTTTTGGTCATTTAAATTTATATTTCATTTATATTTGTGAATATAAATGAGAATATAAATGATTTATGAGAAAATCTTTTGAGTTTGGAGTGATTTGGATTTCGTTTGAACTATGTCCATAAGATTGAAATTAAAGGGCTTAGGAAAAATTTTGGGATTTGAATTCAATCATGGGTTTCAATCATTTGATTTGGAATTTATTTACGATTTTGATTTTGAATTAATTTAAGTTTTGAGAAAATCAATTAAGTTGGAATTGATTTAAGATTTGATTTGGTTTGGTTTGATGGAGAGAACCAAGGATTGGGTTAAGCTATTGATCAAATCTTCTAAACCCCACAAGGCATAACTCATTCCTATAGCTAACTCTTATGAGTCTCTAGGGTTAGGTTAAGTGTTCACCTAATCACTAGAAGTACCTTAAGACTAAGAAACTCTTAGATCCTGCAAGAGTCCTAGATCTATGATGGGGAAGTTGAGAGCTCACTCCAAAATTGAGGTTAACAAAGGGCACCCAATAGGTGTGGTGTGACTAACAAGATATGTCACGCATATTAGTGTTGATCGAGATGATCAACAATGTTCAAACAATCAAAAGCACCAACATAAATGATCTACTCCTAGACTTGTGGTGTAGAAGGGGCAAGATCTTAGTGCAATGCAACTCTACTAATGTTAAAAGCATAAGAGTGCAAAAGAGGAATCCACTAGGGACAAGGGGTTATGATATCCACTGGGGGATTAGAATTTTTTTTTTGGGAAAGAATGAGGGCTTTCACCCAATGCATTCCAATGTGAATAAATGGTTACATGAGAGAACTATAAAAGAAAATCAGTAAGCTAAAAGGACTTAAAGTTTGACAAAATTGGGCATGAGGCCCACACCCATCAATTATAATTTAAATTTGAAAAAGCAAAAGAAAGTCGAGAGCTATGAAAGAAAATAAAATAACAAAAGTCACGGTCTAGACTCAGACACCCAAAAAATAGTATAAGGAACACTACAATAGCCTCGACAAAGCCATGATACTATGGACCTGTTTACCTTCAGTCAATGGATGAAGAAAAACATTATACTTCTAAGTTCTTTGAGAGGTTGTCCTTGTAGACCATAATTATATATGGTGGAATCCAAAAAAATGCACATCAGTGATTTGTAAATGAAAACCAAGAAGAAAGATAATTGCAATGGAACATTATAGAGCATCTAATGTCCTCCAGAACTGTAACTTTTGTTTAACTTGGATTGGTCATGATTCTTTTAGTTTCCATCTCGACATTTTGATTTTTTATAAAGTGAGGTGGAATAGAATGATGAGAATATTATGTTGTTTCTTTCCCTCCATATAATATAAACCATTGGGTAATTTATGTGATATTGTAACAATTTTGCCATTGAGCACAATAAAGGACCTCCATAATGTCCACCCATTTACAATGGGAACCTTTACTTTTTTTAATTGAATAACTTTCCAAATTTGAGAAATTCATTTAGATAAATTACCTTTCACTTTTTTGATAGATGATATGTTCATTTTAGAAAGAAAAATGATGTGGGAAAAGATTGCTTAGTGGCAGGATATCAGAAAGTGAGTTAAGCCATCGGGGACTTATTAACTAATGCTTTAGAGTGCTGAAAAGATTTCATTATCACTAATATCATTCTCATCTTTGTCCATTAAGGTGATGAGATCACAGGTATGGGATAAAAAAAATAAATCTTCCACTAGGAAAATAAGTTTAGGTTGGTCTGAATTGACTCCACTGGGGAGATTGGAAAGATTTGCATCTCACTTAGAAGAAGCTGATTGATTTGATTATTTAATTTGACTTCACTAGGGAGGGGGTTGATTTTGTTTCAAACTTTAAATTTTGAATTTTAAGATGGACCCTATCGATTTATGATGGACCTATGAGGAGACATGTCGACCTGGCGTGAGTACAATGAGCTTCTTAACAAGGAGAACTATCCAACCATAGGGGTGCCTTTAGGTTTGCAATGGTCAACTTATGAAAAAAGCTCAATGATTGACATCTTCTAGACAAATGACCAGTTGGGAAACACATTATTAAAGTAACATATCACCCTAGGTTTATCGAGTTTGATGCTAGAAAGAATGTATGCATCTTTGAGTAGACTATTAGGGCAACCTATTTGTGGGATTGAACTCACTAAGGGAGGCTATAGAGAAATCGACCGACATATCTTCAAGTTCAAATTCCTATTGGGAGTTTTTTGGCGAAGATATGCTTGGGAAAGGGGCTTGAGGCTTGATCAACAATATATTTGTTTGTTTATTTATCATGGACTCTATTGGTTTCCAATGAGAAGGAGATTATATTATCCTAGATCTATCTCAGATTTATTAATCTAAGGGAGAATCTATGCATCCTCTTGACAAATTTTCAACCACAGTGGTGGCTACTAGGAAAGGGAGATTGCCCAATCTAAGAGTAACTTGGGCAGTATCTAAATGGGGTCGCAAAGGATGTAATCCAAATAAAATTTCTGCAAGGGATGAGCCACTAAGGGCTTTATCCAAAACCATGAAGAAAATAAAGTCAATAGGTATTCGGTGGCCAACTCAAGGAGAAAGCATGTGGAGTCATATCTGCCAAGAGTGGTGTATCGACCGGGTGAATCGCTATCAGCATAGAAAACATCAACCAACCTAAGGTACCCATCAGTTTGTAATAATCAACCTAGGAAAAAAGCATCGACGACTCAAATCTTTCTACAGTGAATCTAATTGTCAGGATAGTCTGTCTTTGGCTCAACAGGTACTATCCGACCTAGGGAGACTACTAAGTGAATGCCACTGGGGGACTTATATCAATTTAAAAGTAGTTAAGCAGAAAGGATCCATTGGGGGATTTATCTTAAACCTTAATTATACTCGACCTAGTCAGTGCATGATGGTTAGTTCAAGAATAAAGCATATAGGCTTACATCCTTTTAAACAAAGTCAACATGAGATAACTTACTAGAGGCATAGTAAGGCCTACTAGAATAATAGGGAACTCATTAGTTTACAATGGTCAAGTTAGGAAGAAAGCTCAGGGACTCACATTTGTAAAAATGACCAGTGATGCACTAGGTAGTATGTCAACTGGCTAGCACTAATGAGTGAGTGCCATAGGGGGCTTGGTCCCACATAAAAATAGCCTGAGACAAGAGATATGTGTTTATATGTGTTGTGAAAGAAGGAATAGGATGCTGCTTAGGTTCTTTTACAACTACCCTAAATACATCGTGGTAGATTCACAAACAAGCAAATAATACTTCGAGTGAAGAGAACATTTTGATGAATTAGAATGAAATATTTAAAGATAGTTATTTTCAGAAATGAATTTATGGATAGTATTTCTTCAAATAGAGCCCATTGATTAAAAATATCGAGTGTTCCCATTTACAATTAATAAGTTGATAAGATCCTCTTTACTAGGCCTATTCTATGATAAAAGCCCCTTCCCAAGTAGGTTCAAACTTACTTCCTCTTTTTCGATGAGCAATAATTGGTCTCCTTAGAACTAAAACAAGCTCTCCTACCTTGGAAAGCTTTAGGGCAGACTAGCTTGTTGTGGGCTTGAATCATCTTGGCTTTGTACAACTCAAGGTTCTGGCATGCTCATAGGCATTTCTCTTCCAAACTTTTGAGCTTTTCTAAGTGCAACCTGACATTCAATTTGGCAGTGATTTAACTACCCATTATTATCCTTAGTGATGGGAGCTAGACTTCTAATAGTAGAATGAATTTGAACCTTAGAATTCATTGAGGCACCCCGAACCTATACATGATATGGTTCTTAAAGAACTAGAGCACATGCTGATCTGTGACTTATCTAGATGGGATTACCTCTGTGCACTTGGAAAAGTTATCGGTAGAAGTTAGGATGAACTGACTACCCTTAGAAGAAGGAGGATCAATCAGACTAATTATGTTAGTATCCCAAAACTCGAATTGCCATGAAGCCAATCTAGGGTGTAAAATGTTGGCTGCTTGGTGTAAGACTACATCGTGCACTTGACACTGATGGCATCTCCTAGCTACATCCATATAATTTGTAATCATTGAAGGCCAATAGTATTCTAGTCTCTTGGTCTTGGCTTTCATCTTTGGATCGGATTGATGTACTTTGCATAGACTTGAATGTACCTTAGGCATGATCTTATGGGCTTCATGTTTGTCCAAACAGCGTAACCACATTTGATCAAAAGATCGTCGGTACATGGTGTCATCCACGAGAGCATAGGAGAGAGCTCTTTGCTTCATCTGATGGGCTTGTGATTTCTCTTGAGGTAGTTTATCTGTGCATAAGTAACATATGAATGGTTGTCTCTAATCTAGCTCCTCATCCTTTATGGCAATGATAACCTCCCTTTCAAGAGATTAGTTCTCGACGAGTTTACCATTAATAAGAGATAGGACTTGTCTATTTTGGACCCTTATTGGAATGTACTCATCTTTCAGACATGCCAATTCTGTGGCGAGTTTAGCCATAGCATCTCCTATAACCTTTTCTCCTAAAGGAACCTTGTAGATGGTGACCTTAAGGATTTGGGCCAACAGCTTTATGGTGTACTCATGGTAGTGATAAAGCTTGGGTTTTAGAACTTTATGTGATCCAACAATATGGTTGATGACCAGCTGAGAATCCCCGTAAATGTTAATTCTTTTGAGTCATATTGTAATAGCTAACTCCAGATTGAAAATCAAAGTTTCATACTCGGCTTCATTGTTCATGCATGTATTGGAGAGATAGTATGAGAATCTCATCACATCGCAATCTGGAGTTAAGAGAATGATTCCTACCACTAATTTTCTAGGAAGAGTATATCATGGTTCTTCTCCTTTTTGAAAGGAACCCGCACTATCAAAATACATCTCCCAATGGTGGATGCTAGTGTCCCTTAAATACATGATTTGTTCATCGAGGAGGTCATAACTAAGCTGGGAATCAACAAGAAGTGGGTTTGCTGCTAAGAAATCTATTAGTACCTATCCTTTCACCACATTGAGGGATACGAATGTCATGTCAAACTGTAACAAAATCATGGAATAATGTGTCAACTGTCCGGATAGTGTCGGTTGTGTCATGAAATATTATAGTAGATTAATTGCGGAGATCAAGTTCACCTTAAGAGAGTGCATGTAATGCTGTAGCTTTTGGGATGCGAAGATAAGAGCTAGGCAATTTTCTCAATAAGTGGGTAGTTTGCTTCAGCAGGGATTAGACCACGGTTGAGGCAGTAGAGAGCATTCTCCTTCTCGTTGACATTAGTTTTGGCCAACAAAGTGCCAAGAGAGTCATCTAATGCAATAGTGTAGAGGATAAGTGGCTTACCCGGGATAGGGGCTGCTAAAGTTGGTGCCTTCACCAAATACTATTTGATGTCTTCAAAAGTATGCTGGCACTTATCATTTCATATGAACTTAGCATCATTTTTGACAAGTGCTGAAAGTGGTTTGCATCTCCCTGATAGATTGGAGATAAAACATCTTAGATACACCATCCACCCTTGGAATGATCTGAGTTGAGTTAACCTTTTAGGGGGTGACATTTCTAAGATGTCTTTGATCTTAGGTCTATCTATTCTCGATGTTGGACAACAAACCAAGGAACTTCCTGAAGCTACTCACATGCACAGGTTCATTTTGAGGATTAAAATATCTTAACTTTTCAAAATTACTCTCAAGTCAAAGAGATGGTCTTCTTTTCTTTGCTTTTGACTATCATCAACATAGCATTGAACTTGATGATGAATGAGTTTGTTGAAGATCAGTCATGGCATTGGTATGTATCACGCATTTTAAGGCGAAAGGCATGACCTTATAATAATAGATTCGATCGGGTTCAAAAGTAGTATTTCTTTCATCTTTGGGGCCATCTTGATTTGGTTGTAACGATGACCCATCCATAAAGGAGAATCGCATGAGATGAGGATATCCACCATTAATTATATAGGAAGTGAAATTCATCTTAGACATGCCTTATTTAAGTCCTAAAATTGATGCATATGTTAATTTGGCCATTTTTTTTAACTAGCATGTCAGTATTATTTTTCTTTCCGATAAACCAACATTTGATTTTCTTGACTTGAAATGACCTATTATTCAATTTCTAATTGCATGCGTCTAGGAGCTTTCTTGATATGGTTAACATTAGGGTCTATTGGTAATTTGTGGACTACTTCTTCAAGAGATAATCCGGGCATCTCTTCAAAGCTCCATGCAAAGTAGTCCTTATACTCAGTTAATAGCCTAACTAAGTCATTAGTTTCTTCTTCATTCGAGCGATGTATGTGTGGATCTTCTTTTATCAGGGTTGATTTCTTTGAGCTTGTCAATGGGAATTGATCAAAAATTCGGTGCATCTTTGATTTGAAGATCATCGATCATTTAAAGTTTTTAAACACACATCCTCATAAGATTAGTGTGGTTTGAAAATCTATTCGACTTAGATGATTGGTAACTTGTATTAATCATCATGTTGACTGACCCTATGTCTGAATCTAGTCTCTTGATTTGCATCCTGCTTTCTCCCACTATTTGACATGTTCATGGACCATGTGTTAGGAATCAAACCTTTCTTTAAAATATTATGAGCACAAGGCAAGTATCAATCAAAAGGTAATTCCATTAGATATTTATATGAATTATCCTCAAGTTCAACATCTGCTTCTGGACTTGAGGATGATGATCCCAATTGGAATCTCTTTGGCTTGACATTCATGGAACCTAGGGCTTCCTTAACTAAACCCTCAACTTTTGAGAAGAAAGTGGGGTTAGAGCTAAGGTTCTCAACTACTACCTAATGGTTTACATAATCCTGATTCAAATACATTTGTGCTTTACTTGGAGGCTGTCTTCATCCGGCTCGAGTGTCACCTCCAATGAGATCCAGAGAGAGTTGGTGGTATGCTAATCACATGAGACTCATCTCAGCTAGATTCCAAGTCAATGGATATAGGTACTCTGTGGTGAACTTAGCCTTTTTGGGCACAACTGGGGGTCTTCCTTCTCTAGAATAGCCTCTATATCTACCTCTGCCTCTGCCTGGTGGAGGTATAGTCATCCTGCCCATATGTCCATATGGTGGAATGAGCTATGGGTGGATTGTAACATGCGGCTTTACTTCTTCCTCGATGTCCCTTTCTTGCTCACTTGCACTTTCTATTTCCTTTTCTTTTTCTTTTTCTTTTTATTTTTATTTTTATTTTTTTCTTTTTCTTCTTTTTCTTTTGTACTCAAATTTGGCAAGTTTATGAGAATAGACATTTTTGATTTTAAGGAAGACAGTAGGTCACATTTTCATATATCTCGACCTCTCCAGCTGAAAATGGCTTTTCATCTCCTTTGACACAGTATTCGATTCCATCTCCCAAAAGTTGACGCACTAATGAAGAGAGGATGGAACCATTTTATTCTGGTGTATCTAAGGCCTAATGAGCAAAATAGTAAATGATGTATTTGAATCAATATATAGAACTTAGCTTCAATCTTCCAGTCACCTATTTCCAAAGGTAACACTATAGAGCCTAAAGCCATCTCACCCTGTTCATTGAATCCTCTTAACATCATTTGATCTCCTCGGAGCTAGAGATGTCAATCCTCAAAAAGGGAAGGGTCTTCATACTCATTATGTTCACTGATGCATCTAGATCAACCAACACCCTAGAAAGTTTGAATTTTCCCATATCCATTATAATGGAGGGGATAGTTGTGCTCTATATCCCCAAAAAAATGTCTGCATCAGTGAATGTGACTCCCTGGAATTCTCTTGAATAATGTGCCTCCTCTCCAATAGGGATCAGCTAAGCTAAGCATAATTTTGGATCAAGAAGGGCTTTGACTAATGATTCCCTCATCTCTTTGGATAAGACAAGGGCATCATATATGCTTAGTTTGCCTAGCAACTTTTTTAGGTGAGTGAGGACATTATAATCAACTCTAGGCTGGTCCTCCATAAGCATATCCATGGGTGGAGCATTCTGTGGAGGGACTTCTTGATCACTTTGACTTGCTTCCCTTATCTTGAGTGTTAGAGGTCCCGGTGACTTCATGGATGGTTTTGGAAAGTTCTGCTCATCATAACTATGGCTTCTCCTATAAGACCCTTAGAATTAGATGATTCCAAGTCTATCTTAAGAGGTGAACCCCTATTATTTATAGAAGGAAAGTCCATCTTTGAATTAGAAAGAGGATGATCAGAGTTGTTATAATTATTAAGACTTGAAGAGTTTTCTGAAGGAGTATAATCGAATAACCCATCAGAAGTGACACAGATTTAATTCAAACTAGCTTTATTTCTTGATTTCTTAGATTTAAAAAGAGATACATAGTAGAAATCTAATAAAGTATGTGGGGTGAGGGATTTGATGTCCTCATCCACTGATATAAGATGTCTACTAGAAGAACTAGTGAAGTAGGCGAACTATGGGATGGAATGGAATGGACTCGGTCGATGGTTGCACTTCTAGGCTATCCAGTATGGGCTACTATGATGAGCTCCCACTTTTCCCAAGTTTTCTTTGGCAACTTACCTTCTTGATGTTGGAGGTTCAAGCCCTAAGGCACTATAAGGAAAGTTTCTTGATTTTAAAATAATCTTTTAGAGGTTGGGATAAAGAGATATCCCAACCTTCTTTTATTTTGAGAGGATCACATGTGTCCCCAAGGATTATCCTAATAGAACTGTATGGTTGTTCTACCAGATATTCCTTATGGATAACTATAGCACCCGACTTGTAGTGATGCTCAAGTCAGTCCTTAAATGTGAAGCAATCCTCCAAAATATGGCCTAACATCTAGTGGTAGGGGAAAAAGTTAGGATCATTACTCCTACGAACTTCCTTTGGCTTTCCAGGTTTTGGTAGTTGAAAATTAGATTTCTTTAAGAGGTTCTTAAAGATTTTCCTAACTACCTCTCTCTTAAATGAATAAGTTTTGTCTAATTTATCCAAAAGAGTAGGTGGACAATAACTACGGGGGGTATGTGTATATCTATTGAGTATGGAGGAGGTGAGGGCTATACTATGTGGCTGATAACATGTCAATCCAGTAGTAAAGGATGTGTAAGTGAAGGTTGTTGAGCTTGAGGCCTCTCATACTGATCTTTGGCTGTTTGCTTCCTCTTATCCAATTTTGTTGCTGCCCCTAGCTTCTTTTCATAGGCTTTGACTTTAATGATAGATCTTAACAAGGAAACTATTTGGCCTCTTCTTGTAGACTAGCTTCCTTGTTGATTAACTTCTCAAATGCTTTAATGGTAAAATTTTTAAGCATGAAGGCGACTAGGCCATAAATATTCTTTAATAGAATTTCAATAGCATGTTGTTTAGATAGTTGCAATTCACATTTCAAGCTTAAATTGTGCCATCTAAGAATTTATTCAACAAGGTACTTATCGGGGTGTTGTTGAGTTACAACGAGATTACCCACAGTTACCCTTTGATGAGCTCCAGCAAACCTTTTAACAAAGAGTTGCTCCAACTCAGCAAAAATCTTCACTTAATCATTGGGGAGTTCAACATACAAATCAAAAGCTATGCCCGCTAAACTGCTGACAAAGAGATGAAACAATAGTGCATTGCTACCACCAGTGTTACAATAGCTCGCCTTAAAGTGCACTCTATGTTGGCAAGGGTTCCCGCTGCCATCAAAGATTTTGATAGAAGGAGACACAAAACCATTAGGATATTGGATAACATTAATTCCTCAGGTAGGGTCTACCCTTTGGAATGAACTACCACCTTGTGCTTCTTCCTTCCTTGTTGTTCAACCATGAGTTTGATATCTTTTTCTTGTATGGAGGTATCCACTACCTTTCTATACAAGCTAGTCTTGCCTGCTCTGGGTGAACTCTTGGGTTGATCCAGGACATGCAATAACTTCAGTGACCGGTCCACAATGATGGTAGGATGTACTAATGGAGCTTGATTCTAAAGTGCTAAACGCAAAATCTTCAAGTCTCTTTCCCATCTTATCAATCTACTCATCTTTTTTATTTGAGTTGTTGAAGGAGGTGTTGGGTGAATAGGTTGTATCATCTTGGTACACCTTCACGGTGATCAGAAGGGAGAACCTGGTATCAACCATATGTACCTCTGAGTCTTCCAACAAATCATCTTCATTGGGATCAAAGCTAATTAGACCAATCATACCTAGGATTTCTTTCTTTTTAGTAAAATATTATGCTAAGATATCATCCAAGGAGCAGTGCTTTTGACTCAGTGATCATGCTCATGAATGAGACCCTACTATCTTGCTCTTGTGAGGGTTATGCTCACTGGAGGACAACTCATGGATGTCAGCCTATGATGGAGTACTGCCACTAGGATCTATGCCATGGGGATAATAAGCCCCTTCTCTTCTTTGCTATATCCATTGATCGGTTATGGTGATGGTGGTGATGGCATGACTTGATGAGGTCACTCCCTCTCTTCCTGGAGTAGGAGGTCAGAGCTCGACCTCACCTCGTCAATGGTAGATGAAATGGGATCCCTTGGCCATAGGATCACCAATGGGCTTTCTTCTCTCTATCTTTGTTCTCATGGTTTTGGGGTGGAACTATAGAAGATGGATGGCGGCGATTGACATGGGAGCGTGTGATGGAGATAACATCTCTTCATACAAAATCTCCTCCCATGATGGGTGGTACTAGTCAATAGGATACTTCTTGGCATACCTTCACTCTCTCTACTAGTAACATGAGGCTACTCGCCTCTCTCTCTGGAGACTGCTTTACTCCGAGGATAGATCATAAATTGCACGGGCTCGACATCCAAGACTTACCAGCATAAAACTATCTTGAGGCTAGCATATGACCTTCTCCTATCTCTGATAGTTGTCTCAAAATGAATTGAAGGTGGGGTGATACTGCAATCCTGCTGACATCTTCCTCTCCTTTAGAACCAAAGGGGATGGAACTTATTCAGTGAGAAAGAAAACTATGTGATCCTCTTCTGATGTGAGATACTCCATCTCCTTGGCTATGCATGAGCTTGATCTTGCGCTCTATTGGCGAGTTATAGGTGGAGCGAGAAGACCCTACCAAGGTAGAGACTATCTTTGAAGCTGGTAGCCTTCCCCTTGAGGAAGCCAATGAGTGGGTATTAGCCATGGGGCGATGATGGGAACAACTGTATGTGAGAGCTATAGCTCTTGAGGAACCTCTACCTTCCTCTTTAAAGAGGGAAATTTAGAATTCAAGGGAATCTCAATATGGATGACTGGTTTGCCCACCACATTCTTTCGTGGTGAGGGTTGCCCTGTGACAAGTGATCTTGGCTCCCTCGAATCCTGAATCTTCAAAATGTATCAAGTGAGCATCAGTTTGGGGAGGGCGGCTGATCAAGGCCAAATCCATCCAAAGGGAATGAACACATACTTATGGAATCCATTTGCTCTACTTGAAGCTGACTAAAAACATAGCGAATTCTACATTTGTTGAACAAACTCAAATTAGATTTTCTACCTTAGTATTCTGCTAATTTTTTTAAAAATTTTGAATTAGTATTTGAATCCACACTCAATAATTTAAATATGTTAAGTGGGGCTCATTGAATTTAGGAGAGTGATTTTGAAAGAATTAGAGAAGATATTTTGAGTACATTTAAGTTTAAAATCCACTTTTATCAAATTTGTGTATGTTGAAAATGGGTTCAAATATTTTGAAGAGACTTTTGATACTTTCGTTGGTTCATATTTGAACTTGATTTTATATTTGGGGACCCTTTATTTAATAAATTTGAGTATGTTAAATAGAGGGTCAATTGATTTTATTTGGGATTACTCATTTAGAAAATTTGGGTATGTTAGATGTGATGTTTGAAAATTTTTCTTTCTTTTTGTTTGCCATGATGTATATCATGTGTGAATTTAAATGGAATCTTTACTTAGCAAATTATGTTTGCTAAATAAAACCAAATGTGTTTGATTTTTTGATTTTGAAAATGGGATCTTTACTTAGCAAATTGTGTATGCTAAATAAAAATCCAAATGTATTTGATTTTTGTGTTTTGATTTTGAAAATGGGATCTTTACTGACAAATTTGGGTCTGCTAAATAAAAATCCAAATTTATTTGATTTTTGTATTTTGATTTTGACAATGAGCTCTTTACTTAGCAAATTTATGTATGCTAAATAAAAATCCAAATTTATTTGGAAAAAAAGGGGTTTCTATTTAATAAATATGTTGCATTATATAGAATCCAATCTATTTGCAATTTTCTTTTTGAAAAATGAAACTCTCATTTGACAAATTTGGGTATGTCAAATGGAATTTTAATGTATTTTGATTTTCATGATTTTTTGCAAGGAGATTTCCATTTAACAAATTTGGGTATGTAAAATGGAAGTCAATCATATTTATATTTTCAAAGATGAAATTTTTTGTGATTATTGCTTTTTTTTTAAAAAAGGAAATTCAACTTAACATACGAATGTGGAGTGGAGTTTCAAATGGTGTGATTTTATTTGAAAATGAAGCCTCCATTCAACAAATTTGGATATATTGAATGAAGAGGCTTATTTTCAAATTTGTGCTTTTTGAAAGAGGAAAGAAACTCCAACTCTAATATATATGGAATATATTGGGTGGAGTTTCAATCTTATGATATGATTTTATTTGGAAATGAAATATTCATTCAATAAATTTGGGTATATTGTATGAAGATTTTGGTTTCTAAATATATGCTTTTGAAAAGGAAGAAACTCCAACTTCAACATATGTGAGATCTATTGAGTGGGGTTTTAATTTTATGAAATGATTTTGTTTGGAAATGAAACCTTCATTCAATAAATTTGGGTATGTTGAATGAAGATGTTTATTTTCAAATATGTGCTCTTTGAAAAGATGATTTTTGATTTTGGTTTTGAAAAGAACATACATGTAATAATCTTGAGGATTGTTAGATGGGGTTGAGTTATATATTTTGTGAAAAAATTTTATGCAAGTATTTTATTATGTGAATTTTGGGAGAGTGCTTTTCAAAAGTGAGATTTTTTTTAAAGGATTTATTTTTCTTATTAGTAGAATGATCCATACCTTACCATAGAGATGGTTAATAGGTTCACCAAGGTTTTTAGTCATCTCTTTTGTTTGAATGTTATTTTTACCTATTAGGAGACCTAACAGGGTTTTAAGGCCTACGTGGAGTTTGGTCCTAAATCATAAAGGATGTTTGCTAGCTTAGCTTAAGAATGAAATGACCTAAGTGCAAACAAAAAAGAATGATAGTCTCATATTCATATGCATTACAAATCCACTATAGATACTTGGAGACAATGATAATTTACCAAAGTTGGAGAGAGGAACAATCCCCTGCGGAGTCATTTGAAAAATCTATGGTGTTTATTTTTTTAAGAGGTGGTGTGTTGTTAAGTTATTATTAAGTGTGTGTTATGTGAAGGGATACCATGCAGATCCATAGATGTACTCATTAGGGTGATCAGGTGTGACATTGAGAAATGATGTACTATCTTGAGAGATAGAAGCCACCATCCTACAATGGATCTAATCACCTAATAAGGACTCCTAAAGCTAATAGGTCATTAAATGTACCAGAGATCTTTCCCTTACATTTCATGGAAAAGTAAAGTAGAATTTATTTTAGCCCAGGTTTGTTAAGTTCCCTATGGAGGCAAGCCTCCATAGTTAATTACATCCTAAGGAACAAGTATCCTTAGGACTACTCTTGATTAAGGTAAATAATTGTTGTCTCCAAAGATGTCGATGATTGGACTATCAACAAATTAGTTTTTTTTTTAGAAAATCAACTAGGAATGATCAAAAGGAGGAAGTTATTATTGAAAATAATAGGGAGATGAGTAAGGGATGTTCATGATACTAGGAAATATAGTGAGCACCCCAAACTATCCTATGGTTGGGCTTGATGTTTTTGAAATTTGAAGAGTATTATATGTTTTAATTGAAATTTTATTAGAAATCTGGGGCTTATAATTCCACAATACGAGATCTTGAAAATGCCTAAGAGGTGAGAATCAATGCCTGCAAAGGGAAACAATAATCTCAGATCCTAAATCTAGGGAGATTTGGCAAGAGCCAAAGAACACTCTAAATCTAAGGCAAAAATGGGTATATGGTTTATCTCCACAAGAGAGAATAAATCACCCAACTATTGGACTTACAACTACCTGGGGGTTGCCTCCAACTAACTCCTCCTATGATTTTAAATACATGTAGGCAAGTCTTATGCTTTGCAAGATGGAAAAATCATTGTTTATTTTGAAAAGAGACTAAGTCCTTCAACTCACTCCCTAAGAGACTAGATCATAAGGGGCATGAATTCATGACTTAATCTAATGCAAATTTTATCATGTTTTATTTTGATTTTTCAACATTTTTATTTGGCACAGGCTATGGAATTTCATATGCCTAATGTATAAGAAATGTGTTATGGGTCAAAATCAGAAAAAAGGAGGTGTGTTTCCACCATGGCTCTTAAAATTCAAGCCTTTTTCTCTGGCAAAGGTGGAAGTTCTCCATCGGCAAGAGTGAAATTATATGATTTATGCTTGATATGAGACAAACAACATCTAGCTAAGGGACTGCTAAATCTTTTTTTTCTTGACTTATGTCCTAGGCATTAAGTGAGGTTATGAACTATTTAATTTGATTTTGAATTGATTAATTAGAAAGAAAATTAATTTTTTTCTAGGAGCCTAATTGCATCCAGACCATTTAACAATCATCAAAAAATTAAGAAACTAGAAAAATTTTTCCATCCAAATTATACAATCATAAACATAACATCAATCAATTTATAAAATTAGCTTAACAAAATAAGATGTTGATGTGGTTAGGTACCACCGTATAACCCAAAAGGAAATGTGGGTAGCCAAGTTCTACTCTTGTATAACCCAGATTACAAATGAATAATTACAATTTAGAAGGAATTCATGTTATGCAGGTCTTCATTCTTCATTCTTTATTCTTCATTTCTTCATTTTTATCTGCTTCTTTTTTTTGGCTTGATTAGAATATGGTTGCTCTAAATGCATCACATGGTACATAAGATTTGGTTTTATGACCAATGTTCATCTTAATCCCTCATAACATTTATTCCAAATCATAATTGAAAAAATTTACATCAAAATAGGAAAGGTAAATTTAACAAAACCTACAAAATAAAGGTTAGTTAAACATACTACATAACCCAAGCAATTATATAAATAAGTTGGACTAAGTGCCCCACACATGGGTAACCAAGCCCACCTATCCTAGTTTGGGTTATGCTTAGGGGCATAAGCAACCTGCATAACAAAAGGCATTTATATTTTTATTACAACACCCCTTAAGCACAACCCCCTACAAAAAACATGATTAGGCTAATATTGGCCTAACATTCAAACTACACGCATGCACCCTAACATCCAGTCTAAAATAATACATAACAAAATAAAATAAGGCATCAAACCATGCACCGCCCTAGCCTAAAGCTAGAAATGGCAACTTATCCTAATGTGTGTGTGCCATTTAAGGTTTGTGTGGCATGTTTTAGCTAGGCTTTAAGGTTATTTTTTTTGTGAAACCCCATATAGGGGGAATTTTATTGCCACAAAAAGAAGGTTACAAGGTCCTTAAAAGGGGATAAAGTCTAAAACTACTACTCGAAGAGCTACAACTAGCTTAGAGAGTAAATCCCCTATCAAATTACAACCAAAAAGCAACTAAATGCAAAAGAATAGAAAAAGATACATTGAGATCAGTAATGGAAGATCTGGGCCAAAGCAGAACTATATCTAGAATCAACAGAAAATGAACATGCAATGCACTTGCAAAAATAAAGGAAAGCTGCATCTACAAATATGAAATGGGAAGAATTAGTACAGATGCAATAAGAGGGCAGTAGAATAATGATTGAAGTAAAATTTTAAGGGAGAGGGCCCAAGATATTCACACCAAATTAGGGAAAAAGTAAATGTGTGCATCCAAGCAACCATTGAATGCATACAACATAAGAGTTACTACCAAACCAATAAGGGGTGAAGCCATCATAGCCCACAAATGTCAGATAGCAAAGATGAACGATTTGTGGTCCTTAGTACCTGCAAATCTAAATATAGCCAAATACAATGTATATGAAAAATGCAAACCATTATCCCAAATAGGATAACCATTAGCCATTATATGTACCATAGCATCAGAATCCCTACCCAACCCATGATAAAACCAAAGACAGCACTCGTGAATCATGCCTAAATCAACTAAAACACAAGCACTTGATCTAGCCATGATCATAACCAAAAATATACTAGTAAAGCCAATTGCAAGGCAAAACTAGCTAATGAAAAAATTCACCACACTAATCACCTCTACATGAGCCAAGACAAAGCCAAAAGAAGGAACCATGACAGCAAAACACACAAAGTGTCCAGTAATTCAAAGAAAGACACATTCATTGAGGAATAGAAAAACATTCCACTATTGAGAAAACCAAGAAACCAAATGCAAGAGTTAGCATTGATGGAAATAAACCGACACATCATTAAAGCTACATGAGCCAATTGAGGCCAAAAAAAAGGAAATTTATAACAAATATTGATGGGAGCAAAAAACATAAAGAAACTAGAAACTGAAACAACATATTCAGATGAGAAACCAAAAAACCACTTGCTCCAAGAATAGAAAATGAATCAATGCCCTATTTAAACAGAAAAACACTTATGAGAACAACAAACTAAATATACCAATAAAATCTTTAACTTCAATGAACACATATGTATTCTTGCAGTTCAAAGCCATGAAGCAACACTTGCCAAGAAGCATAGTGTTGATAATATTGTGAAAAAAAAAACACAGCTAGAAATAAGATTTCGAAAGAAACAACTATCATTTAACCTATCACCCTTAAACTCCATCATGAAATATATGAAAATAAACCCATAAAACCAAGGAAAATAGGCCCATCAAAAAAGATATAAGTGAAAATTTTGTCAACACAGATAGAGAGATAAGCATATCCAGCTAAAAGCTTAATGAAACAGGAAACATCATACCCTTCAAAATGAGACACAACATTATCAAATTAACCCTATAAGAGGTGAGCAAGGCTCGGGTCAGAAGCATAGGAGAAGCAGAAAATATAATTATAGGAATGCATCAGAGAATAATAAATAATAAATAGTAAGAAAAGAGAGGGGTGCTAATTTCTAAGGTATGGTAGGCCAGTATTATCCAAATTGACTAAGCCACGCAGGTGTCTAGTTAGATTAGATTGATCAAAGGAAATTTGATCATCTAATCTAACCAATTAGCAAGATAATCTATGCATTTCCTTCATGAAATATGGATTCGTAATAAACTTAAGATATAAGCATTCTAGTTTGATTGAGAAGATAATACAATTCAGTGTTACCTATTTTATTAGAGGTTAATAGATCAATCAGAAGAAGAGCATCTACATCAATCCAAATGTTAAGCCAGTTTTTTTTGCAAACTGATCTCAATAGCTTTATTAACGGCCATTAATTCAGCAAAAATAACAGAGCATGCAGGTAAAGGATAGGCAAAAGCACAAGTTACCATGCTTTTAAAGTTTCTAAAAATGCCACCACATCCAAAATTATTATGAGAAATAGAACCATCAGTGTTAATCTTGATAATATTATCATGGGGCTTAATCCAATAGACATCCTTATCATCTTTACAATTCAAATGCTCAGGCAAGGTAAGACCCAGTTTATTAGCTACAAATTTGCAACCTTTAAATTGATTGTTAGTAATTAAATTGGCATTGAATAAGGCATAAATTTTATCTTTTATTCTCGCAATAATTCTCTTATGAATCATAGGAATCCCACGATGTTTAACATCATTTCTATCCATCCATATAAACCATATGAGAGTGATGGCAGTTATCACTTTAATATGACCTTTAACAGTTCTTTGAAAATAAGCCTCTAGAAGTTGGTATAAAGAAACAGTTCCATTAAAAAGATTAAGATTGAAAAGATCATCATATCGAACCCATAATTTAGAGGCAATAGCTCCATTAATAAAGACATGATTCACATCCTCAATGTGATAATAGCAATAGTATTTAGAGGGAAAGTACAGACCTTATCTCCACATAAGAGAGTCCACAGGGATAAAATTTTTTAGAATTCTCCAAGTAAGGATAGAATAAGAGATAGGTATAGTGTTATTCCAAAGTTTAAAAAATACATTAGAGAAGTCATGAGTATCTTTAATATGAAACCAAACATCTTTAAGATTAAAATCACCATTGTGAGAGAGGTTAAATAGGATTTGATCAGGCTTGTTAGAATTGATATAAATGTTGGTGAGATTATGAATAAAAGGAGTAGGAATGTATTCAATAAGCATGATGTCATTCCAATTGTTATTCTGAAGGGGACTTTAATATCGAAGAATGAGTAGTTAATAAATTATCAATGGAACTATTGCCAGTCCAGTTATCTTGCCAAAAGAAGGAAGAACCAGAGTTAATCCCCCAAGAAATAAGGGATTCAGCTTTCCATTTGATGTTACAAAGTCTTTTCCATACATGTGAATTACCCACTTTGTAAGAACAGGTGAGAGGATGCTTACCTTGGCAATATTTGGGAGTCATAAATTTAGCCCAAAGACTATTCTTGCTTCTAAAGTTTCACCAAAGTTTATGAGAGAATGCAGTAATAGTTTCACAGATCGTCTTACAACCAAGTCCACCTTTAGCAAAGGTGCCACAACTTTTATTCCAAGAAGTCCAATGCATCCTTTTAGAAGAGTTGTTAGATCCCCAAAAAAATTTATTAAGGAGGCGCTCGATTCTATTAAGGGTAGAATTAGTAGGGACAATGGTTTGAATAAGATATAAAGGCATGGAGTTTAGGGTACTCCTAAGCAAAGTAAGTCTACCACCAAAATAGAGTAAATGAAATTCCCAAATAGAAATTTTATTTGAGATTTTTTGGATAAGTTCATCAAAGAGATGTTATCTTTTTTGACCTTTATAAAGAGGAGAACCAAGATATTTAATGGGAAGGTGATGTTGTTGAAAATTGGTGACTCTCAAGATTTGGTCAATTCTATTACTAGGAATTTTAGATGAAGGAATGAAATAACTTTTTCCTTCATTAATAGAAATACCACTTTCCATCCCAAATTTAACTAATAATTTCATTATTTTTTGATTGGATGAATGGAAGCATTAGAAAAAATGATGAAGTCATCAGTAAAGCTCAAATGAGAGATAGGGATGCCACTCATGGTTCTAAAGTACATGCTAGGATTATTGTTGAATAGGTCATTAAGATTCCTAGAAAGATATTCCACTCCAATGATAAAAAGAGGAGACAATGCATCTCCTTGTCTCAAGCCATGGGATGAGGGGAAGAAACCTAAGGCCTCTCTATTTAAAATGATAGAAAACCAAGCATTAGTAATACAATTTTTAATAAGAGATATGAATTTATCAAAAAACCCAAACAATTGAAGAATTTGAAAGAGAAATTTCCAAGAAATATTGCCAAAGGCTTTAGAGATGTCTAATTTTAAAAGGATATTGCCACCTCTGATAGGGGCATCCAAGTCATGAATTAACTCTTGGGCTAGAAGAATATTATCAGATATAACTCTGCCTTTGACAAAGCTAATTTGATTAGGAGAGATAATTTTTTGATGCAAAGGTGTAAGTCTATTGACAAGTAATTTAGCAATAAGTTTTTGAAAGAAGGTGCAAAGGCGATGTCAAAAGTCACCCGACATTGATTGTCAATTTTTGGTATTAGGACAATGGAGGTGCAAGAGAATATCTAGGTATATAGTTACCATTAAAAAAGTCAATGCCCACTTCAACTAAGTCTTGTTTAATAATAGTCCAACAATGTTGAAAGGAGTGAGTAGTATAACCTTCTTGGCCAGCAGCTGAATCAGTGTTCATGTTACTAATAATTTTGCTAATCTCATCTTATGTAGGAATCATAGTAAGTAAATTGTTTTCTTCACTAGAAATAAATGAGGGAATCAAATGAGTGTTGGAGATAGCATCTAAAGTATGGCTCTTATTCAGCAAATTTATGAAATGATTAATAATAGATTCTTTAATTTCATTATTTTCAATGATCCAGTTGCCATTGGTACTTTTAATTTTTTGGATATAATTTAATGCTCTCTTTTTTTGAAAAAGAGCATAAAAGTATCTGGTATTTCTGTTCCCATCAGCAATGAGTTTACTAGCCGCTTTTGCCACCAGTAAGTTTCTTCCATATTTTGATAGGTAACAAGGTTATCTTTGGCTTCATTTAAATCCTTCAATTTAGAAGAATCAGTTAAAACAATATTTTCAAGATTGTAGACCAATTGTTCCATGTTTTTGATGTTAGCAAAAAGGTTTTTAAAGTGATGTGTTCCACCAAACAAAGGTTTGCTTGAGTCTTTTATGTTTAAACCAAGGCAAATCGTACCCTTGGCTAAATTGTCAGGGTGGAGGGGGGCAGTCCAGTTAGTGGTGACAACATTTAAAAAATCAATAGGTTGAATCCACATATTCTAAATCTAAAAGATATAGAGTGGGAGAGCCAATTTAATGGATTTTTAACAGAAATCAAGAGAGGAGCATGATCTGACAAGGTTCTACTTAAATGTTCAACAGAAGTATGGGGCCATTGATTTATCCATATGGAGTTAAAGAGAGTTCTATCCAGCCGTTGCCAGAGTCTAGAGTTGTGCCAAGTGTAATTCGATCCTGAGTAGCCAATGTCAATAAGGTTACAATCAAGAATCATATTAGAAAATTCTTCCATAGAATGCATGTTAGGAGAACATCCCCTCCTTCTTTCTGAAGAGAAGAGGATGGTGTTAAAATCACCCCTGACCAACCAAGTTTTGTTGACAGTGGCGGCAAAGGATCTTAAATTATCCCAAAGGATGTTCTACCAATATTGCAAGATGCATACACAAATGAGCCTGAGCAGAAATCACCCAAAGAAATGTTTACATTGACCACCTAAGATCATCAAGGATAGAAATAGAAAGTTATTCCAAAACACCATCTTATTACTAATATTGTAAAGAAGTTATTAAAGCCGCATTCTAGCCACATGATTGATCATAGAAGAGTGAATTAAAGGTTCATAATAATAAGTAAAGGCATATTATTAACACGATTTCTAACACGGTTATGAATAGTGAGGGTCCCAATCCCTCGAATATTCCAAATAAGTGAATTAAACATAAAGGCTATCAAATTTGAAATAAAAGCAAAGTAAAGTAGAAGTCTAAAGAAAATAGATAAAAGGAAGAGCAGCTATTTATGAGATGAGGATCCAGATCTAGTAGATCTAGTAGAGTTATTAGGGAACATTTTTGATTTAAGTGATTTCTTTTTTAAAACAATTTGAAATGGTCAATTTTTGTCTAATGAGTCTCCATCCGAGAGAGACTTGTTGGTTTTATTAAGAATAGGGTTAGAATTAGTCAAAACATTTCTAATGGTGACTTCCCCTTCCTCATTTTCAGTATCCATGTGCAAAGAATGATTAGGTTGTATGTCAATATCAGGAATAAGAGAAGGGGAGGTTGCAATTTCAGTGTTAAGGGAGGGAAATATATTGGAAGCATCAAGGGCACAAATTTGAGGGTCACTTTTAGGATATTTTTTTAGTTTTTCCTCCATCCCTTTCAGATTTTCCTCCTCATGTTCAGCATTCCAGGAAGTCAAGATAGATGGAGCAGGGGCATTGTCTTTAGCATTCAAATTATTATGCAAGGAATGATAGGTATCCAAGCCATCATAATGAGCCTTAGGATCAACATCAGCATCCTCCTTATCTACATCATAAAAATCTTTCAGATTCACATCATTCAACATTTCATTCGACAAATTTGTGGATTCCACAGAAGTAGAAATAGAATTTCCTTTTAGAGTAGCTTTAGGCACATACATAGATTTACTCGTTTTATCAGTTGGAGGATTAGGGTTGGCCTCATTCATATTTTTCTTTTTAAGATGTGGGTGTAACATAAAACATTCAGAATTATCGTGCCCATGGATTTTGTAATGAGAGCAGAACACAGGAAAATTCTCAAATTCAATTTTTTGATTATAACCATACTTTTTAGAGCCAATCCAAACTTCTTTAAAATGTTTTTTTTGGATATATCAATTTCTACTAAAATACAAAAAATGGATGGTCGGGATCTTATAGCAGTGGCCTGATCAATTTGAAGAGGCCGGCCAAAGAGAGGCCCAATAGCAAAAAGCACTTGGTGCATCACATAATGAATTCACATGTTACGTAGACCCAACCAAACCAAAATAATTGGTGATTCCTCCTTTATATCAAAAAGTGGAGTCCATTTTAGAACATGCATTTGGCAATTGAAAATGACATAGGAACATCTAGCAAAAACCCTTGAATAATCTAGGTCATTATTAAAATTAAGGCATGCCTTGGATCAATCAAGCTAATAGAAAAAGCACCTGAAAGTTTCAGATTATGAAAAAATGATTGAATTTTATCCAGATTTGGCTGATGTAATAAAAATTTATCGACTAAAGTGAATTCATAGGGCTTAGCCAACAATTCAACCTCCTTATCAGAGCACATGATCGTGGGAATACCACGAAAAGAAGTCGATACTAAATTCACCGAAGCATTAGATGAAAAACTCTTACCAAAGAATGCATCCTTAAAGGATTTAACCACATTCAAGTTTGACGAGGCATTAGAATCCAAAGAGCCCGAGAAATCTGATGCCCTAGCCGTCGCATGCATGACGGAGCCATTCAACAGTGCGGCTAGAGGAATCGAATCCATAAGCATATCTATAGGAGCATCACATGCGTGATCCACCAGCGACAATCATGTAGAGAATCGGGCAAACTGAAGGAAAATTGAAGGGAAGACGGAATCACCAGAGGCTAGGCTTTAAGGTTAAAATTTTCTAAGTGTGAAAGATTCAATTTAGGCGGTGGTTTCATTTCAAGTGATTTAGTTGATTTGTTAATTTTAGTTGGTGATTTGACTTGGTTTGAATGAACGTATATTTTGTGACTAAATGTTATGAAGAGAAGAAAATAGAGGAGAGCTCTCTTTCATCCATAACCTAAAGCATTTCTAAGGTAAATTCATCAGTTTATTTCCCTTAGTGAATGTTTTATTATGTATTTTAATTAATCCTAAGTTTAGATTTGCTCTAAATAGCCCTATTTAATAAGAAAGGTATCATAAGATTAGTTAGGGTGGATTACTACAACATAACACCCACCATTTATTTCTTTCCACCATGTATACCATGCATATGAATAATCCTAAGCATACCTATACATGCAATGCAAATTGTAGCACACTTTGATGATGAATATAAAGAGATGTGATTTAAAAAATTAAGATATTCCATTAATGCATTTTTTTGTTATATAAAAAAGAGGAATAATTTTATCTATTAATTAAATGCACATCAACATGTATAAAAGTTATAAGTAAGTTTGGTGCCATTGTTTTCTACACAACGGGCATCACGTACAAGACCTATTTAGGGCTACTTAAGTCCTCGCAGCCCCAAGATGTCCAGACTGATATAACAATTTTCTTAGATACATGTAAATGTACAAAAAGAAATAAATAGATAAGGAATCATGCAAAAGATTATGTTTGATTTGGTTGTATAATTTATATGTATAACATGAAGACCCTTTTGGAGTCATAACATATAAATGCATAGGAATAGATTTAAACAAGTATTGTGCTTTTTCAAATGAATTGCAAATCCTACATAAATCCATATTAAGAGAAGAAAAAAGATCTTCATAATACACATCTTATGCTACAATCACATGCAAGCTCATAAATATTTATAAGTAGCATCACTCCATTCATAATCTTTGATTTATAGGTTTAAAAAAGAACTTTTTTTGGTTTTAATAGTGATAGTAGCCACTCATATTCTTAATTTTAGCCAACACATGCAACTTGACAAAACATAATACATTTTCTTTAATTAATTTTTAAAAGAAATGAATGCATGATTTCATATAGCAAATAATATTTAACATGGTTGGAAAGAAATAAATGAATGTGAGTACATGACTTTATTCACCCTAATTAATTCTTAAGGATAATCTTATAAAATAAGATTATTTAAAATAAATCAAAGTTCTTTAAAGCGATTTCTTTTTTTAGTTTAATTTGGCTTAGGAAATATGAGAAAGGTTTGCTAGTTCTAACCCATTCCCCCATGAGTGAATTTGTTTGGTTTAATTTAGGATAATTAGGTTGATTTTACATTTTGATTAGGTTAAGGTATGAATTAAATCCATTAATTATTCCTTACTTATACCCACTTTAACATAATTATCCAAGTAATTGTGAGCCAACATATGATATGCAACCACATGGAAATTAAATCAACCATGCACCTAAGAAATAAAGGGCCCTAATGCAATTTGCTCATAATTATTGGTTTATGAAGGTAAGGGTTTAATTAATTACTTTTATAACCTCCTACACCTGTATTTTGATTAAAATTTTCTTTGGAATTTTTATAGAATATTGAACACTAAAGAATCTACCAAAGACTTGAGTGATTAAGTTTTAGAATGATTTGGTTTTGAATTTGATTAATTAAATTATTTAATGAAGTGATTAAGCCATTAATTAATTCTAAATTGATTAAGTGTTTATCCAAATGGAATATACATAGGGAAAAAAATGGAAAAGAAGTTTTAATCTTATTCCCTATGTCCATTCACTATTTCATGATGATTAGCAACCATAATAAATAAATTTATTATTATTTAACAAGTTAATTAATCATTTAATTAATTAAGAGAGTGATTAAGGATAAAATAAGCAATTCCCTAATTAATCAAGTAATAAATTCCAAGAAAATTGGTAGGAAGAGGTCATCCCATTAATTAATCTCAAAAAGTTTGAAAATAATTGCTAGATTAATTAGAGAGTAATTAGCTTAATTATATTTCCAATAAAACCCAAATTGAGTTAAAATCACTATTCAAAATTAATTAATTTTAATTTTATACTATTCTCCTATAAATTATCTTTAAAATGAATGTTCATTTGCGTTTTTTATATTTTTCTATAATTAGTTATCAATTTTGGAAGTTTTACCATTAAAATTAGATTAATTAAGCCTAATTAACCCCTTAATCCCATAGGGCCATGTGGTGGCTAACACGGCATAGTTTCCACTTGGTATGATAGGATTAGTTATTTAAGTTGTCCTATCTATCGACTGAGTTAGCTGGCAGTGGATGGGCTTCCTCTACCGTCATCCGATCTAAGATCAGACAATCGAGATTAATCTCGTGGTTTAGGCTTATAATCTCAATGGATCTAACATGATCTGATCACAGTTGTCCATTGCAATCACACATAATGGATGGTGTGTGATATGTCTCCTCCTGAGTGGCAAGAGATGGATGCCGTCTGTTGATCGTCACTCGATCCAAGCTCACTCGAGCTCACCCGAGCTCAAATGGAGCTTAAACTCACCCCACACCTTTGGGGAAGCATAAGCAATGCATCTAATAGTGGAGATCACATGACTTGATAATATCCTTCACAAAAAACCAAGAAAAATGTATCCTAAGGTCAGTTTCAATGTTATACCTTATAAGAGGCTATCACCGACACTTCTAATGGAGGAGGTAGCTTCATATAGTAGAGATGAAGCTCTATTGAAGGAATTAGGTCTTGATTTGAATTAGATGGTTTGATTGACAAATCTCCCCTTCAATGGTGATCAGCTTTGATTGAAGTCGTGCTTCTTGTGGACTTGGGAAATGAATTGATTGAGCTCTACGAAGTCCATAGATGGTGCGTGCAAGGTTAATTTAATTTTTGTTGGGAATTGGATGAGTTTAGCTCAGGATTGATTTTCCCTATTTTGGCTTTGAGTAAAACCAAAAATGGAAATGAAGGGAGCTTGGGAATGGCTTGGAAAATCTTGAGGAGGCTTCAATTAAATCTCCTTAACTCTGAGGAAATGATTCTCTGTAGTTTGAGTGGGAATGAGAGGGGGTATATCTCCCCTTCCTTAGATCAGACTGTGAGAGGCCGTTTTGCCATTTTTAATCAATAGCATGGATTGGAGGCATGATTTGAGCTGCAAAACACACCATGTCGGTCATTTTGGGTAATGGAGTGAAGGAGAGTGGATGCCCATGTGTTAGGTGAGTGCATTTAGAGTTCCAAGTGTTCAAATGCCATTGAAGAGGTTAGTTTAGCCTTGGCTTGGGTCATTGCTATCCCAAGCTCATTGGGTCAGGTTCACCACCCTCTTTGGTGTCCATGTGGACCACTAGAAGGATGCTAAGTGGCCCTGAGAAAGAAATGACTAAATTGCAAGTGAATTTAGTCATAGGATACCCTTTGACCTTATGGCAAAGTTGTAATTTGGCCTTGAGTTTGATTTGTGCAGATTTGAAATGATTTGAAAATGGGTTGGGCTAAATTTCAAGTGATTTGGAGTTCATTTGATTTGAATTGCTTCAATTTGACTCATTTACGTCAAGTTGGGTCAACTTGTGTAAGATTTACCAATTGGTCAAATTGGGTCAAACCACCAATTTGGTCAAGTTCAAATGATCATTTAGAGCCTATGGGTGTCATTAGTTTAGTTCAATTTGGTTTAGATTTAGTTTTGGTTCATTTAGGTCCATTTGGATCAAATGGTTCAACTTGACCAATTTGACCCTTTTAACACAATTGGGTTAGGTCATGGGCTGGTTTTGGCTTGGTTTATCATTTGAAATGTATTGTAAGCTTTGGTTTCAATCAATTTTGATTTGGTTTATTTTCAAGTTGATTTGACCTTTTAAGTCAAGTTGGGTTCATGGTCAATTGGACTAGGTTGAGTCGAATTGGTCAATTAAAGTATTGGTTAAGTTTAACAATCAATTTGAAATGAATTTGACCCATTGGTTGCAATCAATTAGCTTAGATCAAGATTTGACCCATTTTGGCTTTTTAGGTCAATTTCGGTCAACTTAAGTCAAGTGGCCAATTAGGGTTAGTTTGGCTCAATTTATGGCTTGGTTAAGTTCAATCATTGATTATTGATTATTTTAGGTCAATGGTTTTAATCAATTTGGCTTATAGTTAATTTTAGCTTGTTTATGCTTCATTTGGGCTAAGTGTTAACTTGGTCAAAAGCTAGGTTTGACTCAGCTTGACCCAATTTGAGTGATTGATTATCCCATGATGATTGTTGATTGTGATGAGAGGCTTAGATGGGCCTAGTTCAATCCAATTTGGGTTGGATTAGAATTTGGCTCAAAAAGTTCCTTTAGGCCACTTTAGGTCAAGTGAACTTAAGTGGGCCAATTTCCTTGATCAAGGCTTAATTCAAGTTTAGTTGAGCTAACATATAGACTTATGATGAAAATATAAATCCAATTGTAAGTGATTTCGGGTTAAATGGATTTTTGTTCATTTGATAATTTTAATTTAAAAATGATGAACATGGGTTTGACTTGAGTTGGTTTGATTTTGACTTGGTGATTATAGTTTGTGTTTATATTTGGGAATGTGATTGAAGGAGTGACTGTTTGAAGAGAAAATCCAAGGGTTTGGGTTGATTTGAGAATGATTTGGCTAAATCTAAGAGATTGGCTTAAAGGATATATGTTGGATTTTGATTTGAATTTTGAATTTATTTTTGGTCATTTGAAATTATATTTCATTTAAATTTGAGAATATAAATGAGAATATAAATGGGTTATGAAAAAATCTTTTGAGTTTGGAGTGATTTGGATTTAGTTTGAGCTAAGTCCATAAGATTGAAATCAAAGGGCTTAGGAAAGATTATGGGATTTGAATTCAATCATGGGTTTCAATCATTTAATTTGGAATTGATTTATGATTTGGATTTTGGAATCAATTTAAGATTTGAAAAAATTAATTGAATTAGAATTGATTTAAGATTGATTTGGTTTGGTTTAAAGGAGAGAAGCGAGGACTGGGTTCAAGATATAGTGTAAGAAAATCTTACTAAACCCCTAAGGCATAACTCATTCCTATGGCTAACTCTTCTAAGTTTCTGAGTGAATTGGAGTGCTCCAAAGTGAGAGTTGAAACAACTCCGACTTTTCTTCAATGATGGGAACTAAATATCTAATTGAAGATCAAACTACAAATGTTGCTTCGTGTCGGCCACCTTCTCCCTACTAATTATACTGAGGGCAGGACCATCACACGTGCTCTTGAAATTCTTGAACCCAATGCCAAACTTGATGACTGAAGTAGAGGTGAATATGGCCTGATCCATGGCCAATTCCACACTCAAGGAAATGATGAAAATAAGCTTCTTGAAAGATATGGTGACTGATTGCTTGAAGGAAGAAGAGTGGGCTTTATTTTTGTTGTCAGAAAAGAAAAGCACAATATTAGACTTTGCTTCGATTATTGTTCTTTTGACTTGACTTTCAATTGAAACCCTCATCTAACAAGTTTGGTTATGTTAGTTGGGTTTATACATACATACATACATATATATATATATATATATATATATATATATATATATATATATATATATATATATATATATTAGAGTTTTGAAATATTGAAGGGGGATGTTTTGTTTAATTTGAACTTCACTAAGAGTGAGCTCAAATGGATTTTGAGATTGGGGATGAACCTTACTTTGAAATGGTTGGGGAAAGGGGTTTTAAAACGTTTTGAGTTGAGTTTGTTTAATTTATTTGGATAATTTCTTTTGTTGATTTTTTACCTAGTGGAGGTCTAATATGGGTTTTAGAACATACTAGAGTAAGGTTGCAAAATCTAAAGGATGTTGGCCACACTTTCTTAAAGATCAAATTGGTGAGGTACTCAATCGAAAGAATGATAGTCTTGGACTTACATAAAAGCATAAGTCCTCTATCTATTGTCAGAGATAATGATTGACTGCTAAAGATGGACAAAGTAACTATCCTTAGTGGGATCACCAAAAAACATTTGTGGTGCTTTTATTTGGAGTCATAGGAGCACCATGCAGATCTTAAGGGTACTTATTAAAGTGATCGAGTATGACATTAAGATATGATGTACTATCTTGAAAGATAGAAATATCACCTTATAATAGACTTAATCACCTAATAAGACTCTTAAGGTAGATGGGTCTTCTTAAATACGAGAGATATTTCCCCCACTTTACATGAATAAAATTGAGTAGGGTTTATTTTAGCTAGGTTCTTTAGTTCCTTATGGTGGCAAGCCCCCATAGTTAATTACATCTTTGGAAATAGAAGTTTTTTAAGAACACTCTCGATTAAAGTAGTCAATAAATGTCTCCAACAATTTCAAGGCTAGACTATCAAAGAATTAGTTATTTTTGAAATTAAACTGGATATGTTGAAATGGAAAGACTATTCTCAATTTCTAAAGGAAGATAAGTAAAGAAAATTCAAAATACTAGGAGACCTAGTAAATGCTCCAACCTACCCTATAATGAGACTTTATATTTTTGAAGGGGATAATTTCTTTCATCTAATTCAAAATTTTATTAGAGTGTGAAGACTTATGACCAAACAACACAAGATTGTGAAGATGCTTAAGAAGTGAGAACTTATACTCATAGTAAAAAAGAAATAAGTTGCCTCATAACCAAAGTTTAAAATGCTTTAACACAAGCTAGAAGTGTGACCTAAGTCTAATCAGGGAGAATGAAATGTAGTGATCACCTTCATAATAGAGAATGAACACATCCTGACTTTCTAGACTTATAATTGCTTGGCTAATACCTTCTATGCTTTAAAATCATGTAGGCTAGTCTTATGTTGATGCAAGATCGTTAGGATATTATTTAATTCAGAAGGCAACAAAAATCCTAAACTCACTCCCAACAAGACTAAGTAATATTTTGTTTGCAAACATGACTCAGACTAATGTTAAAAATTTACAAGTTTTTGGATCATTTTTTACCCATTTATCTTGGACCAATGCTTAGGAAAATTATACTTACATGCATGATGAAACTCAGTTATAGGCTAAATCAGGTAGAAGAGGTGTTTTCCACTACAAGGGACCACTCTCAAAGCTCAGCTTGTCCCTTATCGTATAAGAGTGGAGATCCTGTATATTCAATAAAATAATAAGACATACATGTAGTTAAAGCATACAATCATTTAGCTAAGAGTGTTATAAATCTTTTATTATATTATTTATATACCTAGGCTTTAGAGTAAGGTTATGAGTTGCATTAGAATTTAGTTATGAGTTATATAGTGAGGATAGAAAATTTAATTTTATACTAAAGAGCTTACCACATCTAGGCCAAACATCAAACATACATATTTTAGGAAACCTATGGAAAGCAAGTCATTTCTATTGTGCAATCTAAACATAACAATCAAATATTTAGATTTCATAAAATAATAAAAAAGCTAGTGCAACCGAGTACCTCTGTTGACCCCGAAAAAGAAAAAGAGTTAGATAGTCGAGCTCTACCCTTATATAGCTCCGATTATAGTTAAATCTTACAAATGAAATAAATGTTTTGGGGTCTACAATTCTTGTACTTCCTTTTTTTTCTTTAGATTATCTTGCTTCAAACTTTACAAGGCCTCCCAAGTCTTTTTCTTCTGGCCATTGCTCATCATAAACCAATAGCACTAATCTTAATTCTATTACAAAAGTTAGATCTTCATGAAAAATAAAATCTGACTACACATACAAAATAAATATTAGCTTAATAAACATACAAACTAAATAGTTATATTTCACATATTTAGACTAAGCATCCTACACTTGAGTAACTGAGCCCACCTGCTCTAATTGGATTATGTTTAGGGACATAAATAGTACTTGCAAATAAAAGCATTTTATATTCATTTATTATTATAGCAGTCCCTCAAGCACAATCCCATGCATAAAACTTTGTTAGGCTAATAATGACCTAACATCCAGTCTACACATAAATAATCTTAACATCCAAATATTACGCCACAAAACAAAACATGTCACCACAATATAGACCGGTCTAACCTAATATAAGATCAATGACTTAGTATTTTAATGCATGTACTAAGGCTTAGTGTGATATTTCTTGATTGGGCTTTAAAATTAAGATTTTTTAAAGTTTAGGATTGTTTAAATTACCTATTAGAGGTAGTTTCACTTTAATTCTTTTACTTGCTTGATTGAGTTTTACCTAATGCATTTTTATTTTGCTTACTTCTTACTTAAGTTCTAATCGTTATAAAACAGAAGAAAGAGACTTAACTCTTTCATCCCTAGCCTAAGTTGATTTTCAAAGATATATCATTATTGCTTTAATTTTCTTAATAGATAATTTTTTAATTTTATTTTAGCCTAAGTTTAGATTAATCTTATTAAGTCTTATTCAAACATGAAAGGCATCTTAAGGCCAATGAAATTAAGTCATCTTCACATGAATAATTCTCCACTACTTTGTTTCATTATAGATAACATCCATATTCTTTCTTTTTTAGTTTTTTGATATTTGATTTAGTATATATATATATATATATATAAATGGAATGTACCTATATTTTTGCACACTTAATGAATGTCATGCATGAAGTTGATAGAAAAAGGGATTTCATCTCGTTTTTAAGCATATGCAAACATATATAAGGAATTTTAGCAAGTATGTGCCATTGTTGAACTAGGGAAGTGAGATTATCTAAGACCTCCTTGGGGCTACTTAAAGTTTCATGTTCTCAGGATGTCTAGACTATATACTTGTCAATTCAAATACACATAAGCATATACATAAACATAGAAATAAAATCATTAAAAAGTCATGTATAAATATTTTTCACTTATGTAAAGCATAATGGAAAAATAGCACTTCACTTTATATTCTAATATATGCATGCACATAAATGAAGTTAAGCAAGTACATGTTATTGTTAAACTAGGGATGTGAGATTATCTACGACCTCCTTGGGGCTACTTAATGTATCATATTCTTGGGTTTTATAGACTATATACTTGCTACAAATACATGAATAAGTAAGTATGAAGATAAGAATAAAATCATCAATTATTATCATTTGATTACAACTAAATGAACATTTCATTTTAACATAATTAAATATATATAAAAAGCATTGATTTAAACTTCAAATTTTTTAATTCATAATTAACATATAGTTTCAAAATAGTTTGAGATTTAGTAATGATAATATCCACACCATATAATAACGTTTGTCCAACTCATGCAATTTAAAAGCAATCATATTCTTTTAACTTTAAAACATGAATACATGAGAACATGGAATGCACATTTATGATAATTAAAAGGAAGTAATTGAATATTACCACACAAACATCCTTGATTTCATTAGAACTTAAGGACAATCAAGTTAGATAAACATCCCCTAAATATAATCAAAGTTTCTTTAATGTTTAATTTTAATATTCATGTTGTTGAAACTTAAAGAGGAGCAATACTTAGAATTCACCCCATCTCATGTTGGTTATTTAATTTGTTAAAGAAAGGAAACTATATATATTTAATGGTTTAATTAAGTTTAATCTACTCTCTATATCAATTTGATCACTCTTCCCAAGCTTCTTTAATTAAATTAATCATCTAAACATGAGCCTTCAATTATATGCTTTGGAAAAATAAACTTTGCAATGCACCTAAAGAGATCAAATGCAATTAGGCTCATGCTTAAGAATTAATAAAATTAAAAAATGGTAAATATTTAAGATAAATACTCTTATGATTTTCCTACACCAATAAGAAAATCATAATTTCTTTAACGGCTTTATATTATTATACACATAGAGGGATTAATGGATTGCACTTGAGTTACTTAAATGCTTTCATTTAAATTTTATTATTAATTTCCTTAAATCACCCTTAATTATTAGACATATTAATTGAACCCTTTAAGAGAATACATTTGGAAACAGTTAGGAGAGGGGGTCCTAATTATTTCCCATATTATCCCCATTTTTTACATTAATTAATTAACATTAATTATTTAATTTTAATGTTTATTAATTCTAATAATTATTAAATCATTTAAAGAGGATAATTATCATTGAAAAATTAGAATTACTCAAATAACATGAAAAATAACTCTGAGAAAAATATGAGAGCCAGAGAACTTCCCATAAAATCAACAAGCCAAATTTGGAATTAATTAGCCAATTAATTTGGCCTTAATTAAGGTAATTATCCTAAGCTTCAATCTTTAATTAAGCATTATTCATTAAATATTAATTAAGGATTTATTTTTGTTAAATTCTCTTCTATCTAAGGTTTCCAAAATGGGTTTATTTACATTTTTTTTGAACTTTATACAATTATCTATTACTTTTTTATGTTTTGGCTATTTAATTACATTTTTAAAACCAATTAAATAAATTCAAGTTGTCAGTGCTATGTGGACGCTAACACGATAATACTTTTCACATGGCACCACAGTATTGGTTATTTGAAATGTCTGACAAAGCTGCTGGCTCAGTGATGGTGAACACAGTTTTGTCTCGGTTGTCTGATCTTGGATCAAATGGTCAATATTAATATCATGATTTTGAAGGGATTAAATTAAATTTTAAATATGATTAGTCACAGTCATCTTTTTTAATCACTTAGAATGGATGACTGGTGATCCATTGTCCTTTGAGCGCTGGAAGATAGACACCATATGCCTTTTGTTGCTCGATTTGAGCTTGTTAGCACTCATTTAATGGCAACATCAAATCTAAAAAGATTAGGCAAGAGATATATGGAAATCCTATGGTGAAAATTACATAAAACTATAATTTTTTTCAAAACAGACCAACACCTAATGGACAAATCTACAGTTGCAAGATATTTACCTTGCTAGATCTATGAACCAGTGTTCCATCAACAAATGTGGCTTCATCTTGAAGAGATGAAACCATAATGAAAAGATCTCAAGCTGCCTCCTTGTCGATCTGTCTGTGGACCAAGCGCCACCACGGAAGTCACCAATGTTGGTATAAGATGCCTTCCAATGGTCGAATCGATCAAGAATTGATTCATTCTCTTTTTTTGAGCCTTAGGGAATATGTGGGATGAGTTAATTTTAATTTTATGGAGTTTTCATGAGGTTGGATGAATAGGGCTCTTGGGTTTGGGTAGAGCTTGGCCTCACCAGCGGTAGGGTGTATGGGGAGCTCGAGAAATACTTGGGGAATATTCAGAATCCGCTAGAGAAGGTATATGATAAGTCTAAATGGATGGAGAGGAGTATACTTTCCTCCTTAATTAAACCAGGGGTTGAGATTAGCTCAGCCTTTAGTATCCATCCATCCATAGTGGGTGCCTGGAGGTTGCAAGGGACTACTGAGATGGATGAGTGTGAGAGGCTAAGGGAGTGTAGTGGGCTACCATGGAGTGTACACTCCTCCTTAAGTGAACTAATGATTGCCCATATGTAAACTCACCCTCTCTTGGCCAAAGGCAAAACCCAATAGCCTTAGGTTTGGTTGGGTCAGTGGTCCTCTGTTCCAAAAGGAACAAAGATGACTACTAAGGAGTACCCTTCTAAATGGGGATTTTGTCCCATTTGGAGGGTTTGGTTCAATGGGTTTGACCCAACCTAAGTTCACCATGGGTTGGGCCCACTTGGGCAGCCCCATGGTGACCTAGGGTTGAGTCATGCTAAGTTTAGTTGGGTTTAGACTTGGTTTGGTTGGGTTTGGCTCAATTTGATTCATATAGGTTAAATGAATTCAATTGGGCTAAGTTGACCATTTTGACCAAATTGGTTCAAAGTGGGAGTTTGATTAAGTTTAATTAGTCATTTGGAATGAGTTAGTGCAATTGGTTTGATTTAATTTGGATTAGATTCAGATTTGGTTTAAATGATTCAATGTGGTCATATGTATCATGTTGACCAATTTGACTAAATTGTCTATGTTCAATATCCAATTTATGGTTGATGAGAGTCATTGATTGCAATTAATTTAACTTAGAATATTATTGGGCCTAATTTTTCCTTTTAGGTCACTTTGGGTCAACTTGGGTTAAGGGGACAAATTGGCTTGATTAGGTCTAATTGATTATAGTAGAGTATTCAATAGTGACCTACAATCATCAATGAAGAGTTTGGATAACATGGTTTGATATAATAGGAGTTTGATTGAAATTTAGTCTAATTGGGCATTTTAAGTCACTTTGGGTTAAGTGGTTTGGTCAAGTCAATTTGGACCAATTGAAGCTTTAGATGGATGGAATATATTCAATGATGAATTTGAAGCTGATTGGTGGCTTTGACTATAATTAATTTGAGTTTGATCGAGTTTTGGCTCATTCAAAACTTCTAGGTCAAATGGGCTAACTTGGGTTAATTAGTTTAATTGATTTAATTAGCTTGATTGCAAGGGTTAGAGTAGTTTGAAATGTTCCAATGGATAGTTAAAATGATTGAGAGAATTAAATTGAGTTTGGTATGCTTGAATTGAAGTGGGTTAACTTGTGTTAAGATTCAAGTTAATTTGGCTTGGAACTTAGATTGGAAACAAAATTCAATCAGGATCAATTGAATTCAAATGATTTTAAATTGGTTTAGTTCCAATCATATGATTTTGGAGTTGAATTTGTCAATCTTGGGCACAAAAGCATTTGATTAAACCATCTTACCTTCCTTGGCTGACTTATAAGGTAGATAAAATTAAGCTTAGGTTAAGTTTATATTTTTGTCTTGGGGTTTAGGTTTCAATCATTTAGTTTAAGTTTAGATGACTTGATGGGTATGAGTGCTAGATTAGGCCCTAGTGTAGGTGAAACCACTTGTCCTAAGGTATGCTCTAAGCCTAGGGTTATGTCGTATAAGTCTCTATGCCAGAGTTTAGTGTTCCCATAATCACTAGAGGTGTTATAGCACTAAGGTAACCTAAGTGTTTAGAAGAATCCTAGACCTAGGATGGGAGTGATCAATCCTCACTCCAAAATCTAGGTCAATAGTGTCATACAATCCTTCATGGACTTCAACCATTATTGTCTTGGCTTAATTTGGTCCTAGGCATCGCAACAAATGCATGTATATATGATATATCACTTATAAGCATGTATCACAATGCTCTTTATAAAATTTGTTGAGCCTTTATTTTATATTTTGGTAGCTTATCACCTTTAAGATAAGTGATGAATGATTCACACTTATCATCTTTTTTCTACTGTAGTCGAAACTTCTAAGATTTCTTTAGCTTTAAAGGATTAGAGAAGGGTTGGTGCTAATGCTAGCCTTTTTTGCATTATTATTATAATTGGATTTCCCTGAGAGTCTATCATTTCCTTAAGTAATTTAGCGAATGCATCAGCTTTGCCATTATCTCAACATGTCACCCTTGTGCACTTCAAGGATTTATTTTAAAAGCTTCATAATATGTTTATGATACAACACTAATTCCATCTTATTTATCTTAAAAGTCCCAATTATTTGTCAATTATGAGTTCAAAATCTTTGTAAATATAAAGCTTCTTACTTCATATTAATTGCTCCCTCTAAGCCCATAATTAATGCTTCATATTTAGCTTAATTGTTAGTTTGAGGTTCAATAAAACTATAAGAATATTAGAGTATGCCTCCTAGCGGTATCACTAATATTAGGCCAATTTCATCTTATATTATGGGTAGGTGAGGCAGTTTGACTGACTTTATTGATGAATCTCAACCAAAATAAATATTCATCAAAATAAAGCTCCCATTCTGATGGTTGCTGAACTTCTTGACTTTATAAATTTGTTTGTGAGACAACTCATCATTGGGTGGCGAATCTGCTTGTAATGGATGAGCGGCTAGAAAGCCAACTAGGGTTTATCCTTTTATATCCTTTTATGGGACCTATATTATGTCGAACTAAAGTAATATGACTACCCATTTTCCTAAGCGACTTGTTAAGTAGACCTGCTACAATATTAGTTAGCCCTTCAATCGCTTTCACTTCTACTTGAGCCTCACTTCTAGGCTCTTGGTGGCTTGGGGTTTCCTTTGATGCTCTTCTTTATTCTATTGTTCTAGTGCTAAACATTTGTCTTACAGATGTGTGCAAACCATACAAATAACTTCGACCTCCATGTGATCAATATCTTCATTATTTTGGAAGTCAGAAGTTTATTATTCTTCCTTGGTTGGGAGATCATATTTTCAGAATAGTTAGTCATCCATGTCATTGTCCACTGGCCTGTTATTTTCAAACTGTCGCTTCCAACTAATGATAGGAGAGTCAGCTTCTTCATTATGTGGGTATGGAGTCATAGGAACACCACATAGATGTTTGGGGTACTTATTGAAGTAATTAGGTACAACCTTAAAGTATGATGTACTATCTCGAAAGATGAAAATATCACCCTACAATGGGCCTAATAACTCAATAAGACCTCCTACGGCAGATGGAATATCATATATACTAGAGATCTTTCCCCTACTTTACATGGAAAAGTAAAGTAAAGTTTATTTTATTCTAAGTTCTTTAGCTCTTTATTGAATAAATCTCTCATAGTTAATTACATCATACAGTATAGAAATTTCCTAAAAAAAAGTCTTGATTAAAATAGTTAATGAATATCCCCAAAGACTTTAAAGCTAGACTATCAAAGTATTATGTATTTGTGAAAGTTAAGTGAGAGATTTTAAATAAAAATACTTATTTATGGATAATAAAGGAAGATAAGTAGGGAGCACTCATGATACTAGAAAGCTTAGTGAGCACTCCAGTCTATCCTATAATGAGGCTTTATATATTTGAAAGAGAGAGTTTATTTTTATTTGAGAAATTTTATTAGAATATTAAGGCTTATAGTCCATCAACATAAGATTGTGAAAATGCTTAAGAGGTGAGGACTCATAGTCTAAAAGAAACATCTAGCATTGAAACCTAAACTTATAATGCTTTAGCACATGCTAAAAGCATGATTTAAGTCTAATCAAAAATGGTACATAATAGTTTATCTCAACAAGAGAGGATAAACCCATCCCAACTCTTCTGGACTTACAACCAATTGGAGTAGCCACTAGTTAACACCTCCTACACTTTAAAACCATGTAGGCCAATCTTATAGAAATGCAAGATAGTTATGTTGTTATTTAATTAGGAAGGAGACTAGAGTCCTAAACTCACTTCCTAACAGACAAGATCATGACTACAATGAAAACATCACTTAGACTAAATGCAAAATTTATAATCCTTTATATCATTTTTTACACAATCATTTGGACTAAAGCTTGGGACAATTATGCATATATACATGATGAAATAAGATTATGGGCTAAATCAGTGGGAGGAGGTGTTCTCCACTACAGGGCATGCCTTCAAAGGTCAAGCATTCCCTTATCACACAAGAATGGAGACCTTCCCTATTCAAGAGTAAAATAAGATGATATGCATGATTATTATAACATATATCATTCAGCTAAGGGGTTATTAAATCTTTTAATTATCTTGATTATAACCTAAGTTTCAAGGTGAGGTTGTGAATTATATTTAAAATTTAGTTATGAGATATTTAATGGGGGTAGAAAATTTAATTTTATCATAAAGAGCCTACTACATCCAGGCCATACATTCAATCATCAAAGTTTAAGGAACTTATGAAAAGCATGTCATTTCTATTGCATAAGCTAAACATGGAAATCAAACATTTAATTTTTTTTGTAAAAGAATAAAAGTCTAATGCTGCTGAGTATAACCGTACACCTCAAAAAAGAAAAGAATGAGGGTTGTACCCTTATACAACTCAGATTACAAAAGAAAGAATATTATAATTATAACGAAAGTAAATTCTATGGGGTTCTTCATTCTTCATCTTTCTTTACTTTTCCTTCTCTTGGATTAATTTGCTCCAAGCTTCATAGGGCCTCCCAACCCTTTGCTTTCTAGCCACTGCTCATCCTAAACCCTATAGTACTAATCCTAATCCTATTTGCAAAAAGTTACATATATATAGAAAATAAAATCTAACTACACCTGAAAAAAGATGTTAGCTAAACAAACATACAAACCAAGAAGTTATATTTCATAAATTTTGATTTAGCACCATGCACATGGGTAACCAAGCCCACCTATCTTAATATGGAGTATGCTAAGAGGGATATGCAACCTGCTGGCAAGAACATTTATATTTACTATTATAGTGACCCTCTTTAGCATAATCTCTTGTAGAAAATATCATTAGGCTAATAGTAGCCTAATATCTAGTCTAAGCATAATTGATCCTAACATTCAGTCTAAAATATTACAAAATACAACATCACAGCATACACCAACCTAACCTAAAGCTGGAGTTAGTGACTTAGTATTCTAATGTATGTGCTAAGGTTTTGTGTGGTATGTGTTAGTTAGGCTTTGTAATTATGATTATATAAGGTTTGGAATGTTCAAGTTACACATGAGAAGGGTTTCACTTTAAGTTATTAAAAGGATTGGTGGATTTTAATTTATATTTCCTTTTGTTTCACTTATTATTTACTTAGCATCTAATTATTATAAAGAGAGGAAAGAGGTTTGAGCCTCTTCACCCCTGCCCTAAGTTATTTTCTAAAGGCATGTTGTTATGATTTTTGGTTTCTCTTAGTGAATGATATATTAAACATTTTATTAAACTTATGTTTGGGTTAGTCTTAAAGAATTTTATCCAAACATGAAAGACATCTTAAGATTAATTAGATTGAACCACTATCACATAGATAATATTCCACCACTCCTTTTCATCATTAGTAATATACATATGTTTTTTCTTATTTTTATTATCTATGATATTTAATTTAGCATACCTGTACATGCAATATATTTGTATGTATTTTTGGCACATTTGAATGATTGTTAATGCATATATCTTTGGTAGAACAGAGTGAGTTCATTCCTTAGTTAAGTATACATACACATGTATTAGAGATTTAAGAAAGTACCTGTCATTGTTAAACCAAGGAAGTGAGGTAATCTAAAACCTCCTTGGGGCTACTTAAAGTCTTGTGTTCTTAGGATGTCCAGACTATATACTATAAATGAATGTAAATCCAAATTATTTACTCATGTGAAGTAAAGTTCTATCCAAATTCTAATACTTGTAGACATATGAATGTAATTAAGCAAGTATGTGCTAATGTTAAACCAGGGAAGTGAGGTAATCTAAGACTTCCTTGGGGCTACTTAAAGCCTTGTGTTTCTAGGATGTCCAAACTATATATTTGCTAACATTCAAACACATGTAAACATACAGATGAACCATGAAAATAGAACAATCCTTTGACATGTTTACACTATAAATTAATGTAAATTCCATAAAATATTCATAACTAACATCACTTTAAATTTTCATCATTAGTTTAAAATTTTGAAAATAATTTTAGATTTATTAGTGATAATAGCTACACTATATAATAAGATTAATTCAACACATGCAACTTATATGTACATAACCATATTGATTTGATTATTTTATTTGAAAACATATAAATACACATAAGTTTATAATGGGTTTGTTAAATAAATTTAAGAATAACCAAATTCATTATGAAGTTTGATTTTTGATGTTAGAATCATTAAAACCTAAAGAGGAGAAAGACACTTAGTGTTTTTCCCATGTCATGTTGGTGACTTAATGCATTTAAGGAAAAATAATTAAGTGAATTTTATGGATTGATTAATTTAATTTCCCCTTCCTAATCTTCTTTAATTTAATTAACTACTTAGTCATGAGCCTCCAATGGTATGCTTATGAAAACCTAAAATTTGCAATGCTTCTAAAGGTACCTAATGCAATTGAGCTCATGCTTAAGAGTTAATTACATTAAGGAAGAATCTAAATTAAGTACTCTTATGGTTTTTCCACACCCATGGATTAACCATAACATCCTTAAGGCCTTTATGTTAATAAGTGCATAAAGGGAAACCCATGAATCATACTTCAATTATCTGAACTAGTCATTATCTTAATTTTATTTTTACTTTATCATTAATTGCCTAATTAATCTCTGATTAAGATATGAGTTAATTAACCCTCCTAACGAAATACATTTAGAAAAATAATTAGAAAAGATGTCCTAATTATTTTTCCTCACCATTCTCACTATTAATAGTGATTAATCATCATTAACTAGTTAATTTTTACTATTTAAAAATTTTAACAAACATAAACTTGATTAAGAAGGGTAATTATAATTGAAACATCAAATTCTTTAAATTACATGGCCGATAAATTCCAAGAAAATTATGGGAGGTAGACGACATCCCATAGAATCAACCTATTAAATTTGAGATCAATTGGCCAAGTAATTAAGCCTTAATTAGGGTAATTAACTTAAAATTTAAACCTTAATTAAGCATTCTTCATTAACCAAACATTAGGGATTATATTTTCGTTAGATTCACCTTTATTTACCCTTTTCAAAAAAATGGGTTTATTTGTATTTTTTGGATTTATCTATAATTAGTTATGAATTTCTAAAGTTTTAGCCATTTAATCATATTTTTAATGCTTAATTTACTCCCTAAACTAGCGGTGCCATGTGAAATCTAACATGGCACCACAGGACAGGTTATTTAAAACATCCAACATGGAAACTAACTCAGTGGTGCCAGACGTAGTTTCATCCTTGCCATCTGATCTCATATCAAATGGTGAGGATTAATCCCTTGATCTCTTAAGGATTAAATTGAATAATCTAGCTGATTAAATCATAGACATCCATTCTAATCATGCAAAAAGGATGGTCGATGATCTATCATCTACTGAGCATTAGAAGATGGACATCATCCATCTTCTGCCACTTGATTCAAACTCATAAGAGCTCGTGGGATGGTGAGATCAACTCCAAAGTGTGTAGGGAGGAGATATAAGAAGATCATATGGTGGAAATTGCATAAAATCACATTTCATTTCACAAAAAACCAATACTTAGGGGAAAATTTTTGGTTTGCTAGATTTTTACATTGCTAGAGCTAATGATTGGTGGTTCATCAACTAGGTATCTTTGTTTTGAAGTGACGAAGCCCTATTGAGAAGATCTTAGGCTGCCTCCCCATCAATTCCTCTATTGACCAAGCACAGTTGCAAAAATTGCCAGAGTTGGCCTTGGATTGCCTCCCTGTGATCAAATCAATCAAGGATTGATTCAATTCAAATTACCAGAGTGAGGGTAAGGTGTGAGAAGAGTTAATTTGGATTTGGTGAGATTGGATGGATGGGGATCTCAGTTTCTCTTGGTGGTTGTCTTGTTGGTGAGGAAGTGCATTAGGGATTCCGGGAAGAGTTTCAGACTACTCAGAGTTCTCTGAAGAAGCTCTTTGTGAGTTTGAATGGGTGGGGAGGAGTATACTCTCCTTCCCAAGTGAACCAAGAGCTAAGATTGGCTCAACTTTTGGCACCTTTCTAAGTTTGAATGGGTGGTGCTTGAGAGGTTGAGGTAGTGGCTTGGGCTGGCATGGCCATACCTCCTCCTCCAAGTGAGCCAAGGGTAAACTCACCCTCTCATTGCCAAAGGTTCAACCCAACGGCCTTGGGTTAGGTTAGGTCAGTGGTCCACATGTCCAAGTAGGGATAAAGGTGGCTATCAGGGCTTGTTGTGTGGGAGAACCCATCCAAATTAGGATTTTTGTCTCATTTGGGCGGCTTGGTTCAAGGGTTTTAGCCCAAATCAAGTTCACCATGGTTGGGTCCACTTGGGCAGACCCATGGTGACCCAAAGATGAGTCATGACAAGTTTCGTTGGGTTTGGACTTATTTTGGTTCAGTTTAGCTCAATTTGACCCATATAGGTCAAATGAGGTTCAATTGAGTTAGGTTTATCAATTGGTTAAAATAAGTCAAAATAGAGGCTTGGGTATGTTCAATTGATTATTTGGAATGTATTGGTTCAATTGATTTGGTTTAATTTAAGGTGGATTTAATTTTGGTTCATATGGGTTCATTTAGGTTAATTGGCTGAGTTGACCAATTTGGTCAAATTGGCCAAGTTGGCTTGGGTGGAGGATTGGTTTAAGTTCAATTAATCATTTGGGAATGATTGTAGGTGTTGGTTTGAAACAATTTGGATTTGGAAGGGTTTTGTTCAATTGGACCCTTTAGGTCAATTTAGGCTTAAAGGACTAATTGGGTTCAATTGGAGGTTAGATCATACTTAATAATCAGTTTATAATTGATTAGAGGCATTAGTTTCAATAAATTAGAATTGAAAATAGATTTGGCACAATTTGACCCTTTAGATCAAATTAGGTCAACTTGGGTTAATTTGTCAAATTTGACTCAATTGATTGCTATTGGGTTATCTAGGTTGATCAACAGTCATTATAGTAGGTTTGGATGGGTTTATTCAATCTAATTTGAGTTGAATTTGAGTTTGAGTCAATTTGGTAATTTAGGCCGCTTTGGGTCAAGTGGGTCAAATGGGTTGATTGAGTTGAATTGGATTAAATTGGGTGTTCAAAAGGATTCAATAATGAATTTATGGTTGATTAGTGGCCTTACTTTCAATTGATTTGGGTTTGATTAGATTTTGGCTCATTTGGACTTTTTAGGTCAAGTGGCCTAACTTGGGTTGATGAAATTCATTTGATTTTATTAGTTTGATTACAAGTGTTGGAAGGGATTGAAATGGTCTATTAAATGGTTGGAGTGCTTTTGTGAAAATCAATTAGATTTGGTTTGTTGAATTGGCTTTGATTTAGATCATGGGATCATGATGGAATAAACTTTTGTTAGGGCCTAAGTCAATTTGGCTTGGAGCTTGGATGAGAAACAAAATTCAATTGAGGTTGGTTTTAGATGAGTAGATAAGCATGGGTTGGTTTAGGCTATAAGATAGGTAAGACCTATTTGTCCTAAGTCATATCCTAAGCTTCAGTTATGTCTCCCTAAGTCTCTAGGCTTGGGTTTAATGTTTCTTTAGTCACTAGAAGTGTCTTATCACTAATGAAATCCTAGTAGGCCTAAGCCTAAGATGAGGAAGGCCTATCCTCACTCCAAAAGTGAGGTCAAAATCGGGAAAGCTGGTTCATTTAGAATTCTCTCTTCTTTGGTGTCTTTTGATTTTTTTAGATCTCCAAATCAATCGAGACCTCCAAGTGGTGGACTTTTGAGAATAAGTCATAGATGTCAAACTTTGGTACTCGCCGAATAGGTTGAAGTGGTATGGGTGATATGGCTTGCTTTGAGATTATTGTCAGGAGCTTCTCACAATTGGCCATTTGGTTACTTTGGATGGGATGGCTTATAGTCGGTGCTTACTGATCATCAAATTTTTGGGTCTTCATTTCTGCTCAAGATGAGCAAGATGATATTTTGTAATATTTCCACTTCTCTTAACATAGGAATTTGTTGGGTTGACAACCAAGCTCACTAGTTTCTTAATCCTTTTATGAAGGCTTCTATTCTTAACAATCCTTTGAAACTTATAGATTTGGGAAGAAATGGTTTGCTTCTTTCATAATTGATTATATGGTATGGGACATATATGCTCATCCCAAAAAACTTTTTATGGATCCTTCTGAGTTGTTTCTTTTGACCCATCAATGTACGTTGAAGTTATTACTAGTTGGTATATTGGCTTCCACCTGTGGAACAATTTTTTGTCTTGTATGAATAGGTAATCTGATAGCTCTACGAGAGGCATTATATTTTTGTTAAGCTTTTATGCACATCTTAGTGTGCAAAAACAATGCCTTGTGGTTGTACTTGCCACTCAGAGCAAGGATATTGCCTTATGGTAATAATGATAGATTTTAACTTTGGATTGGTTGCCACTTTATCTTTAGTAGCCGTTGTTAGAGCTACCTTTGATAACTGATCAAAGATAGAGGTTCCCTTTGAGGTTGTGTTAGGCCTGGATTCATTTAGGATGACTAGGTTTGGTCTATTTTCTTTGTGGAATACCTTAGGTATAAACTCATTAATGGGCCCAACTGGTAGGAATTGGACAACCTCAGAGATTATTTCGAATTGGACAGTGGTTTCTTCAGAACCATTGTTGATTATGGCTTGGGGGAAATCTCATAGTGGATCTTTCCTATAACCTGACAGTCATCATGTTCGTTGAGCTTGGCATGGATGATTTCACACTTGGGTGTAAATCTAAAGTTAAGTTCTATTATATTCAAAGAACCTAAGGAATTCAATTGGATAAGTAATCCTATGATGACATTATTTATATTAATCTTTTATACAAAAGATGGAGAGAAAAGTATTCCCTAGTGGAGCACCAGAAATCTGATCGCTAAGGAAAAATTACCTTTCGGGGAATCTCTACCATCTTTAAGAGATGGGTTAGGAGTGTGTTCTTCTATAGGTAGATTGATATATATACAACTAGATTTCCCCTAAAATTAAATTATGGTTTACTTTAGATTTGGGTTCTACTTTCTATGGATGCAAGAATCCATAGTTAATTACCCCTATTATCACAGTAAGAGAGCACTCTCAATTAAGGCTGAAAATAAACATATCTTTTGATATGCTATAATGTCTAGAGGCCATGGTGTGATTAGATGACTGTTTAAAAGGAAATATGGGTGTAATCCTAATCAAGATCCCATGGTTCCATCATCTTGGGACTATGTTACTCTAATCTACCAACATCAGAGGAGCATAGTTGCAATGTCTAGGGAGTTTGATTAACAGCCAAGGGTTGCTTCATCTGTGATATCTCAAGTATACTAGAGTTTTAGTGTAGGTGGTGTTCATATGGTGAATGGGTAGATAGCCAAGATTTACATCCCTTTGGCATACAAAAATTATAGGGTTGTCCACATGGTGGATGAATATATAGTTGTTCGCATGTCGAACGAGTTATATGGTGTTTGCATGGTGAACGGATAAAAGACTAGACTTACATCCCATAGGAATATAGAATTATAAGATTTCCACATGGTGAATGATGAAGTATAGGATGCTCACATGGTGAATGCATAAAAAAATTGGACTTACATCCCTTTGAAATGCCAAAATTATAGGATTGTCTACATGGTGGATAGATATAGTTTTGTTTGCATGGTAAATTGATCAGGAATTATAGCAATGTTCATGTAATGAAAAGATATAGTACATTTATATGATAAATAGATGTAAGACTATCATATAAATTGAAATTCTATTATATCTATAAAAAAAAAAGAGGCACTAGAAGATAGCATGAGGTATCATGGTGGCCCAATGCTACTGGTAGTGGCATTTAAATGATAGAAGGTGGAATGAGTGTAAGGTGTATCACCTTGATGCTTCATTTGTAGTGTCATTGTTTCTTAGCTTTAGCACCTAAGAAGGGGTGGGGTGGGGTTGTAAATTGGGTTTTTGAAAGATAATTTTAGAATACTTAATTTTAATATTTTGTAGAAGACTTAAACTTTTAATGATTGTATTTTAATAAAATATTACAATAATTAACAATAACATCGAAAAGTAAAATTTAGAAAAATAAAGAAAGAGAACATAGAGATTTTTATGTGATTTGGCCAAACCAAAAAATCAACCTATGTCCACGCCTAGCCTCCCAGGCTAGGAAATCACTAAATCAAAATAGAGATTTTGACAAATCTCTCGTACACTCTTTCATGAGAAAGTACAACCCAACTATGTACTTTCCTTAATGGGCAAGTACAATGCAACAAGAAAATAAGAAAGCAAAATATGAAAGTATCTAACTTCAATTTAAAATTATTTTTCTCTCATAACTCAACTACAATAATATTAAGTCAAGTAAAAATAAAGGTGAGAAAGAGAGCTCACTTCAAATTGTATTTAAAATTGAATGCATTGATATAACATAGAAGATGTATATGATGCAAGTGAATCATTAAAATGTTTGAATATAATATAAGAACTTTAAAACAAATGATTTAGTTAATAATTTAAAGTATGGCACAATAGTAGATTACAAATTAAACCAATCAACTTTTATATGAAGGCTTGAGTCTTGTCTTAAAAAGATCAAATGAATATGCAATATCAAAGCACATAAACTCAATGGAAGCCTCTTTGAAAGGAACTATCACATATCTAAAAGATGAGACAATTTAAATAATAGAAAACTTGCTACCCACAATAGTTCTTTATGAAATAATTAACATAAAATAAATCTCACTTAAGGATATGCAAGAATAAAGAATAGAGAAAGGTTGCAAGCATAAAACCTTATCTAAACACAATCAAAACTTTTGGCCAACTTGAAAAGATGAATGAATAGATTATTTAAACACAAAACAAATTGACTAAACTATAAAAAACCTTAAGACAAAAAAGAGATCAAGGTCAACACACATGAATAGCAAAAATTAAATTATAGGAACCTTGAATTGCTTTTAGCGAAAGGGACTTGCACCACTCCTTCAACTTATTTTGAGAAATATTCAAAGAAATCACTTATAGGAAGGAAGTGGAAGGATTATAAAGATGTTAACACTTGATCACCAAGAGAAACCTCCAAAAAAATTTAACAATGGTTTGGCAAATAGAGAAAAGTCCAAGAGAGAATATATTAGTTTTAAGAGCATTATAAATAAGAAAGGAATCAAGGAGGGTAGGCCAAGAAGAGGGAAAATAGGAGGGAAAACACTTTTGGAAGTAATATAACTTAAAACAATCAAAAATAAATTTAAATTGCATGAGGATAAATTTGACTAACTAAAAGAATAAATTCAATTTGGAAAGAAGGCTTGATTTGAATGAACCAATTTGAATTTCAACTTGCATGATAAGGATTTCGACCAAGGAAAAGAAGAGGGAAAATATACATGGTAAGTGATTCAAATTAATCGATTGAATTTAAATCTACTTATTTTTCCAAGATGAAAAAAATTGGCCAAAGCATCATGGAGGGAAAAATAATTTGGAAAGAGATTTAAATTGAATCAATTCATAATATGACCTGATTTCTAATGTAATTAAGAAGGTAATTCTTATGTGAGTCATCCAAGAGAGAGAGAGAGAGAGAGAGAGAGAGAGAGAGAGGAGAGAGGAGAGAAGAGTTTGAACTATTAATTAATTATCTTAAGAGAAAAAAGGAATAAGTTAAATTTTGATTAATTTAAATTATGCATGATTTATGGTTGGCCAAAAGAAAGTTTCCAAGATGTGTATTTAATGCAATATCATGGAAATATTCAATCAATTCATTTCATTGAATGAACGAGGGAAAGATATAATTTTAGAATGTTTTAAATTAAATCCAAAGGAATTACTAAAATTCGGCCAAGCTACATTCTTAAAATAAATTAGATTTATTTTAATATACTATATATAAATCAAATGATTAGGGATTATGTGTTAGGATAGTTTAAATCAATTTTCATTAAAAGATTAAATTGTATTTGAGTAAAGCTATGACTAGCCAAAGAAGGCTTCCAAAAATAGAATTTTTATAAGAGAAAAGAAGATAATTTCATGGATTATTTTAATTTAATTTGAATTACCTCAAATAAATCTAAACTAAATCAATTAGATAAGCCTATGATCAACCACATAACATTCCATAAAGAGATGAGTTGAAATTTGCATATGTAATCAAAGGAATATTAAAATTGAATTAAAAAATAATTAAAATTAAAGATTCAAATAAATGAAAATTTTAATTTAGAAAAACATTAGATAATTATGAAAATAATTTGAATAGCTCTCACACAATTTAGTTAGCAAATAAGCATCAAATAATTCGGCCAAAAAACCTAAGGATGAAAAATAGGATAGGAGAGAGAAAATTAGGATAATGGGATAGAGCAAAATAATACGAAGAATAATTTTAAGAAAATTGGATTCTATGCATGTAATAAATAGATAATAAAAATATTTTAGCATGGAAATAGTTTAATAAGATGTGAAAAGGTAGTTAAATAGTATATATATCTTCCTTATGAAGAACGTACTTTCTACCCATCCTAATAAAGATGGCAGAGAGTTCCCAAAGGCATTTTTCCAGATCGATCAAAATGAAGTGCATAACTTTTAAATGGCTATTACAAAGAATTACATACACATTACATATGTATAAGGAACTCTTTCAAGCAGTACATAATGGGTGTACCATCTAAAATTTGAGTGCATATCCCCTAAATTGACCCAAATAGCACCTTAAAGCATTAAATAAGAGTGCAAAACTTTTATGATACTATAAAAAATATAGCAAAATTGTAATTAGATAAGCAAATCTTTTAGCATGAACTTAAATGAGTGTACCATCTAAATTTTGATTGAAAACTTGTTAAGTAAATGTTTTTTCAAGCATAAATTTATAAGTAAGACAAACTCTTCCTTAATAGAGTGAAAAAGCCACTTGTGTATCCAAGTGGCCTTTGCATTAGAAGCCTCTTTACTATTACATCAAATTGAGCAAATAGAAACCAACAAAAACCATCTAGCTAGTTCTATTTAGGAAATTCATGTATATTTTCACTCTAAATGGTTTGATCTCTAAGTACATAGTAGTTGTAGAAATAAAAAAATAAGTTTAAAATCATAACCTTTATAAACAAGCTAACAAATTTATTAAAATAATTTAAAAATTTAGCATTTTGTATTTTTTAAAAGTTGTTGAAATAAACTTTGATAAGGGAGCTTTGCACCATATAACATGTTCTCTTCTATCTAGCATACTAATAATCAAAGCATCATCATCAACAGCGAAACTCAAGTAATGACCACCAATATAGACTTCCAACCTTTCAACACACTAGTAAGATAGAATTTGAATGGTAATAATATTATCTTATTGAAAGGTAAGCGTCATGTTAAATTGATATATATTAAGCTACCTAAAAAGATTAATAATTTCTTCTATTACATGTTCATAAAATGAGTTTCAAATTGCTGTAAAAGTGGATGGCCAACATTTGAAAGATAGATTTCTTCCAAGCAATTTTTTACATAATAATTCAACAATTTTAGTTAAATTCAACAACTATTAATAGGAAAAAGATACACTTTGAACTTCGGAAGATAAGTAAACTAGTGTAAACTTCATGCAAAATGCAATACAGAAGTTGAGTACTCCAAAAAGTACACAACTTCAGTACTCCAAAATTTGAGCTAAAAATTACTTATAACTAGTTTAATCTTCACCTAAAACCTAAATCATCTTAAAACTCCAATTTAAACTTCAAAAATCAAGTACACCAAAGTAAGCATCAGTAATACAATAATATCCTACATTAATACTAAAAATTGAACAAAAATTACTTAAAATAAGTTTAATTTTTAGATAAAATAACGTAAAAATAAAAAAGCTCCAATTTGACCTTCATAAAATAAATACGTGAGTGTAAACATCAAGAATATGATAATACCTTACTTTAATACTCCAAAATTAAATTTAAAATGACTAAAATAATTTTAATCTTCAACCAAAATAACCTAAAACATCATGAGATAATTTCTTATGTTAAATGATTACAACCCTAACACACAAACCTTATGGGATTATACTTATAGATACAATTAAATATTATGATAGATGATCTTAAAGTTAAAATAAATTAGCTTAAGGATAAAGTCAATATTAATGAAATTATTAATATATGATTGAGAAATCATTGCCAAGATAATCTTATTGATTTAGGCCTATTAAAAATATTTTTCTTTAGATTGTACATTAGGTAACAATCTATAGATGGTATATTTCCATTCAATTGATAATAAATTAAAAATTCAGTCTCAAATCTCACAACATTCATTGGCAGCTAAGTTGATATAAACTATATTTAAGAAAGAGTAATACCTTTCAACTACAATAAAAAGTCACATCGAGATGAACCTTTGCTAGTAATTATATAATCCAAATCCAATACAAATTATCTAATACAACAATCTATATGGATGACATATGTAGGGAGCTCCCAGCTAAGCTCTTGTTCATGTCTAGCTCGTTACATTAACTTGTTTTTGTATTTGGCTCATATTTGAATTAGGCTCGAATAGCGTATGTTCGTACTCGACTTAATATTGCTCATATTAAGCTCATGTTCGAATAAACCAAAAAAATCTGAAATATGTGGAGGCTTTAAGATTCGAACCTAAGCATCTTTTTTGCATGGGAACAGCTCCAGCCACCAAGAAATTATACATACATTCATACATACATGCAATATATATGTCAAAATGTATGTATATATATAGTTTATATTTTATGATAAAATGAGCCGAACATGATCAAATGAAGAGTTATTCGTGTTCAACATGTTTATAAATCGACTTTAAAATATTTATTCGTATTCGGCTCGCTTACTTAATGGATGATTCAAACACAAGCTATTTAATGAGCCAAACATGAGCTCTTTTTTGGCAACCATGGACATATGTGCACCAACTCCATTTCCCATGGAAAAAAAATTAACATAACATGTTATATTAGGAACTCCAATGTAAATAAAGATAATGGCAATTACATGAATTCATACCATAGGCATACATTTCAAAATTTTGAAATAAAATTCTCTTTCGATATATCACAAATCCTAAAATGATAACAAATAATGAAAAAAGATCGAATACAAAATAAAAAATATACACATCAATTACCATAAGCAAGAAATTACTAATAAAGCAATCCATGAAAAAATATTTGATTGTGAAATCCAAAATAAAAACTATCTATTTTAAAAGATTTTAAAGAACTAATAAGTCATAATAATCCAATCTCCATTTAAAATTAAAAAATCTATTGCATATATATTTTTATTTGAGAAATGATTTAATGGAAAGAATATTCCAAGAGAAGCTAGACTTATGCAAATGATTGAGTATTATCTTGCCTTATGTAAGAAAAAAATCTCTAATCTCTTCTCTAAAAGTACCATAGGAAATTTTTATTGATCGAAGATATGCATAACATTTTAAATATGTTTGTATATAATTTTTCTATATAATTCAAAAAAAAAATTGTTAAACAATGCATCCATAAAAGCTTGTCATTGCTCAATCAAAATTAATGAATAACAAGAAGGAAAGGGCACATAATTTAGGCTGGTTATCATTAGTGTGGAGAATGGTATAGGGAATTGCTCATCTCTCATTTATTTTTAAGCATTGATTATTAAAATACAATTTATTAAGCTTTTAGAAACACTTAGCAAGTTCAAACTCAAGTAATTTCTAATCAATTTAAATGGGTTCCAAAGGAATGGCTTAACTCATTTTTCTCAAACTAAGGAAAATAGCCAAAGGTGTTAGTAAGGACAAATTGGGCAAAGTGAGCTAATTGGTCAATTATGGGTAGTCGTGTATTGTTAACCAGTTGAAACTAACTTAAGGTTTTATGTTAAACCAAATTTTCTAATTTGAAGGATTTGTGCCAATGGGATCAAATAAATCCATTTTAAATAAATTAGGTTAGAAGGACTAGTTAAGTTATAATAAAGGTTTATTTTCTCAAGTAGGTCACTATAAACATATTGGAACTTCTAATAAAGTTAGCTTTAGTCAAGTAATCTAAATTTAAAGTTTGGGTCTAATTAACCTAATTAAATACTAGAATGGTCAAATAGTCGATTAAGATTAACTCATATGTGATTTGATGATCAAAATTGTATGACATAAGTTTAGCTGAGTCATTTAGACCAGTTGGTTCAAAATCACTATTTAATAGTTCTTGAGGCAAGATTGTTCATAGATAAAGCTAAGTGTATCCATTGGCTAATTTTTATGCACAAGCTTGCCAATGAACCAATAAAAAATAAAAGAATTCTTATACTATCAATTGAGTTCACAAAGATGAATAAGTGTTAAGGTAAGGATAGTTTTTAATGGGATTTGTTATAGTAATATCAATAATCAAATATAAAATTGATATAAGATTAAATGATCAATTTTTTTCCATGAGGCTTTGAAAGCCTAATGGGGTCCTATAATCATATCAAGGTTTAATCATAACAATCATAAGTAATGGGAAAGAGTATGAGTTCTAGTTAGGCTAAGTTAAGGTTAGAGTAATGAATTGAGCAAAGGATTTGAATGAAATTAAATTTGATAAAGGAAAAAAAGGATTAAAACATCTTTATAATGAACGAAAAAATATAAAAAGGGGTTCGACTTAGTCAAATTTAAATAATCTTGATTGCTCATAAATAGCTTAAGTTAGCTTTAAAATAATCTTGATTTAATCAAATCCAAGCTCAAAGAAATAATAAAAGTTGATATTTTTGGTTCCATAAATCTTACAAAAAAATTTTATGTTGATAGCATATTTGTTTATAAGAACAATCCTAAATATACTTGTTGACCTCACTTTTGGAGTGAGGATTAACCTTTCTCTTCATATACTTAGGAACCTTCTAGGCACTTGGATTTTGTTAGTGATAAGACACTTCTAGTGACTAAGGGAACACTAAACCCAAGCTTACAGGCTTAGGAGGCATAATCCTAGGATACGCCTTAGGATAAATAAGTTATACCTACCCTATAGCCTAAATCAAGATCCATGCTTATTCACTTATCCAAACCTAAACTCATACAAATGAAACACAACCAACCTCAAGCCTTTTCAATTAACCTCACTTGAATTTTTTTTCGAATCTGAGCTCCAAGTTAAATTGACTTAGACCTCAACCTAAATTAACTCCACCATGATTCTATGAACCCGATCCAAAACACATTCAAGCAAACTAAATCTGATTTAATTTTCTCATTCGCTCCAACCATTCAATAGATAATTTCAAAATCCTCCAACACTTGCAATCAAACCAATCGAATCAAATAAATTTGATCAATCCAAGTTAGCCCACTTGACCTGGAAAGTTTAAATGAGCCAAAACCCAATCAAGCCCAAATCAATTGCAATCAAAGCCACTAGCCAACTTTAAATCCATTATTGAACTACTCTCAACACTTAAATTGACACCAACTCAATCTAATTCAACCCAATCACCCAATTGGTTCACTTGACCTAATGTGACCTAAATGACTAATTTCATTCAAACTTCAATCCAGCCCCATATGGATTAAATTAACTCATCCAATCCCTTCCATAATGATTGTTAATCATTTTTGATTACCCAATTACAATTAATTGGGTTAAATAAAACCAATTTGACCACTTAACCCAAGTTGACCCAATTGACTTAAAAAGCCAAATTAGGCCAAATCCCATTTCAATCCAAATTGATTGAAACCAATACTTCTAACCAATCATAAATTGATTATTGAACATGTTACAATCTTCAATTAAACCTAATTTGTTCAGTCTAACCCAATTAATCCACTTGACCCAATTTGACCTAAAGGGTCAAATTGAACCAAATCATTCCATAATCTAGATTAATTTAAACCAACACCTACAATCATCCCCAAGTGATCAATCAAATATAAACCAACCCTCCAACCAAAGCAATTTGACCAATTTTACCAAATTGACAAATTAACCCATTTGGCCTATATGAACCCAAATGAACCAAACCCAAATCAACTTCAAATTATGCCAAACCAGTTACACCAATGCATTTCAAATGACCAATTGAACTCACCCAAATCATTAGTTTGACCCAATTTGATCAATTAGTCAACTCAAACCAATTGAACTCAAAAGAGAACCATATGGGTCAAATTGAGCCAAAACTAACCAAACTAAGTCCAAACCCAACCAAACTTGGCATGACTCATCCATGGGTCACCATGGTCCTTCCCAAGTGGACCCAAGCCATGGTAAACTTGGTTTGGGTCAAACCAATTGATCCAAGCCCTCTAAATGGAACAAAATCTCCATTTTGGTGGGTTTTCCAACTCCCCACCCCATGACTGCCATTTTTGGCTCATCTTAGACAAGAGGACCATTGACCCAACCTAACCCAAGGCTATTGGGTTTAGTATTTGGCCATGAGAGGGTGAGAATGGCAATCAATTAGTCCACATAAGGAGAAATGTATACCCCATGTAAGCCCATTCTACTCCCTCAGCCTCTCACCCTTGGCCACCTCAGCAGTCCTCTACCACCTCCGGCCACCTACTCTAGCTAGACGGCTGCCAAAGTATTAACCAATCTTAGCCTTTGGTTCAACTAGGAAGTGGGTATACTCCTCCCCAAGGATTCAAACTTCACACACACCTTCCTCAAAGCATTCTACATAGTTCAAGACCTTCCCTTGAGCTCCTCGTGTCTTCCACCACTGGTGAGATGAACCTCAGAGTGAACCTCAGAGTCCTGTCTGTCTAAACCTCTAAAATCTCTACTAAACCCAAATTAACACTTCCCACACCTTCACCTCACTCTAAAGAGTCAAAATAAATCATTTCTCAAGTGATTATATCACTGGAAGGCATGTCTAGACCAACTCCGATGAGCTTTGTGATGACATTTGGTCTATAGAGCAACTGGCGAGGAGGCAGCTTGTGATCTTCCCAATAAGGATTCATCTCTACAAGATGAAGCTACCTCTATCAATGAACTACTGGTCTCTAGCTTCGACGAGGTAAAAATCCAGCAATCATAATTTTCCCTCTAAAGTGTTGGCCTTTTTTTAAGGAAAGTATGATTTCATGCGATTTCCATCTTAGGATCCCTTTAAATTTTCTCCCTTATTATTTTGGAGTCAATTTAACCATCAAATGAGCTCTGGTGAACTCAAATTGAGTAGCAGAAGGTGAACGATGTCTGTTGTTGACCTCATTTTTGAATGAGGTTAATTTAGCACTTAAGAGATCCTAATCACAAATAGGATTCTCTTAATCTAATGCTTAGGACATCATACCTAGTGACCTAGAGAACTTATCTTAGGTTGGACAGGATCAACTCAAATTTTCCAAAAATAAAATTAACCAATAAAATTAATCTCCTTAATTAATAAAAAAATAAAAAAAATAAAAAAAGAATGAAAATGTCAAATAAAAAAATTAATAATAATATATATTAAAATTAAATAAAATTAAAAAAAATTCATTATCCCCACCTCCAAATGATGGATGCCTTCAAGTGAAGGTGGCTTTCATGTGATGGCTGCCTTCAAGAGAGAGCGGGCTTCTCCAAAAAAAATGATATATGATGTTTCGGCCAAGGAGAGAAAAAGGCACCATACCCTTCCTCAAGCAAAAAAAAAGAGCATTCCATCATCTTCTCCACTAAAAACGAAGTGGAAACGAAAACTCCCCCACCCTCCAAGTGCTCTCAACCATTGGGAACACCAAAATCAAAAAGTCAATCTAAAGCTTGGGCAAGAGATCAACCTACAGGGAATTAGCTCAATTCTTTTGGAGCAGGACTTTCCCTTGAAGAAATAAAGGTAGTGGAATTGATTTCAATGTCTAAAGCTCCCTAAATCGAGGTATGCCATTAACAACCCCTCTTTTTATTTAAAGCTTTTAGCCTTAATCATTTCTATACAAGGGTTATTCTCCAGTGAGATCAAGCCATATGGATTGAAAGAGGATCTTTCAATGATCATGCAGCACTTTAAATCATCCAATTTGGTTGCATAGATCAAAAGTTATTAGCCAAACAAGTTGGACGGCGGTCTCAGGCAGATCGGGAGAGGCAATCAAGACCATCCATTTCTTTTAAAAGAGATGGACGGTCCAGTCATTTGATTAAATCCCTTTTAGGAACTGCAGGTATGATCTGGACCATCCGATCCACAATCAGACGGTCCCGGATCATCACACCGGATCAACCCGCGTGTGTCACGTGGCTCGATCCCGCTAAACTGCGGGATCGATATCGACCATCTGATCTTTGATCGAAAGGTCCAAAACTAATCCCGCTTGATTTAGTTAAATAACGTGGGGACCATTTACTAAAAAAAATGTTAACTAACGGCTTAAGGAATTTAAAAAATTCAAAAAATTCAAAAAATCATAACAAATCAAAGAAAAATTAAAAAAATATAAATAAAAGCTCTATGGATTCGTCTGGATGAGAGAAATCCATAGAAATTAAAATTCCCAAATTTTATTGGGTTAGTTTTCCTTAATTTAGGTTTAATTTAAAAATATTAAACCTTAGTTACTCTTAAATTAATAATCCAATTAATTTGAAACTTTGGCGAAATGAAATTAATATTAAAACGTACCTTAGGAAATTTTTGGGGATTTAATTCTCTGAAATAAAATGAAATTAAAATTTTATGTGAGTTAACCCTTAAATTAAATAAATTAATTACTCTTTAATAAAAATATTATAAAATTTTAATTTAATAATCTTAAATCAAAATAATGAACATTAGAATAATAATTGAACTTAATTAAACTAATATAAACCTAATATGAACTTAATTAACTTAATTTGATAATTAAAAGAATTAAATAATTCAATTAAATCACCTAAATTTTGTTAAATCATAATAAATTAATCAGTTAATTAAAAATTATGAATAAACCCTCATTGGAAAGATATTTTAGTGAATAATAAGTAAAAATAAAATCTCTTAATTAATTTTAATAAATTAATCTTAATTTAAGTTTTAATGAAATAATTAAAACCTTAATTACACCCTAATTACATATCTAATTAAGTTGAAACTTTAGGAACATAAAATTAGCATGTAGCCCCACTTGTCATAATTATCTTAAATCCAACTAGTTTATAAATTTGGAATTCTTGATTTTCCGAATCTCTAGGTCAATATGAATGAAATAATAATTAAAAAAAATCATTAATTCATTAAATTAACAAGTAAATTGAAATAATTGGAAATAAATATCAGAAATAATTAAGATAATTTATTAAAACTCTCTAAGTCAAGGAATCTAATCAAATAACAAAATTGTAAGAAAATCAATGCTTTATGAAATTTAAATATAATCAAATAACCTTAAGTTAAATTTAATAAAACTATTTATCCTTAATGAATTTAAAATAATAGATTTAAAACTTCGGTTAATCAAATCAGATTAAGTAATTAACCTAACTATTTTAGGTTAAGAATAATTTATAAACAAACCTAAGATATTAAATCATATTAATGAACTTAAAACTTAAGCTTATAAATTCATAATTTAACATCTTGAGTTAAATTGAATGAAATCAAACTTAAATCTAACTCTTTAAAATAACATAAGCCAAATCAAATGAAATCCATATAACTTAATTCAAAATGAAATAAATCAAATAAATTAAATCAAACAAAGCAATCCAAATAAATGAAATAACATAAATCAAACCCAAACATAAATAAAATAAAAAAGATTAATTAAAGTACTTAAGGATTTTAGTTAGACTTTTGGAAACCACATTAGGATTTAGGATGCAGAATAAAGTGAGTTTCACCTAAAAATGAAATTCATTCTATTCCTCATTCTTAAAAACCTATACAACTTTAACCAAATAAAATGAACATAAAAATAAAAATTTAAATCACTAAACCATTTGAATTGAAACCAACCAATGGTAAAATTTAAACTAATTAAAATTTCAAACATCAAAACTTAAACTTAAAGGCCTAGCAAAGACTCACCACACAAACTCCACTTCTACACACACTAGATTTCTCAGGTCACGAATCCTAGATCTAGGTTAGATCGTTCTGTGATTTTCTTTTAATCTCCTATGATAATGTTGTGTTGTGCTTCACATGTATGTGTGGTGTATTGCTTTAGACTGGATGTCTAGGCTTGTTTGTTCATTAGACAAGATGGTAGGGCATTCTTTCTAGATTTGACACTATTTTCTACAGGGGACTGTGTTAAAGGGATCGCTGTAATATAAATCATAAAATTGATGTTTTCTTGCAGGTGCTAAAAATCCCTTAACATAGTTCATAGGACAGGTGGGATTGGCAAGCAACTAATGTTAAGCCCGTATGTTTGTGAAATATAAATGCTTTGTATGTTGTGTGTATTTCCTAACATCTGTTTTGTAGGGCTTAGGATTTTCTTTGAATTTTAAATGTAAATTTGAGCTTAGAATTAGGTTAGGATATATGGGGTCTAGGATTAGCAGGAGCTCACCCAAGCAGGAGATGGTGCGGTGGTCCCCTGTGGAGCCTGATGGATGTCCCTGAAGAATGAGACTTTCCTGAAAAAAGACCCATAAATCTAAACTTGTAGTTCTAGGCTGGGTTGTATAAGGGCAGAACTCAGCTGCCCAATTTTCTTTCTTCCGGGGTGTACAGCAGTACCCGGCTACATTGGCCTTTTTCTTATATAATTTGATCTGGCTTGATTTATTTTGGGTGCGCAATAGAAACAACATGCTTTTCTTAGGTTTCTTTCTATACTATGTTTGTGTTGTCATGTATGCCTGGACGTAGGCTCATAGGATAAACTAAATTTTCTACCCAACTAAATTAACTAAAATATAAAAATAAATACAACTCATAATCTTAATATAATAGCCTAGGTATCAAAATAAGATAAAATATGTAGCAACCCCTTAGCTGGATGTCAAGCATAATCATATTATTTCACTCTTGATTAATGAAAGAATTCCATCTTTACCTAGGCTTGATCTTTGAGAGCCTATGATGGAAGTACACCTTCTTCTATTTTGATTTGGCCCATGATCTTTTTCTAATTGAATGCGTTAAGCATAAATTATATTCTTATGGCCTAAATGAATCGTGTGTCAAAAATTATTAAAATATGAAAAATGTGCATTAGTTATATGCATCTTCATACCCTACATGATCTTAGGGATTAGGGAGTAAGTCTAGGTTCATAGATTTCTTTCCTAAAATTGCAACAGCCCAGCTATCTTGCATTCATATGACTTAGCCTCATGGTTTTAAAATGTGATTAAGTGGTGTTAGCTGGCAGCCTTCTCCAAGTAGGTTGTAAGTCCAGAAGAGTCAAGGATAGGTTACTTCCCCCAAGTGAGAAGAATGGCCAATGATTCCCAAAAATAGAACTAGGTCGAGCATCTGACATGTGTCAGAAGCATCTGTAGACTAGGTTCTGAAGCATCCTTTTAGGTATAAGTCTTCAACCCTAAGCATTTCTGTAGTCTTGTGCTGCTAGAATCTAAATCCTAGATTTCTAAGAAAATGATAACTTGAATTCTAAAATTAAATCCCAAATTTAAAGCCCAATCATAGGATAGATGAAATGTCTACTGGGCATCCCAGTATTAATAGACATTTCCTACTCTTTTCCATTTGAATCTTAAAAATAACTCTCTCTAATTTGGACCTCCCCCAATTGAATTTCCAAAAATCAATTCTTTGAAAGCTACCTTAGTAGTCTTTAGGAATAACCACTTATTTCTTTAATCGAGAGTATTCTTAAAAAGAGACCCTTACTAAGATGTAATTAATTATAGAGGCTTGCCTTTATAGGGAACCAGGATCCCAAGATAAAATTGTCCCTATTCTACTTTTCTATGTAGTTTAGGAGAAAATACTTTGGTACACGAAAGACCCATTAGCCTTAGTAGTCTTTTATTGAAATGAGTGAATCCATTATAAGAAAGCATGTTTATCTTTCAAGATAATATGTGTATTCATTAATGTTGTATTTGGTCATCTAAATAAAATATTCCTAAACTCTATGTGGTGTCATTTCTTTTCTCTATTCTATTAGAGAGAAAAAAAACCAACATCTATCTTTAGCACTGAGGGGATGATGAATCATCCATTATTCATTTTGCATGATTAGAACCAATAGTGGAGATTAATTGTGCTAGAATTTTTTAATTTAATACTTTCAAAACCAAGAGATTAATCTTGGTCACCTAATCCAAAATTGGATGACCGAAATGAAATCGTGTCTGCCACCACTGAATTAGTAGCTGCATCGGGTGGTTTAAATAACCAATACTGCGACACCATGTAGAAAGCACTGTCGCATCAGCATCTACCTGGCACTGATGGTTTAAGTGCCTAATTAAGCATTAGAAATGTAATTAAATTGCCAGAACTTCAAAAAACATAACTAATTATAGAAAAATCTAGAATTACAAATAAACTCATTTTGGAAATGTTAAATAAAGGAGAATCTAGAAAAACTAAAATCCCTAATTTTTATTTTGTGAACAGTACTTAATTAAGATTTATAGCTTAGGCTAATTATCTTAATTAAGGCTTAATTACTTGGCTAATTGATCTCAAATTTTGTTAGATGATTTCATGGGATGTCTTCTACCTCCCATAATTTTCTTGGATTATTGGCCATGTAATTTAAAGAATTTAAAATTTCAAATCCTTATTATCCTCATTAATCAATTGAATATTTGTTAAAATTATTAAATAATAAAAATTAAATAATTAATAACTATAAATAGTGGGAATGGTGAAGGGAAATAATCAGGATCTCTTTTCTAACTATTTTTTGAAATGCATTTCCTTAGGAGGGTTAATTGACATATGTCATAAGTAGGGACTATTTAGGAAAACTTAATGAAGAAATCAAATGAAATTAAACTAATGATTGGTTCAGATAAATCAAACATAATTCAGTTCCCCTTTAGGTGTTTAATAACATAAAGCCATTTATGAAATTATTGTTGACCCATTGGTGTCGGAAAACTATAAGAGTACTTAACATAGATTCCTTCCTTAATTTAATTAACTCTTAAGCATGAGCTTAATTGCATTAGGTCCCTTTAGGTGCATTGCAAATTTTCATTTCTCATAAGCATATCATTGGAGGCTCATGATTAAGTAGTTAATTAAATTAAAGAAGCTTAGGGAAGGGTAATTAAATTTATTGCTTAATGACTTGAACCTAATCAATTCATAAAATATACTAAATTACTATCCTTAAATATATTAAGTCACCAATGTGGGATTAGGAAAAACACTAAATTCATTTCTCTTCTTTAGGTTTTAATAATTCAAACACCAAAAATCAAATTTCATTAAAAAAATACTTTGGTCGATCTTAAATAATTTAATTTAGCATGATTGTTCTTAGGAATTAATGCAATTGAATGTATTATTTGACAATGTTTAGTCATTCCTTCTCAGTCATCATAAATTTGCATGCCATTTGTGTCATGTATTCATGTTTTCAGAAAGAATCAAAAGAATATGGTTATATCTAAGTTGCATAAGTTGGATAAATATTATTATATGGTGTGACTATTATCACTAATAAATATCAAATTATTTTTAAAGTTAAAAGCTAATGATGAAATTCTAAGTTAATGTTGGCTTTGAATATTCAATAAAATTTACATTTACTTATAGTTTAAACATGGTAAAGAATTGTTCTATTTCCATCATTGATGTGTATATTTCCATATGTTTTGAGTTAGCAAGTATATAGTCTGAATATCCAGGGAACACGAGAATTTAAGTAGCCCCAAAGAGATCTTAGATAATCTTACTTTCCTAGTTTAACAAATGCATGTGCTTCCTTAATTTTATTCATGTTTGTGCATGTGCTAAAATTTGGGATAGAACTTTGCTTTACATGAATAAAGAATTCCCTATTATATAATTTTTGCATGATTTTATTCCCATGCTTATGTATATGTTTACATGTATTTAACTTAGCAAGTATATAGTCTAGACATCCCAAGAACATGATGCTTTAAGTATCCCAAAGGAGGTCTTAGATAATCTCACTTCCCTAGTTTAACAACGGCTCATACTTGCTTAAATATTTAATACATGTGAATATATGCTTAGCTAAAGGATGAAATCTTTCTTTTCTATCAAAATACATGCATTAATAATCATCAAGTGTGCAAAATCATAAAAGTATGTTGCATGTATAAATAAGTGCGTTAAATCAAATATCATGAATAATAAAAATAAAGAGATGTGTATGTTATTGATGATGAAAAGGAATAATGCAATGTTATTCATATGATAGTAATTCAATTTTATTAATCCTCTGATGCCTTTCATGCTTGAATAAGACACCTTAAGATTAACCCAAACTTAGGTTTAATAAGAACATTTGATAAGTCATTCACTAAAGAAACCAAAGTCATAATAATATACCTTTAGAGGACAACTTAGGATAGGGTTGAAAGGGGTCAAGTCCCTTTCTTCTCTTTATAATTAAGTATTTAGTACGTATTATATGAAAAAAGAAGATTGCAAATTTAAATTAACTAATCATTTCAATGATTTGAAGTGAAACCTCCCCTAATGTTTGACTTAAACATCCTTCACTTTAGATAATTGTACTTCTAAAGCCTAGCTAAGACATACCACACCAAACCTTAGCATACACATTAGAATACTAAGTCACTAATTCTAGCCTTTAGGTTTGGCCATTGTATGTTGTGGTATTATGTTTTATTTTATGATGTAATATTTTAGATTGGATGTTAGGCTTGTTTATGCATAAACTAGATGTGAGGTTGTTAATAGCTTAATGATGCTTTCTACTGGGGATTATGCTAAAGGGGCCACTGTAATATTGACAAACTATAAATGTTCTTGCTTACATGTTGCTTATGCCCCTAAGCATAATCTAGTTAGGACAAGTGGGCTTGGTTACTCATGTGTAGAATGTTAGGTCCAAATATGCAAAATATAATTTCTTGACTTGAATGTTTGTTGAGCTAACATTTATTTTGTAGGTGTAGTTAGATTTTATTTCATTAACATGTAATTTTTGCAAAAGGAATTAGAATTAGTGTTATGGGGTTTAAGATGAGCAATGACTAGAAGGTAAAGACCTCAGAAGCTCTATGAAGCCTAGAACAAATTAATCTAAAAGAAGGAAAGGAAAGGCAAAGATTGAACACCCCTATAACATCCATTATAATTAAAATATGGGTTATATAAGGGTAGAGCTCGGCTACCCAATATCTTTCTTTTCTAGGGTGTACGGAGGTACTCGGCTGCACTAGCCTTTTATTCTTTTATGAAATTTAAATGCTTGATTATTGTATTTAATTTGTGCAATAGAAATGACACATTTTTATAGGTTACTTAAAGAGTGATGATCTCATGTGTGGACCAGATGTAGTAGGCTCTTTAAGATAAAATTAAATTTTCTACCCTGACTAATAACTCATAACTAAATTTTAATATAGTTCACATATTCATCTTAAATCCTAGGTTCATAATTAAAATAAATAAAAGATTTAACAACCCCTTAGCTGAATGATGTAAGTTGTCACACCATGCATACCATATTATTTCACTCTAGAGTAGGGAGGGTCTCCATTCTTGCATGCTAGAAAATATGCTTGACCTTTAAGGTAGATCCCTTGTAGTGGAGAAATTCTCTTCCCATTGATTTAGCCCACAACCTTATTTCATTATGCTTATAGGCATAATTATCCCAAGCCTTAGTAAAAAATAAATGTGTCAAAATGGTGTAAAAGATTGTAAATTTCACATTAGCTTAAGTCATGTTTTCATGATAGCCATGATCTTGTCTCATAGGGATTGATTTTATGGCTTTCGCTTCCTTATTAACTAAATAATATCCTATCTATCTTACATCTATATAACAACATCCTACATATTTTTAAAGCATAGGAGGTGTTAGCAGGTAGCCACTCCAGGCAGTTATAAGTCTATAAGAGTCGAGATGTGTTTATCCTCTCTTGTGGAGGTAAACAATTATATCCCATTTTTTTATTAGACTTAGGTAATGCTTTTAGCTTGTGCTAAAGCATCTAAAATTTAAATTCTAAGGCTACTTACTTCCTTTGGGATATGAGTGTAAGTCCTCATCTCTTAGATATTTCCACAATCTTGTGTTGATGGACTATAATCCCTAACATTCAAATAAGATTCTAACTTAAACAAAAAAATAAATTCTCTCTTTCAAATATGTTAATAATCACTATTAGGTAGACTAGACCACTCCTTTGGATTCCATAAATATCTATTTGAACTCTCCCATTTGATTTTCATTTGAACCGACAATCTCGACAATCAGATAATCATTGATTACTTTAATCAAGATTTTTATTTGAAAATTCCTATTTCTTAAGATGTAATTAATTATATAAGCTTTCTTCCATGGGGAACTAAAGAACTTGGCCCTATATGTAAAACCCATCTACCTTAAGAGTCCTTCTTAGGTGATTAGATCTATTATAGGGTGATGTTTCTCTCTTTCAGGATGGTACATCATATCTTAATGTCGTACACAATCACTTCAATAAGTACTCCCTAAGATCTGCGTGGTGTCCCTACAGCTCCAAATTAAAACACCATGATATTATAACCATCATTATACATAGTTTTTTAATTGAATCTCTTCTCTGACCTTCATATGATTATGCCACCTTAGATATAAACCTATCAAAATGGTTTTTACCACTAGATAGTTCAAAGTTTTTGGGAACCTTCATTACAAGTGTTGAATATCATAATGCTATCCACTATTGAGGAAAAGTACACAAATAAGTCAATTATAAATTTAATTTGCATAAGACATCTTTTTCAGAGGTTACAAGATTTATTCAAGTTACCAATATCATAAATGTAACCTTGTAACTCAAAGATTTCTTCTAACTTATTCACTATGATAACAAAATTATGTAGGCTTATCTCTTGAACCTTATTAAGCTTTCTTTATATATCAAATATATACTTAGAACCATTTATTTGATATTTACTAAGTAAAATCTTATACTATACATGGCATGTAGCATGTATTTACCATTCTATCAAATTTTATGTTTATTTGACTTCTATTGTGACTTATGAACAAACTTTATAGAAGCTTTCTTTGGGCAACACTATAAGCATCTCTTTTTAAATGATGAAATTAATGCATTGTTGGGAATCAAATCTTATCATCTTCCTTTTGATGGCATTGTATTTACATCTACCAATCTTTTCTTAGTGACCTTATGTCATTTTGAAAATATATATCCTTTGTGACATTGTTTACTCATCTATCAAAACCTTATTTCATTGAGCAATATCTGTGGATGTCATAAAATTTCATTGCCAACTTTTCACCATTTTCACTTGCTTATTAAAGTAGTTATGGCATCTATAAATCAACATAACTAAGTGAAATCAAATGTTTATACCCATAGTGGAGGATAATAAAATAATTACTCATAGAATTTTATGAAAATAATACAATGCCCTTGTAATGCATGAAAGAAATGTATTGCAACTATGAAAATTATAAAGTACATCTTTACATCAAACTCTAATGAAATAATTAAATTGCCGAGTAGGGAAAGGAGCTATACATATCAACTTGGAACTTAATATTTTATACTATAGAAGATGCATTAGTCATAACTTCATAAGGACAAAGTGGAATGTTCATCAGGCATCATTGATTTACTTTCCAAATTGGAGATCAAGTCCCATCTAAAGTATAAATTAAAGTGATAACATTCATTAGAGTTGCAAGCTAAGTTATGACTCCTTAATTTTGGATGAAATTACAACATTGATGAAAAATTTTGCTCCATAACATCCATTTGGTTGCAACAATTAAATTTGACTTAAACAAGATAAATTTCATGAAGTCAAAAGTAATTAATGAGTCTACCATCTTTTTTTACCACACTTTTAGTTGTTCTCAATAGGTGAAGACATGGCTTTATATGAAAGAAAAATGGTAAAAAAACTAGGGTTATCATAAAATATTTTTTAATAGCTCTAGTACTAAGAACACAGAGTAAAGAAAGAAGTGAAGTGACACTATGATTGGCATTTAATATTAGGCACAAACGTTTACATATGTGTGAGAAATGCATTGGAATTGTAAATTCTTTCTCTATTAGTCATCTTAATTCATTAAAATATTTATGAAATCATAAAATACAAAACTATTTAATTTTATTTATTATTCATTTTAAAGATAATTTGCATCGACTCAAATCTATTATTGGAAACATTATTATCACTCTTGAAAGAAACCTCAAGCATGAGCTAAAGATTAATAACTCTATTTGAAGACATACTGCAAAAATGCAAATGAAAAAAAAACTTAGCTATAGTAATGACATTATTATCTCTTTTAAAAGTACTAAATGCTAATTATTTATGAACTTGTAAATAATAATTTCAATGCTTCTATTTTTGTATTACATAAGAATCATTTGGCATAAAGTCCACATCACTATGGTCCTATTAAGTCTAACTTAAGACTAACTTTTAAATTTTAAGTCAATGTTTCATTTTTAAGAAAGATCTTAAAATGGCAATGTAAAAAAGGGATCTATGCTCTATAAAAAGTTTATCACTTACATGACGTGCTTGCCTAATCATCACTTTATGTTAGTAATTAAAACTATTTCCTCATGAAAATATGCTTACTCAATAGTCCAAAAAATAGTGCATAGGCCATAAATTAAAAATATAATTTTGATAATTTAAATAAAAGAAATTTATGTCTTTATTAAGTTTTAAAATGATTACTTACTTTTTAATTATATTATCTAATAAGATACATCTTAAGCATTCTCTTTTACAATGCATGAGTAACTCCTACAAAAAATTAGTATTTCGAAGTAAATTGTTTTAGAACTTCTAAAGTGAGCTTTATGCTAACCTTACCCAATAATGTACTTTCTTCATAGCGAATTTTCATGACCTTGTCTATGATGTAAACTTCCATAGAGATTATCCACCATATTCATTATGCTTGCTAAGAGACAATCAAGATGGATAGCAATGATATTTCCAATGATAAAGACTATTGTACAAGTGTAAGAGATAATATATACATTGTATGTACACATTTGCTAAGAGTTCAAATAATAATATTAATATTTAAGGATGTTACAACAACAAATAGTTCTATATGGAAACCTATAATCAAATAATATAGTTCTACAAGTAACACCAAATAAATTAACTAAGATGTATACTGCAAAAATAAAAAATAATTATAAATTTGATGTTATGTATAAAAACTATCCAATTAATTAGCTAATGACAATAATAATCAATTCACATAATTTAATTATAAAGATAAGTGCACAACTAAATGATATTTAATATATACACTTTGTACTAACTAATACGATGGGTGGTCAAATGATAACAACATTCTTTAATTATATTACAATCAAAGATAGTATTGCACTTATAATCAAATAATCTAATCCTACAAGAAACACCAAACAAATTATAAAAAATTAAAAATTATAAAGTTCAATGCTACACCATTCATTAAGAATGTTCAAATGATAACATCAATTTTCAAAGATATTACAATCAAAGAGAATATTGCATGAATACTTATAATCTAATAATCCAGTCCTACAAATAATACTAAACAAATTAACTATGATGGACTCTATAATGCAAATTAGTTGTAATTATAAATTTCAATATTATTCACTACAAAAACTATCAAATTGATTTTCTATTATTAGTAATAGTCAAATTTCTAAATTTAATTATTAAGATAAGTGCATAAGTTTAGAAAAAAATAATATACACCATGTGTATAAAATAATACTAGTAGTATTCAAATGATTACAATAATCTCTAAAGATTCTATAATCAAAATAATATTGTATGCACACTTTAATGAAATAATCAAGTTCTATAAGAGGCACCAACTTAATCACATAAATATGTGTAATAATTTATAATGCTAAATGCTTTTCACTTACAAATGTTATTTAGTTAATGTTAATGAATATACAAGTGTAAAAATATTAAGAAGAAGTTGTTATTGTTGAATTCATGTGCCCCACCTCAAATGAGATTGATATTGATGATAAAAAACACTTATTCAAATGCAAGTAATTAGGTTAAATTCAAGTGTGTAGGAAGATTCTTCAACTCTAGATTTTTTTAGTCAATTCGAAATACTAAATCAATTAAACTTGAACTAGTTGGGAATTTTCTAGGAATTACTATATTAAAGCAAATTAGAAGCTCACTAAAATAAAATAAATCATTCATTCATTTCAAGATAAATTATTTTAATATTATTCATAAATTATATATTTCATATTTACAATTATTCTTTAAATTATCCATTTTGGAGAATGTGAACTAACAACATAAGCCTTGTTCCATTTATAATGCTTCCATGCAAGTTATATTATGTTCACACATCATTAAATTATTTCCATGCTTAATCATGTTCATTATTTGTTTATTTAATGCATAAAACTAAACTATCCAAAAAATTATTTAGTATTATTTTTCTCTCTTCTATCATCCTAGTTTTGCATCTCCTATCTTATCTATCATCCTTAACCTTTTTGGCAAAAATTTTTCATAATTATTTGCAAAATAATTTTTATGAGACCTATTCATATTATTCCATCTTTTATTAATTAAAAATTCATTCATTTGAGTTTTTAATTTGAATTATTTTGAATTCAAATTGAATATTCTCTTATATGTGCTAATTTGAATCTAGCTCTTTATTCAATGGTTGTGGCCGACCATATAATATTTTAATTAATCTAATTTAAATATATTTGAGTTAATTCAACTTCAATTAAAACATGCCATGGAGTTATCCTTTTTCTTTTATAAATGTTTATTTTTGGAAATCATCCATGGCTGACCATATAAATAATTCAATTCAAATTATTCACATGATTATCAATTTGAAATCCCCTAAAATCTGATTCATCATTATTTAATTTTATTTGAGTGCATTAAAATAGATCTAATCTATTTTTGGTAACTAGTTTTGCTAAAATTTATTTATTTCCATTGGATTTTATTTAGTATGCCTTTGTATCATAGCTTTCCTTCTTTCATTCAATCAATATTAATTGATTGAATCTTCCATGATATTGCATTTAATTCTAATTGAATCCCATCATGAAAACCTCCTTGGACAACCCCATTCAATTGAATTAATTCAATTTTTATTTAATTAATAGTGCCATGTATATTTGATAATAATTCAAACTCTCTTTCTCTTTTCTTTCTCTTTAGTGACCTTCCTATTCATTAACTTCTAAATTTCAATGGACATCTTGTGATGAGATGAATTGATTCAAATTGAATATATTTCCAACTTAATTTACCCTCCATATCTCCTTGGTTGATTCCTTCATCATGCTAAATGAAATTAAATTTGATTGATTCAAATTGAACTCTCTTGCTAAATGAATTTTTCCTCTTCCTTGCCTTGGATGAACTCTTATCATGCAATTTAAAATTCAATTGGTTGATTTAAATCAAACCTTCTTTCTAAATTGAATTTCTGTCCTCTTTGCCTTGGTCAAATTTAACCTCATGCAATTTGATTTTGGTTTTGATTGGCTTAAGTTAAATTATTTCCTAAAGAATTTTCCCTCTTATTCTTCACTCCCTGGCCAACACTCTTGTCTCCATATTTTATTTATGATGTTCTTAAGACTAGATTAATTTCTCTTAAACTTTTCTCTTCCCTTGGCTGAACTCTTGCAAAATTTTCTTGGAGATTTCTATTGGTGAATCAAGTGCTAACCTCTTCATCATCTTTCCGCTTCATTCCGATAAGTAATTTCTTTGAAGCTTGCATGAATGAAGTTGCAGGATTGATGGAAATCCCTTTGGTCGAGAGCTTTATAAGGTTTTATTAATTTATGTTGTGGCTATTCATGTTATATGATCTTGATGTCTTTCTTGGCTTAAGATTTTTTATTGTTTGGTCAATTTATTTTGTGCTTAACACATCATTTTATATTTTTCTAAGTTGGCTAAAATATTGAGTTTGATTAGATAAATATTTATGATTGCAAATTCTTCTTCTTCTTTATTCTTAGATATCATTATTTGAGATTTAATGTGTTGATTATTTTGTAAAGAATACTTATGAGTAGCAAGTTTTCTTTTCTTTTAAATGGTCTCATATTTTGCATAATTGATAGTTCATTTAAAAGAAACATTATTTGAGTTTAGGTGCTTTAATAATGCATATTCATTTGATCTTTCCAAAACTCAAGCCACCATATAATAATTGATTGGTTTTACTTTAAAATCATTATTATGCTACACTTTAAATCATTAACTAAATCACTTTAATTTCAAGTTTGTATGTTCTCTTCAAACATATTAAACATTTACTTGCATCATATACATCTTCCATGTTTAATCATTGCTTTCAATTTTAAATAAAAATTAAAGTGAGCTCTCTTTCATACTTTTGATTTCAGTTTCCTTAATATTATTATAGTTTGGCTATGAGAGCAAAATGATTTTTAATTGAGAGTTAGATAATTTTATATTCACTTTCTTATTTTCTTGTTGGGTTGTACTGGTCTATTAAAGAGAGTATGTTGTTGGGTTGTACTTGCCTGATAAGAAAAGTATAGTGTTGGCTTGTACTTGTTCGTGAAGAAGAGTACAGAAGATTTTTTATAATCTCCACTTTGATTTAGTGAATTCCTAGCCTGGGTGACTAGACGTGGATGTAAGCTATATTTTGGGGTTTGGCTAAACCACGTAGAAGTCTTTGTGTTCTCTTTCTTTATTTTTTTGTACTTCACTTTTCTACTATTATATATTACTATTATATTTCATTAAAGCATAATAATTGAAAGTTTAATTCTTCTACAAAATATTATAATTAAATTTATTTTAATTATTTTTAAAAAACCTAATTCACCCCCCTCTTGGGTGCTATAGTTGAATAATAATCAGTTTTAGAGCCTTGGCTTAATTTATGGTGTAACATCTCTGAGTTTGATCACTATGGAAGAAGTTTTTCCTAAGGATGCACTTCCTAATGGATAATCTACACAAAGGCCGTCGTTACTTGATAATGTTCCATTTGATTATTGAAAAAATAGCTTTATTACTTTTACCCATGGACAAGATTTTATAATATGGCATATATTGACATATCAATATTACACACCCACTGTTGATATAAATGGCTTAAAAGTTGATAAACCTTTTGATGAATGGTTTGCTTATGAAAGAGAATTGGATGAATTAAATGCAAAGGCTTGTAACATTTTTTGTTGTGCTTTACTTCTTGATGATTATATGAGATTTTTCAGGCTTACTATAGCAAAAGAAATTTGGGATAAATTAATTCTTACTTATGAAGGTGGTAATGAAGTTAAATATGCTCATATAAATAGGTTAGTACATGAATATGAATTATTTTGCATGTCACCAAATTAAAGAATTTTTGATATGTATACTCCCTTCATGAAAGTTATTAATACCTTTCATTCACTAAGATGAAAATATAAAGAAAAATATTAAAATTTGGTTTATAAAATTTTAAGATGCCTTCCAAAAGTGTAGGATGCAAAAGTTATTGCTATTAGGGAAGCTAAGGATTTGATTACTTATACACTTGAGTAGCTTCTTGGTTCCTTGATAGCATTTGAATAGGTTATAGCATAAAGGGATGAAAATGACCCTTTCCAAAAGAAAGAGAAAGAAAAGTTAATTATTTTGCAGGTGGAAGAAAGTTGTAAAGAAAATATCTTTGGTTCAGATGCTGATAGTGATGAAATTGCTATGCTATCAAAAAGGCTAGGAAATATGATCAAAACGAAAAAGCATAGGTATGAAAATATCTAAATACATAAAGTGCCTACTAAAATATTAAATGCAAGAGAAGGAATAATATGTTTTAATTTCAAAAAGCCTAAACATGTAAGAGGTGATTATTTAGACTTAGCTAAAAAAAGAAAAAACTGGACGAAAGACATCTTGGAAAAATAGAAAAGCCTTAGAAGAAAAAGAAAAGAGCACTTTGGATAAACTTTGGTTTAGAAGAATCAAGTGATGACACCATAGAGGAAGAAGCAAATATATGTCTTATGGCTAATGTTGATTCTACAAGTAAGGTGTGTGAAGATATTTATTATGAAGAAATAAATGATGCTTTAATTAATTAGCATACTAATATAAAAAGTTGAAAAGAAAATTTAATATTCTAGAAAATGACAAGAAAAATTCAGAATTGCATGCTTCCTTTTTAGAAAAGAGTGTGTTGATTTAAAGGCTGAGAATGATGCTTTATTTGATTTTTTGACTATACACCTTGTGTATCTTACTATTTGATTTGATGATAACCAATCTTATGTAATAAAAACTAATTTTTTCTTTATAGGATAAATTATTCGCATTAATCATTATGAATGTCATTATTAATTTAGATTTATATTGATGATAAATATATATTTTTGGTGCTATTAATCAAGTTAAATTCAAAGGTGTAAGAAAGTCTTCAACTCCAAGTTGTTCAATCAATTCAGGATGCTAAACCTATTGGATATGAACTGGGTGGGAATTTTTCTAGGATTGACTATATTAGGGTAAATAAAAACCTCACTAAAATAAAATAAATCATTCATTCATTTCAAAATAATTTATTCGAGAATTATTCATAAATTCTACATTTCATAGTAATAATTATCCTTCAAATTATTCATTTTGGATATGCAAACTAAATGCATAAACTTTGGTACATTTATTGTGCTTTAATGCAACTTAAATTAAGTTCACATTTCATTAAATTATTCTCATGCTTAGGCATGTTCATTATCCATTTATTCAATGCATGAGTCTAAATTAAGCAAACATTATTAAAGGTATTATTTTTCTCTCTCCTACTGTCCTAATTTTCTCTCTCCTATCCTATTTTTCATCCTAAACCCTTTTGGCCAACTTTTTTGATGATTATTTGCTAAATAAATTATGTGAAAGTTATTCAAATCATTTCCATAATTATTCCATTATTTTCTAAATTAAATAATTCATTTATTTGAATAATTAATTTGAATTATTTTTTAATTCAAATTGAATAATTCTTTAATTACATATACAAATTTAAACTCCTATCTTCATCAAATGTTATGTTGCAGATCATATGCTAATATAGTTGATTTAATTTCAATTTCTTTGACTTTATTTGAGTTAATTCAGATTCAAATAAAATAAGCCATGTAATTATCTTCTTTCCAATTTTATTAATTCTATTTTTGGAAACCTCCTTTGACCAACTATATCTTTATTCAAATTCAAATTAATCTCTTAATGAAAATTGATTTAAACTCTCCTTAGATCTGATATATCATCATTTAATTCGAATTTAATACATTAAAATAAATCTAATATATTTTAGGAAAGTAGCTTGGTCGAATTTTTGAATATCCATTAGATTTTATTAAATAAAGCTTGTATGTTATCTCTTTCCTTCCTTCATTCAAGCAAGATGAATTGATTGAATATTCCATGATATTCCATTAAGTACCAATTGAATCCCATCATAGAAACTTTTTATTTTGCTGACATTATATCATGTTTAACTTAAATTAATCAAATTTTGGATTATTCCGTTTTCCAAATGGACAATTAATTATGTCATGACTTGTTTGGTAATAACTTAATCTCTTCTCTCCTGTCACTCTATTGGCCGACCCACAAAAGCATTAACATCTTAATTACATTAGAAATTTGGTCATATGATGAATTGATTCAATTTAACATTCATTAGATATTCCTAGTAAGGGAATGGATTCTTCCCATCCATCTCTTTATGTTAGGAAAACTACTGGTGACAACCACTTAGACTTGGGAGCCTTTCTTGAGAGTATCCCTACATCTTAAGGGAATGTGAATGAATCATCTAAATTAAGGCCATAGGAAATTGGTGAACCAATGGATGTCATCTTAGATAGTAATGGTGTTCTACTCTCTTTATCCAAAGAAGAGATGGAAAACATTATTAAAGAAAATGAAGAAAAAGAAAAATTGAAAATAAGTTCTGAATATTTTGATCATGAGCAAAATGACCTATTTGATGATTATTTGGGGTTGCTAGTAGCACATATCTACATGGTTTCACCAGATCATCTAAGAAAGGGCAAGAAGAGACACAAGAAGACCCTCCTTTAGCTTCAACCCACAGCTTATCCTTCAGCTTCAAAAGAAGGATGAATAAATTGATAATATGAGTATGAAGATGGAAGAGATGATTGCTACCATGCAATCACTCCAAAGTATGATTACATCTCCTTCTCAACCCTATCAGATTGAGCATTTAGATTCACTGCAACCTACCGATGATTTGTGGTCTGATTTAAAAGAGTACTGGCAGGAATCAAAACCTACATTTATAGTACCTTCCAACACTGAACAAAAGAAATCGGTAGAACAATAGATGAAAGAAGCATTTGTACAAACACAGGGCACAATCCTGACTCCAAAGGGTAGACCATACCCTGAGGAGTTTGATTACATTCTTTACACAAAAGAGTTTGTGTCCCCATCTTTCAAAGGATTTGACAGGACTGGAAATCCTAAGCAGCATTTGGCTCACTTCCGTACAAGTTGTTATAATGCTAGATGGAGCAATGCTCTCTTATTTAGATAGTTCATTAGCAGCTTAAGCGGAGTTTCTTTCGACTGGTATGCTAATTTATCAAACGATGCAGTACACACTTTCACCGAATTAGATGAGATGTTTGTGAAGAGATTCACAAGTGTTCAACATCATGATATCGTAGGAGACCTAGTGGTAGCACATCAAAATCTTGGAAAATATCTGGTAGATTATATCCTTAGATGGGGATTCCTCAGCTTAAAATTTGAGCTTTAGCTACAAGAGCAACATGCTATAAAGATCTTCTTCAAGAACATACATGGCCTTATAGCCTTTCTATTCAAAGGCTTTACTATTAAAACCTTTGAGAAAATTTTAAATAAAGCCTCTAGTTTACAAGAGGAAGCTCCTACGATGTCATTCTTAAAAGACCAATCTAAGTCATCCAAGCTTAGGCAGCCTTTAAAAAAAAAAGCAAGCAATGTATCTGTAGTGGATAGAGAGAAAGCTTTTATGCAAGTATAGCCAGAGCGAGGTTCATCTTATGAACCATCGCAGTAGCAAAAGTCATCATTTTGTAAGAATTTTCCAACTAGCTCTTTCTTAGAAAGGATGAACCAGACTTATTCCTTTAAGTAACAGGCATTGAGAAAAATTTTCAAAAATCTGATGAAAAAGCCAAACTTTAAATTATCTAACCTAAGAAAGCCAAAGGAGGTAGGAAAAGTAAATGATCTCAATTATTGCCCATATCATCAGATGTTGGGGCATACCATTAAGGACTATTTTTCTTTCAAAGATTGGCTTTAAAGAAATTTTAAGAAGAGATTGGTGACTATTCCAAAGGAGTACCTTATGAACCCTAGAAAAGGGTCCATTAAGGTTATAACAGGTAGTTCTTCTTCTAGTTCTTCATTTCAAAATGAATGGGATATAGCTTTATCCCATTCTATTAAGAAACATATAATGAAACATTTAAAACTTGCTATGTTAGATATAAGTCAAACCCAGAAGGTGATCACCCAGGTTGATCCACTAGAGTATAGAGTATGAGTTCGACCTCAGCCCAATTCAACATTGTTAACTACACAAAAGATCCAAAAGTATGGTGAGGGAGGGACATCTGTATCTAGTGTTAGAATTCTATATGATAAAGATGGAAAGGCAGTATGATATAAGCCTTTATCTTTATGTACTTATTTCAAAAGAATGAATAAAAAGTCTGTCTCTAATGACATTTCTTATATTCATGCTATTTCTGATGAAAATGAGGATGAAAATATTGAAAAATTAAATATCAAAAAAGAAGAATCTCATGATGTTTTACATGTCTCAGGGTCAAAAACCTACATGGAAGATTTGCATGGTGATCCACTTATCATAGATATAGAAGTGTCAGACTCTGAAAAGGGTAGTTAAAATTAGGAATAGGTTGATTCAAACCTTGGAGATATCAGTGAAATAAATCTCCATAGTGGAAGAGTCTTACAGCCTCATTTACCTCTTACTCTTCAAGAAAAAGGAAAGCAAATCATGGATGAATACCCAAGTTCAGATTCCTCATATAAAGAAATACCAGTAGAAACTAAGGTTCCCAAAGTAGATTATAATGTTCTAGCCCATTTAGGAAGCTTCTTGCAAAATTAAGCATTTATGATGCTCTCATTCTTTCAAAAGAAATGAGAGAGTCACTAGTATAGGCATTACTTGATCTAGAGATATGCCTGACCCAACTAACAACTACTTCCTCAGAAGAGGCCTGTTATTTAAGGAAATCTCAGGAGTTACTTTCTCTGATGAGGATCTACTTTTGGGAACCAGTGACCATAGCCATCCTCTCTATATTGCTGTAAAAGTTGAAAATATAAGATTTTCAAGAGTTCTAGTAGATCCTGGTGCATTTGTTAATATCATGGACTTTAGAACATTGGAATTCTTAAAATTGATAATAGAAGACTTAGCTCTGATAAGATGCTGTTAAGGGGTTTTAACAAAATAGGTGAAAAACCTTTAGGTTCAATCACACGGTTATTAAAAATAGAAGGATTGAAAACTGAAGCTAAATTTCACATTATAGATTCAGAAACATCCTTTAATGCTCTCTTAGGTCGACCTTAGATTTATGAGTATAGAATGGTTCCATCTTCACTCCAGCAGCATATTAAGTACACTAAGGATGGAGTAGAATATATTATAAAAGGAGAAATACAACCATTCGCAATTCATGAGATTGAGCTTCATGAAGATGCTATTTACTACATGCCCAAGAAACCTAGAATTGATTCTATGAAATCCATCATTATTAAAGCACAAAGTATAATAATAAAAAAAGATGAAAAGAAAGAAAAAAGTGGAAAAAGAAAATGAAAAAGAAAAAGAAAAAGAACCTCCAATAATTCATATTGATTTGGAATCCAGCTCAGATGAAGAATGTCATTGTACAAATTATTCAATAAAGTTTGAGATTTCCTTAGAATCAAATACTGATGAGGAAGAAATCAAAACATTAAAGAAAGAGTCTCAACTATCCACAAATGAAAATTTTAAAAAATATGTGGATACTTTAACTTTGACTCTTCTACAGCAAAATAAAATATCTCAATTAGAGGTCAAAGTTGCCCCTAACTTATCAGGAGAAGTGGGGAGGTCAGCAAAATTTTATTACCCAGTCCTTCGAGCTCAGAAGGAGATGTAAAGCTTGAAGAATCATCTTTCAATGAAATAATAGAACTTCCTTTTGACTGGTATTCAACTTGTGTAAAGATTTCTGTGAAACATGATTTTATCACAAATGTTTGGCTTAAAGATAAATTAAAGGAGGTTAACCTAAGAACTCTTGAGTACCCAAAATTGACTTTTATTAACTCTTTACTGGGTCCAGAAGATTCTAAGGAGTTAATCACTTTACTCTTTTAGTATAAAGATTGCTTTGCCTAGAGTTATGATGAAATGCCAAGTTTATCCCAGGATGTGGCTGAACATAAACTAGGAATTAAACTTGATGTTATCCCATTAAAGCAGGCTTCTAGGTGGATGTGCCTAGAAGTAGAACAATAAGTGATCATTGAAATAAAGAAACTAATTGAAACTGGCTTTATACGAGAAGAATAATATGCTAATTGGATAGCTATCATAGTTCCAATAAAAAGGAAAAATTGTCAAATACGCATCTGCATTGACTTAAGAGACCTAAATTAAGCTTGTCCCAAAGATGAGTTCCCTCTACCTATACCCGAACTCATGGTCGATAAAGCTTCCTCGTAGGAGATATTTTCATTTATGAATGGATCATGTAGTTATAATCAAATTATGATGTCCCCAAAAGATGAAAATCATACGACATTCAGAACTCGAATAGGGATTTTCTAATACACTGTCATGCCATTTCATCTTAAAAATGCTAGAGCTACTTATCAAAGAGCTATGACTAGAATATTCAATGATTTGATTTATAATCAAGTTGAATGTTATATCAATGATTTAGTCATTAAAAGCAAAATAAAATAAGATCATTTTTATGATTTACGGGTCATTTTTCAGCGATTGTGCCACTATAACTTGAAGATGAATCCTCTGAAGTGTGCCTTTGGAGTGACTTCAAGGAAATTCTTAGGGTTCATAGTGCAGCATCATGGGATAAAAATTGATTTGAAGAAGATAAAAGCTATTATAGAAATTCCACCACGTAAAAGTCTTACACAGCTAAGATCATTCTAGGGAAGGCTTGCATACCTAAGGAGATTCATATCAAATTTATCTGGAAGGTGTCAACCCTTCGCAGCATTATTGAAGAAAGATTCAAAATTTGTTTGGAATGAAAAATGCCAAAATGCCTTCAAAAACCTAAAGCAATATTTAATGAATCCTCTTGTTTTGGCTTCCTTGATTCCAAAAAACCCATTAATCCTCTATATTGTGGCTATGGATGTATCTCTTGGGGCTTTATTAGCTCAAATAAATGAAGAAGGAAAAGAAAATGCCCTTTATTATCTAAGTCACAGGCTTATCCCAATGAAAAGGAATTATCTTTCCAGTGAGAAACATTGCTTAGCCTTAGTTTTTATCACTCAAAAATTGAGGCATTATATGCTTTCTCATAAGGTCATGATTTCAATGGTGAATCCTTTGTAATAACTCAAGACCGGTCCAACACTGTTTGGGCATTTAGCACGATGGTCAATGATTTTATTATAATTTGACATCACTTATATTCCTCTTCGTGCTGTAAAAGGACATATAGTGGCAGATTTCCTAACAACACACCCTATGCTCGAAGGGTCTCCTTTAAGTGATGATCTCCTAGCTGAATAGATCATAGCATTAGAAGGTAAATCTAATGCCATCTGGGAATTATACTTTAATGGTGAATCATCATCAAGAAGACATAAAGAATCAAACTCGTCTATGCTAAGAAAGGCAGGAATTGGGCTAATCTATATAACCCCAGAAAAAAGAATGATGAGATATTCATATCATTTAACTGAGCCTTGTATAAATAATGAAGCTAAATATGAAGCTCTTATTTCTGGTTTAGAGTTGGCAATCCTTATGAAAATTAAAAATATAAATATTTTTGGAGATTCCCAACTAGTTATAAACCAAGTAAGCAAAATCTATATGGTTTTGCATCCAAAGATCTTCAATTTTTATTAATATACAATTAAATTACTTAAAAAGATTCCACATGTAATGATATGTAGAATATCTTGCCAAGAGAATTCAATAGTAGCTTCTTTGGCTAAACTAGCCAAAGAAATTATATGCTTAGAAAAAGAATTAATTTCTATAGAAGTTCAAAATCAATAGGTTTGTCAAATAGTGCGATTAGTAATAGGCAAGAAGAAATGCAAAGAATAGACACTCTTACTGAATGTCAAATAGTGCGATTAGAGGCAATTATTTATTGACTATTTAAGTAAATGGAGGCTTCCTGAAAATAAATCATTAGCAAATCAAATAAAGAAACATGTCTTATCTTATGCATTAATTAATAATGCTTTATATCATAGGTCATTCATTCAAATGTAGCTCTTTTGCTTAGATAAATTGGAAGCCCATAAGGTTGTGACTAAGATACATTCTAGATTGTGTGGAGCACACCAATCTGGGCCCAAAATGAAATTAAAAATCAAAAGATTTGGGTATTATTGGCCATCAATGATAAATGATTGTATGGAGGTTGCACATCATTGTCATCAGTGCCAAGTACATGGTGTGGTATTACATCAACCACCCAATGTATTACACGATACAATTGCTTCCTGGTCTTTTGAGAGTTGGGGTACCGACATCATAAGGCTTGCTGATCCTCCTTCTTCAAAAGGATATCATTTTATTTTAGCTACAACTGATTATTTTTCCAAATGGGCTGAAGTGGTATCACTGAAAGAAGTAAAAGCATATCATGTGTTGAAATTCTTTTAGGAAAATATCATATATTGATTTGGTATTCCTCGCCAAATCATATTCGATAATGGTCCGTCCTTTAGATCCACATAAACAAATCACTTTGTGTCTAGACATAAAATTGATTGGAGATACTCGATCGTCTATTACCCTAGGGAGAATGGATTGGCTGAGGCATTTAATAAAACATCAATAAGAATTTTAAAAAAGATACTTGATGAAAATAAGCACCAATGGCATGAAAAGGTGGTTGAAGCCTTTTGGGGCTATCGGACCACATATAGGACACCAACTCAGTCTTCACCATATGCTTTAGTTTTTGAGACTGAAGCAATTCTTCCATTAGAAGTGCAACTGACTTCATTAAGAATAGCTGTTAATAATAATGTTACGATAGATCAAAATCATAAGATTCGCTTGGAAGAATTTGATAATCTTGAAGTAAAATGATTGAAATCTCAACAAGACCTTGAACTGTACCAATCATATATGGTTCAAGCACATGATAGATTGGTTTATCTTAGAACTTTCCAAGTAAGAACTTGGCCTTGGTTCGTAGATGACCAATCCTAGCTCATTGAAGAATCGACAATGAATTTGAGCGAACATGTGAAGGACCATTTGTTGTGGGAAAAGCCTATGAAGGAGGTTCTTACCAACTTATTACCTATGATGGTGAATGTCCAATACCACCTATCAATGGGCATTACCTAAAGAAATATTATGTGCAACTTGTAACATGTTGCCAAATCAAGATCAATAAAATAAAATCTTATTTCTTTTTATTTCTTTTGCTTCAACTTGTATTATTTATCTGGAATGTTGTAAACTCATTCATAAATGTATTTGAAAATGAAATTTTTTATCACCCTTCATGTTAGACTAATCAAGTAAGGATTAATTCCATGAGACTCTTGCTTATTAGTCAAAACTTTTGGGGATTAGGATTAAGTCACTTTGACCCCTTTTCCTCATCCATATCACCTATAGTTTGGAAGCAAGCCCTTTGTGGAACATTTCCTATACATGACTTAAGATGGGAGCAAGCCCTCTGTGGCACCTTTCTCATGTCATTCTGGGTTTGGAATAAGCCTTCATGCACCATTCCCATGAAAAACTATATTTGTAAGTTTGGACCAAGCCCTTTGTGGAACCATTCTTACTTTTTTGTACATGATTGGATCATGCCATCAAGGCCCCTTAAATGTTACACAGGTGAGTTAGATTGGATTAAGTCTTTATGATCCATTTCTAATACCCAGAAAGATATAAGTCCCTAGTCGACACTCTTTCTAATCATCTAGAAGTAAGCCCTGTGTCAGCATCCTACTTTTGTGTACATGATTGGATCAAGCCATCAAAGCCCCTTTCATGTTACATAGATGAGTTGGATTTGATTAAGTCTTTATGACCCCTTTCTAATAGCTAGAAAGATATAGGTCCCTATTCTGCATTCTTTCTAATCATATAGGAGTAAGTCCCCAGTCGGCTTCCTACTTTTGCCTACATAATTGGATCAAGCCATCAAGGCCCCTTTTATGTTACATAGGTGAGTTAGATTGGATTAAGTCTTTATGACCCCTTTCTAATAGCCAGAAAGATATAAGTCCCCAATCAACATTCTTTTAATCATCTAGGAGTAAGTCCCCAGTCGGCATCCTATTTTTGTTTACATGATTGGATCAAGCCATCAAGGCCCCTTTCATGTTACATAAGTGAGTTAGATTGGATTAGATCTTTATGATGCCTTTCTAATAGCTAGAAAGATATAAGTCCCTAGTCGGCATTTTTTCTAATCACCTAGGATTAAGTCCCCAGTCGGCATCCTGCTTTTATGTACATGATTGGATCAAGCCATCAAGGCCCCTTTCAAGTTCTTAGGTAAGTTAGATTGGATTAAGTCTTTATGACCCCTTTCTAATAGCTAGAAAGATATAAGTCTCTTAGTCAGCATTCTTTCTAATCAAATAGGAGTAAGTCCCCTAGATGGCATCCTACATAGGAGTAAGTCCCCTAATTGGCTTCCTATTCATAGAATTAAAAAATGGAATACAGCTATGGAAGGAACCATTCTTTTGGACTACTCAAATAGGATTAAGTCCATGTGACCCTTATTTAGTAGTCAAAGTGCTGTGGATTAGGATCAAACATTTCAAGCCTCTTCTCGCCAACATAACTTTTGAGGAATGGATCATGTCTTTAAAGACCCCTCTCCTCTTTTTAGCTAATTAGGATGGGTCATGCTCTTAACAGCTCCATCTTATTAGCTAATCACATGGATTATAATTATTCTTATGTAAGAGTAAGTCCTCTAAAGGTATCTTCCTTGAACATAGTGATTACATTAGGTTTAGTCCATTCTTTGGGTCTACTCCTAATAGCATTCCTCTTCATCCTAGAACTTAATGAAAGTTAAGATTATAGGAATGGATCACATTTACGAAAAAAAGATAAGTATACATATACCTATCTTTCACAATCAAAATCAAAACAAAATTTTAAATCAAAAATCAAAATCATGAATTAGAACCCCAACTTTATACTTGTATGTTGATCAATCTGGTCAACACCAATATGTGCAGCATATTCTGGCTAATCCACTACACATATTAGTGGTCCATTTGTTAACCTCATTTTTGGAAGAGGTCATTCCAACAATGAAAAGATCTCAAGTTCAAATAGGGATTTCATAATTCACTATTCAAGTCACTATGCTTAGTGACTTGGGAAATGCATTTTTGAGATAAATCCAATTTACTTGGTTTAATGCAAAATCAAGTCAAATGTCCAACATAAATTAAATCAAGTAAAACAATGAAAATAAAATGAAAAATTCAAAGCCAAACCTAAAGTCAACTCTAATCAACCTAAGATTGACTTAAGTGGGCCCACTTGGTCATAAAGTCACCTACTAAAATTTGACTAAATTAAATCACCAAAAATATTTTAAATTATCAAATGAATATGTGTGATCACAATGACAAAGAAATTTGAGTCCATGGAGGCCTAGCTTAGGTGAGTTAATTTCCTTAAATCAAAATAAGCTACATTGAACTCAAACCCAAGAAAAATTAAAATAAATCTAAATTGAGTGTCCTAAATTATAAAGGGATGGTGATTGGACATAACCCAATTCCTTAGTGGGTGTATTTGGGTCAAATGGGTCATTTGACCCATAAGAAATTAGCGTTAATTCACTTAACCCAATTTGGGTTAAGTGAGTTAAGCAGGACAAAAGAAATAAGAAAATATCAAACCACTTCCAACCAAATCACATGGGATAGGGGTGACACTTTCTTAATTCTTTCTAATGAAGGTTTACATCCCTAATCAAGCTTTTCTTGCATCATTGTATTATTGTATAAAATCCAAATTGAGGGAAGCCAATGCAAGCAAAGAAAATGGAGAAGTCAAATTCCTTCTTCCTTCTTCCCACCTCTTCACATTGGACAACTATGGGATGGAAAAGGTGAGCATTAGCTAGCTTCCAAGGCCCTCCATCATCAAAACTGACCAAATAATAGCTAAAGAGGTGCTAAAAGGCTCTCGGCCATATAGGAAAATATTGAGAGAGACTTTCCCAAAGATAATTGAACACACACACACCTTCACACATCAAAACTGAAGCTAAACGAAAGTTCCCCCTCCCCCCCCAAATGTCCTTAACCATTACAAACCATCAAAGCAAAAAAAGAGCATTCATTGGTTGGTCTAGAGAGCAATCCATAAGGAATTAATCCAATTCATTTGGCAAGCAAGTTTGGTTCAAGCATTCAAAGCTCTAGGATCAATTCTAAGGCTAATCGTCCAACGAATTGAGGTATGCCATTGTTGACCTTGGGCTTTTCCTTAAAGTTTTTGGCCTTAGTCCTTTTCATATAAAGCTTGATCTCAAGTGAGATCAAGCCATATGGATTATAAGATGAGCTTTCAATGATCATGTGGCAATTGAAATCAAGTAATTTCATTGCCTATATCAAAAGATATTAGCAAAATACTTTGGACGGTCCTCGGACCCCACAAAAATCAAAGGAGATGATCTCCACCATACAATCCATGTATCTAGATCGAACAACCCAGATCTAGGCAGATTAGATTGATTTTCACCCTTTAGGAACCGCGGGTTTGGTCTAGACCATCCTAACTTTGATCGAACGATCAAAGATCATCTCGTGTAATCGCACGAGCTGACGCGGCACCACGTAGGCTCCACGTGGACCATTCATTAAACACCATGCAAGCGCATGCCAGGCGACATGCGGATCCCTCGTGAGACTGCAACTTAAAACTTTTAAAATTCGTTATTTAATAATTTATTTAACTTAAAAAATTCAAAAAACTTCTAAAAATCATAGAAAATCAAATATAAATTAGAAATTTGCAAATATAAGCTCTATGGATTCATCTTGATGAGAAGAATCCATAGAAATTAAAATCCCAAATTTTTATTGGATAATTTTTCTTTAATTTGGGTTTAATTGAAAAATATTAAACCCTAATTACTCTGAAATAAATAATCCAAGTAATTTGAAACTTTAGGGAAATAAAATTAAGCATTAAACACACCTTAGGTGAATTTTTAGGGATTTCATTCTCTGAATTCAAGGGAAATTGTAATTTCATGTGTTTAACCTTTAAATTAATTAAATTAATTAACTCTTAATGAAATAATTAAGAAATGTTAATCTAATAATCTCAAATCAACATAATAAATATTAATAAACATTAGAATGCTAATTAAACTAATTAAACCTATATGAACCCAATAATCCCTAAATTGACCTAATTATGTCATTAAATGAATTAAATAATTCAATTAAACAACATGAACTTGATTAAATCATAGTAAATAAACTAGTTAACCAAAAATTATGAAGAAACCATCACTAGAAAGGTATTTTAGTTAAGAATAAGTGAAAAATAAAATCCCCTAATGAATCTTAATAAATTAAGCTTAATTTAAGTTTTAATTAAAAAATTAAAACATTAATTACACTCTAATTACATCTCTAATCAAGCTGAAACTTTAGGAATATAAAATTGGAATATAACTCTACTTGTCAGAAATATTTCAAGTACAATTATTCTCTGGATTAGGAGTTCTTAATTTTCTAAATACTTAGGTCAATGTTAATCAAATTTTAGGTTAATGAAGTTAATTAATCTATTAAATTTAAATGGTAATTCAATTAATTTCAATCAAACATTAGAAAACTATTAAAAAAACTTTTCTAGATATCCTAAGTCAATTGAAGTAATCAAATTCAATCTTAGGTTAATTAAATAAAACTTTAGGTTAACAAAATTTTTACTTAACTTAAACCTTAACCTTTTAAAATAAATGAAAGGTAATGAAACCACTTATCTCTAATGAATTTAAAGAAGTAATCTAAAACTTATGTCAATTAAAGCAAATCAAATAATTAACTTAAGTGCTTTAAGTTAAGCATAATCCATGAACAAACCTGAAGTATTAATTCATATTAATGAACTTAAACCCTAAAACTTACAAATCTGTAATTTAAGTAACTTAAATTATTTTGAATAGAATAAAACTTTAACCTAAGCTCTTTAAATTAACATAAGCCAAATCAAATTAAACTCACATAACTTAAATTAAAATGAAACAAATCAAATAAATTAAATCAAACAAAATAATTCAATCAAATGAATAACATAAATTCAAACATAAACAACATCTAAAAAATTAATTAAAATGCTTAAGGGTCTTAATTAGTCTTTTTGGAAACTTCATTAGGATTTAGGATGTGGAATAAAGTGAGTTTCACATAATAATGAAATTCATTCTATTTCTCATTCTTGAAAACTTAAATATTACTTTAACCAAATAAAATGAACATAAAAAAGAGAATTTAAATCACTAAACCATTAAATTGAAACAAACCAACGGTAAAAAATAAACTAATTCAAATTTCAAAATTAAACTTGAACTTAAAGTCCTAACAAAGACTTTCCACATAAGCCAAACTTCTACACACATTAAATTACTCAAGTCACTAACTCTAGATCTAAGTTAGATCGTTCTGTGATTTTCTTTTAATCTCCCTTGATATATTGTGATGTGCTTCACATGTCTATGTGGTGTATTGCTTTAGATTGGATGCCCAGGCTTCTTTGCTCATTAGACTAGATATTAGGGCATTCTTTCTAGATTTAACATTATTTTTTACAGGGGATTGTGTTAAAGGGATCATTGTAATAAATATATCCTAAAATTATGGTTTGCTTGTAAGTGCTGAAAATCCCTTAACATAGTCCATAAGAGAAGTGGGATTGTCAAGCAACTAATGCTAAGCATGTATATATTTGTGAAATATAAAATACTTTATGTGTTGTGTGTATTTCTTAACCTCTATTTTGTAGGGCTTAGGATTTATTTTTTGAATTATAATGTATATTTGAGTTTAGAATTAGGTTAGGATCTATGAGGCCTAGGATTAGCAGGAGTTGTTCCAACTAGAAGATGTGCGGTGGTCCCTTGTGGAGTCCAATAGATGTCCCTGGATAAGGAGACATATCTGGAAAGAAGACCCATAGATCTAAACTTTTTGTTCTAGGCTGGGTTGTATAAGGGCAGAACTCGACTGCCCATTTTCCTTTCTTCCAGGGTGTACAGTAATACCAAGCTACATTGGTTTTTTTCTTATATAATTTAATTTGGCTTGATTTATTTTGAGTGCGCAACAAAAATAACATGCTTTTTCTAGATTTCTTATGTGCTACATTTATGCTGTGATGAATTCCTAGACATAGGCTCATAGGATAAACTAATTTTTTTATCCAACTAAATCAATCAAAACATAAAAATAAATACAATTCATAATCTTCATATAAAAGCCTAGGCATTAAAGCAAGATAAAATATGTAGCAACCCCTTAGCTAGATCTTTTAACAACATGCATAAATCAAATTATTTTACTCTTGACTAATGAAGGACTTCCATCTTTGTCAGAGAACCTGGGCTTGATCTTTAAGAGCCTATGATGGAAGAACACCTTCTTCTATTCTGATTTGGCCCATAATCTTTTTCTAATTGCATGCATTAGGCATAAAGTGTATACTTATGTCCTCAAAATGAATCTTGAGTCAAAATTAATATAATATGATAAATATGCATTAGTTAGATGCATCTTCATACCCTATATGATCTTAGGGATTAGGGAGTGAGTCTAGGTTCATAGATTTCTTTCCCAAACATGCAATAGCCCAACCATCTTGCATTCTTGAGACTTGACTTCATGAATTGAAAATGTACTTTGGTGGTATTAGCTAGCAGGCTTTTCCAGGCAGGTTCTAAGTCTAGAAGAGTCAGGGATAGGTTAACTTCTACAAGTGAGAATAATGGCTAATGATTCTCAAGGATAGAATTAGGTCGAGCATCTGACATGTGTTAGAAATAGCTATAGACTAGATTCTAAAGATATTTTAGGAATAAGTCTTCAACCCTATACATTTTTGCAGTCTTGTGTTACTAGAATCTAAGTCCTAGATTTCTAAGAAAATGACAACTCAAAATCTAAAATTAAATCCCAAATTTGAGACCCAATCATAGGATAGTTGAAATGTCTACTAGGTATCTCAGTATCAACAAACATTTCCTATTTTTCCCATTTGACTCTTGAAAATAGCTCTCTCCAATTTGGACCTTTCCCGATCAAAATTTCCAAAATTCAATCCTTTGAAAGCTACCTTAGTAGTCTTTATGAATAACCACTTATTTCTTTAATCAAGAGTATTCTTAGGAAGAGACCCTTCCTAAGAAGTAATTAACTATAGAGGCTTGGCTTTATAGGGAACCATGATCTCAGGATAAAATAGACCCTGTTCTATTTTTCCATATAGTTTATGGGAAGATACTCCGGTACACGAAAGAACCATTATCCTTATGCGTCTTTTATTGAAATGATTGAATCCATTATAGGAGAGCATGTTTATCTTTTGATTATTTATTCCTTAAGGTCATATTTGGTCATCTAAATAAAATATTCTTAAACTCTAAGTGGTGTCATTTCTTTTCTCTATTCCAGAGAAAACACCAACAGTGCACACATATTAAATCTCATAGTGCAAGATGGTCTTTCTAAGATAAGCCATATTATCTATATTATAAGAGAAAGTGTAAAATTTATTTTAGCTTCCACTATAGGATTAAATCTATTCAGTGAAATTTCAAAGCAACTTAAACTTTCAAACTAATACTTGATTGTTGCACTATATGGAATACAACATATGCTATGCTTTCATGCTTATTGGAGTTTATAGAAGTACTTCTTTACTATCAACATAGAGATCCATCTTACACATACTGTCCATGTAAAGAAGATTGGAATAAAGTAGAAGATGTTTGCTAATTTTTGGATTTATTTAATCAAGTTACAAATATCATTTCAGGTTACATAAAATATTTTCTTTCATTTATATATCATTAAAATTTTTTATTATTTCGTAAGTATGCAAACTTTATTTATAGGAATAGAGTATCTAACTTTAAATCTATTTTTTTTCTAATATTTAGAGAATCAAGGATGTGTTGGAAGAAGTTTTTATAAGTGGTGTTGATTATATGAGATTGATGGCCTTAAACATGAAATGAAATTTTGAAACATATTTGGGAAAATATAAATCACTAAATTTCTATTGTTGCAGTATTTAATCCAAGATATAAGATGAAGTTAGTTAACTTTGCATTTTCTAAAAGTTATTCTCTTAATGAACTAGCTAAGAATGTTACAACTAATCATGAGTCACTACAACTATTGTATAATGATTATGTAAATGCACATGCTTCAAATATCAGAAATACAACAACTTCTAATGAGAAGGTTTTTAGTCACTTTTTGATGCAACACTAGTTTCACTTTAAGAGGCAAGTCTTTTGAGACTGGAAGAGAAGTCCTCAAAAATTACCTCAGGTGTGATGTCAATTGGAATGTAAAATTTGAACTTGATGTTTACTTAAAATATGGTGTTCATATTCTTGATAAGAGTAATGATTATTACCAATTTGATGATTTAGAGTGGAGGAAAGCTGACATATTGAAATTTTTTATACTATCCAAAATGGCTGGCGATATACTATCAACACCTTTACTATTGTTACATCAGAATCCACATTCAGTGATGGCAATCAAGTTATAGATACATATTGCGCATCCTTGGGTACAAGCACTGTTCTTATTTTTATGTGTGGAAATGACTGGTTTAGAACTTATTATGGGATTAAGAAAAAATCAATGGTATGTTATTCTTTATTATTTTTAAGTTGATAATATATTTATAATATTATCTTATATTAATTAAATTTTAGTTAGAAGATAAATAAGACATCAAAGTCATTAAACTTTTTTATGGAGTCTTAGAAGGTGATATTACAAAATTTTTGGTGCAAGCATTAAATGTGAAGAATAACATCATTATTATTAATCCACTAAATATATGAAAGATTGTATATTTTTGAGAAAAACTATTATCAAGTTTTGATTAGAGTAATAGTTGTTTCTAATTAACTATGAATAAGTGTTTTCAATATTAACAATAATATTTTTGTTTTTCAAAAAAATAGCAATACATTTTCACTCTCTTATGAATTTAAAGTTTTTTTTTTTGTTTTGAGGGGTTGCTAGAAGCTTGTCTATATAAAATTCTTCTTATCCAAGTATGTACGCTTTTATTGAGTATTTTTTTTTCAAATTAAGTTATTTATTAATTTTTTTTTGTTTCAATTGCCTTATTTTAGAGAGAAATTACTGTAATTTAGGAACATACAATGAGGTATCTTAATAAGTTTGATTACATATTTTCATGTTTTTTAAAGGTCGATTGTATGCCTTAATTTTTTTTTTTTACAAAAAGGTCGAATGTGGCCCTCATAATTTTTTTAAAGTCAAATTTATTTTAAACAATGATCGATTGTGTGCTTATATTTTGAAAATGGGTAACTATATGCCTATATTTTGAAAATGGCCAACTATGTGTCATCTTCCTTTATGAATTTGTATGCATCATATTATCAGAACATTTAACTCTTAATTTTTATGTATATTTTAGTCAAGCTTACCCCTTATAGAAATTTTTATGATTTAGTTTCTTTTTAGAATCTAGATTTTGTATTGTGTGGGAAACTTACATGAGATTTAATAAAGTATTTGTAAAAAAATAATTAGAGAAAACTTAAGTACTCATTTCAATCTCATTTATTAACTTGATTATATATTTATTCACTTATTTTAAACAAGCCAAGTACAAATTAATCTTGAACATAGATAAAATTAAGTAAGCCAAGTTTGAACACCCATATGGAAGCTCGGCTCAAACTCAAACCGAACACAAACAACTTTTAATTTGTCCAAGCCAAATCCAATCTAATAAGTAATCGACTTGGCTCAGCTCAGCTCAATTATAACCCTACTGGTTAGTTTTCCTCAAGGTGTCTGCCCTTCTGATGTTATTCTTTTTTAATAGAAAATTTTGTTACTAAATTTTTAAGCACTGGAGAATTCCAAAGTAAGAAACATAAAGAAATAGAGATATACAGAAAAAAAAAAAAAAAGATAACTTTATTAGTAACAAAATTGCTACAACATTCTTATAATAAAAGAGGAGAAAATATAAATGAAAAATAAAAAAGAAAAAAGAGGGGGAAACTAGTATTTATAATAATTCTTCTCCTCTTCCTCTTATTCTTCTTCTTATTGTGGCGGGATACTCACATACGGTGGATAAGTAAGCACCATAGGAAAAGAAGCCTAATCTGGACCCGCAAACCCACAGTTTTCAAACATGTGGTCTAGTGTTGTGTTAAACTTAACCATGTATGAAAACTTTTTTGCTGGTGGTCCATATGATAATCAAATTTTTTTTATAAGGCCTATTGCTTACAACTGCTCTCACCGACCTTTTTTCTCAAGTTTAAAACTTGACCTCAAATTTCTTATAGTTGGTCAAATAACATCTTGGAGAATTGGGGTCGAAGTTATGGGGTATGTCAATTCTCGCCCACTTCATGCCTTGACCCAAATCCCTTAATGAGCCTCTTCATTAGGGGAGCCTTCTGAATTCGTGCTTCTTCATTAGTGTCACCAAATGTACTCTCCATAGTGCATAAATAATAAATAAGAGAATGATGATCATATCTTATAATAGTACTACCCCTAAGCATATTATAAATAAAATTATAAATTATATTCCCTTTATCTATTATAAAGCTCTTTTGAATGGAAACTTTTAAAATTGCCCTATCCTTAGTCACCTCACTGATATTATCAGTGGGCATTAGCTTGGCAAAAATAAAATAAAACCAAGCCTAAAATTTTTCCATTAGGTTGGTGGTAAGAAAGTTAAAGATTGTTTCCTCGTACCATTTTCAATGGATATTTGTATTTTTATCAGTGAGAAAACCAAGAATTTCATTAAAATTAGGGTATTCATTATAATAGGAAAGATATTGATCATTTGCTACATTTGATAATTCATAATATGCATTAATGATAGTACTATCAAAAATTTCCAATTTTCTTCAAATGAAAACTTTATTAATCTAGTGCTCCTTCGTGTTGGCGAAGAACTCTCATATCACAAGGATGATGCAATACTTTCTCTCGTATGCTAGCTTTGTCGAGCCGCATTCATTGATCAATTTCTCTACTCTCCCACCCAGGTTGTAGAAGCTTTAGTCTGGAATAAGATGTTTATGGGTGAGGGCATGCTAGTATCTATCTTCAGCTTTCATGCTAACAAATCTATTAGCGACGCCTGAGGTGGCCCTCTTTTGATTGGCAAGCCTCTTGAGTGGCATATTTTCTTCTTTAATATAAGGAAAATTGAGAGTGAGAGAAAGAGAGAGAGAGAGAGAGAGAGATAGAGAGAGAGAAACTAATTATTATAATAGAGAAAAAAATTTAGAATGAAAATTTATAGGCCAAAGGGATCAATTTATAAGTTAAGCATAGTGCCACGTCACCATATTTGGGCACTAAGGTGCTAAGCTCTCAGCTTCTGGAATAGGTAACTATCATCACAGCATTTGCATTCAACATTTAGCCGCTAGTCTGCTTGTCCCATCAATTACTTTTCCCATAAAAAATTAAATAAATTTAATTTTAGAATTGATGTCGTATGAAAGTACACATCGCATTGATGTAGTATTGTGGTGCTCTGACACTATGCCTAGGCACTTGTCAAAAAGTTCTCTTTTCCACTTAAAGTACATGTACACCTATCAGTCATTTTGAATAAACTTTTGTTGGTGTTATAGTGCTAAACCACCAGCACATAGATGATGTTCAATTAGTCAACCCAATTCCATCTTTTCAATAATTTAAGTGCTACAGTGCTAGCCATGTAGCGTTAAGGTGCTAAGGTTTACTAGTTTTATACAAGAGTCCCTGCTGCAAAGGTGCTACCTAAATGGAACCAGAGTGCCATCATACTAGTGCATATGCACTACTTTTTTAGTGCCTTGGTGCTTATCCCTTATGTCTCCAAATTAATATTTGAAATACAAATACCAATCTATTCATATACCTATAATTTTGGCATTCCAAAGGGATGTAAGTCCAATATATCCGTTCACCATGCAAACACCCTACAATTCATTCACCATGTGAAGATCTATCAGTTTAGCATTTTGAAGGGATGTATATTCAATCTATCTGTTTGTCATGTGAGCACCTTATTATTTTTTCACAATGTGAACACTCATATGATTTTGGCATTCTAAAGGGATGTAAGCCAAGTCCTCTATTAATTTTCCATGTGAATAACCTATAAATTATTCACCATATGAACACCTACGATTTCGGCATTCTAGAGGGGTGTATGCCCAATCCTATATTCATATTCCATGCAAACACCCTAAAATTCATTCACTATAAGAATAATTATAATTTTGGTATTCCAAAGGAATGTAAGCCCATTCATCTATTTGTTCGCTTTATAATTCATTCACCATGAGATTAGCAATGATTTAGGCATTCCAAAGAAATGTAAGTCTAATACTCTATTCATTCACCATGTGAACACATTATAATTCATTCACCATGTGAATCCATATGATTTTGGCATTCCAAAAGGATGTAAGCCAATTCTTCTATTGATTCGCTATGCGAACACATTATAATTTGTTCACCATATGAACACTTGTAAGTTTGACATTCTAATGGGATGTAAGCCCAATCCTCTATTTGTTCATTATGTGAACACCTTATAATTCGTTCACCATGTGAACACCTATAATTTTAGCATTTTAAAGGCATATGAGACTAGTACTTTATTCATTCGCCATACAAAAACTCTATAATTCATTCACCATGTGAACACCTATAATTTTAGCATTCCAAAGGGATAAGTAAGCCTAGTTCTCTATTCGTTCACCACATGAACACCCTATAATTTATTCAGCATGTGAACACCTAAGATTTTGGGATTTCAACGTCATGTGAGCCTAGTCCTCTATTCATTCACCACATGAATACCTTATAATTAATTCACTATGTGAACAACTTATAATTCTAAATTTTCCATAATTATATGCCTAGACTATCTATCTTGTCACCATGTGAACATTCTTACATTATAACCCCAATATTAAACCTCTAGCCTACTTAAGATATCTAAGATGAGGCAACCCAAGGTTGCTAATCAGACTCCCTAGATGGTAAGGCTATATCCCTTTAATGTTGATAGATTAGAACAACGTAGTCTCAGGATGACAAAACCATGTGATCTTGATCAAGATTACACCTTTATTTTCTCATTGAAAGTCAACTACTTCATGAGATTAGGCATCATTACATATCAAAGATATGTTTATTTTCAACCTTAATTGAGAGTGGTCCCTTACTATAATAAGAGGGGCAATTAACTATGGATGCTTGCATCCATAAGAAGTAGAACTCATATCTAAATAAACCCTAACATAATTATTAGTGGAAATCTGGTTGAATATATATCAATCAACTTCATGAAGAGCACACTCCTACCCATCCCCAAATAAGATGGCGGAGAGTTCTCAAAGGCATTTTTTTCAGCGATTAGATTTTTAGTGACTCCATTAGGGATTCCTTCTCTCTCTATCTAAGGTTAAAAATTTTAAAATATATGGTGTCATTATAGCCTTAGATAAGTTATATTCTTCTATAAAGTTTAGATTCATGAAATTTAATAGGACCTGACTCTAGATCTACAACGAGGTGTAAAATAATCAATGGAAAACATGATAACTGTCAGGCTAAGAAATGGATCTATTGTTAGATTTCCCCATGACAAATAAATGCTAGTTCTACTAGAGCCATTCTCTAGTTTTGAATTATATATGACATTATCTAGTTCTTACCTACTGGACCTATAGTTGAACTCATCATTGAAGGTGTTAGAATGCCAAAGGCATTCGACAAGGGAAAAATGATAAACATGATCATTCCTAACAAGCCTTAACCTTAAAAAGAAGCTATGTCTTTGATTGGCTATCAAAGGAAGCTCTAACAATACTCACTAAGGATAAGGCAACTGCTAAACCTAAATTAAAATCTATTATCATCAATTAGCTTAGTTGTGCATTGGAGGAGTTGATCGTCTCATGAAACACTATCTTTACCTCAAGCAAGTATGACCATGACGCATCTTCCTCGGGACCAAAATGTCTAGAAGAGCTTGAAGATAATATAATACCTCTCATAGATCTACTTGATTACATGTTTATTTTGAACATTAAAGTGATCCACTGGTGGGAACAAACATACCTACTAATAAAATATTGATTTACTCTGATGGGTCAAGAGAAATAACTTTGAAGGAGCTATAATGAAGTATTTCTAGGATGAACATACACATCCCACATCATAGAATCAACCATGGAAGGAAGAAACCATCTCCTCCAAAATCTATAAATTTTTGAAGTAAGAAAGGAAATCTTCAAAGAAGAATTATGAAGTTGTTAAGCTAGGCCACCAATTTAACAAATTCTTACTTTAAGACAACTGGGAATATTGATAAATATATAGCCCAACTTGTGCAAAAGTCAAGACCTATGAATCAAATGTTTGGTGAACACTGATGATGGCCATCCATTTTAAAATAACCAATTAGCTATTCATCAAAAGGTCCCAACATCATCTGCAAAGAAAGCCCCATCAGTCAATCCACTTAAATCCATTTGGTGGGCACTAATTTGTGAAATCTAGGTTCATTCCCAGGAATCCACCACTATGAGGTCTCGATCAATCTGGGTGGACAAAAAACTTTAAGACATAAAAAAATGAGAAGGCTAAGTATGAGCAAGCCTAACTAGATGATAGAGGAATCAAATCGCCAATTATCAATTTGAAACATCGATCTAAAAACAATTAGCCAGTAGAGGATGATGTAGATAAATAACTCTTTTAGGAAGATGATGATTTCCCAATCAATGAAGAGCAACTAGTCTTAGACTTCCAAAATAATAGTGATATTTTTTGCATGGAAGTTGAAGTTGTTCACATGGTAAACACAGTCTACAGAGTAGAAACACAGCAGTCAAACAACAAAATGTAGAGAGCTTCAGAAGAACCCAAGTAATCAAGAAGTTAGAACTGAAGCTCAAGTCAAAGTTGAAGTGGATGAAGAGTTAACCAATGTTGTAACAAGGTTACAATGACAAGCAGTTTCCATGTTAAGTTATTCTTAATGAAAGAAATTTTTTTCCAATTAAAGTCATAATCCCAAATAATCACTAAACCCTAATTATTTTTTAAAGGACTGGGACTAGCACACGTATTGTAAGATTTAAATAAAGGATCATATAACTTTTAAATTTACATATTAAATGACTTAGAGGAATAATTAGGTCTAAATTCTTAAACCATAAATTTATCAAAAAATACAAAAAATAACGTGTACAACTAAAGATGTATAGACAAATAGACATTCTACTATAACATTTAACAAATTCAAATTAAATTGGAAAAAATTTAACCTAAAATCTATTAAAATATCTTAAAACTTTAAATCCCTATTTCTCACAAACCAATAGATAAAATTATGGCAAAATTGCATTAGAATGAGTAGATTAAGGTATACTTGTGATTCTATAAAAAAGGGAAGGAAATAGACACATTTTAGATGAGAATTGATGTGCCCTAGACCTCATTCCATCACTGATCGAGAGAGAGAGAGAGAGAGAGAGAGAGAAGGAAATCGAGGAAATGGCTAGGGTAAGGGGGCCTTTGGTCATAAATTAATGAATTATGATAGCATTTTTAACAAACTAGCTACTAGTAGCTATTTTGGCAGACCAATTCGTCAACTATTTAGTCGAGTTTAATTAAATCAAGCCTGATGTCCCTTTCAACTGGAAAAGCTATCAAAAACTTTTTGGATTGACTAACTAGATGGTTATTGAGCCGATAATTTCTAGAAAAAATATATGTTAAAAACACCACTGGAGTACAACAATATTTCTACAATGTTGGTTAATCTTCTTAAGAAGATTATCTCTAAATATAAAAGAGAATGGCATGATAATTTAATGAAAGCATTATGGGTATAATGTACTCATACAAAATCACTATGCATGCAACACCATACTCCTTAGTCTTTAAACTAGAAGCAATACTTTCCTTTAAAGTAGAGTTACCTTCACTCAATAATAAAGTAGTTCAAAATGAGCTTACAATGGAGTAAAATATCCAAATATGGCTCAAAGAGCTTGAAACTCTATATGAAACTTAATGACAAGCCCAACAAAATCTACAAACCTATAGACTAAGAATGACTTGAGCTCATTATCACATGGTTCACCCAAGAAGCTTTAAATTAGGTGAACTAGTACTAGTACATAGGAAAGCTATCATTCTACATCAATGATAGGTGGAAAATATGAGCCAAATTGAGAAGGACCATAAATTATTGAAAAAATGTATGAAGGCAAAGCTTATCAACTCATCAATACCAAAGACATCAAACTTATGCTCTATATAAATGGACATTATCTCAAAAGATATTATGCAAAAATATAAAATGAAACACTCTGCTTTCAAAGAGAAGTTCCCTTATTAATAAGAGAAAATTTATATATCTTGTAATCTAAGGAAGATTACCCATCAAAAGGAAATGTTATCTAATCAAAGGTATCTTAAACCTAAACTAAGATACAGATGCATAAAGGGGTCTCATCTAAAATTAAACTAAAATTCATCATACCCAAAGGGGCTAGATCATATCCATCATGCCAAAATGGGTCAAATCTAATATACTACTAAGATCCATCAGGCCCAAAAGGGTTAAAAAAGATTTATTATGCCTAAGGTGCTGGATTAGATTTATCATGCCCAAAGGTGCTGGATAAGATCCATCATGCCCAAAGGGGCCGTATTAGATTCATCATGCTTAAAAGGGTTGGGTTTAGACATGAATAAAGAAAGAAGCAATAAATGCATCATGTCCAATTGACATGAAACATTTGTTGTGGGGATTTTTGTTTGCATCTAAAAAGAATAAATAAAATAAACTAAATTTATGTCCATAGTGCTGTGGTGTTATAGTTATGGCACATAAGCACTAATATAAATTTCAAGAAGGACAACTACCCCGGTCTAGTTATCTCATTGTCAACTTAAATGACATAGCATCACAATGTTATCATCCCAACATCGAGGTGCAGTAAAGATGATCTGTAATTTAAAAGAGTAAGAAAATTACCGTTCCTACCCCTAATAGTGAAAATTGTCCAAAGAGGAGTGTGGGGAACGGTTATGGGCAAAAAACTACCTCAATAGTAGGAAATTCTTTATGAGAAGGAAGAAAACCCCCACTCTCCTCTTCTCTTTTTGGATTCTCTCTTTTCACTCACCTTCCCTTTATCTCAATCACACATTCTTGCTTCTAATTACCTACACTTTTAGTAGATATGCTTTTTTCTACTAATACGAGAGCACTTTATTCATGTGAGGGATGAGATCGATGCCTATTTCCTATAATTATGGGTAAATTTTTGTAAAATGTTTATTTTGTTCAATTCCATCCCTAAAAAGTAGATTTAAAAGATTTCCACCATCGATCTTGGATCCAAAGAGAAATAAGGAGGTTTATCTTTATCAATCTTGGATTTAGAGTGAAAAAGAACTCCTTCTACACATGAATTTTAGATTCTTGAACCTTGAAGACCTCCACCATGAACTTGGTTCCAATGTAAGAAGAACATCCTCCCTCCATTGATCTTTAGTTTGGAATAAGGGAGAAGAATGCTTTCGCACTAAATCAATAAAAAATTTAATGCTACTAAACTATTATGTTCTAGATTTTTTTAAAAATTATCAATTTCCTTAAAAACTCGATTCAGAATAGAGTTCCCCGCTCTTTAATATCATGACACTAAGGTCTAGTGTCAAGGTGCCAAGCTCTTAGAAATGAATTTTATAGCGTCTGGTCCCATAACATCAAGGTGCCAAATATTTAGCATCTCTTAGATTGATGTAAGTTTTATACCACCATAACATTATATGACAAAATCGCAGTGCTAACTTTTACCTCTTTTAGCACAACATCATAGTGCTATTTTGCAGCACTGAGGCAATATATCTTAAAATTCATTCCACCATTAGCCTTGGTTTTGGTACAAACTAAAATACTCGGTTCATTAATCTTGGGTCAGTAACAAGAGAGAAGAGTGCTAATGCATTAAAAAAATTCTAAAATCTAACACTACCAAGGAGTTATGCTGCCAAAATTTCCCTAAATTATCAAAATTTAGGCATCAATGAAACATCATTGCAATGTTGTAGCTCTAGCATCGGGATGCAGACTCCATAGAAATATTAAACCTTACGCAAACATCTAATAGTACCAAAGTGTTGATACCCTAGCACCTAGGCATTATGACCTTAGAAGAAATTAAGCTAAGGATCAAATTCTTATAGTGTCATTGCATTGATACTTTAGTGCCAAGGCATTGTGACTACTAAAATTAAGTCCTAGGTACCCAACTGATAGTGTCTAAGCAGTCATATCATAAATATAAATCATACCCATAACACTGTGTGGCAAAAAAGCAGCACTAAGGTGCAAAGATTTTGACTCCTAAATTAATATTCTTCAGCGTAATTACACTAAAGTGATGGTTAGTCAGCACTGAGGCATTAAGCCCCTGATGTTTATAAAATTTTATTATTAATTGTTAAGTCCTAAAGCATTCCAAAGTAAAAAACATAAATGCATAGAGATAGAAAAAAGAATATCTCTTTTTTAATAATAAATTATTACAATCGTTGTTATAATAAAGAAAATGGGATATAATATAAATATATCTATAAAAAAGGGGGAAAATAGTAGTTATAATCATTATCCTCCTCCTCATCTTCTTCATTTTCTTGTTCTAGTGGAGTCCTCACATAAGGTGGATAAGTAGTCATCATAGGAAAAGAAATAAAATATGGACTTGCAAACTCATAGCTTTCAAACATGTGGACTAGTGCTATTTTAAACTTATCCATGTATGAAAATTATTTTTGATATTGGTCCATATGATAATTAAATTTTATTTCCAAGACTTTTTGCCTATGGTTGCTCTCATAGACCTTCTTTGTTAAGTCCAAGCTTGATCACCAATTTCTTGGCAATGCTTGCTTAAGGTCTTGGAGGATTGTGGTCGAGGTTGTGGGGCATGTGAGCTCTCCCCCACTTCATACCTCAACCTAAATCCTTCAATAAGCATCTTCATTAGAGGAGCTTTTGAGTAAGTACTTCTTCATCAAGCTCCCTCAATGCACTCATCATAGTGCATAAATCATAAATAAGAGAAGGATGATCAAATTATATAGTTGTACTACCCTTAAGCATATTATAAATAAAATTATAAATTATCTTTTATATATCTATTATAAAACCCTTTTGAATTGCAAATTTAAAACTATCATGTCCTTAGTTACCTCACTAATATTACCAGTGGGCATTAACTTGGTAGAAATAAAATAATGCCAAGCCTTATATTCTATCATCAGGCCAGCGGCAGGAAAGTTAATGATCCTATTCTCCTACCATTTCTACTAGATATTGGTATTTCTACTAGTAAGACAACCAAGAATTTCATCACAATCAGGGTGCTCATTATAATAGGAAAAATACTAATCACATGTTATCTTTAGCAAATCATAATATGCATTAGTGGTAGTTATATAAAAACTTATTAGCTTCCCTTGAAAATAAACTTTAGAAACTTAGTGCTCCCTCACATTGGTGAAGAACTCCCACACCATGGAGATGATGCAAGAACTGTTATTATATGCTTGCTTCACTAGGCCATGTTCATTGATCACAATCTCTCCTCTCCCACCAGGGTTATAGAAGCTTCTTTCTAGGATGAGACGCTTCTCTCTCTACTCTCCCACTAGGGTTATAGAAGCTTCTTTCTAGGATAAGATGCTTATGGGTGAGGGGATGTTTGTATCTCTTTTTAGGTTCCATATTGCTTGAGGTGGTCCTCCACTTGTTGGCAAACCTCTTAAGCTGCATATTTGATTCTTTAATATAAGGAAAAATTTTGGGAGAGAGAGAGAGAGAGACTAAATATTATAATAGAGAGAAAACTTTAGAATGAAATTCACAGCCCTAGAGGATCTATTTATAGGTCAGGAATAACAATGTGATGCAATATTTAGGCATTGAAGTGCTAAACTCTTGAGTTCTAGATTAGGAGATATACACCATGGTGCTTACATGTAATGCCTAAACACTAGTATGCTTAACCTATTAGTTATTATACCCATCAAAAATAAAAATTAAATAAAATTTATTTGATAATCAATGCCATACAAAAATATGTGTTGCATTAATGTAGGGTTGTGGCACTTTTTCCTAGTGCCTAGGACTGGTCAAAAAGTTTATCTCTTCCACTTAAAGTGCCCATAACCTGTCAGTCATTCTAAACTGACTTTTGACCATTACTATGGTACTAAACCACTAGTTCCCAGATGTTATTCAACTGATCAACCCAACTCCTTTTTTTTTAATAATTTAAGTGTTGCAACAATAGCTATGCAGCACCGAGATGCTAAAGTTTACAATTTTTTTACATGAATCCTTACTCCCAAGATGCTACCTCAATGGTGTTAGGGTGCCATCATACTAGTACTTAAGCACCACATTTCAGCGTCTCTGTGTTGATCCCTTATGTCTCCAAATAAATATTTGACATATGAATACCAAGCTATTCATACACCTATCATTTTAGCATTTTAAATGGATGTAAGTCCAATTAATCCATTCATCATGCAAGCACACTATAATTTGTTAATCATGTGAACACCTATCATTTTGGTATTCCAAAGGGATGTAAGTCCAACCATTCACCACGTGAACACACTATTATTTATTAACCATATTAACACCCATATGATTCTAGAATTCCAAAGGAATGTAAGTCCAATCTAATTGTTTGTCATGCGATATAAGTTTTCCATTCCAAAGGGATGTAAGCCTAGTCTTCTATTCATTCACCATGCGAACACCCTATAATTCATTCACCATGTGAACACATTTGATTTTTTCTTTTTAAAGGGATGTATGCTCATCCCTCAATTCATTCACCATGAGAACACCCTATAATTTGTTCACCATATGAATGCCTATTATTTTGGCATTCTAAAGGGATGTAAGCCCAATTCTCTATCCATTCAGCATGCAAACACTCTATAATTTGTTCATGATTTGAACACCTATGGTTTTGGCATTTCAAAGGGATGTAAGCTCAATCCTTTATATGTTCATCATGTGAACAATATATAATTCATTCTCCATGTGAACATATATGATTTTAACATTCCAAAGGGATTAGGCCCAGTTCCCTATATGTTTAACATGCAAACATCCTATAATTAGTTCCCTATATGAACACATATGATTTTGGCATTCCAAAGGGATGTAAGCCTAGTTCTCTATTCCTCCACCACATGATCACCCTATAATTTGTTCACTATGTGAACACCTATAATTTTGGCATTTTAAAGGGATATAAGCCCAATCTTTACTTGTTCACCATACAAATACCTTATAATCAATAATTTTGGCATTCTAAATGGATGTAAGCTCATTCCTCTATTTGTTCATCATACGAACACCATATAATTCGTTCACCATATGAACACTTAAGATTTTGGCATTCTAAAGGGATGAAAGCTAAGCCCTCTATTCATTCATCACACGAACACCCTATAATCCATTCACCATGTGAACACTTATACTTTTGCCATTTCAAAGGGATATAAGCCCAATCCTCTATTTATTCATCATGCAAACACTTTATAATTTGTTCACCATGTGAACACCAATAATTTTAGCATTCCAAAGGGATGTAAACCCAATCCTCTATCCATTCACCATATGAACACTATATAATTTATTATACATATGAACACCTATGATTTTGGCATTCTAAAGGGATGTAAGCCTAGTCCTTTATTCGTTCATCACATGAACACCCTATAATTTGCACACTGTGTGAATAACTAATAATTTTTGCTCTTTCAAAAATATAAAATTAGATCATCTATCTATTTTCCATGTGAACATTCTTACACCATAACCCTTATACTAAACCTCTGGTCTACTCGGGATATCTAAGGCGAGGTAACCGATGGCTACTAATCAGACTCCCTTTGACATTATGGTTATTGTCCCCTGATGTTGGTAGAATGAAATAACATATTCTTAAGATGATGAAACCATAAGATCTAGATCGAAATTGCACCCCTATTTTCCTTTACATTATAATCTACATCACGCCATTAAACACTATTACATATTAGAGATATATTTATTTTCAACCTTAATCTAGAGTGCTCTCTTACTATGGTAAGAGAGGAAATTAACTATGGAGAAATTCTATTGAATATATATATATCAATCTGCCACAAAAGAATGCACTCCTACCCATACCCATCAAGATGGAAGAGAGCGATCAGTCTCCAATAGCTTTATTTTTATTAAAAATTATAATTCATGCTATATAAGGGTAAAGCTAGACTAAACATTTTTTTTTGGGTGAACGGTGGTACCCGAACAGACAGGCATCTTATTTTTTTTAATTGATAATAATTACTTGGTTCATTTAATTTTATTATGTAATAATAGAAGTGACATGCTTTTTACTGGTTTCTTAAAGGTTTATTGTTTGTTTAATAGCTTAAATATGATAAGCTTTCTAAGAAACTAAATTTTCTACTCCAACTAAATAACTTTAACCAAAAATTTTAATAAATCATAATCTCATCTTAAAGCATAATAATTTAATCAAAAAATTAAAATATATAATAACCACTTAGTTATATGTTGTATCTTATAACACCATACATGCATCTTATTTTCTTTCTTGCAAACAGTGGATCTCCACTCAAGCATGTTAAGGGACATGGCTTGGTCTTTGAGAGTAGTCCCACTCACGAATTTATCGCATAACTTTATTTTATCATGCATACAAGCATAAAATCTTTTCAAGCCTGAGTGAAAATGATGAGTTAAAAATGAATAAAAAAAATGTAATTTTTACTACATTAGTTTAAGGCATGATTTTCAAACCAATCATAATCTAGACTTTTAGGGAGTGAGTTTAGGACTCTAAATTCATTTATAATAAATGACAACCTAGTCATCTTTCATTTACATAAGACTGGCCTCATATTTTGAGTCATAGGAGGTGTTAGCTGGCTACCCACTTTAGGTGATTGTAAGTCCAGAAGGGTCATGATTACTTCACTCTCTCTAGTTAAAGTGAACTAATATATCCCACTTCCCTGAGTTGAATCAAGTCTAACTCATAGCTTGTGTAGTTTTAGAGGCTAATTATTTCTCATTTGCTATGAGTGTAAGTCCTCGCCTCTTGGATATTTTCATAATCTTGTGTTATCAAAATCTAAGTCTTAGTTTTCTAATAAAATTCTAACTCAAAAATATAATTTTCTTCTTCAAAAATATAATGTCTCACTATAGGATAGATTGAAGTAGTTACTAGGCTTCCTAGTATCATGAGTGCTTGTTACTTATCCTCTGTTGAAATTTGTTAAGAACTCACTCAATTTGAGCTTTCCCATTTAATTTTCAACATTCCATAAAGATATTATCCAATCACTTTAATCAAGAGTTTTCGTAAGGGATACATGTCCCCTAAGAAGTAAATAACTATAGGGGCTTCACCCTATAGAAATCGTAAGAACTCAACCTAAAATAAATCTTACTTTACTTCATTAATTTGAAATATAAAAAAAGTCTCTAGCATATGTAGATCTATCATCCTTCAAACTCATTATTAGATGGTTAAGTCTATTGAAAGGTGATATATCTATCTCTTCAAATAGTATGTTATTCCTCTATAACATACTTGATCATTTCAGTAAGTATCCCTTAAGATCTACGTATGTCTCTTATCACATTTTGAAACACCATTGATTTTTCTAGCGACTTCATGTTGACTATACACCTTATGTATCTCATCATTTGATTTGATGATAATAAATCTTGTGTAATAATAACAAATTATTTATTGCAAGATAAATTATCAACATTAATCTTTATGAATGGTATTCTTAATTTATATTCATATTGATGATAAACATATATTCTTGAAGCTACTAATTATTTATTTCAAGTGTTTCAGAAAATTCACCAGACTCAGCTTGCTTAATTAGATCGGGAAAGTCATATTAGCTTGAACTTGGGCAATTTGAGAATTTTTATAGGATTTGCAATATAAGAAAAATAAGAGCTCAATAAAATAAAATTAATGGTTTAATCATTTTAAAATAATTTATTGAAATTCCTTCGTACTTTTTTACATATAAAAATTACATTATTCCTTGATTTACCAATTTTAGATAACATAAACTAAATGCATGAGTTTAAATATCTTTCAAGCAAGCATACTTCCATTTCCATGCTTATAATACTTATCTATTTATTTCTAGCATGAGAAAAAATATTTTAGAATTACTCTAATTATCCTTTGATTTTCTCTCATGCCATAATTATGAACCTAATTTTGTTTTGATAGAACTTTCACTGATTTTTTATTATTAAATTATTTGATAATTATTTAAATTATTTTCATAATAATTCCATCAATTTTTAAATTTTAAAACCTCATTCATTTGAATTTTTGAATTTAAATTATTTTGAATTTAATTTGAGATTCATTGCCATATCAATGCAAAATAATTATAACCATTTATAGAATTATTTGGTTGACCCTAGAATGATTTATTTTGGCTAATTAGAATTTAATTGAATTTTTTTAAGTTAATTCAGAATCGAATTCAAATATGCCTTGATTTCATAATCTTTCCTTTTTAAAATAAATCCATTTTAGGAAAGCCTTTTGGCTTGCCCCCTTTATTAATTTTCTATTAAATAAATTTATTCAATTAAATCAAAAAGTTTCTTAAATTATTTTATCAAAATTTACACGTGAATTATTGCTTTGATTGATAATTAGATCCATATTTGGAATGCATTGGCCAAAATTCAACATATTATTATTGATTTATTTTATTAGCTTTTTATTTACTTAACTAAATTCATCGTAATCAATATGCATTAAATTGATATCTCTTGATTGAATCCATCTTTGGAAATCCTCTAGGCCATTCCATAGAATAAATAGGTTTAAATTAAATCAATTTTGAAGTATACAAATTTCTTTGCTACTTGACTATTTTATTAAATGGATTTGAATTAATATTATTAAATGCATAAATCTTTGTCCCTCTCTTGCTTTAGCCAACCTCTTATGTGTTTATTTGGATATTAACTCAATTGATTAACATGTGTTCTTGAATTTAAAATTTAAGTTGTTACAAAATAAATATTTCCTCTTTTTATTCAAGCTTGGCTAAAAAATCCTTAGATTTATTCACTTGGTTTTATTTAAATGGATTGATTAATTGTCCTCACTCCTATCTCTCGCTCTCACTCTCTCTCGCTCTCTCTCTCCCTCGCTCTCTCTCTCTCTCTCTCTCTTTCCCTCTCCCTCTATGTATATATATATATATATATATCTTTCTATTGGATGAAATTCAAATACCTTTATTTGAATTTATTTTGCATGTTCTCATTTGTTTGAAATTAAATACATTCCTTATTAATTTTTTCCTCTAATTATTTCCCTCTTCTTCTTCTTAAGCTCGGCCAAGATTCGCATGTGAAAACAAACTCTATTTTAATAGTGGACTTCATGACTTAATTCTTCTTGATTTTCTCCACTTTGGTCAAACCTATGCCAATCAATTTCTTGAAGTTAAAGTGCTAAGCTCATCTCTCTTATTCACTCTCTCAACTACATTCAAGTGGAGATCTTCCTTAGATCTTTCAAGTCTCTTTTATTCCTTGGAAAGTTCACATCAAGTCAATTGATTTCATTGCTAACATAAAAAGGCTTGAGTAAGAGTATTTATTTTATTTCAATCTTTTGAATCATTGATTTTACTGGTTGATTTGGATTAAAATATTTATGTGCTTTATTGTTAAGGTTTTTTTATAATCTATTTTTACTCATGTTGAAGTGATTCCTTTTGATTTGATTGATTTGAAATAATATCTTTAAGGCTTCACACATTTGTTATCTTTTATAAATAGTATATTCAGTTATTTGGCATTCATATTATGTTAATTAAAAAGGATTTGTTTTAACAATTGTAAAGATTTTCTAGGATCCTTTTAATTCTTCTTTCAAGAAACTTTCAAGTCATACATATCTTTGTAGACATATAAAGGACTTGAGTAAGAAAAGTGCTTTCATTTATTCTATTGAATATTTATGTTCATTAGTTTGAGTTGAATGAAAAGTTTTATATGCTTTATTGTCAAATTATTCTCTTGATCTCTTTTCATTCTTCCTTCAAAAGATTTGAAAGACTTTCTCTTTGATTTGATTGAATTGATTTTTCTATTCATAAAGCTTTCATAAACTTTGATTTCTTGAACTTTATTTTCATACATCAATGTTTTGAGAAAAAGTTTCTAAATTGATTAAAAATAAGGAATACAAATTAGATTGTTTATTTGAAATCATTTATTGTAAAACTTTTTTTTGGATTACATATTCATGCAAATATTTTAATCATCCATGTGATTTGATTTCAAGTCTTCAGGTTAATTTCATTTTAAGTCTTTACTTCTTTTAATGTAAATTACTTTTTTTAAGACTTGTTTACTTCAAGTGTTTCATATAAAGTTCATATCATCATTTTAACTATAATTTAATAAGAAATTAATTCACCTTGAGCTCTCTTTAGTATTTGTCTTAATATTGTTTAGTTGGGACTTGAGTGTAAAATTATTTTAAATTCATAGTTAGATACTTTCATATTCGTCTTTCTTATTTTCTTGTTGGGTTGTACTTGCCCGTTAAGGAAAGTACGTTGTTGTGTTGTGCTTGCCCACTAAGGAAGGTAGATTATTGAGTTGTACTTTCCCATTAAGAAAAGTATTTTGTTAGTTTGTACTTACCCATGAATGAGAGTACAGGAGATTTATTGTAATCCCAACTTTGATTTAGTGAATTTCTAGCCTAGGTGGCTAGGCATGGATGTAGGCCAATTTTTTGGTTTGGCCGAACCACAAAAAAATCTATGTTCTTTTTATTTTTATTTTTCTACACTTTACTTTTATACTATTTTACACCCCCCTCCCTTCACCCCGTTCTTGGGTGCTATAGTTGAATAAAAGTTCACAGGGTAGAGTTCTTCTTTCCATATTTATAATAGAGCTTAGACTGCTATTCTTTCTATTGGATGTTTTGCCCACTTCTCTCTTGGGCAAGTCCTTCCAACATCTTTTTTCTTGGTTTTAAAACCTCTTGTTTATTACTATCTAATGAGTAGGTTCTAAAACCTCCCATAAGATTCTCTAATGGGTCAATTTAATGAAATTCTAATTAATCACTAAAGTCAACAAAATATTTTTCCAACTCATTAAACATATTTTCATGCTTGAGCATGGTTAATTAGGTTTATGGAATCAAGAATTTTTAAATTCATAAAATTTCTAAATCCACTTCATTGAGTGGTTTGGAATTCAAATAAGAATATCTCTAAATCCTTTTAAAGCCTAGTCATCATAGTTCTATCTGATGAGTGTGGGTTTAAAATATCATAGTATGAATTTTATATAGATAATTAATACTACTCTCTCAAACCAACTTACATTAAAGCACCATGTCATTCGATAAGCTTATTTTCTCTTTTGTCATAGGTGTGGATTTGGCCGTAGATCATGCCTTCTTGACCAATTCAACTATAATTAAATTTTGCCTCGGCTTTGAAAATTTTAATGTCACTTGTGATGGCCCATCTCTTACTATGATAGAGGTGGCAGATAGGAAACCCCATTTATAGTTGACCTAAAATTAGAAGTAGAGTTCCCCTCAATGAAAAGGAAGTCAATTGAGGTTCCTACTTTACCACTACCATCTAATGTTTCCACCACTAGTAAAATAACCAAGATTGTGGTGATAGCCAAGATAGCCTTAGATTTGAAAGGAAAGAACTATATTGATTCGATGGTTCTCCTATATATATTTGAGGTTGGTTCTTCCTCCCATCACATTCCGCTCACTAAGACTCAAAGGAAGAAAAAGAATAGAAAGTTCATAAAAAATATGAGAGGATGTCTAGGAGGTTGATACCTCATCTTAGATGGATTAGGGTGGGTCCTCTTACGAGACCTATCCCCTTTATTATGGAAATAGATTTCACCCACTATCTACATCTGAGGAAGAGGAAAACAATCAGCATAGCATCATAACACCCCTACATCCATTTAAGCATGAGACACTAACTAGGGAGAAGAAAGGAATACCTATGCTGGTATGAGTTGTTAATTTCATTTTTTAGATAAGGTTAACATCATCTTTGAACTAGTAATTAGGTCACCTAAACCTTGATTAGGAGCCTTATGATTAAACTCTTAGGGAACTATACATGGTGACCTAGTGCATCCTTCTAAGGTTTGACCTAAACTAATAGGATTTGATATACCCTAAATCAAACTCCAATCTAAATAAATGACTGAAATATTAATCCAATCGAGCTTAGATTAAGGTAATTTGGGTGATTAACCCAATGATCCTACTTAAGCTCAAAATTCATTAAACCCAAAGAAATTCAAACTAAATAAAAAAAAATTTAAAATCAAAATTAAATAAAAAATATGAAATCATGACATGAACATAAATAGAGCTAAATCCTAACAAAGGTAAAAGATGATTAACCAATTGACATAGGGTTAACTTATGTGGGTCCCACCAAGTCAAAGGTCAACCCATCAAATTTTACCAAATAAAATTATCCCAAAGGTTTCAAATAATAAAATAAATATGTTTAAACATAAATCTAAATCTAATAAGATTTTATTTAAGCTAATTAGATCACTTGATCTAAATGAACCCAAATGAACTTAAAATAAAATATAAATTAAATTGAATGCCCAAAATCATTTGGAAATCATAAATAAACACAATTTAACCATTCACTAGATCTAATTTGACAAATTTGGTCATTTGACCCAAATGAGTCCAACTCAACCCATTAAGCTAAATTTGGGTCAAATGGGTAAAAATTAAAATCTATTACAAACCAAATGAAATTAATCACTCTAAATCATTTCACAAATGTGATTAAACATGATTGGAGTCCAAAAATAACTTCATTGAGCCAAATTGGTCATTTGACTCAATGAACTCAACATAACCCATTTAAGTCTAATTGGGTTAAGTTAAAATAAAACCAATATCAATATAAAATTATGGAAAATTTATCAAATAAAAACATCAACAATCATCAAATAAACATAGTTGAACCTAAATTAAATTTAAAAAGGGAATTTGAGCTAAAAGATTCAATTTGACCAATTTATGTCAAAAGGGTCAAACCTTGCTCAAATCACAATAGACCCTCACATGGTATGAGGTAATTGAATTCCGAATTATCCATCAGAAAATCAATAATAATTGAAACTCAAACACAAAACTAATCAATAGAAATAAATATAGTTAAATCACTTTAAATCCAAATGGCATTGAATTAGATTCAATCTCCAAATCCAACTTAAAGAGACTTGAGTTTGACCCATATTTCAACTTGATTTGACTTGGCCAACCAATTGCCAATCTAAAAGGGTGTTATGGTGGTTCCAAAAGCCATGGAATACCATATGTGGTCAAGTTATAAGAAAGCAAGAAATCCATCTAAAAAATCAAAATCTCATTTCTTTCTTATATACCTCATCCACTCCTCATCCTAGTTAATTTGGGGCTGATCCCAATCAGTTGACAACCCCTTGGAGCTAGCCTCCAAGGGTGGCAATCTCCAAGAACAATTAAATAAGTCATCTTCTCCATGAAAAAGTGCTCACAACAAAGAGAAAGAAAAGGAGAGGGAGGATTCCTCTTTTCAAGGGACTCATCCCAACACACTCACAAAGAAAGAGTGACAAAACTGACAGCTTAGCCAGAGCTCTCGCTGCCAGTGGTTGGATTCTAGCCACCTTAAACATCTATATGGCTCTCAGCCATATTTGAAAAGAAGAGAAAGAAACCCCTTATAATGAATCCAACCATCCTTACATTTTCCTTAGATCAAGAGTGACTCAATCAAAGTCTTACTCAAGCCTATCACACTAACAAGATGAAAATTGACCAAAATTGGTAGCTAAGCTTGAAAGATTGGTGACCAAATTCCTCATGCATAATTGTCACTCCCTACATGTTCCATGGATGGAGGCTACCCCAATAAACCTTTACCCTAGCCTCCCATTGCTAGCAAGCCAAAGAATGATCAAACCCATCTGCAAAGCGGTGGAGCTTGGTCTCCATGTCGATCCAGAGGGAACCAAATCATCATCCATGGCATTGACTGATCGAGTCGAAGGTGTTCAAAGAATGGTGGTCATTGAGGAATGACACCATCTAGGTATGCATTTAAACTAACCACTCTCTTATTCCATGTTGGTCTTTTATAAATAACCTTGATCTTTGTCAAGATCAAACCATATGGTTCGATTGAAAATTGATCCATGATAAATTTGCAATCAAAAGCAAATGATTACATTACCTATATCACCAAGAATCAAGAGAAATCAATGGATGATCCTTGATTTTTTGATGGAAGTAAGAAGATGTAATCTCCATTCTTCATTCCTTCTGTTGGGAACAAACAAATGAGATTTAGTCGCATGTTTGATTAAATTTCACATATAATCCACAATGGAAATCATGATTGTCCAACTGAAGATCAGATGGTCATAAATGATCTTACAACCCACTGCCATTTTAATGCGGCATCCATGTGGATCCTCTGTGGCCCAATGACATCATGCCACGTGGCAAATAATGTCATGTTAGCATCACATCATGTTGATCATTTAAAATGGAAAATCTAGATATTTAGGATTTAGAAATTATAAAAAAATTATAAAAAATAAAATACTAAACCAAAAATCCAAATAAATGCTAACTTAAGTTTGAGGAATCCATTCAACAAAAATTGTCTATTTTTAATTAGGTAATTTTGGGTTAATTAAAGTTTAAATAAGATAATCAAACTCAAATAAATCTCAAACTATAATCCAATTAATTTCAAAGTTTGAGGAAATGAAATTAAGGTTAAAACACATCTCAGGTAAAATTTTCATGATTCACTGGAATTCAAATCTAAAGATACAAAATTTCCATTCTTAAACCTTAATTTAATAAAATAAATTAATATAAAATTATGAAAATCATGAAAAATTATGGAATCAATTTAAATAATCATAATAAACAATAAAGAACTTAAATACTCCATTAAAACTCCTTGGAATCCAATAAACTATAAAATGACCTAATATGATAATTAATTGAATTAATTAATCTAATTAATTAGTTTGAACTTAGGAAAATCATATTAAATCAACTAAAATTTAAAAAATTCTAAATGAACCCTATATAGATGCATTTTTTAAAGAATAATTTGAGAAATATAAAACTGAAATAATTTCCTCTAATTTAAGCTTAATTTAAATTTAATTAAAAAAATCAGAATCTTAATTAGGGGCTGTTTGGTAGAGTGCATTTGGAATGCACTAAACTTTTGAACATTTCAAGTATTTGGTTCCAAGTAAAGTAAAATTTCAGTGCATTTCAAATACACCAGAAAGACCAGTTTGTGTATTTGGGTCATCTGGTAATTCAATCTGGCAATGTAAAGTGATGTGGGGGGCCAGCGCCTCCTTCGCCGCCTCACGCCCGCTGTTGCCTCCAGCCCACCATAGCCGCCCGCTGTAGCCGCCCCATGTCTTAGTAGCCGCCGCCATGCTGCCGTGCCATGCCGTCGCCCTTCGCGCCCATGCCGCCACACCACCCTCCGGACGTGCGCCACCAGTCATGCACCGGCCTGCCGTCGTAGACGCACCCCCGTAGGCGTCACCTTTAATTTACTTTACATTACATTTTGTCAACCAAATAAAAAAATGCAAAATCATGTATTTGTAAAGCTCTGAACTAAACAACTATAAAGTAATCCTTTTACACTGAATTCACTTTACACTGTATTTCCTTTTACACTGCATTCTAAATGCAGGCAACCAAACAGCCCCTTAGTCCTAAATTATATCTAAGATTAGAATGAAAAATTAGAGAACTTAAATTAGCAAGGACCCCCATTTTCCATAAAAAAAAAGTTAAGGTCAAATGACCTCTGGATTAGGATTTATTGAATTCATAATCTCTAGGTCAATAAAAATAAAATAATATCTCAAAAAAGTACAAAAAATTATAAAAATTCATAAAATCAACTTAAAACATTTTTTTTATTAACATTAAAATTCCTAAGGAAATGAACATTAAATTTGATCATGCTATATGGGTAAACTCTTAAATAAAATTTAAGGAAACATATTAAATTTTAATTAAAGGTTATAAATCAAAAGCTCATAAATCAAATCAAATGAAATTAAAAGAAAAATAAATCATAATGAAATTTCCAAACTAAAATTAAAATATTAATCAAACCAAATTGCTCAAATAAATCTAAAGTCTGGAATGATCCTCCACTTGCTAGTCAGGAAATAGGTTAATTAGGATGATTAAAATCATAACCTAACCCTTATAATAAATCTTCATTTTAGGATAAAGATATTATTCCATTAGAATATAGGATGTTGAATAGAATGGGTTCCACTTAAAATGAAACTTAATTATATTCTTCATTCTTGAAAACTTAAATTTAATCTTAACATAAAATGAATCTAAAAATGAAAATGAAATCACAAATTAATTTAATCATTTGAATTGAAATCACCCAAAGATAAATTAAACAAACTTTGAACTTAAAATAAAATCCAAATTAAAACAAGGCCTAGTATAGTCATACCACACAAACCCTCCTTCACACACTAGATTATTAAGTCGCTGACCTTAATATTAAATTAAGCTGTTAATCTATGATATTTTGTGATGTAATGTGAAATACTCTTTTGGTTTTGTGGTGTATTATTTTAGACTAAATGTTCTAGATTGTTTGCCAATTAGACTGAATAGTAGGACGTTCTATTTAGAACCAATGCTATCTTCAACAAGTGGTTATGCTAAAAGGGAAAACCATAATAAATCATAAATAATTATCATTATCTTGCATATGCTAAATAAGTCCCTCAGAATAGCCCAATAGGACAAGTGTAATTGGTAAGAAACTAATGCTAAGCCCGTATGTTTGCAAATTTAAATGCTGGCACGTTGTGTGTATTTTTTAACCTCTATATTGCATGGCTTAGAAATTTTATTTCTGAAATTTAAAATATAAGTTGAGCTTAGAATTAGATTAGGATCTATGGGGTCTATAAATAATAGGAGCTGACTGTACCATTTTGGTGGTCCCTGAATAAGGAGATGATCTTAAAGGAAGACCCATAGATCTAAACTTCTAGTTTTAAGGTGAACTATATAAGGGTAGAGCTCGGCTACTCATTTGTCTAGATCCTTCAGGGTGTATTGTGGTACCCAGCCGCATTAACCTATTCTTTTTCATTAAATTTTGTGTGATTTATTTTGGGTGCATAATAAAAATTATTTGCTTCTCTAGGATACTTTCTGTGTTGTGTTTCTGTATTGAAATGCATGGACATTAGGCTCTCAAGAAAATAAATTTTCTACTTGACTTAATTCTAAACAACTTAAACAAAATAAAGAAATTTTAAAATTCACACATTAATTAAAGCCTTAGGAAAAACATAAAAGCAACTAGAAACAATTAGCTTTTGCAAACCATGCTAGCATATTGTTAAAAATCTTTAAATTGGGTGCTTCACCCATTGCAGATAAGGGACACCTGACCTTTGAGGATGACCACCATCTTGGAAAAGTTTGCATTCTTATTTTGATTTAGTCCATGATCACTTCTAACTGCATCTCATTATAGGCATAAATTACATACCCCAATAGCCTTAAATGAATCATGAGTCAAAATGTTTAAAAGCTATAAATTATTGCATTAGTTAGAAGCATATCATAAGTACATGATCCTAGGGATTAGGGGGTGAGTCTATGTTCTTAGATTCTTTCCTAAATGCAACAACTAAGCCATCTTGCATACATAAGTCTAGCATCATGAATTTAAAATTAATTTAGGAGATGTTAGTTGGCTGCCCTTCTAAGTAGGTTATAAGTCTAAAAGAGATGAGGATTATTTCATTTTTATCAAGTAAAAGGGATATAAGGTCCTTAAAGGAGATAAACCTCTAAACTATCGCTCAAAGAGCTACAATAGGACTAAAGAGATAAATCCCCTACCTATTACATCAAAAGCAAATAAAAAAAAAGTAAAGGAAAATATAAATAAAAAGACCAGCTCAACACTAACACATGGGTCCTCTGAGAAAAGCATAAACCTTCAACATCCCAAACCTCCTAAGCAAAGGATAGTACACTTACATGATTCCAAAACCTACCAAAGAGTCCTGCCTGAAGCTTAAAAAAGATATAAGCATAGAAAAATGAAATAAAGTTAACCAAAAAATTTGAACAAAGTAAAAAAATAAACTCTAAGATAAGGCTCAGGCTCAGTCACAATCATCCTAAGGGGCAACAAAATATGTGATCCTCCAAAATTCAGTAGAATGGTGACAATCTCATATGATGCTACTAGTCCAAGAGATAATTGGGAAAACATCCCAGCCATCATAGCCCACTTACCTTGATATAGGCATTCTGCTAAAGACCAGTAGCCATCAGAGGTCTAGTACCTTCCACCAAAAAAATAAAAAAGGCTGGACAATAAAGTTCTCCAGTTAGCCAAAGCCGATAGAACCGGATCAATAGGATCAACAAAATCCCCAATAAATTTAAAACATTGAGACCTCAACAACAACACATGAGAAAATAAAACACCCAAGGGGGTCTTAAATCAGGACCCCCTAAAGACAGCCAGCCAAGACACATGCAATCTAACTACTAACAAAAAGAAAAAACCAACCAATAGGCCAACAAGCCAACAAACTCCCACAATTTAGAGATAGTGGCAAATGCATTAGAGAAAATATCAAAATTACCACCAAAATAGGAAAAAGACCAAAGAGCAGGCAACAACACTAGAGATTACAAAGCAGCCCAGGAAGGTCAAAACCCACAACTAGACACCCTTAGTAGTTACCAAGCCAAAAAACCAACACTAACTATAGCAAGATAGTAAATAGAAAATCCATCAAATAGCCACCATCCAAATTACCCAAAAAAATAATAAAGCCAGATAAGAAGGCGGTTAGGCCAAATCAAAGGGGTATCCAGCACCATCCAAAACTAGAGGGATGGCTAGTAATAACCCATAAAGAGAAAGAAATCAAACATCATCCAACCACCTAACCAACAGAACCCCACCATAGTAGAAAGCCCAAAACAAACAACCACAAGCCAGTGTATAGAAAGAGCAAAGCAATACAGAAAGGAATTATAATGACCATAGCCATAATAATAACACTAACTGCATAAGCTAGAAAAACTAGAAACCAAAACATGTTATGAGAGAAAGGGACATAGTATGAAAGAGCCAAAAAACTTAGTGGACACCATAGCTCAGTAGCACCATCCTAAAGCAAGCACAACCTCCACCAAAAGAAGAAATTAGAGACTTCAAAAGCCAAGTACCACAGCAAAAATCCAAAGAAAAGAGTAACAACCCTAGCTAATTTAGATAAAAAGAAGGATTCATAAGAGATGATAGAAAGGTTAGGTTTAGCTTTAGGTTTAGAAAATACAAGCCCAAAACCATCAAAGAAGCTAAACAAAATAAAAAAGAAAAATATAGAATTTAATATCCTCTAGTGTAAGGTAAAAAAAATTTATTTAAATTAATAAGTCCCCTCAATAGGAATAGGAGATCATCATTAGCAAATAATGTGATATTAGGAAGTTTAGCCCCCAAGCTTGCAAGGAAATCAGCACATGAGTTACCTTCACTATAAATGTGAGAAATATTAAAATCTAATTTAGCAAGTAAATTCCTTGTATGATTAAGCAAATAAAATAGTTCAACATTGCCATGAGAATCAGAATTAACCAAATTGAAAAGAAGGAAAGCATCAACTTCAATCTAAATGTTGTACAAACCTTTTTTTCTAAACAAATAGGGGTAGCATAGTGAACAACTTTAAGTTCAACATATAAAGCAGAGTATGGTTTTAAAGGAACATCAAAAGCACAAACCACCTTACTAACTTGATCTCTTAAAATACCCCCACAACCAAAACACCCACTGTAGAAAGAACCATCCATATTAATTTCAATACAATAATTTTTAGGTTTAAGCCAATAAACAATCTTCTGATTAGAATGACTAGCAGGCACACTATAAATAGGAAGATTAATCCCATGTTCATATGCCACAAATTTGTACCCTTTAAAATTAGAAATATTAAGAAGATTGGCTTTAAATAAAGAGATGACTTTATAGTTGGATCTAGCAATGATATGATTATGATTTATAAGAATATTGCTATGCTTAGAATCATTCCTATCCATCCAAATATGCCAAATAATAATGGTGGCTAAAATAATTTTAATTTTCCCCTTAGAGGTATGAAGAAAATAAGCTCAAGTAATTGGATTAAGGAGAATGAACCATTAAAATGAGAGGTATTAAAAATATCATCATAGTAAATCCACAATTTAGCAGCAATAACATCATTAACAAAGACATGATCAACCTTCCCCACATAAGAACAATAGTGGCACTTAGAGGGAAGATAAAAACCTTTCCTTAGAAGTAAGGAATCCACAACTATATATTTTCTAAGAATTCTCCAAGTCAAAATAGAAAATGAAATAAGAATAACAAGGTTCCAAATTTTGGAGAATACCAAAAAATTCTGATTTTTCAATCTAATGAAATGCCACACATTTTAAAACAAAATCTTCAGAGGAGGAGATTTTATGAAAAATTTGATCCAATTTATTAGAGGAAAGATGAATATTAAAAATTTTATCAAGAATTTCTCCAAGAATAAAGTTGTTCAATTTAGACACATCCTAGATATTAGAATTAAGTAATTGTTGAACTTTAAGGACAACAGCAGAGTGAGTATTGAAGAGAGAGTCAATAGAACCCTCACCAAATAAATTATCTTGCCAAAAAAAAAGAGGTACCAAAGTTAACACCCCAAAAGATCAAAGCTTCAGCCACCCATTTGACATTACAAAGTCTCCTCCAAATAAGCGAAGTAGAAGACATTAAAGCACAGTTAAGAGGATGTTTACCCTGACAAAACATCACATGCATCAATTTTGACCATAAACTATTTTTTTTTTGAAGTTCCACCAAATTCTATAAAAGAAACAAATGATAGATTCTTATAAAGTTTTACAACCCAGACCACCTTCATTGAAAACACCACAGTAATTACTCCAATTGGTCCAATGTATCCATTCGAGGATGAATTGGAGCCCCAAAAGAAATTATTAATAAGCCTATTTATCTTATTAATGATCAATAAAGTTGGAACAATAGTAATTAAAAGATAAATAGGCAAAGAATGAAGGGTGCTTTTAATGAGTGTAAGTTTAGAACCAAAAGAGAGTAGATGAAATTCCCATGAGGAGATTTTTTTTTTGTTTAACTTTTGAATAACATCATCAAACAAAAAGGATAATTTCCTACCTCTGTATAAAGGAGTGCCCAAGTATTTGATAGGTAGATTTTCATGAGAGAAACTAGTGATATTACTGATATTACTAATCTTAGAAGAAGAAATGCTAGAATTATTAATAAAATAACTTTTTCCACTATTAATATTCAAACCACTTTCTCTCCCAAACTTCATTAAAAACTTACTTAATTTTTTAATATAATGAATCGAGGAATTAAAAAAATAATGAAATCATCAGTAAAACTACGGCAAGAAATGGAAATCCAACCCATAATCTTGTAATACATGTTAGGCATTTTTCTAAATAAATAATCAAGATATCTAGATAAAAAGAGTAGGAGATAAAGGATCACCTTGTCTTAACCCATGGGAAGAAGAAAAGGGGCCATGTACACCATTAAGCATAATGGAAAACCAAGAATTCTCAATACCATTCTAAATTAATGAAATAAATTGATTAAAAAAGCCAAATAAGTCTAGAATTTTATAGAGGAAGTTCTAGCCAATATTGTCATAAGCTTTGGAGATATCCAACTTAAAGTGAAAATTACCTCCCCTAGCCTTAGCCTCTAAATCATGAATCATCTCTTATGCCAAAAGCACATTATCAGAAATGGATCTCTATTTAATAAAACTAATTTGATTAGGGTAAATAATTTTAGGGAGTAAAACAATAAGCCTTTTAGCCAAAAATTTATAAATAAGCTTGTTAAAGAAGGTACATAAGCTTATGACAAGTTTGAACCAATCCATTAAAGGATAGCATTTTTATCTTCCGGCATAAAATGTTTACTTCTTAATGATGAGTTTGATCATTCAAATAAGAAATTCCTTAAATCTATGTGGTATCATAAAGTTTGCCCATAGAGATATTTTCTACTAACTCTACTGAGGAATGATTCCACTCTCGATCATTAGAAATAGGCTATTATTTCTATACATCAGCATTATACTTGTGCTACTTACATGTCAAGACTACCCTTCTTTTTGTTGGATGCCTCTTTATTTCATCCTTGGTAAAGCTCATCCGCATCCTTAACTTAGTTTTTAGAACTCTTCATTTATCACAGTTAAATGACTGGGTCCTAGATAACCTTTAAAACTTTCAAAAAGATTTAAACAAGTTAAAGTAAAGACATTTCTGTTAGATCTAATTCTAGTCAAAATAGATTTCATATCATTTCATAGTTAGAAGTAAATATTATATTCAAAATTTTAAAAACTATTTATGAAAGAAATCTAAAAATCTAAAAGTAAATATCAAGTTATGTTTGTCCTTGATTTTACTTCAATTTTATATAAAAGCAAAAGAGAATGGGGATAGAGTCCTCAAATTAGTACCCTTTATTATAATACATTCGAAGGTAGTAAACAACTGAGAGTGCATATTGAAATGAAAGAATTCTTTCAAATAATTTCCAAATAAAATTTAAATGACCAAACAGATAATTCATAAAATCAAAGGAAGTGGGTATAGTCTTAACTATTTCCCCTTATCACCATAATTGAATCTTGAATTGCATTTCAAAAAGAATCAACTTAAAATAAAATTAAAAATAGGGATAAATTTTATCCCAAAAGATTCCTTATTGAGTTTAGGCAGAGGTAAATTAATAAAATCAAATATGAGCCTTTTACCCCTATTAAAGGAAATTTTCATACATATTAATGTAATTCAGCTTTAATCTTAATCATTTTAAAATTTCTTTCTATACATCCACTAGAAACATGGAAATTAGTTGTTTGGATTGATTAGCCAATTATAAGGAGCGACTTGGAGATAACCTCCTTTTAGATCCTCTAGAAACTCCAAATCAATAAGAGTTTAGGAGAGAGTCAAAAGGGAAGATGAACATACATTGCAAATAAAAATAACATAATAAAATTTCATGTTTGATCGTAACAAATAAAAGAAAAGAGAGGGCAACAAAAGAAAATCCTAATTCTCTTGATAAAATTCAAATAAATGAAAGTTAATCTTATAAATTTAAATTAATTTTCTTAATAAGAATCCTCTCCTATTTGATGATAAATATTTTATAGATAGCCTTAACTAATTTTAAGGAAAAATTCTTAGGATAAAATCAATGAAAACTTCAATCATTCTAAAATTACATTAAAATCTCATGACCTTGAGATAGTACATAGATTGTGTCCTAATAGTGATGCTTCTATCTTTCAGAGTGAAAATATAAAAATTCTAACTCTGATAGGTTGATTGAAGAACAAAAAATAATTCATTCAGGATAGAGGTGGATCTACCCTCTTTCCTTTTCTATTGGAGAGAATTAATGAAAATAAATTCAAAATGGTGGAGTCTCACAGCCAAAAATAACATTGAACAAAAATGGCGATTAAGTAATCAATAAAAAAATTGAAACACTATATTTTCATAAAAAATATTACCCTCTTAATTTTTATTTTTTTTATTATAGTGTTTTTGCCCATCCTAGACAAATTGCTTGCAAAATTAAGCATCTTAATGTTCTATTTAAAAAGAGAGAAGAAAATAAAATGAATTGAAATGATCATTAATCAAGGCATTACATAATTCTATAATTTACCTTCCTTAATTACGAACAACTTTTGGATGTGACATTCCACTATAAAGAAGTTCTAGGGTTATCTTCTATGATGAAGATATACTACTAAGAAATGTAGAATATAATCAACATCTTAATAATCAATGTGAAAAATTATATAAAAAAAAACTTTTGCATAATACTCATTGATTCAGATGCATCGATCAACATTATAAGAATTATAAACTTATTCGAAAGTGAATGTACATAGACCCAATTCTAATAAGATTCTGATGAGATGGTTCCATGTGGATTCAATCAAGAAAAGTAAAGTAGTTTTAAACTCAATGAAAATTTAATCTTAAAACTCATCTTGAAAAAACTTAATCTCAATCACTTTGTTGATTGAAGATAATAATTCAAACATTGACATAAAATCTTAAGAATTCGGGAACATCTTTAATACCTTTGGATGGTCTTATATATCCCAAAAAAAGACGAAAATAGTGATCATTATGAAAGGATATTTACATCCATTATGTATTCATGAGATTAGAGTACATAAGAATGTCATTTTCTCTTTTCAATGAAAATTGTTAGCTTTGTAGCATAAAGCACTAAAAAAGGGAATTAGAAAAGAAAAGAAAAGAAAAGAAAGGTTGAAATTTACTTAGTGCTTATTGACTTCATTTTTAAGATAAGCTCTCAACCCCTCCATCTTAGACATAGGACTCCTCTTAGAGTTTAAGAGATCCTTAGTCTTAAGACACATCTAGAGATTAGGTGGACACTCAACCTAGTCCTAGAGACTTAGAAGAGTTAGCCATAGGAATAGGTCATGCCTTAAGGGTGTTAGGAAAATTTGCCTACCCATAGCTTGAACCACTCCTCATCTTCCTTCTTTAAATCAAACTCTAAATCAATCTTATTTAATTTTCTCTAAACTCAAATCAATAACACATGATTGAAATCCATGATTGAATTCCAAGTTGAAATTCCAAATTTTAAATATTTCCTAAGTACTTATATTCCTCTCTTAAAGACTTAGCCTAAATCATATTCAAATCAAATCAAATTCATGAAATTTTCTCACAACTCATTTATATTCACATTTATATTCACATATATAAATGAAATATAAATTCAAACCAATCAAACTAAATCCAAATTCAAACTCTTAATTTAAAATCTTTCCTAAGTCTTCAATTTCCATCCTAAAGACTTAGCCAAAATTATCTTTAAATCAATTTAAACCCTTGAGATTTTCTCATAATCCATTTATACCTCATTTATATTCACATATATAAATGAAATATAATTTCAAATTAATCAAACTAAATCCAAAACTCAAACTCAAATTCATTCAAACTCCAACCTAAGCCTTTCAAGTCAAAATCTTGAACTTAGCTAAATCAGTTTCAAATCAAGCTAAACTCTTTATTTTTCTTTATGATTCAATCAATTCTACAATCATGAATCCAAATATAAACATAAACTTCGATCACTTAACCAAAACTCCATTCAAAAAGCAAGCCAAAATCCATTTCATGTTCACCCTTTGAACTTGAAGTTGTCAAATGAATCAAAAACCATTTGAATTCAAACACTTGCAAATGGATTTATATTTCAATCATAAATCCATATACAAGTTCAATCAAACTCAAATCAAGCTTTGACCAAGCCATTTGACCCACTTAGGCTCACTTGACCCAAAGTGAGCTAAAGTATCCTTTATGAGCCAAATTCTAATCCTTACTAATTTAAATTGAACTAAGCCCATCTATGCCTCTCCTCATGATCAACAATCATCATGAGATGATCAATCACTTAAATTGGGTCAAACTAAGTTAAACCTAAGGGTTGACTAAGTCAACACTTAGCCAAAATAAAACCCAACATAGCTAAAATCCACCATAGGCCAAATTGAATGAAACCAATGATTTAAGTTCATTCATGACCAATGATTAAACTTGACCAAGTCAACATTTGAGCCTAACCTAGCCCAATTGGCCACTTGACCCAAGTTGACCCAACTTGACCTTAAAAGTCAAAATGTGTCAAAACTTGATCTAAGCCAAATTAATTGAAACTAATGGTTGAAGTTCATCCCAAATCATTTGTTGAACTTGACCAAAGCCTCAATTGGCCAACTAGACCTAACCTAGCCCAATTGACGTTGAACCCAACTTGACTTAAAGGGTCATATTGAGCCAAATTCAAACTTAACCAAAATTGATTGGAAACAAAGATACAAATCCACTTCATATGACTACCAAAACTTAACCTACCTGTGACCTAGTTCAAATAGGTCAAATGGGTCAAATTGGTCACCTTGACCCATTTGACCTAAATTAAGTCACATGAACCAAAGTCAAACCTAATTCAAATTTAATCAAACCAAAGCCACCAAAACATTTCAAATGGTCATATGAGCTTGACCCAACCCTTAGTTTAACTCAATTTTACCACGATGTCAACTTAACCCAAGTTGACCCATTTTGACCTAAATGGGTCAACATGAGCCAAACCATACCAAATGAACTCCAAATCTAATGAAACTTGGCCAAAATTCTTTTCTCAACATACCAAACATATCCAAATTCAAAAATTAGCCAATGACCATTTTACCCCTGGCCATAGGGTAAAATTATTGTCAAATACATTGGGAATTTGGTCAATTCCTCTTCATACCTACTTGATACTCTCCTAGTGGATCAAGTGAACACTAGGGAGGGTGGTGCACCCAATCCAATAGGCTTGGGTCAGCATAACTTGACTCAAGGGCCAAATTGAGTACATGGCTTGAAATGGCCACTTGGCAAACCTCATTGCACTCAATTGAAGCACATGGACAATTCACTAATCCACTCCCTGACCTAAAATAAATCACATGGCAGCTCTAATAGCTCAAACAACCTTCTAAATCAGGACAATTGATCCAAAATGATAAGTGAAGCTTTGACCATCTGATTTCCATTGGGGAAGATATACTCTCCCCTAATGCACTTCAATTCCAACAAAGCCATAATCGATTGAAGTCTAGAGAGTCATAGGAGCCATTTCCAAGTGATCCTAAACTTCCTAGAGGGAGATTGAAATTATCATTTCTCGATTTTCATCATTTGAAAATAGGAGAGCTCAATTAAATTTTCAATTTCCTCCACACTCAAGATCAGTACAATTCCCTTTGCACATTCCATCAGAGAGCCCTAATCGAGCTTGCTTAAGCTCTCTTCCAAGTTCTTGAAGTAAGGGGAGATCCAATTCAATCAAAACTAAGCTCAAGCTAAGGAGGAGGTGATCCATAGGAAGATCCACTCAACCTCAGCCCCTCAAATTTTCACCAAACTTCATCTCAACAACACAAAACTTCTCCAAGAGAATCGAGTGTCGGTGATCACCTCTAGTGAGGTATGCCATTTTTTGAACATTAAACTCAATGTGGCGGTGAGCTTTATGAAAAAAATGTTAATGGCATGATATCTTGATCAATAGATGTGATCTAGTATGCATGCTGATGGTGTAGGTTGAGTTTCATCCTAATTCGAGCTCAGTCAAGCTCGAATCAAGGCCTAGAACATGGATGATCTCCATGGCTCACAGGCGTTTGCAAGGAAGGATCTCTGGTCATCCATCTGCACATTTTGGATGGATGTTCAAGATTAAAACATGCTTTGTATCCTATTTTATCCCCTCTAATCCGCAAATTTAATCTTAGACATCCAATATTTGATCTGACGGCTGAGGGAAAAGCTCATAACACCGCTGCCATGTGGCGCTATGATGGGACATTTTAGATATCCAATGGGAAGGCACTGCATGTAAAGGGATGTCGCGTTAACTAATGTGTCGCACACTGTTGGGATTAAAGATTTAATTAAATCTTAAATAAATCAAATTAATGTCCTAAACTTCTAAAATTCATATCTCAACGTAGAAAAATCAGAAAAATATGAAATAAAATGTATTAAAAAGATATTTGAACATATAATATTTTAAAATAGATTTTGATTAATTTTGAATACTTATTTTCTTTGAATTTGGGTTTTATTAGGAATTTTAATTTGTTAATTACCCTTTAATTAATCCACTAATTATTCCCAAACTTCTTGAGTATATTTTGGATATACCCCTATGCATAACCCAATAGGGCAGGTGGACTTAGTCACCCATGTGTTGGGTGAAAAGTCTAATATACATGCTTGGGATTTTGTATGGTTTGTTTAGCTAATATCTGTTTTACAGGTGTTAGCTATATTTACTTTTCCTTTTCATGTAATTAAGATTTTGGAATGATTATTATGGGGACTAGGATGAGCGTTGGTCATAAGATCTTGTCTTATGCCTCATGTGAAGCCTTTAGAGCAACCACCTTCCAACTATCCAAAAGAAGGAACTAAAGAAGAAATAAGAAAAGAAGAAGAAAGAAGAAATGAAGAATGAAGAAATGAAGCTTGAAGACCCCCATAACAATGAGTTCCTTAGTTAATTGTATTTAATTCATCAGTAATCCGGGTTGTATAAGGGTAGAGCTTGACTACCCAATTTGTTTACGGGTTTATGCACTGGTGCCTGACCACAATGGCCTCTTATTCTTTTGTGATTAGCTTTATAAATTAATTAATGATTTGTTTAGCTTGTGCATTAATATGGCATCTATTTTCCAGTTTCTTCCTTGCTTTATGTATGTCTTGGTTGTGGATTAAGCTCTTAGGGGAAAATAATTCTTCTACCAAATTTAACAATTTAAAATTAAAAATGAAGAATTCATAACCTCACCTAAAGCTTCAGCTAAAAATCAAGATAAAAGAATTAGCAACCCCTTAGCTGGATGAGTACTTCTTTTATAACATCATGGAAAAATGCGTATTATTTTCACTTTTGATTGGAGGACTTCCACCTTTGCTAAAGAAACTTGGCTTGACCTTTGATGGTGGAAACACACCTCATCCCTTTTCATTGATTTTGGTAAATAATCTCATTTCACATGCATTAGGCATAGGAATCCTATTAGCCTGAGTCAAAATGATTGTTCAAAAATGAGAATAAAATATAATATTATTTGCATTAGATTTAGGTCATTTGAAACTTGCCTTTACATGATTTAGTCTCTTTAAGGAGTGAGTTTAAGAACTTAGTCTCTTTCTGAATAAATAATAGCCTAGCTATTTTGCATAAACCATATGACTTGCCTACATGAATTTCAAATTGTAGGAGGAGTTAGTTGGTAGCCACCCCCAGGCGGTTGTAAGTCCAAGCAGTCGGGTGATTTTTTTTCTCTTGTGGAGGCAAACCAAATACCCATTTTTGCCTTAGATTTAGGTTGTGCTCTTGGCCCTCACCAAAGCTCCCTAAATTTAGGTTCAAAGGTTGTTTCTCCCTTCCATGGGTCATAAGCATAAATCCTCACCTCTTAGATATTTCCTTAAGCCTATGTTATAGAATCATAAGTCCTTAATTTCTAATGAAAAATTCAACTCAGACAAATTAAACCAATTTCAAAAAAATTTAAAGCCCAACCATATGATAGTTTAAGATTCTTGCTAAGTTTTCTAGCATCGTGGGCATCTCCTACTTAACTTCCTTTGACTTCAATAATAACTCCCCCTCTTTGATCAGTCCCATTTAATCTTCCAAATAAACTAATTAATTGATAGTCCTACCTATTAAAATCTTTGGAGACAATGATCATTTACCTTAATCGGGAGTATTCCTAAAGAATCTCATTCCTTAGAATGTAATTAACTATGGGGCTTACCCCTATAGGGAACTTAATAAACCTGGTTTAAAATAAACCCTACTTTACTTTTTCATGTAAAATAGGGGAAGTATCTTTGGTACACATGCAGACCAATTGTCCTTAGGAGTCCTTATTAAGATGATTAGGTTAGTTATAGGGTGGTGAATTCTATCTTTCAAGATAGTACACCTCTCCTCAATGTCATACACGATCACCCTTAATAAGAACATCTACAGATATACATGGTGTCAAAATTGCATAAGAAGAAGAGATGTATATTTCAATCGTTGTTTTATCTTGCATGGAGTGAAGATGGAAGTATATATTTTATTCTTTTAGAAATATAAAAATTTAACCACAAATTTTTCTAACGGCACTGCTGGGGATGATTTCTCTATCCATCTTTGGTAAATGATCATTTTCTTCAAGTATCAATAGTGGGTTTGTACCTTGGTATGAATCCAAGACTATCATTCATTCCATTGGCACTTAGCTTATTTCATTCTTAAGTTAAGCTAGCCAACATATTTAGGTTTTAGGATCTCACCCCGTGTTAGTCTTAAAACACCCGTTGGGTTCTCCAATTGATAAAAATAAAAATATCTAAATAAAAAAGAAAATATTTAAAGACTTCCTCCTCATCATTTTATGATAAAGAAAGGTTCATTCTAAAATAATAAAGATAAAATAAATTTTTCAAAAAAATCTTTCTTTTCAAAAAGCACTCTTTCAAAAAAAATACACATAATAAAATATTTTCCCTTAAAATTTTCTTAAATCACCCTCATCTAACAATTTTCTTAATTGTTACATGTAGGAATATCCAAAATAAAACAAACAAACTTTTCTAAAAGCACAAATGAACATCTTCCCTCAATTCATTTTGATGATGATTTCATTTTCAAAAATATAATGAACAATCATCTTTCCAAAAATCAAAATCAAAATTAAAAAAATAAAACTTTCAAAAAGCACACATGAAACCTTCCCATGCAATGTACCCACACCTATTGAATGGAAATTTCATTTTCAATCAAACTAACTTTTTCAAAAGCACATATGAATATCTTCATTCAATATACCCAAATTTATTAAATGAAGATTTCATTCCAAAATAAAAATAACATCATTTGGAAATCCCACTTAAACACATCCCATATATGATTAAGTTGGAATTCTCACTTTCAAAAAGCAAAAATCACACACGAAACTAAATTTTTACATTTGCAAAAATAAGATTGACTTTCATTTCTGCATACCTAAATTTGTTGAATGGAAGTCTTCTTTTCAAAAATCAAGACTTACCAATCATATTTTCAAAACACAATTGGAACTTTATTTAGCATACCCAAATTTGCTAAGTCAAGTCTCAAAATTCAAAACCAAAAATTTTCAAACACATTTGGAACATCATTTAGCATACTCAAATTTGCTAAGTAAAGTCTACAAAATTCAAAACCAAAAATTTTCAAATACATTTGGAACTTCATTTAGCATACTAAAATTTGCTAAGTAAAGTCTCCAAAATTCAAAACCAAAAATTTTCAAATGCATTTAGAACTTCATTTAGCATACTCAAATTTCCTAAGTGATGTCTCCAAATTCAAAACCAAAAATTTTCTAACACATTTGGATCTTCATTTAGCATACTCAAATTTGCTAAGCCAAGTCTCCAAATTAAAAACCAAAAATTTTCAAATACGTTTGGAACTTGATTTATCATAATCAACTTTGCTAACTGAAGTCTCCAAATTCAAAACCAAAAATTTTCAAACACATTTGGAACTTCATTTAGTATACTCAAATTTGCTAAGTCAAATCTCCAACAAAATCAAAAAAATTTCAATCACATTTGGAACTTCTTTTAGCAAACTCAAATTTATTAAGTGAAGTCTCCAAATTCAAAACCAAAAATTTTCAAACACTTTTGGAGCTTCACTCTTTAGCATACCAAATTTTCTAAAGAGAAGTTTCCATTTTTAAAACAAAACCAAAACATATAATTTTTAAACACATCTTTTAGAATTTCATTTAACATACTCAAATTTGCTAAGTGAAATTTCCATTTCACAAAATTAAGTGGAACTTCATCTTTAGCATACCATATTTGCTAAAGTGAAATCTCCACTTTCAATCAAAAACAAATTAAAATAAAAAGGAAACACATTAGGATTTCCTTAGCATACCCAAATTTGTTAAGGATCTGACTCTTTCTAAATTCAAAATATCTAAAACAAGTGAAATAGTTTAGGATTTTCTTAGCATACTCAAATTTTCTAAGAATCCTATTTTCAAAAATCTTTCAAAAACATACTTGGGTTCTTCACTTAGCATACCTAAAATTGCTGAGTGGAAATTCCAATTTTCAAAATTAACAACAATTCACACAAAAAACAATTATTTTCAAACACTTCACTTAGCATACCCAAATTTGCTAAGTGAATTAAATTCCAAAATACCAAATCAAAAGCAAAACCAATTGACCCTTACTTTGACATACCCAAATTTATTAAAGGAAAGTATCCTCAAATCAAAATCTAATTTCAAATATGAACCTATGAAAGCATCTTTCTAAAAATATTTGAATCCATTTTTCAACATACCCAAATTTGTTGAACTTGGATTCATGTTCAAAAATTCCTCCTTCCAATCAAATTTTTAAATCTTCTCTAAATCCATTTCAACCCCATTTAACACTTCCAAGATGTTGTATGTGGGTTCAAATTTTAAATTCAAATTCAAAAATCAACAAAAATAAAAATCTGATCCAAGCTCATTTCTTATATTACAGATTCTCAGCATCAGTCATAGTTATAGCTACAATTCAATCCTTCAGTTTTTGTAGTTGATTAGAAATGGTAAGCTCATAGAAGTTTGTGTTCCCTTCCCATACGGCATGGACTGGGCCTTAGATCAGGACAATCTCCCCCAAGCTGATCATACCCACCTTATCCATTTTGGTAGAGGTTTTGAGGGAGTAAAGATGCGAGGGAACTTCTCTCACCATTGACAGTAGGACTGTGGTGGCCAAGTAGAAGCCAGTCATCCAGATCAATTTACCCTTAGATTCTGATTTCCCCACATTAAAGTGGAAAGTAGTGGTGGTTCCATCAGTTTCAGCAATGTTAGTGATAGTGATAGCTCATGTGTGCCCCGTGGTTTCTCGTGCTTCCTCAATAAGGGTTAGCATCCACTCTTTGGCACCCTCTAAGGGTAAGGCTTCTCTTATCTCAGGTACTACCTCCCCCAGCCTTTGAGGTTGGGTCTAGTTCTTACTCTACTCATCCTACTCGGACACAGAGGAGAAATAAAAATTGTAGGATCAAGTGGTTCAAAATTTCTAGGGAGATGGAGGCCACTATATGGTCAATTTTAGATGAGGTACCTACTCTGACCACCCCACTGGTTACAACAAACTAGTTTCATCCTCTCTCTAGGTTAGATAGAGAGGATGCTAGGATGATTTGTACTTCACCTCCACTAGTGGTTCAACACTAGCCCTCAATTACTCAGAGTAGGAGGTCATATGTCAGCCTCCAATCAATTTTACACCAGGTTGCTAGAGCTTATGGACGTTCCAAGTCTAGAGCTCAATTTGATTTAAGATCTATCATCCCCCACAGCATGGGGAAACATCTTTGATAGGAGAGGGCTAGAGAGGCACATACATCTATTCATATCACCTATAGGGAGAGGTGGAGGTTCAGTCACCAGTCAATAGCTTTTGCACTCATCGATTTTTTAGCTTGGTACGCTACCCGCACTGACCATATAAATATCATCCTACTTATAAGGATGACCCATCATAGAAAGAGGGTCCTTGTCCATAAAGAGTCAGTGGTGTCTCCACCACACCGCTCTACCCCCCGTCTACTATCACCTGTTCACATCACAACATCTCTAGTTCCATCGAAGGCCATGAAAGCCATATCCGGGGAGAAGCGTACTCTGTTGGTGATCTGACTACGGTCGAGGGATCCTATTCCATCTACACCACCTACTATGGCGAGGCCTAGCTCTTCTGATCGACCTTCTACCTTAGTGGTGGTGTGGAGGGAATGGCGACCCTGAAGCATAGTGGTCGTCCCTTCACCAACACGACCAATTCAGTAGGACATGGAGATGGTGGTAGCTATTGTAGAGGGAGTAGATGATAGCCTGGTTGCACCGGTGATAGTAGAACCTCCTTGGAGTGTCACCCCATTCAGAGTTAGTGACAGTCAAGAGTGTGTCTCTTCGATTGGTACAATCCTCAAAGGATTAACTCTCTAGTAGTAGGCAAGGTCCGGTGCCTCTCAGTACATGATAGTGATCACACCGGTCAGCCAAAATCATTTGTGCCCATTCAGATTGATCATTCTCTAAAGGAGATAGTAGCACATTATCTTATAGAGAAGAATTAAATTTGGGGGTATGGCTGGTCAGATGAGGAAATGATCAACTATGATTCCAATTAAGATGATTTGTTGGGAGACTCAATCGGAGTCTGTATGGTAGATACTAGGGGATCCCTCCTCAAGGAGCAGTAGGCCATAGAAGGTGATGAGGTTGATAAAGAAGACATAGCCTAATTAGCCCAACACCTCTGATATCAGTTAAAGCAGAAAGATCAGCAGATAGATAGGATGGTGAAGCAACTTGAGGACTTGTTAGGAGCAGTTTTAATACTTCAAAAATAAGCCTCAGCAATTCATCCTACTATAGCCGATATTAGTCAGCCAGAGTTAGTGCATGTTTTGGACTCAGCTAAGACCTTACCTCCTATTGAGCAAGGTAGCACTAGCATGTATAGGAAGGTAGTGGAAAGTACCTCCATACAAGAGAAAGACATCATATCCATGGTTGAGCTACAAGTGAAATAAGTGTTGGCTCAAGTCCGGGGAGGATCATAAGTTCCAAAGGGTAGACCCTACCCGGAGGAATTTGATGCAATCCAATATCCCAAGGGTTTTGGGCCACCTTCCTTCAAAATCTTTGATGGAAATGGAAACTCGTGGTAACATATTGCACACTTTAGGGCCAATTATTGCAACATTGGTGGTAGCAACGCTTGACTATTCTGCCTCTTCATTAGTAGCCTAGTAGGAATTGCTTTCGATTGGTATGTTGAGCTTCTTAACAGTTTAGTAAACATATTTACTGAGTTGGAGCAACTTTTTATCAAGAGGTTTGTTGGAGCTTAGCAAAAGGTTACTGTGGGCAATCTCGTTATAGCACAATAAAACCCAGGTGAGTCTCTTGTTGACTATATTGTCTTATGGAATAAGCTGAGTATGAAATGCGAGCCACAGCTGTTTAAGCAGCATGCCATTGAGATTCTTCTAAAGAATATCCATGGACCAGTCACTTTCATTCTTAAGGGCTTCACTATCAAAATATTTAAGAAGCTAATCAACAAGGTGCCTAATCTACAAGGAGAGGCCAAGCAGTTGCCTTTTCAAGACGAGTTGGCCAAGGGAAAGCCATAGAAGGCCTATGAGATAAAGTCAGGAGCAGTGATAGCTATAGATAAGAGGAAACAACCAGCTAGAGATCAGTCTGAGAGACCACAACCTCAACAGCCTTTGCTTCCACCTCCTTTACCACCACCAAGGTAGCCCTACCGGCCTCCATAGCAGCCTCCAAGGCCAGCACCGCTGCCCCCTCAACCATATCGCCAGCAATAATGGCACACATACCCATCACCAGGTAGATATGGTCCACCTACTCTTTTAGATAAGCTTAACAAACCTTATTCATTTAAGAGGGAGGTAATTAAGAAGATCTTTAAGAATCTCTTAAAGAAGCCTGATTTTTAGCTACTCGAGCCTAGGATAGTAGAGGAAGTAGGAAAAAGTAATGATCTTAACTTTTTCTCCTACCACCATATGTTAGGCCATATTTTGGAGGATTGCTTCACCTTTAAGGATTGTCTTAAACATAGCTTCAAGATCGGTGTTGTAGTTATCCCGAAGGAATATGATGTGGAACACCCATTCAGTTCTTTTATGGTAATCCTTGGGGGTACTTAAGATCATTCCAATACCAAAGAAGGTTGGGATATCTCTTTATCCAAAACCTTTAAAAAGATCATTCAGAAGATTAAAAAACTTTCCTTGTAGGTGCCTGAGTCAGGTCAAACCTCAAACATCAATGAAGTTTGTAAGTTGCCAGTGCCAACTTTAAGAAAGGGGGAGCTCGATAGCAGCAACATGTGTCAGTCGGGGATAGCCCAGTAGCACAACCACCGATTGATTCTAGGTATACCATTGCAGCTACCATATCGATGATATCCTCTACTTTAACTAGTTCTTCTTCTTCTACTAGTAGAACTCTTGTATCAGTGGATAAGAATATCAAATCCCTTACCCCACTCACTTTACTTGATTTCTACTTTGCACCACCTATCAAATCCAAGAAATTAAAGGATAAAGTTAGCTTAAATTACATCTATGTCATTTCTGATGGGTTGTCTACTTCTATTCTTAATGATAACTCTTCAAGTCAAAATAACTATAACAATTCCAATCTTCCTCTTTCTGATTTAGAGTTGGACTTTCCCACTCTGAATACTACGGGTTCACCTCTTGACATAGACTTAGAATCATCTAATTTTGAGGGTCCCATAGGAGAAGCTGTAGGTGAGCCTGATGTATAGGTATAACCTTCTATTACCCTACTACAAGAGATCATCGAAGTCAACCTCCATAGTGGAAAGGCTCTACCTCCTAGGGTAGCACCTCAAGATAGAAGGAAACAAGTCATTGGTACATAGGATCAAGAAGCTCCTCTACAGGATGCTCCACCCTTGCATATTCTTTTGGAGGACCAGCCCAAGGTGGACTACAATGTCCTCTCTCATTTAAGAAAGTTTCCATCTAAGCTATGCATATATGATGCCCTTATCTTATTTAAAGAGATGAGAGAATCATTAGTCAAGGCTTTCCTTAATCTTGAGATATTCTTTGCTTAACTGACTGCTATAGGTGAGGAGACACATTACTCAAAAGAAGCTTAGGGGATTACTTTCATAGATGAAGACCTTCTTCTAGGAGACTTGGAGCACAACTATCCCCTCTACATCACAGTTGAGATGGGCAGATTCTGATTTTCCAGAGTTCTCATTGATCCAGGTGCATCAGTGAACATTATGAGTCTAAATACCCTTGCCTATTTGAGGATCAACATCTCCACACTTCAGGGAGATCAGATGATGTTGAGTGGATTCAATGAACAAGGTTAGCGGGCTTTAGTTTCCATAGTGTTACCTTTTAAAATAGGTGACTTGAAGACTGAAGCCAAGTTTTGCATCATTTATTCAAATACTTTGTTCAGTACTTTTCTCGGTAGTCCTTGGATACATTAGAACAAGATAATTCCATCCTCCCTCTATCAGAGCATCAAGTTAAGAAATGATGGAATTGAATACCATATCAATGAAGATGAAAGCCATTTTCAATTAGAGATGTTGAGATTTATGAGGATGCGACCTACTATCTTCCTCAAAACACCATTTCTCATGAACCTAGACAAAAATCAAATTCATAAGCAAAAGAAAAAGAAAATGAAGAAAAAGAAAAGGCAAAAGAAAAAGAAAAGACAAATGAAAGCCCAAGTGAATTAGAAAGGGGAATTGAGGAAGAAATAGATCCGCATATAACATTCTTCTCACAGTTCATTCCATCATATGGACATGAGGGTAGGATGACTCAACCTCTATCAAGTAGAGGAAGAGGTAGAAATAGGGGCATTTCTAGAGGTGGGAGTCCCTCTAGTTGGCCATCAGCCAATAGAGGTCATGTTCCAGTTCATAGGAGTGCCCCTACTATTGAATCCAGCTTGGAGGACAAGTCTAATGTGATTAGTATATCAGCCAATCCCTCTCAGTAAATTTCATTGGAGGTGACTTTCAATCCAGACAATGATAAAGACTAGGCTTCCAGCAAAAACAAAGTATTTGAATCAGGTTTATGTGAGACTATTAAGAAGTAGTTAGCAACCTTACTCTAACCTCACTTTTATCTCAAAAGGTTGAAGATTTAGAAGTTAAGGAAGTCCCTAAGTTTTCTTTTGATATGAAGCCGAAGAAATTCTTTTTGGGATCATAATCCTCAACTCCTGAAGTTGAGGTAGAACTTGAGGATGATATATTTAAAGAATTAATGGAATTACCATTTGACTTTTACTCACCTTGTGTTCATAATCTTATATAGAAATGTTTAGTTTCTCATACATGGTCTTGGCACAAGTCAGAGTACTTTGAAAAGCTATGAAATAATATAAGCAAAGAAGCACAATCTAGACCAAAACTAGGATTTGGTATAGTGGGTCCAGTTGATGACAACGATTACTACCTAGTTGTTACCAATCATTTGGAGTCTGATAGGTTCAATTCACACAACACCAATTCTTATGAGAATGTGTGTTTAGAAATCTCAGATTATCCAAATGATCTCAAAATCAAAGAGGCATCAATAGAATTTGAAGAGGAGATCTATTCAATAATTGATAAGCTTAAAGAAATCAATCTTGGGCTAGTAGAAAATCCACCCCTGATGTACATCAATTTATTGCTAAATGAAGAAGAAACCATTCACTTAGTTAGGCTATTGATTGAGTTTAAATACTACTTTACATGGAGTTATGAAGAGATGCCCGGATTATTTCTTGACGTAGTAGTCCATAAACTAATAATAAATCCTAAAGCTACTTCTATTAAGCAAGCTCCTAGACACTTGCGATTAGAAATTGAACAACAGATCATTTCTGAAGTTAAGAAACTGATTGAGGCTAGTTTTATCAAGAAAGAAAAATATCCTACCTAGTTAGTCAGTGTCATCCCAACTAAGAAGAAGAATGGCCAAATTCGCATATGCATCAATTTTAGGGACTTAAATAAAGCATGTCCTAATGATGAGTTTTCTCTTCCTATACCAGAATTAATGGTGGACATCATCTCATCTCATGCAATTTTCTCTTCCATGGATGGCTCATCTGGCTATAACCAAATCAAGATGTCTCCTGAAGATTAAAGAAACACTGCTTTCTAAACACTGATTAGAATCTTCTATTATAGGGTCATGCCTTTCGACCTTAAAAATGCTGGTGCTGCATACTAACGGGCCATGACTCAGATCTTCAATGAACTCATCCATCATCAGGTTGAGTTCTACGTTGATAATCTAGTTGTCAAAAGCAAAGAAAAAGAAGACCATCTCTTTGAATTCATAGTATTTTTTGAACGGTTAAGATAATATAACCTCAGAATGAATCCCCTGAAGTGTGCATTCAGAGTAACTTTAGGGAAGCTCCTTTGGTTTGTTGTCCAACAACAGGAAATAGAAATAGATTCTCAAAGGATTAAAGCTATCTTAAAAATGCCACCTCCTAAGAGTTTAACTCAATTCAGATCCTTCCAAGGACGGCTGGCATATCTAAGATGCTTTATTTCTAACCTATTGGGGAGATGCAAGCCATTTTCAGCACTTGTCAAAAAAGATGTCAAGTTCAAGTGGGATGATAAGTGTCAACATGCCTTTGAAGATATTAAGCAGTATTTGGTGAAGCCATCAGTTCTAGTAGCCCTTATCCATGGTAGACCACTCATTCTATACACTACTGCACTAAATGACTCTCTCGACGCTCTATTTGCACAAGCCAATGATGAAGGGAATGAGAATGCTCTGTACTACCTCAGCTGTCATCTTATTCCAGCTGAAGCGAACTACCCACCTATTGAGAAACATTGCCTAGCTTTAATTTTCATCTCTTAGAAGCTACGACACTACATGCTTTCTCATAAGGTGAACTTGATCTCCTGAACCAATCCACTGTAGTGCCTCATGACACGACCAATGCTATCTTGATGTTTGGCATTATGGTCCATGATCCTCTCGCAATTTAATATCACATTTGTATCCCTCTGTGTGGTAAAAGGATAAGAACTAGCAGATTTCTTAGCAGCACACTCACTTTCTGCCGAGTATGAAGCTTTAATTGCTAGTTTGGAGTTAGCCATCACTATTAGTGTCAAGAGCATCTATATCTTTGGGGATTCTTGGTTGGTCATCAATCATATCACTTTATCCTATAAGGTTCTCAAACCCAAGCTTTGTCTTTATTATGAGTATACTAAGAAGCTGTTGGCTCAAATTCCTGAAGTCACTATCTATAAGGTTCCTCAAGCAAAAACTTACAGTAGCAGATACTTTGGCCAAACTTGCCAAAGAACTAGCATGTCTAGAAGATGAGTCCATTTCAATAAGGGTCCAAAATAGACAAGTCCTATCCATTATTGATGCTAAACTGATTAAGAGACTTTCTCTTGAAGGGGAGGTTATCATTGCTTATAAGGACAAGGAGCTGGATTGGAGGCAAACATTCATAGATTACTTGAATAGTGGAAAACTACCTCAAGAAAAGTCACAAGCCCATCAGGTGAAATAGAGAGCTCTCTCTTACACTCTCATTGATGGCACTCTATATTGACAGTCCTTTGACCAAATGTGGTTACACTGCTTAGATAAATGCAAAGCCCATGGCATTGTAACCAAGGTACATTCAGGTCTATGCAGAGTACATCAATCTGGTCTGAAGATGAAGATGAAGATTAAGAGACTAGGACACTACTGACTGGCAATGATTACAAACTGGATAAATGTAGCTAGGAGATGCCATCAGTGTCAGGTGCACGGTGTGGTGCTCCACTAACCACCCAACATTATACACCCTACAATGGCCTCATGGCCATTCGAGTGTTGGGGTATCGATATTGTGGATCCGATCAATCCTACTTATTCCAAGGGGCATCATTTCATCTTTACTACCACCGACTACTATTCCAAGTGGGCAGTGGCAATCCCACTTAGAGAGGTTACAGCTGAGCATGTGCTTCAATTTTTCATGAACCATATCATATATAAGTTCAGGGTGCCTTGATAAACTATATTCGATAATGGCACTACATTCAAAATCACCAAGATCAACAACTTGCCAGAAGATATGATATAGATTGGAGATACTCCACCATCTATTACCCTAGAGTAAATGATTTAGCAAAAGCATTCCACAAAACTCTCATTTATATCTTAAATAAGACTATTAACGCTAACAAGCAATAGTGGAATGATAAGTTGTACTTGCACATTAAGGAAAATACATTGTTGGGTTGTACTTACCCATTAAGGAAAATATGGTGTTAGGTTGTACTGAGTACGAGATATTTATTATAATATCAACTTTGATTTTGTGAATTCATATCCCAGTGGCTAAGTGTGGAAGTATGTTGGTTTTTGGGGTTTGGCCGAACTATGTAAAAATCTCCGTGTTCTCTTTCATTATTTTCTGCACTTTACTTTTCTATACTATTGTTAATTAATGTTATATTTTATTAAATCATAATCATTAAAGGTTTAAGTTTTCTACAAAACTTTAAAATTAAGTTTTCTGAAATTATTTTTTAAATACGCAATTCACCCCGTGTCTTGGGTGTTATAGCTAAATAGCACTTACTAGGTTGAACTAGCCAAAGGGATAACCCTAAAGCTTAACTAACCTAAAGAGAGGATCCATAAATGGCTATACTAGGATAGACTAGATCCTATGTTTTTATTTTCTAGAAATAATGCCACTATAGAAACTTACTCTTATTTAAGATGATAATTACTCCAAATCAAAATAAAGTGATTTCAGCTAAAAAGAAGGATACATTTTGAGATACTTACACCTAATTGAGTTAGCTATTAGGAAGGGGTGTTTGAGGTCTTAATTCCAAGTTAAATAGTTGATCTTGAAGAAAAGTGGTCTTCAATGACTTAATTTCTAAACCTCAAGATTTTGACTGATAGGTAGGGGTGACATGGACTTAATTCATAACCTAAGTAGTCTATAGGAATGAGGTCTTCAATGACTTATTCCACTCCTAAGTTCATTTTGAATTAGAAAATGGGCCACATAGACTTAGTTTCTAATCTAGTGAAGTTCAACTAACAGGTGGTGGCCTTCAATGCATTAAATCTAATCTAAATAGCTTGAAAAAGGAAAGGGGTCATAATGACTTAATCCTATGCTTATCATTCAAAAAGAATGCCTATTGAAGGACTTATTTCTCTCTAATTAGCTATTAGGATGGGAACCTTTAATGGCTTAATTCTAATCTAAATAACTTAGGATGAGGAGAGGGTTCTTTGATGAATTATTCCTAATCTCAGATTTTGACTAACTGGACTAAATAGCCTATTTGACAGGAAAGGCATTTTAGTGACTAAATCATAATCTTATCATTTCAAAGGATGCTTACTATGGGACTTACTCCTATATGAATAGCTATTAAGATGAGGCCTTTAATGGTTTGATCCAAATTAAATAGCTAAAGAGGACGAAAGGGGTCTTGATGATTTATATCAATCGTCAGATTGTGATTAATAGGTATGGGATCTTGGTGACTTAATCCAAACTTAAATAGTCTATTTGATAGAAAAGGAGATTTCATGACTTAATCCTAACCTTGTCATTTGAAAGGATGCCTATTATGGGACTTACTCTTATATGATTAGTTATTAAGATGGGGTCTTAAATGGAATAATCCAACTTAAATAGCTAAAGAGTAGCAAAGGGGTCTTGATGACTTAATCCAATCCTCAGATTTTGACTAATAGGAAAGGGATCTTGGTGACTTAGTCCTAACCTAAATAGTCTATTTAACAAAAAATGGTCTTGATGACTTCATCCTAACTTTGTTATTTGAATGGATGCCTACTATGGGACTTACTTCTATCTGATTAGCTATTAGGATGGGACCTTCAATAGCTTGTTCCAACCTAAATAGCTGAAGAAGAGGAAAGGGGTCTTGATGATTTAATCTAATCCTCAGATTTTGACTAATAGGAAAGGGGTCTTGGTGACTTAATCCTAACCTAAATAGTCTAATTCATGAAAGGGTGTCGGAATGACTTGCTTTTATTAATGCTTCTTATAAGAAGTTTTGTGAAGATTTCAAATATTTTAATTTTGTGTGTGTCTGTGTGTGTGTGTGTGTGTAAGATTTAGACCTAGTGTAGAATATGCCACTACCATAGGCATAAAATTTCATCATTTTTTTAATCATCTCAAAGTTATATATAGTCGTGTAAAATGTATAATGCATTTTAGGCAAGACATCATATGGCATTAATTTAAGAGTTTTATCTTTTTAGCTTGCATTTGACTTTCTAGCTCTTGGATAATAAACATCGAAGTCAAACAATGCTTCTCAAGTGATGGATATTTAATTTCATTATACATGAATATGAAGCTTACATGGCATGTTCTTGGTTTTCTTTGTTGACTTAAGTCAAGCAAGCTATAATGGATATGTATTTCATTTTGTCTTATTGATATGAATTTATAGCTTATGAGGCTTTATCTTCATTTCTTTATTGATAAAGATTAAGAGATTCCTTTAAAGCTATAATTAATATAATTTTCAAGAGTGAATTAGAATTAAAATAATCATGCCATTAGATTCTCAAATAGATATTTTGAACTTTTTGTTCTTTTTACTCCTAATCAATAAAGAGATTGAGAGGATCAAATTGTTTGAGAAATCAAGATTATGTTGATAATTTTGAAATAAAATTTCTTAATTTGAATTACTAATCATTTAAAAGTTTCTTCGAATAATATTTCACATATAGCTTTAATTATTTATTTTTTTTATTTTTTATCCTTCTAAATTCCACTACAAGTTCTTTGAAATTACTTCCAAGGTATATTTTATGCTTCTAGTGATATGATTATTTTCAAATCATAATAATTTTTATTATTTTCTTCTCTTCTCTTTCTTTCTATTTTTATCAAGATTTTAATTATAACACTTCACTTGATTAAGAGTGAGGCTATAAAAAACCTTGATCATGACCCTTTGATATGTTATCTCAACATTTTATGACTAAACAATAAAACCATATAATAGAATATCCCTATAGGGATTCTAAATGTCATATGCTTTATATTTTAATAGTTATTTTGATTCAATGATATTTAAATAAGTCATCCATAGATGGGAATAATCTTATTTATAGAAGCTTTATCAATTTTGAAGTAATTATGGGTAATAAGAACCCATTTCTAAGATAAAACCTTATTCAAGTCTTAAGATTTGACTTAAGTGGACTTGATCCCCTTTTTTATTCTTGTTTGTGTTCTTGTTTACTATGATGATGGTAGCCAACCAAGAAAAATATTTCCTTCTCATATAAGGCCATAATTGATAAGCTTTTAATTTAATAACATCTTGCTTTCCCTTTAGAGTCTGACTGCATACATCAAGAGACTTGGTTTGTTGAAATGATATTAAGCTTAATATTGAGCCTATAAACCACTTTTTCTGGATAATATTTTATTTTAATTCTAGATAAAGTAGTCTTGAAACTCTAAAAGTAGCTTGATTAAGTCATCAATTTTTGATTTACTAAAGAGTGATCTTATTAATATCAGTTGTAGATCAACCTATATTTCTAAACGTATTTCTCTTAACTTGTCAATTATGGATTTAAGTTCCTTTTAAAATTCCAGGGGCATATTGAACATGAAGGTTATTTAAGACTTCAAACACATCTAAATAATATTAATTTCATATGTTAGAATGCATTTTAAAGAGAAAGATAGGACCCTCACTATTAAGCAATTCTTGTCTTGCAATGGTTCTAAAATATTTAACCTTAAGCTAATCTTTGGTTTTAGTTTCTTTAATGCTTCATATCTTTTCTTATTTTATGGTTCATATTTGTAGGCCACTTGTAAGGAATTGAATTTTTAATAGGTAAAGGATACCTGAAAAGGCTAATTCATTATCTCTTTGGTATTTGTTTCATCTTTGAGGTTTACACCTTTTAAATTTAAAGATGGTTAATGCTTCATATCTTTTCTTATTTTATGGTTCATATTTGTAGGCCACTTGCAAGGAATTGAATTTTTAATAGGTAAAGGATACCTGAAAAGGCTAATCCATTGTCTCTTTGGTATTTGTTTCATCTTTGAGGTTTACACCTTTTAAATTTAAAGATGGTGTAAACTTCATTTATTTTATTTTCTTACTATTAAGTTAGGTGCATCTTTTGACATCTAACCTCACCATCTTATTTTAATATAGAGGAGTTAGAGTTAAATGCCCACATATATAGGAATATTATACTTCACCTTTTAGCTATTGGATCTAATCTTTCCTTCCTTTCAAATTTCTTTCGTTCCTTTCCTTTTTGTCAAAATTTTAATAACATTTCAACTTTTTATAAGAAATTACATTTGATAAGTTTCTTAGATACAACATCTGCTATGACATTGGACTCGTTGGACTCTTTGTCTAAAAATAACATTTAGTATAACACTTTACATACTCAAAATTGTTTATTTTGATTGATTGATCACATTACATAATAAGATGCTTTATAATTCTTTGACTGAATAGAAGAGTTGGTTAAGCATTGTGGTGAAATTTTTATATTTCTAAGAGAATAAAAATATATACTTCCATCGTCACTGTATGCAGGATAAAATGAAGATCGAAATATACATCTCTTCTTTTTATGCAATTTTAACACCACATAGATTAACAGATGTTCTTATTTAGGGTGATCAAGTATGACATTGAGAAGAGGTGTACTATCTCGAAAGATAGAAGTAACTACACTACAATCGACCTAATCACCTCAATAAGGACTCCTAAGAATAATGGGTCTGCATGTGTACTAAAGAATCTTCCCCTACTTTACATGGAAAAGTAAAGTAGTGTTTATTTTAAATCTGATTTGTTAAGTTCCCTATAGGGGCAAGCCCCCATAGTTAATTACATCTTAAGAAATGAGATTCCTTAGTAATACTCTAAATTAAGGTAAATGATCATTGTCTCCAAAGATTTCAACAGGTAGGACTATCAATCGATTAACTTATTTTGGCAGATCCAATGAGATTGATCAAAGAGGGGGAGTTATTATCAAAGTCAAAGGAAGATAAGTAGGAGATTCTCACGATGCTAGGAAACCTAGCGAGCATATGAAACTATCTTATTGTTGGGCTTTACATTTTTTTTGAAATTGATTTAATTTGTTTGAGTTGAATTTTTCATTAGAAATTTAGGACTTATGATTTCATAACACAAGATTATGGAAATGCCTAAAAGATGAGGATTTATGCTTATGGCCCATGAAAGGGAGAAGCAATCTCTGAACCAAAATCTAGGTAACTTTGGTGAGGGCCAAGAGCATAACCTAAATCTAATGCAAAAATGGGTGTTTAGTTTGTCTCCACTAGAGAGGATAAACCGCCTAACTTCTTGGACTTACAACCGTTTGGGGGTGGCTGCAAACAAACTCCTCCTACAGTTTTAAATTCATGTAGGCAAGTCATATGCCTTATGCAAGATAGCTAAGTTATTATTTATTTAAAAAGAGACTAAGTCCTTAGACTCACTCCCTAAAGAGACTAGATCGTGTAAGGGTATGCTTCAAATGACCTAAATCTAATGTAAATCATATTTCATTTTATTCTGACTTTTTGACAATCATTTTGAATCAGGCTAATAGGATTCATATGCCTAATGCATGGGAAATGAGATTATTGGTCAAAATCAGTGAGAATAGAGGAGGTGTGTTTCCACCATGGCTCCTAAAGGTCAAGCCAAGTTTCTCTGGCAAAGGTGAAAGCCCTCCAATCAAGAGTGAAAATAATATGCATTTGTGTATGATGTTATAAAAGAAGTGCTCATCCAGCCAAGGGGTTACTAATTCTTTTATCTTGATTTTTAGTCTAAGATTTAGGTGAGGTTATGAGCTCTTTATTTTTAATTTTGATTTGTTAAATTTGGTAGAAGATTTATTTTTCTCTAAGAGCCTAATCCACATCGAGGCCATACATAAAGCAAGGAAGAAACTAGAAAAAGGATGTCATCTTAATGCACAAGCTAAACAAATCATCAATCAATTTATAAAACTAATCGTAAAAGAATAAGAGGTCATTGTGATTGGGAACCACCACACAAACCCAAAAACAAATTGTGTAGCTGAGCTCTACCCTTATACAACCTGGATTACAAATAAATTTAATACAATTAAGCAAGGAACTCATTGTTATGGGGGGTCTTCAAGCTTCATTTCTTTATTCTTCTTTTTTTCTTTCTCCTTCTTCTCTTTTTTCTTCTCTGGTTCCTTCTTTTGAATAGTTAGAACGTGGTTGCTCCAAAGATTTCACATGGTGCATAAGATTAGATCTTATGAGCAATGCTCATCCTAGTCCCCATAACAATAATTCTAAAATCCTAACTATAAAAATTACATAAAAATGAAAAGTAAACCTAGCTAACACCTACAAAATAGAGATTAGCGAAATAAACCATACAAAATTCCAAGCACGTATATTGGGCTTATCACCCAAGACATGGGTCACTAAGTCCACCTGACCTATTGGATTATGCTTAAGGGTATAAGCACCTGCACAACAAAAGCACTTATATTTTTATTTATTATAATGCCCCTTAAGCACAATCCCCTACAGAAGACAGTGGTTAGACTAAGATAGCCCTACTATTTATTCTATGCACATTCATCCTAACATCCAGACTAAAACATATATCACAAAATAAAAGTAAGCATCAAACCATGCGCCGCTCTAACCTAAAGCTAGAAGTGGTGACTTAGCCTAATGTGTGTACTTTGAGAGGTTTGTGTGGCATGCTTAGCTATGGATTTAAGTTAAAATTTTCTAGGTGTGAAGAATGTTCAACTAAGAGGAGGGTTTCATTTAAGTATCTTAGTTATTTTTTGTTGATTTTATTTTATGTTTTGATTGGGTTCAAGTGAATCCTATAATTAAGTACTAAGTTATAAAGAGAAGGAAAGAGAAGGGAACCTCTCTTTCCTTCTCTAACCTAAGTAATTTCTAAAGTGGATTCATGTTTTAGTTTGCTTAGTGAATATTTTATTATGTGTTTTAATTAACCTTAAATTTAGATGAACTTCAAGGAAGCCTATTCAAAAAGAAAGGCATTTTTAAGATTAAGTAAAATGATATAAATTCATTAAACATACATCACTTCATTTCTTTCCCAACATGTATAACATGCATATGAATGAGTCCTAAACATATCTATACATACAAATGGGAATGTTTATCACAGTTTATGATGCATGCTAAGTAGTTGATTTAAGAAAATTTGAATATTTATGATGCATGATTTTCACTGAGTAGCGATGGGATTTCCTATCCAATTTTTACATGCACATATGAATGTATGAAAGGCATAAGTTAGTACGATGCCATTGTTAATCATGGGTGTAAGGGATAAGACTTACTTATGGCTACTTAAAATCTTGCAATCCTGGGGTTGTCCAGACTAATATACCACTTTTCTTAAATATAAGCATATGTGCGAAAGATATGAATGGAAAAGAAAGAATGCAAAAGCTTGTGTTAGTTAATTTATTTTTGTTTATGCAATTTATATGTATAAGTATATGTATCCTTTTTAACTAATAGCATAAGAATGAATAGGATATGAGATTAGGCAAGTATTAGGTTCTTTTCAAATGAACCATACACCTTGTCCAATCGTATTCAAAACTATACTCGAAGAGATGAGAAGGAAAATCTACACTAAGCACAACCTTATATTTTACTCACATGTAAACTTATAAGTAAGACATAAATAACACACATTCAGTTTTGATAATTGGTTCATATATTTTGAGAATAATTTGGATTTAATAGTGATAAGAGCCACTAATATTCTTACTTTAGCCAGCACATGCAATTTGACATAAAAAAATATTTTCATTTTAAATTTTAATTTTGAAAAGCATGAATGCATGAAATCATATGACACACATATTTAGCTTGTTGGGGGAAGAACCAAAGCAATGAAATCATGTAAAAACATTCATTTTAATTAATTCCTAAAGACAATCTTATAAAATAAGAAAGCTTAAAGAAAATCAAAGTTTGTTTAATGTGATTTTTGTTCGATTTTGAATTTGATTTAATTTTGAAAATGTGAAGTGAGTTTGCTATTCCTAACCCATTTCCATGTGTGTTTGATATTTTTTTTAAATGTTTAAATGATTAGATTCATTTTATATTTTGATTAGGTTAATGTATGAATTAAGCATGTTAATTACCCCTTACCTACACCACCTTAGCATAGTGAATCAAATAATTATGACCAATGAGATGACATAAAACCTCACAAGGAATTTAAATTTGTAATGCACCTAGGAAAAAAGTGCCCTAATGTAATTTGGCTCATGACTAATGATTAGTTAAGCTTAGGGGTTTAACTTAAGTAATTTCAAAACACCCCTCACACATATGAGTTGAATTTTGATTTCCTTAATTGAACTTAAGCTCTTGAGAACTTAAGCATCTACCCCAAGTAGATTAATTGATTTCTAGAAAGTTCTAGAATTTTAGGAAATTAATTAAAGGTTAATTAGTGAATTAACCCTTAATTAAGAAAGGATTAAGAAAGAAAAGGGGGTTTAAGGAATAGCTTAGGGGAAATGCCCCAAAATTATTCCCTAAACCTTCTATTCAATAAAACAAACCTTAATCACTTCAATAAAAGATGTAAACCACTAATTAAACCCTTAAATATTCTTAATTATATTAAGGGGTTAATTAAGAAATGAATTAGCATTTTCCCCAATTAAGCCACTAATAAATCCCAAGAAAATTAGGGGAGGTATAAGTCATCCCCCAAAATATACTTAAGAAGTTTGAGAATAATTAGTCAAATAAATGAAGGGTAATTAGTAAATTAAGATTCCCAATAAAACCTAAATTTATAGAAAAGAAGTACTTGAAATTAATCAAAATGAAATTTAGAATATTCTATGTTCAATTATCTTTCTAATGCAATTTAGTTCATATTTGTCTAATTTTCTAGGTTGAGATATTAGTTTTTGAAGTTTAGGTAATTAATTAGAATTATTTTAAATTTAATTAAATCCTTAATCACTATGGCATGCCACACTATAGCTGACATGACATCTGTTTACATGTAGCACCTTCCCATTGGATATTTAAAATGTCCCATCATAGCACCACATGGTGGTGGCGCTATGTACTTTTCCCTCAATCGTCTGATCAAAGATCAAACGGTTAAGATTAAGTCCATGGATGAGCAGGGATAAAATAGGATATAAAGGTTGTTTTAATCTCAACCGTCTATCCAAAATTCACAGATGGATGGCCAAAGTTATTTCCCTGCAAACGCCTATGAGCCATTGAGATCGTCCATGTTATAGGCCTTGATCCAAGCTCGATTGAGCTCGGATTGGGATGAAACTCAACCCACACCATTAATATGCATCCTAGATCACATCTAACTATCAAGATGTCATACCATTAACATTTCTTTCACAAAGTTTCACACCACATTGATTTTAATGGTCAAAAAATGGCGTACCTCACTGGAGGTGATCACCGACACTCGATTCCCTTGGAGAAGCTTTGTCTAGTTGAGAAGAAGCTTTGGTGAAATTTTGAGGGACTAAGGTTGAGTGGATCTTCCTATGGGTCACCTCCTCCTTAGCTTGGGCTCAATTTTTATTGAATTGGATCTCCTCTTGCTTCAAGTACTTGGAAGAGAGCTTAGTCAAGCTTGATTAAGCTCTTTGATAGAATGTGCAAAGGGAATTGCACTGATCTTGAGTATGGAGGAAGTTGGAAATTTAATTGAGCTCCCCTATTTTTAAATGATAAAAACTGAGAAATGGAAATTTCAATCTACCTTTAGGAAGCTTAGGATAACTTGCAAATGGCTCCTATGACTCTATAGACTTCAATCGACTATGGCTCTATTGAAATTGAAGTTAATTAGGGGGACTATATCTCCCCTAATGGAAATCAAATGACTGAAGCTTCACTTTCCATTTTAAATCAATTGTCCTAATTTAGAAGGTTGTTTGAGGTGTTAGAGGTGCCATGTGATTCATTTTAGGTCAGCGAGTGGATTAGTAAGTGGCCAAGTGCTTTAATTGAGTACAAGGAGGTTTGCCATGTGGCCATTTCAAGCTATGTGCTCAGTTTGGCCCTTGGCTCAAGTTGGGCTGACTCAAACCCATGGGGTTGGGTGCTCCACCCTCCCTTGTGTTCACTTGATCCACTAGGAGAGTATCAAGTAGGTATGAAGAGGAATTGACCAAATTCCTAATGGATTTAATTAAAATTTACCCTATGGCATAGAGGTAAAATGATCATTTGGTTGATTTAAGAATTTGGATATGTTTGGTATATTGAGAAAATAGGTTTGGCCAAGTTTCATTGGATTTGGAGTTCATTTGTTATGGTTTGGCTCATGTTTACCCTTTTGAGCCAAAATGGGTAAACTTGGGTCAAGTTGACCAAGTGGTCAAATTGGGTCGAGTTCGTATGAACATTTGAAATATTTTGGTGGCTTTGGTTTGATTCAATTTGGTTTAGGTTTCAATTTTGTTCATATGACTTCATTTAGGTCAAGTGGGTCAAGTTGACCAATTTGACCCATTTGACTTATTTGAGCTAGGTCATGGGTAGGTTTAGGTTTGGTTAGTTATATGAAGTGGATTGGTATCTTTGTTTCCAATCAATTTTGGTTAAGTTTGAATTTGGCTCAATATGACCCTTTAAGTCAAGTTGGGTTCAAAGTCAATTGGGCTAGGTTAGGTCTAGTTGGCTAATTGAGGCTTTGGTCAAGTTCAACAAATGATTTGGGATGAACTTGAACCATTAGTTTCAATTAATTTGGCTTAGATCAAGTTTTGACACATTTTGACTTTTCAAATCAAGTTGGGTCAACTTGGGTCAAGTGACCAATTGGGATAGGTTAGGATCAAATGTTGACTTGGTCAAGTTTAAACATTGGTCATTAATGAACTTAAATCATTAGTTTCATTCAATTTGGCATATGGTGGATTTTAGCTATGTTGGGTTTTATTTTGGCTAAGTGTTGACTTGTTCAACCCTTAGGTTTGACTTTGTTTTACCCAATTTGAGTGATTGATCATCTCATGATGATTGTTGATCATGATGAGACGCATAGATGGGATTAGTTCAATCCAATTTGGTAAGGATTAGAATTTGGCTCACAAAGGGTACTTTAGGTCACTTTGGGTCAAATGAGCCTAAGTGGCTAAAATGGCTTGGTCAAAGCTTGATATCAATTGGATTGAACTTGTATATAGACTTATAATTGAAATATAAATTTATTTGCAAGTGGTTTGAAGTCAAATGGGTTTTGACTCATTTGACAATTTCAAGTTCAAAGGGTGAACATGAAATGGATTTTGGCTTGCTTTTTTGAATTGAGTTTTGGTTAAGTGATTGAAGTTTATTTTTATATTTGGATTCATGGTTGTAATATTGATTGAATCAGGAAGAAAAATCAAGATTTGGCTTGATTTGAAATTGATTTGGCTAAGTTCAAGATTTTGACTTGGAAGGCTTAGGCTGGATTTTGAATAAATTTGAGTTTGAGTTTTAGATTTAGTTTGATTGATTTGATTTTATATTTCATTTATATATGTGAATATAAATGAGGATATAAATGGATTATGAGAAAATTTCAAGGGTTTAAATTGATTTGAAGATAATTTTGGCTAAGTCTTTAAGATGGAAATTAAGGACTTAGGAAAGATTTTGAATTAAGAGTTTGAATTTGGATTTAGTTTGATTAGTTTGAATTTATATTTCATTTATATATATGAATATAAAAAATAATATAAATGACTTGTGAGAAAATTTCATGAATTTGAATTGATTTGAATATAATGTAGGCTAAGTCTTTAAGAGAGGAAATTAACGACTTAGGAAATATTTGGAATTTGGAATTTCAACTTGGAATTCAATCATGGATTTCAATCATGTGTTATTGATTTGAGTTTGAAGAAAATTAAATAAGATTGATTTGGAGTTTGAATTGAAATAAGTAAGGTGAGGAGTGGTTCAAGCTAAGGGAAGGAAAATTTTCCTAACACTCTTAAGGCGTGACCTATTCCTATTTCTAACTCTTCTAAGTTTATAGGTCTAGGTTGAGTGTTCACCTAATCACTAGATGTGTCTTAAGACTAAGGATCTCTTAAAGTCTAAGAGGAGTCCTATGTCTAAGATGGAGGGGTTGAGTGCTCATCCTAAAAATGAGATCAACAAAGGGTGCCCAATAGGTGTAGTGTGACTGACAAGGAACATCGCACATATTAGCGTTGACCAAAATGATCAACAATACCGAACGATCAGAAGCATTAACAGAAACAATCTATCCCTAACCCAAGGTGTAGACAGAATCCATAGCTTAGTGCAATGTGACTCTACTTATGTTAAGGACATAAGAGAGGGAAAGAGGAATCCACTAGGGATGGAAAATGTGAACCTTCCACTAGGGAAGTAGGTTCAAGTCATCCATAAGGGGATGAGAGGTTTGATTTGATTTGAGTCTCATTGAGGAGAAATTTTCTCTAGGGAAGAGGGTTGAATTTGTTTTAATTTTTAGATTCCCTATTGGTCTGCGATGGACTACACCAAGTAGGAGCCACAGAGACCAAGACCTAACTCAGACTTACCAATCCAAAGGGGTAGTCTACTAAACACATAGTATGACTAGCCAACCAAAGGGATGCCTTTTAGTGTGCAGCAGTTATACTAGGAAGAAATCATAGTAGACTTACATCCTCCAAAATAGGGACCGATTGCTGGGGTAATCTATTAGTAAGGTAATACATTGAACTCAACCTAGGGCTGAATATTGAGTGAATGCCGCTGGGAAACTTAGATCAACTCAGAGAAAGTTAGGATTAATTTTATTTTTTAGATTTGTTTTGATGGGTTCTATTGGTTTGCAAAGGATCCCACTGAGAAGGAGCTTATACTATTCTAGACCTATCTTAGATTTACTGATCCAAAGGAAGTAGCTTCTCGACCGATGGGAGAACTATCTGACCAAAGGAGTGCCTTTTGGTTTGCAAAGATCAATTGAAGAGAAGAAAGCACGGTGACTCACATCTTCCACTACAAAAGATCACTTGGGGTGATGCTTGCAAAAAAATCAAACCCGACATAAGAGGCCTTGGTGCAGTCAATCATCATGCAAGAAAGAATGTGTCATGGTCTTATATCTTCCAAAGTGGAATAACTGCTGGGGTAACCTGTTTGCGGTAAAATAGATTGAACCTAACCTAAGGGCGACTACGGTGTGAGTGCCGACCCAGAAACTTATCTCAACTCAAGTAGTCAGGCAATTCTTATAAGGAGTTCCGTTGACACTAACCTAAAGATAGGATGCTTGCTTGGGAAAAGGGGCTCATTGGAGGCTTGAATTCCTAATCCATAATCGAATTAATTTTATTTGTTTTGTTTTTTTATTTATCGTGAACCTTATTATTTTATGAGGGATCAAACTGAGAAAGAGATTATATCAACCTAGAGCTATCTCAGATTTACTGAACCAAAGAGAGAATCTGCACATCTGTTGAACAAATTCTCCAACCACAAGGGTGGCTACTAGGAAAGGGGGACTGTCCAATCCAAAAGTAGCTCGGGTAGTGTCTAAATGGGGTCGCAAAGAATGTGATCCAAATAGAATGCCCTAAGGGATGGGGCCACTGAGGGCTTATTCCAAAACCCTGAAGAAGATGACATGGCTAGTCATATATCTAATAAGTATTTGATATCCAACTCAAGGAGGAAGCTCAGGGACTCACATCTGCCAAGAGTGGATTATCCACTAGGTGAGTTGCTGTCAGCATAGTGAACATCAACCAACCTAAGGTGCCCATCAGTTTGCAATAATTAGCCTAAGAAGAAAGCTCAAGACTCACATCTTCCTATAGTGGAACTGATTATTGGGGTGGTCTGTCTTTAGCTCAACAAGTGTTATTTGACCTAGGGCAATTACTGATTGAATGCCACTAGGGGGCTTACATCGAGTTAAACATAATCAGGAGGAAAGGAGCCTTCCGAGTTCTTATCCTAAACCTCAAATATACTCAACCTAGTTAGATCATGATGATTAGTTCAAGAGGAAAGCACGAGGACTCACATCTTCTTAAACAAAATTAACACGAGATAGCTTATTGGCTAGACAATAAAGTCTATCATACTAACAAGGTGCTTGTTGGTTTGCAACGTTCAAGTTAGGAAGAAAGCATTGGGACTCACATCTTCCAAATAAGTGATCATTGGGGTAACATACTAGTGAGGTAGCATACAGACTCGACCTAAAGTAGCTAATAAGTGAGTGCCACAGGGGGCTTGCTCCCATATCAAATAGCCCTAGACAAAAGATACATGTTTTTTTGTGCATGTGTTAAAAGGAATAGGATGCCTTTGGGGGACTCTTACACCTACCTTAGACATGCTAGGGGATTTTAATGAAGTGGTGCCATGGATGGCAACCAAAAATTCCCACTAAGAAAGGATGCAACTTGGGTTCTTTTAAAGCCAACTTAGTTATGCTAATTAAAATAAGATGCCTCTTGGGTTCTCTTATACCTATTCTAATAGTGCTAGGAGATTGTTTTTGTTCTGTGAAAGAGGGATAGGATGCCACTGGGGACTCTTACACCTACCCTAAACACGTCACAATGGATGCACAAGATAAACAAACAATGCTTTGAAAGAAGAGAAGATTTTGATGAAATAGTATCATATTTTGTTCTTTTTATTAACAATTATTTCCAAACATGATTTATTTCATGGGTAATATTTCTTTAGATAGAGCCCATTAATTAGAAGCATCAAGTGTTCCCCTTTATGATCAATAAGCTGATAAGATTCTCTTTGGTAGTCCTTCTCTATGACATAGGGGCCTTCCCAAGTGGGTTCAAACTTTCCTCCCATCTTTCTACGGGCAACAATTGGTCTCCTTAAGACTAACACAAGTTCTCTTAGTCAAAAATACCTAGGGTGGACCAGCTTGTTTTGAGTTTGAATCATTTTGGCCTTGTACAACTCGAGGTTCTGGCACGCTCGTGGGTGACTTTCCTCCAAATCTTTGAGCTCTTCTAGCCATAAATTTGCAATATTTAAAATTAAAGGTAATGATTAAACTTTAAAGATGTAGATGATGAAAATGAATCTTTGAAATATTTGAAGAGAATATAAGAACTTGAAGCTAAACTATTTTAGTTAATTATTTTAAAGATGTAGCAGAGTAATGATTTGAAAACTAAATCAATCAATTACTAAAAAGAGACTTTCATATTTACAAAATTTAAATGAAAGTGATGCTCATCAACTCAAATGAAATCTCTTTCAAAGAGAAGTATCACTTATGTAAAGTATGAGACAATTTAAAATAAAAGAAAACTTGTACCTTACAAGTGTTCATTATGAAACAATGGGTAAAACATAAGTCTTACTTAAGCATATGTAAGAATAAAGAAGAGAGAAGAATTTGCAAACACAAACCTTTATCCAAACACAATCAATATTTTGGACCAACTTGAAAAGGGTATGAAAAGATGTGTTAAGCACAAAGAAAACTAACCAAATACAAAGATATCTTAGGCTAAGAAAGAGATCAAGGTCTTACACAAGAATAGCAACAAAAAAAAACCTTGAATAAACTCTCACCAAGATGGACTTTCACCAATCCTCAAACTTTTTTTGTGCAATTTTCAAGGAAGTCACTTGTAGGTTGGAAGATGGATGGATGATGAAGAGATTATCACTTGATTCACCAAGAAAGATCTCCAAAAAATTTTGTAATAGTTTGGCCGAGTGAGGAGAAAAGTCCAAGAAGAATTAACCTATTTTTAAGAGCATTATATATAAGAGAAAGAGTTAAGAGGGTAGGCCAAGAAGAGGAGTATATGAGGGAAACTCTTTCAGAATTAATTCAAAATAATCCTATTAAAATAAAGATCAATTAGCATGAGGGATTTATCAGCCAATGCAATAGGAGGGAAACTCAATTTGGAAAGTTGGTTTGGATTGAATCAACTAATTTGAATTTGAAAAGCATGATAAGGATTTCATCCCTCGCAACGAAGAGGCAAAATTCAAATGGCAAGTGATTCAAATTTGAATCAATCAAATTAATTAGATTGGCATGAAGAAGGATCAGCCAAGAAGATATGGAGGGAGAATTGAAATGGAAAGAGGTCTAAATTGATTCAATTCATCTCATGACAAGCTCTCTAAAGAAAATATGAAGTTCATTAACATGAGGGTCATCTAAGAGAGAGATTAGAGATGGTGAATTGAATTATTAGCAAACAATCATGACACTAATAATTTGCTAAGTAAAAAAGGGCAATATTTCAAATTTGATTAATTAAATAAAGCATGAGATAAGGTCGTCCGAAGGAGGTTTCCATGATGAGATTCTATTAGGATTAAATGCAATATTATGGAATATTTAATCAATTAATCTTGACTGAATGAAAGAGAGAAAGTTAAGATACACAAGCTTTACTAAATAAAATCCAAGGGAAATTCAAAAATTCACCCAACCTTGTTTCCAAAAATAAGTTAAATAAATTTTAATGCACTGAATTCAAATTAAATGTTGATGAATCAGATCTAAAGAGAATTTAAATTAATATTCATTATGTGATTAATTTGAATTTAATTGATTGTATGGTTGGCCAAGAATAATTTACAAAATTACATATTTATAAATGGAAATAAGGAGATTTCATGACTCTTTTTAATTGAATTTTAATAAAATAAAATAAATTCAAATTAATTCACATTAGCTTAAATAAAATAGCATATGGTCAACCACAATCATTCGATAAAGAGCTAGGTTCAAATTAGCATCTGTAAGTAAGAGAATATTCAATTTGAATCCAAAATAATTTAAATTAAAGATTTAAATAAATGAATTTTTAATTAAAAAAAGATGGAATAATTATGTAAATAATTTGAATAGCTATCACATAATTTATTTGTAAATAAACATGAAACAATTACGTCAAAATGATTTAGGATGATAGATAGGATAGGAGAGAAAATAAGAATAATATGAGAGAAAAACATTACATTGAATGATTTATAGAAAATTTAGATTTATGCATTAAAAAATTGATAATGAACATAATTAAGCATGAAAATAATTTAATAAAATATGAACTTAATTTAACCTACATGAAACCATAATAAATAGAACAAAGTTAATGCATTTAATTCACATTATCCAAAATAGATAATTTAAGGAATAATTGAAAATATGAAATGTAGAAATTATGAATAATATTGAAATAAATTATTTTAAAATGGATGAATAATATATTTTACTTTAGTGAGCTTTTAATTTTCCTTATTATAGTTATTCTCAGTAGAAGTTTTACCTAGTTCATGCCAATAGTTTTAGCATTTAGAATTGGTTGAAAACCTAGAGCTGAATAATTTTTCTACACCTTGTGTTTAACATGATTAGTAGCATTTGAACATATTTTTGTTATCATCAAAATTATTCTGATATGAGGTGGGGCTCATGAAGTCAACAGGAAGATGTAAGTCCCTATGCTTTCCTCTTCGGCTAGTCAGTGAAAATTAATAGAGACCCCTTAGGTTGGCCAATCATTAGGGCTATCCCCTTAGCTAATTCTAGCTTGGAAGATGTGAATCATCATGCCTTCTTCCTATGTTAGCCATTGAAAACCAACATGATTCAAATTCTATTGTAGTCAAAATGAGAATAAGCTCCTTGAAGGCATCTTCTCTGACTACTATGATTGAGTTAGGATTAGATTCATCATTGAATCCTTTTCTAATGACATCTTTATTCATTTTAGAACTTAGTGAATCTAAGTTTCTAAGAATAAATCATTCTAAATTAAAAAAAAAAAATTTAGGCATGTTTATGCCTATCTTTCATAGTCAAATCTAAACAAAAATTTGAAATCATAACAAAAAATTGAATCCAAATTCCAAATTTCAAAATCAAATTGAACCCTTCAAGCATGTGCTTGACTAATTCAGTCAACATTAATATGTGCAGTGTACTATAGCTAGTCCATTTCATATATTGACCTCATTTTTTGGATGAAGGTAACATCATATTTAAACTACTAATTAGGACACCTAATCTTAGATTAGGAGCCTCCTGATTAAGCACTTAAGGCACTATATATTGTGACTTAGTGCATCCTTCTAGGGTTTGACCTAAGCTAAAAAAATTAGGTAGACCCTATATCAAACTTGAATCTAAAAAAATGATGGAAATTTGAATCCGATTGAGCTTACACTAAGGTAACTTGTGTGGCTAACCTAATTATCCTACTTAAGCTCAAAATCAACTAAAACTAAGGAAATTCAAACTAAATAAAAACAAATTCAATTTAAAATCAAATAAAAAAATGAAATCATGATATGAACATAAATGGAGTCAAATCAAAATGAAGGTCAAAGATGGTCAACCATTGGACATAGGGTTGACTTATGTGGGTCCCACCAAGTCAAAGATTAACCCACCAAAATTTGACCAAATTAAATTGTATTAAAGGTTCTAAATGATAAAAGAACATGTTTAAACATGAATATAAATTCAATAAGATTTTATTTAGTCTAATTAGATCACTTGATCTAAATGAACCCAAAAGAACCTTATTAAAACTAGAATTTAGATTAAGCTAAAACCAATCCAAATTAGATGTCCAAAATCATTTGAAAATCATAATTAAACATAATTTAACCAATCATTCCAACTTAACCCATTAAGCTAAATTTTGATCAGATGGGTCAAAATTGAAATCAATTCCAAACCAAATGAAATTAATCACTCTAAATCATTTTGCACATGTGATTAAATATGATTGTAGTCCAAACATAAATTCATTGAGCTAAATTGGCCATTTAACTCAATTGAACTCAACTTAACCCATTTAAATCTAAATGGGCTAAGTTGAAATAAAATCAAAATCAATTTAAAATTCAAAAAAATTAATCAATTTAAAACATCACGGATCATCAAATAAACATAACATAATCTAAATTAAATCTTAAAAAGGGCATTTGAGCTAAGAGACTTAACTTGACTAATTTAGGTCAAAAATGCCAAACTTAGCTCTAATCAAATTAAACCATCACATGTTAGGAGGTAATTGAATTCTCAATTATCCATTGCATAATCAATAATGTTTGAAACTCAAACTTAAAACCATTCAATCAGAAGAAATATAGTTAAATCACTTTAAATTCAAATTGGCATTGAATTATGTTCAATCTCCAAATCCAACTTAAATGGACTTGAGTTTGACCCATATTTCAACTTGCTTTGACTTGGCCAACAAACCACCAATCGAAAAGGATGTTATGGTGGTGCCATAAACTAAGGAATGCCATATGAGGTGAATTCAAAAGAAAGTGATAAATCCATGCAAAGAAGCCAAATCTCATTTCTTTCTTATGTACCTCATCCACTCCTCATCCTAGCTGCATGGGAATATATCCCAATTAGTTGACCATTAATTGGAGCTAGCCTCCAAGGGTGGTAATAACCAAGACAAATTGAACAATCCATCTTCTCTATGATGAAATGGCTCAAGGCCAAAAGCAAGAAAAGGATAGGAAGGCTTCCTCTCTTTAAGGGACTCATCCCAACACACTCACAAGGAAAGAGGGACAAAACTAACCCCTTAGCCAAAGCTCTCATAGCTAGTTGTTAGATTTCAACCACCCTAAACTTCTATATATGGTTCTTAGCCATATATGGAAAGAAGAGAAAGAAACCCACTATGATGAGTCCAACCATCTTTACATGTTTCTTAGATCAATAGGGACTTAATTGAAGTCTTACTTGAGCCTACACCATCGACAAGCTTGAAATTGGCCAAAACTAGTTTCTAAGCTCTTAGCCAAGCTTGAAAGATTCACAATCAAATTCTTTAAGCCCAATTAACACTCCTTTCACATTCCATAGGTGGACGCAAAGTCGAATGAACCTTTACCTAAGCCTCCCACCGTCGGCAAATTGGAGTTGATCAAATCCATATGTAGAGTGGTGGAGTTTGGTCTTTATGTTATCTAGAGGCAACCAAATTATCATCCATGGCATCAACTCATTTAGTCGAAGGTTCTCATAGCATGGTGGTCGCTAAGGAACGACACTAGTGAGGTTTGGGTTTAAATTGAGCACCCTCTTATTACATGTTGTTCCTTCTATAAAATAACTTTGATCAACACTGAGATCAAACCATATGGATCAATTGAAAAGTGATTCATGATCATTTTGTAATTTAAAGCAAATGATTACATTGCTTACATCATCACGAATCACAAGAAATTAATAGATGAATCTTAGTTCTTCGACAGAAGGAAAGAGACATAATCTTCGCTTTTAGTTGCTTCAATTAGGAACAAACAGATGAGATTTAGTTGGATGTTCAACTAATTCCCACATTGGATCCTAAGGTGAAATCATGACCATCCGATCAAAGATCAGATGGTCTCTGATAATCCCGTGTCCTATCGCCATTTTAATGCGGGATCCACGTAGATCTTGCGTGGGCCAATGGTGTCGTGCCACAAGGAAAATATCATCACATCAATGCCACGTTACACTGACCATTTAAAATAAATAATACAAAGTTTTTGAATTTAAAATTAAAAAAAAATTACTAAAAATTTAAAAAATAAAAAAATAATAAAATGTTAAATAATAAAATATAAATAAAAGCTCAACGGATTCTTATCACTGAGAGAAATTCATTAAATCTAATTTTTTTAATTTTTATTGGGTAATTTTTGGTCAATTTAGGTTTAAATAAAAATAATCAAACTCAAATTAATCACAAACCATTAATCTAATTAATTTCAAACTTTGGGGAAATAAATTAATGTTAAAACACATATCATGTAATTATTTTGTGATTTATTAAGAATCAAATATAAAGATAAGAAATTTTCAATCTTAAACCCTTAATTTAATAAATAAATTAATATTAAATTAAGAAAATCATGGAAATTATGGAATTAATTTGAATCATCATAATAAACCACAATGATTTTAAATACTCCATTAAAACTCTTAGGATTCTAATAAACCATAAAATGACCTAATTTGATAATTAATTGAATTAATTAATCCAATTAAGTACTTTGAAGATAGGAAAATCATAATGAATTTACTAAAACCCATTATGGATGCCTCTTTCAAAGAGGAATTTAAGAAAAATAAATTCTTAATTAATTCCCTCTAATTTAGGCTTAATTTAAGTATTATTAAAGTAATTAGAACCATAATTTATCTTAAATTATATATTTGATTAGAATAAAACTTTAAGGAGCTTAACTTGGTGTGGAACCCCACTTTTCACAAAAATTTTAAGGTGATATGGCCTCTGGATTAGGAGTTATTAAATTTCTAATCTATAGGTCAATAAAAATGAAATAATAAATAAAAAACTAACAAAATATTATAAAATTCATAAATCAAGTTAAAACAATTTCATTAACATCAGAACACTTAACAAAAAATTTCCAACTTTCTAAAGTTAAGGAATTTAATTGATTATGCACTTAGGGTTTAGTGAAATAATTAAAATCATAAAACTTAATCAAACCTTAAGATAATAATTTATTAAGTTCATGTTAAATAAATTAATCAAGTGAAATACAAAATTAAGTAGACTCTAAATTTCATATTCAATAAACGAAGTTCATTGATATGAAAAGTCCTTGACCCATGTATGACATAATTCCAAATGCAAATAAAAGTGATAGATCAAATCATTTGAAAATAAATCAAATCAAAATAAATAATTTTAACATGCTGTTTGGTTAAACTCTTAAATTAAATTTAAGGAAACAACTTAAATCTTAAGCAAAGGTTCTAAACCAAAAGGTCACAAATAAAATTAAGAAACATTTAATCAAATCAAAGAAATGAAAAGAAGAATAAATCTTAATTAAATTTCCAATCTAAAATTAAATTATTAGTCAAACCAAATCACTCAAATGAATCTAAAATAGGTCAATGAAGGTGCTTAAAATCTTAACTAGACCCTTAGAATAAATCTTCATCTTAGGGTGAAAATCCTATTATAATAGAATTTGGATGTTGAATAAAATGGGTGTCTCCTAAAATGGAACTTAATTTTATTCTTCATTCTTGAAAACTTAAATTTCATCTTAACATAAAATAAACTTAAAAATGAAAATAAAATCACAGTTAATTAAATCACTTGAATTAAAATCACATAAATGTAAATTTAACAAACTTTGAACTTAAAATCAAATTCAAATTAAAATAAGTCCTAGCGAATTCACACCACACAAACCCCTCCTTCACAAACTAGATTATTAGGTTACTCGCCCTAGTGTTAGGTTAGGCTATTGATCTATGATATTTTTTGATGTAAAGTGAAATACATAATTTTTATTTTATGGTGTATTATTTTAGAATGAATGTTTATGATTGCTTGTCAATTGGACTAGATGGTATGATGTTCCTTTTAGAACTAATGCTATCTTTTGTAGTGGGTTGTGCTAAAAGGGACTATCATAATAAATCATAACTAATTATCATTTGCTTCCAGGTGTTGAATAAGTCCCTTAGCATAACCTAATAGTATAAGTGAGCTTAGCAAACAACTAATGCTAAGCTTGTATATTCACAAATATAATTGATGACATTTAGTGTGTATTTTCTAACATCTATTTTGTATGGCTTAGGAATTTTATTTTTGAAATTTAAAATATAATTTGAGTTTAGAAATATGTTAGGATCAATGGGGTCTATGAATTATAGGAGCGGACTGTACCATTCTAGTGGTCCTTTATGAAGCCTAATTGAGGTCCCTAAAGAAGGAGATGATCCTGAAGGAAGACCTATAGATCTAAACATGTTATTCTAGGTCAGGTTGTATAACGACAAAGATCTATTGATTATTTTTCTCTTTCTTCTAGGGTGTATAGTGGTACCCAGCTACACTGACATGTTATTTTTAATTAAATTTGGTGTGATTTATTTTGGGTTTGTAATAAAAATTATCTATTTTTCTCAGTTTCTTTCAGTGTTGTGTTTTTCTATTGAAATGCCTGGACATTAGGCTTCTAGAAAAATAAATTTTCTACCCAAGTTAAATCTAAACAATTTTAATAAAAATAAAAAAAATTGGAAACTTCACACATCAAATAAAGCCTTAAGAAAAACTTAAAATCAAATAAAAATAACTCATTTTTGTGAATCATGCTAGCATATTATTTGAAATCCTTGAATTGGGTGCTTCACCAATTACGGATAAGTGACATCTGACCTTTAAGGATGACCATCTTTTTAGGGAAGTGTGCTTTCATATTTTGATTTGGCCAATGATCACTTCTTAATACATCTAATTATATGCATAAATTACATACCTCGAATGCCTTAAATGAATCATGAGTCAAAATATTTAAAATCTAAAAATTATTTCGTTAGTTAGGAGCATATCATACCTAACATGATCTCAAAGATTAGGTAGTGAGTCTAGGTTCTTAGGTTATTTTATAAATACAATAGCCAAGCCATCTTGCTTACATGAGATTGACATCATGGATTTAAAATTCATTTAGATGGTGTTAGTTGACAGCCCTTCCATGCAAGTCATAAGTCTACAAGAATAGGGGATAGTTTCATTTTCATAAGTAGAAAAATGATTCGATAATTCTCAAATATTACATTAGGTTGAGCCTCTGACTTATGAAAAACACTTATAGACTTAGGCTCTAAAGCATCCTTTTAGAAATAAGTTTTCAACCACTAGCTAGTTCTGTAGTCTTATGCTACTAGAATCTAAGTCTTATATATTTAATAAAATGTCAAGTCAAAATTTTGTTAAATTAAATCACAAAATTTTAAAGCCCAATGATAGGATACTTGAAATATCTACTAAACATCCCAATATCTATATGCATTTCCTACTTAATCTTAGTTGGCCTCCGAAAAAACTCTTTCCCCTTTGTAATGTTCCCAACTGAATATTTCAAATTATCATTTTCTTTAGAAATCAACTTTGAAATCTATAGAAATAATAGCCTATTTTTTTAATCAAGAGTATTCTTAGGAAGATATCCTTCATTCCTAAGATGTAATAACTATATGAGTTTGCCCTTATAGGGAACTATGAACCCAGCTTAAAATAAATTGTGTCTTACTTTTCCATATAGTTCAAGGACAAAAATACCTAGTACTTTAAAGACTCATTAGCTTCAAGAGTCTTTTATTAAATGATCAAATCCATTTTAGTATAAGATGTTTATCTTCTGAGATAATATGTTTACTCTTTAATGACAAGTTTGATCACTCAAATAAAAAATTCTTAAAATCTATTTGGTTTTAAAAATTTTCCCCAAAGAGGTCAGCTCTTAGATGTATGAAAATAAAGAGTGAATAATCATCCCAGAGAGTTTGCATGATCATATGAGAAAAAGGAGGACCATAGAGGCTTAAATAGCAGTTCAAATTACTAAGAAAGAGAGGAGGAGATTTATCAGGTAGTCGGTGGCCTCTACAATGTTGGATAGAAACCATCGCATACGTCAACTCATAGATTATCTCCTCTAGTCTAAGTAATGACATATTATGCCCAACAAAATAATAAAAGTAGTCCAAGGGAAGGCAAGCCACACCACTTCTAATGATCAAGCTATAACCTAAGGGCCAACCTTCTTGTTCTTGTGTCAATGGTATGAGGTCTAACTCTCCCATTCGGCCTCTTACCAATAAAGAAGAGGGCATGGCAGTCCAAGAGCATAGTTGTGGCTCCACTATTTTCTCCTAATGGAAGGAAAGAAATAGAGGAGGAACAACAAGTTTTCTCACAACCTAAACTAGTAAACAAGCTGACAATTCATAAGAGAGATCTGATGTAGGTAGAGGTTCAAGTTATTGGTAGTGGTCACCTAGTGTACATTCCATTAGTCCCAGGTAAGGTAGACGATCAATCCTTAGATGACTTACTAGAGGGCTATCACATTACAGTAAGGTAAGTAGTTGGGGATGATCACTCTGATCAGGATGGTGGCATGATAGACCATAATTTTGATGGAATGACCTTCTAAAGAATATGATAGAGATACATTTGGTTGATACTTAAGGGTCCTTATATAAAGAATAATAGCACTCCCATAATATATAGAATGTTATAGTTAAGGAAGGTGAGACACCATACTTACATAAGTGACTATTGCATCAATTAAGACAAAAAGATGACCAACTCAGTTATATGGAGTGAAGCATAGAAGAGTTGATGTTAATGGTTCTATCCCTTCAAGGATAGACTCTAATCTCCCACACCAAACCTATAGAGGTAGATAAGCATGAATTAATGCAAATAATGGAGGAAAATAAAAGTACTACTCCTTTAGATAAGGGAACATATTGTTTACATAGAAAGGGCACAAATAGTGCACTCTCCAAGACTGAGATTTCAAACAATTGATGGAACAACAAGTAAAGGAAGGCTTTGCGCAAACCTATGGGGCTCATTAGTTCCAAAGAGAATACTCTACATAGAGGAATTCAATGCAATGCAATATCCTAAAGGGTTTGTGCCACAATTCTTTAAGATTTTTGATGGTAATGGGAGCCCATGATAGCACATTACCCATTTCAGAGCTAATTATTGTGATGTTAGAGCTAGTGATGTTTTCTATTTAGATAGTTTATTAGCAGTCCAATAAGTGTAGCATTTGATTAGTATGCTAAACAACCGGATAATTTAGTGAAGACTTTCATTGCGTAAGAGTAGCTATTCATCAAGAGATTTGTAGAAGTTCAATAGAAGGTGACTTTATGGGTCTTCATAGTTGATCCTCTTAAAATTGAAGATGGTTTGAATATCTCTTTATCTCGAACCTCTTGCAAAATCATTTCTACAATAACAAAACTTTATCTGTTAGTACTTGAGCCAACTTAGACCTCTACACCACTTGTAGTCTATAAGTTATGAAGGCTAACTTAGAGATGAGGAATATTGATTGTGAGCAGCTAGTACAGATCTAGGATACATTAGTACTATCATTTCCTACAACTCTTACCACCTCTACTTTATGGAGCATAGTGTATGTGGCTGGGACAGTCATGCCATTCATGCCACTAACTTTATTTGACTTTAATTTTGTACTGCGAAAGGAAAACAAGAACATTTTTGAATTCTTATCTCTTTATGGTGAAAATGACTCTTATGATCTCAATTATAATAATAACTCTTCAAATCTCAATAATAAAAATGATTTTAATCAAATCATTTCTTATAATGACTTCAATTATGATAGTTACATCTTTATCCTAAATCTTCATGGAACCCCTATCCTGATAGAATTGGAGTCATCTGATATTGAAGATTCATTAGGAGCAACTTTGGGTGCCCTTAATAAGCAAGTAGATGCCACTATGATTCTCTCAATAGAAGAGATCATAGAATTTAGCCTTTATAGTGGCTATGTTCTACTTCCTAAGATGGTGACTCAAGATAAAGGAAAATAAGCCATTGATATTAGTGAACAAATAAACTTTCCCTGAGAAGCTCCAACATCAGATAAGCTTATGGATAATCAGGTCAAGGTTGCTACAATGTCCTAGACCATCTTAGAAAGTTGCTAGAAATGCTAAGCATATATGATGCACTTATCTTACCCATAGAGATGAGGGAGTCCTTGATCAAGGCTCTTCTAGATTATGATATATGCTTAGCTGAATTGACCGCTGCTTCCATAGCCGAAGAAGAGGTTTGCTACTTTAAAGATGTCTCAGGAGTTACCTTTTCAAATGAAGATTTACTCCAGGGAACTACTGATCATAATCACCCACTTTACATTTTTTATGAACATAAACATTTTCAAATTGGCTAGAGTGTGTGTTGACCTGGGTGCATCAGTCAACATCATGAGTCTCATGCATACTTTAGGATCATCATCACTAAGCTAAGTTCTAATAAGATGATTTTGAAGGGATTTAATGAACATGGCTTAGGCTCAATCACACTAACACTACATATTCAAAGTTTGAAGGCTGATGTAAAGTTTCACATCATACATTTATATACATCTTTCAATGCTATACTAAGAAGATCTTGGATACATGAGAACAACATGGTACCATTCTCACTCCATCTATGCATCATGTTCATGTCCAAGATCCTCCACAACCAACTCGAGGTTCTCCCACCATCTACATAAACTTAGATTCTAGTTCAGAATATGAGTCATATGTAGTTAGTACACTAGTTGCCTCTCTACACTTATAGACTCAATTAAAGGTAATGATAAAGCCAAACAATGATGATGAAAAGGTTCTCAAGCAAAGTAATGATATATCTGAATTATAATTATATGTGAAGATCAACTAGTATGTGAGCACTTTGACTTTATCCTAACTCTCTTTAGAGACTATTGAGGGATTAATAGTTAAAGCTACACCACAAATAAATGAGAACTCCAATCCTTAGAAATTTTACCTAAGAGTATCATCCTAAGGTTTAGGAGTTGAAATAGAACTTGAGAATGAATGTTATGAAAAAATAATAGAGTTACCTTTTGATTAGTACTCTCATTATGTTAAAAATTTATCAAAATAATGATTGATATTACATGCATGGTCCCAGAATAAGTCAAACTACTTCGAGAAAATATGGAAAAATAAATACAAGAAGGAATAATCAAGACCGTGGCTAAGATTTGGTACAGTTGGCCCTATAGATGATGATGAATATTATTTGATCATCACTAACAATTAGAGCCAAATATGTTTTTTTGAATAATAAAAATTCATATGAAAATATTTATCTAGAAACTTTAGGTAATCCAAATGACCTTCAAGTTAGGGCTGCACCCTATAGAATTAGAGGAAGAAATAAAGTCAACTATTAATCAGCTGATGAAAATCAACTTGGGTATTAAATTTAGCAAAAAAAATAATTGATACTACATGCATGGTCCAAGAATATGTCAAACTACTTTGAGAAAATATGGAGAAATAAATACAAGAAGGAATAATCAAGACCATGGCTAAGATTTGGTACAGTTGCCCTAAAGATGATGATGAATATTGTTTGATCATCACTAACAATTGGAGCTAGATATGTTCTTTTTAAATAATACCAATTCATATGACCTTAAAGTTAGGGATGCACCCCCTAGAATTAGAGAAAGAAATAAAGTCAACTATTAATCAACTGAAGAAAATAAACTTAGGCATTGAAAATAATCCACGCCAAACATTCATTAGTCTTTTGCTGAGTGAATCTGAAATAAATAATTTAGTTAGGCTACTTTCAGAGTTTAAGGATTGTTTCATTTAGAGTTATAAAGAAATTTCTAGATTTTCTCTTAGCGTTAAAGTTCATAAACTAGAAATTCAGCCTAATGCAATTCTAGTTAAGCAAGCTCTTAGACATAAGTAATTAGATACTGAAAATAGGTCATTTCAAATTTAAAGATATTTATTGATGCTAGTTTTATTTTGGAGAAAAATATCCTACTTGGTTAGTTAGTGTCATTTAAATTAAGAAGAAAAATGGTCAAATTTGCATATGCATTAATTTTAAGTTTCTAAATAAAGCATGTCCCAAAGATGAGTTCACATTACCCATACATGAGCTAATGGTAGATATTGCCTCTTCACACACGATCTTTTGATCCATGGATGTATCATCTACTTGTAACTAAATTAATATGTCACCCAAGCATGAGAAGAATACTATATTTAAAACTTCGATCAAAATATATTGCTATATGTTCATGCCCTTTAGCCTTCAGAATGCTAGTGCCACGTATCAATGGGCCATGACTAAAATCTTTGATGAACTCATCCATGACTAGGTTGAATACTATGTTGATGATCTCATAGTCAAAAATAAAGAAAAAAAAGACCACTTATATGATTTGAGAGTAGTCTTTGAATGGTTATGATATTATAACCTAAAAATGAACCCTCTAAAGTCTACTTTTGGGTTAATCTCAAGAAAGTTTCTAGGGTTTTCATATGACACTATTGGATAAAAATAGACCTAGAGAAAATCAAAGCAATATTAGATATGTCAGATCCTAAAAGTCTAACCCAACTCAAGTCCTTTCAAGGAAGGTTGGCATATCTAAGTTGCTTTATATCAAATTTATCTGGTAGGTGTCAACCCTTCACCACATTTAAAAAGAAAGATATCAAGTCTTAATGGGACGATATGTGCCAACATGCATTCAAAAGAATTAAACAATACTTGCTGACACCTCTAATACTTGTTGGATAAACTACTCATTTTATACATGATTACATTAGGTGAATTCATTGGTGCTTTGTTGGCTTAAGCTAATAATGAAGGGAAAGGAACACACTCTACTACTTGAGTCATGGGCTAATTCCTATAAAAGCCAAATACCCACCTATTTTGAAGCATTGTCTAGCTCTCATATTTGTTGCCTTAAAACTATGAAACTATATGCTTTATTATAAAATTAATCTAATCTCAAGTGTCAACCTACTATAGTATTTTATGACATGACCGATTCTATCTGGATAGTTGGCATGATGATCTATGATTTTATCACAATTTGACATAACCTTCAAACCACTTTATACTGTGAAAGGGAAAACATTAACAAACTTCCTTATAGAGCACCCTCTCCCCATAGATTCTCCTCTAAATGATGATCTCTCTAATGAGCAAATCATGAGTTTAGAGAATGCAAATAGCCATCATTGGGAATTATACTTTGATGGTGCAACCTTTTCTCAAAGTAGAGGTGAACCACAGTCCATCCTCTAAGGCAAAGCGGGAATAGGGATAGTCTTCTTAACTCTATATTAAAAAATGCTATGATTCTTGTATCATTTATCATATCCTTATACAAATAATGAAACTAAATATGAAGCCCTAATCACTTGTCTATAATTAGCCATTTCATTAGATATTAAAAATTATTATCTTTACGGATTAGTAATTAGTTGTCCACCAAATTGCTGAGACTTACAAAGTTCTCAAGCTTCATCTCTAACACTATTCAAGCCTTATTGAAGGCTCTCATAGCTTTATTTTTATTATAAATTATAATTTAAGCAATATAAGGGTAGAGCTCAAATCCCCATATTTTTTTAGGGTGTATGGTGGTACTCAACTAGACCGGCCTCTTATTCTTTCACTTGATGATTTTTTCTTTATTTATTTACATTGATTGTGCAATAAAAATAGCTTGTTATTCACAGGTTTCTTAAAGTTTGATTATTTATTCTACAACTTAGATATAGTAAGCTCTTTAGAAACTAAATTTTTCACTCCAACTAAATAACTTTAATCAAATTTTAATAATTCATAATCTCAACTTAAAGTATAAGAATTTAATAGAAGAAATAAAAGAATTAATAGCCCATTAGTTGTATGTAGTATGTTATAACACCATTCATACATCTTATTTTCTTCTTTGTCAATATGGGATTTCCACTCTTGCATGATAAGGGACAAGGCTTGGCCTTTGAGAGCAATTCCTTGTAGTGGAGAACACCCTTTTCAATTGATTTAGCTCATGAAATTATTTCATCATGCATATGAGTGTAAAACCTTCTCAAGATTGAGCCAAAAAAAAATAAATAAAATGTAATTTTTATTATATTAGTTTAAGGCATGATTTTCATACTAATCATAATGTAGTCTCTTAATGAGTGAGTTTAAGACTCTAAATTCATTCTTAATAAATAACACCCTTGCCAACTAGAATTTACATAAAACTAACCACATGATTTTGAATTGTAAGAGGTTAGCTGACAGATAATCTAGGTAGTTGTATGTCGAGAAGAGTTGGGATTGGTTCACACGCTCTAATGGAAGTGAACCAATATATCTGACCCTCTAAGTAGAATCAAGTCAAGCACTTAGATTATGCTAGAGTATTTTAGATATAATTTCAGAGGTTACTTATTTCTCATTTGTTATGAGTATAAATCCTCCCTTTTTAAGAATATTTACAATCTTATGTTGTTGGAATCTAAGTCCTAGCCTTTTAATAAAATACTAACTCTAACCAATATAATTTTTTTCTTCAAAAATATAAAGCCTCAATATATGATAAACTAAAGTACCCATTAGGTTTTCAAGTATCATGGCTGCTTCCAACTTATCCTCCATTATAATTTGTTAAGAACTCTCTCCATTTGAGCTTTCGCATTTGACTTTCAACATCTACCAATACTTTGACATCAAACTTTGAAATCCATAAAGATATTAGTCAATCATTTTAATTAAGAGTTTTCTAAGGGTATACATGTCCCCTAAGATGTAATTAACTATGGGGGCTTATCTCTATAACGAACTTAAAAACTTAGCTTAAAATAAATTTTGCTTTACTTCATCTATGTGAAGTAGGAGAAAAGTCTCTTCTCTATATAGACCCATCAACTTAAGGAGTCCTTATTAGATGATAATATCCATTGTAGATGATATCTCTACCTGTTGAGATAGTACATCATTCCTTGATGTTATACTCTATCATTTTAATAAGTACCTTTTAAGATCTATATGGTGTCCCTCATCACATTTTTAAACACCAGAAGTTATATACTTGATTTGACTCATTATAGTTCAATTTGATCAAGTGCTCAAGTTAACCTTACCTAACATATTTGTGCTTAAGAGGGATAAATCCATAGTTTCTTTAATCTAATTAATATTGAGCTCACCCAAACTCATTTAAACTTTAAATGAACATGATTGAACCTTAATTTCAGTCCAAATGAATCAAACTAAGCTAAATTAACCCTTAACCCGACCTATTTGAGTCATGTAGAGCCACAATTCAATTCAATTTGATTGAATCCAAACTGGATCAATCCAAGCCTCATGATAATTTTAAGCACTCAATTGAACATCATAATCCATTCTAACCTAACCAATTCCACCAACTGATTCAATTAACCCAACTTGAACCCATTTGACCTAAAGGGTCAAATAGAGCTAAATCTAATCTAACCCAAATTGATTGCAATCAAAGTCATCAATCAACTTCAAACCCATCATTAAACATCTTGTAATACTCTCTTGGCCCCCATTTAACCTAGTCAATCAGCTTGATCCAATTTGGCCTTAAAGATCAAATTGAGCTAATTTTTAATTTAATTCAAATTGGATCAAATTAACTCATCCATTCACTTCCAAAATTGTCATTAATCATGATCGAATACTCAGTTACAACCACTTAAATTCAATTAAGCCAATTTGTCCATTTGACCCAAGTTAACCCAATTTAACTTTAAGGGCCAAATTATGTCAAAACTCATTCTAATCTAAATTAATTGCAACTAATGCCTCTATTGACCTCACTTTTGGAGTGAGGACAAACCCCTATCATCCTAGACTTAGGAATCTTCCTAGGAACTTGGGACTCCTTGTAATAAGATACTTCTAGTAATTAAGGAAACACTAAACCCAAGCTTAGAGACTTAGAGAACATAACCTTAAGCCTAGGAGATATCTTAGAACAAATAGGTTCTACCTATCCTATAGCCTAAACCAAAATCCATATCCATTCACTCACCTAAATCAATTCAAACCAATACCTACAATCATTTTTAAATTATCAATTGAACACAAACCTAACCCATGCCCAAGCCAATTTGGTCAATTTGACCAAATTAGTAAACAAATCATTTGACCTAAATGAATCCAAATGAACCAAATCTAAATCCAATTCAAATTAAATAAAACTAATTACACCAATGCATTCCAAATGAACAATTGAACTTATCCAAGCCATCCATTTAACCCAATTTGGTCCAATTGGTCAACTTGACCCAATTGAACCCATTTTACCCACATTGGTCAAATTGACCCAAACCCAACCAAACATGGCATGACTCAACCTTGGGTCACCATGGGTTTGACCAAGTAGACCCAATCCATGGTGAACCTGGTTTGGGTCAAACCCATTGAGCCAACCCACCCAAATGAGATAAAAATCACCATTTGGATGGGTTCTCCCACTCTGCATGCTTTGGCAGCTACCATTGGCCCTTCTCGGATAATAGGACCATTGACCCAACCTAACCTAAGGTTGTTAGGCTCAGCCTTTGGCCATGACATGGTGAGTTCCATGACATTCTATTGGTCTAAATATAGAAGGTGGTACACTCCATGGCAGCCCAGTATCCTCCCTCAACCACTCACACACATCCACCTCATAGCCTCATCACGTGCCATCGATTGGATGGCCAAAAGTAGCCAATCTCCCTTAGTTCACTTAGCAATGAGATTATACTCCTCCCCATCAATTCAAACTTCACAAAGACCTTCCTAAAAATATTCCACATAGTCTTAGCATTCTCCCTGAATCCCTAATACACTCCATCACTAGCAAGACTAACCATCAAGTAAAATCAAGTGCCCCATTCGTTCAACCTCACCAATACTCCACCAAACTCAAATTAACTATTCACACACTTTCACCACACTATGGCGAGTCAAAATGAATCATTCCTTGAGCGATTTGATCACAAGATGGCATCCTTAGACCAACTTCTATGAGCTTTGCAGTGGCATTGGGTCCATAAAAAAATTGGTGAGGAGGCAACTGAAGATCTTCTCAACAATGCTTCATCTCTTCAAGAAGAAGCTACCTCAGTCGATGGACCACTGGTATTTATCTCCATTGAGGTTAAAATCCAGCAACCGTAGATTTCTCCCCTAGCGTTGGTCATTTTCAAAATGAAATGTGATTTCACATGAATTCCACTGTAGGATCCTTTTAGATCTTCCCTCTGAATATTGTGGAGTTGATTTCTCTGTCAAGCGAGTGCATGTAAGCTTGGATCGAGTAGCATAAGGTAGACAGTGTCCATCTTTTAGAGCTCAGGGGACATCGAATCATCGATCATCTACTCTACATGATTAAAATGGATGGTCGTGATTTGATCCACTAGAATTTCTAATTTTATCCCTTGGAAACCATGGGATTAATCTCGACTTTCCGATCTGAGATCAGATAGCCAGGAAAAAATTATGTCCGCCACCACTGAGTCAATTATCACATTAGACATTTTAAGTAGCAAATCTAGTGGTGTGACATGGAAAGCATTTCTACATCAGCATCTGTGTGGCATCGACAGTTTAAGTGGTAAATTAGGCATTAAAAATGTAATTAAATAACCAAAACTTCAAAAAATTATAACTATTATAGAAAAATCTAAAAAAATATAAATAAGCTCATTTTGGAAAGGTTAGATAGAAGAGAATTTAAGAAAAAAAATCTCTAGGTTTTGTCTAGTGAACAGTGCTTAATTAGGGTTTAATATTTAAGGTAATTAGCTTAATTAAGGCTTAATTACTTGGCTAATTAATCTCAAATTTGGTGGAATAGTTTCATGGGATGTCCTCTATCTCACATAATTTTCTTGGGATTATTAGCCATCTAATTTAAAGAATGTACAATTTGCAACCCTAATTACCCCCCTTAATTAATTTAATAATTATTAAAATGGCTAAATAGCAAAAATTAAATAATTTATAATGATTAATCACTATTAATAGAAAGAATGGTTAGGGGAAATAATTAGGACATCTTTCCTATTTTGTTTCTAAAAACATTTCATTAGGAGGGTTAATTAATACATGGAATAATTAGGCATTAATTAAGGAGAATGAATGATAAGGCGATAAATCAAATTAAATTAATAATAGGTTAAGATAATTCAAATTTAATTTATTAATTTTCCCTTTATGTGTTTAATAGCATAAAGTCATTAATCCGTGGGAAACCATATGAGTACTTAACTTACTTCTTTCTTTGATTTAATTAACCTTTAGGTATATTTAAAAATTTTTAATTTCCAAAAGCATATTATTAGAGGCTCATGATTAAATAGTTAATTAAATTAAAGAAGCTTACAAAAGTGTAATTAATTTGATTAATTAATGACCTGAATGTAATCAATATATAAAATCCACTTAATTTTTTTCCTTAAACACACTAAGTCACCCATGTGGGATGGGATAAACACTAAGTGTTTTTTTCTCCTCTTTAAGTTTTAATAATTCAAACACCAAAAAATAAACTTCATAATAACTTTGGTTAATCTTAAAGCATATTTATTTTACTTGATTATCCTTACAAATTAATGTGATTGAATGTATTATGTGCCAATATTTAGTCATTCATTTTCAATCACTATAAATTTGTATGCCATTTAGATCATGTGTTCATGTTTTTAGGAAAGAATCAAATGAATATGGTTATATATAAGTTGCATGTGTTGGATTAACAAATATTATATGGTGTGGATATTATTACTAATAAATCCCATTTTTGTCAAAGTTATAAGTTAATGATGACAATCTAAGTTTATGTTGGCTATGAATATTCAATAAAATAATTTTAACATGTTAAAGTGTTATTCTATTTTCATAATTCATTTGTTTATTACATGTGTTTGAATGTTAACAAGTATATAGTATGGACATCTTGGGAATATGAGGCTTTAAATAGCCCCAAGGAGGTCTTAGATAATCTCACTTCCCTTGGTTTAACAACGGTACGTGCTTGCCTAATTTCATTCATATATTTACATGTGCTAGAATTTAGATAGAACTTTACTTTACATGAAAAAATAATTTTCTATAATTAAATTTTTGCATGATTTTCATTCCCATGTTTGTGTATAAGTTCATATGTATTTAAGAAAATAAGTATATGGTCTGGACATCTCATGAATACGAGGCTTTAAATAGCCCCAATAAGGTCTTAGATAATCTCACTCCCTTGGTTTAATAATGACACATACTTGCTTACATCTCTAATACATGTGTATGTAAACTTAGCTAAGGAGTAAAATCCTTCTTTTTCTGCCAAAATACATGCATTAGCAATCATTCAAGCATGCCAAAATGCAAATATATCCATTGCAAGTATAGATATAAGTATTAAATCAAATACTATGAATAATAAAAATAACAGATGAAAAGATATGTATGTTATTAATGATGAAAAGGAATGGTAGAATGTTATCCATGTTATAGTGATTCAATCTCATTAGTCCTAAGATGTCTTTCTTTTTTGGATAAAATTCTTTAGGACTAACCCAAACTTAGGTTTAATAAAATGCTTAATAAGCCATTCAATAAATAAACTAAAGCCATAGTAATATACTTTTGGAAAATAACTTAGGATAAGGATGAAAGAGGTCAAACTTCTTTCCTCTCTTTATAATGATAGATATTAAATAGGTATCAAATGAAACAAAAAATATATAAATTAAAATTAACCAATCCTTTTAATAACTTGAAGTGGAACATTCCCCAATGTTTAACTTAAATAATTCCAAACTTTAGATAGTCATACTTCTAAAGCCTAACTAAGACATACCACACCAAACCTTATCACATACATTAGAATACTAAGTCACCAATTCTAGCCTTAGGTTAGGCCGGTGTAAGTGGTGGTGTTATGTTTTTTTTATGATGTAATGTTTTATACTAGATGTTAGGATTATTTATGTGTAAACTAGATGTTAGGTCATTAATAGCCTAATGATCTTTTCTACATGGGAGTATATTAAAGGGGCTATTGAAATAATAAATAAATATAAAACATGTTAGGCTTAGTTACCCATATGTAAGGCTCTAAGTCTAGATATATGGAATATAATTTCTTAGTTTGTATGTTTGTTTTGATAATATCTATTCTAAAAGGATAGTTAGGTTTCATTTTCCATACATATGTAATTTTTTCAAAAAGGAATAGGATTAGTGTTATAGGATTTAGGATGAATAGTGGCTAGAAAGCAAATACCTATGAGGCCTTGTTAAGCCTGGGGTAAGATTATCCAAAAGGAGAGAAAGAAGGAAAGAAAGACAAGAACTTGAAGACCCCCATGACATCTATTTCATTATAATTATAATATTCTATTATAATTCGAGTCGTATAAGGGTAGAGCTCGACTACCCAACATTTTTTCCAAGATGTACAGTGGTACCTAGCGCACCAGCCTTTTAATCTTATATGAAATATATATGATTGATTATTGTGTTTAAATTGTGCAATAAAAAAGGCATGCTTATTATAAGTTTCCTAAAGTTTGATGTTTTGATGTGTGGGCAAGATGTGGTAGGCTCTTTAGAATAAAATTATTTTTTTTACCTTCACTAATAACTCATAACTAAATTTTAATCCAACTCATAACCTCACCTTAAAGCCTAGGTTTATAATCAATATAAATAAAAAATTTAGGAACCCCTTAGCTGAATCATGTATGTTATAATAATCATACATATCATTTTGTTTCACTCTTAAATAGAGAGGGTCTCCATTATTGCATGATAGGGGATTTGCTTGACCTTTGAGGGCATCACTTGTAGTGGATAACACTTCCTCTCACTGATTTAGCCCATAACCTTATTTTATCATGCATATAAGCATAATTATTCCAAGCCTTTGTCCAAAATAAATGTGTCAAAATGGTATAAAAATATCATAAATTTTTGCATTAGTCTAAGTCATGTTTTCATGTTAGTCACGATCTAGTCTCTTAGAGAGTGAGTTTAGGACTCTAGTTTCCTTCTTAATTAAATAATAACCTAGCTATCTTGCATTTACATAAGACTGTCCTTCATTATTTTAAAGTGTAGGATGTGTTAGCTGGTAGCCACTCCAAGCGGTTGTAAGTCCAAAAAAGTAAAGATGGGTATACTCTCTCTTATAAAGGTAAACATGTATGTACCATTTTTTGATTAAACGTTGGTTATGCTTTTAGCTTATGCTAAAGTATCCTAGATTTAGGTTTTTAGGCTACTTATTTCATTCATGTTATGAGTATAATTCCTCACCTCTTAGACATTTCCATAATCTTATGTTGATGGATTATAAGCCCTAGTATTCTAAAAAAGATTCCAATTTAAAAAAAAAATTATATCTCTTTCAGATATGTAAAGCCTCACTATAGGATAGACAATAGCACTTACTAGGCTTCCTAGTATCATGAGTGCTCCCTACATATCTTTCTTTGGAATCCATGGATAAGCCTTTTTACTTGAACTCTCCCACTTGACTTTTATAAATACCCAATCTTTTGGTAGTCTAGCTTTGAATTTTTGGTTATATTTATTGATTACTTTCTTCGAGAGTCTTCTAAGAAAATTCTAATTTTCTAAGATATAATTAACTATGAAAGCTTTCTTACATAGGGAACTAAAGAACCTAGCATAAAATAAACTCTACTTTACTCCTACATGTAAAGTAAGGGAAAGATCTCTAGTATATAAGAAGATCCATCTACCTTAGGAGTTCTTATTAGGTGATTAGGTCTATTGTAAGATGATGTTTCCATCCTTCGAGATGGTACATCATACCTTAATGATGTGCCATGTCACTTCAATAAGTACCCCCTATGATCTGCATGGTGTCCTTACGACTCCAAATTAAAATAGCATAGCCCATCATAAATGGATGGTTGAACACTCCCAAACCATTAATTGAAACCAATTAGATCAGGCCAACCCAATTGATCCATTTAGCACAATTTAACTATATTGAGCTAAAACCCACCCTAATCCAAATGAATTCAAATCAAAGCTTCCAATCACTCTTAAATGATCAAACAAACACAACTCAACCCCTCATCCAATCTAATTAGGCTAATTTGACTAAATTGGTCAACTTAGCCCACTTAACCCACATGAACCCATATGAACCAAACTCAAATCCATTTCAAATTAAATCAAACCAATTGCACCAATACATTTTAAATGTCATTTAAGCACAACCTAATAGTTCATCTTGATTTAATTTGGTCAATTAGTCAACATAATATAATTAAGCCCAAATTGACTTATAAGGGTTAAATTGAGCCAAACTAATGCCAAACCTAACCAAACCTAGCATGACTCATCCTTCGGTCCCCATTGACATACGAAAATGTGCTCAACCCATGGTAAGCCAATCTCCAAATCAAGTGAACCAAGACTTACATACCCCCTTTACCCATGGCAACCACCTTTGGCTTTCTTTGGACATAGGCCCACTAACCCAATCTAACCCAAAGCTATTCAGTTTAGTCATTAACTAAGGGACCTCTCCCCATGGTAGCCACCAAACCTCCTCAGTCACTAGAGCAGCTCCACCTTATTAGGCTTCTTTCATTTTTGGCCACTTACACTAGTTAGATATTTTCCAAAGGCTAAACCAATCCCATGGCTTGTTTAACATAAAGTAGAGAGTATACCCCTTCTACCATATTCAAACTCATCAAACACTATCCTTAGAGCAAGAGCACTACTCCCCAAGTTTTCCTAAAGTGATTCAAGCATCACATCGCAAGTGAGATCAAGGCTCACCTCAGCCCAAGCACCCTTTTTGTCCAACTCCATCAAAATTCCACCAAACTCAAAATAACTTCACCCACACCTTTCTCAAGCTCTAGTGAACCAAAAATGAATCAAAGATTATGCAACTTAATCACTGAAGCATTCCAAGACTAACTTTAGTGACCTTTGTTGCAATGTTTAGTTTAAAGGATGATGAGTGAGGAGGCAACTTGAGACTTCTTCAGTAGAGCTTCACCTCTTCAAGGTGAAGCAACTTTAGTAGTTGGGCTACAATCTTTAACTCTAGTGATGTAAATTCCCAAAAAATTTAGAAAATTATATTATTCTTGGTCCTTTTTGAAATGAATGTACATTTGGATTTGATCAAACCATAGGAACCCCTTTAGAATCATCGCCTGATCATTTTGCATTTATTTTTGGCATAAAAAAAGCTTTGAAAGCTTAATTTGAGTGACAAAAGATGGATGGTGTCTATCTTTAACTGGAGGTAAATGACTATGGTGTTTAAAATTGATATGTGATGGCACACACCAAGTGGATCTTATGAGATACTTATTAAAATGATTGAGTATGACATGAAAGAATGTTATAATATCTTGAGAGGTAGAGATATTACTTTATAATATACTTAATAATCTAATAAAGACTGCTGAGGCTGATAGGTCTTTGTATATTAGAGATTTTTCTCATACTTCACATAGATGAAGTAAAGAAGGGTTTATTCTGAGCTAAGTTTTTAGTTAATTACATCTTAAAGGACATGTATCCCCTTAGAAAACTCTTATTTATAATTATTAACTAATATCTCTATGGATTTTAAAGTTTAGTATCAAATGATTGGTATTTATTAAAAATTAAGCAAGAAAGCTCAAATGGAGATAGTTCTTAATGGATTCTATAAAAAGATAAGTAAGAAGCACTCATGATATTAGGAAGCCTAGTGAATACATTAGTCTATCCTATAGTGAGGCTATATATTTTGAAGAAGAAAATTATAATTCTTTATGTTAGTATTTTATTAAAAGATTAGGACATAGATTCTGACAACACAAGATTTCAAAAATGCCTGAGGGATAAGGATTTACACTTGTAGAAAATGAGGAATAAGTAAGCTCTGAACAGATATCTAAAATGTTTAACAATAAGCTAAGACCTCAACTTAATTCTACTCGGGGAAGTAGGATATATTAGTTCACTTCCACTGGAGAGAGTGAATTAATCCTGACTCTTTTGGACTTACAACTGCCTTGAATGGCCCCTAGCTAACACTTAATATAATTCAAAGCCATATGGTTGGTCTTATGTAGATGCAATAAGGCTAAGATGTTAATAATTAAGAAGAATCTAGGATCTTAAACTCACTCCCTAAGAGACTAGATTATGACTGCTATGAAAATCATGCCTTAGGCTAATGTAATAAAACTTTACATATTTTTATTCCATTTTTACTCATCATTTTAAACTCAAGCTTGGGACGGTCTTATGTCAACATGCATGATGAAATAAAGTCATGGGCAAAATTAATGAGAAGTAGTGTTCTTCAAATGATTGCTCTCATAGGTTAAGCCCAATCTAATATCATGCAAGAGTGGATATCCCTTATTTACAAGGAAGAAGTAATATGCATGTATGTTGTTTGAGTATATAATCATGCAGCTAAAGTGTTATTAAATCTTTTAATTTTTTTTATTAAAATCTTAGCTTTTTAAAGTGAGGTCATGAGTTGGTTAGAATTTAATCTAAGTTGATTAATTGGAGTAGAAAATTTAAGTTTTCTAAAAAGCTTACTACATCAGAGCTATACAATAAACAATCAAGCTTTAAGAAACCTGTGAAAAAAACCATGCAATTTCTATTACACAATAAATGTAAACAAACCAAAATAATAATATTCAATTAAAATATTGAAAGGTTGGTGGAACTAGGTACCATCAAGCATCCTATAAATGAAAAAAGATTAGGTAGCTCTCCACCTTTATATATCCAAGATTATAATTAATTTATAATAAAAATAAAGCAATGGGCATCTTCAATCTTCATCTTCATTTCATTGGTTTGAACATGTAAGCCATCACAGGGCCTCCTAGTTCTAAGCTTTCTTACCATTGCTTTTCCTAAACCTAATAGCTCTAATCCTAATCTTATCGTAAAAATTACATTTTATGAAATAATAAAATTTAACTATACCTGCAAAATAAAAGCCAGCTTAACATACACTCACACCAAACAGTTATACTTTATACATTGCGCCTTAGTTCTCTTTCTTGGGTCACCAAGCCCAGTTGTCCTAATGGACTATGCTTAAGTAACATCTATAGGCAAAGACATTTATAGTTTTTATTATTATAGTAGTCCCTTGAGCATAATCCTCTTAAAAAATCATTAGTCTAAGAAGTATTGCCCTACCATCTAGGCTAATGCACAATAAACCTAACATCCAGTCTAAAATATTACATCACAAAATAAGAAAATTAGTACATCACAATGAAACACCAACCTAACCTAAATCTCAAATCAATGGCCTAATATTCTACTTTATGAAAAGCGGGCTAGTGTGGCAAGTCGATATTAGGCTTATTTAAGTTTATATTTTAATTTAAGTTTAATACTTATTTAATTTACCATTGGGTGGTTTCATTTAGAGTGATCTAGATGATTTTAAGGCTTTGTATCAAATGTTAACCTCTTTTATACATTAAATTTTGTTTTAAGATTTTAAGGAGTGAAAATAGAATAATCCTTGCTTTGGGTAAGACTTAGTCTAATTAACACCTTTATCCTATTAAAGTTGAATCTCCACAAATGGATGAAATTCCACTCTAGGAGTCTAATTTAAAATTTATTCATTTAAAAGACATTAAATTAATACCCCTTTATTTTACTCCTATGATTTTATGTAATTAAATTTAACTTGAGGTCTTATTACATTTCTTTCTTATTATTCAATTAAATTTAGTTATTAATTCACTTATTTTAAAAGTTTAATTAAAGTTCAATTGTGTTTATCATATATTTATTTAGGGTTTGATTATAAATTAGTTTAGTTGTAGTAATTTCAATTAAGTATATATTTTCACTTTCAATTTTTCAATTGGGTTTGATTTGAATAATTGATTTTAACCAACGTCTCTTATCAAAGTAACTAAATTAGGCTTGGTTCATTAAATTTCAATTCAAACTTGTTATGATTGACATGATTGAAGTTTGATTGATAATATTTAATCTAAAGCTGATTATTATATTTGAATTTGATTCAATATATTCCAATTTAAGGTTAAATTTATTTAATTTTCATCTTTTATTAATAATTCAATGATTGGCTAGTTTTATTAGGTTTTATTTTTATTTAAATTTAGAGTTCTTATGTTTCGATTATGTTTGATATATCTAACAATTCAATTCACATAATTTAGCCTAATTCCAATAATTTTAAATTTTGTTATGTGATTGAATTTTCTTCTAATAATTAAGATAATTTTGTTTTAGTTAATGATTCATTTATTATGATTAAGTAAATTTAACATTTACATTCAATTTAATTATGTTTAATTTAATTATTTAGATTAATTGGTATGGTTCAGTTTGACTTGATTAACTTGACTTAATTTGTTAAATGGTTAATTAAATGCTTAGGTTTAATTTTGATTCCTTAAAATAATCATAATTTATATCTTATTTAATTGATGCGATCAAGTTAAGTTTAATGTTTAATTTTTTAATTTAATCAAAGGGGTATCTAGGTTTAATATTGTTGCGTGCTAGAAAACCAACTGCGGTAGAGTGAAAGTTTTCGCCTTAGCCTTATTGTGAAATCCAGGACACACAGAGGTATTTAAAGAGTGAACAAGAAAACTCCAGAATTTTTATGTGAAAAATATCGAGAAGAGGGAAAAAACCATGGGACCTAGCCCAGTAAAAGGCTTACACTATATATTTATTTTGGAGTATAAGTTTTTTCGATAATGGGATTACATAATTGTACATGAGAAGGGCTGACAATGGGAATCCCAAAATTAGACAACAATAGCCATATAGTCACGTTCAGGTTGTAACAATTGCTAGTGATAGCAGATGATAGTGAACAGCGGGGAATAACCACTGACGATGAAGGTTGTTATGATGGAGATCAACGGAGATTGACGATGGCGAGGATCAGCAGTGGAGGCTGATGGCGGCGACCGGCGGTGGTGGTTGGTAACCAACGGGGGTGGTCGGCGACCGTCGAGTAGTGACACGATTATGCCTGGAGGATTTTCAAGCTTTAGTGCTCTCTCCTCTCACTTGCTTGGCCTCCCCTCATATGAAGAATGAGGGGATATTTATAGATTGGAGGAGTGGCATCTCTATAAATATGTGCAAAATCTGAACCACTCCTCTCCATCGGATGCTCAAAATAATTCCTTTGATAATTTGATGTATTTTAAGTATTTGAATGCTCAAATGAAGTCAGAATTATGAGATCTTGGGCTTATTAGATCCAACTCGCCACGCTGACCTGATTTGACTATAATGACTCCATATTTGAGAGCTATTTAGGGATTTAACTGATATCTAAAGTTTCCAATGATATTTTAAGTGCTTGATCTCAACTAGTCTTGATTCAAAATCAGATTTTTTTCGTCATCAAGATTCATGCTTTAACTAGTAGAATTTTCAAGGTCATATCAATTGCCCCCCTAATTTTGGATGATATTATCTCAATCATCCAAAAATATATATGTTAAATACTTAAAAATAGTATATTCTACAATAAAATTTGTGGGTCCACTAATCATACATTTTGAAAGAACAGATCTTCATCAGAGCACAAGATTATGATCATGGAAGCGGGTGCAAGACTGCGGATGTGTGCAAGTACACGCAGGCATAAGATTTTGGGATTATAGACCCATTTGGACACTTATGAGCACCTGTAATGCGGTGGCGCTGGGCACTCACGCACTGGAGTTCAGTCTGCAGACCGTGGCGATACCGTGGTTGGCGTTATCACGCTAGCCACGAGTCATGGGTCAGATGTGGGCCAATGCGGGTCACGTGGTTCGACCTGAGCTGGCAGCAGTCGTGGCAGGTGGGTAACGAATGGGCCGGTGGGTCGCTGGAGCATTGGTCGGGTGGGCTAATACCTGAGGAGTGGGAGGGCCATGCACGAGGCCACGGTGCAACAGGCGCTGGAGCTCGTACTGGTCCGCGACGCGTTCGATCAAAATGTCTATTTTGGCCCGTTCGCTAGTTTTAGGTTTTGAGCTTTGGGCGCTTTTATCAATTTTTTTACCTTTTTGCCCCTTTAGGGGATCTATAAAAACCCCCTTAGGGCCAAGGGAGAAGGCACCTTCTCTTCTTTTGAGAGAAGGTCATTTGGAGGTGATCAAGGCCCATAGTTCATACGACGAGGCTCTGGTTTCCCTCGAAAGAGGCATTAACTGCCCTTGTCAGACCGACCGGGTTTGGAGGCGATCAAGGCCCGTAGTTCATATGGCGAGGCTCCGATTTTCCCATGAAAGAGGAGTTAACTGCCCTTATCAGACCGACCAGGTTTGGAGGCAATCAAGACACATAGTTCATACGACGAGACCTCGATTTTCCCTCAAAAGAGGTATTGACTGCCCTTATCAGATCGATCAAGTTTGGAGTCGATCAAGGCCCATAGTTCAAGTGGCGAGGCTCCAATTTTCCCTCGAAAGAGGTGTTAACTATCCTTGTCAAACTGACTAGGTTTGGAGGCGATCATGGCCTGTAGTTTATACGGCAAGGCTCTGATTTTCCCTCGAAAGAGGCGTTGACTACCCTTGTCGTACCGACTGAGTTTGTAGGCGATCAAGGCCCATAGTTCATACGTCAAGGCTCCGATTTTCCCTCGAAAGAGGTGTTAACTACCCTTGTCGGACCGATCAAGTTTGGAGGCTATCAAGGCCCATAGTTCATATGGATAGGCTCCAGTTTTCTCTCAAAAGAGGCTTTAACTACCCTTGTCAGACCGATTGGGTTTGGAGGCGATCAAGGCCCATAGTTCATACTGCGATGCTCTAGTTTTCTCTCGAAAGAGGCATTGACTTCCCTTGTCGGACCGACCAGGTTTGGAAGTGATCAAGACCCGTAGTTCATACGGTGAGGCTCCGATTTTCCGTCGAAAGAGGCATTGACGCCTCTCGGACCAACCGTACTACCGAGTCGATGGTGGCGACCGGCGCCAGAAGTTGGCGGATGACCGGGCGATGGTGGTGACCGGGCGAGATGGTGATGGTCGGCGATGGTGATCGGTGACAGTAGTCGGTGGCGGTGATCGGTGATAGTAATCGGCGGTGGTGACCGCGACGCGATGACCGGCGGCAGTGGGTGGTCGCAGAAGAATTGGCAGAGTCGACGGGGACAAATGACGCCGCGTCGATGGGGATGATCGGTGACGATGGTTGTTACCGGCAGAGATGATCGGAGATAGTCGGCCGGACGCGATGGTGATGCGACCAACGGGTCGCACCGAACCAGTGAAAGTAGTCGACGGCATATTAGCGCCTATCGACGTGCTAATCAACGCCGAATCCAGGATAACCGGTGATGATGGTGGTGACCGGCGGAGATGGTCGGTGATGGTCGGTGGCATCGACGCACGCATGGTGCCGACCGCTGAGAAGGTCGAATAGTCGCATGTGGACCGGCGACGGTGATGACCTCGGCCGATGGCGCGGCCGCAGGTGGTTGACCGAAAGTGGTCGCGAACATAGACACGGTAGTCGACGGCGGCGACAGCCGCTTGTCGGCGGGGATAACCGGCAACGATGGTGGTGACCGGCGGAGATGACCAGCGATGGTTGGTGGCTGTGACCGTGGACGATGGTGTTGACCGTCGGAGATGGCCGACGATGGTCAGCAGCGGTGACCGGCAGAGATTGGCGACGGTGATGATTTTTGACCTATCCGAGATTGTTTGTCAAAGTGTGACTCAATGACATTAATCTGTATGGAAGAGGTTGAATTGAATCCGCTAAATATTTTGACCCATCCGAGGTTATTTATTAGAGTGTTACCCGATGACATTAACCTATGTGAAAGAGGTTGAATTGAATTTGCTGAGGATTTTGACCCATCCGAGGTTATTTGTTAGAGTGTTACCCGATGACCTATGTGAAAGAGGCCGTGGGAAGTCCACCAAGGACCTTTTTGACATATCCTAGGTTGTTTGTCAGAGTCTTTGCTTGATGACATTAACATATGTGGAAGAGGTTGAATTGAATCCACTGAGGATTTTTGACCTATCCGAGGTTGTTTGTCAGGGTGTTACCCAATGACGTTAACCTATATGGAAGAGGTCGAATTGAATCCGCTAAGGATTTTTGACCTATATAAGGTTGTTTGTCAGATTGTTATCCGATTATATTAACCTGTATGAAAGAGGTCGAATTGAATCCGCTGAGGATTTTTGATCTATCCGAGGTTATTTATCAGGGTGTTACCCGATGACGTTAACCTGTATGGATGAGGTTGAATTGAATTCGCTCATGATTTTTGACCAATCTGAGGTTGTTTGTCAAAGTGTTACCCGATGACGTTAACTTGTGTGGAAGAGGCCGTGGGAAGTCCACCAAGGACCTTTTGACCTATCCTAAGTTGTTTGTTAGGGTGTTACCCGATTACGTTAACCTGTATGGAAGAGGTTGTGGGAAGTCCACCAAGGAACTTTTGACCTATCCTAGGTTGTTTGTCAGAGTCTTTGCTCGATGATGTTAACCTATATGAAAGAGGTCAAATCAAAACATCCATTTGTGGTTGTAGTCAAAGTTTCTCCTTAACTTTGGTCTTATTTTTCCATGAGTATGACTAGAAAATCATAATTTGCAAAGCTATATCTCTTCTCAATGTTGAAATATCCTCCAATTTTGACTTATTTCTTGGGATGGTAATCGATTAGATGCTTAACATGGGTGATCTTCTGAGATTAAGAGTTACCCCCCCCCCAGTTTTTGACAAAATCTGAAGGAACGAAGTTTGATGAATATTCATTCTTCACTAGCGCTCCTTAAAAGCTTGAAATGCTCCACCTCGATGGTGGTTTTGATCTTGTTGGAAAACTTGGTCGCATACAAGGTGAAATAATGGGAATTAGTTTCCCACAGAAGGTGTCAAACTGTTGCTTGCTAGAAAACCAATTATGGTAGAGTGAAAGTATACGCCTTAGCCTTATTGTGAAATCCAGTACACACACAGGTATTTTAAGAGTGAACAAGAAAACTCCAGAATTTTTATGTGAAAAATCTCGAGAAGAGGGAAAAAACCATGGGGCCTAGACTAGTAAAAAGCTTCCACTATATATTTATTTTGGAGTACAAGTTTTCTCGATAACGGGATTATATAATTGTACTTGAGAAGGGCTGACAATGGGAATCCCAAAATCAGACAACAACAGCCATATAGTCACATTCAGGTTGTAATAGTTGCTAGTGGTAGCATATGATAGTGAACAGTGGGGAACAACCACTAACGATGAAGGCCGTCATGATGGAGACCGACGGAGATTGACGATGGTGAGGATCAGCGGTGGCGGCTGACGAAAATGGCCGGCGGTGGTGGTTGGTAACCAACTGTGGTGGTCGACGTTCGTTGAGTGTTGGCACAATTATGCTTGGAGGATTTTCAAGCTTTAGAGCTCTCTCCTCTCTCTTGCTTGGCCTCCCCTCATATGAAGAATGAGAGGCTATTTATAGATTGGAGAAGTGGCGTATCTGTAAATACATGCAAAATCCGAACCACTCCTCTCCATCGGACGGCTCAAAATGATTCCTTTGATCATTTGATGTATTTTAAGTATTTGAATGCTCAAATGAAGTCAGTATTATGAGATCTTGGGCTTGTTAGTTCCGGCTCGCCGCGCCGACCCGATTTGACTATAAACACTCCATGTTTGAGAGCTATTTAAGGATTTAACTAATATCCAAAGTTTTGAATGATATTTTAAGTGCTTGATCTTCACTAGTCTTGATTCAGAATCAGATTGCTTTCGTCATCAAGATTCGTGCTTCAACTAGTAGAATTTTCAAGGTCATACCAAATATGATTAATTTAGTAAGATGGTTGATTTTATTAAAGTATAATGAATAATTAATTAAACCTTTACTAAATTAAATATTTGAAATTATGTGTTTCATATCTTGACTAGTTGGTTGAGGCCTTGATTCATTCTCGGAGAACTTATGTTCAAATCTTGGAGAAGGCATGCGTCTGTGTGTTTGCCATGAAAATGGCTTAAATGGACACAAAAAATAGTAGACATTTAGTTAATGGTTGATCTTGAGTTATCTTGTTCTAATTACTTTGTTTAAATTAGGTTAAAATTGATTAGATGTTTAATTAAATTGATTTAATTAAGAACAACTCAATTTTAATATAATTAACTTGCTTAAACAATTACTTAATTTAAGGTCTTAATTAATTAAAGATTAATATTTTATTTGTCATAATTAATTAATTTCATTTAAACTTTAATTAACTTTTTTATGATGATTTTAATTAAACACTTAGTATAAGTTAAGTATGACTTATATATAATACGACTTGTTTTACTTAAGTCAGTTTTATCTTTGCTTACTAATTAATTAATTTAATTTTAACTTCAATTCATTACTATTATCACTTTTATTTATCTCAGTAAGGGTTAGTTTTGGTTAAAATTTTGTTTATTAATTATATTTAATTTAGTTTTATTTAATTAATTTAACTGCACTCAAATTAATGATTAATTATATTCACTAACTTTCATTTAATTTACGTTGAAAATTGAATTATGTTTGTTTGATCTAATTTGATGTTTAATTAATGATAATTAAAATTTTAATTTGTTCATGATTAATTTTAATTTAATATTTAGTTTATTATGTTGTTTTTGGGATATAATTCCAATAAATTTAATTAATATTTATTTCAATGATTTATTAAACTCTAACGATGTGATTTTAAAGTTTATTAGGTTTCCAAGGGTTCTAATATTTTCGTAGAGCTCTTTAATGTCAATCATGATGTGTTAAGATGCATCTAAATGTTTCCCTCATATTCTTGATTTGATTTGAGTTATTTATTTAAATCAAATAAGTCTTAAAACTTCAAAATTTCATAACATTCAATTCATTGACTAATAACCCTCTAAAATGTTATGTTGGGTAGTTTCTAGTGCCAATTTTATACTATTAAATTTAATGTCAATTGGATTATTATTTTAAGAGTGTTTAAGGTTTAATTATTTTTATTAAAACTCAAATTAATCTAAAATTACATAATACTAATTAAGGCTTCCATTTTTATTAGATTCCTCTCTAAAATATGAATATAAGGAGAGGTCATTTGTATTTTTGGATTATTGACTCATTTATTACAATTTCTAGAAGTTTAGTATAATTAAAAGGATTAATTAAGGATTAACACATGATTAAGTGATTATAAGATTTAAAGAAGTTCAAAAGGCTTAAATATCTTTCCAAAGTGTTATGTTGTTAATGAAAATATTTACAACCATTTTGGTGGGTTTTATTATTTTTGTACTTTTTAATTATTTATTTTTATTAAAATGAGATATTTAAACTTCAAATTTTAATATTTTTCAATCTGATCATCATTTCACTTTGAAATTTTTATGGTAGATATATCATAGCCTTAATTTCATTCTCTAAAAAAAATTACATATTGGTTTGATTGATATTTTTTAAATAATTAAAAAAAATTAAATTTCATTCATACTTTAATTAATACTAAAGTACTAAATAAAAATTAGGACTTTTGGGTTTTGGATTCCTCTCAAAAAGATGAATCCAATGAAACCTTGTTTGCAAATTTTTTATTGAGTATTTTATTTTTATATTTATTGGAAATTTTAGATACAATTAAGTAAATTTTAAATCTAAAAATTCTTTTGAATTTCTTATTTAAACCAATCAGCTTTGAGTCAGTATTGAATGGGTCTCCTTCCTGTGTGTTACAAGCTGATTGGTCCACACGAGCAATGAGGTGGCTTTTTGGGCATGAAATGGGTTGATCTAGACTGTTCAACCATAGTCCAAATTGTTCCTACTGATCCAAAGGCTTAAATCAGATCTTAGGGCCTTCTAATCAAAGTCGTTTGTCGCTATTAAGAGGGATCAAATAGCTGTTGTACTGTCTCTTTCATAGATGGTGAACTAAGCATGATGGATAAGATTTTAGCCCTGGAAAGCTTGCTCGAGCCTCATTTTCTAGTGGTTTTCTCTGGAAAATTGGGTTTTGGCATGGGAAGCTCCAAAATAAAAAAAGCAATGGGTTTTTAAGGGAAATTCCTAGAATCATGCAAAAATTTTCACCAAAGGAGAGAATCAACATTTTTTTAAGTATTTAGAGAAATTATCTCATCAAAGCCTATGTTCAATGGATTTTTTTTATCCGAAGAGCTTCCTTGAATTAAAACAAGTCTCTATTATGGTTCTACTCGCATGCCTCCTTTCGGATTGTCATCTCCACCAATGGTCGCTGCCCCTTTCTAGAATTTGGTCAAAATTTATGATTTTTTTTGTGGAAAGAGAGGGGGATAATATGTTTTTGATCGGAGGAGCTCTAAGGTATGTTTTCAGCTAGCCAAGAGGAACCAAAGGCTCTCTTTCCCTCTCTTTTAAATGGTGACAAAAAATAACCATTAATGGTGGTTGGAAGGTAATGGAAAACTAGGAAGAAGCTTGGAGAAGTCATGAATTGATGGTTTAGCTATTGTAAAGCCTGCTAAGTGTCAGGCTAGCTGAGATATGGCTTATGGTTGAGTAGATCTTGAGTTTTGGCATCTTCCCATTGTCTGTTATCTCTCTCATGGCCTTCATTATTAACTTGGAACTCCACTTCACATGGGCTAAAGTGTTAGCCTCATGTGACAAAATTTATGTTGGGTCTAAGTCCAGCTAAGTTGGTTTTAGTAGGTTTGAACCCCCTCTTGACTCAATTGGCTCAAATTTGTTGAGTTAGGCTCAATGCATCAATTTAGCTCAACTAATTTTAGATTGGATTATAATTATATGTGATTCAATGTTTGAAATGATTTATAGCAATTTATTTCAATTAATTTGGGGGTGGTTTTGATTCAGATCCATTTTGGCCTAAATTGGGCATAATGGGTTGAATAGGTTCATTTGGATCAAACGATTAATCTAACCCAAATTGATGTGTGTGTTTGAGCTTTTATTATATTCAATTGAGAATTAAACATTACTTAGAGTAATTAATTTAAATAATTTAAATTTGATTATGATTTGGATTTATTTTGGCCTAAATTGGGCTTAACGGGTCAAATTTAGTCAACTTTAGTCAAATGACCAATTTGGCTAAATCAAACCCAAGAAAAGGTCAAGTTTTATTCAAATATAATTCTAAAGTATTTTGGAACATTAATTTAAATTAATTTTAATTTATTTTGAGGTTAGGTTCAATAGGGTCCATCTCGATTCACTTTGATTAAGTGATTTGGTTAAGTTATTTGAGTCATCATTGGATTCAGATTTGTTTAATTTTATGCCTACTACCTTTGAGTCAGTAGTCATGCTAGATGTGTTAAATAACTAATTCTATAGCACCACATGGAAAGTGCTACCGCGTTAGTGTCGGTGCGGCATGGATTATATAAATGAATTAATTAAGATTAAAAATGTGATTTAATTCTCCATAACTTAAAAAAATTATACCTAATTAAAAAAAATCAAAAAGGTATAAATAAACACATTTTTTGAAAGCTTGGATAGAGAAGAATCTAGGAAAAATAAAAGCCCTAATTTGACATCTTACTTCATTATGTTAATTAAGCCTTAATTACATAGATAATTGTTTTGAAATTTGGCATCATTTTTTTTTGGGATGACCTCTACTAGCCCAAAATTTTCTCAAGGCAATTGGCTAAGTTATTTAGAAAATCTTGATTTTTAAATTACAATTAGTCATTTTATGTATTTATAATTATTTATATTTAAGAAAAATATGAAAATAATTATGAAAACTTAATTAAACATTAAAATAATAAGAGTAAACAAAGAAATTAAATATGACATTAGGTTTTAATTATTTCTCAAAATCACCTTAAATAGCTTTATTTAATTGATTAAATTTTTAATTAACCTAGAACTTAGGAAAATCATAGTAGCAATGAAAATTTTTACCAAACTTTATTTTTGCTCAACACACAAAGAGGTTTTTAATGAAATTAAGTCCCAAATTCATTTGGGATATTTTGTGTGTAGTTGGTGATTTTTGGTTTACTCCTTTTATTTATTTAACCTCTAATTGTGAGCCTAACTACATTAAAATTTTTATGGTATATTTATTTCATGTTCATTCATTTCCAATAATTTTCTCATAATTATTGCGCTCATATTTAGTGCTTAATTTAATTTAAGAGTTTTTTAGTTTAATTGTTTAAATAATTAAGTAATATTAATTACTTCATAAAAATCATCTAAGCTAATTTTAAACCAATAATGAACAGAGGTGGGCCAATGGATCACTTTTATAATTTTATCTTTTTTTAATGATTAAATGATTCAAATTTCTAAAATTAATCCTTAATGAATTTGATTAGCCATAAAGGTGTTTATCTTAATATGAATGCCCTTAAGAGTTAGTGAACCCAAATTGGTTATTTGGTTATATTTAATTTATTTGCTTAAATTATTTATAAGTTTTTGTTTCACATGTTCAAGCATTCATGTTTTAAGAATAAAAATAAAAGAATGTACTAATTGCATGCATTTGAATTAAATATTTTGGCTATTACCACTCGTAAATATAAAATTTTTCCAAGTAATTGAAAAATATCTATTAATCTAAATATAATTCAAATTTGAGTAATTAAAGTTTAACTCTAATTTCTACATGTATGAACCACCATTTGAAAGGTATTTAGTCTGAAATCTTAAGGTCGTAAAGCTACTGGTCTGAAGGAGGTCATGATACCTCGTACTTCTGGTACAACCATGACACGTACCTTGAGATTTATTGTGAATTACATATTAAGGATAAGTTATTTCTTTTGAATATAAAAATTTTTAATAAAAGTTTTATGATTTCATCTTTATGTTCATATGTATATACATATGTTTTTGAAATAATAAGTACATAGTCTAATCATCTCCAGAACAAGAGATTTTAAGTAGTCACAAGCAGGTATTTGATTACCTCATTTCCCTGGTTCAATAATGGCACATACTTGTATAAATTCAATATTCTTATATATATGTATATGCATAAACCTAAATTACATTTTTCAACAAAAATTCATGCATCGAGTGTGAAATAATCAAATGATATATATATATATATATATATATATATATATATATATATATATATACTAAATTCAGTTAGTTAGTTGTATATACATGCATTTAAATGAATATTAAAGAATAATGAAGCAATGTTGAGAAGATATCTCAAAAAAATGAAACTAAGAAATTATGTCTAAAACCTATTTCAAGTCATTAATCATATAAAGTGCAATAACCCTTAACAAGACATTGGAATATTCATTAGAAAATTCTAAACATTAAGACCCAAATAAGACATACCACACCAAGCCTAATATACACATTAGAATGATAAGCCACCTATCCTAGTCATAGGTTAGGCCAGTGCTTGATATGATGTTGTGGTTTTTTATTTTATGATGTAATATTTTAGGCTTAATGTTAGGATTGATTGTTATAGTTTAGATGTTAGGAAAAAAATTAGGCTAATAATTTTTTTGTAGGGGATTGTGTATATGTGATAATTATAATAATAAAATTATAAATGCTTCTTACTTAGAGGTGTCACTTAAGTCACTAAGCATAGTCCATTAGGACAGGTGGGCTTGGTAACCCATGATCGGGTGTTAAGTCCAAATGTGTGAAATATAATTATATGGTATGTTAATATAACATATATTTTGTAGGTGTAGTTAGATTTAACATTTTATAGAAATATAATTTTTGTTTTAAGGTTAAGATTAGTGCTATGGGAATTAGATAAGTAGTGGCTAGGAGGCATAGACCTAAAAGGCCTTGTGATGCCTAGATTATTCTAATCCATGAAGTTAAGATGAAGAGTTAAAGACACCCATAGCTTCATTATTATTTGAAAATTAATTATAATATAAGTTGCATAAGGGTAGATCTTGACTACCCAATTTCTATTTTTTTCAACGTATATAGTGGTACCTGGCCGCACTTGCCTTTTCTTCTTTTAGTTAATATTATTTGTATGTTGTGTTTATATTGATTGTACAATAAAAATGACATACTTTTTCTAGGTTTCTTAAAGCATGAATGTTTGATGTGTGTCCTCGATATAGTAGGCTCGTTAAGAAAAATTAAATTTTCTACTCCAATAAGTAATTTTAACAGAATCATAATTAACTCATAACCTCATTCTAAAACCTAGAAATTTAATCAATAAATAAAATATTTAGCAACCCTTAGCAATATGGTTGTATGTTTAAATATTATGCCTTCTTTCCTTCTAAATTGGGGGTCTCCACTCTTACATGATAAGTGATAAGGTTTGACCTATAAGAGGAGTCCCTCGTACTGGAGAACACATGTTCTTGTTGATTTAGCCCACAATTTAATTTCATCGTACATGTAGGCATAAATTATCCCAAGCCTCAACCTAAATTATTGAGTCAAAAATGAAATAAAACTTGTAATTTTTCATTGCATTAGTCTAAGTCATTTTCATACCAGTCATAATCTAGTCTCTTAACAACTGAGTTTGAGACTCTAGATTCTTTATTAACAAGTAACTCCCTTGCCATCTTGCATTTAGAGATGACTAGACTACATGGTTTTAAATTATAAGATGTGTTAACTAACAATCACTCAAGGCAGTTGTACGTCTAGAAGAGTTGAGGTCAATCCACTCGGCTTAGTGGAGGTGAACCAACACATCCCACTTTTCTGAATAGAAATTAGATCAATGTATTAGCTTATGCTAGAACACTTAAGATATAAGTTTAGAGGCTACTTATATTTATTCTACTATAAGCATAAGTCCTCACCTCGTAGGCATTTTCACAATCTCATGTTGTTAGTATATAAGTCCTAACCTTCTAATAAAATGTCAACTCAAATAAATACAATCCTCTCCTTTCAAAAATATAAAGCCTCATTATAATATAGATTGAAAGACTTACTAGGCTTCCTAGTATCATGAGAGCTCCTTACTCATCCTCCTTGAAATTTTTAAAGAACTCTTCCCATTTTGAGTCTTCCCACTTGATTTTCTAATGATTATCAATCCTTTGATATCAAAAATTTAAAATCCTTAGAGACAATACTTGACTAATTTGATTAAGAATATTCTTTAAAAATCCTTATTTTCTAAGATGTAATTAACTATAAGGGTCTGCCTCCATACAGAACTAAAAAACATAGCTTAAAATAAATATTACTTTATTTCATTCATGTAAAGTAGGGGAAAGATCTCTAGTTTATGTAGACTCATCTACTTTAAGACTTCTTATTAGATAATTGTGTCTATTATATGATGATATTTCTATCTTTCAAGATAGTACATCACTCCTTAATGTCATACTCAATCATTTCAATGTGTACCCTCCTAAGATTTCCTACTCCTCCTTTAAAATTTGTGAAGAACTCTGCCCATTTTGAGTCTTTCCACTTGATTTTTTAATGATTATCAATCTTTTGATATTAAAACTTTGAAATCCTTAGAGACAGTACTTGATTATTTTAATCAAGAGTTTTTTTAGAAAATCCCTATTATCAAAGATGTAATTAATTATGGGGGTCTGCCTCCATAAAGAATTGAAGAACCCATCTTAAAATAAATCTTGCTTTGCTTCATCCATGTAAAGTAGGGGAAAGTGCTCTAGTTTATGTAGACTCATCTTATTTAAGACGTTTTATTAGATGATTGAGTCTATTGTAGGGTGATATTTCTATCTTTTTAGATAGTACATCGCTCCTTAATGTTGTACTCAATCATTTCAACGAGTACCTTCTAAGATTTGCATGGTCTCCCTACGATCCTCAAAAATAAACACCATAGCACATAGAATTTCATTGATTTTATATTTTTTAAAATTTCACTAGTAATTGATATGATCCTCCAAATACCAAATCTAATGTGATGTGCATAACTATAGTATATATCATATGTCTCCTTTTCATTGTGAATAATGTTGCCATGAAGTTTGTCCATAATATGTTCATGAGGCATTGGAATTGCATCATTTTGTAAGAGTTTTGGCTCATAGACTTGTACAAATATATTTCTATTTTGCAATGATAGCCTAAAAAATTATTGTAAAATATCTATAACTTATATACTTTGGACATAATGTATTATCATTATTGTTGTATACATTATACAACCAATATTGTTCTACACATTATACAAGTTATACACATTATGCTATCTATACTCACATATCATACACCATCATACATAGTCCTACAATTTTCCCTAAACAACATTTACTTATTTTTGAAAAAATAATAATCCACACAAATGTCATACAATGAACAATATTTTAGAAAAAATAAGTTGAACTTATAAGTTCACAGAAAATACTGAGCATTCTTAGAAAATAAATTTATTTATCGAACTATGTTACAAAATTACCAATGTGTTCAAATATATAGCATTAATAGCTAAACATCAATTCATATGATGTGGGTTAACACTATATTCATTTTTCATTTTTATTACTATGACTTCATTTATCTCTATTGTATCTTCTTCCTCTTCCATTTGAATAAAAGATTTCTTGTTCAACCTCTTCAATTCGAACAATAAATTACTTTTCACTCTTCTTTATTTAACTCTAAAACCTAAAGCCATGGTATATATATACTTTCAAATTTGTCCAACAAAAATTTTTCTATGTGATATTAATTTTGAGATTTCATCCCATCTATTTCTTATTTTAGGGTGGGCAAAACTTTATTATCTTTTGGATGTCCTCACTTTTGTCATCATTTTATTATATTTTAGATGTTGCTCTACATCCAAACTCTACACATAATAATTTCTTATGTGAATGTGGGAAACAAGAAAAATGGAAATGGCTTTTGGAAACCATTTTTGGTTTATCCTAATTTAATGTAATTTGAGTTTTTTATTAGAAAGAAGATGTAAACAACTCCCTCCTTTTTTCAAAGAAAAGGCATGTGTAACTTCAATTTAATGCATTTGTCTCCATAAATATGTGTGTAACTACTCATTATTTGATTTGAATTAGCATTTTATAGTATCACTATATATTTTCAAAATGCTTCTTGTTATGCATCTTTGATTTTTGTACATTATTCTAGAGCTGAATAATGTTTTTTATGGACCAACTATCTTCTTTTGAAAATAATATTAATGAATGTTGGTAAGTCGAGGGAGACTTTAATATTATTTTATCTCAGCTTGAGAGAATGAGGGGTTCCTCTTCTAATTTAAAATCTATTGATGAGGCTTTTTTTAATATGATTATGGATTGTAACCTCATATATAATGGCTTCATTGGGTATGTTTTTGCCTAAAATAATTCTAGTTATAACAAAGATTAGATCATATCCTTTTTTAACCATTTGTGGATTAATTGTTATAAGCTTACCTTAGTGAAGCACTTGAAATTTACATCTTTGGATCAAGCACCTCTTCTTATCACTATTAAGAATTCTTCTAAATGTAACTCTAATAACTTTAGGTTTTAGAATATGTGGTTGAAAGATCAATCCGTTTATCAAATGGATGAGGATATTGGATTGCACTTGTTATGCTAAATAATGATTTTGTGTGTATGAAATAGTATACACTAAAAGACAAAAGCAAACCCTCAATTGGTAGAATAAAATAAATTTAAAAATATATTTTTTAATATTCTTGAAGCTGAGACTAGAGTTTGCAAACTAGAGAATTATTTTAAAGTGTTCTAATTTAGTAATTAATAGAGATTTAGACTGATAAATGTTTATACTTCTTCAATAATCTTACCTCTAAAGTATTTGTTAATCATTTCTTGAGTAACACAATGAAATGATTAACATCCATCATGTTGCTTTGATAATAAAAAAAAGGTGACTCCCCTATTTGGAAAAGACTATGTAAAGCTAAATGGATTCGGGAGAATTCATTTCAATGGGGCCTTAGTAAAAGTTCTATTTTCTTCTGTCAAGATAATTGGAGTGAATGGGGCTCCTTTGTATCTATACTTTTTCATTATCATCTATCAAGGTTAACACTTTTTTTAATCATAATGGCTTGAATAGATGGGATCTAAGCAATGTGATCCTTGATGATTTGACCAATGTTGCTATCAAGATTCCTCATGACTCATTAACTAAAGACCTTCCTTTTTCAACAATCTCTATCTTTGAATTTCTCATGTGAAGAGGTCTAGAATAACATTAGAATTAAATAAGATATTTCAACTATTTTCTTCTATATCTAACAAAATTAAATCCCCAACTTTATCTCAATCTTTTATTAAAGGATTCTAAATGACTATATTCCTATCAATAATGAACTTAGAAGGAAGGACATATGTTACATCTACATGTCAATTTTATTTTTCCTCTAAAATAATTAATCATGTTTTCTTCTTGGGGCTTATTTCCATTCATGTTTAAGCTTGAGCTAATGATTTATTTTGTCTTAATATAATTGGTAGATTCAAGTTTATAAAGGACTTCATGGAGATTTAGATTACTACTATTTTAAACTTAGTGGCAAGGGCCATATTACTATTATTCTACTTCATTGTATTCTTTGGTTTACTTAGATTAGTTTTAATGATAATAAACATTCCAACATACCAATGAACATTCTTCACATTATTACTTAAGTGTTTGATAAGATTAAATCCTTGTTTAATTCTTATCTTATTAATCTTAAAAGTTTTAAAGGTTTATATCATTTAGCTATGCTTTTTGATATATTTCTCAATAAGGTTACTTCCATCTATACTCTTAAAATCTTTTACTTGGTCAAACCTCAACATAACTTATATAAATTCAACATTGATGGTTTTATATTCAATCATATATTGGTTGCAGTGGTTTCATTAGAGATTGGCCTATGTATGTTATAGTTATTTTCTCAAGTCCACTTCATATGTCATTGGTTATTTATGCAGAATATTTTGCTTTAAGTTAAGTTCTTAAGCTTTTTCCATAATCTAAATACTATAATATTTGGATTGAAGTTGATGTTTTGCCTATTTTACATTTTATTTACTTGAATAAAGATGGAAATACTAAAATATTTAATATTCTGTGAAAGATTAGAAACATGCTTAAGAGATTGAACTTTATTATCTCACATATTTGGAGAGAAGATAATTCTTGTGTTGATTGGTTAGCTAGAAATGGATGTTGTAGAAGCAATTTTTTGTGAAATTTTTTCATAGTAGTATTTCATATAAATTGTATGGTCTTGTTAATCTTGATAAATTTTCTCTTCCTTCAAAAAATTGAAAAATAATTTTGTTCTTTTTAGATAATGTTATCGTGAGCTATTTTCTATTTATGGCAAGCATGGTTGTTGATTTTCATTCCATTGAATAGATTTGAGTCTTATATATTTTTAGCCTCAAACTTATGAATTATAATTGCTCTTTATAAATTTTAATTTTTGTATATTGTTTTTTGTTGTAATGTTACAACTCAACATTCAATCTAGTTTTATTTTGGAAATATGCTTTTATGGATTGGATGGTTGCATCAAACTTGTTTTTGTTTTTAATTACATTAGCACAACCTTGTTCAATTTTATTATGTGGTTGAGGGGATATTAAAATGTAATTCAATAGCCTTTTTAGGCTACTTTGGTTTGGCCATGCATGCTTTCTCTTTTTAATGGAATTCAGTTGCCCGAAACTCTTGGTAATAAATGTTCATCATCTGGATGGTAATAGCTTGTTTTTGTTTTCTCCATTCCTATGGTGTATCATTCTTCTACTTTATTATATTGTAAGATTGTAGATTAAATTACATTTCTTGAGCTTCTCTAAGCCGCTTTGGTTGGCCTCTATGTGCAAATTCTTTTTGGTGGGTTTCGATTACTTGAAATTTCATATGGATTTCTTTAGCTTGTTGTTGGATTTAAAGGTTTAGGATAGCAATGATGCTTTTGTTTCAATTTTTAAGTTTGGCTTATTTGAAGTTGAAGACTAATTGTTGGTTTAGATGCCCTTATTTGAAGTTGGTGGCATATCAAAGATAGTGGTTTACCTTCTACTTACAAAATATTTTCTTATATTTGATACTACACTTGAAATATTTTATATCCTTAAAACCTTGGATGTCCCAAATCAAAATATGTCTTATGTTATGTACTTTATGTATTTTGTAGACTATTCTATGAGATTATTGGTGTTCAAGGAATGAGACCTCTCTTCTGCTTGTGAATAAGTCATGGTCATTTGATCCCTAGTCAAATTGTTAAGATAAATCCACATTTCCTTTTATTACTAATTAAGTTATTTTAATTAAAAAGAAAGCTAATTATTTTTTTGAAACTTCCTAATTAAAGAATTAGACCAAACTAAGTCATAAAAAAATGTAAACTAAAATTTTATAAAACCTAAATAAAAATTATGTTGAAAAAACTAAAATACAAATTAAATTATCAATTTTATGTATTGTTACCAATTAAGATATATTCTTTAAACATAATTTATTAAATGAATTATAAATTGACTTAACTATTGTTTTTTATAGTTGATTTTATGAGCCAAAAATATTAATTATATCTCATATGTTTAATTAAAATTAAGTATGTAATTAATAATATTTATGACTTTAATTAATTAATTAATTACTTAGACAATATTTTGAGAATTATTAACAAATTCAAATCACATTCTAAAAAAATATAAACTAATTATTCTTAGAACTTGAATGACATTATGAACTAAACACAAATATCATTAAAATTAAATAATTATGATTGCTCAGAGTAACACCTTATAGAACTCTTTGCCATCTTGTTTGGGATGGGTAGGGAGTATGTTCTTCGTGCAACAGATTTATATATATTCAACCAAATTTGCCCTAATATTATGTTAGGGTTTATTTAGATTTGGGTTCTACATTCTATGGACACAAGAATCCATAGGTAATTACCCCTTTTATCACTGCAATAGAGCACTTTAATTTAAGGTTGGAAATAAATATATCTTTGATATGTGAGGGTGTTTAGGGGTGTGTAGTGTGGCATAGATGATCATCTAAAGAAAAAAAGAAAGATAGCCTTGATTATGATCCCATGGTTTCGTCATCTGGGGACTATATTATTCTAGTTTACAAACATCAAAGAGCCATTGCGATAATGTCCAAGGAGTTTGATTAGTAACCATGGGTTGGCTCATTTTAGATATCCTAAGTAGACCAATGTTTTAGTGCAAATTATTATGGTATAGGGGTGTTTGCATGCAAAACAAACAAGTAGACTAGACTTGCATCCCTTGGAAAGCCAAATTATAAGGTGTTCGCATGACAAATAGGTAAATAGTTTGGGCTTACATCCATAAGAAATCTAGAGCATAGAGTCTTCACTTGGTGAACAAATGAGATAAATTAGGTTTACATCCATGGGAAAGCCAAAGTATAGGATATGATGTTCGCATGGTGAACAGGTAGATAGAATGGGCTTACATTCATGGAAAAACCAGAATATTAGGGTGTTCACATGGCAAATAGGTAGATATATTGGGCTTACATCCATCAAAAAGCCAAAATATAGGGTGTTCGCATGGTGAGCGAATGAGATAGACTAGGCTTACATCAATGAGAAAGCTAGTGTATAGGAGTTTATATCATTCTTGCATTACAACATAGATCAGACTTACATCAATTAGAAAGCTGATAGATTGGACTTACAACCTTTTGGAATGCCAGGGTATGAAGTAGGTTATTCGTAGGAGAGTGATATAGATCACTAATATGTAGCATATAGTGAGTGGAGTTATCATTAAATTTAAATATGTAGAGGGGGTGGGGGGATGATGATGCACCCAATCAAGATCTCATCGCTCAGTCATCCCGAGCTATCGTGGTCCCTAGCATACTTAGTTAGAGGAGGTAGGTAACTAACGACCAAGATTTATGCCAGCCATGTGTTGCATCATCCAAGGTGTCCTTGTCGACTTGGGATAGTGTTTGTCTAAGATGACAAATTTAAGTCAACTTTAATTAAGAGAAGACTTTTTTCCTAATCAAATACATTCCATAGCTCAAAGATAAAAGCTATTGGAGGTATATGGGCTACTATTGTGACTGTAATATAGTGGATCCTTTAAATGCCACGCCACCAGGTTAGAGGGTTCTTGTCATAACAATATTTTATGTGGTGTAATTTGGCTACAAAATCACATGAATAGAAGACACCGACCACATCCTTACTGGCATGATATTATGTAAGTGTTAACATAGTGATATATTTAATTTGATATTTGTCTCTTTCATGAGCAAAAATTTCTTAATTTATCACCCTTAATAAACAGTTGTGGATGGTGGATGGATGGATTGTATTATTAATTTTATTCAATTGATATATTTCAATTTAAACATATGATTATTTTATTATTGATTTAGATTTTAACTTGTTATGATAAGACTTGCAAGAATTTTGATAGTGATAACCCCTTCAATTGAAATATTCAATCAATACAGCTATTATCAGGGAAGTCCTTGTCAACTCTGCTTATTTGTATATAGAAGATAAGGTATACGATTTGAGTTTATAAATTTGAGAATATTTAACATCAATATTTTGATAATTTTTAGAAATCTTGATAAAATTATAATTATATTATTAGATTTTGATAACCCGGACCTAATCATAAGTCCCAACCAAGAAATTAGCCCATACCGCATCCTCAGTCATTAAATTTTGATTTTAAAATATGTGCCGAGTAACATGCGAGTGATTCTGATTTACTTTTATTAACTTATGAAGCATCCTTAGACAGCCCATGCATGATACACTCTTTAGTTCTCAAATTTTTAATTATTTGGACTACTAAAAGAGTTAAAATTAAGATTGAATTAATCAATAATTTTTAACTCAAAATTGATAATGTTGAGAGAATAGTACCTTGAAGCTGAGAGGCTAGTGTTGTGGAACCACAAGATAAAGGCCATTGATTTTTGTAACTCGAGGAGGAAGTGCTACGGTGCCTGAAATGAAGCACTATGGTGTTATAGGATAGAAATATTTAGTCATCTAACCATAGAGGGTTGTGTTGCGGCTCTCAATGGATGGCACTGTGGCACTATAATATAAAGACTTTCTGGTTTATCACCTGAGAGTCTAGTGTTAGGGTGTCAGCATGACAATGTTGTGGCACTATAGATAGATTTCTTTTATATGTTTTAACTATAGAGGCTAGCGTTGTGATGTTAATGTGAAGCGTTGTGGTTCTGTAAGTTGGAAATGTTTTGAACTTTTAATCTTAGGGGTTGTGCTGTGGTGACTTGGCGCTGAGTCATAGGGTTTAAATTTGAAAAATCTAGTGTTTATGTGCCATAAATATGGTTATAAATTAATACAATGCCTCGATGCTTCAAAGATAGCACTATAGTGTTATATATGTATGTTTCCCTACAAAACCCAAGAGAGAAGAGCTCAGACGCTATGGTTAAAGTGTTGTGGCATTTGGTTTGGTGACTTGGTAGTGTTATAATGCTGTGATATGGGATGCTATGCGTTTAAATGCTAAAGAGCTTAGCATCACGGTGCTATCTCTCGTCGTAGAAGTTCTATGAGCTGTGAACTCCAAATTTGTGTAACTTAGTGATTTTTTAGAAATTTTATAGAAAAATGACTTAGCAATGCTAGATTATTTAATTTTTTTTTATGCGAAAGCACTCTTCTCCTTATTATGAATCTAAGATCAACAGAGGCAGGGACTTCTTCTCACATCGAAATCAAATTAAATGGTAGAGGTCTTTAGATTTTAAGATTTTTTTTAGAATTTCAAATTTTTGAATCTAAGATCAATGGATATAGGTCTTTTTATTTCTCACAAAATCTAAGATTTATTGTATTAATCCTTAAAATCTTGAGAAAATTATATAAAAAAACATTTTAAAGAACTTTTACCCAAAGTTTGACAATGGGCTTCGATCTTGTCTTGTATGAGAGGAAAACACCTCGTATTATTGTAAGAACGTGATGTGGTGAGGAGAGAGCATTGGAGGATCCTTGGGAGTGTGTAGTGAAGAGTGTGAGTTTCCAAAGAGAGTGAGTAGGTAGGCCCCCCTTTTCATGAGTAAATCCTCTAATCACTATCGTCCCTCCTTTGAGTAGTTATCTCATAAGGAATAATCACTGGCGGGCCGCTCTCTCCTTTTGGGTGGTTCTTGCTAGCGGGGAAGCAGTTGGGAGTGTTTCTAGGTTTCATAAGGTGGTGACAACACCTAGGCATTACAATTTCAGCTTCATGGCATTCTGAGCTAGAATGCTTTATTTTTTATTTTTTTATATGTAAACAAATTAATATTCTAATTATTATAATTAATAATCTAATTAATTAATCAATATACATACTTTTTTAATCAAGTTTAAATGAACTCACAAATCTCATGAATAATCTTAGGAATAAGTGAGGACTTGCAGTAGAGCTTTTATAAAATTTTGACTTGATAATTTGAAATAGAAATAATATTATTTTATATCAAATTAATTTTGAAGTTACCTAAAAGTTTCTCTTCTTATCAAAGGAAGTCATTTTAATATTAATAAAAAAATTTTAGTGACAAAATAATAAAATTAATTAACTATAAATATTATGAAGCATTGTCATAGATGTTTGCAACCTCATTGAATAATTTCATAAAATTTGAGGGCCATTTAGATTTAGTTTGAAGATAATGATAGTGAAAATTTGTAATTTAATGGATAATTAAATAAAATATCATTGATTAAATTGATTAAAGATGCATAAAAAATTTACTTTAGATCCTTACAGTGAACCCTCATCAATTGATGGAATGTTCACTCTATTAAGACCATGGAGTAAGGAAAAGTATATCCTATCTTAAGTGGTACCTACTATTCATCTCACTATTCCAAACATTACAATCAACTCAACTCTAAATGAAATATCAATTTAAAGATTATCTGTAAGACATTAATTAGTTAAACTAAAATCACTTAATGATAACAAATTAAACCTCACTTTTCAAATTATAATTCAAATATTAAGTTTTAGCTTAGTCTTATCACACTAGTCTTTGCAGATATTAGCATGATAGATAACCAATCTTAGATGTACATTAGGTCAATGCTTTATCGTAGTGTGTTGTTTTTCTTATTTTATAATTTACTATTTTTAGATTAGATGTTCGGATTGTATGTTCATAGAGTAGATATTAAGGCAATGTTTATTAAACTAACATTGTTCACTGCATGGGGTTGTTCTAAATAAAAAGTGGCAACTATAACAATTTAACTCTAACAATTTTGATTGAGCCCCATGAGCATAAATCATTTATATAGTTGGGCTTGTTACTTGTTGGTGTCAAGCACCATTATATGAAATAGACCTATTTGTATGTATTTGTGTCTTAACTAACTTTTCTTTTGTAGGATTTGTTAGAATTTTATTTTTGTAATTATCAAATGTATTTTCTGATAGAAATAGCTAGAGCTTTGGGGTTTACGATGAATAATGGGAAGAAGTCATAAGCTAGAAAGGCCTTATGAAGCCAAAAATACTCACCATGGAAATGGAGATGAAGATTTCCATTTGCTTTCCTTTTGTTTACTTAGTTCTAGGATAGTTGTATAATGGTATAGCTCAGCTATTCATTTTTATTTTTTTTCTTTTAAAGCGTATAACAAAACATGATAGCATGAACCTTTATTATATTATTTTGATTTTTTTTATTTTTTTATATTGGATTACACATTAAAAAAGGACATGCTTTTACTTAGGTTTCTATTTGTGTGATGATTATTGTTTATCTTCTTCAACCCTCGGCTAGCCTCTTAGAAAAAAATTAATTTTTTACCCAACTTATTAATCAACTCAAATTAAAGTAACATAACTAATTATTTAACTCTGTAAAATCCTAAGGGTTATATGCCAAAAGCAACTCAAATTCAGTAGAACATGTGATCCATGTTGCATATCTCTTCACCTCTATTGAATTAGGTCCTTCTTACATTACACTATTGACGTTCATATTAGGCTTTCTAGTATCTTGCACTTCTTACTTTTTCCATTAGAATTCATTAAGAATTATTCTCATTTGAACTATTCTATAAGTTTTTTAAATTAAGCAATCTTAACTTAAACTTTAAATTCTATAGAGATATTACCAGCTAGTTTAATTGAGAGTTTTCTTAAAAGATCATATCTTCTATGTAATAAACTATAGAGGTTTTCCTCCATAGGGAACTTATAACCTAGGTAAAATAAATCCTATTTTACTTAACTTATATGAGGCAAAGAAATAAAATCTCTAGTATACGTGGATCAATCTATCTCAGGAGTCCTTATTGTGCAGTTAAATCCATTGAAGAGAGATAATTCTATCTTTCGTGTAAGTATATTATTTCTTATTGCTATATTCAATCAATTAAATAAGAAATCCCAAAATTTGTGTTGTGTCATCATATTTTTTTTATTACCACAATATGTATGTGAAATAAATATCAAGATTAGTATACATTCTTCTCCATCTTCATGCAACATGAATAAACATATAAAAATGAATTGGAAAATAAAAATTGAACTAAAACACCCTTTTAAAGTTCAAGTTCTAACATATTATTCTTTTGTCAAATACAAAGACTTTCTTCATATAAAAGTGTTGTAAAAATGTTAGAAATTTGTAAAGCACTAATAATGAACTCAATAGTAGCATAAAATTGACACATTATCTCTAGCAAAATAGTGTCTGCTCTTAGTATCTATGATATATAAGTATGTTATTAGATTCTTAGTGAGTTAATGGTATTGTGTTGGATTCTTAGTGAGATAATGGTATTTGCAGTATCAAACTTAAACAATTTAGTTATTACTTTAACCAAAATAATATGAGAAACACAACTACGTATAATTATATACCCAACTTTATTAAAGGATAAAATAATAGAATTTTTCTTCATAGACAAGCAAGAAATTAGTGATGATTTTAAAATTGATATATGTATGTACTCTTTATATCAAATTTATAGCTAATAAAATCTACATCATAATATGCATTTAAGCCATATGACAAAGAACTTCGAGAAGTCACAAACTTGATCAAAATGTACTTATAGGATTAATTATTATTAGATAATATTTTCCTAGATTTACCTACAAATGGGAACAAAAACTTAAAACAAATATATTATTAGACCTTCTAGCAACAAGTTATGGAGGATAACATATAATATTCCTATAAAGTCTTTGATTAACCAGTTTACTTGATTCATCTAAATCTATATTTATAGCATGACTCATGAGTGTATTACTTGATTTACTTCTTTTAAAACAAAACCAATAAACAAATTCATTTATAAACTTCTTTTGAGAAATAAAAGTGCCAATTTTTTTTTTACTTAAAGACTAAAAAAAATTAGCTCTCCCATCATGCTCATTCTAAATTTTGTATACATTAAAGATGAGAACCCATGCAAAAAAATGTTATTATTACTTCTAAATAGCAAATAATCCATTTACACTTGTACAATTATCATAACATCTTTATTATTATTAATAAATATGGTGGTATTTTGTGGTGATTAAGAAGAGAGGACTTTAAGAAGATCATGGGAGTTCTTATTTTGGTGATCAAACATGACATTAAGAAATAATATATCACCTTGAGAAATAGAAATATCACCCAGTGATGGATCTACATGAACTAAAGATTTTTTTTCCCCTACATCACATGATTGAAGTAAGGGATGTGTTTATTTTAATTTAAAATTCATGTTTCCTATAGGGGCACTCCCCTATAGTTAATTACTTCCTTGAAGAAGTGATATCCTAAGAAACTATAAATTCAAAAAAGTCAATTAGCATCTCTATAGCTTTCAAAGTTTAAATCAAGATCGCTTAATTTAAAATAAAAATGATAAATCAAGTTGAAGAGTTCTTTTAAATTCCAAATTAAGGACTCTTTTTATTTAGCAAATGGCACTAATAATATTCTCCTACAATTAATGTCAAACTTAAGAAGTTGCTCTCTCACCCCTCAACTATTCTAGAAGGATAGCACTATCACATATGACTTTTTTCTAGATGATGATATCTCCAAAAATTATTCTCTCATAATGTAGATAATACTCATACTTTTGAGGCTACTAATTATGTAGAAAGGCTCAAGTTCATTCATGCATTAACTATTTTATGTGTATTTTAACATCAAACTTCTCAACATTATTAGAATAACCTCAATTTTCCTATATTCAATACTATATGTGGGAATTATATTTCATTTGGAGGAATATAATATCTACTCACTATTGATAGGTATCCAGGGAGGAGCAAATTATTTTCGGAAGTTCCATTGTATTACTAAATTCTTTCTCTCTCTCTCTCTCTCTCTCTCTCTCTCTCTCTCTATATATATATATATATATATATATATATATATATATATATATATATATATATATATATATATATATATATATCGTGAGTATATGATAAAAAAGTGGAGCATAACTAGATTTTTTGATATGATCCCAAATCCTCTAATTGCCAAATTATAACATACAATAATAAGAATTACAATGATAACAGACTCAGTACAGGAAGGAAGACCAAATACAGCCACAAATGATTCAGAAAATCAATATACAAGGCATAATAAGAATAATAGGCATTACAGAATAATAGCCAGTACAGAATCAACACTACAGATGACCAGAATAACAGAGGGATGTGCTATTTCCAGATTAAATACTACAATAATATCCAGAGACAGAAGCCAGGCAAATACAAACAGTAACATTAAACTAAACCAATAGAAACCATATCCAGAGCCACCTAAAAGTAAATTCCATAACAGAAATAACTGCTAAAAGAACAGAAGAACAGATGCTCGATAGCAAAAAAATAAGAAGAGTAGTAACAGTAAAATAACAGACTACACTTACTTCAATTTTCATAACGACAGAAGCAAGCATCCTAACAGAATGTAACATAAAGTAGTTACTCTTTGTAGAGAAAGCATAGATCTAGGCTAGATAGATAGTATAAATAGAGGATAAAAGAAAAAGAGAGGATAATCAAGATTTTTAGAAAGAAACTTATCTTCTTTAGTCTTCCTCTTCTTCTCTTTCTCCTGCGCATCTTCCCTCCTGGTTTTTCTCACCGAAAACCGCTGTTCTTCATCGGAGAACCAAGGTTTCTCCTCCAATCCTAGCCGCTCCCCCTCTTCCCTCTCTGGAGTGATTCGATGACTCGAACAGTCGAAGGAAACAAAAATAAAGAAAGAGTTAAAGCCAACTTCCCTCAGAAGCTTCATCCCACGGCCAAGAAGCAGCCACATAAGCACCAATCAAAGGCTCAGATCAATTCCAAGGAACATAAAACCAGGCAAGAGATCAAGCTGCGCCGAAAGCTACATGCGTAATCCACTAACGGGCAACAGGAATCAAGAACCGCTTGATCAAAACACCAATCCAAGGGAAGATAAGAAACCAATCAATCTGACGGTTCAAGAATCAGTTCAAGAGAAACTCAATCCGAGTGATTAGATCCAACGGCCAAGAACAAAGGCGCTAATCCAACGGTTCAGAAAGCACTCAAAAAATCTCCCCCAATGATCAATTAACTCAGCCAGGTTCAAACCACTCAGCGAGTCAACTCACTGAACCAAACTCAAGCCTAACCAGACTAGACACATATCATTGGTGCTCTCGTTGATTACATCATACAGATATGGTAGAAGGAACTAGACACACATCAGAAACCCTAAAAGAATGTGTGACAAGGCTAAACAAAATAGATGAGTAAATATTCTCAATCTCTATGATATTAAATGAAGTTTCAAGAAGACTATCTTCTATAGAAGAAAAATTAGAGAAAAACTCTCAAGAATAGCAACAAATCCAATCCGTGTCATCATCTCATATAATGTTATCCTCCAAATAGATCACAAACACAAGAAAACATTAGACCTTAAAGTAGATATGTCAAGGTTTAATGGAGACAATCCTAAAGGTGGCTGCTCAAAGTGGACTTTCAATATTACAGCTTTATCGAAAAAACAAATTCATAATTACCTCAATTTACATGGATAAACTTAGTATCAATATATGCACTTAAATAATCAGTTGCATTCATGGACACAATTTAAAGAATAGGTGATTCAGAGATTTGGTCCCTCTCTATATAGAGATTTGAGAGGAGAATTAACTAAATTACAGCAGACAACAACAGTTCAGAACTTCTACAATGATTTTGAAGAACAAGCTAATCAAATTTCGTGCATTCCACGAATTTTACAAAGCTATTTTGAATCGTGCTTAAACATGATATTAAGAGGGAAGTAAGAGCATTATAGCCCAATTGCAAGCATTTCAAACCAAACTAATGGAAGATAGGCCGATGACATTCACATGGCCGTAAACTACAAGAATCTCCAATAGTAAAATAACCTCAATTACAGCAACAACCTATACAACCTACTCCCACAAACACCAATCAACACAACAACAATCAAAATAAACAGCCAATAGCAATTCAGAGGTTGACACCTACGCAATTGGAAGAAAGAAGAAAGAAAGGATTGTGTTTCAAGGAAAAATATCACGAGGATATATATGTCAAGCTAAATTGTTTGCCTTGATAGTCAATGCGATGACCAAGAGTATCAACTAGAAGATACTCAACCGTAAAGACAAGGATACAAGAAGAAGTATTAAAACAAGTAAGTCATTCAATCAAGAATGACATAGAGGTTGTATAATTATAAACATTCTAAATAGTTCTAACCACGACTTAGAATTAATTATAATTCGATATAGCTCAAATCTATAAAATACAATAGGCAAAAGAAGAAATGAGAGTTATAAGTAGATGTTTGGGGCACAACAAGCTTACCAATCTTAAATAAAGGCCACAAAGAATTCTGTAATACAACAACCACCACATTACAAGGTAATATGAGGTAGAAACCAGTACTACAAAGGGGACAGGATCCTACATATACATCAATAAGTACCATCCAATTCATTAGAACAAAATACACTATAGCAATCAGACATAATCGTCTAGTGGAAGGGAAGGCTATCAACAGATGATCCTGAGGTATGAATTGAGGAAGCATAGAAGGCATGGACCTCGGGACAAGGTGGTGAGGAGAGGGAGTAATGATATGATCCCAAATCCTCTAATTGCCAAATTATAACATACAACAATAAGAATTACAATGATAACAGACTCAGTACAGAAAGGAAGACCAAATACAGCCACAAATGATTCAAAAAATCAATATACAAAGCATAACAAGAATAACAGACATTACAGAATAACAGCCAGTACAGAATCAACACTACAGATGACTAGAATAACAGAGGGATGTGCTATTTCCAGATTAAATACTACAATAATATCCAGAGATAGAAGCCGTGAAAATATACAAATAATATTAAACTAAACCATAAGCCAAAAGAAAGTAAATTCCATAACAGAAACAACTGCCAAAAGAACAAAAGAACAGATGCTCGATAGCAAGAAAACAAGAAGAGTAGTAACAGTAAAATAACAGACTACACTTACTTCAATTTCCAGAATGACATAAGCAAGCATCCTAACAGAATGTAACAGAAAGTAGTTACTCTTTGTAGAAAGCATGATGATATAGATAAGATAAATAGAGGATAAAAGAAAAGAGAGGATAATTAAGATTTTAAAAGAAACTTATCTTCTTCAGCCTCTTCCTCTTCTCTTTCTCCTGCATCTTCCCTCTCGATTTTCCCCAAACCGCCGTTCTTCATCTGAGAACGGTTTCTCTCCTCCCATCCCGCCTCTTCCCTCTCTAGAGTGATTCATGATGATAAATAAGGAAACAAAAACAAAGAAAGAGTTAGAGCTAGCTTCCCTCAGAAGCTTCATCCTATGGCCAAGAAGCAGCCGCATAAGCACCAATCAAAGGCTCAGATAAATTCCAAGGAGCACAAAACCAGGCAAGAGATCAAGCCGCGCCGAAAGCTACACGCGTAATCCACTAACGGGCAACAGGAATCAAGAACCGCTTGATCAAAACACCAATCCAAGGGCAGATAAGAAACCAATCAATCCGACGGTTCAAGAATCAGTTCAAGAGAAACTCAATCCGAGTGATTAGATCCAACGGCCAAGAACAGAGGCGCTAATCCAACGGTTCAGAAAGCACCCGAAAAATCACTCCAATTATCAATTAACTCAGCCGGGTTCAGACCACTCAGCAAGTCAACTCACTGAACCAAACTCAAGCCTAACCGGACCAGACACATATCATTTTCCTTTTCAACATTCTTCTTTCATTTAATCTATGTTCTTCTTATGTTATTATTATCTATATTGATAATAATTATTTAATTTAAAATAATTAATCTTTGCAAATATTTACATTACAAATTTTATATGATTTATTAAGTTATTGAAGGATTTCAAAATAATTAAAATTTAAAAAAATTAGTAAACTCTGAAAACTTGGTCATACATTGCTGTGACTCACAAACGACCAATATAAAAGCAAAGGCATAGCTCGCATCTGCTAGACTATGGTTCCTTGCTTGCTTCCCGCTATTTAACCTTTTAGAAATTAAAAAAAAATCCTTGGAATATCTTAAAACTCTCTGTGGCATTTAGAATTTTATATTCTTACGGCTGTTTGAGATCATTTTTATTTTATATTTTTTGTTTTAAATTTTTATTTTATTTTATTTATATTATGTTTCAAAGTAAAATACTCAATACATCTAAAAATTATTTTAAATATTTTAAAAATAATATTATATATTTTTTAAAATAAAAAATACATCAAACAAAATCTTTTTAAAAATAGAAATAAAAATTACAAAATAAAATTCATCCCATACTGCCCCTTAATATATAATATGCAAGATTTTACATATTCATAGTTTTATCCTATAACTATTTAATGTATAAATAAAATTAGAAAAACAATAATTTTCTTTTATTAATATTTTGAATTATATTTATTCTTTATATGTTTGACGTATATAAATAAAATATTAGTAAAAATATAACCACCAATGAAAGTGTTTTATGACATAAATAATTGAATACTGTAACAACTTTCTTGTTATGATAATAATATTTTAAACTAACTGAAAGCATGTTATTCAATTTTATTTTTGTCAAATATTTAATTCGTTTAGCTCGTTAATATATTTTTCTTAACCGTAACGTTTTGTGATTAGATTATTTATTAGCTTCTTATTTAATTTTAAACTAAATAAATTTTTAAAAGGTTGAATAATTAAAATTTATATATATATTCTCTTATAATATTCAAATTTTAATTCGTAAATAAAAATGTCATTATATTAATTTTTCTAAATTAAAATATACATCTTCATTAATACATTTTGATGTTATTGTGATATTAAAATAAGGAGATTTATTTATACCAATAATTTTATCATATATTTCACTCAAACTTTAATTTTACTTAAATAAGATCTTAAATCTTTATTTTTATATCAAAATATCAATTCTTTTTTTTTCTAGTAAAACGACCTTTTTTATCATAAAAAGTGTTATTTTTGTAAATATTAAAGTTTGGATGTGAAATATATAAATGCATAAGAATTGCGTGATATGTATGTAAATTTTCTTGAAAATAATATATAAATAAATATTAAAATTTAAGATTTAGATACACAGATATAAAAAAAAGTTTAATTTTTCGAACCTAAATCTTTCTTAAAAATTAATAAAAAGCGGGGATAATGTTTGGAGAAAAAAATACTTTATTAACTAAGAGGCTATTTGAGATCAGTTCTGTTTTTATTTATTATTTATTATTTATTATTTTATTTTATTTATTTTTTATTTCAAAATAAAATATATTTGGCCATCATTATTTTTTTTTTAAAATACTCAAAATATTTATAAAAAATTTTGAGTTTTTTTAAAAATAATACTATTTATTTTTAAAAATAAAAAAATAAAAACACATAAAAAACTATGTCAAATAATTATATTTTTAAAAATAACATAAAAACAAAAATGAAAAACACAAAATAAAATTTTTCCCAAACAGCCCCTAACAAAATGAAAAGCTATGTGATAAGCAAATACGCTATTTTAGGATCACTGAGGGCTTAAATAGTCTAATAGATTTCAACTTTCTCTCCGAGATCCCATAACATTCCTCTTCATAAAATTGCTTATCACTTCGATGAAAGGTGAAAATCAAAATTTTCTCCAACTGTATCCCGTCTGACAAAGGATGAGGACAAAAATGAAGAATTCATCACTCCAAATAGAAGTGTAGTTGATAACTTAGAAATTCTGATCATATATCTCAATGAGAAGATCCATCGTCTCCACCTTTGCCGACTCAAAATAACAACACGTCGTATTGAGGAGTTATTTGCTGAGCTGCGGAGAATCTATGCCACCATGGATGAGCACGCTACCGTGGCATAGAGCTGGAGAAGGAAATTGCTCGCAGAAAGAAAAATATAACTCTTGCACCGCTTGCCTTGGCCTAGGCAAACAGTGCACTTGCTGAGGCTGTTGCCCTTGGATTTGGTTTCGTGGATACGTGGTGGTTAATAAATTAATGGCTTGGATTCCTCGAAACTCCTTAATTAAAAGGACAGTTTCTTGCAGAGTTATTTGATCATATGCTTTGCAATCTATACAATTGTGCATTAAAATTTTCCTTAAATCTTATAGGGACATTTGAAAGAAAATTCAAGGAATTGAATGTAAAGTTGTACGCCTTTAGCTTTCATTTGGACTGTTTCCTATTTATTTGTTGTGTACCTTTTAATAATGAAAGAGAGAGCGTTAAGGAATATGACTAAACATCATATGATTTTTTGCCAAGGGTATCATTAGAATTAGGGTTTTCAAAAAACCTCATTGTTCACGAATAGTTTGTGTTCAATTTGTTAAATAGCTCGTATTTGAATCGATCGCTAAGCAAACAAATTTAATACAAACAAATATTTTAAACTCCATTTATAAGTGACTCGAACATGAATAACCCTTCATTCGATCACGTTTAGCACATTTCAGTATAAAATAAAAAATTATTCATAGGTTCAAGTCTTACAACCTACATATTTTTAAAGATTTTTTTTAGCTTATTTGAACACGAGCAATATTGAGTAGAATATGAACAAACTCCTTATAAGTCTATTTGAACATGACTGAAACACAAATAGGAGCTCAACTCACTCATGTTTATTTTGTTTACACCTCTGTTTACACCTAAATAATTTAACTTCTAAAATGTGTTTTGGGCCTATTTTTAACATATATGTTTTATTTTTAAATTAACTTAAAATTTCTTATAAATTATTAGGAAATACACTCTTAGCTATGTGGGAAAATATATTTTGGAAATTATAGATGCAGCATAGATAATTTTTATTTGCTTGATTTCTTCAGTTTTTGTACTTCTCTTATATATAACAAAAAAATATATTCAAATTTTAAAAATAGTCATTATTTGCATGAATACTGAACCTTATGATGTATTATATGTATTACACAAAACTAGTCTTTAAACTAATTTTCATATTGCATTTCTTATCATCTTAAGTAATTTAAAATTGAAGTAATTAATTTTCATTTTATTGTCTTTCATTTTAGCAATTCTAACCCTTGTGATCTAAGTATTAGCAAACAATTTAATTCATTTGAGATTTTAGCAAATACATTTATTTATCAATAAAAGAAATCAATGATGATTCATTGTGGCAATAATCTCATAAGATAAAATTTCTTTTAAATTTTCAAAGTTTAATTCATAAGATTGCATATATTTTTTTCTTTTTAATTATTTTAAAATAACATATTTTCATGAAAATCATATACAATCATTTTGGTGAAAGAGATGCATTCATTAATTAGTGTCTATGTAATTCTAAGTTACAGGTAGGCAACCTCAAGATATCAATTTCAATCATCTTTGATGTAAAAATATTATGAATCTCATAAGTAATTAGTTTTAAATGTTTTATTAACATGAAACAATAAAAATGAAAATTTTGTCCCACATTTTGTATTAATATGACTACACCCTTATACAAATTAACTGAACTACAATTAGTGCAAATGAATCAGCAAGATTTTTTTTTTTTTTTTTTTGCTTTCGTACAAAATTTCTAAAAATTGACTTGGTCACCATTCATATGAATTTATTATTTGCTTCCTTATAGCTATTAAAAAAGGAAAGAAACAAACTTATAAGAAGTTAAAAGTTTTACCAATTTTGTCTATATTAAAATATTTAACACTTGGAAAGTTAGGGATACTTGGCTAGATTGTTGCCATAGTTATTGCAAAACTATTAATTGGTTAATAAAGCTTTTAAGATTTCTTTTCTTCCTCTTTGATTATGCTTAATTATCTCCCCCTCAAACTTAGTATGCTTAACAAATTATTGCTACTATCACCTCTAGAATTATAGATAATATATTAAGAAAAACTAGTTAGAGTTATGCAAATCACATTCAACACACTCTCCTTGGATGTTCAAATCACATCATAATATTGAAATTTTTTTTCATTCTTGTCTTAATTTTCAACCTATAGATTGCCTTTTTTTCAATAGGTTTAAATAGAGTAGTTATTTCTATTTATTCAAAACTTGTTCGTAGGGTGAAATAGATCCTTTTGAGATAACTAAGAAACAAGGTAAAGAAAAATAGAGCAATGAGAAAGAGAAAAATGCATGAAAAGTCAAATTTTATTATTATTCTCAAAATTTGAGTACAAAGCCCCTGTGATAAAAAAAGTTCCCCCATTATATATTCTTTGAGTTGTGGGTGGGTGGGTGTGTAGGAGGGTGTGTGTGTGTGTGGGGGGGGTGTTAAGTCTTTAGATATGGTCGATTCATATAAGATAGGCTAAATACCAGTAAGGATTTACCTCAACTTCAAGAAAACATGTGTTGGCATGTGGTGAACTTGATGAATAGTTGGGATGAAGCACCATGGGTGAGTCTATGGATATATCTAGTTCCTATAATCCATTCCTCAAGCCTCCTACTTTCACCTGTCCTACTCATAACGAATCATCATCACTAGGCAACTTACTTCTATAGACTTAATCTTATATTCATATTGGCTTGACTTGAAGGATGGTTTGACTCACCCATATATTTGGATATATGTTGAGCTCCTTTGTTCTCTTATTTTTTTTGAATACCTCACTCACAAATAGGACCAAAAATGAATGATGAGTTGTGAGCATTTAATGTTTCATAAAAAGAGATTTTTACATAATTATGAAGAGTCATATAATCTTTGATTGGATTCCTTCTCTTGTCTTATCTAGGACTCCTAGCTTATAAAAGGAACTTTTATCTCTTCTAGGAGTACTCTGCCACATATTGTGCTCTTTGTTTAAATAATTTCTTTACCTTTAATATCAATAGTTGTTTGTGAAAAGAATAATTTTATTTGCCATGAACACTAAGAAGCCTCATGGTGATGTCAACTCTTTTGTACTCTAGGATGATCTTCAGATAAAGATGAAGAAGAATGAGAAGTTTTGGGAAGTCGCGACCATCTCTATGGCTAAGATGAGTACTTCTGCTACCCCTATTTGCAAGATCATCATCACTTCGACCTATTATTTAACTAAGGATTCACGGGGGGGGGGGGGGGGAGAGTGCTCACCCCATCGAGGTAGAGGATGTGGTAGAGTTGCATTCAATTGAACTTTCTAGCATTTAAGAGGAGGAAGATGATATTCCCCTAACAATACATAGAAAGAATAGGGTGAGCAGGTTGACATGAGCTATCTTCACAATGATAATTGTGGAGGAATGTCTCAAAGAAGTAATACTTTTTTTTATTATCTTAGTTTCTTATATTAGAGCTTCAAAATTCTTATGTTCATTGCTGCTAAACGTGACTAGTGTCCAGATGTTGGTTGAAGGTGGCGATAAGCACTCACCTGCCTTTTAGATTATTTCTTTCAACAATCCACGTAATGGCGAGAAATATATTTATTCACTATAAGCAAGCTACTTGGCTACGGTCCAAATGATGAAGAAATAATTATTTCTTTTGACAATCTAGGTTATCTTGAGAAATTGATTTATTTACTATTAATGAGTTGCTTGGTAATACATGTCTTTATTTAATATCTTAAATTCTTCTATTAGTGCTACTAACTTCTTGTATTCATTGTAGCTAAGTGTGATGAGTGTGTAAACATCAGTTGAAGCAGATGATCCGCACACACTACCTTTCAAATTATTTCTTCTAACAATCTAGGTAATCTTGAGAAATTGATTTATCTCAATATGCACGAGTTGCATAGTTATGGTCCAAATGATGTGGAAATCCAATTATTTGAGCAGTGGCTTCCATTTCCTAGGATCCAACCCTTAGCTAATTTCATCATTAAAATAACACTCTTTGTTTTTCAAAAAATTTATTTTTTTATCATTCAGAGGTGACTCCAGCTTTAATATAAGATGCTGCTGAGAAAGAGCTATAAGTGCTTGTTGATTTATCAGAGTTTCACAATTTTTTAGTGGAAGGCTGCCTATTTTGGAGAGGCCATAGACTCATCCAATCAGAAGTTAAGCAAGCTACAGTTAATGACAGAGAAGGATTAATAGCAATGGTAGTCTTTGGAGGTGGATTCTCAAAGAAACTTTGCAACTATGAAAGTCAAGCTAACCTTACTTTATTGCTCGATCAAGTTGTAGGGAACTTCTCTCTTTATTTTAGATGCTAATTTTTTATTTGATTATATGTATGAGAAGGATAGACTCATTGAAGAATAGAACTCCTCAAAATTTATGTTGTTATCCATCATGTCAAGTAATTCAATGAGTGTTTTAGGCTATTGGAGTCCAAGAACAAAAATGAAAGATCCCTCTCTTAGATGTTAAGTGTATGTCACCACAAGTTTCATTTACTTTATTCTATAATATCTAGTTAAAATTGATTAATGGACTGCCTCAAGGACTCACCAAGTTCTTGTCTCATTTTGAGAAAGGCTTGGAAACTATTCAATAATTTCTAAGCATTAGTAAATTATTTGACAAAAATTATTTAAAATTGGTGAATGAGGTTATGGCTTTTACTAGGAGGCATGAGAACTAACTAAGGATTGAGTCTTTGAAGATGGTATTGAAAAATTGACACTTCATTGCATCATCCAAATCTAACAGTGACATTGGAAATTCTAATTAAGCTATGTAATATGTCGAATCTATTCATCCTTTGCATGATTTCAAATGTAGGATTTTGAACATGTGTGGAGAAAACATTAGTTGGATTCACCTACTTCCCCTATACATCTTCTTCTTCACTTTTGTAATACAATTCATCATCCAAGTTGGTTTTAAATAATTCTCTCAACTGATGGGTTTCAAATCCAAAAGATCCCTCATTATCTTTGGTCTTTAGTTCTTTGTATTAGATTTTTTTCCATGGTTATTTGTGTAAGGTGAGTAATTCTATCTTCCATATTCCCCAAGTATTATTTCATGACAAAATATTTCGTATTCTACTTAAAGCCCACTAAATGGTTTCTAGTTGAGAGTCTTGCTTTGCTTTATACTTGGTTTCTAGTTCTTGGCCTCATTCCATGTTCACTACACTTAAAAAGATGTTGATTTCAAACTTGTTTGTGGAGTGAAGCAAATTCTTCGAAGATACTTAAAAAATAGAGTTAGAAAGATAGAGCAATAAGAAAGATAAAAAGTACAAGAAAAGTAAAATTTTATTACTGTTCTCCAAATTTGAGTGCAAAAGTTCCAAGAGTGAAAACCCCTTTCAGATAAAAGGTGACCCATTTATACTCTGAGGGGTTTGGGTGGGAGTTGGGCCCTTACATATGGTTGATTCATATAAGATAGGTTGAATACGAGTAGAAACTTGCCTGGACTTGGGGTAAGCATGTGTCAACAAGTAATGAAGTTAATGAATACTTTAGATGAACCACTTGTTGTTTGAACTAATATGCGAATCGAGGCTAAGTTGTTGAACTTAAGTAAATTTGACTTGGTCAACCTTCCTTAGTCACGCACTAGCTATGGGTGAGTCTATGTATATAGCTGGCTTCCATACTCCATTCCTCGAGTCTCCCCTTTTTACTAGTCCTACTAATGATGATGACTCATCACTATGTAGCATACTTTTACAAACTCGATCTTGTTCTAATATTAGTTTGATTAGCTTGCCTTGAAGGTTGATTTGACTCACCCTTATATTTGGATAAACACTTTTCATAATAACAATGAAATAAAATTTATGATGCAAAACATCATATTAAAATATAATAAAAATTTTGAAATAATTTTTTGCTTACTCATCTATCTCCCTCTTCTTATAATAACTAAGTATCATTTTCATAAATGTAATTTATTTTTAAAAATAAAAAAAATTTATTCTAAAAAATATAGAGAATAATTTCAAAAACTTTAACTAATATTGTCAAATGAATTAATGATAAAAAATATTCAAAATTAGTGTATACAATATTATTTAAATAAATATATATTACTACTCAAAATAAAACATCTAATTATAATGTGCATGATAACTTTGATTGACTTTATCAAATGAACATGTATTGTGAAGAAAGATGGTAGGAAACATCATTTTTTATGACATCATGTCAAAGAATTGTTATCTAGCAACTTCTCAAGCACGTTTAGATTAAAACCTTATCACATTTTATTTTTATTGAGTTGTGATATTTTCATAATAAGTCTTATAATATGTTTTGGTTGACCATGATGTGAATTTGATAATTATGAGACTTGAACTTCATTGTCTTGCACTCATTAAAATTAATTGACCCAGAAATAGAAGTGAGAAAATCATTAGACCTTTAATATTTTTCGAGTCCCTGTAACATTAATTTCCATTTCTATCAAGTTTTTATCAAAGTATAGTTATCATTCTCTAAAATTATGGGCAAAACTCTTGCTTTATTTTGATATAAAGCAAATCTTATCACTTGTGAATTATTTCTTGATTTACTCAGAAGTCCTAATTATGGTGAGGTAATTTAAAGCTTATAACTATTATGTTGGAATATAAGAATGTGTTGAAAATTCTTAAATGATTGAAAAATAAAAGTATTTAAGTAGTTAGTTAAGTTTGAAGATCAATAAAGTGTGGAGAGCCAGCTGATGCTAGAACAACACCTTAACATTTTACTATTAGAACTATTGCATAAAATAAGATTTTGAATATAAATCAACTTAAAAGTGTGAAGGGAACCATAAGGGATGTAATTTTTAGTTTTGTGTAATGAAGGCTATACAAAGACTAGTAAATGGGATTTCATTGAGTTAATTTTGGCTAATATTAAAAATATTTATTTGGAATGATTCAAATGTTGGGTTTCGGGATTTAAGAGGCCATATTTGGTGTTTCTAGTGGGTATTAAAATGTATTAAATGCTAATGGAGGAGAAAATAAGATTTAGTCCAAGGATACCAAAATTTTGCTTACCCTTATGATAAACCATAAGAATTTTTTTCCATAAGATTTTTTTTAAATTCATGTAAGATTGGTAGAAAGCCCAAAAAGTGGTAAAATTATTAGGTAAGAATTAGGAGAGGTGGAAGGATAGAGATAATAAATAAGTGGCATAGTAAGAGTTTCCAACAAAAAGTGCCTAAGGGAGTTAGAGCCAATAAAAAAACTCAACTTAAATTAAAATAACCCAATGGTAAATTGAGCAAACTTTAAACCTAAATTCAAACATAAACCTTAAATGCCTAAGAACAGTCTTGCCAAACTAGATTTTACACACACTTTAGATGTTTAAGTCACAAATTTTAGATTTAGGTGAAGATGATATTTTGGAGTGGTTTATTATTGAGCTAGTAAAAGAACTCAACTTAAAATAAAACAACACAATGGTAAACTGAACAAACTATAAACTTGAATCCAAACATAAACCCTAAAGGCCTATGAGCAGCCTTGCCACATTATCTTTTACACGCACTTTAGATGTTTAAGTCACCAATTTTAGATTTAGGATAAGATGATATTTTGATGCAGTTTATTGCTTTTTCTTATTTTGTGATGTACTATTTTATCCTAAATGCTATGATTTTTTGTGCATTAGTTTTGGATGTTATGACATTCTTTATTAGGCTAACAATATTTTTTAAAATGGGTTGTGCTTAATAAAAGTGATTGCCATAATACTAAAAATAAACTAAAGGCTTTAGCTTATAAATGCTACCTGTCCCTTTAATATGGCCCATTAGAAAAGGTGGGCTTGATGACTGGTAGGTATGTATATATGTTATACCTAACTTTTGTTTCGCAAGTTAATTTAGGATTTTATTTTCAAAAAATTTAAATGTAATTTTTATAGAATAAATATTAGAGACATAAGGTTTACAATGAGTAAAAATAAGAAAGCATAAACTTGGGTGGCCTTGTAATGCCTAGAGGATGCAAGGGTGCTGGAGACTAAGCGAAGATGAAGATTTTCATGGCTTACTCTTTGCTTTATGTAATTATAAGTCAGGTTGTTTAAGAGTTAAGCTCTACAACACAATTTTACTTTCTTTGAGGTGTATACCATTACCCAACTACACCAACTTGTTCTTATTCTCTTAATTTGAATGATTTAGTGTGTTTATTTTGATTAAGCAGTAGAACTAAATGCTTTTCTTAGATTTCATCATATATTATATTTGTTATATGGCTTTGATTATTAGAGGGCTTCTTAAGGATTGAAATGTTCTACCCCAAATAATAATCAGAACTAAAGAATTAATATAATTGATCAAGCTAAAATGGTATACACAAGTGCACATGTTAGATTAAGTAATTTAATGATAAGTAGAGTATCATTTCCATGAGGATTGTGTGTCAAATGTTTAATTTAATTACTAGTCATCTAAGTTATACTTTTATCCAATGATGTTATAATATGAAAAAAATAAATTTTTTAGTTTTAAAAATAAATTATATACTATTATGTTTATTTGGCAAGTAGGTGTGTTATTTTCAATAAGTTAAATTAGTGCTATGATTTTATGTAATTTTGATGTGATCTTAAGCTAATTAATTTTGTGTCAAGAATAGCACCATGGTGTTGGAAATACAGTGCTTAGGAGTTGGTCCAATTTTTCGCATTTTAAATTTGTAGTGTCAGTAAAGAGCATATATGTTATATTGTTTATCTTTAGACTATTACAACCAAACTAATCACCTTAATCAATTTTCTATCTAGTGTCGATAAAATTTTAAAGGGATACTTTTTCCTTCATCTTCTTCGAAATTATTATAGTACCTAAACATTAAGTGTATCACACTTACACCCAATTCTACACCCATTTTTTTCTCTAATATTCTTCTAGGACTCTCTCAATGACTTTAGATCATAATAGTTTTAATATTATAATTGGTTAGATTTTAAATAAATGAAGCTTGGAAAAAAAATTAAAATATAGTCGTATTGATAGCAAAAACAATTTTCTTATAATAATATTTCACAAACAAAGTTTAATATAAAATAACATTAAATATCCAAAGAAAATCATAGCACAATTTATTTAGCTACACACATTATTAAGAAATAGATCCATGAGCCAGACCAAAGGTATAACCAGAGGAAACGAGAAGAATAAACCAAGTAATTCTTTTAAATCCACTATTGGCTACCTCCTTTTTGCCTCCGAGTAGAGAACAACAATGACTTTAGCATTCAAACTCCATCTTAGACCGTCTCTTTAATTTTAACAGGAATAAACACACTTTACACTACTTTAGAACTCACTATAACACACTCACTAATGAACTCTACAACATGAAACACTTCACTCACACTCACACACTACCAAAATAACCTTTTACAGTAAAATATCACTTATATATATAGCCTTAAAGTCACTTGTTTGGTTATTAGTCTGCTCACCCTTGAAAACTGCTCCAAACAATGCTCAAACTATTGCTTGCAACTACTAAAAATGGTATGATTAGCTGATAGCTCCATGATGCTACGTTATAGCACTGTGGCATAGGATATAGTGCTCAAACACTAGTCCTCTGGTGCCAACGCAGCACTTCATTTTCTATCTCAAGTTTTTATTTATGTCTTCTTATAGCACTATGGTGTTGGTTTACAGTCCTAGGTACTCTGCTTACTATTTCAATGTTAAATTTTTTTAAATCCATAGTATTACGATGTTGGTTTCCAGCACCTAATTTGGGGCTTCAAATTAAGGTTAGTCCAATACCATGATGTTGATTTTACATCGCCTAGGCAATAGGCTCAATTTTTGTAATTTCTTCTATAATTTGATAATTTTTGTTTTAACTCATAAATAAACTACAAAAATATTTTTTTTTCATATTTTAAGCAATATAGGCAAAAAAATATAATTAAATTTGCATATAATTTGTGCAAGTCAATAACTCATAATTTGACCTTAAAGCTTAGGAAATTAATCAACTAAAGTTTTTAGAAACCATAGGTTTGTGATGCATGATAACATCATGCGTGCATATTATTTTTCGCTTCTTAATTATAAGAAGTATTCATTCATTGAACAAAGAGGGGGCAGGACCTATGATAGCTACCGCTTGTAGTGAAGAACACCCCTCTTGCAGATTATCTTATAACCAAATTTCATTATGCGTATAGGCATATCAGCCTTTCCAAAATTAAGTCAAACTTATGAGTCAACAATGAATAAAACATGTAAATTTTTTAAGTTATTTATTTAAGACATTATTTCACACCAGTCGTGATTTAGACTCTCTGGGTGTGAGTTTAGAACATTCAGTCTTTCTTAATAAACAATAGCCAAGTTATCTTTCCCTAACATAGGACTTAACTTCATGATCTTAAATTATAAGAGATGATAGCTAGTAGCCATTCCATGCAATTATAAGTCCAAAGGAGTTATAATGAGTTCACTTTCTTTAGTAAAAGTGAACCAATATATTCTACTTTTTCTCTCACTAGAATAGGCCAAGCTCTTAGCTTATGCTATGACATTATAGATTTAGGATCTGAGGTAGCTTATTTCTCTATGGCTACAAGTGTAAATCCTTTTTAACATTTTTATAATCTTGTATTATTGGGATATATGTCCTAACTTTATAATAAAATATCAGTTTAAATAATGATAATTCTCATTATCAAAAATGTAAATTCTCACCATAAGATATATTGAGATGCTTAATAGGTATCCCAATATTATAAGCATCACCAACTTTTTCTCTAATGATTATGGTTAAGAACCCTCTCCACTTAAGCTTTCTCACTTGTTCTCCCGTAATTACCAATTCTTTATCTTAAAATTTAAAATCCATAGAGTTGTTAGTCAACTACTTTAATTAGGAATTTTCTTAAGAGATTCACATTTTCTAAGATGCAGTTGATTATAGGGGCTAACCCTTGTAGTGAACTTAAGAACTCAGCTTAAATAAAACTCTATCTTACTTCATTCATACATAGTAGGAAAAAAAATCTCTAGTAAGCATAAATCCATTAGCCTTAGGAGTCCTTATTAGATGATTGAGTCAATCATAGGGTGATATTTCTACTTTTTGTGATAGTGTATTATTCATTGATACTGTACATGATTATTTCAATAAGCACCCTCTAATATTTGTATGGTGTCCTTCCTCATCATAATAATTTTAAACACCACACTATCATTCTCCCAAATTATATGGAGTCTTAAAGAATATATATATTTAAAATTGAATATGAGACTACTGGTTAACATTAGTAATAGAGCTTATGTTTGTCTACAAAATGACTTTATAAGTTGGTATCATAGTGACACCCACTACATTAATCTGCTAATACAATTATTAAAGAAAAAAATTTATAATATTTGTATACAATATGGTTAGCATGGTATTATATGTGGATGTAAGGATTTCATAGACTGGATATGTAGCAACTAAGTGGTTATGGCTCAATTTTATTTGCCCAACTAGATGACATTTATGAGCATAAAATTTTAAAAAATAACATTTTAAATATGATGACTATGAAGATATATTTGTACTTGGGGTTCTTTATGTCTTTTTGGCATGTTAAGAAATCATGTGAGAGAAATATGAGTGTATCTATGATTAAATAAGCTAGCATGGAAAGGCTACTTGTGTTAAGAAAATTATCAAAATTGCTCTGTTAAGCGTGCTCAAAAGAGGGCTCCCAAAATTGTTCTAAAATATATTTTAAATAATATATTAGAAAGTAGATTAAGTTTTAGAAGAATTTCATCGAGAGCTTATCAAAAATGGGGGTTAGACATTTGTCATTTTTAGGAATAAAAATGGATTTTGGAAAGAAAAAGTATTTTGTGTTAAAGATTGCCCTCTGTTTTAAAACTTATGAAGTAATTAACATACGATTTCAAGACAAGTGAACAATAAATTTTAAAAGTCTACATTATATTTTCTTCACTTATTTTTTCTCCATGAATATAACATCTCTAATAAGGCTAATAATTAATAAAATTTCAACTTCTTCAAAATAACAGCACTAATAATTTAATTTAACCTAATCATTGGATTTTTCAAGTGATTGATTGGTTTTCTAGAGAATTTAAGAAGAGTATGATGAATCAAACTAGGAATATAAATTATTTAGATGACTTTCAGATGTGGGTCCTATAGAATGGACTTGAGATATGGCTTATGTGAAGTGAAAAACTCTAAACTTTAAAAAAATATATATTTAATGTCCATAGATATAAGGTCAAATTGATAGAAAGGCAACAATCTACTTATAGAAGATAATAAAGGTCAAAAAATAAGTAAGTCATGTGTAAATATGATGAGTGAGATGTGGAGCAAATTGACATTAATCTTTTAGCTTCTAAATATTCTATAGAAAATACTCAACTAATTTTTGTGCCTATTGGCCCTCCTCTAGAGTAGAGGAAGTATTACTACTTCTTTATGGGATAGAGTGGATAATCAAATGGAAATTATGATCATTCATGAAAACACTAAATCTATTATTAATGTGAATAAACAAGGAGTCAATATGCCCTTTAGTAATATCATATTAAAAAAATTAATTAATATATTTTATGTAGTAATTTTCTATTTGTTATTTTTTTATTTTAATGTTAATGTAAAAAAAAACATTTGTATCATGTAGAAAAGTTTACATAAGATTAAAAGTAAGTTCTATATCCATCATGCTCCATATATTAGTATAATTTAGGACTAATGTATGGCGCTAGAATGGTTAGGTCATATGTAAGATTGAGTAATTACTATGTCTAAATTGATTAATTTAAGATTAGTTTAACACTTTCCACTAGATAGTTATTGAGATTTAAGTTTTATGGAGACTAGACTATAAAATACATATAAATACATACTTTAGCAGTTGGGAGAGAAACAAGATTTCCACCAATAATATAAGACACATCTCTTTGTCTACAGTATGATTATATTTTTTTTTGTTTATTTAGTGATAAGTATTATAAAGTTAAAGAGGTAATACCATAAAATAATTACGATGAATCCTTATAAACAATGGCTGAGAGAGATAAGAGATTCATTTGCAATCATATGCAACTTGTTCATTGAATTACCTTTATAAATTTTTTTAACAAGTCATTTTTCAACATTAAAATTGTTCTTGATTAATGATAGATAATTGTATTCAAATCAAAAAAAATTACACTATTTTAATTAAATTTTTATAAGTAGAAGATGAGAAGAGCACTATGTAGAGCTCTTTACCATTACATTGTATGCCCTTAAGTATATGATAGTCAATATATTGCACGTTGGAGTATTATGTTCAATGATATTCTAGTGCATAATCAAAAGTTTGATGGATTTTTGTAGTATCTTCCAACTTATTTGTTCAACAAGTGCTTTGTGTAAGCTTATCATGACAACACACTAGAGGCGCTAAATTGAGCAGATCTATTGAAAATTTGATGGAAGAGGCCTTTCTTTCAATTGTAATAACGTTTGGAGACTACTATGAAAATAACTCAATATTCCTCTTCTGATTGATTCTCTTATCCATGGGATGCACACTTTCTAAAGATATTAGCAACAAGCTTAAATCTTTTTTTTTTTGATATTTAGGATCATTTCATTATTTTCTGATAGTTGGGCTCATAATATCTCTATTATCTATTATAATAGTCTCTTAGCATGTATAATGATTATATTGGACAAAATCTATGGAAGTTTGCATCATGGACAAGATCATGAAGATTTCTATGAAGAAAATGGATTATTGTGTAAGGTCAACAGAATGCTCTCATTAAAAGTTCTCAAAAAATTTACATTAAAATATTAATTAGTTGTAAGAGCTACTCATGCAATGTAAAAGAGAATGCCTGAGATGTCTCTTATGTGGAAATATAATTAGAAACTAAGTAATCATTTTAAAGCTTTGTAATGGCAATAAGTATAAGGACTTAAATTTTATTATTTAAATTCTTAAAATAATATTTGTCTAATTTATGGCCAATGCACTATTTTTTGGACTTTTGAGTAAGCATATTCTCATGAGAAAATTACTTTAATTTATTACATATAGTGATAATGTGGCAAAAAAGTCATGTAAGTGGTCAGCAATTTGTAGAGCAAATATTCCTTTTATATAACCATTTTAAGTTCTCTCATAAGAGTGAAACATTGACTTAAATTTAAGAAAATATTTCTAACAGGAAGTTAATATCCCTTGAGTGATATGGGATTTATGCCAAATGGTTCTTATGAAATATAAAAAAAAAGTAGCCTTGAAATTATTATTTACAAGTGCATAAATAATTAGAATTTAGTACTTGAAAGAGAGATAAAATTGTCATTACAATAGCTAAGTTTTTTTTTCTCTTAAGTTTTTTTCATATGCCTTCAGATAAAGTTACTAATCTTGAGCTCATGCTTGAGGTTCATTTAAGAGCGATCATAAAGAGGTTTCCAGTAATTGATTTGAGTTAGTGTCCATTACCTTTGGAGTACATTCATATCTATAAAAAATTAGATATAATTAACAAAAATAAAATTTGGTCTCATTTATTATGATTACATGTATTTTTATGTGCATTAAAAGGTAATCATAATATCAAGATGAGTAATAGACATTGAATTTACAATTCCAATACATTTCTCCAAAATATTTAGAACTTTGTGGGGAATATAAAAAGCTAGTCATAGTGTCACTTCACTTCTTTCTTTACTCTATGTTCTTAGCACTAGAGCTATTAAAAAAATTCTTATGATAACCCTACTTTCTTGGCCATCTTTCTTTCATATGAAGTCGTGTCTTTAGCTATTGAGAACTAATAAGAGAATCATAAAAAAAAAGGATTGTAACCTCACTATTTACTTTTCAACTTCATGAAAATCATCTTTTTTTTAAAGTCAAATACAATGGTTGCCACCAAATGGATGTCGCCAATAAGAGTTTTTTTTATACAATGCAATTGTGTTAGTCTTTTGATCCTAAATTAAAGGCATAACTTAAGCTACAACTCAAATGAATGTTACAACTTCATGTTATTCTTTAGATGGGACTAGATCTCCCATTTAGAAAAGAAATCAATGATATCTGATGAACATTCCACTTTGTCCTTATGATCTTACAACTAATGCATCTTCAATATTATAACATATGAACTTGCAATTTGATAAGTATGATGTGGTTTTGTGTACTAAATAGTTTAATTATTTCTTTAGAATTTGATGTAAAGATGTACTCTATAATTTCCATTGGTGTAGCATGTTTCTTTCATGCAATATAAGGATGCTTTTCTTAGTAAATTTTTTTGAGTATGTATTTGTTATCCTCCTTTATAGGTGTAGACATTTGATTTCTCATAGTTATGTTGATATAAAGGTGCTAGATTCAACAACCATTTTAATAAGTCAGTAAAAATGGTAAAGAGAATGCAATTAAATTATAGAACATTTTACCATTAACAATCCAAAGCAAGTTTATGTTGATAGATGAGTGATACATTAGAATTGACCCTTTTTTGGTGGTCCTTAATTGGCATTGGATTAAGATCATCATAGAAAAGGTATATTATGTGTTAGATGATGCAAATAATGTCACAAAAGAAATTATAATATTATCCCAAACTCTCACCCTCAAAATGAATGATAAGGGAATATTTCCCAAAGAACTACTATAATGGGAAGGAGTTGAAGTCACAAGAAGGTGGAGGAGTAGTGTTGACCTCACTTATAGAGTGAGGATTCAATCTTCTCATCTTAGATCTAAGAGTCTTCTAGACACTAAGATCTCCTTAGTCATAGGATACTTCTAGTGACTAATTGAACACCTAACCCAAACCTAAAGACTTAGGAGGATTTGCTATAGGATTGGGCTATGACTTACAGCTAAGGAATCCTACCTACCCTATGGCCTAGACCATGACTCATGCCCATCCCCTTTGCAAAACCAAACCTCAAATCAAATCAATATCAATTCAATCCAATCTCATATCTAAACTCCAAGCCAAAATCAAATCCAAAATTATCTAAACCTAATCCTATGATTCAATCCTATAAACTTAACCAATTTTCTTCAATCAAACTAAACTCCATTGATTTTCTCAAACCATTCAAATCATCATCTCAAACTCTACCAAAATCTACAATCAAGCCAATCAAAACTAATTAAACCAAAATTAATTCAATCAACCTAAGCTAGCCCATTTGAACCCAAAATATCTAAATGAGCCAAAACCCAATTAAACCCAAATAAATTATAACCAAAACCAACAACCAATCCCAAATCAACATTAAACTTAACTTAACACTCAATTCTATCAAACCAAGCCAGTTGACCTATTTAGGTTCACTTGACCCAAAGTGATCTAAAGGACCCATTTGAGCCAAACTCCAATCCAACCCAAATTTGATTGAACCAAATCATTCAAAACCTCCTACAATGATTGTTTATCACCCTTGATTGTTCAATTGTAATCAATTGGGTCAAACCAAGTCAATTTGATCATTTGACCCATGTTATTCCGTTTAACCTACATGAGCCAAATGAACCAAATATCATCCCAATGTAAATCAATTGAAACCAATTCATACCAACTTAAAATAAACCCTTGAACATGACTTGACTATCAATTGAGCCAAACCAAATCCAATTGACCCTTTTTACAGACGTTTACCCAATCTGACCTAAAAAGCCAAATTGGGCCAAATCAAAATATAATCCAAATTGATTGAAACCAATGATCCAAATTCATTAAAAATTGGTTATTGAACATGATAAAAGCCTTGACTTAACCCAATTGACCCATTTAGCCCAAATCAACCTAAAGGGTCAAATTGGTCTAAATCATTTTTAAATCAGAATTGATTGAAATCAAAGTCTACTATCATCTTCAAATGATCAATTAAACCTAAACCAATACCTAACTCAAACCAATTTAGCCAATAGCCTATTTGACCCATAGGAACCTATGTGTGTCAAATTCAAATCCAAGATAAATTAAACCAAACCAATTCATTGAAAACATCCCAAATACTCATTTGAACTTGTCTCAACCCATGGCTTGACCAAATTTGACCAATTGGTTAACATAACCCAACCTAGCCTAATTTGACTTACATGGGTCAATTTGAGCTAAACTCATTCAGACCAAATCCAAAACCATTGAAATTTGGCATGACCCATCCTTGGGTCACCATGGGTCAGGAAAAATCCAGCCCAACCCAATTAAAAGCTGACTTGACCCATTACCCAATGGGTAAAGCCCTCCACATTGAACAAAACTCATGTTTGGATGGTCAAACCCACTCTCTTCCCCTTGGCAGCCACCCTAAGCTCCAAATGTACATAAGAACTATTAGATTACATGACCCAAGGTTGTTTGGGTCAGCCATGAGCCAACTGGAAGTGAGTTGACCCACTTCTTCCCATTGGCACACATAAGAAACCAAGGACAACCTTCTCAAGCCTAGGCAGCCACTCTCCTCCCCATGGCCACCCAAACTGAGCCACCTCATTAATTTTCTACCACCCACGGCTGCCTATGCCGGCCGGCTTCCTGCAATTTACATAGGAAATCCCCACTATCAAATTGGAGGGAGGAGGGAGTATACTCCCCTCATTTCAATTCAAAATGATATACTAAGCATTGAGAGAGCCTTGGCAACTAGAGACGAGTTTCCCAGAGCTTCCCCTTCATCGATGATGATGAAATTGAGCAAAATAGGGCACTGGCTCCATCCTCCTCCACTAAATCTCTATAGTTTTTAAATTAACTTCACCCACATGTTCACCAAGCTCTGGTGAGGTGAAATGAATCATTCCCTGATCAATTTGAGCATCAAAGACCACTTCTAGACCAACTCCAGCAAGTTTTATGGTGTCATTTTATCCCATGAGCTACCAACAAGGAATCAATGTGTCATCTTCTCAATAGGCCTTCGTCTCTTCAAGACGAAGGTATCTCGGTCAGTTAACTTTTGGTTTTGAGCTCCGTTGAGGTATTTTTTGCAAACCATAGATTCAGTCTTAAGTATTAGTCTTTTTCAAAGAAAATTGTAAAACCATTAGATCCCTTTAGATTCGATCCCTAAACATTTTGGATCGATCCTGAGCTCCACGAGTTCCGGTGCACTTGGATCGAGCAGAGGAAGGCAGACAGAGTCTGTCTTCCATCACTCTGTGGATGATGAATCATCCACCATCCAGTCTATATGACTGGAATGGATGATCATAATTAATCTATTAGATAATCTTGATTTTAATCTTGTAGGAATTGCGGGATTAATCCTCACAGTCCAATCTTAGATCGGATGGTGGGGATGGAAGCGCATCCGCCGCTGCCACATTAGTGTTGCATTGAATGATTTAAGTGGCCAATCCTATGGTGCCACATGGAAAGTGCTGCCACATTAGCGGTCTGTGTGGCACGAACGGGATTAAGGGTTAATTAGGCTTAAAAATCCATTTTAATCACTGAAATTTCATAAATTTATACCTAATTGTAGAAAAATGCAAATAAATACTCTTTGGAAGATAAAATAGAGGAGAATTTAATAAAAATGATTTCATGTGATTTTGAATAGTGATTAAAGATTAATTGAGATTTGAATATTTTCTTAATTATCCTAATTAATCTTTAATTACTTGGGCAATTCATCCTAAACATGATATGTTGACTTAGTGGGATGACCTCTACCTCGCATGATTTTTTTGGGATTTATTGGCTATGTTTAGCAAAATTTGAAATTTAAACCTTAATTACTCCCTTAATTAATTTAATGATTAATTAAAATTATAAATAGTAAAAATTAATTAATTTAATCTCATTAATTACTTATTCATAGTGAGATGATAAAGGAGAGTGATTAGGACCACTTTCCTAACTACCTTTCTAAATTCATTTCATTAAAGAAAGTTAATTAAAACATTGCTTAATTAAGAGATTAATTAAGTAATTAATGGCAAATCAAATCAAATTAAAATGTTATCACTTTAGATAATCAACAATAAAATTAAGGGTTCCTCTTTGTGTGTTCAACAATATAAAGACTCTTAAAAAAATTATAATTTACCCATAAGTGTGAGAAAATCATTAAAGTACTTGATTAGATTCTTTAACTGAGTTAATCTCTATTTATGAGTCGATTGTGTTAGGTTTTTTAGGAGCAATACAATTTTATTTTCCCTCATGTTTATATCATTTGTGGCACATGATTAGATGTTTAATTAAATTAAAGAAACATAGAAAAGGGTAATTAAATGGATTTTTTTAATGATCCAACTTAATTAAATTATAAAAGTCAAATAATTATCTTTCCTTAAACATATTAAATCACAAATATGGGATGAAAAATAGCAAATGATCTCTCCTCTCTATGTTTAATCAAAATCCAAAATCAAATTAATAAGAAGCTTTGGTTTTCTTTAAATAATTTTATTTAATGTGATTGTCCTTAGAAATTAATGTAGATGAATGAATCATATGGTTATATTTAATTATTCTTTTTCAATCACTTTAAATGTTTTATGTCAGGTGATCTCATGCATTCCTATTTTCAAATTCAAGTGAATCAAATGAAATTTACTTATGCAAGTTTGCATGTGTTTACTTAATTTTATCATATGTGTGGCTATTATCATTAATAAATCTAAATTTACTTTTCAAAAGCATAGATTGATAATAATATTTGGAGTGATAGTAATTATGAATACATATAGGATATGCATGTGTTTATAGCTCACATCTTTTATATATGTGTATGTGATTAGAAGATGAAAGTCCCCTTTTCTATTAAACATGTATGCATTCATGATCATTTAATTGTGCCAAAATATGTTGCATGTACAGGTATACTAAGTGCCAAATCATATGAATGTTATGGGAGATGAAAAGGAATGGCTCGTCATATTCTATGTAATAGTAATTCAACCACATTTATCTTAAGATGCCTTTCATATTGAATAGTATTATTTAAGGTTAACCTAAACTTAGGATTAACAAAATATTTAATAAATCATTTAGTAAAGAAAACTAAATCATTATAACATGCTTTAAAAAAACAACCTAAGATAGGGATGAAGGAGGTTAAGCCTACTTCTTCTCTTTATAACACTTAGATGCTAAATGTAAATTAAATGAAACAAAATAAAATACAAATTCAAATTTGCAAACCTCTAAACAACTTTAAATCAAACCATCAAATCATGTTAAATTGAACTTTTCCAAACTTAGAGAACTACAACTCAAAGAATAGTTAAGACATATGACACACACATTAGAATGCTAAGTCACCACTTCTAGCTTTAAGTTAGGATGATGTACATATGATGATGTGTTTTGTTTTGTTATATAATATTTTAAACTAGTTGTTAGGGTGTATGACTGGTAGAATGAATGTTAGGCCGTTGATGATCAAACATTATTTTCTACAAGGGATTATGCTTAAAAGGTCACGCAAAAATAAATTTAAATGCTTTGCTTGTAGGTTACTTATGCCCCTAAGCATAATCCATAATAGGGCAAGTGGGCTTTGTTACCCATGTGAAGGGTGCTAAGTCTAAACTATGAAATATAACTACTTGGGATTACATGTATTGTTAGCTAATCTATGTTTGTAGGTGTAGTTAGATTTACATTTCCATGAAATGTAATTTTTGCAATAAGAATTCGGATTAATGCTATGTGGTTTAGGATGAGCAATGGCTAGAAGGCTTAGTCTTGAGGTGCCTTGTGATACCTTGAAGCAAATCAAATCAAATCAAAAGAAGGAAGCAACATAAGAAAGAAGATAGAAGAAATGAAGAAGTGAAGACCACCTTAGCATGTATTCAATTTCAATTATAATATGTCTTATAATTATAGGTTGTATAAGGGTAGAGCTCGGCTACCCATTTTTTCTTTTTTCTAGGGAGTACAGCGGTACTTGGCCGCACCAGCCTTTTATTTTTTTACGAAATCTATTCATGTTTGATTAATGTTATGTTTAATTTCACATTAGGATTACATCATTTTCACAATTTCAGTATGATTGATGTTTGAATGTGTAGCTTGGATGCGTTAGGCTTTTAGGATAAAATTAATTTTTCTACCTAACTAATAATGCATAATTAAAATTTAAAATAACTCACAACTTCATCATAAAGCTTAGCTTATAAACAAGATAATTAAAATATTTAACAACCACTTAGTTGTATGTTGTATGTCTCATATCATGCATAACATATTGCTTCACTCTTGAATATGGAGGGCCTCCATTCTTGCACAATAGGGGAAAGCTTGACCTATGAGAGCATCCCTTGTAGTGGAGAACACCTCCTCCCTTGAATTTAGCTAACAATCTAATTTCATCATGCGTTTAGACGTATAAAATCCTAAAGCCTTTGTCCAAATGAATATGTCAAAATTATATAAAAATTGTAAACTATTACATTTAGACTAAGTCATATGCTCATACCGCTCATGCTTTAGTCTCTTAGGGAGTGGGTTTAGGACTTTAATTTCTTTCCAATTAAATAATAAGCCTAGCCATCTAGCAATTTCATAAGACCAGACTACATGGTTATGTATCGTAGAAGGTGTTAGCTGGTGGCCACTCCAGCTACTTGTAAGTTTAGAAATCAGACGGGTTTATTCTCTCTTGTGGAGATAAACCCTTATGTCTCCTCTTGCTTAGATTTACGTCATGCTCTAGCTTATGCTAAAGCTCCCTAGATTTAGGATCTGAGGTTGCTAATTTCCTTCGAGCTACAAGCATAAATCCTCACCTCTTAGGTATTTCTAGAATCTTGTGTTGATGGATAATAAGCCCTAGCAAACTAATAAAATTTCAACTCAAACAAAATAAATCCTCTCTTTCAAACATATAAAGCCTCAACATAGGATAGATTGGAGTGCTTGCTAGGCTTCCTAGTATCATGAGCACTTCCTACTACCTTCCTTTAGATTCAAAAATAAGTCTTCCAATTGAACATTCCCAATTGATTTTCCAAATAAATTAATCTTTTGACAGTCTTAACCTCAAAATCTTTAGAGATAATAATTGACTACTTTAATCGAGAGTGTTATTAGAAAATCTCATTTCTTAGGATGTAATTAAAATTGGAGGCTTGCCTTCTTAGGGAACTTAAGAACCCAGGTTAAAATAAATTGTACTTTATTTTTCCATATAAAGTAGGGGAAAGATCTCTAGTATCTTCGAAGATCTATCATACCTTAAGAGTATTTATTAGGTAATTAGGTCCATTATAGGGTGATATCTTTATCTTTCGAGATAGTACATCATACCTTAATGTCATACACCCAATAAATAAGTACCCCTATGATCTGGTGTGTCACACATTCAAAAATAAACACCATAAGTAGTAATTAAACATGAAATTGGGATATCATGTAGTACAACACATGCCATGGGATTTATGAAGCTTTGTTTTATCTTAAGAATCCCTCAAATCACTAATTTCATCATTTTAAAAGAATAGATGCTAATAGTGTTTCATCATTAATTAAAAGAGTGCTTATCTATATAATTAATATTTAAAATATTAATGTCATGAATTTATATCTATGTTAGACTTTCAAGATTATATTTAAAGAAAAGTTTTCAGCTGACATAATAGATGCTACATTAGCATGGCATCCCCTAATTTTGGTCATTATCCATTGGTATGGAATAGATGATATTATTTATTAAATATTTATTCTTAATAACATAAATGATGTTATATATATATATATATATATATATATATATATATATATATATATATATATAAAAGGAATGTAACTTATAAGAGAGCTTCACAAAGTTCATGGCATTATGAAGTCTACCTAATTTTATTATCATAGTGAATAAGTAGAAGGGCTCTTAGTTAAGACAACATTTATCCATTTTTGTTTATACTTTATGATATTAGAAAGTTGAATAAATCTTGTAACCTCTAACATAATGGATCTATGCAAATTAAAAATTTTAATTGACCTATTTGTGTACATTTACTAAACAAGAGAGCATCATGAAAATCAATAATTGTATTGAAGGTTCCCAATCACTTTGAACTATCTAGTTATGAAAACCAATTTGACATGTTTATGTCTAAAGTGGCATAATCATATGAAGGTCAAAGAAGGGCTTCAATGAAAAAACTTTGTAAGATGATGGTTACAACACATCTAAAAATGTTCTTGTAAACATATATATGATCAAGTTAGAAAAATTTGCTAAGATTATAATACCAAAAATATTAACTATTGATATTTCCTTAAGCTTGAATTTGATTAAATCAAGTTTAGTTTAAACTTGTCTTGAGCTATTTATGAGTAAACAAGATTATTTAAATTTAACTAAGTTGAAACCTCTTTAAAATCTTCTAGCCCATTTTAAAGATGTATCAATCTTTTTTCTTTTATCAAATTTAGTTTCATTCAAATTCCTTAGTCAATTCATTAGTCCAACCTTAATTTAGCGTAATTAAAAATACTTCTTTCCATTACTTAAGATAGTTATGACTAAACCTTATTATGATTAAAGTATCCTATTTGGAGAAAAATATTGATCATTTAATCTTCTATCAAATTTTATATTTGATTACTAATTTTACCATAATGAATCCCATGAAAAACTAACTTTATGTTAACACATATTCATCTTTGTGAACTCAATTGGTGGTGTTAGCATTCATTTATTCTTTATTGATTCAAGGATAACCTTGAGCATAAAAATTTACTAGTGGATCCACATTCCTTTACCTATGATCAATCAAGCCTCAAGAACCCTTGAATGGTAATTTTAAACCAACTAGTCTAAATGACTAGCTAAACTTATGTCATTGGATTTTGATCTTCAAATCATAGATGAAGCTAGGATATAATTAGGTTAATTAGACCCAAAATATAAATTCACATAGCTTGGTTGTAGCCAACTTTTATTAGAAGTACCAATTTGTTACAAATGATCTACTTGAGCAAATAAACCTTTATTATAACTTAAATTGACCTTTCAACCTAATTTAATGAAAATTGATTTATTTTATCCTATTGGCACAAAACCTTCAAATTAGCAAATTGATTGAACATAAATCCTTAAATTAATTTCAATTGGATAACCATACATAACTACCCCTAATTGATCAATCGGCTCACTTTGCTCAATTTATCCTTGCTAATAGCTTCAACCATTTTCCTTAGTCTGAGAAAAATAAGTTAAGCCATCAATTGAACCCATTTCAATTGATTAAAAATTATTAACTTCAATTTAATTGACTTTTAACCAAATTTAATATGATTAATTAATTTAGTTCATGCAAATTTACCTAATTACCCTTTCTTGGCCAACTTTATATAATTATTTTAACCAAGTTTTTCATTTAACATGATTGGACCCACCAAATATGGATTTGACCAAATCACCATTTGTTCGGCTAGTTAAGCTCAGATTTAATCTAATGTTGCCCAATTGAATCCTTAAAGGATCTATCTCTATTCTATTACCCTTGAATACTTATAATTGCTCTAATTATGATCATTTTAGCTGGTATGCTTTTAAAGGGGACTTTTATACTAGTAGTTATGAGTTTGATACATGATGAAGGTTAGGAGTGATGAATTATGAATGAATCTTTTTCATTTAAATATAATAGTCTAAATTAAGTGGAATATATTTTGCCTAACTGCTCAAAATTTAACATTAGTTAAGTCATTCTAATAGAGTTTCTTTGGATTTTCCCTAGAAGAATTTCATTAACCAAGAGTCATGAAACTCATGATTAAGTGCATTTGAATATATGAGATCTATGAAAACTTCTTATTTATTTTCATTGCTTCTCAATCATTAAAATTTTTTATATTTTAAATTAATTTCTAAATGCCTTAGGTGATTTAATAGATTTCAGTCTCTTATTCTATATTAATGTCATTAAATAATGCCTCAAGATCAAATAGTTAAAAAAAATATTAAACATGCATGAAGTGTCCTTTATTTTTTATAAAATTATGAGAAGCTTCTTACATATTGATTAAACATCCTAATTTTTATTTGAATTTTTAAGAAACTGTCTCATATATGTAATAAATGTAATTATTTTTTTGCAAATATTTGATACTTAATGAACCAAATAAGTACGATAAAATTTGAACTAGTTTAATAAAGTGTTTTTGATATTCCATAAAGATTTTGAAATTTGCAATTTATATTCAACTTAGTTTTCATATTTTTCTTTGAGAAATAATATTTTAAAATTATAATATTGCCTACCATGCTTCCATGGGATTGTATGCTTCATTACATAGGGTGATTGCATTATGATCATCTAATTTTAATTAAGGTTTTTTCCATTCTTTTCCAATTAAAATATGCATCATTTTAATCATTGAATATGAAAAATACATGGAATAATTTTTAAAATTACGGGGTTTCTCAAACATATCCTTCTAAGTGATAATGTACATTAGCAACATATTTAAGTTGAAAATGCAACTTGTTTTTCACTTGTCTCCCAAGAAAGCATTTTTCTAAATTCTTAGGAGCGGGATTAATTAGTAAAATCGCTTCTATTGCATAAACGATTTTCAAATTAAAAATTCATTTTGACTTATTCGAGACACTCTTAAAATTTTTTAAAATTTTTTTACAAACTCAAGTGCTTATTTTTGGTGGGAGCATATAGAGGAAAACATAATCTTACCAAAACTCTCTATGACTCAATATGCAAGCAGAAATATAATGGTGAAAAATTTGGCAATCTTCTTCAATGTGGAAAACTTAAAATTTCATGTTAGTGAATTAGTCTAGAAAGGAGTCAAGGGAAACCTTCATTTGAAGAGAATTCATGTTGTATATATCATGTTCTTTAGCGAAATGTCTATTTTCAAATATTCAGGTTTAATTATTGAGATCTCTTACATTCTACACAACTATTGATGGCAACAACATAAGGATTGTTGATTATGAAAAAAAAAAATTAGAGTTGCATTTTTCTTATTGTCATCTTAACTTTGGAGACAAAGGAAAAAATTGGTTGAAGTGACATATTTCTTCATTATTAAAATCGTTCAAACTATAGACGATAAAAGAAATCATGTAATTTTGTGTATTGTATAGAGAAATGTTAGCCATTTAGGAGCCACTTAGGACCACCTTTATTTTTATTTTTATTTAACAATGTTATTTTATTTTACTTTTAATTTGTTTTTAAATAAAACATACTTGATGATAATTATTATTATTCTTAGAAACATTCAAAATATCTAAATGCAGCTTTGAGTGTTTTTAAAAATGATGTTATTTGCTTTGAAAAATTAGAAATAAAAATTGTTTATAAATATACTAAATAAGTATATTTTTAAAAATAACAGAAAAATAATCATAAACAAAAAAGTATGAAACATAAATGATCCCATCTAGCCTCTTAAGTTTTAGATTGACTGATTTCATGCCTTAGGACTAGGAGTATGTACTAGTTGACTAAAACTGAAAACCGAATTGAGCCAACGCTATTTGGTCAATTTTGTTTGGTTTTCAAATTCACAATTTAGAGACTATTTGGGATGAATTTTGTTTTATGTTTTTCTATTTTTATTTTTATGTTATTTTAAAAATATGTTTGTTTAGAGTATTTTTTTATGTAATTTTATTTTTTATTTTAAAAAACAAATAATGTTGTACACTCAAAATATCTAACAAATATAATAAAACAAGTTTTATTTTTAAGTAAAACAAAATAAAATAAAATAAAAATACAAAGTAAAAAATTTTAAAAATAAAAGTAATCCAAACGGCCCCTTAGTTTTTGATTTTAAATACTAAGCTAATTTGTTTTTAGTTTTAGGTTTGATTTAAAAAAAAAAATCTATTAAACTAAATAAACCAAATAATTAAAATAGTAAAGAAATAAAATATAAGTATATAATTTTAGTTGTTTGTATAAATTGCTATATTTTTGATATATCTAAGAAATTTTTAGTATATAAAATCTATTAGATTGTACTTCAATTAATTAGTTTATAAAAAATTTTAAAAAATATTTTTTATATGTTATACGATTAATAACAAGCAGAGCTAAATACACCAAATTATAGTTGGCTTTGATTGGTTAGGTTTAATACATTATTTGGATAATTTGATTATTTTAAGTTATTTGATTTGATTTATTCAATTTAATAAAAAATTTAGCTGAGCCAACTGTATGCATAACCCTACTTAGGACCTTGGAGTGAGGAGAGACAAGCAAAGGGAGAAGCAATTAGAAATATTCGTTAAATGTGAGAGAAAAGATCTGCTTATCTAAATGGTTAAATGGTCCAACATTTTGAAATACAATGGGCTAATAATAACGTAAAGATAGTTCAAAAAATAAATATGCTAATTCTATAAAAATTTAAGTTTTGAATACTATATACATAATTAACCTTTAATAATATTATTAAAATTATAATTATAATAAAAATATTAACTTAAGAATATATACAAATTTTACCGTTTTATAATTTTTCTTTCACCGTCAGAAATCAAGTAGACATAAGTCAATAAGGACAAGTACCCAAGTTCAATATAAAAGAATCTTCTGCTTCACATTCAAAATTTGAAACTTGTGTTCAAATGATATATCTCCTTATCGAGGGCTTTGATCAGGTCTTTTTGGGGTTATGTTTCCTTTGTAGTGAAGAATTCTTGGTTCACGTCATCATGGATGTCAAATTTATTGGATTGCTGGTTTATCATCGCAAGGGAATTGATTACATCAGAAGAGACAGCAGCACCAAAGAAAAAATTTTACGAATATTAAAATTTTTGTTGTCTGAGAAGGAAGGAGAAATGGAAAAAAATGATTGGAGAGAAGAGTGGCACGTCGTAGGCCATGTAAACTATGTAATTCGCACACCCCGGTGTCTCTTTTCTCCCCCAACATTTTAATTATTTTTAGTTACTACTAAAAATAGGTCCTTGCTCTCTCCTCATTATTCCTTAATCTTAATCGGTCAAAAATGTCCATATCAGATTCAAAGCATACATATAACTTATCTATTACATATCTCATTTTTAGTGGGGTTGATAATCTTCTTTTTAGACCTAGAATTTGATTTAGATACTAAGATTCTATTAACCTCAAATGAGGTTGATAATCACCCTAATTTTAGTAATTAAGATCTTCAATCTTAGATCAAGAGCTTCTTAATTAAGCACTTAGGATACTACAATTAGTGACAAAGTGTATAACACAAACTAAAGCTAAAATAAAATTAATAAATTAAAATGAAACTAAATATTGAATTAAAACTCAACTAAAAGGCAAGCGGGAAGAAAACCTAGGACAACTTAGTAGGTTTGATCTAACCCAATTGGATTAGATGAACCCAGAAAAAATTTATGTCTAACAGAACTCAACATAAGTAAAAATTTAAATTCAACTGAACCTGAATTAAAGTAATTGAGTTTGATTAACTCAATTAACCCATTCAAGCTCAGAATCATCTAAATCAAAGAAAATAATATAAGATCAAAACTAAATCAAATCAAACCAAACTAAAGGCACTAAATCAATGCATAAATGTAAATGAATCCAAAAATAAGTTTAGATGGGGTTCAAATTTTTTAGTCACGACATTTGACCTAGAATATACCCATATGGATCCCACTAAGTCAAATGTTAAACTAATAAAAATTTGATCAATTTAAGTCGTCTTAAATACTCAAATTCATCAAATTTATATGATAGGACACAAAACTAAATAAATCTAAACCTAATGATGACTCGAATAGCCTAATCGGGTCACATAGTTTAAGTGAACCTGAATGTACCTTATTAAACTTAAATTCAAAATAAATCAAAAATTAAGTCATATTAAATGTTTCAAAACACTTTAAAATCATAATTGAACATAATTTGACTCTTTCTTAAATTTTATTTGACTGAATTGGTCATTTGACCTGATTTGGCCCACTAAGCCCAATTTAGGTCGAAATGAGCTAAAATTAAAATTAAAATTAAAATTGATTACTCCAAATCACTTCAAAATCAAATATAATTAAAGTTGAAATATACTTTAATTTGAATCATATCGATCGTTAGATTCAAATGTACTCAATCCAATTCATTAAACCTAATTTGAGTTGTAATAGATTAAATCAAATCCAACTCCAAATCAATCAAAACCAATTAAAATAAATTATTTCAAATATTGAATCAAACATAATTATGAATCAATATAAACTCAATGAAGTTAAATCAATATATTGAATCTAACTTGACTCATTTGAGCCAAATGAGTAAAGAAAGACTCAAACCAACTCAACCCAACTCAAGTAAACTTAAATCAAATTCAAAATCTATCCCATGGAGGCTAACACTTTAGGCCATCTAGAGTGGAGCTTCAAGTCAACAATGGAGGCCATGAGAAAGAGGAGAATCAACAGAAAAATGCCAAAATACAAGAGCCACTCAACCATAAGCTATATCTCCACTTGGCTCTTGTATTTTTGCATTCACTATAATAGCTAAACCACCAAATTTAACTTCTCCAAGCCTCCTCTCTGCTGGCCATCACTATTCCAACCTTCATTAATGATGATTTTTGGCCTCTATTAAAAGAGGAGAAAAGAGAGCACATTTTTCCTTCTTGGTTAACTCAAAACAATTCCTCGAGCCCCTCTAATGAAAACCACAACATCCCCCTCCCATCCTACGCATAAAATAATGAATTCTGGTCAAATTCTGGCAAAGGAGCGACGACAATTGACGAAGTAGGCGATTGGCGGAGAGGCATGTGGTCATATTCATTCCAGAGCTTCATCTCGTGCATAAGAGCATCTTCAGATCGAAAAATCCATCGAACGTCAACTCCGACGACGTAATTTCTTCAAAAACTTAGAAAATCAGTAGGGCCTTTTATGTGTGGAAATACTTGCATGGTTTTAGGTAAATCCCTTAGATTACCCATGCTTTTACTTTCTCCCATCACCTCGATGCGAAAAAGGACATTTTTGGCGAGCTTGGTAGAAAATCGCCCCTCAAATGGGCTATTTGGGCAAAATTGACTAGTCGTCATCCCTGAGGGAGATGACATAACTGACACCCAATCCCTCTTAATGGGGATGGATGGCTGTGATTAGAGGCCCTTAATATTTTATTTCTCCCGTTGAATCTACAAGAATGATTTGGACCGTCCGATTTATGATCGAACGATCCAGATCAATTCTGCCTAAATACATTTTCCAACTCAAAATGCCACCACAGCATCGACTAGGACAATGGTCATTCAACTAGCATAAGGCTTTGCACAGTCAGCGCTGACTGGGTTAAGTAAGAAATTATGATTTTTTTTTAATTTAAAAATTATTAAAGTACACCAAAAAATTTTAAAAATTATAAAAAATAAAATACTGAACAAAAAATTATAAATATGAGCTCATTGTATTCATCTTTTTGAGAGGAATCAAATAAATCCAAAAGCCCTAGTTTTTATTAGTTATTTTGAGATTAATTTGAGTTTGAATGAAAAATCAAATTTCTTAATTAAATACAAAATATTTATCAAAATAACTTGAAATTTTTGGAAAATAATACAAACACAATGATACACCTAACATAAAATTTCAAGCCTAGATAATGAGTAGATTACAAGTTATTAAATTTCAAAGTTCAAATACCTATTTTTATGAAATAATTAACTAAAATTGAAGAAAATTAAAAAAAATAATAAAAATAGCTCAAACCAATAATTCTAGTCAACCGTTTAAAAATTTTAAAATGCTCTAAAATTTATTAAACCTATAAATGCCATAATTAGGGGATTAATTAAATAAATTAATTAACATGAACTTTGAAAAATCTTAATAAATCAACTAAAAATTTTAAAACTTTAAATAAATCATCTTTTAATTTGTCCTTTAGAGAGAATTAAAGAAATTTAAAATTCTCAATTAGTTCCTAATCTATTAGGCGTAATTTGAGTTTTAATGGAATCATTATAACCTTAATTAATCTCAAAATACATCTCTGATCACGATAAAATTGGCAAAGAACACCACTTATCATAAACATTTTAAGGAAATATGATTTATGGATCAAAATTTATTAAATTTTCAAGTTCTAGATCAATTTCAATCAAGTTAAAAAAATTATTGAAATTACAAAAATTAATAGAATCAACCTAAAATATTTCTATTAATATTAGAAAACTATAATAAACATTTTCATGCTTTAAACTACATAAATCCAAAATCACTTAATTAGGATTTAATAAGTCATTAAAATCAATAGTAATTGAATTTATTAAAGTAAAAGTCAAATAAATAAATTGTTAAGCTAAAATTAGAAATAAAATAATGTTTAAATCCTCGTTAATAGAATCCTAAATTAATCAAACAAATGCCACATAATCATCAATTCAAAATAAATTAAACCTTGATCTAATCAAACATAAACTTGAACTTAATTTAACTATACCCCATTAAATGTTAATTAAGCTTCAAATTAAACATTGCTAAGTGAATCTATGTGACTAAATCATTAACAACATCATTGATCTAAATTACTTAAATCAAATTCAAAAATAAAAATCTTTTTAAAGAATTTTGATTTATTTTAAATAATCCCATTTTATATGAATGTCCTTAAGAAGTAATTAGGGCTATTGAAGTCATGTGCTTACATCCCTTTATTTTTTTCCAAGCATGTTAAATATTGTTTCCCATATGAAATCATGCATTCATCTCTTTTGAAAAATCAATTAAATAAAATGTTTCCTTTATGTCAAATTGCACATTTTGGCTAAAGTTAAGAATATGAGTGGCTATTATCACTATTAAACTAAAAATTATTTTTAAAACCTATAAATCAAAAATTATGAATGAAGTTACGCTACTTAGAAGTACTTATAAGCTTACATGTAATTATAGCATAAAATGTGTATTATGTTATTTTCCTTTCTTCTCTTAACATGGATTTAAATAGGATTTGTAAAGTGTATAGTTCATTTGAAAAGAACACAACACTTGCTTAAATCTATTCCTATGCATTTCTTTGTTATGACTTAAGAAGGATCTTCACATTTACACATGTAAATTATACAACCAGTCAAACATAATCTTTTGCATGATTATTCATCCATTTATTTCTTTTTGTACATTTACATGTATTTAAGAAAAGTGGTATATTAGTCTGGACATCTCGGGACTGTGAGGCTTTAAGTAGCACTAAGTAGGTCTTATACCTTACGCCCCTGGTGTAGAAAATAATGGCACCATACTTACTTATGTCTTTTATACATGTAGATTTGCATTTTGTTAATGGATGAGAAATCCCCCTTTTCTACATAATAAAAACATGCATTCATGGAATATTCAAATTTTCAAACTATATCTCTTTACATTCATCATCATGGTGTGCTAAGATTTACATTGCATGCATAACTATGCTTAGGATTATTCATATGCATGGTATACATGGTGGAAAGAAATAAATGGGTGTGTATTATGTGATAGTAATTCACCCTAACTAATCCTAAGAGGCCTTTCTTGTTGAATAGGACAATTTAGAGTAAATCTAAACTTAGGATTATTTTAAAAACATAATAAAACATTCACTAAAGGAAATTAATCAATGAATCAACCTTAGAAATGTTTTAAGGTAGGGTTGAAAGAGAAGTTCTCTTCTCTTTTATTCTCTTCATAACATTTAATAACAAAGTGTAAGTTCATTCAAACCAAATCAAATCATCAATTAAAATTGACAATTCAACAAAATCACTTGAAATGAAACCACCCTCCAAATTGAATCTTTCACACTTAAAAAATTTTAACCTTAAAGCCTAGCTAAGACATGCCACACAAGCCTTAAATGGAAAACACATTAGGCTACATCACCATTTCTAGCTCTATGTTAAGGCACTGCATGGTTTGATGCCTGATTTTGTTTTGTGATGTAATGTTTTAAGATTGGATGTTATGGTGTACATGCGTAGACTAGATTATAGGATGATCTTAGCCTAATCATGTCTCTTGCAGGGGATTGTGCTCAAAGGGTGCTGTAATAAAAAATATAAATGCTCTTGCTATGCAGGTCACTTATACCCTTAAGCATAATCCAAACTAGGACAAGTGGTTTTGGTTAACCATGTGTGGGGTGCTAAGTCCAACTTATTCATATAATTGATTGGGTTGTGTGGTGTGTTTAGCTAATCTCTATTTTGCAGGTTTAATTAGATTTACCTTTCCCTTTTTGATGTAAATTTTGTAATTAAAATTTGGAATGAATGTTATGGGGGAGTTAAGGTGAACATTGGTTATAAGACCATGTCTTATATACCATGTGAAGTCTTGGAGCAAACTACATCTCAAGCCAAATCAAAAGGAAGAAAGAAATAAAAAAAGGAAGATATGAAGAACAAAGAATGTAAACCCCCATAACATGAATTCCTTTTAATTGTAATCATTCATTTGTAATCCGTATTGTATAAGGGTAGAGCTTGGCTACCCATTTTCCTTTTTGAGTTTGTGTGGTGGTACCTAACCACATCGGTCTCTTATTCTTTTGTGATAATTTTATAAATTGATTGATATTTTGTTTATGATTGCTTGATCTTTGAGAGAAAATGGCTTGACCTTTCAGAGCCATGGTGGAAACACACCTCCTTATTTTTGATTTTGGCCCATAACCAACCATCTCATGCATTATGCATATGAAATCCCATAGCTTGTGTCAAATAAAAATGTCCAAAAATTAAAATAAAACTTAACAAAATTTGCATTTGATTTAAGTCATTATTCATGACCTACATGATCTAGTCTCTTAGGGAGTGAGTTTAAGGACTTAGTCTCATTTTTAAATAAAAAATAGCCTAACTATCTTGCAAAGTATAAGACTTACGTACGTGTATTTAAAATCATAGGAGGAGTTATTTGGCAGCCACCCCCAAATGGTTGTAAGTCCAACAGTCGGATGATTTATTCTCTCTTGTGGAAGTGAACCATATGCCCATTTTTGCCTTAGATTTATGTCGTGTCTTGGCCCTCACCAAAGGTTCTTAGATTTAGGAACTGAGGTGGTTGTTTCCCTTCATGGGCTACAAGCATAAATCCTCATCTCTTAGGCATTTCCACAATCTTGTATTATTTAATTGTAAGCCTTAGATTTCTCATAAAAATTCAACTCAAATATATAATTTCCCTCAATTCCAAAAATATAAAACCCAACCATAGGATAGTTTTGGATGCTCACTAGGTTTCCTAGCATCATGAGCATCCTCTGCTCATCTCCCTTTGGTTTTGATAATAACTCTTTCCTTTTTCTCAAATCCCACTTGATTTTCTAAAAATAACCAATTGATTGATAGTCCTATTTTTGAAATCTTTATATACAACAATGATTTACCTTAACCGAGAGTATTCCTAAGGAATCTCATTCCTTAGGATGTAATTAACTATAGGGGCTTGCCTCTATAGGGAACTTAATGAACTTAGTTTAAAATAAACCCCACTTTATTTTTTCATGTAATGTAGGGGAAAGATCTCTGGTATATTTGAAGACCCATTGTCCTTAGGAGTCCTTATTAGGTGATTAGGTCCATTGTAGGATGGTGACTTCTGTCTCTTGAGATAGTATATCATTCCTCAATGTCATACCCCATCACCCTAATGAGTACATCTGTGAATCTACGTGGTGTTCCACATAATCTCAAATGAAATAAAAGCACCACAGATTCTTTTGGCTACTTCACTAGGGAAGGTTCTTCTCTCCATCTTTGGTAAATGATCGTTGTCTCTAAGTATCGATAGTGGATTTGTATTTCATATGAGTATGAGACTATCATTCTTTTTTATTTGCACTTAGCTCATTTCATTCTTAGGCTAAGCTAGCCAACATCCTTTATGTTTTAGGACCTCACTCCATGCTGGTCTTAAAACCCCTGTTGGGTCCCCCAATAGGTGAAAACAAATTTTAATAAAGAGATTACTAAGGACCTTTTTCTTACCATCTTTATGGTAAGGTAAAACTCATTCCAAAAATAAAGAAGAATAAATCTTTTTATAAAAATATCACTTCTCAAAAGCACTTTTCCAAAATTCACATAATAAAATATTTGCACAAAAAGTTTTATAACCCAACCCCATCAAATAATCCTCAGGATTGTTACATGTAGGTTCCTTCCAAACAAAATCAAAATCACCTTCAAAAAGCACATATGAACATTCTCATTCAATATATCCAAATTTATTGAATGAAGATTTCATATCCAAATAAAATCAAAATTATCTTTCAAAAAGCACATATGAACATCCTCATTCAATATACTCAAATTTATTGAATGAAGATTTAATTTACAAATAAAATCAAAATTATTTTTCAAAAAGCACAAATGAACATTCTCATTCAATATACCCAAATTTATTGAATGAATATTTCATTTCCAAATAAAATAAAAATCCACTTTTAAAAAGCATATATGGACATCCTCAATTAATATACCCAAATTTATGGAATGAAGATTTCATTTCCAAATAAAATCAAAATCATCTTTCAAAAAACATATATGAACATCCTCATTCAATATATCCAAAATTATTGAATAAAGATTTCATTTTCAAACAAAATCAAAATCACCTTTTCAAAAAGAACATATTTGAAAATGAACATCCTCATATAATATACCCTAATTTATTGAATGAAGATTTCATTTCCAAATAAAATCATATCATAAAATTGAAACTCCATTTCAATATATCTTACATATGTTGAAGTTGGAGTTTCTTCCTTTTAAAATTACAAATTTGAAGATAAGCCTCTTCATTCAATATATCCAAACTTGTTGAATGGAGGCTTTGTCTTCAAACAAAATAACACCAATTGAAACTCCACTCAACACATTCCACATGTGTTAAGTTGGGATTTCTTTCTTTTCAAAAAAGCAATAATCACACACAAAAATTCCATCTTTGAAAAATAAAATATGATTGACTTCCATTTTTACATACCCAAATTTGTTAAATAGAAATCTACTTTGCAAAAAAAAAAAAATCATGAAAATCAAAATACATTGGAATTCCATTTGACATACCCAAATTTGTCAAATGAGAGTTTCATTTTTCAAAATAAAAGTGAAAACAAAATTGGATTCCATTTTACACACCATGTTCGTTAAATAGAAATCCCTCCTTTCAAAAATAACACAAAACCAACAAAAATAAAACACATTTGGACTTTATTTAGCATACACAAATTTGCTAAGTAAAGATCCCATTTTCAAAAATCAAAACAAAAATCAAACACATTTGGACTTTACCTTGCATACACAAATTTGCTAAGTAAAGATCCTATTTTCAAAAATCAAAACCAAAAACAAAACACATTTGACTTTATTTAGTATAAAAAAATTTGCTAAGTAAGGTCCTCTTTTCAAAAGAACAAAAATCAAACACATTTGGACTTTACCTAACATACATAAATTTTCTAAGTAAAGGTCCTCTTTTCAAAATCAAACACATTTAAATTTTTATTTAGCATACACAAATTTGCTAAGTAAAGATCTTATTTTCAAAAGAACAAAAATCAAACACATTTGGACTTTACCTAGCATACACAAATTTGCTAAGTAAAGATCCTGTTTTCAAAAGAACAAAAAACCAAACACATTTGGACTTTATTTAACATACTCAAATTTGCTAAGTAAAGATCCTCTTTTCAGAATCAAACACATTTAGACTTTATTTAGCATACCCAAATTTGCTAAGTAAAGATCCCATTTTTCAAAATCAAAATAAAAGATTAGATATGGGCTTGATTTAGCATACACAAATTTGCTAAGTAAAGATTCCATTTCTAAATTCACACATGATTCACATCATGGGCAAACAAGCAAAAAAAGAAAATTATTTTCAAACACCTCACTTAACATACCCAAATTTGCTAAATGAGTAAATCCCAAAATCAAATCTAAAATAAAATCAATTAACCGTCTATTTAAAATACTCAAATTTGTTAAATAGAGGGTCCCCAAATAGAAAAATCAAATTCAAAAATGAACCAATGGAAGCATCAAAAATCTCTTCAAAATATTTGAACCCATTTTAAACTTACACAAATTTGTTTAAAATGGTTTCTAAACTCAAAAATCCTTTCTCTAATTCATTCAAAAATCTCTCCTAAAATCAATGAGCCCCACTTAACATATTCAAATTATCGAGTGTGGGTTCAAACTCTAAATCAAATCTCAATAAGTTAGCAGAATAAAAAAGTAGAAAAATCTGATTTGAGTTTATTTTTAAAAATTGCAGAATTTCAGCTCAATTTCAGTCAGCTTTTACTCAGTTCAGTATAGTGCAAATGGATGCTCAGAAATATATGTTCACTTTCCCCTTTGGGATGGATTTGGCCTTAGATCGGGCCAGCCTCCCACAATTTGATTTCGCTCATCTGATACACTTTGGTCAAGGATTCGAGGGGGCCTGGATCACTTGTGAGGGGGCAACCCTCATAACTGTCGGTAGGAATGAGGTGACTGGGCAGGAGCTAGTCATCCATATTAAGATGCCTTCAGATTCAAAGTTTCCCTCACTCAAGAGGAAGGTTGTAGAAGTTCCAGAATGCAGCTTTAAATGCACAGCGCTCATTATTCGCCATCGCCCAAAGTGGTTTGTACCCACTCATTTGCTTCTTCCAAGGGGAAGGCTACCCTAACTTCAGGGATGGTCCCTCTACCTATGAGATAGGGTCTAGCTCCTAGAACTCAACACCACAATAAGTGCCACAAGATCAAGTGGAATTATGTTTGCATCACCACAGAGATGGAGACATTATCTCATACTGTAATAGAGGAGCCACTTAGAGTAGTCTCCCCTTTACCCACTCAGAACAAGTTCCATTCTCTTTCCAGTTCTGATGGAGAGGAAGATATTAAGAGGATTACAATGTCACCTCCAAGGGCAGTTCATTATGAGGCACCTATCAGAGATAGAAGGAGGTCCTATGTTGGCCTTAGGATAGTTCTGCGCCAAGTTGGTGGGGGTTTTGGATGATCAAAATCCAAAGCCTAGTTTGATGTACAATCAGTCATCCCTCGCAGTGTAGGTGAGCATATCAGTCAGGAGAGGGCCAAAGAGGCCCATGAATCAGTTCATGTTACTAGTGAAGAGAGTCGAAGGTACGCTAGGCAGTTAGCGGCCTCAGCCCTCATAGATTTCATTGATTAGTGCACTACCCATGTCGGTCATACTGATAATATTCTATTGATCGGTACCAACCATCACATGAGGGGAGCCCCTGCACACAGAGAGTCAGTGTTGCCTCCATCACACTACTCTACTCAATGTCTGCCATCTCCAATGCAAGTTCCATTTTCTACAGTTCCATCTAAAGCCATGAAGGCAGCATCAGGGGAGAAGAAAGCCCCACTGGTGATTAGGCTATGACCAAGGGATCCTATTTCATCTACACTGCCGACTGAGGTGAGGCCGAGCTCTCTTACTCGACCTGCAACTTAAGTTGTACTGAAGAGGGAGTTGCAACCTCATAGCATTGTCATCATGACATCACCACCACCACCTCAGTAGATCATGGATATAACGACATCAAAAGGAGAAGGATATAGTTCTATTGTCCCCATTATGATAGATCCTCCCATGAGCAGCACTCCACCCATATCAGGTGACATTCATGAGCATGTATCCTTCAATGAGCGTAGCCCTCACATGGTTAACTCTCCAATAGTAGGGGAGGTCAGGTGTATCACTGTTTATGAACATGATCCCACCATCAATCAACCACGATCATTTGTGCCTACACAGTTGGACCGCTCCTTGGATGATATCGTAGCATAATATCTCACTGAGAAGAAGAAAATCCTAGGGTATGACTAGTCTGACCTTGAGGAAGAGAAGGTTAGCTTTGATTCCAATGAAGATGATTTGTTGGAAGACTCAAAAAAGGTGCATATGATTGAGACCAGGAGTTCTCTCCTTCAAGATCACCAGAGTTTGGAAGGTGTTGTGGCCGAACAAGATGATGCAACCTATTCGACCCAACACCTCCTTCAACAACTTAGATAAAAGGATGAGTAGATTGATAAGATGGGAAAAAGGCTTGAAGATTTTTTAGCGGTAGTTCTGGCACTTTAGAATGAAGCCCCAGCAGCACATCCTACCATTATGGAGATTGATCAGTCAGAGTTATTGCATGTCTTGGATCTAGCCAAGAGTTCATCTATAGTAGAGCAGGGCAATACTAGCTTGTATAGGAAGGTAGTGGATAGTACCTCCATACAAGAAAATATATTAAACTCATGGTTGACCAATAAGTGAGAAGAACTTAAATAAGCCTGAGGTGGTTCATTAGTTCCAAAGGGTAGATTGGGTTTTGCGCCTCCTTCTTTCAAGAGTTTTGATGGCATCAAGAACCCTTGCCAGCATATAGTGCACTTCAGGGCCAGCTATTGAAATACTGGTGGTAGCGATGCACTATTGTTCCATCTTCTTATCAATAGTTTAGCGTGCATAGCCTTTGATTGGTACACTAAACTCCCCAACAGTTTAGTGAAGACTTTTGCTGAGTTGGAGCAACTCTTTATTAAGAGGTTTGTTGGAGCTTAAAAAAGGGTAAATATGGGTGATCTCATTGTAGCACAACAACACCTCGGTGAGTCCCTTGTTGATTATATTCTTAGATAGTGCAATTTGAGTATGAAATGTGAACTACAACTGTCTGAATAGCATGTTATTGAAATTTTACTAAAGAATATTCATGGTCTGGTCGCCTTCATACTGAAAGGTTTCACCATCAAGATATTTGAGAAGCTAATCAATAATATGGCTATTACACAAGGAGAGGCAAAACTGTTTCTTTTTCAAGATCAATCATCAAAGATAAAGCCATAGAAAACCTATGAAAAGAAGTCAGGGGTAGTAGCAACACTAGATAAAGGGAAGCAACCGGCCAAAGAGCAGTATGAGATATGCTTAGCTCAACTGATCACTATTGGAGAGGAGGCACATTATTCAAGAGAAGCCCAAGGAGTCACATTCACCAATGAAGACCTTCTCGGGGACATTGAGCACAATCGTCCCCTCTACATCATAGTGGATATGGGCAGATTCAGACTTTCTAGGGTTTTGGTAGATCCAGGTGCATTGGTGAACATTATGAGTCTAAAGACCCTTGCTTATTTGAAGATTGACATCTCTGAACTCTGAGGAGATCGGATGATATTGAGAGGATTCAATGAACAAGAAAAGAGGGCTTTAGGCTCCATAATGTTACCTTTAGAAATAAGCGACTGGAAGACTGAAGCCAAGTTCTATATAATTGATTCGAATACATCATTTACTACTTTTCTCAATAGGACTTGGATACACCAGAACAAGATGATTCCATCCTCCCTTCATCAATGCATCAAGTTCTAAAAAGATGGAATCGAATACTGTGTCAAAGGAGATGAAAAGCCATTCTCAGTTAGAGTGGTCGAGATAAATGAAGATGCGACCTACTATCTTCCTCAAATCTAAAGTATCTTTTCTCGTGAACTTGGTCAATATTCAAATACAAAAGAAATGGAAAAGAAGAAAAAGAAAAAAAAAAGGAAAAAGAAAAATATAAAGAGAAGAAGAAAGAAAATACAAGCGAGCGAGAAAGGGACACCAAGGAAGAAGTAGAGCCACATAACACATTCCACCCATAGTTTGTTCCACCATACAGACATATGGGTATGATGACTCAACCTCCACGAAGCAGAGGCAGAGGCAGAGACAGATACAAAGGCAATTCTAGAGGTGGAAGACCCCTTGGTTGGTGGCTCATAAATAGGGGCCATGTTCCAATTCAGAGGACTACTCGTGCTATTCACATAGACTTGGAATCTAGCTCAGAGAATGAGTCTCATTTGATTAGCACACCAGCCAACCCCTCTCAGCGAGTTTCATTGGAGGTAACACTCGAGCAAGATAGTGATGAAGATCGGGCCTCAAAGCAAAGCACGAATGTATTCGAATTTGTATTATGTAAAACCATTAGGCAGTAGTTAGGAACTTTAGCTATAACCTCACTTTCTTCTCAAAAAGCTAAAGGTTTAGTATTTAAGGAAGCCCCTAGATCTTCCATGGATGTCAAGCCAAAGAGATTCCTATTGGGATCATCATCCTCAAGTCCAAAGCAGATGTAGAACTTGAAGATAATTCATATAAAGATTTAATGGAATTACCTTTTGATTGGTACTTGCGTTGTGTTCTTAATCTTGCAAAGAAAGGTTTGATTCCTTATACATCGTCTAGGAACATGTTAGAGTATTTTGAAAAGCTACGGGACAACAAAGCCAGAGATGTACAATCAAGACCAGGACTAGAAATCGGTACAGTGGGTCCAGTCGACTATGATGGTTATTGCTTAGTTATCACAAATCATTTGGAGTATGATAGGATCTTCTTAAACCATACTAACACTTATGATGATGTGTGTTTAGAAACTTCAGATGATCCTGATGATCTTCAAATCTAAGATGTGCCTCCAAAATTTGAAGAGGTAATCCATTCAACTATCGACAAGCTCAAAGAAATCAACCTCGGGTAGAAGAAGATCCACGCCCTACATACATTAGTTCTCTACTAAATGAAGAAGAAACCAATAAATTAGTTAGGCTATTGACTAAGTTTAAGGACCGCTTTACATGGAGCTATGAAGAGATGCCCAGATTATCTCTTGACATAGCAGTCCACAAACTAGCAATAGACCCTAATGCTAACCCTATCAAGCAAGCTCCTAGACGCATGCCATTAGAAATTGAACAATAGGTCATTTCTGAAGTCAAGAAACTAATCAATGTTGTTTCATTAGGGAAGAAAAATACCCTACCTAGTTAGCCAGTATCGTGCTAGTTAAGAAAAAGAATGGTCAAATTCATATATGCGTCGATTTTAGGGACTTAAATAAGGCATGTCTTAAAGTTGAATTTCCACTTCCTATACCATAATTAATGGTGGGCATCGCCTCATCTCATGTAATATTCTCTTTTATGGATGGGTCACCTGGCTACAACCAAATCAAGGTGGCCCTTGAGGATGAAAGAAACATTATTTTTCAAACCCCGATCAGAATCTATTATTATAAGGTCATGCCTTTAAGTCTTAAAAATGCCGGTGCTACATACCAGTAGGCCATGAATCAAATCTTCAATGAACTCCTTCATCATCAAGTTGAATGCTATGTCGATGATCTAGTAGTCAAAACAAGGAAAAGGAAGACCGTCTCTTTGACTTGAGAGTAGTTTTCGAACGGTTAAGATAACTCAACCTCAAAATGAACCCCCTGAAGTGTGCATTCAGAGTAGCTTCAGGGAAGTTCCTTAAGTTTGTTGTCCGACACCGAGGAATAAAGATAGAATTAAAAAGATCAAAGTTATCTTAGAAATACCACCCCTAAAGTCTAACACAACTCAAATCTTTCCAAGGGCGGTTGGCGTATCTAAGACGCTTTATCTCCAATCTTTCGAGAAGATGCAAGACATTTTTAGCACTTGTCAATAAGGATGCTAAGTTCAAGTGGGATGACAGGTGCCAACAAGCTTTTGAAGACATCAAACAATATTTAGTGAAGCCACTAGTTCTAGCAGCCCCTATACCGGGAAAGCCACTTATCTTATACACTGCTGCATTAGACGACTCCCTTGGCGCTTTGTTAGCTAAAACCAACGACGAATGGAAGGAGAATGCTCTCTACTATTTCAGTCATCGGCTGATCCCTGTTGAAGCAAACTACCCACCTATTGAGAAATATTGCCTAGCTTTAATCTTTGCATCCCAAAAGCTATGACACTACATGTTTTCTCATAAGGTAAACTTGATTTCAAAAATCAATCCATTGCAGTATCTCATGACATGGCTAACGTTATCTGGACAGTTGGCACATAGGTCCATGATTCTCTTATAGTTCGATATTACATTCGTACCTCATGCAGTGAAAGGATGACTAGCCTTTCATCACCCACTTCACTGATTCCCCACTTAATAACGATCTTCCTGATGAACAAATCATGAACTTAGGGGAGGTTGACAATCACCATTGGGAGATGTATTTTGATGGTGTGGCTTCCTTTTAAAAAGGAGAATAATTACAATATACTCTTCCAGGAAAGGTAGAAGTAATAGTTCTTTTAACTCCATACCGTGATGTGATGAGATTCTCATACTACCTCTCTAATCCATGCACCAACAATAAAGTTGAATATGAGGATTTGATTGTCGATTTAGAGTTAGCTATTACAGTGTGTGTCAAAAGCATCAATATCTACGGGGATCCTTAGCTGGTCATCAACCAGATTGTTAGGTTATATAAGGTTCTAAAACCTAAACTTCATCATTACCCTGAGTACACCATGAAGCTATTGGCCCAAATCCCTGAGGTCACCATCTACAAGGTCCCTCGAGGAGAGAATGTAGTAGCAGATGCTTTGGCCAAACTCACTAAAGAATTGGCATGTTTGGAAGATGATTCCATTCCAATAAGGGTCCAAAATAGACAAGCCCTATCCCTTATTAATGCTGAACTTATCGAGAAACTTTCTCTTGAAGGGGAGGCTGCCATTGCCAAAAAGGATGAGGAGCTAGATTGGAGGCAACCATTTATAGACTACTTGAACATAGTCAAGCTACCTCAAGAGAAATCACAAGCCCATCAGATAAAGCAGAGAGCTCTATCCTATGTTCTCATTGATGGCACCTTGTACCGATGGTCTTTTGATCAAATATAGTTACGATGTTTAGAAAAACATGAAACCTGTAAGATTGTGTCCAAGGTACATTCAGGTCTTTGCGGAGTGCATCAATCTAGTCTGAAGATGAAAGCAAAGATAAAGAGACTATGATACTACTAGCCTTCGATGATCACAGATTGCATAAATGTAGCTAGGAGATGCCATCAGTGTCATGTACATGGTGTGGTCTTAAATCAACCACCCAACATTCTACACCCTACATTAGCCTCATGGCCATTTGAGTGTTGGGGTACCAACATAATGGATCCTATCGATCCCCCTTCTTCCAAGGGTCATCGGTTCATTCTAGCTGCCACCGACTACTTTTCCAAGTGGGCAGAGGAAATCCCACTTAGAGAGGTCATAGCTCAGCATGTGCTCTAGTTTTTCAAAAACCAAATCATATATATATTTAGGGTGCCTCAACGAATTATATTTGATAATGGTACTGCATTCAAAAGCACTAAAATTAACTGCTTCGCTAGGAGACACGATATAGATTAGAGTTACTCCACTATCTACTATCGCAGGGTGAATGGCCTAGTAGAAGAATTCAATAAAACTCTCATCCAGATATTAAAGAAAATAGTTGATGATAACAAGCGATAGTGGCATGAGCAGCTAGTTGAAGCCATACCGCACCATATACAGAACTCTAACCCAATCTACCCTGTTCTCCTTAGTGTATGGGTCCGAAGCAGTTCTACCATTAGAAGTTCAGCTCCCATCACTAAGGATAGCAATGGGTAGTAAAATTATTATAGAGTAGAATGCCAAGTTATAGTTAAAAGAGCTCGAAGGTTTTGAGGAGAGATGCCTACGGGCATGCTAAAATCTCGAGTTGTACGAAGCCAAGATGATTCAAGCTCACAATAAGCTAGTCAGCCCTAGAGCTTTTCAAGTAGGAGAGCTTGTTTTAGTTCTAAGGAGACTAATTATTGCCCGTCAAAAGATGGGAGGCAAATTGGAACCCACTTGGGAAGACCCTTTTGTCATAGAAAAGGCCTACCAAGGAGGATCTTATTAACGTATTGATTGTAAAGAGGAACACTCAATACTTCCAATCAATGGGCTCTATTTGAAGAAATACTATACACAAAATCATGTTTGAAAATAATTATCTTCAAAAATTATGTTCCAATTCATCAAAATATTCCCTTCTTTTGAAGCATTGTTTGCTTATTTGCGAATCTACCACAATGTGTTTAGGGTAGGTGTAAGAGAACCCAAGAGGCAACCTATCCTTCTTTCACAACACAAACATAAGTTAAACATGATTCCCCAAGCGCTACTAGAATAGGTGTGAGAGAACCCAAGAGGCATCCTATTTTGACTAGCATGACTAAGTTAGGTGTAAGAGAACCTAAGCAGCATCCTTTCTTGGTAGGATCACAACTGCCATTTGTGGCACCATTTCATTAACTATTAAAGCGTATTTTTAGCATAGGTGTAAGTGAACCCGAGCAATATCCTATCCTCTTTTAAGCACAAACACAAAAAATAAACACATATCTTTTATCTCATGCTATTTTAGAGTGGGAGCAAGTCCCCCTGTGGCACTCACTCATTAGCTGCTCTAGGTCAGGCTTACATGCTACCTTGCTAGTCTGTCACCCCAGTGATCACTTATCCAGGGGATGTGAGTCCCCGTACTTTCTTCCTGACTTGACCATTGTAAATCGATGAGCACCTTGTCAGTTTGGTAGACCTCAGTGCGTATCCAGTAAGCTACCTCATGTTGACTCTGTTTAAGAGGATGTAAGCCTACACACTTTCTTCATGTAGTAGCCATCATGCACCAACGAGGTTGAGTATATTTGAGGCTTAGAATAAGTTCCCCAGTGGCTCCTTCCCTCTTGACTACTTTTGAGTCGATATAAGTCCCTCAATGGCATTCACTCAGTAGTCGCCCTAGGTCGAATACTACCTGTCGAGCTGAAGACAGACTATCCTGGCAATCAGTTTCATTATAGGAAGATGTGAGTCCCCTATGCTTTCTTCTTAGGTTGATTACCACAAATTGATGGGCACCTTAGGTTGGTTGATGTTGGCTATGCTGACAGCAACTCACCTGGTGGATACACCACTCTTGGCAGATGTGAGTCCCCATACTTTTTCCTAGAGTTGGCCATCGAATACTTATAGACATTATATTCTTCAAGGTTTTGGATAAAGCCCTTAGTGGCCCCTCCCCTGTAGACACTTTATTTAGATTAAATCCTAAGCAACCCCATTTAGACACTACTCGAGTTACTCTTGGATTGGACAGTCCCCATGTCCTAGTAGCCACCCCTATGGTTGGAGAATCCATTTAGCGAATGCACAGATTCTCCCTTGGTTTAGCAAATTTGAGATAGGTTTAGGCTAATATAAGCACTTTCTCAGTATGATCCCTCAAAAACCAGCAGGGTCCATGATAAACAAATAAATAAACAAACAATTAATACGATTGTGGATTAGAAATTTAAGCCCCCAACAGCCCCTTTCCCAAGCAGGCATACTATCTTTAGGGCAGTGTCAGCAGAACTCCCAATAGGAATTGCCTGGCTACTCTTAAGTAGAGATAAGTCCCTAGGTCGACACTCTCTCAGTAGTCACCCTTAGGTCAGGTTCAATTTGTTTTGTCATAAACAGGTTACCCCAGCGGTCATTTTACTCTGGAAGATGTAAGCCTAGTATTCATTCTTTCTAGCATGACTGCTGCAAACTGACAGGTAGCCCTAGGTCAGGTTGACATGTTGCCTTGCTAATGTGTCACCCCAATGGTCTTTTATTCAAGAAAGATGTGAGTCCCCGTGCTTTCTTCTCTGAATCAACCATTGCAAACTGAAAGGCACCCCTTTGGTTGGATAGTTCTCCCCTCGGTCGAGAAACGATTCCCTTTTGGATTGGTAAATCTGAGCTAGATCAAGGACAACACGGCTCCTACTTAGTGTAATCCATTGCAAACTGATGGGATCCATAGAATATAATTGAAAATGAAATTAATTTTAACTATCTTTGAACTATTTTGAAGTCTCCATGTGGCATTCACTTAGTATTCAGCCTCAGGTTGGGTTCGATCCCTTGCCTCACCAACTGATCACCTTAGTGACTGATCTTTACTCTGAAAGATATAAGTCTACTAAGCTTTCTTCCTAGTACAGTTGCTGCACACCGAAAGGCAACCCCTTTGGTTGGATAGTCCTACTATGTGGTTGGTAGACTACCCCTTTGGATTGGTAAAACTAAGCTAGATCAAGGCCAACATGGCCCCTACTCAATGTGGTCCATTGCAAATCGATTGGGTCAATCTCAAAATTCAAAAATTATAAATCTGAAACAAATCCAACCCTCCTCCCCAGTGGAGTCAAATTAAACAAACAAATCAAACTAACCCGCTTCTCCTCAATGAGATGAAAATCTTTTCTACCTCCCCGGTGGAGTCAAACTAACAAACAAAACAAATTCAATTAACCTCCCTAGTGGAGTCAAATTAAACAAACATATTAATCAGCTTCTCGTTAGTGACATGCAAATATTTTCAGTTCCCCCAGTGGAACCAATTCAATCCGACTTGAACTTGCCCCCCTAGTGGAGGGTTCACACTTTTATCCTTAGTAGATTCTAAATTCAAATCTCCTAGTGGATTTTACAACCTCTTATCCCCAGTGGATAACTTGAACCGTTTCCCCAAGCGGAAGGCTAAAAAACTTAATCCGCCCTAGATTCCTCCTTCACTATCTTATTTCTTTGACATAAGTAGAGTTGCATTGCACTAAGATCTTGATTTCTTCTACACCTAGAGTTTAGGAGTAGATCACTTCGATTAGTTCTTGCGATCATTCAAGTGTTGTTGATCATCTCAATCAACACCAATACATTCAGTATGCCTTGTCAGTCACACCACATTTATTGGGCACCCTTTGTTGACCTCACATTTGGAGTGAGCTTTCAAAAATGCCATCTTAGACATAGGACTCCTCTAAACACTAAGAGTTCCTTAGTCTTAAGACAATTATAGTTATTAGGTGAACACTTAACCTAGCCTTAGAGAATTAGAAAAGTTAGCCATAGGAATAGGTTATGCCTTAGGGGTATTAAGAGGACTTCCCTACCCTATAGTTTGAACCAAATCCTTGCTTCCTTCTTTCAAGTCAAACTTCAAATTTAAATCAAACCTTAAATCAATTTCAAGTCAATTGATTTCTCAAATCAAACCTTAAATCAATTTCAACACAATTAATTTTCTCAAATCATGAATCAATTCAAATCAAACCTTAAATCAATTTCAACTCAATTGCTTTTCTCAAATCACGAATCAATTCAAATCAAATCTTAAAACAATTTCAACTCAACTGATTTTCTCAAATCATGAATCAAATCAAATCAAACCTTAAATAAATTTCAACTCAATTTGTTTTCTCAAATCATGAATCAATTCCGAATCAAATCTTAAATCAATTCCAACTCTACTGATTTTCTCAAATCATGAATCAATTCCAAATCAAATCTTAAATCATTTCCAATTGATTTTCTAAAATCATCAATTCCAAATCAAATCATCAATCAAATCCAAATCAAATGATTGAAACCCATGATTGAAATCAAATCACAAAATCTTTCCTAAGCCCCTAGATTTCATCTTATGGACATAGCCTAAACCAAATCCAAATCACTCCAAACTCAAAAGATTTTCTCATAACCCATTGATATCTTCATTTATATTCACAAATATAAATGAAATATAAATTTAAATACCCAATATCAATTCAAAACTCAAATCCAAATCCAACTTAAATCTAATTTACACTCATTCAATTCAAATCCTTGAACTTAGCCTAAACCAAATCCAAAACACTCCAAACTCAAAAGATTTTCATAATAAATTTATATCTTCATTTATAATCACAAATATAAATGAAATATAAATTCAAATAATCAAACTCAACTCAAAACTCAAATCCAAATCTAACCAAAATCCAACTTATGCTCTTTCAAGAAAAATCCTTGAACTTAGCCAAATCATTCTCAAATCAATCCAAACCTTTAGATTTTCTCTTCAAAAAATCATTCCTTCAATCACATACACAAATATAAACATAAACTGCAATCACCAAGCTAAATTCAAACTAACCCAAGTCAAACCCATGTTCACCCTTTTGACTTGAAATTGTCAAATGAACAAAAACCCATTTGACTCCAAATCACTTCTAATTGAATTTATATTTCCATCATGAGTCCATATGTGAGTTAAACCAAACCTAAATCAACCGTTGATCAAGCCAATTAACCCATTTAGGCTCACTTGACCCAAAATGACCTAAAGGACCTTTTTGAGCCAAATTCTAATCCAACCAAAATTGGATTGAACTAAGCCCATCTAAGTCTCACATTGTGAGCAATAATCATCCTAGGATGATCAATCACTCAAATTAGGTCTAACCAAGTCAAACCTAGCCTTTGACCAAGTCAACACTTAGCCCAAATGAAATCTAAACAAGCCAAAATCTGCTATAAGACAAATTGATTAAAACCATTGATCTAAACCAATCCATAATCAATGATTGAACATGATCAAACCATCAATTGAGCCAAAGCAAGCCTAATTGGCCACTTGAGCTAATTTGACCCAAATTGACCTAAAAAGTCAAAATGGGTCAAATCTAGATCTAAGCCAAATTGATTGTAACCAATGGATCAAATTCATTTCAAATCACATGTTGAACTTAACTAAAGCATCATATGACCAACTAGACCCAACCTAGCCCAATTGATCATGAACCCAACTTGACCTAAAAGGTCAAATTAACTTGAAAACAAACCAAACCAAAAGTGGTTGAAACTAAAGCCTACAATACATTTAAAATAATCAACCAAGCCAAATCCAATCCATGACTTAACCCAATTGGGTTAAATGAGTCAAATTGGTCAACTTGACCCATTTGACCTAAATGAACTCAAATGAACCAAAACTAAATCTAAAATAAATTGAACCAAAACAATGATACCCATAGGCTCCATATGATCATTTGAACTTGAACTAACCCATGGTTTGACCTAATTTGACCAATTGGTCAACCTAACCTAAATTGACCCAACTTGACCTAAATGGGTCAAATTGAACCAATTCAAACCAAATGAACTCCAAATCACTTGAAATTTGGCCATACCCATTCTTTAATTATTTCAAATCTATCCAAATCAAAATCATGGCCAAATGACCATTTTACCCTTAGGTCAAAGGGTATCTTATGGGCAAATGCACTTGGAATTTGGGTCATTTCTTTCTCAAGGCCACTTAGCATCCTTCTAGTGGTCCACTTGGACACCAAAGAGGGCGGTGAACATGGCCCAATGAGCTTTGGTTGGCCATGACCTAACCCAAGGCCAAACTGACCCTTCCAATGGGAATTGAGGACTTGGATCACCAAATGCACTAACCTAGCTCATGGGCACTCACTCTTATCCACTCCTCTGCCTAAAATGACTCACATGGGATGTTAAACAGGCCAAACTGATCAACCAATCTCACCCAATGATCAAAAATTGCATTTCAACCTTCCACCATCCAATCCAAGGAGGGAGAGAGATACTCCCCCTCATTCCCACACAAATGCTAAGCACTCAATTCCATAGAACCAAGGAGAGTGAGTAGAAGCTCCCCATGCTTTTCCAAGCCCTTCCCAAGATCCATTGATTTCTCCTTCTCAATTTTGCTCAAAGCCAAAATAAGGGAGGTCAATCCAAATCCCAACTCATCCAATTCTCCATCAAAACTAAATTAATTTTGCAAGCACCATCAATGGACCTCATCGAGCTCAACCAAGTCATTTCCCAAGTCTCCAAGCCACGGGAAGCATCACCTTGATCAAGCCTAATTTCCATTGAAGGGGAGCTTGGTTAATCGAACCATCCACTTCAAATCAAGATCTAATACCTTCAACAGGGCTTCGTCTCTACTAGACGAAGCTACTTCCTCCATTAAAAGTGCCAATGATAGCCTCCGGTGAGGTAATTGCTCAAAATCATAGCCATAGGAAAAATTTCTTGGTCTGTTTTGAAGGAAAGTGTCAACCCTTGAGATCTTGACCATTGGATTTGCATCCACCCTCCTTCCAAAGGTGTGGGATTATTTTGATCCCAATCCGAGCTCAAGTGAGCTTGGATTGAACGGGGAGAGACAAATGGTGTTTGTCTCTTATCGCTCGCGAAGGAGAAGGATCACATGCCATCAATTCCACATGAATGGAATAGACGACTGTGATTAGATCATGATAGATCCCCTCTGATTTAAACCTAAAGTGCAGGATTAATCCTAGCCATTCGATCTTAGATCAGATGGCCTGTGGAGAAAGCGCATCTGCCACCGACTGACTCAACAATGGATGTGACAACCTAAATAACCCATCCCATCACACCACGTGGAAAGCGCGCCGCGTTAGCCGCCATTAGGCTCGATGGGATTAGGGGGTTAGTTAGGCTTAATTAATTTATTTTTAATGCTGAGACTTCTAAAATTCATAACTAATTATAGAAAACTCCAAAAATGCAAAATCAGTTTCCTTTTAAAGATAATTCAGAGTGGAATAATAGAAAATTTAAATTAATTAATTTTGAATAGTGACTTTAACTCAATTTAGGTTTTATTAGAAATTAAATTAGGCTAATTACTCTTTAATTACTTCTACAATTAATCCCAAACTTCCTGAGGTTGATTAGTGGGATGATCTCTGCCTCCCATGATTTACTTGGAATTTATTGTTGGATTAATTAGGGGAATTGCTTATTTCACCCCTAATCACTTTTCTAATAATTTAAATGATAAATTAACCTACTAAATAGTGATAAATTCAATAATTAACTTGTTAATCATCATTAAATAGTGAATGGACTTAGGGAATCAGATTAAAATTTCTTTTCCAATCTTTTCCCCTAAGTTTATTTCATTTAGATAAACACTTATTTAAGTTATAAATAATTAATGGCTTAATCATTTCATTAATAATTTCAATTAATCAAACTCCTAACCAAATCATTCCAGCAATTAAATCACTTAATCTTGGGTAGATTCTTAGGTGTTTAATAACCTAAGAGACTTCTAAGAAAATTATAATCAAATTACATGTGTAGGATGGTTATGAAAGTACTTAATTAAACCCTTTAGCTTAATTAACCAATAATTGTGAGCCAATTGCATTAGGCCCCTTTATTTCTTAGGTGCATTGCGAATTTATTTTTCATGTGGTTGCATATCATATGTTGGCTCATAATTGTTTGAAAAATTATGTTAAAGGGGTATAGGTAAGGGGTAATTAATGGATTTAATTCATACCTTAACCAATACAAAATACAAAATCTACCGAATTGTTCTAAAATTAAACTAAACCAATTCACATATGTGGGAAATGGGTTAGGACCAGCAAACCCTTTTCAGTTTTTCTAACTCAAATCAAATTCAAAAATAAAAATCTCTTTAAAGAATTTTGATTCATTTTAAGTAATCCCTTTTTATATTATTGTCCTTAGGAATTAATTAGGTTGAATGGAGTCATGTTCCTACATCCCTTTATTTCTTTCCAAGAATGTTAAATATTATTTACCATATGAAATCATGCATTCGTCTCTTTTAAAAAATCAATTAAATAAATTGTTTCCTTTATGCCAAATTGCATGTTTTGGCTAAAGTTAAGAATATGAGTGGCTATTATCACTATTAAACCAAAAAAGTTTGTCAAAACCTAAAAATCAAAGATTATGAATGAAGTGATGCTACTTACATGTACTTATAAGCTTGCATGTGATTATAGCATAAGATGTGTATTATGTTATTTTCCTTTCTTCAATTAACATGGATTTGAATAGGATTTGTAAAGTGTATAGTTCATTTGAAAAGGTTGCTTAAATATATTCCTATGCATTTCTATGTTATGATTTAAGAAGGACCTTCACATTTACACATGTAAATTATATAGCCAAATCAAACATAATCTTTAGCATGATTCTTCATCTATTTATTTCTTTCTGTACATTCACATGTATTTAAGAAAAGTGGTATATTAATTTGGATATCCCAGGGCTGCGAGGCTTTAAGTAGCCCTAAGTAGGTCTTGTACACTTGGTGTAGAAAATAATGGTGTCATACTCACTTATATATTTGTGGATGTGCATTTTTAATGGATGAAATCCCTCTTTTCTAAATAAAAACATCCATTCATGGAATATCAAATTTTCAAACATATCTCTTTGCATTCATCATCAAGGTGTTAAGATTTATTGCATGTGTATGCTTAAGATTATTAATATGCATGATATACATGGTGGAAAGAAATAAATGGGTGTGTTATGTGATAGTAATTCACCCTAACTAATCCTAAGAGGCCTTTCTTATTGAATAGGATTATTTAGAGTAAATCTAAACTTAGGATTAATTAAAACATATAATAAAATATTTACTAAAAGAAATTCATCAGTGAATTCTCCTTAAAAATGTTTTAAGGTAGGGTTGAAAGAGAAGTTCTCTTCTCTTTTCTTCTCTTCATAACATTTAGTAACTAAGTGTAGGTTCATTCAAACCAAATCAAAATCATCAACTAAAATTGATAAATCAACTAAATCACTTGAAATGAAACCACCCTTTAAATTGAATATTTCACACTTAGAAATTTCCAACCTTAAAGCCTAGCTAGGACATGCCACATAAGCCTTAAATGGCACACACATTAGGCTAAGTCACTATTTCTAGCTCTATGTTAGGGTTATGCATGAGATTTTGTTTGTGATGTAAATTTTAAACCGGATGTTAGGGTGTATATGTAGATGATGATAGATTGTTTCTTAATGGGCATTGTAATAAAAATATAAATGCTCTTGCTACGCAAGTTTCTTATACCCCTAAGCATAATTCAAACTAAGAAAGGTGGGCTTGGTTACCCATGTGTGGGGTGCGAAGTCCAACATATTCATATAATTGCTTGGGTTGTGTGGTGTGTTTAGCTAATCTCTATTTTGTAAGTTTAGTTAGATTTACCTTTCCCTTTTTAATGTAAATTTTTCAATTGAAATTTGGATTGAATGTTATGGGGGGAGTTAAGGTGAACATTGGTTATAAGACCTTGTCTTATATACCATATGAAGCCTTGGAGCAAACTACATCCCAAGTCAAATCAAAAAGAAGAAAGAAATGAAGAAAGGAAGAAATGAAGAACAAAGTTTGAAGACCTCCATAACATGAATTCCTTTTAATTATAATCATTCATTTGTAATCCAGGTTGTGTAAGGGTAGAGCTCGGCTACCCATTTTATTTTTCGGGTTTGTGTGATAGAGCCTGATCACATCAGCCTCTTATTCTTTTGTGCTAATTTTATAAATTGATTGATATTTTGTTTATGATTGTAATTAGATGACATGATTTTTCTAGTTTCATTGTTTGATGAATGGCCTGATGCATTAGGCTCTTGGGAAAAAATAAATTTTCTATCCAATTAATCAACTCAAAATTAAATTAAACAAACTCATAACCTCACCTAAAGCCTAGACATAAATCAAGATAATAATAAAAGATTTAGTGAACATTACAGATGTTGTATGTCTCACATCATGCATAAAATCGTATTGCTTCACTCTTGATAACAGAGGGCTTCCACTTTTTCCAGAGAAAATGGCTTGACCTTTGAGAGCCATGGTGGAAACACACCTCCTTCTTTCTAATTTTGGCCCATAACCAACCTTCTCATGCATTAGGCATATGAAATCGTATATCCTGTGTCAAATAAAAATATCCAAAAATCAAAATAAAACTTAACAAAATTTGCATTAGATTTAGGTCATTATTCATGCCCTTCATGATCTAGTCTCTTAGGGAGTGAGTTTAATAATTTAGTCTCATTTCTAAATAAATAGCAGCCAAGCTATCTTGCAAAGCATAAGACTTTCCTACATGTATTTAAAATAGTAGGTGGAGTTATTTGGCGACCACCCCTAGGTGATTGTAAGTTCAACAGTCAGGTGATTTATGCTCTTTTGTGGAGGTAAACCATATGCCCATTTTTGTCTTAGATTTAGTTCATGCCTTGGCCCTCACCAAAGCTCTCTAGATTTAGGATCTGAGGTTGTTATTTCCCTTTGTGGGCTATAAGCATAAAACCTCACGCCTTAGGTATTGCCACAATCTTATATTGTGGAATTATAAGCCTTAGATTTCTAATAAAAATTTAACTCAAACATATAATTCCCCTCAATTCTAAAACTATAAAGTTCAACCATAGGATAGTTTGGATGCTCACCAGGTTTTCTAGTATCATGAGCATCCCCTACTCATCTCCCTTTAGTTTTGATAATAACTTTTTATTTTTACTCAAATCCTAATTAATTTTTTAAAAACAGCCAATTGATTGATAGTCTTACCTTTGAAATTTTTAAAGACAATGATCATTTACCTTAATAAAGAGTATTCCTAAGGAATCTCATTCCTTAGAAAGTAATTAACCATGGGGACTTGCCTTTATAGTGAACTTAACAAACCCGATTTAAAATAAACCCTACTTTACTATTCCATGTAAAGTAGGGGAAAGATCTCTGGTACATTCGAAGACCCATTGCCCTTAGGAGTCCTTATTAGGTGATTAGGTCCATTATAGAATAGTGACTTCTATCTCTCGAGATTATACATCATTCCTCAATATCGTACCCGATCACCCTAATGAGTACATCTACAGATCTACGTGGTGTCCCACACAATCTCAAACGAAATAAAAACACTTCAATGGGTAAAGTTGAATTTAATTGAGTCAAATGACCAATTATGACTCAATTAAATTATGTTTGGACTCCAATCATGTTGAATCACATGTCTGAGATGATTTAGAGTAATTAATTTCATTTAATTTCAAATTGATTTCAATTTTGACCCATTTGACCCAAATTAAGCTTAATGGGTTAAGTTGGATTCAATTGGGTCAAATGACTAAATTAGTCAAGTTGAACCCAATGATTGATTGAATTATGTTTAGTGATCATTTCTAAATGATTTTGAGCAATTGATTTGAGTTGATTTTAATTTAATTTAGATTTGAACTCAATAAGGCTCATTTATGCTCATGTAGATCAAATGATCTAATTAGCCTAATTAAGACCTTAATTGATTTATATTCATTTAATTCATATTTAAAGAAATTTATTTTATCATTTTGACTATTTGGAATAATTTTATTTGGATAAATTTTGGTGGGTTGACCATTGACTTGGTGGGACCCACATAAGTCAACTCCATGTAAAAGGGTTGACCATCTTTGGCTTTCATTTGGATTTAATTTCAATTTATTTTGGTTTACTTAGCTTTATTTTGATTTTGTTTTATTTTTTTGTGTTTTTGTGATTTTTTTAGCTTAAATAGAGTAATCAGGTTAATCACCTAAATTACATTAATCTAAGCTTAATTGGATTCAGATTTCAAGTGGAATGTGCTCGATTTAATTATTTATTTATGTTTGCAATTTGAGTTGAGTTCATCTAAACCCATTAGGTTAGACCAAACCCATGAAGGATGCACTAGGTCACTAGATGAGTGTCCTAAGTGCGTAATTAAAAGACTCTTAATTTAGGATTAGGTGTCCTAATTACTAATTTCAAAAATGATATTAAGCTCTTCTAAAAATGAGGACAACATCTGTTTACCAGTCATTTTGAACTAACTTTTGACTAGCACCATACCTCTAAATTTCTAGTGCTTAGGTGTTGATTAGCTAGTCAAGTTGATCATACTATCCCAATGTCATATCGACGAAAGCGTTGCGATATTAGACATACATCACCAAGGTGCTGAGCCCTCAAGTTTTAACACATGAATTCCTACGATCTAATGCTACAATGCTAATTATTCAAGATAAAGATGCTACTTTAATAATGTTGAAGTGCTACCATGATAGTGTCTAGGCATTATAGTTCTAATGTTGAAGCACTACCCCCACATAACCACAAATTAATGTTCATCATGCAAACATCCATTAATCTATTCGCTCTCCAAGGGAACATCATATAAATCTATTCTTTCATCATGAGAACACCATATATTCAACATTCCTAAAGGATGCAAGTCCAATCTATTCATTTTCCATGTGGACACTCTATATCTTGGCATTTCCAACAGAATTTAAGCCCATTTTATTCATTCATCATGTTAATACCCCTAAAAATTTTTACATTCTTAAGAAATGTAAGTCCAATCTATCTGTTTGTCATACGAACACCATATAATCCTAGTTTTTCTTTGGATGTAAGCTTATTCTATCACTTGTTTATCATGCGAACACTCATACACCACAACACCTATACTAAAACTTTGGTCTATTCAGGATATCTGAGACAAGGAAACTCATGATTGTTAATCAGACTTCCTAGACATTACAACTTATAGCCCTCTAATTTTAGTAGACTATAATAACATAATCCCGAGATGACAAAATTATGAGATTTTGATCAGGACTACCTACCATTTTCTTTAGACAATCATACACACCACTAGACAATATCACATATCAGAGATATGTTTGTTTCCAACCTAAATCGAGAGTGCTCTTTACTGCAGCAAGAGGGGTAGTTAACTATGAATGAAAAATCTATAAGAAGTAGAATCAATATCTACCTAACATAATATTAGGGAAATCTGGTTGAATATATCAATCTCCCTCACAAAGAATGCACTCATACCCATTCTAATCGAGATAGTGGAGAGTTCTCAAGGGCATTTTCCTGGGCAATTAAGGTGGCATAGAAAGGATGCAAAATCAAGTTTACCGATTAACTAGTGCGTAGGTGCTGGCAATGTAGCATTGTGGTTCCAGTCAAAAGACACTTCAAGAAGACTATTAGAAGAAAAGATGCATTTAATAGAAAAGGCAAACTTTTTATTAACTATGGTGCTACGTTAAATTGCTATAGTGCTCCATCAATGCACTACCCATTTTTTGTATGATGTCAGTTATAAAATTAATTATAAGAAATACCATAACTACATCTTTTTGATAGCTATGACAATCATTCTGGTCGGCTAACTAGCAACTAAGAGTTGCATGTTCAATCAGTCCGCATCTTAAAAGCGAGAAGCTAATTTAGAGAATTAGCGCCTAGGTGCTAGGTCTAATCTATAAATAAGGCCCCTAGGCTACTCGTTATTTTATTCTAAAGCCTTTGTTCTTTTTAAAAGCTCTTGCACGCTTTCCTCTTTAGCTTTTATTTCTTTTGGAAAAACAAATATGCTGACAAAGTGCATCAATAAGGGCAAGAGGAAGGTAGACTTCAGCGATCCTAACATATTTGTTAGTGTTGTGGTGGAGGAGAGATATTAAAACATGCTTCTTCACAAGTGTCTCATCTCAGAGAGGAGTTTCCATAATATGGGTGGAATGTAGAGAGAATCATTAACATGCAATGGTGGAGAAGCTAGCCTACGACAATACAACAGCATCATTTCTGTCGTGCTATAGGTCTTTGCCAATGCCAAGGAGCACCACGAAAATAGATTTTTTGTATGGGAAAAACTGGTTGGTTTTTATATATGACTATTAATAAATATTATAATTTACAAAATGTTTCATATGATTAATATCTTTTCTGCTATAATAATCATCTTGATTTTGATGAAATTCTTAATTTTCTCACTAATAGAAATTCTAATGTTTAATGGAAATGGTAAGAGGAACCATCAATTTTCTTATTGCTAGCTTGATTGTTGAGGCCAAAGCTTGACAATATTTTATTTTCACCAAGTTAATGTCCACTAGCAATATCAGTGAGTTTACTATGGATTAAGCCATTTTTGAATTTAGTGATTCAAAAGGATGTAGGAAATATTATTTTTAATTTTATTTGTAATATGCTTATGGATAGTACTACTATAGGGTATGGTCACCCCTCTCTTATTTATTATTTATATGTTACAGTGAGTGCACAAAGGAAGTCTAATGAAGAAGTTATGATTCAGAGGGCTCTTTGACTAAACAAGCATTTGATGGATTTAGCTCGAGGACTGAGGTGGGAGAAAATTCACGCGCCCCACCGTCTAGATCCAAATCCTCCAAAACATTAAATAGGCAACTCTAAGAAATTATAGGATAAGTCTTAGAATTAAGGAAAAGGGTTTGTGTGAGCAGCCGATGATAGCTAGAATTGGAGAAGACTTGACTAACATATGGGTCAGTAGCAATAGAAATTTTTGTAAATGGTTGAGATTAAATCAGCACTTCTTCACATGTTCATAAATTATGGTTTTAATGGGAGTCCGAGTCATGTTTTTTTCTTGCAGTGCCTCATTATCACTCTTATGTTTGCACTCCATTGGAGATGGATGATGAAGAAGAGGAGGAGGACAATGACTATGATTATTAGTTTTCTCGCTTCTTTCTTTTTATTTGTATTTTCATCTTTCTTCATTCTTCTAGTTTTTTATACAATTTATGTAATAAAATTTTTATAATAAATATTTTTTTGTTTCATATTTTATGTTTGTCATTTTCATTATCATTTGACTACTCTAGGAGTTAAAGTTAAAATTTAATTAAATAATAAATTTTAATTCAAAATTGATAATGTTGGGAGAGTGATCGCTCAGGAAAAATGTCTTTGGGAACTCTCCATCATTCTTTATTAGGATAAGTAGAAGTACATTCTTTATGAGGCAAATTGATATATATATATATATATATATTCATTCAGATTTCTTTTCTCTGACATTATAGATCTAGGTTCTACTTCTTCTAGACACAAGCATCCATAATAAATTATCCATATTACCACAGTAAAAGAGCACTGTCGAATAAGGTTGGAAATGAATATATCTCTAAAATATGATAGTGTCTAATAGTGTGGTATGACATAGATGACTGTTTAAAGAAAAAATGGAGATAGTCTCGATCAAGATCCCATAGTTCCATCATCATGGGACTATGTCATTTTAGTTTACCACCATTAGAAGGCTATAGCCATAATGTCCTGGGAGTCTAATTATTAATCATGGGTTACCTCATCTCAGATATCTCAAGTAGACTAGAGTTTTAGTGTAAGTATTATGGTTCAGGATATTTGTATGGTGAACATGTAGAGAATTTAGGCATACATTCATGGAAATGTCAGAGTTATAAGATTGTTCGCATGGTGAATAGGTAGATTAGGTTTATATTCCTTGGGAAATGTTTAATAGATATAGATGTTTACATGGAAAACAAAAAATTGGACTTATATCCTTTAAATGCCAAAATATTTTGAGTGTTCGCATGGTGACTGAATATATTGACTAAGCTTACATCCATATAAAAGCAAAACAATTAGTGTGTTTTCATGGAGAACTAGTGAGGTAGACCTGGCTTATATCTATGGGAAAGCTTAAATATTATGGTGTTCGCATGGTGAATGGATAGATTTATAGGATGTTCCCATGGAGAACAAGCAGATGTATAAAATGTTTGTATGGCGAACATTAGTTTATGGTTCTAAGGAATTGCCCCTCAGCACTAGAAATATAGAACCTAGGCACTATAATGATAGCACCTCAGCACTATGGTATTGGGCCTTCGCATCAATCAATTAAAAGTATAGCATCAAATGATAGGATTTCATGTGTAAAACTTGAGGGCTCAGTGCTTCAGTGCTATATGGCTAGCATCACAACACTTTCGGCAACATGGGATTAAAATGATAAGATCAATTTAACTTATTGATCGGTGCCTAAGCCCTGGTGATCTAGTGCCATGAAGCTAGTCAAAAGTTAGTTTAGAATGATTATCAGATGGACAAATGCCTTTAATATAAAGTACAAACTTTCTGACTAGTGTTGTAACACCATGTCGGAGCACCGTAGTGCTATATCAATATTCTGCCTCATATTTGTAGAGCATAGGTTATGGAGTTAATTATCATAAATGACGTTAATGTATGATTTTGACTAGCATAGTGAACATTCTATTATGTTAACTAGTGCCTTAGTGCTGCATGTTTAACTTCACAACACTAGTTTCATGTTTTGAAATTGAGAGGTTTGCGCCTCAGTGCTGCTAGAGCAGTGTCGCGACGTTAAGGCTAGTCTATAAATAAGACCCCTAAGTTATTCATTTATCTTTCTAAAAGCTTTGGTTTGATTTTAGACTTCTTTGCTTTCCCTTTTAAGTTTTCTTCTATTTCAAAGAAGTTGGCATGCCAATGAAATATGTTAACAAGGGAAAGAAGAGGGCGACAATCAGCAACCCTCACAGGTTTGTTAGTGTAGAGGTGGAGTAATAACACCACCATGCTCTCCTACAAAAATATCTTATATCAGAGAGGAGCTTCTTCAATCTAAGTGGAAGCATGGAGAGAATTATCAATGAGCGAGGATGGGAGAAACTAGCCTATGACAACAATGCCTACTCCATTACTATGGTGTGAGAATTCTTTGCCAACCCAATAAATTACCAGAATAACAAAGTTTTCATCTAGAGAAAACTAGTAAATTTTGATAGTAGTACTATTAATGCATATTAAAATTTATAAGATATAACATATGATCAATATCTTTACTATCTCTACTATTATAATGATCATCCCAATTTTGATGAAATTATAATGTCTAGTGGAAATGAAAGAAGAAAAAGATTATCAATTTTCATGCAGTCAACCTTATTATTGAGGCCAAAGCTTGACACTATTTCATTTCTATTAATTTAATGCCCTCTAAAAATTTTTATGAGGTGATTAGAGATAGAGCCATTTTGAATTATGCAATTAAAAAGGCTTTACTATGAATAAATAAAGAATTATTAATAATTCTATTTGTAATATGCTTAAGGGTAGTACTATTATATGTTATGGTCATTCTTCTTTAATATTTTTCTTAGTGTGTTGTGGTAGGGGTACAAGAAGACTCTAATGAAGAAATTTTGACTATGAATTCTCCTATTACTAATAGGAAGATTGAGAGATTTGGTTCTAGGACTGAGCTGGGTGAAAGCTCACGTGCCCCTCAGTCTAAAATTAAATCCTCTAAGACCTTAAATGAGCAAATCCATGAAATTAGAAATCAAGTTTCTAATTTAAGGAAAGGGTGAGTTAAACTAGTCAGCAATGGTAAAAATTGGAAAGAAAATTTGACTACCACATGGGTAAGAATAAGTAGTAGTTTTCGTATATGGCTGAATTTAACTCAACACTTGCTCATATATTTGAAAATTGTGGCTTTCATGTGGTTCTTGGTTAGGCTTCTTTTCTATGGCTCCTCAATATTACCATTACAAGAGCACCATGCCAAAATCAGAAGAAGAAGAAGAGGAGGAGGATGATACAATGACTTCGGCTATTAGTTTTCCCCTTCTTGCTTGTTATTATTTGCATTTGCCCACTTTTTCTTTTGTGTAATTTATGTGGTCATTCTAATTTTATAATAAACTATATTTTACTTCACATCTTTGGTTGTCTATTATTTAAGTTACTGTCTGCATGCTCTTGGATTTAAAATAATAACATTTTTTATTCTAAAAGAGACATCCGAGTAATAGCATCTCAGCACTAGAAAAATAATTCCTAGGTGTTATAAGATTTATTTCTCTAGGACTTAATAATACCATATGAGTGAACTTAGACTTAGGCTCAGAGAAAGAGGGTGACGCTATTATATAGCACTCTGGTGCTAGTAATAAAGAATTTTTCTCTTAGAACCAGAAAAGGCAGCACTATGGTGCCTGATTAGTAGCTTTGCAACACTATAAGTTAAATATTTTTGTCTTCTATCCCAAGAGGGTTGTGCTGTGGTGCCAAATTGACAGCACTGTGATGTTATAAGATAGAAAATATTTTGGGTCCTAACCCGAGATGTTAGCACTGCAGTGTTACATATGTAGAATTTAGATTTTAGATATAGAAAGATGGGTATTTCTAAGTAACACAAACTACAAAGTTAACACAATGTTGTGGCATTTTAGATATAGTACTACAGTGCTACAGCTGAATGTTTTGCTCTATTAAAACTTGAGAGGGAAATGCTACGACACTAAGAATGCAGTGCTGCCACACCAAGATGCAAGATTCCATATATTTATATTCCTGAGAGCCTAGTGCTGTAGAGTTATCTCCCAGCACTAAGGTGCTACATGTTTGCAACTCCTTTTTGGTAGCATAACAGCTTAGAAATGATAGATTTTTTTTTATTTTGTGCAAATGGACTCTTCCCCCTTGTTTCAAGTCCAAGATTAATAGAGGGAGGGTTTTCTTCTCACATAGGAACAAAGTTCAATGGTGGAGGTCTTCATCTTTTATGATTATAGAATTTGAGGTCTTAAGAGGGTTCTTTTTACTATGGATCTAAGATCAATGGAGATAAGACTCTTTATTTCTATCTGGAGCCAAGATCGATAGTTGAAATATTTTAAATCTTCTTTTAGGGTAAAAATTACATAATAGAAATTCCGTAGGCCATTTTTTAACCGAGAGTTAACTACAATAGACTTTGATCTTATCTCGTATAAGAAGAGAATGTCTCCATGTAGCAACGGGAAAACTGTTGAGAGCGTTGGAGACTGAGTGCAAGAATGGAGGCAAGTTGGAATAAAGGGAGTGAAGAGAAATGAAAAAGAACAATGACAGTCCCCCCTATTTATAGAGGTATGGGTAACCACTCCACCCCTTCATTGGTGATTTTCCCATCCTCTAATCATTCTATCACTCCCTTTTAAGTAGTTATCACTGACGGGGAGTTAGTTTGTAAGAAGGGTTAGTTTTCTTTCTTTTTAATCATAAGTCATCACGATAGTGCTTAGGTACTGGGACTATAGCATCGTGGCACTATATTACATAACTACTAGACAATTGGTGAGGACTGTTTGTATTTCTAGATCTTACAAGGCATCAACAGTGCCTATGTGCTGACATTGCAGTACTATGGCACCCCAATTCAAGATATTTATTTATTTATTTATTTTTAGATGGAAACAAAATTATCTTCCAATAAATGCTTCATATTAATTGGACTTCATGCATTCATTGCTTTCATATCTATTTATCAATGATTATATGCACCAACATATATAGAAAGAGAAAACATAGTCTTTGAAAATTATCTAATCATAACTTATATATATCATATTATAACAAGGAGATAGTGACATAAGAGGGGTTTGGGCTACAAATAATTAGTTTGAAGCTCTTTAATATAGATAGAAGTTGTATGAGCTCTATAGGACATAGTAGCATGTCTCTCTTGAACCTCATAGTGATGTGAGGGGTGGCTTCTTAACCGTGGACTAATGAAAAAGAATATGCTTTAGTTCAGACATTTGAGCGTGGATATGTGAGTAATCCTCTTCTATAGCTATAATAACTTGTCTGACCATAGATCTCCTCTCCAGTAGATAGTGTCTTCTCTACTGTAACTCTCATAATTCAACAAATATGTTGAAGAACTCTATTTATGCTCTAGAGAGATTTCTTTGATAGGATCTCAAAACTCTAATATTGTGCTTGAGGTCTTGGAAAACTTGATGAGAAATAATGCTAACTTATGCCTCTATAGTAGTAATTATCTTATAAGGTCTCCTGATAGGTGCGCATAAAGATAATAGCCCAAACTCAATGTCTCAAAAAAGGGACTTTTAAAGTTGTAGCTCTTGGTCCAGAGTGCAAGCACAATCTAATAAAGAATTTTCCTCCATACATAAGCTAGTAAGCTCGATTAAGACTTACAAGTTGACACTCAAAAGCAGGCGATGTAATGCTATCACTATATGATAGAGGCTCTTTATAGAGCTACAAAGTAATGAAATTGAAGACCTGTCACGTATCTTTGAGATGAAACATGAGATATCCATACTTGATAATTACCTCTGAATTGTATTCCTTGAACTGTGAATATGGCAGCTTTGCATAAGAACTGACATTTGAGGAGTCATTCTAGGTGGCACTTACAATCACCCAAGTCGAGTCTAACAAGAGTGGCTGGTGCCTAGTCATCATAGTGCCAAATTCTTCTATATATGAATCTTCCCCATTATGCATATGATCACCACCATTAGGTTGAGTGGAAACTAGGGAATTCACACTAGTATCTGTAGATAATACTAATGTGACATTACTCTCCCTTTGTTCTGCTGATGGCTCAATTGATATTAGTGGGATAGGAATATAAGTAAAGTCATCTATCTCAACTACTCCTATATCACAATCATCTGATAAAAGATGGTGAATATCTATATCATCTCTCTCTTGAATGGCTACAATCTCTCATCATTGCTTTCTACCACTGTCTTAATCATCCGATGGTCTCTTGGAAGCATAAGTCATATGTCAGGAGAAATCTAAATCTCGTGCTAGTCTGGCTCTCTCCAATCTATGACTATATACACAAAAGCCTAGATGGCTCCAAGAAGGAAGAGAAGGTATGGAAAATCCACAATAATCATAGGTGATTGACTCCTGTGTTAGCCGCCTACAAGGCCACAAATAAACTAGAACTAGTCCCTAGGCAGAGTAAGAAAGCCCATGCTGTGAAAGTTGCTCCTAAGCAAACACACAGTAGTAATGTCCTTACGTAACGAGTGTCTACTACATATAACATCTATAGTGGTCGATATATAGGTGTAGCCTATGTGAATTTTTTTTGTCTACCCACTCTGTTAGGATTGTATCCCTCTAAGATTATGGACTTATGATGGTGATATCAAAGCCAGGTAGGTCTCAACCTAATGACGTATTCTGCTATGCATATGTATCCTAACTTTGATAATAGTAATGTCGTCCCTCTATCAGTAAGAGAATATATGAATCTCTATCCGAGACTCTGAATAGACAGACTATAAATGGATGATCTATGAATGATCTTAAAATGATCCATCAAGCGTGGTAGAGCAAACATAAAAGTTCGGATCTAATCTTTATTTAAGGAGACTGTAGCCTTACTTAATTACATAATTAGAGGGAAATACTGCTCTCTAAAGTAAATTGGTATCTCAGGATAGATGAATGCTCCTAAAATATGTATATGAATCTATTCATGTATGTAGTGCCAAGGAGAGTCACAGTCATAACATCATGAGTCAGTCATAATGCTCACTTTGCCTACTCTATTATAAAAGTAGGCTAACGTTGTAGGTTCTATATTTTCACCATGAGAAAGCAAATTAGCCATCAAAAGAGTAGAAGGATAGAAAAGTCTATTGTGACTAAGAAACACAAGCTAGCAAAGCCAAGTGGCAATGAAGGACACTAAAGATATCTCCTTATCTATATCGCATGCTAGGATATCTTGAGAACTGGCTCTACCTTCAAGTTCAAATTTTACATTGAAGGAGCTCTCCAATGAATGAAACCTCTTATCAAATGGATCATCCAATTGCATGAAATGAGGAAAACTTACTACTAAATGTAGGAAACTCTTAGACCATGCATCTAAAGCAACAATACCCCATCATCTACGGCCTAATCTCTGCTCTCTAAATAGTCTCTAGTAATGAGCTAGAGCATGATGGAGGCCTGAAGAGTATACATAATTGCCTCTCTTATGTTGGTCAACTGGCTTACGCTAAAAGAGTTCATGATCTGGAGGAATACACTCCTCGTAAGGAATGCCTATAATAAGGAGGCATGTTATATCCTACATGTCTTCCAAAGTGATTGTTATCTCATCCAGGCCAATCCAACAGGTATTGGTGATCCTTTCTCAGTGTTCTGCTATGCCTCGAATCCAAGTAAATGGTAGGTGGCTATAGTCAAAGAGTGATGCATAGACTATGTGAGATATGCCAGCTTTTTGAGAAAATCACCATGCATCTGTAGATGATGGTGAACCCAATATACATAATCATTGGCATTTGACAAGGGTGTGCCAAATACTGACTTTAAGTCTCAATATTCTGCTTAATGATATAATATGTGATAATTCAATAGTCAAACTATGCCTGTAGAGGGAGCGGTGACTTTAGTTAGCTGAAGTACATCCTGGTTCCCAAAACTAAGGTGATCTACAACTTGCTCTAAAGGAACATCATGGTTGTGTCTCAACTTAAAATTAATTACCCAATCAGTAGGATCATGACCCGTTGGAAGCTCTGAATCAAGTCATATAATGCTAATGATCGAGAAAATGAATCTCAAAGGTATCCCTACCCAAAAAGATATCATGATGCCATGATAGCCAGTCCTGTAATTTGATTGAACCATACAAATCATGGGCTTCAATAGTGGCCCATATCTGCTCCTCAATGGGCTTAATAAGAGGCATATCACCTGGCCTTCTTTAGGTAAACATTGTGGCCAATCTACAACAAATCTAGATTAAAGAAATGTATAAATTTTATAGGCATTATAAAAGGCATTAATATCTAAATTTGTAAATGAGTCACGCTTGTGTGTTTTTGTTTTTGTCTCCTATAGCTTCACAGAGTTTAAATTTATATTTAGATTTGATTCCCCTTGGACTTGCTAATTAGATTTTATTTTAATTAGACTTAACAGAATTTTGAGCTAAACTTAATTGTAATTTAAAAAATTAGCTCAAGGTTCTTAATAAATCTAATATCATTTAATTGTAATTAAAGTTACTTATATAGTTTAATGTGATAAAAAATTCATCAATTATTAGTAATTTGACCCCAATTTTTATCATTTTATATTAATCTCTTCTTAAGTTTAGTGATAGATTTAAGAGAAAATTTTGATTTGTTTGTGTACATTTAAATCATTCAGAAAATGAGGTCAATAGATTCTAAGTTTATTTAGCCATGAAGTTAATCGACCCAACATAGCCAAGAATCTTGTGTCAGCAATCCATAGAGTGCATCATCTTGCAAAATTTCATAGACTCTTTTCAAGGAAAGAGACCAACCTTAAATCTTATGACTCTATCTAGGTGGAAAAGACTAAAATAAGACTCATACTCCTCAAAGTGGAGGAGATGCATATGGAAGGAGAGAAAAGAAAGTGTGGTCCAAGCGCTAGAGTGACTACCTAACATGGACTAATGATCCTATCTGGCCATGACAACAACTAACACCTTAGAGCACTCTAGATAGCCACCTAAGTGAATGTAAATTATGAGTCTAGTAAGGTGGAGGGAAGCAAGTATACTCTCCAAGGGACATGCAATGATGCAATATTAATTATTTTTATTGTGGAGGCTCTATTAATTATGCAGGTGAAAGGTTATGACATGTAATCAATTTAAAGAATGGCCATGGGTCATGCATTAAAGTAAAATTTTATTATAAAGGTTCAGACTATTTTATCCATATATTTTAGAATTATATTTCAAATTATTAACTTTTTATAGAAAAAGATTTTGTCGCAAGAGTATAGCACAAACGTAAGCCCATACAATCATAGTATAAAAAAGCAAATAACACGTGCATAAAGTAAACACATAATAAATATGAAATGCCAATTGTTACTAGGTTCTACAAAATACCCCAGTAAAAGAAAAAGAAGTGGTCAAATCCTCTGCATATATACTTGTTGATCCTAAATCTATACAAAAAATGAATAGTTGAACCTAAGGTATGAGGCATGTGCAGATTACTCGTGGTCCTTACCTCCATATGATCCCAACTTAGTCTTTAGGGACTCATGCTCATACTTTTTCTTCAATATAGACTCTTCCTAAACTCTAAGAAGTACATAAAGTAATCATAGAATAATAGACTTAGTTCTTTGGAAGAGAAAATAAAAGTTAATATTCATAAGTTTCATATAGCATGTAGCATGAATAGAGTATGCTTGATGAGACGGATAAGCTAGCAAACATCGGTGAAATAGTGTTATTATAAATTTAATCATTACAGCCCTATACTTTTGAACATGGCCTTCTACAAAAGATAATATATATTTCTAATCTAATTCTCATGTATCACACCCAATAAACATTACATAAAATGGCAAATATAAAATGCACAACCAACACAAATAAAGCAAAATCTCAGTGGCTACACAATAAAAGATCTTAACTACACCTACCCTAATCTAAACAAACATCTATAGGTGTTTCTATCAAAGAACTAATGTGTGCGAGTTCATGTGGCTTGGACATACCTATATGATCATGACATGACCACCAAGTTTGGGCATATCTTAAAGATTTAATTAGACTATAAAATATCATCTTAATTTGATGACTTTAAAGTTAATTTTTTTATTAATGCATAGATTGATTTTTACAAACATAAAAATAGGATTTTAAAAATTGGGTGACCTTATTCATGGTCTAAATATTTAAGATGACGTATTGCTAACTATTTGCATTTTTAGCGTGATCATATGGGGATCAATTATGATATATTGATTTTTATAATCTAAAGAAAATATTAATTGATAATGAAAATTAATATATCATTATCAAGAGTTAAATTCTATTTCTAATAGCGTTGCCATCATCAAGTATGAGTGTTGACCCATGAAGGCTAATGCAGATGCATTCTTAATCAATATTAAAAGTTAAATAATTGAATGAATATGAAGCTCCACTAATCATGTAACCATACCTAAATGACAACTTGAACTTAAATAGCTATGAGAGAATAAACAATATAAAGTAAATGCTATAAATGCATAAGCATATGAAAACATATGTTACAAAAACAAATCCTAGATGACTCTAAGATTAACGCGAGACAAATTTTTACATGAAAATGATATAAACTATCCTATATGATATAAAAACCACAAAAGTAATGAACTAAGATGTCAGTGTGCTAATGTGTAAGTGAAAGGTTCGATCTATGAGAATCAAGCCATGACTCGCTACATTGAAAAAGGATGAACATGCTTAATGTAGTGAATATTAGTTATGCTCCTAATGCATTGATTTAGAAAATGTAAATATGTATGTATGTCATGATCAAGAAAAAAAATACCAAACCTAATGCAAATTTAAGCATCATCAAATCGACTCAAAGGATTAGCCTAGTTTAATCTGATGAAACCAAAACTTGTGTATGCTGGTGTCCCTATAGACTCTTACTTGACTCTAAATAAACTAGTTTATAAGTAAGGTTATTTTGGGCGAACCTAATACTCTATAGCCATATGCTCATGCATATCCTTAGTGAATAATATTTATAAATTATTATTGATAAATCTAGCTTGTATTCTTATTAAGATTGATACATGAAATAATATAGTGATATGTTTTAAAGAAAAGATCATAAATATATGAATGTATTTTTAAACTCCATATTTCTGTTATTTTTTGAATAAGTATTATCTCTTGTTATATATTCTTTTATGCAAGATGTGGAAAATAATGGAACATTTAATATATAATGATGCAAAAAAGTATGAAAATAGATATAATAACCTTAGGTGAGAAATAATTATATGATATATACAATAATTTTAGGCGATTAATGATGAATAGATGAATAACTATGTTTACAAATAAATACATATATTTTAGATAATAATGGTATATTATAATTATTGTTTTCTAATTTAAATGAGTATTAATTTTTAGGAGTACAATTAAATAACTAGTGAATTATCTTTATATTCAAACTAAAAAATGATACATGATGATCTTCTATGATATTAGATAAATTTAATGAAATTGATGATGATAACAAATGCAATTCAATTAAGTTATCTCATATTTTTGTTTGGTATTAAGATCACATTAAAAAAAACTCTAAGAGAAGTATTTTAGTACAAATACGATGACAATTTAATAACAACCAAAGTATATTTTATAATTTGAGTATCTGATATGATCTTTGAATTAATTTTTCTTGATAGTTTTCTTCTAAAATCCAATTTTGACATAAAAATATTATTAAAGTGTTGATTTAAGCATAATGAATATGACATTTAATTACTTCTAGTATATCAACTAGATATGTTTTATTTATAAAATAAAACCTGATTACATTTATAGATTAATTGTATAGTTTGATTTTATACTTTAGGATGAATTTCTATTTCAAAAACTTTCATAAACATGATCTCGAGAATTTAAACTTCTAAATTTTTGCTGGAATGAAGACATACATTATATAATATAATTATAATGTTAATGAAGTTATCACGATGTATATATGGATATATGCATTTTAGGGTGGGTATCTTGTTATTTATATTTTTAAGATTAGTATTTCTCTTTATAAATTTTTACAATGCATGAGAAATAATATATTATCCAATATATAATAACGCATAAATTTTAAATGCCAAATGATAAGTAATATATATACATTTCAAATCATGCTCGCTCTATGTACATGCAAAATCATGCTCACAAACTCAAACACAAAAAGGTTTCGATCAAAAAATTTACATAAATAAAAACTCACATATAAAAGGTTGCACGCATAGATTTCATGCAAGATCATCGCGATTGAGCCTCATGTTAGTAGCATGTGTAATTGTAAATGCTGTAGAACATGATGCAGGTCATGAAACTCAAATCCAAAATCCAAAAATGATGCCAAGCTATGGATATTCGTGCAATGATACACAACGTGTAGCTTGATATCGCAACTAAATAGTCAGTGATGGTGAAGACTTCATCCGCATTAATATTGTACCAAAAATTATACCAATAAATGTCTTATATTATAAGACAATATAATATATTTACTTAAATTAAGCTTTAAGTGTATTTGATTCCAGCTTTAATTTAACCAAGGGCTTAGGGTTTGATTTTTGTGGGTCCTTTATGTTGGTTGTTTATGATTTAAGATACATGGAGAAAGATTTTGGCACTCTTGAGATGTATTAGGTTGCGAGGGTAGGTTTATTTGTTCAATTCATGATGATATTTGCTTAAGGCTTCTCATGGACCCAAGATAATTTGGTTTAAGTCTATTTTGGTTGGCCAAATTTTTAGACTATAGACAAGGTTGACCATTATAATAACTAAGCATCTTAAGTTTATTATGTTTGGCCAATTGGGTCAATTTACGACCTATAGTAGACATATTATGATTCATAATATTCTAAAAATTTTACAGACTTGTTAAATAAAGTTAAGTTATATATAAACTATGTGATACAATAGTGTGGCTGAAGTTGGATTAACTGCTAAATAAATTAGTTAAGATTGTCTTAGGATATAGTAGGCCAAAGAAAGTGAACCTAGTGTAAATATTGGCTAAAATGACTCAAATTTATTCTTAATCAATGTGATGGGATGATATGAGTCAAAGTATTAGTGACAATTGGTTATATTACTAGCTTAATTAAGCTAAAAAGGTAGGCCAAATTTGGTAAAAAAAAACCATAATATCTTGTAGTATATCAAACTAATTTGGCAATAATATATATATATATATATATATATATATATATATATATATATATATTACATATATTGATTATTATCTATTAAATATGTGTAGATAACATTAGTTTAAGATAAAGGTAAAGTTTGGGCTCAACCATATGAGTGAAGATAAGGAATCCTAAGTCAGCTAGTTGAGGGTCTCAATGGATTTCAGTAAGAAAGGATAATTTAAGTATAATATATTAGTATTAGGATATAAATGTCTTTACTAAGTAGAATTACAAAGTTAGATCAAATAGAGTACATAATTCACTACAATATATTTTTTTTCATCCAATAAAAGGTAAAAGTTTGTGACTTAAGGAGAACAACTATATTAGAGCATACTAAGTGTACATATATGTAGTCAACATAATTTTTTTATAATATAGCAAAGCTATAGTTCAGTTATGAGATATTACATTGCAATTAGTGCACACTATAAAATCACTACACACCCCTTTGTGACTAAGGATGTTGAGATATAAGAAATTTAAATTTTTGCAAGTTTCATGAAAATTCATTAATAATTAAGAAAGATACTAAGTATTCAAAATGTCATAATTTAGGCCTCTTACAATCATCATTATCTATATCATGTTTTCTCATTTTAATGTAAAAATAATATATAAGGCATGGCATGTTAGCTTCCTCAAATCACCATGATCCTAGATATAACTTTATATGGCCTAAAACTTTCAGAAGTGTGAATATACTAATATAGTGGGGGAACTTAATATTTTAATAGGAGAGATTTTTTTCTTTTCTCTAGAAGTAGCTCACTAATTGTATCCTAAATAAGTTGTATACATCTTTTTCACTTTTCTTTTTTATGTTATAAGAAATCAGAAATAGAGCTAAGCATTCATATGCTACACATTTATTGCTTTGCTACTAAAGATAATGAATTGAAAAACATCATAGTAAAGACCAGTCTCTTTAACTAACCACTAAATATATATCTTAATATGAATTATGTTTCGTCTCTCTGCCTTATAGAGTTGTCCACATTTAGTACATTTTTATCTTTTTTTTTAAATTTATTAAAAAAATAAGTTTAATCAATCAAAATTTGATGCTAGTTTGGGAAAAGCTATTATTGTGGGTGTTATGCTTATGCTTATTCTTCCGTTAACATGTTGTTGAAGATCAATTATAGAGTAGAGAGTGGGGTAGAGAAATATTGTAAAATTATTATATCTTAGAAAATTTTGTTTTGATAGAGATAATTCTAACATCTTATAGTTAAAAAAAGTTCTCTCATACATACAAGTAAGTATAACATGTGAAGGCATAAAATAATTTACATAAAATATATAAATAAGTAAATCATAGTACCAAGCACAATCAAAATAGTTCATATGTTGATAATTATACTAGTCAACCCATTTCATAATAATAGAAGATAAGATTACACTATAAGGACTCAAAATGTAGGGGCTATCATCTATAGCGGTTGTTGTGAATAGAAATTTCATTAGCCAATGGTGTGTGTTGGTTGATGATGAATAATTTTTTGAAAACAAAACATTAATTATCAAATATCAGCTATTGATGAGTGAAGGGCATTGCTTTATAACAAGTGTTGGATAATGGGAGACAATAGATATTAGAAGGTGGACAATCGAGAACAAATGTGAACCTTAATATATGACTAACATCAAATGATTGATGATGTTAGACATTCAAAGTACAGCCTTGATGTTGAAAATAAAAATCTTGTGTTGAAGTTCATTAATGGTAGATATTTTATATTTTGTAATGGCTAGCTTAGAAAGCCTAGTGTGTGATGATAGTTGATGCAATCATGCTCTAATTATGAGGGAAGATTTGATGACCAATGAAATCAAAGGGAGATTTGAATTGCTAAAACACCAGGAATGGCTTATTGAGATTTGTGTTCTCTACTAATATTAAGTGCTTCTCTAAAAAAAAATCTTTTTGAATATGTTGAAATATAGCTTATTTATAAATTTTGTAGGTATATTTTCACCATTTGTACCAAAATTTGTTTAACACCTTCAATTGGATGAATCAAATAACTCATTTTAGACTCTTGGGTGAACTGATGTTTTTTCTTATGTTAGCCCAATCGAAGTAGATGATGAGGGGCCAACATTCATGTTTTACTAGTTTTTGTTGATACTGATGCTTTTGCTTGGCAAGTCATGGATATCATTTTGAATCTATTAATTTTGTTAGTCCAACATAGTATATAGATAAAAAAAATTAGCGGTCAAACAAGAAAGAATATTCTGTGAATGCATAATAAAAAATTTTATAAATAAAAAATGTAGATGATGGACAGTGATCTTCATATGAAATTATTCATCTCAATGAGAGCAAATTTATACTCTTGATGATTCATATAAATCATAAACTTATCGGAGCCATATTAAATTTTCGAAGTTTCCAACCCAAAATTGAAGCCATAAAAAAGGATAACAAAATTCCACCACTTTGAGATAAAGTTCACGTATTCTTGAGTGAGCAAACATATGCTACATATGACTCATGAATTTGTAAAACTTGTTTGAATCATTAGATTTTTTAAATTTTTTGACAAACACTTGATTCATTTAATATCATTCGAAGACTATCTAAGCTGACTAAGAGGTTGCGTTGGTCATAAGTGGCAGCATCATAAAAATCTCAAATAGGTTGCTTTCCATGAAATGAATGATAAAGATGTGAGGTCGCATGGAAATTTAATCATTTTTTTTATCATTTTGGCTAGTAAATGGGCTTAAATTCATGCATTTTTTAGGCTTATTGAAACAGTCTCAATAAGTTGCTCATTTCATTTATGGGTACGCAAAAAAGGGAGTTATTAGTTTAATCTTTTCAATATTTTTAATAAATTTTAATCAAACCTTTGTTTGCATACTTTTAAAGATTATTTGTGTTCAGATTTCAATAATTTTTGTTTGCAAAAATGTCTCAATGGACCACTCAGTAAACTATAAATTTGTTTAAAGCAAATTTTGCATCATTCCCAAGCTAAATTTTAAAATATTTAACATTATAACTTAAAAATCTTTTGAACTTCTACTGTCTAAAAATTTGTGAGTGGTCTTATAAAATTTGAAGTACTATTTGAATGCGAATTGGAAAGAAATATGATGGTATACTTCACCATATTGATTCGTGTCATCAAAGCCTAGGTTAATTAGACTATATTATCGAGTGCAATCATGCACTATTTTTGTTCAATCTTGTTCATTTATTTTTTATCCAATTTGAGTTAAATTTGAAATCGTTTAAGTTTTAAAAATATGTTCAAATATGTTTATCAATTTTCTAACCTAGTATGTGCCATAATAAAGTTTTAATCTAATTAAATTAATTATGTATTTAATACTAATCATTTAATATATAACTTAATTATTAGATATTGATGAACTTATAGATTTTAATTGAAACTCATATAATTCATAAAGTTTTGTAGAAATATTAATAAGAAAATGATCAATTCTAGCTCCCCCACTACCTGGCCGACTAGATAAGGTTGAACCTTCCAAAAATAGTGATTCACAAGGGGAGAGCTATATGATTGAATTCAAACTCTCATTTCATACAGGTACCTTCACAACCCTTTGTCAATAAGTCCTCAATCATTCAAAGAGCTCCCCTTGTGTCCCATCATCGACAACATAAAACCACTTCAAGCTTGATAGTCCCTCATATTAGCTTGCCTCAAACCTTTACCAAACTTCAATTAACTGATCTCACACCCTCCTCATATCCCCATGATTCGAATGAATTGAGTCTTATTCAATTTGAGCACCATAAGTTGGAGTTTGATAAAACTTAGATGAACAGTGACACAACTTAATATCAGGAGTGAACGATGAGGAGGCAAGTGAGTAGTTTCATATTAGAGCTTCGCTTCTTTAAGGAGAAGCTACCTTAGTTGTTGGAACTTCCAATTTTTAGCTCCAACAAGCTAACATTCTCAAACCGTAGAATGGTTGATAGGTGTTGGTCCTTTGTGTTTTGATTTTGTGTTTTATGTTGATCAAGTTGTAAGGATCCATAAAATATTTCTGTCTAACCAATTTGCATTAGTTTCCCAACAACATCGAGCCTTGGTTGGCTCAGACCAAATGGTAAGAGACAAATGATCTCAGTCTCTCATCGAAGCTTGAAGCCAAATCATAAGCTGTTCATTCCACATGATTAATTCACGTAGATAATATGATTTAATTCTCTATAACCATGAGATTAATTAGTTTCAGTCTATTTTTGATCGAATGGCTTGAGATGAAATCACATTTGATGTTGTTGAGTCATCAATCATAGGAGATGGTTTAAATAACCAATCACATGGTGTCATGTGTAAAGCGCAACATACTCAATGTCAATTGTGTAAATGAATCAATTAGGGTTTAAAATAATTTTAAATGACAAGGACTTTGTAAAATCATAATAAATTATAAAAAAAATCCAAAAATTGTAAATAAATACTCTTGGAAAGCTTAACATAGAAGAATTCAAATATAAATAAAAGCTCCAATTTTTCTTAAGTACGCAAAGGCTAATTAGGGTTTGAAAATTTTTATTAATGTTGTAATTAATCTTTAACCACTTGGCCAAATGATTTAAAATTTTTGGAGAGCATTCCCTAAGATGACCTCTTCCTCCTATAATTATATCAAGTCAATTAGATAAGTGCATTAGAAGATGAGTATTTGCAAATTCTAATTAACCATTTTGGTAATTTATTAAATTCATAAATCCTAAAAATTGTAGAAATCACTTTTGAGTGCTTAATTATGTTAAACTAACTCATTGGTGGCCAAAGGGAATTATTAAGACCTCCAACCCTAATTAATTCTCAAAATCACCACTAAAGAGTTTTTGATAATTAAATAATTCAATAATTGCCCTAGGATTTTGAAAAATTATAACTAATTATGTTGGTTTTCAAAAATTGTGATCAACCCCTCTTTGTGCTAAGAAAATAGAGAGGTTTTTAATTAAATGAAAAGCGTTAAATGCTTTTAAGTATTTTTAGTGTAATTGATGATTTTGAATTTTTATCATTTATTTATGTAATCATAAATTATAAGCTTAATTACATTAGAATTATTATGTTATGTTATTTTTGTCCTTGTATGTTTTGTACTTTTTTTCCATAATTTTTGGGCTTATATTTTGTGTATAATTAAATTTTTGAGTCTCTTCAAGCTTAATTGCACTAAATAGTTATTAAACTCTAAGTAAATCATGAAAACCATTTATTTAACCTATAAAGCACTTAATGAATATAGGGCATTTACGAGATAATCTTAGAGTGTCTAATCTCTTCAAAAGAATTCAATCCACCATAATCAAAATACTTTAAGTAGAAGACCTAATTAAGTTTATGTAGTGTTATACTTATGTGATTAGCCATGAAAAATAATAGCCTAAGTATATAATCCTATGACAGCTAGTAGTTTCCTTTATGAGCTTCTATATACGCATTTGCATTCATATTTAAAATTACAATTACTAAGCTTATCATTAATGCTATTATCACTAATAAACCCCACAAAATTATTTTTTATGCATAAATTGCATATATGAGTTTAAATTAAATAATTAAAGTTAAAAATATGTTAACCTTGTATATGATCAATGCTTTCTTAAGGTATACAGTCTAAAAATTCAAGATCATAAAACTACTGGTTCGAAGAAGATTTGACCTCACATTTCTAGTTTTATGACACGTACCTATAGAAATGCAAAGAGAAGAACATATGTAAATAAAAGCTACTTTAAAACCTACCATCAAGGATTAATAAATTAATATACATGTACATATGGCTACTAAATATATAGTCTGGACACTGAGATCAAGAGGCCCTTAATCCAAAGGAGATTTTAACCTCTCTTTTCTAATTTAACAATGATACATACTTTCAAATATATAATGTTTTAATTTGGAGTTGTATGGACTCCACACAAATTTTTTAGAGTACTTATTGAAGTGATCGGTTGCGACATTAAGATATGATTTACTATCTCGAAAGATAGAAACATCATTCTACAATGGACCTAATCACCTAATAAGAGCTCTTAAGGCAGATGAGCCTATGTATATACCAGAGATCTTTCCCCTACTTTGCATGCAGAAGTGAAATAGGGTTTATTTTATGCCAAGTTTTTTAGTTCCCTATGGAAGCAAGCTTCCATAGTTAATTAGATCAGAGGAATTGGGCATTTCACAAGAACACTCTCGATTAAAATAGTCAATAAGTATCTCTAAAGATTTCAAAGCTATACTATTAAAGAATTAGGTACTTTTCAAAAATCAAGTGAAAATGTTTAAATAAAAATAATTATTTATAGATTCTATAGGAAGATAAGTAGGGAGTGCCCATGATACTAGGAAACATAGTGGGTCCTCTGATATACCCTATGATGAGGCTTCATATTTTTTTGAAAGGGGGAATTTTCTTTTATTTAAATTGGAATCTCATTAGAATGCTAGAGCTTATAGTCCAACAACACAAGATTATGGAAATGTCTAAGAGATGAGGACTTATACTCATAGCCTGAAAGAAATAAGTAGCCTCAGAACCTATAACTAAAATGCTTTAGCACATGCTAGATGCATGACCTAAGTCTAATCAAGAAAATAGGACATAAAGGTTTACCTCCTCAAGAGAGAATAGACACATCCTGACTCTTTTGAACTTACAGCAGCCTGGAGTGGTCGTCAACTAACATCTCATATGCTTTAAAGAACCATGTAGGCCGGTCTTATCTAGATGCAAGATAGCTAGGTTGTTGTTTAATTTGGAAGGAAGCTAAACTACTCAACTCACTCTCTAAGAGACTAGAACTTGATTGGCATGAAAACATGACTTAGACTAATGCAAACATTATAACTTTTTAAATAATTTTGACACTTTTGTTTTAGGACCAAGGCTTGGGGAAATTATGCCTACATGAATTATGAAGTAGAGTTGTGGGCTAAATTAGCAAGAAGAAGTGTTCTCCACTACGAGGGATTGCCCTCAAATGATAAACATATCCCTTATCATGCAAGAGTGGAGACCCTCTGTATTCAAGAACAAAATAATATGACATGTTTATTGTGAAGCTTTATATTGATTACATATTCCTATAGGATTTTTAATTTATTATGCATTAAATCATTCCTATACTAAAATATTACAGACTTGCATTTTTTTTAAATTTATGCAAACTTGCATGGGTTTTTTTAAGTAAATGATAGAATCAGGAAAGAATATTTTGGTAGATGGAGACCAATAGAAGATGACAAATTAGCCCATTTTAGTTAGTATATACTGATATGTGCATGAATTTAGGATCAAGATCTTATGGAGAAAAATTCTTATATGGGGAGTCGCCTTCTAAATCTATGGTGAGGAAAGAAAGAGGACAGGCCTATAGAAATTCATCTTCTTAGGATGCCACGCATATCTGTAGATGTGCTTATTCAGGTGATCGAGTACATCATCAAGGAAATAGTGTACTATCTCGAAAGAAAGAAGTCACTACCCTTTAATGGACCTAATCACCTAAATAAAGACTCCTAAGGATGATGGGTCTGCATATGTACCAGAGATTCTTTCCCTACTTTATAAGGAAAAGTAAAGCAGGGTTTATTTTAAACTGGGTTCATTAAACAAGGGCAAGCCCCTATAGTTAATTACATCCTAAGGGACGGGATCCCTTAAGAAAACTCTCGATTAAGGTAAATAATCATTGTCTTTGAAGATTTTAATAGGAAAAGACTATCAATCGATTAGTACATTTTTGAAAGATCAAATGGGATTGATCAAAAGAGGGAGTTATTGTCAAAGACAAAATGGAAGATAAGTAGGAGATGCCCACGACGTTAGGAAACCTAGCGGGCATCTCAAACTACCATATAGTTGGGATTTATATTTTTTTAAATTGATTTAGTTTATTTGAGTTGTATATTTTATTAGAAATTTAGAACTTATGATTTCTTAACACAAGATTAAGGAAATGCCTAAGAGGTGAGGATTTGAGCTTAGGGCCTTAAAAGGGGAGAAGAAGCCTCAAAACCTAAATCTAGGGAGCTTTGATGAGGGCCGAAAGTACAACCTAAATCTAAGGCAAAAAATTGGCAATTGGTTTGCCTCCACAAGAGAGGACCAACAATCCGACATCTTGTACTAACAACTGCCTCGGGGTGGCCACCAACTAACTCCTCCTACAATTTTAAATATATGTAGGCAAGTCATTATGCTTACGCAAGATAGCTAAGAAGTTATTCATTTAAAATGAGACTATGTCCTTAAACTCACTCCCTAAAGAGACTAGATCATGTAAAGGGACATGCTTCAAATGACATAAATCTAATGCAATTCAAGTTTCATTTTATTTTTATTTTTGGACAATAATTTTGACTTAGGATAATAGGATTCATATGACTAATGCATGGGAAATAAGGTTATTGGCCAAAATTAGCGAGAAGGGAGGAGGTGAGTTTCCACCATGGCTCTCAAAGGTCAAGCCAAGTTTCTCTGGAAAAGGTGGAAACTCTCCAATCAAGAGTGAAATAAGATGATGTTGTGCATGATATTACAAAAGAAATGCTCATCCAGCTAAGGGGTAGCTAATTCTTTTATCTTGATTTTAAACCTAAGCTTTAGGTGAGGTTATGAGTTGTTTAATTTTTATTTTGAGTTTTTAAGTTGGGTAAAAGATTTATTTTTCCTTAAAGAGCCTAATCGACATCTAGGCCATACATAAAGAAAGGAAGAAACTAGAACAAATATGCCAATTAATGAAAAAGCTAAACAAATCATCAATCAATTTATAAAGCTAATCACAAAAAGAATAAAAGGATGTTCTGGTTGAGCACCACTGCACAATCCTAAAAATATCAAATATGGGTAGCCGAGCACTACCCTTATACAACCCAGATTAAAAATAAATTAGATTACAATTAAGAAAAGAATTCATTGTTATGGGAGTCTTCAAGCTTCATTCTTCTTTCTTCTTTTTTTTCTTCTTTCTTCTTCGCTTCCTTCTTTTGGATGGTTGGAAGGTAGATGTTCCAAGGCTTCACATGGTGCATAAGATAGGATCTTATGGCCAATGCTATCCTTATCCCCATAATAATTATTCCAAAATCATAATTGCATAAATTTACATGAAAAAAGAAAAGTGGAAATCTATCTAACACCTGCAAAGCAAAGGTTAGCTAAAAAAAACCACACAAATCCCAAGCATGTATATTGGACTTATCACCCCACACATGGGTGACTAAGTCCACCTTACCTATTGGATTATGCTTAGGGGTATAAAGCACCTGCAAGCAAAAGCATTTATTTTTTTATTTATGATAGCGCCCCTTAAGCACAATCCCCTACAGAAAAGAATATTTTGACTAAGAGCGTCCTACCATTCATTTTATGACCATACACCCTAACATCCAGTCTAAAACATATATCACAAAATAAATAAAAAATCAAACTATGCAGCGACCTAACTTAAAGCTAGAAGTGGTGACTTAGGCTAATGTCTGTGCTTTGAAGGTTTGTGTGGTAAGCTTAGCTATGGCTTTAGGTTCAAATTTTCTAAGTGTGAAAATATGTTCAACTTAGAGGAGGGTTACATTTAAGTTGTTTAATTATGTTAGGTTGATTTTATTTCATGTTTGATTAGGTTCAAATGAATCCTACAGTTAATTACTAAGTTATAAAGAGAGGGAAAGAGAAGAGAACTTCTCTTTCCTTCCCTTACCTAAGTATGTTCTAAAGTAGGTTCACATGTTAGTTTTGTTTATTGAATGTTTTGAATAAATATTTTAATTAATCCTAAGTTTAGATGAACTCTAAACAAACTTATTCAAAAAGAAAGGCATTTTAAGATTAAATAAAATGAATCAAAATTCACATAACACACATTAAATCATTCCTTTCCCAACATATATAACATGCATATGGATGGACCCTAAGCATATCTAAACATACAAATGAGAAAATTTAACATACTTTATGATGCATGCTTAGTAATCCATTTAAGGAAATTTAAAAGTTGAATATGCATGATTTTTCTTAAGTAGAAAGGGGTCTCCTTATCCAAATTTTCACATACACGCATGAAAGTAAGAAAGGCATAAGTGAGTACTGCGCCATTGTTAACCAGAGGTGTAAGGTGCAAAACCTACTTAGGGCTACTTAAAGCCTTACAACTTCGGGGTTGCCTAGACTAATATACCACTTTCCTTAAATACAAGCATATGTATAAAATGGAAAACAAGAATGCAAAAGTTATATTAATAGATTCATTTTGTTTATGTAATTTATGTGTGCAAGTATAGGTATCCCTTCTTAGGTGATAGCATAGGGAAGAATATGATATGGAATTAGGTGAGTATTAGTTCCTTTTCAAATGAACCTTATATCTCACCAAATTCCTATTCGAAACTATACCAACATAAGAGGGAAAGGAAACCTATACTCAGCATACTTTTATAATCTTTCACATGCAAGCTCATAATTAAATATAAGTAGCATACTTTCAGATTTTATATTTGATTTATATGTTTTGAAAATAATTTGAATTTAGTAGTGATAATAGCCATTCATATTTCTACCTTAGCCAACACATGCAAATTTGACATAAAGTAAACAATTTTATTTTTTTAATTTGAATTTGAAAAATATGAATGCATGAAACCATGTGGCATACAAAGTAACATGTTGGGAAAGGGTCGAAGTAATGAAAGCATGTAAACAAACTCACTTTAATTAAATCCTAAAGACATTCTTATGGAATAAGAAAGTTTAAATTAAATCAAAGTGTTTTCAATATGATTTTTTTTTTAATTTGAAGTTTGATTTAGTTTTGAAAAGGATAGTTGAGTTTACTATTCTTAGCCCATTTCCTCATCTGTTTGATATTTTTGTTTAATTTTTAGATGATTATATACATTTTTAGGTATTGATTAGGTTAAGGTATGAATTAAGTAGCTTAATTAACCAGTACCTACACCACCTTATAATAATTAACCAAATAATTATGAGCCCATGAGATGACATAAAAACTCACAAGGAATTTAAATTTGCAATGCACCTAAGAAGAAAAAGCCCTAATGCAATTTGGCTCACAATTAATAGTTAATTAAGCTAAGGGGTTTAGTTTAATTAATTTCAAAACACCCTTTTCATACATATGAATTGGGTTTTGATTTTCTTAATTGAACCTAGGCTACTAAACACCTAAGAATCTATCGAAAGTAGATTAATTAAGTTCTAGAAGTTTTTAAGATTTTTAGAAATTAATTAAGGGGATAATTAATGAATTAACTCTTAATTAAGAGAAGACTAAGGAAAGAAAAAGGGGGTTTAGGGAATAGCTTAGGGAAAATGCCCCAAAATTATTTCATAAACCTCCTACTTACTGGATCTGACTATAATCATCCCTAATCATGGGTTAAAACAACTAATCACACCTTAATTATCCTTAATTAGGTTAAGGGAGTAGTTAGGAAACCTATATGCAATTCCCCTAATTAAGCCTTCAATAAATCCCAAGAAAATCAAGGGGGTAGAATTCATCCCCTAAAACATACACAAGAAGTTTGGGATTAATCAGAGGCTTAATTAAAAAGTAATTAGCAAAATGAACTTTCCAATAAAACCCAAAATCATAGAAAATCATAATTCAAAACCCATTGAAATTAATTTTAAAATATTCTAGGTTGAATTATCTTTCCATAGAATTTTATTTCATATTTGTTGGAATTTTATTGAGAGAGTTATGAATTTTAAAATATTCCTAGATTAATTAGAACTAATTAAAGGATTTTAACTAATCCTCACCTACGGCGTGGCATGGGTGACGGTGCACTTTATGCATTCTTGATGAGTCACAGTGTCAAATCCAAAAGGCGGTTTGATAATGGATGTGCTTTGATCTCTACGGTCCAATCAAATATGGGATGACCAGAGATCTCCCCGTGATTTTAAAAAGGATAAAGGAAATTCTAAATGTGGGAATTATCTCAGCTGTCCATCCAAAATGCGGATGGATTTGAGAGATCTTCCCCTTGATCAATAGGATCCATAATCTAGGGGAAGATTTGAGCTCGATTGAGCTCGGATTCAAACCAAACTTAACCCAAACCATTTAAAGGGAATGAGCGGCACATCCAACGATGAGATTTGCTTGAATTGAAAATTTTCTTCATAAAGGACCAACACCTTCTATGTTAGGTGGTCAAAAAATTCCATACCTCACAGGAGGTAATCATTGGCACTCGAGATCGATGAGGTAGCTTCATCAGGTGCAGACGAAGCCCTGTTGAGATTCCTAGGCCTTGGGATTAAGTGGCTTGCTCTATGGACCAACACCACTTGAAGATCCTTATGGCTTTGATCCAATTGCTCCTCTCCTTGCTATGGGAACTCCAATGGAAGCTTGGGTGAGCTTGGATTGGTCCTTAGAAGAGGTGTGTAGGAGGAATTAGGATGGTTTTCAATGTGGAGGTAGTTAGGAGTTCAAGTGAGCTCCCCTATTTTCACACTATTCATAACTAAGAAGATGAGATTTGATTTCACTCTAGGAAGCTTGGGGAGGCTGAGGAATTACTTCTCTGACTTCCCTAGGTGCAATTGAAATGAGGACTAATGGATTTTAATTCAATTAGGTGGAGTATATCTCCCCCCTAGAAGGATCCGATGGTCGTGAGCATATGTGTTGTTTTAATCCAATTGATCACAAAGGGTGGGTTCTTTGATCAATTAGATGTGTGCACATGGTCAGTTTGAGGCCTTGAGTGGAATGTCAACCTCGCATGTGCTTGAAATTGAGTGGGAGATTGATTTTGAATTTGTCATTTTGACCCATGGGGTCTGGTTTGGTCTTGGGGCCAATTGGGCTAACCCAAACCCATTGGGTTGCATGCACCACTCTTCAATAGGTCCCCTTGAGCTATTAGGAAAGCATCAAGTTGATATGAAGAGGGTATGACCAAATTACCCATGGATTAAGCCAAAATTTGTTCTATGGACTAGAGGTAGAATGGTCATTTTGCTGATTTTTCAGTTTGGACATATTAGGTATGTGGAGAAACTAGGTTTATCCAAGTTTCATGAGATTTGGAATTCATTTGATAGGGTTTGGCTCATGTTGACCCATTTAGGTCAAAATGGGTCAACTTGGGTCAAGTTGACCAATTGGTCAAATTGGGTCAAACCAAGGGTTGGGTCAAGTTCATATGACCATTTGAAATATTTTGGTGGCTTTAGTTTGATTCAATTTGGTATAGTTTTGAATTTGGCTCATATGACTTCATTTAGGTCAAATGGGTCAAGTTGACCTATTTGACTCATTTGACCTATTTGAGGTTGGTCAAGGGAAGGTTTAGGTTAAGTTAGTCATATGGAGTGGATTGGAATCTTTATTTCCAATCAATTTTGGTTAAGTTCAAATTTGGCTCAACATGTCCCCTTTAGGTCATGTTAGGTCTAAGGTCAATTGGGCTATGTTAGGTCTAGTTGGCCAATTGAGGCTTTGGTCAAGTTCCATAAGTGATTTGGAATGAACTCGACCCATTGGTTTGGATCAATTTGGCTTAGATCAAGTTTTGACATATTTTGACTTTTTAGGTCAAGTTGGGTCAACTTAGGTCAAGTGGCCAATTGGGCTAGGTTAGGCTCAAATGTTGCTTGGTCAAGTTCAAACATAAGTTATGAGTGAGCTTAGGTCAAGGGTTTCAATCAATTTAGCCTATGATGGATTTTGGCTATGTTAGCTTTTATTTTGGCCTAAGTGTTCACTTGGTCAACCCATAGGTTTGACTTGGTTTGACCCAATTTGATTGATTGATCATCCCATAATGACTGTTGATCATGATGAGAGAGATATATGAGTTTGGTTCAATGCAATTTGGTTAGGATTATAATTTGGCTCATAAGGGTATATTAGGTCAATTTGGGTCAAATGGCTTGGTCAAAGCTTGATTTGAGTTTGATTGATCTTGTATATGGACTTATGATTGAAATATAAATCCATTTATTACTGGTTTGAAGTCAAATGGGTTTTGATCCATTGGAAAATTTCATATTCAAAGGAAGGATATGAAGGGGTTTTGGCTTTGATTTTTGACATGGGTTTTAATTGAGTGATTAAAGTTTGGATTTATATATGAGTTCAAGATTGTAAGGTTGATTGAATCATGAAGAGAAATCAAGAGTTTGGCTTGATTTGAAGTTGATTTGGCTAAGTTCAAGATTTTTACTTGAAAGGCTTAGGTTGGATTTCGAGTGGATTTGAGTTTGTTTTTTGGAATTGGTTTTGATTGTTTGAATTTATATTTCATTTATACATGTAAATATAAATGAGAAGATAAATGGATCATGAGAAAATTTCAAGAATTTGAAGTGGTTTAGTGATGATTTAGGCTAAGTCCATTAAAAGGGATTTTTAAAGGACTTAGAAAATTTTGGAGTAGGGATTTGAATTTTTGAATTTGGTTTGATTGATTCATATTAATTTTACAAGTATATATGTGAATATAAATGAGGATATAAATGAATTATTAGAAAATCCCATGAATTTGAAATGATTTCATCATGATTTAGGCTAAGTCCATTAAAAGGAATTTAAAGGAATTAGGAAATTTTGAAATTTGGAATTCAATTTTGGATTTGATTTGATTGATTTATATTTATATTTCATTTATATATGTGAATATAAATGAGGATATAAATGAATTATGAGAAAATCCCAAGAATTTGAATTGATTTAGAGTTGATTAAGGTTTTGGATAAGTCCTTTAATGGAAAATTAAAGGGAATTAAGGACTTGAGAAGATTTTAAATTGAGAATTTACTTATTGCATTTGATTTGATTGATTTATATTTATATTTCATTTATGTATGTGAATATAAATGAGAATATAAATGAGTTTTGAGAAAATCCCATGAGTTTGAATTAGTTTGATTAAGGTTTGGGATAAGTCCATTATTGAAAAATTAAAGGGACTTAGGAAAATTTCATGAATTAAGTTGGAATTTTGAGTTTAGTTTGATTGATTTGAATTTATATTTCATTTATATATGTGAATATAAATGATAATATAAATGAATTATGAGACAATCTCAAAGATTTAAATTGTTTTTTATCATGGTTTTGGTTAAGTTCTTAAGAGAGGATTAAGGACTTAGGAAAATTTGGACTTAGGAATTGTGATGGATTTTGATCATGGGTTTCAACCATAAATTTCAATCATGGATTTCAATCATTGAATTGCTTTGAGTTGGGACAAAATTAAATAGAATTTATTTGGAGTTTTACTTGAAAGAAGGAAAGTGAGGAACTCTTAAAGTTTAAGAGAAGTCCTAAGCCTAAGATGGAGGGGTTGAGAGCTCGTTCTAAAAATGAGGTCAACAAAGGGTGCCCAATAGGTGTGGAGTGGCTGACAAGGAACATCATGCATATTGGTGTTGACCGAAATAATCAACAACACCAAGAGATCACAAGCACTAACAGAAACAATCTATCCTTAACCCAAGGAAAAGAAAGAATCTAGAGCTTAGTGTAATGTGGCTCTACTTATGTCCAAGACATAAGAGAGGGAAGGAATCCACTAAGGGATAGAGCGTGAACCTTCTACTAGGGAATCAGGTTCAAGTCATCCACAATGGGATTAAAGGTTTGATTTGATCCTCACTGAGGAGAACAAAAAGATTTGATTTGTTTCGCTGGGGAAGAGGGTTGAACTTGTTCCAATTTTTGTTAGGTTTGAATTTTGAGATGAACCCTTTTGGTTTGCAATAGACTACACTAAGTAGGAGCCGTGGAGGCTAAGACTTAACTCAGATTTATCAATCCAAAGGGGTAGTCTACTAAACACATAGTAGGACTAGCCAACCAAAGGGATGCCTTTCGATATGCAACCGTTGTACTAGGAAGAAAGTGTAGCATACTTACATCCTGCAAAGTAGAGACCAGTTGTTGGGGTAATCTATTGGCATGACAACAGATTGAGCCCAACCTAAGGCTTACTATTGAGTGAATGCCATTGGGAGACTTAGATCAACTCAAAAATAGTCAATGTTGATTTTATTTTTAGATTTATTTATTTGATAGATTCTATTGGTTTACGATGGATCAAACTGATAAGGAGCTTATAAAAGCATAGACTTATCTCAAATTTACTGAACCAAAAGGAGTAGCTTCTTGGCCAATAGGAGAACTATCCGACCAAAAGAGTTCCTTTCAGTTTGCAATGATCAATTCAAGGGAAGAAAGCTCAGGGACTCACATCTTCTGCTAGAAAATACCACTGGGATGATCGTTTTCTTTGGGCAATAAATTGAACCTAACCTAGGGCTGCCCATCAGTTTGTGACAATCATGCTAGATAGAATGTGTTATAGTATTATATTTATCAAAGAGGAAGACATTGGGTAACTTGTGGCAAAATAGATTGAACGACTAAGCGGCTAGTGAGCAGAGCACAGGAATTTATCTCATGTTAGGTAGTCAGGCATTTCCTATAGGGAGTTTTGCTGATACTACTCTAAAGATAGGATGCCTGCTTGAGAAAAAGGCCCTTTGGGGGCTTGAATTCCTAATCCTCAAGCAAATATATTTGTTTATTTTGATTAATTTGTTTTAATTTATTTTAGTGTAGACCCTGTTAGTTTACGAGGAATCAAACTGAGGAGGAGCTTATATCAGCCTAGACATATCTCAGATTTACTAAACCAAGGGAGAATCTGCAGATCCACTGAACAAATTCTCTAACCACAGGGGTGGCTACTATGAATGGGGGAATGTCCAATCTAAAAGTAACCCGAGTATTGTCTAAGTGGGGTCTCAAAGGGAAGATCTAAGTAGAGTGCCCACAGGGGATGGGGATGCTAAGGGCTTAATCCAACACCCTGAAGGAGATGACATGGCTAGTCATATGTCCAATAGGTATTCAGTGTCCAACTCGAGGAGAAAGCATGGGGACTTAGATCTGCAAAGAGTGGTGAACTCATCGAATGAGTCACTATTAGTATAGCGAACATCAACCACCTAAGGTGCACATTGGTTTGCAACAATCAGCCAAGGAAGAAAGCTCGGTGACTCACATCCTCCTATAGCAGAACTAACTACTAGGATAATCTATCTTCAGCTCGACAGGTGCTATCTGACCTAGGAAGACTACTGAGTGAATGCCACTTGGGGACTTATATCGACTCAAAAGTAGTCATGAGGAAAAGGATCCTCTGGGAGATTTATCCTAAGCCTCAAATATACTCAACCTAGTTAGTGCATGATGGCTAGTTCAAGAAGAAAACATGGGGACTTACATCTTCTTAAGCAAATTCAACATGAAATAGCTTACTAGCTGGGAAACAAAGATTACCATACTAATAAGGCGTTCATTGGTTTACAATGGCCAGTTAAGAAAAAAGCATGGGGGCTCACATCTTCCAACAAGTGACCACTAGGGTGACATACTAGCGAGGTAGCATGTAAACCTGACCTAGAGCAGCTAATGAGTGAGGGCCACAGGGGGCTTGCTCCCACATCAAATAGCTTGAGATAAAAGACTTGTGTTTGTTGTTATGCATGTGTCAAAAGGAATAGGATGCCTCTAGGGGACTCTTACACCTATATTAAATGCACTAGGGGTTTGATAAAATGATGCCATGGATGGAAAAAAAGATTCCCACTAAGGAAGGATGACGCTTGGGTTCTCTCACACCTATCTTAATTATGTTAATTGAAATAGGATACCTCTCAGGTTCTCTTACACATATTCTAATAGCATCGAGAGATTGTGTTTGTGTTATGAAAGAGGGATAGGATTCCACTGGGGGACTCTTACACCTACCCTAAACACGTCACGGTTGATTCACAAGATAAGCAAATAACACTTCGAAAGAAGAGAAGATTTGATGAATGGAATCAGATTTTGTTCCTTTTCTTAATAATTATTTTCAATCATGATTTGTTTTATGGGTAATATTTCGTTAGATAAATCCCATTAATTGGAAGCATCGGGTGTTCCCCTTTACAATCAATAAGCTGATAAGATCCTCCTTGGTAGGCCTTCTCTATGACATAGGGGCCTTCCCAAGTGGGTTCAAACATACCTCCCATCTTTCAGTGGGCAACAATTGGTCTCCTTAGGACTAACACAAGTTCTCCTACTCCGAAATACCTAGGGCGGACCAACTTGTTATGAGCTTGAATCATTTTAGCCTTGTACAACTCGAGGTTCTGGCTTGTCCATAGGCGACTCTCCTCAAAACCTTCGAGCTCTTCTAATCGCAACTTTGCATTCTGCTATGTAGTGATCTTGTTACCCAATGCTATCCTTAGTGATGGGAGTTGAACTTCTAAAGGAAGAATGGCTTCAGACCTATACATTAATAAAAAAAGGATAGACAGAGTTTGGGTCTGGTATGTGATGCAATAGCCCCACAAGGCTTCAACCAACTGCTCATTCCGTTATCGTTTATTGTCATCAAGAGTATTCTTCAATATATGGATGAGAGTTTTTTTGAATGCTTCTGCTAAGCCATTTTCTCTAGGGTTATTGATAGAGGAGTTTCTCCAATTTATACCATGCCTTCTAGTGAAGCTATTGATCTTCATGCTTTTGAATGTAGTACCATTATCGAATATAATTCATCGAGGTAACCCAAACCTATATTTGATATGGTTCATGAAAAATTGAAGCACATGGTAACCTGTGACCTCTCTTAGTCGGATGGCTTTCACCCACTTGGAAAAGTAGTCGGTGGCAGCTAAGATGAACCAATGACCCTTGGAAGAAGGAGGATCGATCAGACCCACAATGTCGGTACCCTAACACTCAAATGGCCATGAGACCAATGTAGGGTGTAGAATATTGGGTGATTGGTGGAGAACCACACCATGTACCTAACACTGATGGCATCTCCTAGCTACATCCATGCAATCTGTGATCATCGAAGGCCAGTAGTATCCAAGTTGCTTGATCTTCGCCTTCATCTTTGGACTGGATTGATGTGCTCTGCATAGACTTGAGTGTACCTCGGTTACAATGCCATGGGCTTCATGTTTGTCTAAATAATGTAACCATATCTGGTCAAAGGACCGACGATACAGGGTGCCAACAATAAGAGCAAAGGTGAGAGCTCTTTGTTTCACTCTCCGTTTCACCTGATATTCTTGTGACTTTTCTTGAGGAAGTTTTCCAGTGTTCAAGTTATCTATGAACGGTTGCCTCCAATCCAGTTCTTTGTCCATTTTGGCAACGACAACCTCCCCTTCAAGAGAAAGTCTCTCGATGAGTTCAGAATTAATAAGGGATAGGATTTGTCTATTTTGTACCCTTACTGAAATGGACTCATCTTCCAGACATGCCAATTCTCTGGCAAGTTTGGCCAAGGCATCTGCTACCGCGTTCTCTGCTCGGGGAACCTTGTAGATAGTGACTTCAGGAATCTAGGTCAACAACTTCATAGTATACTCATAGTAATGACGAAGCTTGGGCTTGAGGACCTGGTAGGATCTAGCAATCTGGTTGATGACCAATTAAGAATCCCCAAAGATGTTGATTCTCTTGACAGTGATAGAAATGGCTAACTCTGGACCGTATAAGAATCTCATCACATCATGGTTTGGAGTTAGAAGAACTATTCCTACCCCTGCCTTTCTTGGGAGAATAGATCGTGGTGATTCACCTTTAAGAAAAGAAGCAGCACCATCAAAATACATCTCCCATTGGTGATTGTCGGTCTCCCCTAAGTTCATGATCTGTTCATCGAGGAGATCATCACTGAGCAAAGAATCAGTAGGAAGTCGGTGTTCTGCTAACAAATCTACTAGTGTCTATCCTTTTACCGCACAAATGGGTATAAATGTGATATCATACTGCGAGAGAATCATGGACCAATGAGCCAAACATCTGGATAGCGTTGGTCATGTCATGAGATAATACAATGAATTTGTTCGAGAAATCAAGTTCACCTTATTAGAAAGCACATAGTGACGTAGCTTCTGAGATGCAAAGATCAAAGCTAGGCAATGTTTCTAAATAGGTGGATAGTTTGCTTCAGCAGGAATCAGATGACGGCTAAGGTAGTAGAGTGCACTCTTCTTCCCTTCATCATTGGCTTGGGCCAACAGAGCACCGAGAAAGTTATCCAATATAGCAGTGTGGAGGATGAGTGGCTTGCCCGAGATAGGGGCTGCTAGAACTGGCGGCTTCACCAAGTACCCTTTGATGTCTTCGAAGGCATGTTATCACTTGTCATCTCACTTAAACTTGACATCCTTTTTGATAAGTGCTGAGAATGGCTTGCATTTGAGATAAAGTGCCTTAGATATGCCAACCATCCTTGGAAGGATCTGAGTTAAGTTAATCTCTTAGGAGGTGGCATTTCTAAGATAGCTTTGATCTTTTCAGGATCTATTTCTATTCCCCAGTGTGGAACAATAAACCCAAGGAATTTTCTTGAAGCTACTCCAAATGCACACTTCAGAGGATTCATTTTGAGGTTATATTATCTTAACCGTTCAAAAACTACACTCAAGTCAAAGAGATAGCCTTTTTTTTCTTTGCTCTTGACTACTAGATCATCAACTTAGCACTCAACCTGATGATGGATGAGTTCATTGAAGATTTAAGTCATGGCCCGTTGGTATATAGCACCGGCATTTTTAAGGGTAAAAGGAATGACCCTATAGCAGAAGATTCTGATCGGGGTTTGGAAAGTAGTGTTTCTTTCATCTTTAGGAGACATCTTAATTTAGTTATAGCCACATGACCCATCCATGAAAGAGAAAATTGCATGAGATGATACAATGTCCACCATTAATTCTAGTATAGGAAGAGGGAACTCATCCTTAAGACATGCCTTGTTTAAGTCCCAAAAATAGACGCATATGCGAATTTGGCCATTCTTCTTCTTAACTGGGATGACACTAACTAACAAGATAGAGTATTTTTCTTCTCTGATGAAACTAGCATCAATCAATTTTTTGACTTAAGAAATGACTTATTATTCAATTTCTAGTTGAATGCGTCTAGGACCTTGCTTAATAGGAGTAGCATTAGGGTCTATTGCTAGCTTGTGAACTACTACGTTAGAGGGTAATCCGGGCATTTCTTCATAACTTCATGTGAAGCAGTCTTTAAACTCAGTCAATAGTCTAACTAAGTCATTCAATTCTTCTTCATTCAGCAACAAACTGATGTATATCGGGCAATGATTTTCTTCTATCCTGAGGTTGATTTCTTTAAGCTTGTCGATTATTGAATGAATCTCTCCTTCAAATTATGCAGTGTCTCTTTGACTTGGAGATCATCTAGGTTATCTGAAGTTCTAAACACACATTCTCATAAGAGTTGGGTGCACATGAGAAGAAACTATCAAACTCCAAATGGTTGGTAACAACTAGGCAATAATCTTCATCATCAACCAAATCCACTGTATAGAATCCTAGTCCTACTCTTGATTGTGCTTCCCTACATGTATTGCTCCATAACTTTTCAAAGTACTCTGACCTGTTCTTAGACCATTTGTGAGGAACTAAATCTTTCTGTATAAGATTTTAAACACAAGGTGAGTAAAAATCAAAAGGTAATTCCATTAATTCTTTAAAAGTATCTTCATCAAGCTCTACATCAACTTCAGGGCTTGAGGAGGATGATCCTAAAAAGAACTTCTTCTACTTTATGTCACTGGAAGACTTAGGACTTCCTTAACTACTAAACCTTCAACTTTCTAAGATTTAAGTGAGGTAAGAGCTAAGGTTCCCAACTACTGCCTAGTAGTTTCACATAAACTAGATTTGAATACTTTGCTTTGCTTGGATTCCTGGTCTTTATCTATGTCTGGATCGAAAGTCACCTCCAATGGAACCCACTAAGTGGGGTTGTTTGGTATACTAATCACCTTAGAATCATCCTCTGAGCTGGATTCCAAGTCTATGTGAATAGTAGGGGTACTCTATGGTTGGAGCGGGTCTAATCTAACTACTTTCTGCCTCTACCATGTTGAGCCATTCTACATGTCCATATGTTGGAATGAACTGCGGGTGGAATGTGATATGCTGATCTACTTCTTCTTCAATTCCCCTTTCTTGTTCACTTGGACTTTTATTTTTCTTTTTATTTTCTTTTATCTTTTCTTTTGCTTCATTTTCTTTTGCTTTTGTATTTGCATTTTAATTTTGTTCAAGTTCACGAGAAAGGGTGTTTTAAGAAAGATAATAGGTCTACTAAGCAATATGATATTCAATTTCATCTCAACCTCTCTAACTAAAAATTACTTTTTGTCTCCATTGATATGATATTCAATTTCATCTTTTCAGAACTTGATACACTAATGAAGGGAGGACGGAATGATCTTGTTCTGATGTATCCAAGGCCTACTAAGCAAAGTAGTGAATGAAGAATTGAAATCAATGATGTAGAACTTGGATTCAATATTCCAGTCACCTATCTCTAAAGGAAACACTATAGAACCTAAACCTCGCTCACCTTGATCATTGAATCCTCTCAACATCATCTTATCTCTTCAGAGTGTAGAGATGTCTCCTAGGCTCGGGTAGCTGAAAATCTAATTTCTTGAAGAGATTCTTAATGATTTTTCTAATTACCTCCCTCTTAAAAGAATAAGATTTGTTTAACTTATCTAACAGGGTAGGTAGACCATAGCTACCTAGTGGCAGATATACATGCCACTGCTGCTGGTGGAATGGCTGAGGATATGGATGTACTGGCCATGGAGGCTATGGTGGAGGCTGGTAGGGCTACCTCGATGGTGGCAAAGAAGGTGGAGGCTGCTGAGGTCATGGTCTCTCGGACTGATCTCTAGCTGGCTATTTCCCCTTATCAACCTCTGCTACTACTCTAGGTTTCTTCTCATAGACCTTCTGCAGCTTCTGCTTAGGCAACTATTTGGCCTCTCCTTGTAGACTAGCTGACTTATTGATTAGCTTCTCAAATGTCTTGATAGTGAAGCCCTTAAGCATGAAGGTGACCGGGCCATGAATATTCTTCAAGAGAATATCAATGGCATACTCTTCAGATAGTTGTGGTTCACACTTCATACTTAAGTTGCACCATTGAAGAATATAATCAACAAGGGACTCACCAGGGAGCTATTGTGCTACAATGAGATCACCTACAATAACCCTTTACTGAGCTCCAGCAAATCTCTTGATGAAGAGTTGCTCTAACTCAGCAAATGTCTTTACTGCACTGTTAGGTAGTTCAGTATACTAATCGAAAGCAATACCCACTAGGCTACTAACGAAAAGGCAAAAATGCAAAGCATCTTGCAACAACTGCCCCTGAAATGTGCTATGTGTTGCCTCGGATTTCCACTGTCATCAAAGCTTTTAAAGGAAGGAGGCACGAAACCTTAGGGATATTGGATAGCATCGAATTCCTTTGGGTAGGGTCTACCCTTTGGAACCGATGATCCTCCTTGGACTTGAGCCAAAGCTTCCTTTACCTGCTGCTCAACCATGGATTTTATGTCCTTTTCTTGTATGGAGGTACTTTCCACTACCTTCCTATATAGGCTACTGTTACCTTGCTCAATGGGAGGTATAGTCTTGGTTGGGTCCAAGGCATGCACTAACTCAGGCTGACTGACATCAACTGTAGTAGGATGAACTAAAGAGGCTTATTTCTGAAGCACTGACACTACTGGAAATAAGTCATGCAACTATCATGCCATCCTATCTATCTGTTCATCCTTCTACCTTAACTATTATCGGAGGTGCTGGGTTGATTCTACGGTGTCTTCTTAATCAACCTCATCACCTTCTATGGCTTGTTGTTCCCTAAGAAGAGATCCTCTAGTGTCAACCATGCAGACTCCAGCTGAGATCTTCATTGGGATCAAAGTTGACTTTCTCTTAATTTGACCAGTTGTACCCCAAGATTTCCTTCTTCTCCATGAATTAATGTGCAACTATCTCATCTGAAGAATGATCCATGTTAGCATGTACAAACGGTCTAGGATAATCGGTGTGATCACTATCATGCATTAAGAGGCACCGGACCTTGCCTGTCATTGGAGAGTCAATCCTATGTGGATTGTACTCACTAGATGAATGACACTCCTGGCTGCTACTGGATATGAGAGGGGTAGCAATCCTAAGATGTTCCACTACCACTGGTGCACCTAGACTGTAATCTGGATTATCTATAATAACTATCACCATCCTCACATCTGTCTGTTTAGGCAGAGTTGGTGAAGGGATGACCACGATGCTTCAGGGTCGCCACTCCTTCCGTACCACCACTAGGGTTGAGCGAGAGCTCACCTACCACAAATGGTGGTGTAAGGGAGGAGATCCCTTGGCCATAGCTAGATCACCAATGAGGAGCGCTTTTCCATGGATGCGGCCTTCATGGCCTTAGATGGAATAGAAGATGCTATAACCTGAACTAGCGATGGCGGACGAGGGGTAGAGCAGTGGGGTCGAGACACCATCGATTCTCTATGCACAAGAACTGCCCTCCTATGGTGGCTAGTCCCAATGATAATGATAATATCAATATGGTTGGTGCGGGTAGTGCACAGAGCTAGAAAATCAATTAAAGCGACGTCATTGAGAACCTACATCTCTCCCCTATGGGCCCTCTCCTCACGAATCTGCTTCCCCATGTTGTGGGGGATGATGGATCGAAGATCAAACTGTGTCCCAGACTTTAAGCATTCATATGCTCAGCCTACCTAGCTTAAGATAGATCGAAGGCCGACGTACTACCTTCTGCTCCTGGAAACTGTTGGTTGAAAATGCACCACTAGAGGAGGTGGTGAACAGATCCTCCAAACATCCTCTCTATCTGATCCAGAGAGAGGATGGAACTAGTTTTTTGTAACTAGTGGTGAAATGACACTGAGGAACTCATCCACATCTGATTCTCCCTGGCATCCTGGTGTGGTACCGCTTAATCATGCAATTCTTATTCATATGCTATGTACAGGTAGGATGGGAGGACTGCGAGCTAGAACCATACTCAAATGTAGGGGAGGCAAGCCTTGAGATCAGGGGAGCCTTACCCTTGGGGGGTACAGATGAGATGGTGCTAGCCCTCACTAGGGATGCATGAGAAACCCTAGGGCAAACTACAATCGATAGTATCACTGGCACTACTATGGCAAGTTTGTGGTACCATAGCTTTCCTCTTGAAGGAGACATTAGAGGATAAGTCAATGATGACCGCTTCTACTCACCTTGGTCTTGCTATAATAGGGGGGAGTACCCTCATAAGTAATCCTGGCTCCATCAAATCCCAGACCATAGATGAGTATGGTCCAGACAAGGAAGTCAGCTTGATCCAAAGCTACATCCATACCATGCGGGAAGGTTAAAACAAACTTCTAAGAACCAACCATTTCAACAACTGTAATAGACTAAAACTGAACTACTACTGCATTGACTGTAAAGATCTGCAATGAGAAATGATTTTGTATCAATTTTTTGTCTCTATATATTTTTGAATTTTGAATTTTAAAAATTTGAACCCACATCCAACAACTTAAAAGTGTTAAGTGTTAGATTGATTGAAAGAGAATTTGAATATGAATCCAACTTCAACAAATTTAGGTATGTTGAAATATGGATTCAAAATTATTGATAAGGATGCTTCCATAGGTTCACTGTTTGTTTGAATTTGAATTTTTGATTCCTTTAACAAATTTGGATATGTCAAAGTAAGGTTCAAATTGATTTTGTTTTTGTTTGATTAATTTGGAATCTTACTTAGCAAATTTAGGTATGCTAAGTAAAGTGTTTGAGAAATTGATTATTTCATTTTGTGATTTTTGTTTTGATTTTTTTTTTTTTTGGAAAATTTGAATTCTCAGTTAGAAAAATTAGGTGTGCTAAGTGAAGAAATCCAAGTGTGTTTTGTTTTTTGTGTTTTGATGTTTTTCATTTTTAAAAAGGTAGTATCCTTAGCAAATTTAGGTATGCTAAGGAAATCCTAAGTGTTCATTTTTTGTTTCGATTTGGTTGAAAGTGGAGACTTTACTTTAGCAAATTTGGTATGCTAAAGATAAAGTCCCATTTAATTTTGTGAAATGAAAATTTCACTTAGTAATTTTGAGTATGCTAAATGAAATTCTAAATGGTGTGTTCAAAATTTTTGGATTTTGTTTTACTTTTGAAAATGGAAACTTCTCCTTAGCAAATTTGGTATGCTAAGGAAAGAAATTTCAAAGGTGTTTGAAAATTTTGGTTTTGACTTTGGAGACTTCACTTAGCAAATTTGAGTATGCCAAATGAGGTTCCAAAAGGTGTTTGAAAATTTTCCAAAATGTGTTTGAAATTTTTTTGAAATATGATTGTTGATTTTTGATTTTGTATTTGGAAACTTCACTTATCAAATTTGAGTATGCTAAATGAAGTTCCAAAATGTGTTTTGAAAATTTTGAATTTTGAATTTGGGGACTTCACTTAAAAAATTTGGGTATGTTAAAATGAAGTTCCAAAAAGTTGTTTTGGAAAAGTTTTGATTTTGGATTTGGAGACTTCACTTAACAAATTTGGGTATGTTAAGTGAAGATCCAAATGTGTTTTGAAAATTTTAAAATATGATTTTTGATTTTTTTTTTATATTTTGGATTTTGAAACTTCACTTAGAAAATTAGAGTGTGATAAATGAAGTTCCAAATATGTATTTAGAATTTTGAAATATGATTGTTGATTTTTGATTTTGGATTTGGAAACTTTACTTAGTAAATTTGAGTATGCTAAATGAAGTTCCAAAATGTATTTTTTGTTTTTGAAAAATTTGAAATATGATTGCTGAGGTTTTAATTTTTGAAAAGAGGACTTTCACTCAACAACTTTGGGTATGTAGAATGGAGATCAATCTTATTTTTTAAATGTGAGATTTTTATTTTTTGTGTGGTTATTGATTTTTGAAAGAGAGGAATTCCAACTTAATCATATGTGAGGTATGCTGAAGTGGGATTTCGTAAATGATATTTATTTTTAGTTGGTAATGAAACCTTCATTTAATAAACTTGGGTATATCAAATGAAGATGTTCATGTGTGCTTTTTAAAAAGTTTAATTTTGTTTACAAATGAAACTTCCATTCAATAGGTGTGAGTGTATTGAATAGAAAAATTTATGTGCGCTTTTTGAAAACATAATGATTATGATTGTGATTTTTAGAAAAGATGATTGTTCATTTTATTTTCAGAATGAAATCTTCATCAAAGTGAATTGAAAGAAGATGTTCATTTGAGCTTTTTGGAAAAGTTTTATTAGTTTTATTTTTGAAAATCCCTTCAAATAACAATTACGAGAATTGTTAAATGAGGGTGACAAAATTTTGTGGAAAATATTTTATTAATTGCATCTTTTTTTTTAAAAGGTGATTTTTGAAAAAGAAAGTTCTTATGGAAGATCTATTTTTTTTGTCTTTATTATTTTAGAATGAACCTTTCCTTATCATGAAAATGATAAGGAGGAAGTTTTTAAAATATTTTTTTCTTATTTAGATCTTTTCATTTTACCCATTGGAGAACCCAACAGTGGTTTTAAGACCAACAAGGAATGCGGTCCTAAAACCTAAAAATATTGGCTAACTTAACTTAAGAATAAAATGAGCTAAGTGCCAACAGAAAGAAGGATAGTCTTGGATTCATACCAAAGTACAAACCTACTATCGATACTCAAAGGAAACGATCATTTACCAAAGATGGATAGAGGAACCATCCCTAGTAGAGTCGCCAGAAAAATATGTGGAGAAAAATTCCTATATGGGGAGTCGCCTTCCAAATCTGTGGTGTGAAAAGAAAGAGGACAAGCCAATAGAAATTTATCTTTTTAGGATGCCACATAGATCCGTAGAACTGCTTATTCAGGTGATCGAGTACATCATCAAGGAAATAGTGTACTATCTCGAAAGACAGAAATTACTACCCATTAATGGACCTAATCACCTCAATAAGGACTCCTAAGGATGATGGGTTTGCATATGTACCAGAGATTATTCCCCTACTTTATATGAAAAAGTAAAGCAGGGTTTAATTTAAATCGGGTTCATTAAGTTCCTTATAGGGGCAAGCCCGCATAGTTAATTACATCCTAAGGGACAAGATCCCTTAGAAAAACTCTCGATTAAGGTAAATGATCGTTGTCTTTGAAGATTTCATTAGGAAAGGACTATCAATCGGTTAGTTCTTTTTTGAAAGATCAAATGAGATTGATCAAAAGAGTAAGTTATTATCGAAGCCAAAATGGAAGATAAGTAGGAGATGCCCACGATGCTAGGAAACCTAGCGGGCATCTCAAACTATCTTATAGTTGAGCTTCACATAATTGAAATTGATTTAGTTTATTTGAGTTGTATTTTTCATTAGAAATTTAAGACTTATGATTCCTTAACATAAGATTAAGAAAATGCCTAAGAGGTGAGGAATTAACCATAGGGTCTACAAAGGGGAGAAGCAACCTTAGAACCTAAATTTAGGGAGCTTTGATGAGGGCTGAAAGCACAACCTAAATCTAAGGTGAAAATGGGCAATTGGTTTGCCTCCACAAGAGAGGACCAACCACCCGACAGCTTGGACTTACAACCACCTGGGGGTGGCCGCCAACTAACTTCTACAATTTTAAATACATGTAGGCAAGTCATTATGGTTATGCAAGATAGCTAGGCTGTTATTCATTTAGAAAGAGACTAAGTCCTTAAACTCACTCCCTAAAGAGACTAGATCATGTAAAGGGACATGCTTCAAATAACCTAAATCTAATGCAATTTGAGTTTCATTTTATTTTTATTTTTAGATAATTATTTTGACTCAAGCTAATAGGATTCATATGACTAATACATGAGAAATAAGGTTATTGGCCAAAAACAGCGAGATTGGAGGAGGGGAGTATACATCATGACTCTCAAAGGTCAAGCCAAGTTCCTCTGGAAAAGGTGGAAGCCCTCCAATCAAGAGTGAAATAAAATGTTATTGTGCATGATATTACAAAAGAAATGCTCTTCCAGCTAAGGGGTTGCTAATTCTTTTATCTTAATTTCAAACCTAAGCTTTAAGCGAGGTTATGAGTTGTTTAATTTTTATTTTGAGTTGTTAAGTTGGGTAAAAGATTTATTTTTCTCTAAAGAGTCTAATCCTCATCCAGGCCATACATAAAGCAAGGAAGAAACTAGAAAAAATATGCCACTTAATGCAAAAGCTAAACAAATCAACAATCAATTTATAAAGCTAATCACAAAAAGAATAAAATGTCGCTGTGTTCGGGCACCACCACACAAACTCAAAAATATAAACTGTGACTAGCCGAGCTCTACCCTTTACAACCTAGATTATAAATGAATTAGATTACAATTAAGAAATGAATTTATTATTATGGGGGGTCTTCAAGCTTCATTCTTCTTTCTTCTTTTCTTCTTTCTTCTTTGGTTCCTTTTTTTGGATGGTTGGAAGGTAGATGCTCCAAGGCTTCACATGGTGCATAAGATAGGATTTTATGACCAATGCTATCATTATCCTCATAACAATTATTCCAAAATCCTAATTTCACAAATTTACATGAAAAAGGAAAAGTGAAAATCTAACTAACACTTGCAAAATAAAGGTTAGCTAAAACAAACCACATAAATCCCAAGCATGTATATTGGACTTATCACCCCACACATGGGTGACTAAGTCCACCTAGCCTATAGAATTATGCTTAGGTGTATAAAGCACTGCAAGATTTATATTTTATTTATGATAGCACCCTTAAGCACAATCCAGAAAAGAATAGACTAAGGCCCTACCATTCATTCTACGACCATACACCCTAACATCCAGTCTAAAACCTATATCAAAAAATAAACAACAAACCATGCACTGACCTAACTTAAAGCTAGAAGTGATGACTTAGGCTAATGTGTGTGATTTGAAGGTTTGTGTGGCATGCTTAGCTATGGCCTTAGGTTCAAATTTTCTAAGTGTGAAAATATGTTCAACTTAGAGGAGGGTTTAATTCAAGTTGTTTAATTATTTTAGTTTGATTTTATTTTATGTTTGATTAGGTTAAAATGAATCCTACAGTTAATTACTAAGTTATAAAGAGAGGGAAAGAGAAGAGAACTTCTTTTTCCTTCCCTAACCTAAGTAATTTCTAAAGTAGGTTCACATGTTAGTTTTCTTTAGTGAATGTTTTGATTAAATATTTTAATTAATCCTAAGTTTAGATAAACTCTAAACAAACCTATTCAAAAAGAAAGACATTTTAAGATTAAATAAAATGAATCAAAATTAAGATAACACACTTTACTTCATTCCTTTCAGAATATATATAACATGCATATGGATGAACCCTAAGCATATCTAAACATACAAAAGAAAATATTTAACATACTTTATGATGCATGCTTAGTAATCCTTTAAAGGAGATTTAAAAGTTGAATATGCATGATTTTTCTTAAATAGAAAGGGTTTCCTTATCCAAATGTTCACATACACACATGAAAGTAAGAAAGGCATAAGTGAGTACAGCACCATTGTTAACCAGAAGTGTAAGGTACAAGTCCTACTTAAGGCTACTTAAAGCCTCACAATTTCAGGGTTGTCTAGACTAATATACCACTTTCCTTAAATACACACATGTGTATAAAAGAAGTGAAATGGAAAAGAAGAATGCAAAAGTTATATTAATGGATTCATTTTGTTTATGCAATTTATCTGTGCAAGTATATGTAGCCCTTCTTAGGTGATAGCATAGGGATTAATAGGATATGGAATTAGGTGAGTACTAGATCCTTTTCAAATGAAACATATATCTCACCAAATTCCTATTCAAAACTATACCAACATAAGAGGGAAAGGAAACCTATACTAAGCATACCTTTATAATCTTTCACATACAAGCTCATAATTAAATATAAGTAGCATACTTTCAGATTTGATATTTGATTTAAATGTTTTGAAAATAATTTGAATTTAGTAGCGATAATAGCAATTCATATTTCTACTTTAGCCAACACATGCAAATTTGACATAAAATAAACAATTTCATTTTTAAATTTGAATTTAAAAATATGAATTCATGAAACCATATGACATATAAATTTAACATATTGGGAAAGACTCAAAGCAATGAAAGCATGTAAACAAACTCACTTTAATTACATCCTAAAGATATTCTTATGGAATAAGAAAGTTTAAAATAAATCAAAGTGTTTTCAATATGATTTTTGTTTAACTTAAAGTTAGATTTAATTTTGAAAAGGTGAGTGGAGTTTACTGTTCCTAACCCATTCCCACATTTGTTTGATATTTTTGTTTAATTTTTAGATGATTAGATCCATTTTTAAGTATTGATTAGGTTAAGGTATGAATTAAATAACTTAGTTAACCCTTACCTACACCACCTTAGAATAATTAACCAAACAATTATGAGCTAATGAGATGACATAAAAACTCACAAGGAATTTAAATTTGCAATGCACCTAAGAAGATAAAGGCCGAATGCAATTTGGCTCATAATTAATAGTTAATTAAGCTAAGGGGTTTAGCTTAAGTAATTTCAAAACACCCTTTCATACATATGAATTGGGTTTTGATTTTCTTAATTTAAATTATGTTATTAAACACCTAAGCATCTACCCAAAGTAGATTAATTAAATTCTGAAAGTTTTTAAAATTTTTATAAATTAATTAAGGAGATAATTAATGAATTAACCTTTAATTAAGAGAAGATTAAGGAAAGAAAAAGGGGGTTTATGAAATAACTTAGGGGAAATTCTCCAAAATTATTCCATAAACCTCCTACTTACTAGATCTAACCTTAATCATCCATAATCATGACTTAAAACCCCTAATCACACCTTAATTATCCTTAATTAGGTTAAGGGAGTAATTAGGAAACCTATATGCAATTCCCTAATTAAGCCTTCAAAAATCCTAAGAAAATTAGGGGAGGCAGAAGTCATCCCCTAAAACATACACAAGAAGTTTGGGATTAATCAGAGACTTAATTAAAAGTTAATTAGCAAAATAAATTTTCCTATAAAACGCAAAATTAGAGAAAATCATAATTCAATACCCATTGAAATTAATTTTTAAATATTCTAGGTTGAATTATCTTTCCATAGGATTTTATTTCAGTTTTTTTAATTTTATTGAGAGAGTTATGAATTTGAGAAGATCCCTAGATTAATTAGAAATAATTAAAGCATTTTAACTAATCCTCCTGCTCACTGCTGATGTGAAGTCAGGCGCTTTAAATGCATCGGAGATTCACTTAAGTGTCAAGGGTCGCTTGATGACGCTTTGATCTCGCCATCCCATCAAAGACTAGAGATCTCCGCTTTTAAAAAGGATAAAGGAAATTCTAAACGTGGGAATTATCTCTGTCGTCCATCCAAAATGCGTGGATGGACGACTGAGATCTCCCAAGTTCTTCCCCCTTGTCCAAGAGAGGTCGTCCATGATTTAGGGGAAGATCCAATCTCGATTGAGCTCAGATTCAAACCAAACTAAACCCACACTATCTAAAGGAAATGAACAGCACATCCAATGGTGGGATTTGCTTGAATTGAAAATTCTCTTCACAAAGGACCAACACCTCCTATGCTAGATGGTCAGAAAAATCCATACCTCTCCGGAGGTGATCACCAGCACTCAAGATCGACGAGGTAGCTTCGTCTTGTGGAGATGAAGCCCTGTTGAGATTCATAGGCCTTGGGATTGAGTGGCTTGCTCTATCGACCAACACCACTTGAAGATCCTTGCAGCTTTTATCTAATTGCTCCTCTCCTTGCTATGGGAACTCCAATGGATGCTTGGGTGAGCTCAGATTGGTCCTTAGAAGAGGTGTGTAGGAGGAATTGGGGTGATTTTCAGTGTGGAGGAAGTTAGGAATTCAAGTGAGTTCTCCCTATTTTCACACTATTCAAAATTAAGAAGATGAGATTTGATTTCACTCTAGGAAGCTTGGGGAGGCTGAGGAATTGCTTCTCTGGTTTCTGTAGGTGCAATCGAAATGAGGAGTGATGGATTTGAATTCAAATAGGGGGAGTATATCTTCCCCTTGAAGGTTTGGACAGCTGCAAGCTTATGTGTCATTTTGATCAAATTGATCACAATGGGAGGGTTGTTTGATTAGTTAGATGTGTCCAAATGGTTGGTTTGAGGCCTTGAGTGGAATGCCAACCTCCTATGTGCTTGAAATTGAGTGGGAGATGAATTTTGAATTTATCATTTTGACCCATGGGGTCTGGTTTGGTCATGGGGCCAATTGGGTTGACCCAAACCCATTGGGTTGGGTGCACCACTCTTCATTAGGTCCCCTTGAGCTATTAGGAAAGCATCAAGTGGATATGAAAAGGGTATGACCATATTACCCATTGATTAAGCCAAAATTTATTTTATGGCCTAGGGGTAGAATGGTCATTTTGCTTACTTTTCAATTTGGATATGTTAGGTATGTGGAGAAACTAGGTTTGGCCAAGTTTCATGAGATTTGGAATTCATTTGATAGGGTTTGGCTCATGTTGACCCATTTAGGTCAAAATGGGTCAACTTGGGTCAAGTTGACCAATTGGTCAAATTGGGTCAAACCAAGGGTTGGGTCAAGTTGATATGACCATTTGAAATGTTATGGTGGCTTTGGTTTGATTTAATTTGCAATAGTTTTGAATTTGGCTCATATGACTTCATTTAGGTCAAATGGGTCAAGTTGACCTATTTGACCCATTTGACCTATTTGGTGTAGTTCAAGGGTAGGTTTAGGTTAGGTTAGTCATATGGGGTGGATTTGTATCTTTGCTTCCAATCAATTTTGGTTAAGTTCAAATTTGGCTCAACATGACCCCTTTAGGTCATGTTGGGTCTAAGGTCAATTGGGCTAGGTTTGATCTAGTTGGCCAATTGAGGATTTAGTCAAGTTCCACAAGTGATTTTGAATGAACTTGACCCATTGGTTTGGATCAATTTGTCTTATATCAAGTTTTGACATATTTTGACTTTTTAGGTCAAGTTGGGCTAACCAAGTGGCCAATGCTCAAATGTTTTGGTCAAGATCAAACTCATGAGTGAACTTAGGTTAATGGTTTCTATCAATTTGGCCAATGGTGGATTTTGGCTATGTTAGGTTTCATTTTGGGCTAAGTGTTGACTTCGTCAACCTTTAGGTTTGGCTTGGTTTGACCAAATTTGGTTGATTGATCATCCCATGATGATTGTTGATCATGATGAGAGGGATATATGAGTTTGATTCAATCCAATTTTGGTTAGGATTAGAATTTGGCTCATAAGGGTAGTTTAGGTCACTTTGGGTCAAATGAGACTAAGTGGATCAAATGGCTTGGTCAAAGATTGATTTGAGTTTGATTGATCTTGTATATGGACTTATGATTGAAATATAAATCTATTTACAAGTGGTTTGAATTCAGATGGGTTTTGATCTATTTGACAATTTCATATTCAAAGGAAGGATATGAAGGGGTTTTGGCTTTAATTTTTGACTTGGGTTTTGATTGAATGATTGAAGTTTGGATTTATATATTCGTTCATGATTGTAAGGTTGATTGAATCATGAAGACAAATCAAGAGTTTGGCTTGATTTGAAGTTGATTTGGCTAAGTTCAAGATTTCAACTTGAAAGGCTTAGGTCAGATTTTGAGTGGATTTGAGTTTGGTTTTTGGAATTGGTTTTGATTGTTTGAATTTATACTTCATTTATACATGTGAATATAAATGAGGATATAAATGGATCATGAGAAAATTTTAAGAATTTGAAGTGGTTTAATCATGATTTAGGCTAAGTCCATTAAAAGGGAATTTTAAAGGACTTAGGAAATTTTGGAGTAGGGATTTGAAATTTTGATTTTGGTTTGATTGATTCATATTTAAATTTCAATTATATATGTGAATATAAATGAGGATATAAATGAATTATGAGAAAATCCCATGAATTTGAAATGATTTGATCATGATTTAGGCTAAGTCCATTAAAAGAATGTTAAAGGAGTTAGAAAATTTTGAAATTTGTAATTTAATTTTGGATTTGATTTGATTGATTTATATTTATATTTCATTTATATATGTGAATATAATTGAGGATATAAATGAATTATGAGAAAAACCCATGAATTTGAATTGATTTAGAGTTGATTTAGCTTTTGGATAAGTCCTTTAATGAAAAATTAAAGGGAATTAAGGACTTTAAAAGATTTTAAATTGGGAATTTAATTTTTTTCATTTGATTTGATTGATTTATATTTATATTTCATTTATATATGTGAATATAAATGAGAATATAAATGAGTTTTGAGGAAAATTTCATGAATTGAGTTGTAATCTTGAGTTTAGTTTGATTGATTTGAATTTATATTTTATTTATATATGTGAATATAAATGAGAATATAAATTAATTATAAGAAAATCTCAAAGATTTAAATTTGTTTTGATCATGATTTTAGTTATGTCCTCAAGAGAGGATTAAGGACTTAGGAAAATTTGGACTTATGAATTTTGATGGATTTTGATCATGGGTTTCAATCAAAAATTTCAATCATGGATTTCAATCATGAAATTGATTTGAGTTTGGAGAAAATTAAATAGAATTGAGTTAGAATTTGACTTGAAAGATGGAAAGTGAGAAATGGTCTAAGCTAAGGGTAGGAAATTTTTCTAACACCCCTAAGGCATGACCTATCCTTATAGCTAACTCTTCTTAGTCTCTAGGGCTAGGCTGAGTGCCCACCTAATCACTAGATGTTTCTTAAGATTAAGAAACTCTTAAAGTCTAAGAGAAGTCCTAAGCCTAAGATGGATGGGTTGAGAGCTCATTCTAAAAATGTGGTCAAGAGATCTATTCATAAATGAGCATTAAAAATAAAAAGTAGAGAGTATAAATGTCTAAACCAGAGGCATTGAAAGATGGAAAAATAAAATAAGGCACTATGTACTTTCACTTAATGCAAGATATAGATCCATGTTTCTTTCCTTTCCTTGGCAAATTATCTATGACAGAGACCACAAGTAATGATGCTATGTTAACTTGTCAAGTATGTGGTTCCTTGTAACATTTTCTTAACTTTTGATTAATTTATTTTTCCTTTACTCATTTTAAAATATTTTGAAATTGTTTTTGTTTGAACAGAGAGCTTGCAACCTCCTATTTAAAGTAACCTCTTTCCATTTTTTAAAATATATGTCAATAATTAATCTGTATATGATATAAAGCACATTACAAAATGATATAATATAAATAAAAATAAATTGTTATATAGTAGTTGTAACTAAAACTTATATGAATACTATATGTTCTAATTGCTATCACATCAATTTGAGAAAACTTTAAAATTAAACTCAAAAAGATTTATTCATTTTTTGCTAACTTTTGTTTTATGTATAATTTTCTTGGTTGAGCATTTCTTTTGTTAACTTTTTTTTTTTTGAATATTTGTGTTTTTTCATTAGCTTAATGCTTCATATGAGGTTAACTCAGAGGATCAGAATAATCAAAAATATTCATCAGTGGAACATTCTTCATAGTCAGTTAAGGTATGTGAATACTCTTTGTTAAAAAAAAGGTCGAAAGTATGTCCTTACTTTTTAAGAAATTATTGATGTTTTATTTTAGTTTTTAAAAATTGCCTGAAAGTGTGCCTTTATTTTTAAAAAGGTTGAAAGTGTGTCTTTGTTTTTAAAAAAAGTTGAAAGTGTGTCTTATTTCTTATGAAATGGTAGAAGATATGCTTATATTTCTTATAACATTCCCATTTATTTACATCAGCATAATTTTTTGATATCTTTTCAATATTTATATTTAAAATATTTAATTAATAAATTCAAATTAATTTCATTGATTATAAGTCTTTTTTTCATATTTAGGATTTAGTAAATGGAGCATTATTTGAAGACAAAAGAACGAATTGATATAAACATTGAAAATCTTTCGGCTAATCTTGAGCTTTGTTCTTCTATTTGAAATTATGATGTTAATGATAGAGATAAAGTATGAAGAGCAATTCTGATGAAGGGACCACTTCAGGCAATGTTACATAGAGATTTAGTGCAAAATGGTTTGAGCAATATCCAAATTTATTAGAGTATAACATTCAAAAAGATGCAACAGTTTATATTGCTATCTATTTAAGCCATTAGACTAAATTAGTATTAGCCAAGAGGGTGGAGATTCATTTGTTAGTGAAGGATTTAAGAATTAGAAAAATAAAATAAAATTTTAGCTTATGTTGGTGACCACAATAGTGCTCATAAAAAAGTAAGACAAAAATGTGAGGATCTAATGAAGTCACAAGTACAGAGTGTTCAAACTGTGGTTGACTATGGTTGAGAGAAATAAAAAAATATTTATGATTATGTTGATAGCAACACTTGATTCTATTTAATTACTTCGAAAATAGGGTTTATCATTTCGCATTCATGATGAATCTTCAGAATCAATTAACTAAAAAAATTACCTGAAATTATTTCATTTTCATGCAAATCAGAATGAAGAGATAAAAAAAGTTAAATTTGAAAATGTAGTACAATGTTACAGTTGATCTTACCAAAGGTACAAAAATAAATTGGTCATGTTGTAGCCTCAAAAATTTTAGTCTCCATCATTAAAGATCTGAGTGATTATTATTTTTCTATCATAGTAGATGAGTCTTGTGATGTGACAATAAAAAAGCAATTGACTGTAGTAGTGAGATTTCTTAATAGAAATGATAAGTTATTGAAAGACTTTTTAACATTAAATATCATCAACAAATGCACCTACACTTAAGGTAGCTTTTGAATCTATACTTGTAAAACATTCATTATCCATACATAGGATATGAAGTCAAGGCTATGATGGGCCATCTAATATGTTAAGTGAATTTAATGATTTAAAGACACTTATCCTTAATGATAATCCTCAAGCATTTTATGTTCATTATTTTTCTCATCAACTTCAACTATGTTTGGTGTTTGTAGCAAAAAGTCATTTGTAACTGAAACAACTTTTTGAGTTCACTTTAAGAATTATGAACACCATTAGAGTTTGTTATGAGAGGAGTGATACTCTAAAAATTATTCAACATGAAAAGATTATTTCACACTTTAAAAAGTGGAGATTTACTTAGTGGGCATGGTTGAATCAAAAAATAAATTTACAATGAGTTAGTGACACCCATTGGAGCTCACATTTTTATACTTTAATTAGTCTTATAAAAATGTATCCATCTGTGCTTTAAGTGCTTGAGATAGTGTGCATGATCAATAGTTAGTTGAAGTTGGTGTTTTAATTAGTGCAATGAATTTTTTTTTTATTTTGTATTCACAATGCATTTAGTGATTGACATTTTAGATATTATAAACAAGTTATCACAATCTCTATAAAGAAAAAATTAAGATATTAAGAATGTAATGATATTGGTACAAATATTCAAGCAAAGGTTACAAATAATGAGAGATTAATGATGAGAATCTTTATTAAATAAAGTGTCTTATTTTTGTAATATTTTTGACATTGATGTTCCAGATATAAATTCTACTTTCAAAACTCATTGACAATTTATACAAAGAGGTGATGAAATAAAAAATTTAAATCATTATCATATTGAGTTATTCTATAATGTTGTTGATATGTAACTTCAAGAATTGAATAGCTGTTTCTTTGAAGCAAGCATTGAATTACTTCTTTATGTAGTATGCTTAAACCCAAGTGATTTATTCTCTGCTTTTGATAAGGGGAATTTAGTTCATCTTGCAGAGTTATATCCTAGATATTTTTTTACAGTTGAGCTTGTAGTTCTTGTGCATCAGATATCCACTTACATTATCGATATGCATAGTAATAATAATTTTTCATCTTTGATAGACATTGCTGATTTTACTAAACAACTTGTGTAGATAAAAAAAGATTTTGTATATCTTTTAGTTTACAGACTTATCACATTGGCCTTAACTTTATCGTTTGCTACAACTACAATATAGAGGACATTTTCTGTAATGAAAATTATCAAACATCGCTTGCGCAATCAGATGAACGATGATTGGCTTAATGATTGTCTTATTTCTTACACTGAGAAAAAAGTAGTTGACTTTGATTCCAAATGAAGCTATTATGCAAAATAGATTGAAAAACTTATAATTGTTGCTCTATTTATTGACGATAACAAACTATAAAGCTTTCTTTTAAATTAACTATTTTTTATTTTATTTCACTAATTTAATTATTTAAGTAATAAATTTGCCCCTCCTCATAAGAGAGGTCAGTTCCACCCCTACTAAGGACTCCATGGTTATAGCAAAATACCCAAATTCTTTCATGAAAAAAAAACGCATAAAAATATTCTAACTTATATTTAATAGAATAATTTTTCTTATCATTGAATTTTTATCTATGACTTTACTATATGTTAAATCGATCAATTTCTTATGATAATTTATTTTAAATTATAATTAATAATTATTAAATTCATCTCTCCCAATTTGCATTAGGATTCTCATCATTCCTCAATCTTACAAATGTTGTTAAATCTTCACATTACATGAATTGGATGGAATACTATTTTTTTGGAATTAGATGTAATACTATTTAATTTTTAAATTATTTTCAAGGATAGCTTTTAAGAAAATGATTATATGAGAATATTTATTGAGATGAATTTTAAAATTTATTATATTATGATAAATATAATATAGTTTTTTAATTAATTTATCTAAAAATAAATTTGGAAGCGTTCAAACCAAACTAATCGATAAGAAGAAAATTCACGATAATCCACAGGACCTTAACTTCTTCAATGGCGAAAAATAATTTTAGAATCGCAGCCAGACATCACATGCCCTTCTTCTTTTCACGACCTTTATAATCTATACAACATCCAGATCATTCACCAAAGCGAATAAGAAATGGCCAACCTCTTCCGCAAATAGGCCCAGAATTACGCCGCCGCCGCCCAAGCTACCCAAGGGAGCTCTTCGACTACATTGCCTCCGTCACGAGAAAATATTACATTCGGAGACTCAATTTTTTTTATTTCATATTAAAAATAATATAAAAAATAATGTAATGCTACATGCCTCAGGACTCCGTATGTAATATTTCCTCCTCGGTCACTACTGCCTCACCAAGGACGTTGGCGCTGGTAATGGCCAGGCCACCGCCTCCCTATTCTCCATCTTCGACTCCTTCGTCTCCATGGACCTTAGCCCAGAGCAACTCTCCCACATCCATCACATCCTAGATCCCCAACATCCACTTCATCTTCACCCCTCCATCTCTCTTCCTCGCGAATGTTCATCATATCGTCACCCCTCCTACCTCCGTCAACCTTATCACCATCGACCAGGATCTGCATTTGCTTGATCTTCCTGCATTTTACACGCAAGCTCAATCGATGTTCGTTGCTGGCGGAGTCGTAGGGGCCTGATGTTACAAAGGGGCGTGATCGATGGAAGGAGATCGAGGTCGGATGAGATCTACCGACATGGTTATGAGAGGAGTCAGGGTCGTATTGGGTGGAGGAGAAGAGGATGGTGGATGATGGTTATGCGGGAGTGGAGTTTCCGTTTGGGGCTGTGGAGGGGGAGGAAGGGACGGGGCCGGTGGTAGGGTTTGCGGCGGAGAGGGAGGGGCGGCTGATTTTATGGAGTATGTGAGGTCTTGGTTGACGTATCAGACGACGAAAGAGAAGGGGGTGGAGCTTCTGACCGAGGAGGTCATGGAGGAGTTAGAGCTTGGTGACATGACGGGGTGCAGATAAAACAAGTTGACTTTCCTACTAGTTTGAGAATTGGGAAGGATTGACAATATATTTTGGATGCAATTTATTAGAGGGATCATTTCATTGTTTGGAGATTTATATTTCATGCAATTTTTTATATAATAAATGTTTAAATTTTATATTTATCTAACTAATGTTAATATTTAAATGACATCAATAAATAAATAAATAAATAAATTTATATATTATTTAGATATTAAGATATTATATAATTAGATATAAATATTCCGGTGTTAGATTTTTATGTTTATAGTTTGAATATATTTATTATAATAAAATTGGTCGGAGAAGCAGATTTTTGATGCAGATGACATACAATTTAATTTTTTATCCTCATAAGTGGGGAAATATATTCTTTATATATTTTCTTGAAGAAATACATATGAGAGCTCATTTTGCACTAAAATATACTAGCTTTTTATAAATATGATTCAAATAACTCATTGGAAAAAATAAATGTTCAGTTTATCATTAGAACCCCTTGATCATTTCTCTTCACAGTGCTTTCTTTGTATCCAATGATTATAGATCATGTATTCCGGCTGCTATCAAATTTCATGAGGGTGAACTCTCCATTCATAATTTACTTAAGTATATTAATTTTATATGTTTAGTTTTTTAGCTTTGAATTCTTCATTTCCAACCTGAACCTTGAACTTGAAATATTGTTACTTATCATTGTACCTACTATAAGCTTATTAGAACCAACATCAAACCACTTTCAAACCATAATAAAAATATGATTGAATCAACTTTGAATAATTACCTAATATCTTTGAACCATATTCAAATTTTACTTGAACTTTTAAATAAGTTTGACCAGTGTTTAAATATGACTCACATAAGATTTAATCATGATTCAAAGAGGCAAATATTGAGCTTAGAAAGCAATGGAGAAAGTTATGAGGCAATTTTAAGCTAATGACTTCATTCTTAAGGTTGTGAGATCTCACTTTAATTAGTTCTTTCATTGTCTCATATTGTAGTTTTTTGGACCCTTAATTCATCTGCTGTTACTGAGGATGGTTGAGAGGGATATTACATTATGTTCAATACTGGAAGTAAAAACATAATATTTAGTATTATTAATTTTTTATTGATAATGAGTTATGGTTTAAAAAATTCTCATATGAGAAGGAATTCAATAAGATGAGCCAAACAAGTAAATTATTACATAAATACTTTTGCGGAGATAAAAATTTAAGGAACATAGATGTAAAGAAAGCATTCTTAGAGTGCACTAAAATGGATGATGCTTGAAAACATGAGTAATATTTGTTTGTTATGATAATGACATCCCTAACCATGATAAACACATTTATAACACAATTTAAGATATGTGAATTAGTTGAAGATGGAGAAGCAATTTTTAGATGTCCATGGGATAAAATGTCCTAGGAGAGGAGACTTAGAGGTTGAAGAGGGATTTAATATGTTATAAGATTATTATTTTAAAGAAAAATTTTCTAACCTATTATAGTAATTGAATATAGAATGTCACTAAAGAATAGGGTATATGAAGTCATCCTAGATTTAGATAGGAGATGTATTGAGTTTTTTGGAGGATAACACCAAAGATGGAATGTTGGAAGAGCACTAAGGTAGTCACAGATAAAGATATTTTCTCTATATCATTAAATAAAGATGTGAATATAAATTCTGAAAATAAATTAATTGAAATAATTTTATTTATGTGGTGGAACATAATTAAAATTAACTCTTAGCTTGTTCATTATAGGTGATTATTCATTATGTGTTCACGAAGAGCATTTTCATAAATTTGTTGTATAAACATTAATCTATTCTAGTTAAGAGTTATATGGAACAAATTCGATAACATTATTTTTAAGGAGAAAGGGAGAGAGAGAGAGAGATAGAGAGAGAGTAAAAGCACAATCACCTATTAGTCAATCTATTCCCCCCTTTGAGGAGTCAAAGTGGTTTTTTTATGTTCTATAAGACTTGTATAACAACTAGCTTAAATTGGTTAATTATTAAATAATGAATAAAAATATGGATGTATTAATCAGTCTTATTTAAAGTTATGTACATAATGAGAAAGTAATGGAGGAGAGCTAGAAGATGCCTATTAGTGACTCAACCATTCTAGTGAAAGACAAAAACCAGTACTTTAGATAAAATAAGAGAAAAATAAAAATGATCTTTCTCTATATTGATGAAAAAACCAAGTAACAAACCCTGATAATAAGATCATAGAGTATATAATATACTCGTAACTAATTATGTAATTACAAAATTAATCAGTGTAGATGATAATAAATTGTAATGACTATTTCAGCAAACTAGTGTAGAAGTTCTTGTATTGGTACGAGAATGGATCATAAATCTAGATTCACCTCTATAATAAGAAGAACTAAAAGGCGATGTTTTATTTTGAAAGTTGTAAGTAGATGCTAGTTTGACACAAATGTAAGCTGATTTGTCTTGATTGATGTTTGTTTCAATTGGTGATAGTAACAATCATGCATTCTTTCATTTCAATTCAAATACATGAGCATTAATTCAGCCATCATATAATGCATTCAAATCGAATTTCTAAGGTCGATTGAGTATCAGGTTATAAACATCAATGATAATAACTTCACACTGAACATCACATATAGAATTTTGCCAATAAAAAATTTTGGCCTTGCAAGTTTCAATTATAGAGACCTCTACTCCCTTTCTAATCCAACTTACCTTATAGGGTTGAGGATGCTTATAAGTTTCTAATTATAAAGCTTTGACCACTCTACTAGCTATAACATTTTTGATGCAGCTCTAATGGTACACCTAGTTCAAAAATTGCATGCCTTTGAGTAATATGTGGCTATTTAAGGGTTAGTAGTACCTTTTCCAAAATGCTAGAAAGGAACTCTCTATCATCACATACTAAATATTTGTACTCAGCATTGGTGAATGTGTTACCTATGTGGAGTCCTTCCTCTTCTTCCTCAGCTAGTTGTAGTAAATGATGATTTGGGCATTCATTTGAATGATGTCTAGCTTGGAGACATCTAAAGAATTTTGAAGGTTGTGGTTGATTATATATATTTTCTTTATTAAATGTATCTTTTGAAGCTTCCTTTGTTCAATATACCCTGAACTGCTAGTCGTGGGTGTCTGCACTAGACCTGAGAGTGGTTTGTTTGGTTGAGGATTAACTTTCATTGATTCATTGGAGTTTTCATTATGAGTCCTTCAGTTGTTATTCAATTTAAAGCCCTTAATTATATGTTTCACATTTGAATCTACATCAAAATATATCATATGTCATGGGGAGGTTTCTCTTGGTTTGATTCAAGATGCTTGCCAGTGCTAATGAATTGAATCTTTGGGCTCACCTTAAATATTGATTTATTGTAGCATTATCATTTGTCTTTGGTGTGGGTGTCATAGCCAATAGTTTGGTTGCTAGATGAATTATGCCACTATTCCTGATTACACAACGTTCATGCCTAACTTCTATCACAAAGAGTTAGGAACTCTATAATGAGTTCTACTAGCTTCCATTCTAAAGCCAAATGTGTTTCCTCTAAGGTGGCTTGATGAGTTTCCATTACACCTAGAGTTGTTCCCGCATTTGTCATAGCTTTAATATCAACTTGATGAAAACCTAAAACCAACACTCCAAATAAAACATGAGAAATAATAAAATAAAGAGCTTTCTCTATAATGATGGGAAAAAAAGTAATAGACTCTGACATTAGGATTGTAGAGTATACTATGCTAAAAAATAATTACATAATTATAAAATTAATCACTATAATAATTAATAATATTAAACTACAATGATTATTTTGGAGATTTAATTTTAATAGGTTCATAATTATCTTAATCACTTGATCTGCATCACATTTATTAAGTGAAGGCCAGAGATAGGATATAAAAAGAGAATAAGATGGAAAAGACGGGGGATTGATCTCTTAATATTATCATATAAATAAAGTGGTAGAGTAAGCAGAGATTGCACTTAATCTCTTTTACCATAATTAGAAGTGAGATTAAGTTAAAAAATTATTTAAGTGGGGATAAGATAAAATTAATGTCACTTGATTAATGATTTATAGATCCATTAGAAAAAAAAGGCACAAGATAATCGATCCTTACTCTATTTGTCCCCTACTCATAATTAATAAAGAATTCTTTTTTCAAATCTTAAATATAAAGTTTAGTAAATATTTTCTTAAATAAGGAGATAAGAGCGGATAATGGTACTATGGTATAGTTTCAATAGTTGAAGAAACTCACTGCATGACTTTGTAATTAGATAAAATTATTATAACATTATTGAATTTATTAGTTTTTAAAATTTTAAAAACATTAATATTATTTTTTATTTTATTGATAGTACATTATTTTTTTTCAAATGAAGAAGCAAATCTAATGTAATATAAGGGGCCTATGGATTTTATTGACATCAAGATCTCCATTACATAATTATTTGATTTTGATGAAAACAAACATATATTTAGATGATGCTAATGATTTATTTTAAGTGTTTCAAAAAAATTATTAGACTTAGCTTGCATAGTCAAATTTGAAAAGTCAAATCAGCCTGACTAAGTTAGTTTAGGAATTTTCTTTGAAATTAAAAAATAAGATAAATAAGAGTTTATAAATATGGAAATAACTGCTAAAATATTCTTATATCATTTATTTTGATTTTTGAAATATTTTTCATATTTAATTTACATTATTTTTTAATTTTCATGAAATTATTATTATTTGAATAATTTGATTAATTGAATCAAATTAAACATTCTCCATTGCATCTCAAAATGAGTTAAGTTTATTTTTCACTTCATTAATTAATTTTCATGCTTGATCTAAGTTTTATCCATTGATTTTAGCTTGTGAATTTAATTATTCATTCAATTATCAAAATTATCCTTTTTTTCTCTCTTTTGTCATTTATTTTCTCTCTCATATCAATAATTACATTTGAATTTTATTTTTCCACTATATTTGGCCAAATGTTTTAAAAATTTTAGCATGAGGAAATTTTTGTGATTATTTAGTTTAATGCCAAATCATTTTCTCTCATTTAATAGAGTCTTAAATTTTAAACTTAATTGACTTTTGAATTTGAATATTTTTAATTTAAAATTGTTTATTGTTATGATTAATTTCTAAATTTATTTTATTTATTTAAGGCATGTTTTTACGTGGCCTCTTATGTGTTTGATTTGATTTGATTTAATTAAATTTTAATTCAAATTGATCTTGCTTTATTGCACTTTCTTATTTTTAAATCCTTATTTTTTGAAATTCTTGGTTGATGTTCTCTTTCATTGATTTAATGAAATTTAAATTATGTTTATTATTTAAAAAGCTTCTTAATTAATCTCCCTTGTTTTAGTTTGTTTGATTATAATGATTGAAATTTGAGTCCAATTAGGAAACGCCCTTGGACGTCCCACCTTAGTTGGCTTTATTTCCCTCATTTTATTTGAATTAATTCTAATTGATTTCAATATTAATTCCCTCATTATTTAATTAATTGAACCCATAATATACTATGCATTAACTCTTAATTGAACCCACTCAGAATGCCTTGGCCATCGCATTCTTTAATTAATCACTTTATTAATTAACAACTATTTCATTAAGGTAAAAGAATTTAATTTTTTCCCTCCACCCTTGCTTGGTCGGCCACACCTATTTGATGTTTAGTTTATTTGCATTATATTCCATGTGATTTAATTTTCAAAATAAAATTATTGCCTTAATTGATTTCCCTCTTAATTTTTTCCTTTCTCTTTCTCTTACCTTTGTTGAACCATACATGTATTAATTGCTTCTTTAATTTGTATTTATTCAGTAAGTGATTTGAAACATCTTCCCTCTAATGCTTTGATTGTCCACTTATGTCATAGATTTGAATCTATTAAAATTTAAATTAGGTGCTTTAAATTTTAAAAATCAAATTGTTTCCTTAAGTAATTTTCCTCTTATTCTTTCCCTCTCTTTCTCTTTTGCCTTGGCAAAAATATGTAGGGGTAAAGCTCTATTTAAGGAGTTGCCTTTATGACTTATTTCTCTCTTGCAAACATCACCAATGGTCTAACTCTTGCAAAAAAATTTCTTAGTGTGCTCCCTTTGATTTAACTGATCAAGCTCTATTCTTCTCTTATCCTCATTAAACTTCAACCATATTCAAAAGGAGACTTTCTTTATCTTCTTCAAGTTTTCTTGAAGGTTTGGTAAAGTATTCTTCAAGTCTTGTGCTCATAACTTGATTCATCCAAAATGACTTGAGTAAGATTATTCCAAATTGATTTAGCCAAATGTGCTCTTAAATTTGATGTTTTGATTTGATTGAAAAGAATTGCAACTCAAATTGTTAAAGGTTTTCTTAAGTTCTTTTTACTCATACACTGCGTGATTTGAATGGTCTACTTTTTCATTTGATTGGATTTTTAAATGTGAAAACCATCTTCTTGAGGCTTTTAGAATAATTGTTCTCTACATTTTTTATATTCAAAATCATTGCACTTCACTTTTTACAAGTATTCTTAAAGTTGATATATTTCTTGCATTTGGTTTTGAGTTAACATGAATTTCATTTAAAAGTACAAAAAAAACATATCGAGCTCTCTTTCATTTGACTTATTGTTGCTTAGTGGATTTGAGTGTTAAATATGTTTTAAATATTAAAGTTAGATTTTTCATATTTGTACTTTTTATTTTATTATTATTTGAATTTGTTAGGGTTGTAATTGCCCATGTAGGATAGTATCTTATTTGTTAGGAGAGTATGAGAGATTCATTATAATCTTATTTTAATTAGTGAATAAATAATCAAGGTGGCTAGGCATAGAAATAGGCCAATTTTTAGGTTTAGCCGAACAATATAAAAATCTTCGCACCTCATCTCTCTTAATTTTTGTTGCTTTTACTTTTTTACATTTTCATTTTTTTACTATTATGATTCATTTAATATTTAAATTAAATTTTTATTAATTTTTCAACAAAAGCTTAAAGTTAATTTTAATTTGAAATTTTTTTAAATTCCCAATTCCACTCCTCTTTGGTGTCGAAGCCTCTTAATAGATTTATCATCATCTTTTAGGATGAATTATTTGATCATTATTGTAAATTAGTAACTCTATATACAATAGACTAAAGAGAAAACATTTGTTTAACCAGCTTTAAGAAGCCTCATATATGTTATTGGAGATGAAAAAAAAATTATGAAGTCATGGATTAATATTGACATCATACATTTTTTAATAAATTATAATATTGTGTATTGGATGTTCTAAGTACTTTTGGAGGCTATGACATTGCATGAATTTGATCCATTTTGAATATTTGTGCATACTTTATAGGCAACAGTGTGCTCATTCTATAAGCATTGCCTAATGTCACTTAAGATGATAGATTATTTGATAATGGTTAGAAAATATTTTCTTTGAAATCTTTGTAGAATTAGAAGAGTCCTAAAGTCTATAGAGAGGTAAATCATTTACAATTTAAATGAAAATTTAAACTATTTATGTAACTTTTTTACCTAGATTTTCTTAAGTACTTTTCATTTTATTTATATGGTGACTGAGAAGTATATACTATATAATAAATAAAATATCTAATTTTGAAGAATATTCTTTTAGTTGTTACACAAGATTGCATAAGATTCTATAATGATCATTTATATGTATATTTATTTTACAATACTTTAGATATATAGTTCCACTTTAAAAAATTATTAATTTATTCTTTGATTAATCCATTATATATTATTTTCTCTATTAGAAACATTTATTCTTTATTTTATGATTATTTATGTATGTTAATTGTTCCATAAATCTAATATTAACTACGAATTTTTTGTTATAGCTCGTAAATAACACTCTTAATTTATAATACACTATATTATAATTGTTGTGATTTTAGTCACTATGTTGAATGAATTTTGTAGTATACTATGTGATGTGTTCTAGAATGATGGGGTAGTGGAAAATATAGATGATACTAATCTGAATTTGGAGGCACAAATTGATACTCCCTTGGAACTAATGTTGATTCATTATCCATTAGATGGTGACACGAGTTTAATCAAGATGGCTGAAATCTATATTTCAAATTTTGATTCATGCTATATGGAACCTAGAGAACACAAGGAAGGACCATAAAAGGGTTATTCAAGGATGTACATCTATCATTCAAGCCTTGAAATGATTTAGAGTCGGATTATATTTTTGTAAAACAAAATTTTAATATATTTTGATGTATTTTTTGGGGCTATTTTAATCATTTTTGGTTTTGGCCTATTGCTACCAAATATTATTAGGGTATTATATGTTTCTGTTTTGTCCTTGTATTGTAATAATGCCTACTTAAAGAAAGGCTATAGAATAAAAGCAGTTTTCCTTGATTGCAAAATTCCAAGATTTTAGTTCTTGGCGAGAACAAGAGCTTATCAGAGTTCCCTTAGAGTTCTCCCATGACTCATCATCTAATTTCTTTATAGTTGGTTGTTTTGTTATCCTTTTCTTATGGTTTGAGCCTTATCCTATGCTACACATCAATGGAATTCCTTAAATCATCAAATCAAATTGTTTTTTTGAGGTTGGGAGTACATCAATTTGATATCAAAGCTTGCTGCCAAGATCTTCCCATTACTAAGAAGCCTACTGCAATGATCTTCACATTATTAAGAAGCCTGCTGCCTAGATCTTCCCATCACTAAAAAACCCACTACTACGAAAATCATTCCCTTATAAAAATTTTCCCTAGGACCTTTCTATTATTAGTACCTACTATTAAAACCCTTCGTTACCAATAAACTTTCTTCCAGATCATCCCATGGTGTTTATTGATAAAAAAAACCTATTAATATGCCTAGATAGCAACTTCTATATCACAGTTGCACAAATTTAGAATAAAATCAACACAATAAAGAGTACATAACAGTTCAGACAGCTCAATGTTAGTTGGGTTAATTCAAACCAAGGAATTCATTAAGGGAAGTCTTGTTATACAGGTTTGATAATTGGGGGGTAACTAATATATGTATTCCATTCTAGTTTCTTTTTAATTATTGTTTTACATTATGTAGCCCTCCAGTACTGAATTGGTGAATTCTACATTCTACATTCCACATATTGTTAAATTGTTGAATTCCTGAAATCCCTTAACTCTTGAATTCTTACAAACTTAGCATCCTTCCTTAAAGCAACAATTCCTTCCAGCAGTTAATACAAACATATTATTGGAAGAGTGCAGAAATAGCAAAAAAAATTTAATGCAAAATCGTTGGAATACTATTTAGAAATCTAAAAATTTCTCAAATTCTATACAAGATTGCATTGAGGTTATGATTCTTCATTAAGTTAAATTTTTGCAACATCTTGTTTTCAAACCTAGAAAGTTGCTAAACTCTGCAAACTTGTCATTGGAAAAATTTATTTAACTTAATGAATGCATGAATTCTTTCACTGTGTGACTTCTTGAATTATTAGAATTCCTAAAATTGATTTTGGTTTGTATTCATATCTTCTTAAGAAATATGGCTCAAAACCAAGATAAAGTTAGGGAAGAAATTGATCCCCAACCTATCCTCCCTAATTTACAAATTCAAGCCATAATGGGAGAGATAAATTAAATGATGAGGAATGCGTAGGAAAACATTCATGAAAGATTAGATTGAATAGAAGAAGTATCATTTTGGGAAAACCACAAAACGTTCCTTGCATGCGAAGAAAGAAAAGGGAATAACCGTAGCAGAGTATGGAAAATGAGGCATCTTATATGGATGCTTTTGATGAGGAAGAGAATGGAATTACATAGAAATTCCATATGGAATGACAAGCAGAGAAGAACCTAAAGTATGGAACACAACAACAAAATCCATATCATGGCAAAAATTCCTTCTTCTCAAGGCAAATCTAATCCTGAAGTCTGTCTAGAATGGGAAAAGAAGATAGAGTTTATTTTGCAAAGAAAAGAAAAGTTGGAGTTTGTTTTTTATTGTTGTAATTTTAATAATTATAGGTAGATTTAACTAGCTGAGATTAAACTCACTAATAATGCACTGATTTGGTGGGATTTATTTATTTAAAGTTAAAGATGAAGCAAAGAACACCCCATAGAAACCTAGGAGGAAATGAAGGTAGTAATGAGGAAGCGATTGGTTCAAAATTACTATTAATTAGATTTGTATAATAAGCTACAAACTCTTTGGCAGGGTTCTCCTAGTGTTGAAGATTATTATAAGAAATTAGAGATTGGCATGATTAGGCCTAATATTGAGGAAGATCGAGAGGAAACCATGACAAGATTTCTATGTGGATTGAATATGGAAATTCAAGATAAGATTGAGATGTATCATTATGTAGAATTAAAGTAAATGGTGCACATGGCTATCAAAGTGGATCAATAACTCAAGAGGAGGGGTGGTTCCACTCCTCAATGTGTCGTTAGTCTAGGTGCAGGAACTTCTTCATGGAAGCCTAATTTCTTGAAGAAAGAAAAGAAAGGTAGAGTATGAACTCATAGAAACCCAAAATAATAATTAACCAATTATGGAAACTAAGGAAAAAAATATGAAATAACATCTTCTAAGAACCATGACATTAAATATTTTAAATGTCTAGGTGGGACACATATAGCTAACCAACGATTGAACAAAAGAGTGATGATAATACAAAATAATAAGGATATAGAAACTGATACTGAGTCAGAAACCAATTCCACTCCCCCACTAAAAAAATACAATAGAAGATTAATGATTAGATGGATAGAGAGAGAGCATGAGCTCATGTACAATTCTAGTGTTATTAGTACCTAAGAATAATGGAATATGGAGGGTGTGTGTTGATTGATGGGCAATAAATAATATCATTAATATCAATATTTTATTCCTCATCTAGATGATATGCTATATGAATTATATGGATCAAGTGTTTTTGTTAAAATAGATTTAAAAGTGGCCACCATCAAATTAGAATGAAAGAAGGTGACGAATGAAAACTTGTCTTGAAAATGAAGCATGTTTTTCATGATGGGTTAGTTATGTCTTTTGGCTTAATTAATGCATCAAGTACCTTTATAAGGCAAATAAATCATGTTTTACATATTTTTATAAGTAAATTTATTATAGTTTATTTTCATGATATACTAATCTACAATGAAAGCTTGGCTGAATTTATAGGAGAACTTAGGAAAGAACCATTATATCCCAATATGACTAAATGTACCTTCTGCACTAACAAGTTGGTATTTTTGAGATTTTTCATTAGCGCCCATGGAATATAGGTTGATGAAGAGAAAGTGTGAGCCAAACTAGCCTAAGCTTACCAATGTAAATAATGTTCATAGCTTCCATGGCCTTGTTAGCTTTTAGAAATGATTTATTAAGGTCTTTAGTAGCATTGCCACCCCATTAATTAAAGTAATCAAAAAGCTAGTTTGATTTAAATAGGACTAAAATCAAGAAATGGCCATTCAATCAATGAAAAATTGACTAATGCACTTACATTAGCCTTACCTAATTTTTACAATTTTTATTTAGATTAAATGTGATGATTCAAAATTGGAATTGGCAGTGTTCTTATGGAAGATGGGAGTCCAAGTGCATGTTTTGATGAAAAATTATATGGGGCACTTCTAAACTTGGCAAAAAGACTAATTGGACCAAGCTTTAATAACAACTTAGGTAGGAAATGACTTATATGAATATTAAATTATTTATTTATTAACTAACTCACAATAAAATGCAAGAGATCTAGGAGATAAAATTCATATATAAGAGGCTTATCAATTCTTAATGGTTCTCGATAAGGAGGATTCATATATCATATAAGCTATCTTTTTAGACTAAGCACATAAATTTTAATGAAAGAAAAAAGATAACACAAATATTTCTTAGCTCAATTATGAAATTTAAAATCAAAATATCGCAAAAACATAAAATAACCAGAGCTATAATCATACAATAAAGAACCATCCATCACAGTAACTAGAAATTAGAGGTGAATAGTCCAATAAAAAAAACATAAATATAGTAGAAACATACCTGTAATATTAAGATTTTGATGATGACATCTCACTACTTGGACATCAACACACGAATAAATATTATTATTTGATATTGCACAAGTGTATAACTCACACAAGAAATATGCAAATTTTATATTTTTAGAAGAATGATTTACATTGGAGAGGACCATTAAATATACAAAGTGCCAAAGACTACAAAAAGAAGAAATACATGATATGAGGCTAAAGTTCTTCTTGAAAAGTTACAAAAACTAGCCTATTTACTCTTCTAGAGAAAGATTACATTTTTTTCACTGTAATATAAATTGATATAGCTTCTAAAGATTTGTAAAGCATCTTTATAACGTTCCAACAAGCTTAAGATCTCTTAAAATAGAGAATTGAACTGAAAGATATGATCAGAACACTAAAACTACACAAGATTAGTTAAACCATGAAAATACTATTGAACTGAGATAAAATAAAATAATAATATGATAAATATTAATATAATAATCCAATATTTCACTCATGCATAATAGATTTAAGTGAGCATGACTGTGATTATGAATTGGGAAGTTTGTGTAATGTCTTTGACACTAAATTGCCTACACCATCACCAATTAGGTATGATAATAATTGCTCTGTTGGTAATAGGCTATCCATTTGGATGGTAAATCTAAGTTAGGCTAAAACCATTTGGTCCACTTCCTAGTTTAGTCATCACACATTGATAGAGTCCATGCTCATTTACAAGCATCCTATTTGGAATACATACCTGCAATCCTATTTTGGTTTGACTTAGACTATCTTATGTTAGGATAACCCCTTTATAGCCCCTCTCCCAGCCCCTCTCTCACTTTACACTTCCCAAGTGAACTCAAGTTGTAGTGAACCTAGTTTAGCCCAAACCAAGTAAACCAATGTTCCTAATAGGATGAAATCCCAAGATAGCAAAGTCCAACCACTCCCTTTAGCCAAGGAAGCAATCTTAGCATGCCTTGAGCTCATCTCAACTGACTCAACCTAACCGAAGGCTGGTTGGCTTAACCATTGTCCAAGGTGAGGTCCATATCCCCTTGGATAGCCCTTAGTTCACCAACCATGGGCTATCACTCCATCCCACTACCCCAAATCATTCCAACCATTACAAGACCTCCACCTCATTAGTCCCAAACTTATAAGAAAATTTTTAAATCCTCTAGTCGTAATTAAAATTGAAAATCACCATTAATGGGCCTTAAGTAATTAAATAATTCACTTAATTGACCAAGACCTTAGAAAATTTATTATTAATTATAAAAACTATAAAATATTTAGATAAACCTTCTTTATGCTTGGCTAATAGAGAGTTAATCAATGAAATCAATGCCCCAATTAGTCTGGGGTATTTTGAAAGTAATTGCCTAATTATTAAAAGATTAATTAGTATAATTAATCACAACAAATAAGCCCAAATGATTTAAAATTTTAGAGTTTATGTTATTTATCATTTTCACCTTTACACTAATTTTTCTTAAAAAAATTTAGGCTTATAATTTATGGTTTATTACATTTTATTGTTAATTGAACTAAAAGTTAAATTATTTACCAATAAATCATATAAAGTCATAAAATGAAATATTTTCTCTTTAAGACACCTAATGAAGAGAGAAAATCATGAAAATTTTATTGGGCAAGTCTAATCTAAACTAACTTCATTAATCACATAAATTAAATCTAATTAAAACCCTTTAAACAAATATCTCTTTAAGCACAAATAAAATTATGATCATATGTACAATTCTTAGAATTAATGAGTTGAATGGGAAGCTTCATGACATTTGAATATCCTTACTTGTATGTTCACTTAATTAAAACATCAAGCATACATGACATCATACATAAATAGATTCATTTTATTATTATGACCTTTTAGAAATTGAATTTGAGATGTAGATATTGCATCTAATTTCAAAAATATTACTATGAATATAAAAAATTATTTCAATGCCATGCATTAGATTAATTTATGCAACTATATGGTATATAGTCTAGATATTCAAGGTCATAGGGTTACAAGCTAGAAGGAGGTCTTTACCTTACACTTCTTGTTTAACAACAACACATACCTACAGATTTTATGAATATATCTAAGTCTAGTCTCCATGCATAAATCATCATATGTGTCATTTGAAATCATATGCTTCATGAAACTATCTAGTATATAGTTTCGACACTAGGGGCATAAGGCTACTAGTATGAAGGAGGATTTTATCTCACACTTTTGATTTAACGATGGCACGTACATATAGATTTTATGAATACATCTAAGTTTAATATTCATGTATAAATTCATCATATATGAAATTTTAAATCATATAATATATAGTCTAGACAGTCGAGGTCATAGGATTGCTAATCCAAAGGAGGTATTTTCTTCAAACTTTTGGTTTAATAACTACACTTACCTATTAATTGAAAAAAAATACATTTGAGAGATGAAAGTGTTCCATTTAGAATATCATCACTTTATCTATCATTGCATAATTTCAACAATAAGATACTTAGTTTGGACACCTGAGATCATCTAACTATTAGCTTGAAGGAAGTCTCTACCTTACACTTCCAAAGTATATATACATACATACATGCATACAAACATATATATATATATATATATATATATATATATATATATATATATATATATATATATGCACCTCTAAATCTTCAATATTTCTATATAAATCATGCATTCCATCTAAGTCATAAGCATTTACATGCTTGAACATTAAAAATAAAAAAATTATTAAATTATCTAAAATCATGAAATTGATTTAAATGTCCTGAAATCTCTCTTAGCGCATCTCGTCAATTCTAAAGAATGTAGATGAGGTTATAATATTACTTGGCATGAGCTTAAGAATTTCATTCTTTTCTTTCTTACAGCTTTGTTAGAACTAGGGTATGAGGCGAAGTGAATCATACCTTGAGTGAAACTCACAAACCTCCATGTTATTTAAAACTATAAATCTGACTTAAACCCAAATTAAAGGTATGATGAGATATTTACTTTTAAATCTATTAATTACTTAAATTGAAACCATCCACGGGTAATAAATTAAACTTCACTCTTTTTACAACTAAAACCCCAATGCCTAATTTTATCTCACCACACCAACCTTTACACACACATTAAATTAATAAATAGTTGATCTTAGACTCAGTTTAGGCCCATGTTTTATTTGGTGTAATGCTTTTTTTCTTTTGTGGTGTATTTTTTTAGACTAGATTATAAGATTGTATGTTCATAGACTAGATGGTAGGATGATGTTCATTAGTCTAATGCTATTTTTTTTATTGGGGGTTGTGCTTAAGAAAAGGAGTGTTATAGTAAGAAAATTATGTTTAACAATCTTACTTGCCGATACTATTTATCCCTTTGACCATAACATATTAGGACAAGTGGGTACGTGTGCTTTACCTAATCTTTATTTTGTAGATTTAGGATTTTATTTATAAAACTTAAAATAGAAACTTATACTAAAACAAAATAAGTGTGAGTCATTATAGCACCTAGGAATAGGACGTGGGTTGGGGAGTGAATTGGGCGTTATTAAAAAATTTAAAAGTTAAATTTTAAATTTTAACTTTTAGTAGAAAATTAATTTTTAGTTTTATAATGATAAGATACAAATCTTATTATAGCAAAAAAATAAAGTGCAATAAAGTAAAGAGAGACAATAGACACATAATTTTTATGTGGTTTGTCCAAACCCCAAAACTAACCTATGTCCACGCCTAACCACCTCTAGCTATGAATCCACTAAATACAAAATAGCTTACAAATCATACTCTCCTATAACGGGGTGAGTACAACCTCTATAATAACATGTACTCTTTTAGAAAGGGGTGAGAACAGCCCCAATAAAAAATTTATAACACAAAAAGAAAATTACAAAATAATAAATTTTGATGAAATAAATCTCTCACAAATGTACCAAGGTATCCAATTCAATTAGTTATCTCATAATTTGTAAATGATCACTTTACAACTTATAAATTTCGACAAGATAGAATGCTCACTTAATTTTGATAAGAAATAATAAAATAAATATCTTAAAGTGTTCTTATAAAGATGTAAGATGTTTATGTTATTGCAATTTATAGACTAATATAAAATGATTTCAAAATAAATTCACAATAGTTCATTGCATAATAAAATTAATTTCAGCGAGGAATAATTTTAAGTTTAAGAGAAATTATAACTAGTATGTATATAATAGTGCAAGAATGATTAACTCTTCACTAAACTTATTTTTTAATTATTAAACAATAAAAAGAGCAAGCACTACTAAATTTTAGCAAGATAAAATTATTTAAATAAATGATATTAGTTTGAATAAAATGATAAGTGACAAAAAAAAATAATTTAACTTTTTATAATATTTATTTTGATAAAGAAACTTGATATATAATAGATATAACATATACTCTAAAATTCTACTAATAATTTATTTTATTTTAATCAAAATAATGCTTTGAATTAATGTAAATGATCACAAAATATTTAAATAAAATTAGTATATGATAGATCTAAGTAAACTAGTAAGCTTTTAATTAAAAAGTGAGATCTAACAAATTGAAAATATTTTCAGCACAATAAATTAATTTTAAATGCTTAAAGTATACTTCTAAAATAGATTTAAGAATAAATGATCTTTCAAATAAGACTAATGAAGAAATATTTCAAGAAACAAAAATAAATTTGTAAGAAGATAAAAATTTTAGCAAGATGAAAGAAATCCTACAAACTATCACAGGAGATTTTCACCAAAAAAATGATTGAAGAAACTTTGATACAAAAAACTTAAACTTTGATGTCCAAAGACTAATCCACCAAAAAGTAAAAATTTTAAAGAACAAATTGATGGTAAAAATAGTATGAACAACTAAAAGAGATTAAGATCAAGAAAAATAAATTCAAGTAATTTGAGAAAGCTTGCCTAGTTGAAGATATTGAAGCTTCCAAACTAAGGATTTTATCTTCAATATTTGGAGAACACTTGGAAGGAAAATCTATGAAATTTTCTCTTAGATTTTCTGGAGAGATTTTTAATTTGAATGAGCAACCTTTTCTGAAGAGAATGAGGGCTATTTATAGGCAAGAAGGTCATTTTAGATTATTTCAGAGAAATATATTATTCTAACATCACTTTATCATATAATAATATAACATTCAATATAAATATGATTTATATTTAAAAAATATTAAATTCAAACAACCTAAAATTGGCTAGACACACGGGCAAGTCAAAAATAATCAAATATAGCTTTTAATATATTCAAAGCATGTAGTATGCATTCATTATTAAAATTAACTAATGTTTGAAAAATTATAATAAATTCAAATTTAATCAAATGTGAGTCATGTAACCTATCAAATGAATGAAAAAAAAATCTAAGGAATCCATTTGAGATGAAATCAAATCTAAATTTCTTGATTAAAAAATGACTTTGGCTGAAATACAAAATTTCATGTATTTTTATTAATTCTGAAATATGACATTTAAAAATTAGATACAATCATACATATGTTAGTTATTATCTAAATTTTAAATGAAATTAAAATATTTAATTATATTAAGTATATAAACTAGTTACACTTAAAGTTATACTTAATTATTATTTATTATTTTGATAATTTAAATGCTATGTATTAAGCATATAATTGAATATTAATTAGATAAATATTTATATAAATTAATCTCAATATCATTATTTAAAATAAATAAAAATAATATGTTAAGTTGTGGGCAAGTTAATTCAAGCCACTAAACTCATATGAACCTCTAAGATAGTTATAAATGTATATAACCTAAAATATTGTATATTGTGCTTCAAGATATCCATTTTAATCTATCTTCCATTCTTCCATACTTGCAATTTCATCAAACATACTATGAGATGTATTGGGTATGTAATTAACAATCAATATATTTGAAACACATAAAATATACATTAGAACATCCAAGCATATGTTTGTTATCATCAAAATTAATAGGATTGAACATGAGGCTCATAAAGCTAATAATCTTCTCTATTTGATGATGATAAACTAATTTTGGGTATTGATTTTAATGAAAGTACAAATTGACCTTTCATCATAGTTTTTTTTAAAAAATTTCTCTTATATTTAATAAAATTTATGCACAAGAGAGATGAATCTTGCATATATACATATGAAATAAACTTAATACTAACCAACATTTTTCTCTTCACCCCCTTTTGACAATATCAAAAAAGAGAGAAAAAACTACATATAATTTTAAATATTACGATCTAACATTCCAAGCATGCGTCATAAAGTTCAAAAATGTTTTTCTTGTAATGGTTTTGTAAAAATATATGTAATTTGTAAATCAGTGCTATGAAATTTATATTAACATCACCTTTTAAAACATGATCCTTAATAAAATGATGTCTACTTTCTATATGTTTGGTTTGTGATTGCTGGATAGGATTTTTTATCAAACTAATAGCACTAGTATTATCACACTGAACTAGAATATGATCTTGCTTAATACCAAAATCTTATAATTACTGCTTTACCCAAAGGACTTGAGAAACACAACTACCAGTAGCTATGTACTCAGTCTACATAGTGGATAAAGCTATAAAATTTTATTTCCTAGAGGACCAAGATACATGGATGATCCTAAAAGTTGACATGTGCCTAATGTGCTTTCCTATCTACTTTGCATCTAGCAAAATCAACAATGGAATAAGCAACCAAATCACATGACAAAGATTCTTTAAGATACCATAAACTTAACCTAAAAGTTTCTATCAAATATTGAAAGATACACTTAATTGCTATTAAATGAGATTCCTTCGGGTTTGTTTGAAAATGAGCACACAAATAAGTAGAAAACATAATATCAGGCCTACTAGTAGCAAGGTATAAAAGTGAACCTGTCATACTTTTATAAAGTTTTTGATTAATAGATTCTTCTGATTCATCTAATCTAATTTTGTAGATGGCCTCATAGTACTTTTACTAGATTTGAATCTTTTCATCTCAAAGCTTTTAAGTAATTCATTTATATACTTGGTTTGATAGATGAATGTGCCATTTTTTTGTTGCTTCACTTGAAGGCCTAAGAAAATTAATTTCTCTCAACTTACTCATTTTAAACTCTTTAGACATGAAAGATGAGAACTCATGGCACAAAAATTCATTTGTACTTCCAAAAAATATATCATCTACATACACTTGTACCATAATCTAATCATTATGTAGGCTCTTAAGAAATAAGGTGGTATCTACTCTACCCTTTTTTAATCCATGATTTATCAAAAAAAAAACTACTTAGCCGCCTATTTTAAACCATATAAAACTTGTTTTTTTAATTTATATAGATGATATGGACAATCAAGGCTCCCAAATCTAGGTGGTTACTCTACAAAGACATCTTGGTCAATAAATTCATTCAAAAATGCATTCTTAACATTTACAAAGCATTTACAGTTCAATGACCCAGTTAGGAGGGTAGATGCATTAGAGTTGCCTTATGTTAAGAATGATAGAGGTATACCTTAAAATACTCGGTTAACATGTATAAAAAATGACCTTAGTTTATTAGCACATAATAAGACATAATATAGAAGAAGAATTCATGTAGCCGACCCAAAATAGTGGGATAAAGGCTTGTTGTTATTGTTGAGATTTTTCTTAAGAGACATTGTTTGCTAAAATGTAATTAATTATGAGGGCTTGCTCTTGTAGAAAACTGGTAACCCAAATTAAAATAAACCCTACCTTATTTCATTTATACAAAGTATGTGAAAAATCTCTAATACACATAGACCCATCAGCTTTTGGAGCCCTTATTAAATACTAAATCCATTTGTAGAGTGATATGCCTACCTTCTGAATAGTATATTATTCCTTAATATCATATTTTATCATTTTAATAAGTACCTCATAAGATCTATGTGGTATCCCCATTATTATTTTTAAACACCATAGAAAACTTTTTAAAATGCGTTGCCATTGTTCTTCAAATGCAACATATTTATTCAAGATAAAAATTTGGGGTTGTGTTTATCAATCATGTTAGCCTTAATTAGCTATTAATTAAGTCTAAATAATGTTTTTTCAAACTTTTCATCAACACATATATTTCTTCATGCTTTGTTCTATGTAAAAACTTCTGAGGAAATTATGTTAAGTATGCATGTTAATATATTGGTTTACTCATAATTCTTTTATGCATATAACAATGAAAAAAATAAGAACATTAAAAAATGTAGAAATTCTTTAGAATAATGATTAATAGAACACTCATTCAAATAAAGTAAATAGTAATTACACATAGATGACTTGTTAAAAATGACCTTGTTAATATTTCACTTATGTATATGAAGAAGCGTATACCTAAAAAGCAAGAACAACCATTCAATGGGATGAATTCAAGAGTGACAAATTTGAGTAGCAATCAAATGCATGTAGCCATAAATGTAATAATTACTATTATTGCAACCTTATTTTTATATTAATAAACTTAAAAGGCATAGCACAAAAATTAATCTAGAATGGTGCATAAAATGAAATGCATACCTTGGAAGCCTATATTTTGGTTAATATTTAAATTGTGTTAACTTGGTGTGAATGAAGTGGCAACCGTTCTTTAAAACTATGCACACGGCTTCATTTAGGAAGATTTCTTGTGGATACTATTAATATGTATGTATAAGAAGTTGCTATGTTATTCTATTCACTTGGTCATAGCATTCATAATTGAATTATTCAATTCAACTTCTAAAGATATGGAGAAACTGCTACTTAATATTTTAATGCAATTTTATATTCCATGAGAGAACTACATAATGTTTTAATAAAAAATCCAAGCTTGAAGAATCCATCTAAGATAAATTCAACTTATAGATTCATGCCCTTTTCTAAGGTACATACACATCATCATGTATTATTGATATGTACAATTTTATTTAATTTATTATTTAAAGCTGCAATTATATAGGAGAAATAGATGGAACACATATCAAAGCTTGAGTTCCAAAAGAGCATGTAAATGCATTGAGAGGTTGAAAACCTTATCCAACTAAGACTGTGTTATCATCTATTAACTTCGGCTTAAAATTAACATATGTCTTAGCTACTTAGGAGGGTTTAACTCAAGATGCAATAAAGGATGCACTTGGATCACCGAATGGTTTGAAGATTATTGAAGGTATAACATTTCATATATATATATATATATATATATATATATACACACACACACACACACACACACACATGAATCATCTTTATTCATAAGCACTATATTCAAAATGATTGTTCTTATATTTTGACATTCATTTGTTATTTAAAATTTCTAAAATAAAATATTAAATCATACTTTTATATGTCTCCTAGTTCTCTAGTTCTTAATATATATTTTCTATGAGTTTGGAGTTATGGTAACTTTACTATTTAATGATGTTTCTTTTTATTTCATTAACATGGAGTTTTTTAAGACTTTATTTCTTTTAACTTTTTTAATAAATTTTTGAAGTAGAATTTTAGTAATCTATGTCCCATAAATCTTCACATCTATTATTTTGAAGTATGCACCTTACATTACGCCATGTCTCTCTTTAGTTCTCATTATGCCCTCTTTTTTAACATCTTTTGCATGACTATCTAAAAGAATTACCTCATCTTAAACTATGAAAAAATTTTAGTAAACAAAGAAATGCACTTATCATGGTTGCAAATAACACTATCTATAATGTAATAAACTCATGATTCCATACATCATCTATATTTATAACTAAATCTCTTATTATTCATGTTCCTATTATTACATCATTTATGATATGCCCTACAACATGTTATTCCATTCCATATAAGTTCAATTATAAAGAAGTAAGTCAAAGCAGCAATAGTAATTCAGTGAGATGAATCTTACATAAAATGGGGGCGATGTCATATCTTGAGAAGTATGAACTAGTTCCTTTATAAAAGAGATTTATTTATCTTTGTATCAGCTAAATTGATGAAACTGACAATCCATTCCTACATTTTACTTAGTATAAGGCCATTTATTGCTATTAATTAATAATTATGCCCTTCATCTTAACCATTTTATGACTTGTATGTTAAGATTCAAAATTGAATGGTATGTGAACATATGAAATAGATCTTTCAAAACCATTTGCAAAGGGTTATTTTGAGGCATTTGATGAGTTCAATTTGATTTAGTTTGAGTTTAAATTGATTTTACCCTTATAGGGTTCAATTAGCCAACTTAGGCTAGGTGAATCATTTAACCTAATTAAGCTTTAATTGGGCCTTAAATATGATTGATTAAGACTCCTAGGACTTTGGGTGTGATCTACTTCAATTGATTTTGGGTAGATTTGGATTTAGCCTATTAATGTCTGAATGGGTTAATATGGGCTATGGGAGCCAATTAAACATATTGGACTTCAATTAGGCAATATTTATGTATGTTTGATGTGTTGAGTACCTTCGAGTTGATTGGGTGAGGTTAATTTAGCTCTAGCTTGAGATTTTTGATCATTGTGACATGTTGACCTCACTTTTGGAGTGAAAAATGGTCACTCTCATACCAGGTCTAAAATTCTTCTAGAAAGTTAGGTTTCCTTAGTGCTAGGACACTTCTAGTAGTTAAGGGGACACTAAACCCAAGCCTAGAGACTTGTAGGGCATGACCCTAGGTCTAGAGTTTACCTTAAGGCAAGTACGCTTCACCAACCCTAAGGCTTAAATCAACACTCATACCCGTCAATTCATTTGAACCTAAACTAAATGATTGAAACCTCAACCCCCAAAATAATTAATTGACCTTGATTGAAATTGATTTTCAATCCAAGTTCCAATCCAAATTAATTTTAACCTTCATCAATTTAATTTTTTACCCAAGCATTTCAATTTATTGGTTCCACTAAATTAATTAGACTTAATTAGCCAACCCAAGTCAAATAAATTAGTCAAAGCCACCAATTAGCTTCAAATTCATCATTGAATATATTCCAACTATCTATAGCCTCAATTAGTACAAATAGACTTGACCAAACCACTTAACCCAACGTGGCCTAAAAGGTCTAATTAGACCAAGCTTCAATCAAACTCCCACTAGATCAAATCAAGCTACCCAATCCATTCATTGATGATTGTAGTCACTGTTGAACACTCCACTACAATAAATTGGACTTAATTAAGACAATTTGGCCCCTTAACCCAAGTTCACCCAAAGTGACCTAAGAGGCTAAATTGGCCCAAATCATGCTCTAAGCCACATTAATTGCAAATAATGATCTTCATCAATTATAAATTGAATATTGAATTTGACTCAACCACCAATTGAAGCCAATAGAACCTTATCAAGCAAATTTGGCCTATTGACCCAAGTTGACCTAATTAAACCTAAAGGGTCAAATTGGTCCAAATCAAATTCTAAACCAAATTGGTTGAAACCAATACTTCTAATTAATTTTTAATTGGATGTTGGACATGATTCAACCTTTAATTAGACCCAATTGACTTAACCCAATTTAGGTCAAATTGAACCAAATCACTCCCAAATCTAAATCATTTCAAATAAAATCATCCAATCAATCACTAATGATCAATTGAACATGGCTCTAACCCATGCTCAAGCCAATTTGACCAATTTGGACAATTTGGTTAACATGACCCATTTGACCCAAATTGAACCATATGAACTAAATCCAAATATAATTCAAATTGAACCAAACCAATTGCACTAACTCATTCCAAATGACCAATTAAACTTAATCAAACTCTCACTTTGACCCAATTTGGTCATAATGGTCAACTTTGCCCAATTGAGCCCATTTGACCCACATGAATCAAATTGAGTCAAACCCAAGTAAACCAAGTCCTAACCCAACCAAACTTGGCATGACTCTTCCTTGGGTCACCATGGACCTACCCAAGTGGGTCCAACCCATGGTGAACCCGAGTTAGTTCAAACTCGTTGAACAAAGCCCTCCAAATAGGATAAAATCCCCATTTGGAAGTGTTCTCTAGCTCCCCATGCCTTAGCAACCATTTTTAGACTTTCTTGGATAGAGGATCACTGACCCAACCTAACTTAAGGCTATTGGATTTAGCCTTTAGCCAAGAGAGGGTGAGCTCACCCATGAGTAACCATTAGTCCACCTAACGAGGAGTGTGCACTCCATGGCAGCCCACTACACTCCCTCAGCCTTTCACACACATCCACCTCAACAGTCCCCTCCCACCTCCAACAATCTACTCAAGCCAGATGATTGCCAAAAGTTGAGCCAATATTAGCCTTTGGTGTAGTTGGGGAGGAGATTATACTCCTCCCCATCCATTCAAACTCAACAGACACCTTCCTCAGAGTATTACGCACAGTCGCAAACTTTCCCCCGAGCTCTTCGTGCACCCCATCGTTGGCGAGACCTAGCTCCACCTACACATAATAGCTCCATCCGTCCAACCTCACCAAATCTAAAGCAAAACCAAATTAACTTTCCTCACACATTCACCACACTCCGGCAAACCAAAATGAATCGATTCAGCCTCCGGAAGGCATCCTTAGACCAACTCTGATGACTTTCAGTGCATCGCATGGTCCATAGACCAATCGGAGGGGAGGCAGCTCGAGATCTTCTCAACAGGGCTTCATCTCTTCAAATCAAAGCTGTCTCTGTTGACGGGTCGTTGTTCTCTAGCTCCAACGAGGCAAAAATCTAGCAATCATAGATTTGACCATTAAGTGTTGGTCTTTTTTGAAATAAAGTATAATTTCATGTGATTTTCACTGTATGATCTCATTAGATCTCTTCCTTGATCATTTTAAATTTGATTCAACCATCAAACTAGTTTCTACAACCTGGGATCGAGTGGTGGAAGGCCGACGGTGTCTGTCTTCTGACGCTCATAAGATGACAGATCATTGGCTTTCCATTTTGCATGATTAGAATTGATTATCATGATTAATCATGCTAAAAATCTAAATTTAATCCCTTTGTAATCATAGGATTAATTTTGATCGTCCGATCTAAGAACAGACGGACGAGATGAAATCACGTCCACCGCAGCTAAGTCAAAAGCTGCGTTGAATATTTTAAATAACCAATTCCATAACGCTTATCGCGCTAGCGTCCACATGGCATTGACGATTTAAAATGACTTAATTAGGTTTCAAAATTTATTTAAATAGCTAAAATTATAATAGAAAAATCATAACTAATTGTAAAAAAATTATAAAAATGCAAATAAACCCATTTTGGAAAGCTTAGACACAGGAGAAGTTAATAAAAATAAAACCCTAATTAATATTTAATGAATAGTGCTTAATTAAGATTTGAAGCTTAGGATAATTACTCTAATTAAGGCCAAATTACTTGTTTAATTATTTCTAAATTTGCCATGTTGATTCAATGGGATGTCTTCTACCTCCCATATTTTTCTTGAAATTATTAGTCATGTGGTTTGAGAAATTCTAAATTTTTAATCCTAATTACCCTCTTTAAATGATTTAACAATTATTCAAATTGATGAACAGTAAAATTGAGTAATTAATATTATTTAATTAATGAAAACATTGGGGCAACATAAGAATTAAGCCTTAAAGGGTTTAATTAATAAGCTTAATAGTCAAGAGTAAATTAAGGAAAATTAATAATAATATGTGAATGAAATCAATTTAAGTAACTCAAGTGCAACCCATTAATCCCTTTATGAGTTCAATAACATAAATTCATTAAAGAAATTATAATATTCTTATTAGTGTGAGAAAATCATAAGAGTATTTATCTTAAATATTTTTCTTCTTTAACTTCATTAATTCTAAAGAATGAGCCTAATTGCATTAGATCCTTTTAGGTGCATTACAAATTTGATTTTTCCAAAGCATATCATTGAAGGCTCGTGTTTAGGTAATTAATTAAATTAAAGAAGCTTAGGAAGGGTGGTTAAGTTGATATAAATAATATTAAACTTAATTAATCCATAAAATACATCTAATTTTCTTCCTTTCAACATCTCAAATAACCAATATGGGATATAGTGAATTCTAAGCAATGTTTGTCCTCTTTAGGTTTTCAACAACTTGAATATTAAAGTCAAACATTAAAGAAACTTTGATTAGATTTAAGGGATATTTATCTAAACTAATTGTCCTTAAGTTCTAATGAAATCAAGTATGTGAGTGATTATGCTCAATTAATTCCTTTCAAGTTATCATAAATGTGTTTGTCATGTGCTTCATATACTCATGTTTTAAAATTAAAAGAATATGATTGCATTTGAATTGCATGAGTTTGACAAATATTGTCATATGGTGTGGCTAATATCATTAGTAAATCTCAAACTATTTTGAAATTATATGTTAGTTATGAATCTTAAATCAATTCTTATTATAAATGATTAGTTATGGGAAAAATAAAATGTTTATTTATTTGTAATCAAAAGAAGATGGTTTTATTCCTATGTTCATATTTATGTATTCATGTATTTGAATTGGCAAATATATAGCCTGGACATCCCAAAAATATGAGGCTTTAAGTAGCTCCAAGGAGGTCTTAGATAATCTCACTTCCATGATTTACCAATGGCACTTAATTTCATTTATGTGTGTGCATACATTAGAACATAAAGTAAAACCCTTTTCCTTTTGGCCATTAAGCTTTATAGAAGTAAAAGATATTAATACACAACCTTTTCATGATTTTGTTTCTATGTTTATGTATATGCATATGTATATTTGAATTAGCAAGTATTTAGTCTATACATCCTGTGAACATGAGGCTTTAAGTAACCCCAAGGAGGTTTTAGATAATCTCACTTCCCTTGTTTAACAAGGGCACATACTTGCTTAAATCTTTTACACATGTTTGCATATGCTTAAATGTGAGATGAAATCTACTTTTCTATCAAATCCATGCATCAACATTCATTAAGTATGCTAAAAAATATATGAGTATATTGCATGTACAAGTATATACTAAATCAAATATTAAATTTTTTTAAAAAAAATGAAAATTGTGTGAATTTTATTGAAAATGAAAAGAATTAGTGGAGTATTGTTCATGTAATGGTCACTCCATTTCATTGGTCCTAAGATGCCTTTCATGTTTAGATAAAATTCATTAAGGCTAATCTAAACTCAGACTCAAATAAAATTCATGAATTATCTATTAAGAAGGTTAAAGCAATAATAATCTACCTTTATAAATCAACTTAAGTTAGGGATGAAAGAGTCAAGTCTCTTTCTTCTCTTCATAATGTTTAGATCCCAAATGAGAAGTGAACAAAATAAAAATGCATAAGTTTAAACTCAATCAAGCTACTAACAAACTTAAAGTGAAACCATCCTCAATGGGTGATTTAAACAATCCTAAACATTAGAGAATCCTAATCCGTGAATAAGTCTTCCTAATTGATTTCTAATAACAACCAATTCTTTAATAGTCTAGCAATAATACTTTGGCGACATTTATTGACTACTTTAATCGAGAGTGTTCTTAGGAAACTTCCATTTCCTAGGATGTAGTTAACTTTAGGGACTTTCCTCCATAAAGAACTAAAGAAGTCAGCTTAAAATATACTTTACTTATCCATGTAAAGTAGGGGAAAGAGCTCTGGTATATATATATATAGACCCATCTACCTTAGGAGTCCTTATTAGGTGATCAAGTCCATTGTAGGGTGATGTTTCTATCTTTTGAGATAGTACATCATACCTTAATATCATACTCGATTCCCTTAATAAGTACCATCTAAGATCTGCGTAGTGTCCCTATGACTCCAAATAAAACCACCATATGACCTAAAAGGGTCAAATGGGTTAAATGGGTTAAACTAGGTTAAGTAACCCAATTTTCCCATCTAGAGGTTAATTATGTATGGTAGTATTGGATATAAGGTTAGGTTCAATACCCTAAGTTTTAATTCTATGAGTCTTGGGTTTAGATTTGGTGTCCTCTTAGTTACTAGAATTGTCCTAAAACTCTAAGTTAGGAGAGACTAGTATCTAGAAAAGAGACCTAATAGTAAAGAAAAGTGTATGTCCACCTCACTAAAAGTGAGGTTGTTGACTTCATTTTTAGTGAGGTTGACACCACTCTTTATACTTATGATTCAATCTAGGCACTAAAGTTTTCTCATCTAGAGCTAAGACACTTCTAGTTTCTAGGGGAACACAAACCCAAAGCCTCGAAGTCACTAAGTTCAACCTAGAGCTTGACTCTAACTAATACTAGGTGGGACTAAATGACCCCTTACTTTAAGCCAAATCCCATACAACAAACCCAATTGATCATTTGCTACCCAAAATCTTAAAATTTTCCAAACCATGCCTAATTGGTGTTCAATTTAGCCAAGTGACCAATTTAACCCAATGTGGCCCCTTTAGGATAATTGGGGCTAAACCCAAGATTCATCAAAATAATTAGAAATTGAACTTACCCAAGATCCCTAATACATTATTTGAATTTGATTAAGGCCTTATTACGATTCAATTTGGTCAATTAGCTCACCTAGCCCAAGTTGACCTGATTGAATCTTATAGGGCCAAAATCAAATCTAGTTTGATTCAAGCCTAATTGAGCCAATCTAAAGCTTCATAATCATCATACTCACATAATTAGACATTCCTCTTAACCAATTAACATTCACTTTGCCTAAATAATTAATTTGAACCATCATAACCTAATTTAACTTTAAGAGTCAAATTGAACTAAACTTCAATTCAACCCAAATTAAACCGAAACTACTTCTATAACCACTTATAAATTGAATCTTAATCATGTTCCAACATCCAATTGAAACAAAGTAGGTCAATCTGGCTAATTGACTCACTTAATCCCATTTGATTTAATTTAACCTAAATGGTCAAATTGAACAAGATCTTGATCCAAATCAAATTGTACCAAATTAATGATTGAAACTAATCTCAAAATTATTATTGGCCATCACCAACTCCCAATTGAGCTCAATTGAGCTAATTCAACCCATTGACCCAATTTGACCTAACGCATTAAATTCAACTAACTCTTGATCTCATTCAAATTGGATTGAATTGACACTTACAATTAATTTTAATTGATGATTGAACACTTCTCAATATCTGATTGAAGCTAATTTGATCAACGTATCCCAATTGACCAACTTTGCTCAAACTGACCTTGTTGACCTCATTTTTAGAAAGAGCTCTCAACCACCACACCCCCCCCCTCCCCATTTTAGGCATGTGAATTCTCTTAGACACTAAGAGTTCATTAGTCATAAGACACTTCTAGTGATTAGGTGAATATTTAACCTAACCCTAGAGACTTGGCAGAGTTAGCCATAGGAATAGGTTATGCCTTAGGGGTGTTAGGAAATTTGCCTACCCTATAGCTTAAACTCAATCCTCACTCTCTTCCTTCAAGTCAACAATCAAACTCAAATCAATTTCAAACCAATTGATTTTCTCAAATCATGAATCAATTCCAAATGATTGAAATCCATGATCCAACCAATATTCAAATCACAAAATTCAAATGATTGAAATCCAAATCATTAAATCAATTCAAAAATCTTTCCTAAGTCACTTTGATCCCATCTTATGGACTTAGCTCAAATCTAATTCAAATTCAAGAAATTTTCTCATAACCCATTTATATTCATAAATATAAATGAAATATAAATTCTAACAATAAAACTAAATTCAAAACTCAAATCCAAATCTAATCAAAATTCAACCTAAGCCTTTCAAGTCAAATTCTTGAACTTAGCCAAATCAACTTCAAATCAAGCCAAACCCTTGATTTTTCTTCATGATTCAATCAATCCTTCAATCATGAAGCCAAATATAAACATAAACTTCAAACATTAAATCAAACTAAATTCAAAACTCAAATCAATATTCAACCAAAATTCAACCTAAGCCTTTCAAGTCAAATTCTTCAACTTAGGTAAATCAATTTCAAATCAAGCCAAACCCTTGATTTTTCTTCATGATTCAATCAATCCTTCAATCATGAAGCCAAATATAAATACAAACTTCAATCATCAAACCAAAATGAAATCCAAAACTCAAATCCAAATTCAACCAAAATTCATCCTAAGCCTTTTAAGTCAAAATCTTGAACTTAGCCAAATCAACTTTAAATCAAGCCAAACTCTTGATTTTTCTTCATGATTCAATCAATCCTTCAATCATGAATCCAAATATAAACATTAACTTCAATCATCAAACCAAAACTCAATTCAAAATCAAACCCAAGTCAAACTCATGTTCACCCCTTTGAACTTGAAATTATCAAATGAATCGAAACCCATTTGACTTCAAATCACTTGCAAATGGATTTTTATTTCAATTATAAGTCCATATGTAAGTTCATTCAAACTCAAATCAAGCTTTAACCAAGCTATTTGATCCTCTTAGGCTCACTTGACACAAAGTGACCTAAAGTACCCCTTTTGAGCCAAATTCTAATCCTACCCAAATTGGATTGAACTAAGCCAAACCAAGCCTCACATTGTCAGCACCAATCATCATGAGGTGATCAATCACTCAAATTGAGTCAAACCAAGTCAAACCTAAGAGTTGACCAAGTCAACACTTAGCCAAAATCTACCATATGCCAAATTGATTGAAACCTTTGATCCAAGTTCACTCATGACCAATGATTGAACTTGACCAAGTCAACATTTGAGCCAAACCTAGCCCAATTGGCCACTTGACCCAAGTTGACCCAACTTGACCTAAAAAGTCAAAATGGGTCAAAACTTGATCTAAGTCAAATTGATTGAAACCAATGGGTCAAGTTCATTCCAAACCACTTATTGAACTTGACCAAAGCCTCAATTCACTAACTAGACCCAACCTAGCCCAATTGACCATGAACTTAACTTGACCTAAAAGGTCAAATTGAACTAAAATCCAACCAAACCAAAATTGATTGGAAATAAAGATACCAATCCATTTCAAATGATCAACCAAACATAAACCAACACCTGACCTAACCTAAATTGGTAAAATTGATCAAATTGGTCAACTTAACCCATCCGACCTAAATGAACTCAATTGAACCAAATCCAAATATAAACCAAATTGATTGAAAACAAAGATACCAAATCAATTCGTATGATCATTTGAACTTGACCCAACCCTTGGTTTGACCCAATTTGACCAATTGGTCAACTTGACCCAAGTTGACCCATTTTGACCTAAATGGGTCAACATTTATCAAATGATATAAAATTAACTTCAAATTCATTGAAACTTGGGCCCTATCCATTTTTCAATCATAACAAACATATTCAAACTAAAATCTAAGCCAAATGACCATTTTAGCCCTCGGCCATAAGGTAACCCAAAATCAAAACCACTTGGAATTTGGTCAATTCCATTTCATGGACACTTGACATCCTCTTAGTAGACTAAATGGTCACTAATGAGGATGGTGCACATGACCCAATGGGTTTGGCTCAGCCAAAATCAACCCAATGGCCAAACTGACCACCCACTTAGAAATTGAGCACATGGGATTCCTCCTCCACTAAATTAAGCACATGGCAACCTCTCCATTACCTCCTCTTGCCAAAGCTGAATGTCATGCCAGCCCAAATAGCCTAACAAACTCACTCCATCTCATAAATTTGATCAAAATAAAGGAGAGCTTGCAGTTGTCTGATCCTTCAAGGGAGGAGATATACTCCCCCTAATTTCACTTGAATCCAAGAGACTGATACTCGATTGACTAAGAGAGAACTAGGGCCAGCTCCTCAAGCTCCCTCAAGCAATCCCCAAGCATTTGGCATTCTCCATTTTTGGATTCCTTCAAATTGAAAATAGGGTAGGCTAAGGCAATTTCTAACTCATCCAATACACAATATCAATCTAATTCCACCCTCAAGCACTTAGAGGGAACCCAATTGAGTTCACCCAAGCCCTCATCCAAGTTCTCAAGCCACGGGAAGAGTGCTCTTGATCAAGGCTGCAAGCTTAGGAGGAACACCTTGGTCAATAGAAGGATCTACCCAATATCAAAGCCTTAAATCTTCAACAGCGCTTCATCTCTACTAGACTAAGCTACCTCGATGGATTAGAGCACTAGTGATAGCCTCCGGTGAGGTATGTCTTCAAACTGAGCCTAGAATAGGGAGTGTGTGGTCATTTGTGAAGAGAATTTTCATCTCAAATGAAATTGACCATTGGATTTACTTGTGCTTGATCTTAGATGGTGTGGGTTGAGTTTAAGTTCAATCCAAGCTCAATCGAGCTTGGATCTCTCCCTAAGGAGCAGACGATCTCTGTTTCCCATAGATGAACTCAGTGACGGAACATAGGCCATCCATCCACATGGTTTGGATGGATGGTCATGATCCAGCTTCATAGGATCTCTGATTTATCCCTTAAGAACTGTGGGCTTGATCCTAATTGTTCGATCTTTGATCAGACGATCGAGGAGAAAGCGCGTAGTGCCACTACTGACACGGCACTAGGATGTGATAACTTAAGTGATGAATCTCATCACGCCATGTGGAAAGCGCGCACCACGTTAGTGGTTCACGTGGCACCGACGGGATTAATTATATAATTAAGGATTTAATTACCTAATAAATATAAAAACTTCAAAATAACTTAACTATATGTAGAAAAATAGAAAAACCCAAAATAAAAAGCATTGTGAAGATAATTCAAAGGGGAATAATATAAAATTAAAATCAATTGATTTTGAATAGTAATATTTTTTGAATTTAAGTTTTATTGGGATTTAATTATTGGAAACACTGATTAATTTCAAACATTTCATGTGCATTTAGCGGGATGACTTCTACCTCCCCAAATTTTTTTGGAAGTTATTAATGGTTTAATTAGGGGAATTGCTTGATTCATTCCTAATTACCCTCTTAATCAATTAAATGATTAATTAACCTTTTATATAGTGATAAATTCATTCATTAAGTTTGCTAATCACCTTAGAACAGTGAATGCACTTATGGAATGATATTAGGGGTTCCTTCCCATATCTCTTTCTCTAAGTTTATTTCATTTAGATAACAAAAAATTGATTAAGATATAAATTAATTAAATGACTTAAGCACTTTGTTAAATGGCCTAATTAATCCAAAATTTTTCAAAATCAAAACATTCCAGAACTTAATCAATCCATCTTGGGTAGGTGCTTAGGTGTTCAATAACCTAACTAGCTTAAGGAAATCAAAATCCAACCCACATGTGTGGGAAGGGTTATGAAAGTACTTAATTTAAGCTCTTTAGCTTAATTAATCACTAATTATGAGCCAATTGCATTAGGTCCTTTCTTTCCTAGGTGCATTATTGATTTAAATTCCTTGTGTGGTTTTATGCCATACATTGGCTCATAATTGTTTATTTAATATGCTAAAGTGGTGTAGGTCAGGGGTAATTAATACATTTAACTCACACCTTAACCTAAACAAATCATAAAAATCAATCTAATCACTTAAAAATTAAACTAAATTGATTCACCCATGGGGGAATGGGTTAGGACCAGAAAACCTTCTCACATTTCCTAATTTCAAATCAAACTCAAAACAAAACAAAATTTCCATAAGCCAAATTTTATTTTCCTTAAATGAACTTATTCCATAAGATTATCTTTAGGAATTAATTAGGGTAAATGGATTTACATGCTTTCACCACTTTATTTCTTTCCTAACATACTAAATGTGTATGTTATATGAAAATCATGCATTCATGCCTTTTAAAAAAATCAAATTAAAAATGAAATGTCTCATTTATGTCAAATTGCATGTTTTGGCTAAAGTAAGAATATGAATGGCTATTATCACTATTAATTCCAAAATTATTTTCAAAACTTATAAATCAAATATTATAATTGAAAGGCATGCTACTTATAATTATTTTTAAGCTTGCACGTGACTATAAATATAAAGGTGTGCATTGTGTGGCTTTCTTTCTCTTCTCTTTTAACATAGTTTTGAATAGGATTTATAAAGTCAATTGTTCATTTGAAAAGAACACAACAGTTGCTTAAATCCATTCCTATTCATTCTTATGTTATCAATTAAGAAGTTTATTGGCACTCACACACATAAAATGCATAAACTAATCAAATAAAGAAACATAAACTTTTGCATGATTCTCTTTCCATGCATTTATTCCTGTACATGCACATGTATTTAAGAAAGGTGGTATATTAGTCTAGAAAACCCCGGGGTTGCGAGGCTTTAAGTAGACCTAAGTAGGTCTTGTACCTTACACTCTTTATGCTAATAATGGTGCCCGTACTCATTTATGTCTTTTATACTTGTAAATGTGCATATGAAAAATGGATAAAAGAATCCCTCTTTTCTACTTAACAAAGTCATGCATACATGAAACATTCCAAACCTTAGAAATTACTTAAGGTAGGTAGGAAAGAGTAGTTCCCTTCTCTTTTCCTCTTTTTATAACTCTTAGTAATTGAGTAGGTTCATTCAAACCAAACAAAATCATCAAATAAAATTAACCTAAATTGGCCAAACAACTTAAATGAAACCACCCTCTAAGTTGAACATTTTTATACTTAGAAAATATAAACCTTAAAGCCTAGCTAAACATACCACACAAATCTTAAATGGCACACACATTAGACTAAGTCAACACTTTTAACTTTAGGTTAGGGCGGTGCATGATTTGATGCTTTTCTTTTATTTTGTGCTATAATGTTTTAGTCTGAATGCTAAGGTGTATGTGCATAGACTGAATGGTAGGTGATATTAGTCTAACCATTGTCTTCTACAAGGGATTTTGCTTAAGGGGCGCTGTAATAAAAATATAAATTATTTTTTCTATGCAGGTGCTTATACCCCTAAGCATAATCCAAAATAGGCCATGTAGACTTGGTTACCCATGTGTGGGGTGCTAAGTTTGATTTATACATATACATGCTTGGGATTGTTTGGTTTGTTTAGCTGATCTATATTTTGCAGATTTTAGATAAATTTCCTTTTCCCCTTTTCATGTAATTTTGCAATTAGGATTTGGAATGATTGTTATGGGGTAAAAGGATGAATATTGGTTATAAGACTATGTCTTATGTACTATGTGAAGCTTTGGAGTATGCACATTCTAACCAAGTCAAAAGAAGGAAAAAAGAACCAAATGAAGAAAGAACCAAATGAAGAAAGAACAAAGAAGAAAGAAGAAAGAAGAATTGAAGAAATGAAGAAAGAAGAAAGAAGACCCCCATAACATGAATTCATTCTTAATTGTAATTTATTTTTTTGTAATCCAGGTTGTATAAGGGTAGAGCTTGGCTACACAAATTCTTCTTTTTAGTTGTATACCAGACCACATTATCCTTTTATTATTCATTTATAAATTTATGATGTTTGATTGATGTTTGTTAACTTATTTCCTAGTTTATTCATTAATTGATGAATGGCTTGGATGTGGTTTAGGCTGTTAGGAAAATAAATTTTCTATCCAACATAAATAATTCTAAACTAAAATTAAATAACTCATAACCTCACCTAAAGCTTAGGTTATAAATATAGATAAAAGATTTAGCAACCCCTTAGCTGGATATTATATACTTTTCTCACATCATGCATACAAATTATATTATTTTACTCTTGATTTGGAGGGCTTCAACCCATATGAGTGAACTTGGCTTGACCTTTGAGAACATGGTGGAAATACACCTCCCATCTTGCTAATTTTGGCCCATAATCTAATTTCTCAAGCATTAGGCATATGAATCCTATAAGCTTGAGTCAAATTGATTGTACCAAAATAAAAATAAAATGTAACAAAATTTGTATTATATTTAGGTCATGAATTAATGCCCTTATATGATCCAGTCTCTTAGGGAGTGAGTTTAATGACATAGTCTCTTTCCTAATAAACAACAGCTTTGCTATCTTGCATAAAGCATATGATTTTCCTACATGTATTTAAAACTATAGGAAGAGTTCGTTGGTGGCCATCCCCAGGTAGTTATTAATCCAAATAGTTAGGTGGTTTATCTTCTCTTGTGGAGGCAAACCAAATACCCATTTTCACCTTAGATTTAGGTCGTGCCTTGGCCCTCGCCAATGCTCCTTAGATTTAGGTTCTAAGGTTGCTTCTCCCCTTTGCACGTTGCAAGCATAAATTCTCACCTCTTAGGCATTTTCACGATCTTGTATCATGGAATTATAAGTCCTAGATTTCTAATAAAAATTCAATTCAAACAAGTAAATCAATTTCAAAAATGTAAATCCCAACCATAGGATAGTTTGGGATGCTCGCTAGGCTTCCTAGCATCATGAGCATCCCCTACTTATATTCCTATGGCTTCGATAAGAACTCCCTCCTTTTGATCAATCCCATTTGATCTTCTAAAATAAACTAATCGATTGATAGTCCTACCTATTAAAATCTTTGGGATGGATCTGGCCAAACTCCCATGCTCTAACTATTCCCACCTCATCCACTTTGGCCGAGGCTTCGAGAGGGCTCAGATTACATGTGAGGGGACCCCCCTCACCACAGTCAACAGAAGCATAGTGATCGGGTAGGAGCTGGTCAACTGAGTGGAGTTACCATCTGATTCTGAGATCTCCTCGCTGAAGAGGAAGGATGTTGCAGTTTGCACAGCAGTAGCTATGCCAACATCAGTGCATACAGTGGTTCTCGTTGCTACCCCAGTATGTGCTAGCATCCGTTTGTCGATTCCCTCTAAAGAGAAGGCTCCCCTGACACCAGGGATATCCTCCCCAACCTTTGAGATTAGGTCTAGCTCCCGTAAATGTCCACCTACCAGGACACATCATAAAAATAATAACCGCATGATTAAGCAGTTTCACACACGTATAGCCAGCGAGTTGGAGGCAACTACTTAGTTTGCAGTGGAGGAGCTACTTAAGATGGTTTCTCCCTTGATTACCGAGAATAGGTTCCACCCTCTCTTTGGGTCTGATAGAGAGTGTGTTAGAAGAATTTATGCTTCACCCTAGCGATTCAGTTTAGGCTCGTTAGAGAGCGAAGTCGTATCGGCCTCGATCAATTTACTGGCGATTGAGCAGCTGGTGGCAGTGCAGGGCATAGTTTGATTTACATTCTATCATTCCCAACAATATTGGCAAACATATTAGGCAGGAGAGGTCTAGAACGGCCCACACATTAGTTCATGTTACTAGGTGGGAGTGATAGAGGTATAGCCGACATTCAGTGACCTCAACACTTATGGATTTTCTTGATTGGTGTGCCACCTATATTAATCACATACATTATATCTTATTAACAGGGACTATCCATTACAAGAGAGGAGATCCTGCCCTGAGAGAGTCGGTGGTGTCTCCACCTCACCGCTCTACTCCCCGCCCATAATCTTATATCCAGGTTCCAACATCTAGTAGTCCAGCAAAGGCTATAAGGCTGCATCCTGGGAGAAGAGGCCCCCACTAGTGATCTGGCTACAACTAAGAGATTTGCAATGCTCGCTAGGCTTCCTAACATCATGAGCATCCCTTACTTATCTTCCTTTAGCTTTGATAAGAACTCCCTACTTTTGATCAATCCCATTTGATCTTCCAAAATAAACTAATCGATTGATAGTCCTACCTATTGAAATCTTTTGAGACAATGATCATTTATCTTAATCAAGAGTATTCCTAAGGAATCTCATTCCTTAGGATGTAATTAACTATGGGGGCTTGCCTCCATAGGGAACTTAACGAACCCGGTTTAAAATAAATCCTATTTTACTTTTTCATGTAAAGTAGGGGAAGAATCTATGGTACATATGCAAACTCATTACGCTTAAAAGTCATTATTAAGGTGATTAGGTCAATTGTAGGGTGGTGACTTCGATCTTTCAAGACAATACACCTTTCCTCAATGTCATACCCGATCACCCTAATAAGAACATCTGTGGATCTATGTGTTGTCTCGACTAGGCGTATATTTTTCATTTTCATTTATCCTTCTCCAAAAAAATATAGATGAAGGCGGGGATTATTTTTCACCCCAAAGACCTAAAGAGTCAAGTTGAGCTTAACCTAATCATAACTAAATAAATCAAATCAAAGCCTACAATTAACTTCAAATGAATAATTGAATGTGATTCAACTCTCAATTACTCCAATTTTACTAATTTGACTAAATTGGTCAACTTTACCCATTTGACTCATATGAATCCATATGAGACAAGTTCAAATCCACCTGAAATTAAATCAAAATCACTTGCATCAAAGTGTTCCAAATCATCATTTGAACATAACCCAATAATTTCTTGGGCATAATTTAGTCAATTGATCAACTTAGTTTCACTAAACCCAAATTGACCTATATGAGTTTGAATGATTCAAACCCAACCAAGCTTGACATGACTCATCCTCACATGTCCCTTGACCTCCCTAAGTAGACCCAACTAAAGATCAACCTGATTTAGTTCAAACCAAGTGAATTAAGGGTTCTAAATAAGATAAAATTCCAGAATAATAAATTCTCCTTCTGGCTGAGGCAGCCATCAAAGCATGTCTTGAGCCCTCCCCAGCTAACCTATGGTTATCATGTCCAACTATTGACCAATATGAGGTCTCCCTCACTTTGGACAACCCTTGGTTCACTAACCATGGGCTGTTCAATTCACTTCTTACCACCTATCTCCTCCAACCAATTAAGGAGATCCAGCATTTAGAGCTAGTTGTTGGTTGCTCTGTTCACTTCCTAGCTAGTTTCCATGGCCTGAACCATTCCAATCGTGTGGTTTACATGAGGTGGGAGGTATACACCTCCCAAGTTCTCCAAACTCAGTATACACCTTACAAACTTCTTAGAGCCAATCCCCAAGTTTTCCTAAAGCTCCCCATCACTAATGAGACTAACACATTCCTCAGCAAGAACATCCTAGACATACAACCTCACCAAAATTCAACACTAATCTAGTTCCTCTCTCCCACACCTTCCTCATACTCTGCTGAGCAAGAATAAATTGAGAACTGCTTGATTTAAGCACTACAAATAGGCATTTGATCAAACTCTTCGTGATGTATGGTCTCGGGAGAAAACAACGAGGAGGCAATTGATCATCTTCTTTGCAAGGTTTCGCCTCTTCAAGGCGAAGCTACCTTACACATTAGATAATTGATCTTATGCTTCAGCAAGGAGTCTCTCTCAAACTATAGAAAATTTTAGGATTCTTAGTTCTTTTTTATATGAATTTGAGTTTTAGCCCAATCAAGTTGTAGAAATTGATAGAAAATTCTCTTTTGATCATTTTGCATTATTTTCCTCCTCAAATCCAAGCCCAATTAGCTCAAATCAAGTGGCGATAGGCTGATGCTCTCAATTTCTCATCAAAGGAGAATGATGAATCATGAGTTATCCATTCTGCGTGATTAGAATGGATGATCATGATTAATTGCATTAAAAATTATTGTATTTAATCTCTTAAAAATCACAAGTTTAATCTCGAGCATTCAATCTTTAATTGATCGGTCTAGAATGAAACTGCTTGCACCGCCATAGTCAGTAGCCACAAGGGGAAATTTTAAAAATAAATCCTGTGGCACCACGTATAGAGCATGGCTAACTCAGCTGCTAACTATACAAATTGGTTACTTAAGGTTAAAAATAGGAATAATTGATCAAAAATTCAAAAATCATAATAAATTATAAAAAAATTCAGAAGTACAAATAAATATTCTCCCGAAAGCTTAGAGTATAGTTTAGGAAAAAAATTAAAGCCTCAAATTATATCCATTAATTTAAAGAGTAATTAGAGTTTGAATGAAAAAGATATTTTATAATTAACCTTTAATTACATTTTTAATTGACTTACAATTTTTGGGGGATTTTTTTGATGATGTTTCTCACTTCTCATAATTATTTTAAGTCAATTTGGTCAACTAATTAATGGGTATGATTTTCCTAAGTCTAGGTCATTAAATAATCTAATTATTTAATTAAAATCACAAAAATAATTAAGTGGACCTTTGATGTTCAATCATTAATGATTAACATTAGAGGCCTCTTAGAAATTTTTTTAAATCTCTACTTATAATTATTTTGGGAAATCACACTTTAGGGTATTTAATTAATGGACCTAAAACAAAAAAAATCACAATTATCTTTAACTCCGAAAATTATGAAAGAACCTTTCATGGGTTCACTTAGGTGATAATTAGTGAATTTTGAGTATGACTGGCTAATTATTTAAATTTTAATTAGTGTATTTAATCACCTTTTATCAGCCCAAATGACTTAGAATATTTGTTATTTACTTTTAGTGCACTTTTTCGCATGTTTAAGATTTTTCTAATAATTTTTGGGTTTATAGATTGTGATTAACTAATTTTTGAGGACTCATAGATATTAATTAGATTATATAATCGTGAAATTTAATCAATTCTTAAATATCATTATTTGACCTCTAAAATTTAATTAATAACCAAAGGGTGTGTGAGAAATATTCCATCAATTGATCTCTCTTTATTAAGTCAAATTATGCAATTAACATGTATAGGTTAAGTAATGTTGATTAATTTTAAATGACACTATTTTTATATGAAAGACTTCAGGGTTTGATAGTTTAAGTGGGTCACTTTATGATGCGTATTTGATGCCCGCTCTTTTGTTATAAATATATTGCTAACTCACACCTAGGTTTAAAGTTAAGTCTTTTAAGTGCATGATGTATAAGTAGTACGATTATTAATATTATTAAAAAATTATTTTATTCATGTCCGCATCAAAAGAAATGTATGTTAACTTTAAAAATGAATTATTAAAATTGTGTGATAAATATATAATAATTTTAAAATGAATTGTCATAAGGAATTAGATAAACATGTAGTCATTTTAAAACAAATTATTGCAATGTTGAAATAAATATATAATTGTGAATTACTAAAATGATAAAGTAAATACATAATTATAAAACATAAATTATTAGAAATGATAAAATAAACATGTAATCATTTTGAAATGAATTATTAGATTAATAAAATAAGTACATAGCTATTTGAAACGAATCATTGAAATAATGAAATTAACAAAAAATTATTTAAGGATGGATATTAAATTGATATAATAAATACATAATTATTTTGAAATAAAAATATTAAAGTGATAGAATAAATGTATGATTAATATAAAATGAAATATTTAAAGTAATAAAAATTAATGTTTTAATCAAAATGAATAATTAAGGTGATAAAGGGTTGATGGATATCATTATGTGGGTAACACCTCTTATTCTTATTAGTCTAAGTATCTTTCATGCATTTTAAATTTTATTTAAGTTCAATCTAAACTTAAGGATTAATAAATGTCTTTAACGCTTCCTTAAGAAGGATTAAAAATTTATAAAATACATTTTTAGGTTTAACCTTAAGTTAGGGTATTGAAAATGAATAAGTTTTATCGTAAGTGAAACTTATGAAATGACATATTCTTTAAATCACTAATTTCAATTCAAATAAAATTAACTTATAAAATAAATTTTAACTTCTTAAATCACTAATCGCTTCAATCAAAACCACCATTTGGATTAATTAGATAAATATATCATTTAATGTACAACGCAAAGACTAAAGCCCAGCTTTACTTCACCACATTAGCCTCTGCACACACATTAGATTAATAGGTCACTAATCCTAAACTTATGTTAGGTCAGTGCTTTGTTATGATCTATTGATTTTTTTATTTTATGGTATAAAATTTTAGACTATATGTTAAGATTATTTATGCATAGTCTGGATGATAAGATGTTGCTTATTAGTTTAATGATGTTTTCTGTAGGAGTTGCGCTTAATTAAAGTGGCTACTATGATAATAAAAATAAATTAAATATTTTTGCTTGCAGGTGTTGGTTGTCCCTTTAGCATAATTTATTAGGATAGATGGACTTAGTACTCATAAGTGTTATATAACTACTTAGTGTGTATGAATACTATAACTAACCTCTACTATGTATGTTTAATTAGAATTTCTTTTAAAAATTTAAATATAATTTTATAATATATAAGATTAGAGCCATGGTGTTTAGGATGAACAGAGGCTAGAAGGCATAGACTTGGGAGACCCTATGATACCTAGAGGATATAAGATTAGGAAGAAAAAATGAAGATGAAGACTTTTATGGCTTATTTTAATTTCATTTATGTAATTGTGATCTGGTTGTATAGGGGTTGACTTTGACAACCCAACTTTTTCTTTCCAACGTGTATAACAGGACCCAATCACATTGGCCTTTCAATATTTTTTTAATTTGATTCATTGATTGATGTGTTTACTTCATTTGTACTATAAACATTACATACTTTTTTCTATGTTTCTTTAAGTGTGATGATTGTTGTGTGTATCCTAGATTTTATTAAGCTCATTAGAACTTTAAATTTTTATCTAATTAAAATAAATAATTTTAGCTTAAAATTAATATAACTCATAACCTCATTATAAAGCCATATGAAATCAATAAAATAGATTTAGATGTCATATGTCTGTATGAATAAGGATAATATCATGCATGCATATTATATCTGCCTCCTTGTATATAAAAGATCCTTCGTTACTGCATAATAAGGGAAGTGCAAGACCGTTGATAGCAACCACTTGAGTTAAAAAGACCCATCTCTTGGATTGACTCATAACTTGATTTCATCATGCATGTGGGCATATTTGTCCACTCAAACCTGAGTCAAATTGATGAGTCAAAACAATTAAAATATGTAATTCTTATTGCATTAACCTAATACATACTTTCATACCAACCGTGATCTAGGCTCTTAAGAAATGAGTTTAGGATCTTAGACACTTTCTAATAAATAATAGTCTAACTATCTTGCATTCATTTGACTTGGCCACATGAATTTAACTCGTAGGAGCTAACTAGACGATTATAAGTCCAGAAGAATCGAGATATGTTCATTCTCTCTAGTTTAATGGAATTAGCACATCCCATTTTTTTCAGGTAGAAGTAAGTCTAGATCTTAGCATATGTTAAAAAACATTATATATAAGTTTAGAGGTAGGCCATTTTTCTTTTTCTACTTGTATAAATTCTCACCTACATGAACAAAGCTAAACCAAGCTTCATTCCAAACCAAATTAATTGAAACCAACGATTCATACCAACTTTGAATTGCTCTTTGAACATAAATTGACCATCAATTGAGCCAAACCAAATCCAATTGGCCTCTTGATCCAAGTTAACCTAATTTGACCAAAAAGGCCAATTGAGCCAAATCAAATTCTAACCCAAATTGGTTGCAACCAATGACTCAAATCCATTCCAAACTGATTATTGAACATGATCAAACCCTTAGTTGAACCTAATTTGACCAAGTCAACATAATTGACCGATTTAGGCCAAATTGACCTAAAGGATCAAAGTTCTCTAAATCACTTTTAAATACAAATTGATTGAAATCAAAACCTACAATCATCTTCAAATGATCAATTGAACCAAGATTAACACCTTCCCCAAACTAATTTGGCTAATTTGATCAAATTAGTTAACTTAGCCCATTTGACCCATATAAACCCATATGAGTCAAATTCAAATCCAATCAAAATCAAATCAAACCAATTGAACCCAAACATCCTAAATCATCATTTGAACTTATCTCAAGCCTTGGTTTGACCCAATCTGATCAATTGGTCAACTTAACCCAACCTAGCCCTATTTGACCTACATGGATCAAATTGAGCTAAACCTAACCAAATCAAGCTCAAACCTATTCAAACTTTCCATGACCCATCTTTGGGTCACCATGGGTCAATACAAATCCAATCCAACCCAAACCAAACCTTAATTGACCCGTTACTAATCGGGTAAAGCCCTCCACATGAGACAAAACTCACATTTGGATGGTCAAACTTACTCTCGTACCCTTGGCAGCCACCGTAAGTTCAAATTGGAGATGAGGATCACTGGCTCACTTGACCCAAAGCTGGTTGAGTCAGCCATGAGCCAAGTGTAGGTGAGCTAACCCATTCATTATCACTGGTGAACCTTAAGGAGGTGGTACATTCCACCTCAACCCTTGTCAGCCCACTTCCCTCACTCACCAACTCAAATTGAGTCACTTCAGCACCTCCCTGAAACCCACGACTGCTTGCGCCAACCACACACCTGCATAAATCAAAACCAATCCCCACCGCCCAATCTCATGTGGGAGAGGGTAATCTCTTTCCATCTCGATCCAAATAGAGACATTGAGCATTTAGAGAGCATGAGTGAGTGAAGACGTGTCTCCTCGAGCATTCCCTGAGTTCCCAGAGCCTCCATATCATCGATGATGCCAAAACTGAGTGAGACAGAGCATCCACTCCATCCAACCACTCTCAAACTCCACCATTTTCAAATTAACTTCATTCATACCTCCCCATAGCTCCAACGAGGAGAAATGAATCGATTCTCGATTGATTTGAGCATCAGAGGCCACTTCTAGACCAACTCCGATGAGGATTCTGATGATATTTGGTCTACTGAGCTACCGATGAGGAGGTAAGGCACAAGCTTCTTAGTAGGGCCGCATTTTTTCAAGATGAAGCTACCTCGGTCACTAAACCGCCAATCCTGAGCTCCAGCGAGGTATTTTTCTAGCAAACCGTAGAAAAATCCTTAGGTATCATCTTTTTTGAAGAAAATTTTCATGTGAATCCCACCATAAGATTTCTTTAGATATCCTCCGTGAATGATTTGGGATTGATTTCAATGCCTCATGAGCTCGAATAAGCTCAGATCGAGTGAGGGAGGGGAGACGGTGTCCATCTTCCATCGCTCGAGGGAGGAAGAATCATCCATCGTCCATTTCGCATGATTGGAACGAATAATCATGATTAATCTATAAAATTTAATTCTATTTAAGCCTATAGGATCTACAAGATTAATCCCCACCATCTTATCTGAGAACAGACGATGGGGACAAAAGCGCGTCCATCGTCCCTGACTCAACTACCGCATCAGATGATTTAAGTGGCCAATCCCACCGCGCCATGTGAAAAGTGCAGCAATGTCAACCGCCCACACAACACCAATGGGATTAGTGATTAATTAAGGTTTAAAATGTGTTTAATTTCTCAAAATTTATAAAATCATAACTAATTATAGAAAAATCTAAAAAATATAAATAAATATATTTTGGAAAGGTTAAATAGTGAAGAATTTAATAAAAATAATTCCATTTAATTTTGAACTATGATTAAGGTTTAATTAAGGTTTAAATGTTTCCATAATTATCTTAATTATGCCCTAATTAGTTGTGAAATTAATCCCAAATTTAGCATGATGATTTAGTGAGATGACTTCTGCCTCCCATAATTTTCTTGGGATTTATTGGCTATGTAATTTGGGGAATTTGAAATTCAAATCTTAACTATCCTCTTAATTAATTTAATGATTACTTAAAGCCCTAAATAGTAAACATTGATTATTTAAAGATCATTAACCACTAATTAATAGTGAGATGATGAGGGAGAGTGATTAGGACCTCTTTCCTAATTACTTTTTAAAATTCATTTCATTAAAGAGAGTTAATTATGACATGACTTGTTTAAGGAATTAATTAATTAATTAATGGCCAAATCAAATCAAATTGAAAATGTTAATCACATTAGATAATGAACATTTGAAATTAAGGGTTCCTCTTTATGTGTTTAATAACTTAAAGATCCTTAAGGAAATTATGATTAGCCTGTAAGTGTGGGAAAATCATAAAAGTACTTAATTAGATTCTTTAATCTAATTAATCTTTAATCATGAGCCAATTGCATTAGGTTCTTTAAGAGCATTGCAATTTTATTTTCCTCATGTGTATATCATTTGTGGCTCTAGATTGAATGGTTAACTAAATTAAAGAAGCATAGGAAAGGGTAATTAAATTATAAAAGTCATTTAATTATCTTTCTTTAAAAAAATTAAATCATCAACATGGGAATGGGATAAAATAATAAGTGATCTCTCATCTTTAAGTTCAATCAAATGAAATTTACCTATGTAAAATTGCATGTCATGTGATATCATGTATTCATATTTTAAAAATCAAATGAAATTTACTTATGTAAAATTGCATGTGTTGGCTTAATCTTATTATATGTGTGGCTATTATTACTAACAAATTCAAAATTATTTTTCAAAAGTTATAAATTGATAATAATATTTGGAGTGATAGTAGTTATGAATATATATAGGATTTACATGTATTTATAGCTTAAGCATGTTGAAGTTTGGCTTTCTTTCCTACATTCATGTATGGATTTACATGTGTTTGAATGATAATAAGTATATAGTCTAGATATCCCAAGAATACGAGGCTTTAAGTAGCCCCAAGGAGGTCATTTGATTATCTCACTTCCCTAGTTTAACAATGGAATGTACTTGTTTGATTTCATTCCTATGTATATTAGAATTTGGATAGAGCTTTACTTTACATGTATAAACAATTCAACCAAAATATATATATATAATCTTTTACATGATTTTCATTCTTATAGTTATATATACATTTATATGTGTTTAAGATATCAATTATATAGTTTAGAAATCTCAAGAATACGAGACTTTAAGTAGCCCCAAGGGGGTCATTTGATTACCTCACTTTTGTGGTTTAATAAAGGTATGTACTTGCTTAAAAATTTCATACATGTTTATGTATATTTAGATAGTGAATGAAAATCCCCTTTTATATTAAAAACATGTGCATCCATAATCATTAAAGTGAGCCAAAAATATATTTCATGTGTGGGTATATTAAGCCTTAATCATATGCATGTTATGGGTGATGAAAAGAAGTGGTTCAACATACTCTATGTGATGGTAATTCAACTGCATTAGAATAGCATGGTTTTCATAGTTTCTTAGTGATTGATGTTTGAATGTGTGGCCTGGATGCAGTAGGCTCTTAAGATAAAATTAATTTTTTTTACCAGAATTAACAACTCAACCAAAATTTAAAATAACTTTCAAACCTCATCTTTAAATATTAGGTTGAAATCAAGATAATTAAAAGATTTAGCAACCTCTTAACTGTATGTTGTACGTCTAACATCATGCATATCATATTATACCACTCTTGCAAAATTGAGGGTCTCCATTTCTACACTTTAGGGATCGCTTGACATATGAGAGCAATCCCTTATGATGGAGCTTCACCATCGTTCTCTTTTAATTTGGCAAATAACCAAATTTCATTATGAATTTAAACATAAAATATCCTAAAGCCTCTGCCCAAAATATTGTGTCAAGATTACACAAAAATTGTAAAATTTTGCAATGTTAGACTAAGTCATATGCTCATGCTAGTCATGATCTACTCTCTTAGGGAGTGAGTTTATGACTCTAGCCTCTTTCCAAATTAAATAACAAAGCCTAACCATCTTGTAATTTCATAAAACTGAACTACATGATTTTGAATCGTAGGAGGTGTTAGCTAGCAGCCACTCCAAGTGGTTATAATTCTAAAAGAGATGGACAAGTTATCATCTCTTGAGGGAAGATAGACCTATATGTCCCATTTTGTTAAGATTTAGGTCAAACTTTTAACTGGTGATAAATCTCCCTACATTTAGTATCCGAGGTTGTTTGTTTCCTTCAGGCTACAAGCATAAATCCTCGACTTTTAAGAATTTTCATAATCTTCTGTTGATGGATTATGAGCCCTAGAAATCTAATAAAATTTCAAATCAAATAAAATAAATCCTCTCACTTTCAAATATATAAAGCCTCACCATAGGATACATTTGAATGCTCACTAGGTTTCCAAGTATCATGAGCATTTGCTACTCATCTTTCTTTGGATTCTAAATTATGTCTTCTAATAGAACATTCCCATTTGATTTTTTAAAATAACTAGTCCTTTAATAATCTTAACCTAATAGGATACGTTTGAAAAATCACTAGGTTTCCAAGTATCATGAGCATTTGCTACTCATCTTTCTTTGGGTTCTAAAATATGTCTTCCAATAGAACATTCCCATTTTATTTTACAAAATAACTAGTCCTTTAATAATTGTAACCTTGAAATCTTTGGAGATAATGATTGACTACTTTAATCGAGAGTTTTCTTAGGAAATCTTATTTTCTATGATGTAATTAACTATGGGCGCTTGCCTCCATAGGGAACTTAAGAACTCGGTATAAATTAAACCCTGCTTTACTTTTTCATGTAAAGTAGAGGAAATATCTTTGGTATATACAAAGACCCATCATGCCTTAAGAGTCCTTATTAGATGATTGGGTCCATTGTAGGTTGATGAATCTATCTTTCAAGATAGTACATCATATCTTAATATTGTACTCGATCACTTCAATAAGTACCCCAGAAGATCTGTGTGGTGTCCACATAAGCATCTAAAATAAAGTACCACAACCCACATATTTTCAAACAATTTCACATAAAGAATACTCAGATACACTTATGCTTACCTAAGGGACCTAGTTTTCATCACTATCAAGCTTTAGTGTCACATCCAATAGATTCTACTAACTTAGAGGGGTAGCTGGTGTGCTCATTACATAGGACTCATCTTTTGAACTAGATTCTAAGTCTTTAAAGATGGCATGTGTACTCTTGGATGCTGGAATGAACCTCCTAGTAAGTGGTAAGTATAGAGGTCTACCACCCCTAGGACCCCCTCTAGACTTGCATCCGGGTGGAGGTTGGGTCATCCTCCCCACTTGTTCGAATGGAGTGGCAAACTGGGGGTGGAATCTAATCTTGAGCATTATTTCTTCCCTAATGTCTTTTTCTCGCCCGCTTTTCTTTTCTTTTTCATTCTCTTTTGCTTTTCCTTTTCTTTCTTTTTCTTTATTTCCTTTTTTTTATTTTGATTAAGTTCATGAGAGAAGATATTTTATTTCTTAGGAAGGTAATAGGTCGCATCCTCAAAAATCCTGACCTCATGTACTACAAATGGTTTGAGATCTCCTTTAACATAATATTAATTCCCATCTTTGATGAACTTGATGCACTGATGTAAGGAGGATGGAACCATGTTATTCTCATGAATCCAGGGTTGCCTTAGCAAAGCATTGAAATATGTATCAAAATCTATTATGTGAAACTTGGCCTTAGTTTTCTAATCATCTATCTCTAAAGGCCATATTATGGAGCCTAAGTTCCTCTCACCATGTTCATTGAATCCCTTCAACATCATCTTCTCATATTGAAGTTTATAGATGTTGATCATCAATTAAGCAAGGATTCTTAGACTCATAATATTCCCAGATGCACTCAAATCAATAAATACTCTGGATAGCCTAAACTTTCCAACATCTACTATGATATAGAGGGGACAGTTGTGCTCTATTGTCCCTAATAGTAGGTCTTCTTCTGAGAATGTGACTCCTAGGAGTTCTTTTGAAAAACATGTCTTCTCTTCAGCTGGATTAGTAACAGCCAACTGAGCTAAGCATATTTTAGGGTCAAGCAATGCTTTGATTAGTGACTCCCTCATTTCTTTGGATAAAATAAGGGTGACATATATGCTTAGCTTAGCTGGAAATTTTATAAGATATGCTAAGACATTGTAGTCAAATATCCAAGGGTGGAGCATCTTATGGAGCCCCAATATATGCTCACTAGAACTAATAACCTGTTTACCCATATCTTGAGGTGCTACCCTAGGAGGTTGACCATTGCCACTATGGAGGTTAACTTCAATGACTTCTTATGATGAGGAGCTTGTAAAAAGATCTACCTACTCATTCGGTATACCTATAGCTTATCCAAAAAGGTCATCGAAGTTGAACGACTCCAAATGTATTTCAAGTGGCGAACCCAGGAGGTTTAAAAAAGGGCAATCTATTTCTGAATTAGAATGAAATTGATTGAAATTAATTAAATTTTTATTATTTTGACTTGGAGAGCTATCAATAGGAATGAAATCACTGAGATATTCAAAAGTAGATAGGATGTAAGTGGAATTATTCTTCTTTATTGATTTCTTAAATTTTGGAGGTACATGATAAAAGTTAAGCAAGGTAAGCGGTATGAGTGGCTTGGTGCCCTCATTCGTAGATACAACACTCTTATTGATGGCGATGATGGTGGAAGAGAGAATGTTGAACTCATATGGTGGTGGCACTATGGAACTATCTTAGGAAAATGGTAGATACTACTGCTGCTGAGCGTACACCCTCCCTGAGTTGTCCCACACAACTGGCAGACCTTCCTTAATGTTGGAGGTCTGAGCTGAATTAGGCTCCTATAGAAAAAAAAATTTATTTTAGACATAATCTTTTTAGAGGTGCGAGATAAAGAGATATCCAAACCTTCCTATGTCTTAAGAGGATCGGATGTTTCCCCAAATACTACTTTAATGGAACTAGAAGGTTGTTCGACTATATATTCTTTAAGGATCACTATGGCTCTTGACTTGTAGCTATGCTTAAGCCATTCCTTGATTATAAAGCAATATTCTAAGACATGGCCTAACATGCAGTGGTAGGGGCAGTAGTTAGGATCATCACTCCTACCCACTTCCTTCGGCTCTTTAGGCTCGGGTAGCTAAATATCAGGCTTCTTAAGGAGATTCTTATAGATTTTTTTGACTACCTCCCTCTTGAATGAATTAGGCTTTTTGAGTTTATCTATAAGAGTGGGTAGATAATAGCTACTTGGTGGAGGATACTGTAACATTGATGTGTATGTGTTGACCTCACTTTTGAGTGAGGATTGACTCATCTTATGATAGAATTAGGGATTCTCTAGATATTAGAATCTCCTTAGTCATAGGACACTTCTACTGATTAGGTGAACACCGAACCCAAGTTTAGAGACTTAGGAAGGTGTACCATAGGTTTAGGCTATACTTTAGGACTAAGAGAACCTACTTATCCTATGGCCTAACCCATGACCTATGCCTACCCACTTGAACCCTAAACCAATATCAACCCAATATAATGAAACCCAATTGAATCTGATATCATATCCAAGCCAAAATGATTTAAATTCAAACTAATCTTACAATCATCACATGATCCAATCCTTTGGATTCAACTTGAGCCTATCAATCAAACCAAACCAAATTGATTTTCACAAAAGCACTCCAATTATTAAATTATTCACTCCAAACTTTTCCAAAACCTACAATCAAACCAATTATTCAAACCAATTCAATTAACCTAACTTAGCCCATTTAACCTAAAGGGTCTACATGTGCCAAAATCCAATTAATCTGAAATAATTGCAATCAAAGGCATCAATCAATCCTAAATCACTTATCAAACTCAATTCAACATAATCCAACTCAAATTGACCCATTGTGTTTCACTTTACCCAAAGTAACCTAAAGAACCCATTTAAGAAAAATCTCAATCCAACTTAAATTAGATCGAACCAACCCATTCAAAACCTTCTACAATGATTATTGATCACCCTTGATTGTCCAATTATAGTCAATTGGATCAAACTAAGCTAATTTGATCACTTGACCCAAGTTGGCCCGATTAGCCTACATGAACCAAATTGAACCAAACTTCATTCCAAGCTCAATTAATTGAAACCAATGAGTTCTACCAACTATAGATTGATCCTTGAATATGACTTGACAATCAATTAAACCAAACAAAGTCTAATTGGCCCTTTGACCCAATTTGACCTAAAAGACCAAATTTGGCAAAATCAAATTCCACATCAAATTGATTGAAACCAATGACTAAAATCAATCATAAATTGATTATTGAACATGACCAAATCTTTGGTTGAACCCAATTTGACCAAGTCAACCCAACTGACCTAATTAGCTCAAATTGACCTAAAGGGTCAAATTGTCCTAAATTATTCCTAAATCCAAATTGATTACAATCAACACCTACAATCATCTTTAAATGATTGATTGAACATAAACCAACACCTAACCCAACCCAATTTGGTCAATTTGACCAAATTGGTCAAGTTTTCCCATTTCACCCATATGAATCCATATGAGCCAAATCCAAATTCACTTCAAATCAAATCAAACCAATTGAATCAAAACATCCAAATTGACATTTGAACATGACTCAACCCATGGTTTGACCCAATTTGACCCTAGGTCAACCTAATCCAATTTGACCAACATGGGTCAAATTGAGCTAAACCCATTCAAATCAAGTCCTAACCCAACCAAACTTGGCATTACCCATTCTTCGGTCACCATGGGTTAGCCCAAATCAAACCCAACCCATTTCAAACCTGAATTAGCCTAATACCCATTAGGTAAAGCTCTCCAAATAGGACAAAATTTGTATTTGGGTGGTCTCACCTACCCCTTTGCCCTTTGCAGCCACCCATAGCTTGATTTGGACCTTTGACCCACTAGCTAACTTGACCAAAGGCTGGTTGGGTCAGCCATGGATCAATGGAGGTGAACTAACCCAAACCATCTCATTGGATCACTATGGGGAGGTGGTACACTCCACCTCAGCCATGGCAGCCCACCTCAAGCCTTCACCCACTCAAAGTGAGCCACCTTAAGACGTCTCTGATTGCTTGCGTCGGTCGTACGTCTACTAAAAGTTGAATCTATCCCCACCATTGGATCAACTGGGGAGGAGGGTATACCCCTTCCCATCTCAATTCAAATAGACATAGAGCTTCAGTGAGTCGAGATGAGCTTCCCTAGAGCCTTCCTGAGTTCCCTTGAAATTCCCATCATCGACAAGATCGAACCTGAGTGAAATCGAGCCTCCACTCCATCCAACTCAACTTAAACTCAATCAAATCCAAATTAACTTCACCCACATGTTTCCCAAGCTTCAACAATCAAGAATGATTCAATTCCCGGTCGATTCGAGCATCGGAGATGACTCCTAGACTAACTCCTATGATGATTCTAGCAACGTTTGGTCCACAGAATCACCAGTAGGGAGGCAACCTTTGAGCTTCTCAACAGGGCATCATCTCTTTAAGATGAAGCTACCTCAGTCATTGGACTACTAGTATTTAACTATGGATAGGTAAATACTGGCAAACTATAGATATCCCCTAAGTTTTTGGTCTTTTATGACATCAATTATCATTTCGTGTGATTCCAACAATAGGATCCCCTTATATATCGGGTGACAAAAGATCATCCGTCGTTCGTTCCACATGATTGGAATGGACAGTTGTTATTAATTCGATTAGATTTATTTAATTTAATCCTTAAGAACTGTGAGATTAATCCCCATTGTCTGATCTGAGATCGAACGGCAGGGATGAAAGTGTGATCGCTACTGTTGACTCAGCACGCCACACCGGATCATTTAAGTGGCTAATCCTACGGCGCCATGGGGAAAGCGTTGTCACGTCGGCTCTCGCATGACATTGACGGGATTAAGGGTTAATTAGGGTTTAATATGTATTTTAATTTCTCTAAAATTCATAAAATCATAACTAATTATAGAAAAATCAAAAAAATATAAATAAACTCATTTTAAAAAGGTTAAATAAAAGATATTTTATTAAAGTAATTTCATTAAGTTTTGAATAGTGATCAGAGCTTAATTAGGGTTTTAATGTTTCTTTAATTTGTTTAATTAAGCCCTAATCACTTGGGAAATTAATCCCTAACTTGACATGTTGATTTAATGGGATGCTTTCAACCTCCCATAATTTTCTTGTGATTTATAGGCTAGGTAATTAGGAGAATTTGAAATTCAAACCTTAATTATCCTCTTAAGTGATTTAAGAATTATTTAAAATTCTAAATAATAAAAATTGATTAAGTAAACATCATTAATCACAGATTAATAGTGGGATGATGAAGGAGGGCGATTAGGACCTCCTTCTTAATTACTTTTCCAAACTCATTTCATTAAAGAGAACTAGTTAATGCATGGGTTAATTAAGAGATTAATTAAGAAATTAATGATGAAAATTGATGAAATTAAAATGATAATTAAATCAAATAATTAATATTCAATTCATGGGTCCTCTTTATGTTTTCAATAACATAAAGACCCATAATGAAAATATGATTAACCCATGGGTGTGGGAAAATCATATGAGTACTTATTTAGATTCTTTAATTTAATTAATACTTAATTATGAGCTTCATTTCATTAGGTCTCTAAGTGCTTTGCAATTTTAACTTCTCATTTACATATCATTTGAGTCTCATGAATAAGTGGTTAATTAAATTAAAGAAGCATATGAAAGGGTAATTAAATGATTTCCTTAATGATTCAAACCTAATTAATTCATAAAATCACTTAATTATTTATCTTTAAACATACTAAATCATCAACATTGCATGGAGTAAAAGCAACAAATGTTTCATCATCTATAAGTTTAATTAAAATCCAAAATCAAATTTCATTAGAAAGCTTTGGTTTTCTCTAAGTAATTTTATTTAATGTGACTGTCCTGAGGAAGTAATGTAGCTGATTGAATTATGTGGTAGTGTTTAATCATTCCTTTTCAATCACTATAAATATTGTATGCCATGTGATATCATGCATTCATGCTTTCAAAATCAATTAATCAAATGGAATTTATTTATCTAAAATTTCAAATGTTGACTTAATTATACTATATGTGTGGCTATTATCACCAATAAATCTCAAAATTAATTTTAAAATTATAAATTAATGATAAAGATTTTGGATTTACATTAGCTATGAATATTCTATATGATTTACATGTGTTTATAGCTTAAGAATGTTAAAGTAATATCTTATCCTTATGATTCACGTATGGTTTTAAATATGTTTGGATGATAATAAGTATATAGTTCCACGGAAATCATTGATTATCTCACTTCTCTGGTTTAAACAACGGCACTTACTTGCTTAAAATTTTTATACATGTGAATGTGTACTTAGCTAATGAATGAAAATCTCCCTTTTCATCAAAAATATTTGCATTCATAATCATTTAAGTGTGCCAAAAATACATTGCATGTGTAGGTATATTAAAACCTAAATCATATTCATGTTATGGATGATGAAAATGAATGGTTCAATATTATCTATGCAATGGCAATTCTATTACATTAATCTTAAGATGCATTTCATATTAAATAGGATTCCTTAAGGTTAAACCAAACTTAGCATCAATAAAACATGTAATAAATCATTCACTTAAAGAAACCAAGTCATAACAATATGCTTTAGAAAATAATTTAAGGTAGGGATGAAAAGGGTAAGCCCTTTTATTCTCTTTACAACACTTAGATGTTAAATGAATATCAATAGAAACAAAAGAAAACACAAATTAAAACTCACAAATCCATTAAACAACATAAAATAAAATCAGCCCAAATGTTTAATTTAAACAATTCCAAACTTAGAAAGATTATAATTCTACTGCCTAGCTAAGATAGACCACACTAAAGCCTAAGCACACATATTAGAATACTAAGTCCCCACTTCTAGCTTCAGGTTAGGATGATGTATGTTTGATGTTGTGTTTTATTTTGTGATGTATTATTTTAGACTGGATGTGAGAAATGTGATTCATAGATTTGATGTTAGGCCGTTGTTAGCCTAATATTATTTTCTGCAAGAGATTATGCTAATAGGGCAGCTGTAAAAATAAATATAAATGATTTGTTTGCAGGTTACTTATATCCCTAAGCATAATCCATGATTAGGACATATGGGCTTGGTTACCCATGTGGAGAGTGTTGAGTCCAAACTATAAACCATAACTACTTGGGTTTGTATGTATGTTTAGCTAACATTTATTTTGCAGGTGTAGTTAAATTTACTTTACACAAAATGAAATTTTTTGCAATAAGAATTAGGATTAGTGTTATGGGGTTTAAGATGAGCAGTGGTCAAAAGGCATAGTCCTGGGATGCTTTGTGTTGCCTTGAAGCAAATCAAATCAAAAGAAGGAAGAAGAAAAGAGAAAATGAAGATTGAAGACCCCTATAGCATGTATTCAATTTCAATTATAATATTATTTTGTAATCTAGATTGTATAATGGTAGAGCTTGACTACCCAATTTTTCTCTTTTCTAGGGTGTACGATAGTACCCACCCACACTAGCCTTTTATTCTTTAACGAAATCTATGCATATTTGGTTGTTATTATTTTTAGATTATGCAATAGAACTACATCTTGCTCATAGTTTCTTAAACTTGATGTTTGAATGTGTGGCCTCGATGTGATAGGCTCTTAGGACAAAATTATTTTTTCTACCCTAATTAATAACTCATAACTAAATTTTAAAACAACTTTCAACCTCACTCTGAAGCCTAGGATATAATCAAGATAATTAAAAGATTTAGCAACCCCTTAGCTAAATTATGTGTGTCTAATATCATGCATGTCATATTATATCACTCTTAAACAAATGATGACCTCCATTCTTGCACTTTAGGGAACCCTTGACCTATGAGAGCACCCCCTCATGGCGGAGATTCACCCTCTCTCTTTCTGATTTGGCCAATAACAAAAAAATTTCATGCATTTATGCATAAAATATCACAAAGCCTTTCTCCAAAATATTATGTCAAAATTATATAAAATTTGTAAAATGTTGCATTTAGTTTAAGTCATGATTTCATATCAATCATGATCTAGTCTCTTAAAGAGTGAGTTTAGGACTTTAGTCTCTTTCCAATCAAATAATAAGCCTAACTATCTTGCAATTACATAAAACCAGCCTGCATGGTTTTTAATCATAGGAGGTGTTAGTTGGCGGCGACTCCAGGCAGCTGTAAGTCTAGAAGTGTCAGACAGGTTTATTCTCTTGTGTGGAGGTAGATCCTTATGTCTTCTTTCCACTTTGATTTAGGTCATGCTTTAGCTTATGCTAAAGCTTCCTACATTCACGATATGAGGTATTTGTTTATTTCGGTCTACAAGTATAAATCTTCACCTCTTAGGAATTTCCATAATCTTGTGTTGATAGAATATAAGCCATAATTTTCTAATAAAATTTCAACTCAAATAAAATAAATCTTCACTTTCAAATATATAAAGCCTCATCATATAATAGGTTAGAGTGTTCACTAGGCTTCCTAGTATTATGAGCATTTCCTACTTATCTTCCTTTGGAATCCAAAAATAAGTCCTTCCATTTGAACAATCCCACTTGATTTTCTAAGAATACCAATCTTTTGGTAGTCTAACCCTGACATCTTTGGAGATAATTAATTGACTACTTTAATAAAGTGTTTTCTTAAGAAATCCCATTTTCTAGGATGTAATTAACTATGAAATCTTGCTTCCATAAGGAATTAAAGAACCCGTCATAAAATAAGCCCTACTTTACTTTTCCATGTAAAGTTGCGGAAAGATTTCTGGTATATACAAAGACCCATCTACCTTAGGAGTCCTTATTAGGTGATTAGGTCCATTATAGGCTAATGCCTCCATCTTTTGAGATTATACATCATACCTTAATTTCATACCCAATCACTTCAATAAGTACCACCATCTACGATCTTTATGGTGTCCACCTTACTCTAAATTAAAACACAACAGTATGTTGTTGGGATGACCTTTATGGTGGCTGAGGTAGTGGAAGAGGAGGTGGGAGTGGAGGCTCAGTAGGCCTCTCTAACTATGCTCTCACTGGCTGCTTTCCCTTGTCCACTACTACAACCATTCATGGCTTCTTCTCAAACACTTTCTAAGGCTTAAGTTATGATGACTGGTATGAAAGGATAATTATTTGGCTTTCTCTTCTAAATTAGCCACCTTACTGATTAACTGCTTAAATTTCTTAATAATAATGCTCTTGAGAATGAAGGTGACCGTGCCATAAATATTCTTGAGAAGAATTTCAATGGTATGCTACTCTTGTAGCTATGGTTCATATTTCATACTTAGGTTTTGCCACCTGAGAATATAATCAACAAGGGACTCATTTGGTTTTTGTTTATTTAGTCACTCTCTAGTGAGCTCCTATGAATCGTTTAATATAAAGTTGCTTTAACTATGTAAAAGACTTCACTGAACTGATAGGAAGTTTTCCATACTAATCAAAGGAAACTCCAAAAAGGCTACTAACAAACTACCAAAAGTGTAACGCGTCACTACTACCAGCATTACAACAACTAGCCATGTAGTGTGCTATATGTTGCCTTGGGTTCCCACTGCCATCGAATACCTTAAAGGATGGTGGAACAAAACCTCTGTGGTATTGAACCACATTGAACTCCTCCAAGCAAGGTCTACCTTTTAGAACCAATGAGCTCCCTTAGGCCTACGCCAATGCTCCTTCACTTATTGTTATACCATCTGGTTGGTGTCTTTCTCATGCATGGAGGTGTTATCAGTTGTCTTCCTGTGAAGGCTATCAATATCCTCATCTATCGAAGTATTTCTCTTAGGATGGTCTAGGATACACCAACTCAGGTCTATCAGCCTTCAAAGGAGTGGGTTAAGGGATAGGTGCTTAATTCTGCAATTCCATTAACTCCTCTATTCTCCTCTCCATTCTATCAATCTGATCATCCTTGAGTTTGATTTGTTGTAGAAAGCATTGAGTTGATTCTGATGCCTTACCTTCCTCAACTACAACACCCTAAGCTTTTTAGCTAGGATGTTCTCTATGCAAGGATCCTTGGGTATCAACCATGTGAACTTTAGTGGTATCATCTAAGAGGTCATCTTCATTAGCATTGAATTCTATCATTCCCTCCTCTTGGTCAGAATGGTCATTTTTAACTATTTGCCTCACCGTAACATGATAGTTCTCCAATATCTTCTCTAATGATCGATCATCCACTTTACACGGGACTACTAGGGCATATGTTGGGTGATGACTCATTGCTAGACTTTGTCCTGAAGAGGTGATGCACTATATGTTTTGGACATTGGGAGTGCTAGCTAAGATCGATTCAACAATATTAGAAGTCAACCCAACATTTGTTTCTTCCTCCTCCTCCAGTTGTGGTGCTGGAGTGACTATAATGCTCTTAGATCGCCACTCCTTCTATGACTGAAACCAATAAGTACTATCCGGTCTAAATGATCGGCTCTATCAGCTCGCTGATCTGGATGTTCAATCAAAGATGAGGCTGCTGACTATCTAGAAAACCTCCTCCTATCTCTCTTTCTCACTTGGTCAGCAACCTTGGCCTCCATGGCCTTCTCTCCATAAATTTGATCCCTCACACTTATAGGGATGCTGCTATTTTCTTCACATCCTCTTCTTCCTCCATGGATGAGAGGGGGTGAAACTTACTACCACCAAGAAGGGGTGAGGTCTCATGAATGGATCCCTCTTTATCTACAAGGGAGGCTTCCTCAATCATCTTAGCCATGTCCTCATAGTTCCTCTTAATCTTTCTATTCTTGTTGTGGCACTAAGTCTTGATCAATGGTACATGAGGACCTAGTACTGACCTGGAAGGTGGGAGAAATAATCTCAGATACTAAGATTGACTTCTCCTTAAGAACTGGGACTATGGTAGAGGAAGTACTAGCCCTAGCAGAAATTATGGCAGGCACAAGTGGTACTCATGGCATTGGAACCTCTAAGGCTTTCCTTATCAATAATGAGAACTTGACGACTAGGGACAATACGAGTATGGCCTGATCGATGGCGAAATCCACACTTGAAGTGAATGAAAATGAGCTTTCTAGAAGACATGGTGATTGAGTGCTTGAAAGAAAGAAGGTTGGGGCTTTCCTCTTTGCTACTGGAGAAGAAAGGCAAAGGATTAAACTTCATTTTAGCAATTATTCTTTTGACTTGATTTTGAATTGAAACCCTCCTTTAATAAATTTGGTTATGTTAAATGGGGTTCAGATATGTATTGGAGAAATTTGTAATTTTGAGGAGGAATATTTTTTTTTCGTTTGAACTTCACTGAAAGTGAGCTCAAATGAATTTTGAAGATGTCAGATGAACCTTACTTTGCCATGTTAGAGAGGTTCTTAAAATTTTATATTGAGTTTATTTTGTTTATTTTGTGCAACTTCTTTCATTAATTCTTCTTACCTAATGGAGGTCCAATTAGGGGTTTTATAATTTACTAGACTGAGGTCCTAAAACCTAAAGGATGTTGGCCACACTTTTCTAAGGATGAAATAGACAAGGTGCCCAACGAAAAGAATGATAGTCTTGAACTTACATAAAAACATAACTACACTATCAATGTTTGGATATAATGATTGAGTACCAAAGTTGGAGAGAGGACAATCGCCAGCGAAGTCTCCAAAAAAATCTACGTTGTTTTAATTTAGAGTTGTAGGGACACTACGTAGATCTTAGGGGGTACTTATTAAACTGATCGGTGTGATATTAAGGTATTATGTACTATCTCAAAAGATAGAAACATCACCCTATAATAGACTTAATTACTAAATAAGGACTCTTAAAGCATATGGGTCAACATATTTACTAGAGAACTTTCCCCTACTTTACATGAATAAGTAAAGTTGGGTTTATTTTATGTCGAGTTATTTAGTTCCCTATATAAGCAAGATTCCATTGTTAATTACATCTTAGGAAATGAGAATTTCTTAAAAACACTCTCGATTAAAGATGTCAATAAGTAATTGTAAAGATTTTGAAGCTAGACTATCTAAGGATTATATACTTTTTAGAAATCAAGTGGGAAAGTTCAAATAGAAAGACTTATTTATAGATTCCATAGGAAGAAAGTAGGGAGCACCTAGGATACTAGGAAGCCTAGTGGGTGCTATGATCTACCCCCATAATGAGGCTTTATATTTTTGAAAGAGAGGCTTTACTTTTATTTAAGTTGGATTCTTATTAGAATGCTAAAGCTTATAGTCCAATAACATAAGATTGTGGAAATGCCTAAGAGGTGAGGTCTTATACTCATAGCCCAATGGAAAAAAGTAGCCTCCTAACCTAAATCTAAAATACTTTAGCACATGCTAGAAGCATGACTAAGTCTAATTGAGAAAATGTGATATAATGATTTACCACTACAAGAGAGAATAGACACATCTTGACTCTTCTGAACTTACAATTGTCAAGAGTAGCTGCCAGCTAACAACTTCCATGGTTTAAAACCATATAGGCTAGTCTTATGTAAATGCAATATAGCTAAGTTGTTATTTAATTAAAAAGAAAGCTAAAGTTATAAACTCACTCCCTAAGAGACTATATAATGTTTGGTACGCAAGCATGACTTAGACTAATGTTAAAAATTTATAAGTTTATGGATCGCTTTGACACATTTATTTTGGACCAAGGCTTAGGAAAATTATGTTTATATTCATGGTGAAATAAAGTCATGGTCTAAATCAACTAGAGGAGGTGTTCACCACTACAAGGGATTACTCTCAAAGATCAAGCATATCCCCTATCATGCAAGAGTAGAGACCCTCCCTATTCAAGAGTGACACAATATGATATGCATGTTGTTGTAGCATACAATCATTCAGCTAAAGGGTTCCTAAATCTTTTATTATCTTGAAAAAAACCTAGGCTTTAAAATGAGGTTACGAGTTGTATTAAAATTTACTTATGAGTTATTTTATGAAGATAGAAAATTTAATTTTGTCCTAAAGAGCCTACCGCTTCTAGGCCATATATCAAATCATCACATTTTAAGAAACCTATGAAAAGCATGTCATTTCTATTACACAAACTAAACACAACAATCAAATATTTGAATTTCATAAAAGAATAAGAGGCCGTTGTGGACAAGTACCGTCGTACACCCCGAAAAAGATAAATAGTTGGGTAGCTAAGCTCTACCCATATATAACCCGAATTACATTTGAATGTTACAATTAAAATAAATGTTATGGGGGTCTTAAATCCTTGTTCTTCTTTTATTTCTTTAGATATTTTTGCTTCGGGCTTCATAGGACCTCCCAAGTCTTTGCCTTCTAGCCACTACTCATCCTAAACCCCATACCATTAATCGTAATCTGATGACAGAAATTACATATTTATAAAAGAATAAAATATACCTACACATGTAAATTAGAGGTCAGCTAAACATGCATACAATCCAAGTAATTATATTTTATATATTTGGACATAGCATCCCGCAGTTGGGAAGCCAAGCCCACTCGTCTTAAATGAATTATGCTTAGGGGCATAACCAACAGCTGCAAGCAAGAAAATTTATGTTTATTTATTATTATAGTGGCCCCTTTAGCAAAATCCTCTACATAAAACATCACTATGATACTAACGACCTAATATTCAGTCTATGCACAAACAATCCTAACATCCAGTATAAAATATTAAATCATAAAATAAAACACACTATCATAACATGCACCAACCTAACCTTATACTAAAATCTGTGACTTAGCATTCTAGTGTGTGTGCTAAAGCTTACTGTGGTGTGTCTTGATTAAGCTTTAGAAGTATGATTTTCAAAAGTTTTAAAATTATTTAAATTTATCATTAGGGATGGTTATATTTCAAATATTTTAATAAATTATTGATTATAATTTATACTTTCTTGTTTTATTTAATGCTTACTTAATATTTAATTTTTATGAAGAGAAGAAAGATGTTTGACCCCTTCATCCCTATCCTTGATTATTTTCTAAAGGTATATATATTATCATGGCTTTGGTTTCCTTAGTGAACCACTTATGAATATTTTATTAAGCATAAGTTTAGATTATTTTTAAGTAATTTTATTCAAACAAGAAAGGCAACTTAGGATCAATAAAATTAAGTCACCATCACATGAGTAAAATTCCACTACTTCTACTCAGTATCACTAACATACACATTCTTTTCATTTTTTTCTTTTTTTTAATAGTTGATTTAATATATACTTATACATGTAATACATATTAATATTTTGCACACTTAATGATCATTAATGAACGAATTTAATAGAAGAGAAATATTTCATCTCATAGCTAAACACATGCAAACATGTATTCAAAATTTAAGCAAGTACTTGCCGATGTTAATCTAGGAAAGTGAGATTATCTAAAACCTCCTTGGGGCTACTTAAAGCCTTGTATTCTTGAGATGTCCATACTATGTACTTGCTAATTCAATTACATGTAAACATATCCACAAGTATATAAATAAAATCATGTAAGGGTTATATAAAAAGTTTTTATTCATGGAAAGTTTAATAACATGAAAAGCAATGTTTTATCCCAAATTTTATCATATATATACACATAAATGAAATTAAGCAAGTACATGCTATTGTTAAACTAGGGAAGTGAGATTATCTAGGACCTCCTTGGGGATACTTAACTCCTTGTATTCTCGATATGTCTAGACTATATACTTGCTAACCCAAATATATGTAAACATACACATAAAGCATAAGGATAAAATAATCTATTGCTTTCTTTAAGTTGCAACTAAATGGAGACTTCATTAAATATTTATAGCAAACAATAACTTAAACTTCACACTTTTTTATTATTATTAACTTATGATTTTAAAAATAATTTGAGATTTATTAGTAATAATAGTCACACCATATAATAACATTTATCCAATGCATGCAATTTAAATGTAATCATATTCTTTTAATTCTCTCTTTTCTTTTTTTTTTCTTTTCTTTTTTTTTTTTGAAAACATGAACATATGAAACAAACGGCATGCACATTTTTAATAACTTAAACGAAGTAATTAAATGTTGCCACATAACATACTCAGTTACATCTAATCCTATGGATGATCAAGCTAATTAAGCATTCGTTAACACTAACCAAAGTTTTTATAAGGTTTGATTTTGATGTTTAAGTTGTTAAAATATAAAGAGGAGAAATGATACTTAAGATTTACCCCATCCCATGTTTTGGAGATTTGACATATTTAAAGAAGAAAATTAAATAGATTTTATGAGTTGATTAGGTTCAAGCCAATAATCACATCAACTTAATTACCCTTTCCCATGATTCTTCAATTTAATTAACTACTTTATCATGAGGCTTCAATGATATGCTTTGGGAAAATAAAATTAGCAATTCACCTAAAGGAGTCTAATGCAATTAGGCTTATGCTTAGGACTTAATTAAATTAAAGGTGAAATATCTCTAAGTTAAATACTATTATGATTTCCCCACACCAATGGATAATCATAATTTCTTTAATGAAATTATGCTATTAAATACATAAAGAGATTAATGGATTATATTTAAGTTATCTAAATCAATTTTAATTTTAGCTTTTATTTTATCAATGATTCTTCTTAATTATTCCTTAATTACCAAATATTTTAATTAACCCTCTTACAGAAGTATATTTGGGAAAATAATTAGGAAAGGGGTCCTAATAATTTTTTCTCATTATACCCACTATTTAGAGTGATTAGTTAACATTAATCAGACTATTTAGAGTGATTAGTTAACATTAATCAGTTTGAGCACTTGTGATTTGCATTTCAGTTTGATTTGATTTAGCCATTTAATTAATTGATTAAACACTTGATTATTTTTCATGTTAATTATTCTTCTTAAAATGGAATGGCTTGTAGAAAGAGACTATGAAGGGGGTTCTAATCACTTCCCCTCACTCATTCAATATCAATCAGTGGTTAATAAGTTGTAAATTAATTAATTTCTTTTGTTATTTGGAGTGCTAATTAATCATAATTTGATTAAGGGGAAATTAAGATTTGAATTATCAATTTTCTTAATTACCTAAGCAATAAATTTCAAGAAAATCATGGGAGGCAGGGGACATCACATTAAATCAATTCTCCAAGTTTGGAATTAATCACCTAAGTAATTAGGGCTTAATTAGGCTAATTAGTATACATTCAAACCCTAATTAATCCTTAATTACTATTTAAAATTAATTGGAATCATTTTCATTAAAATCTTCTCTATTTTACATTAAAATGAGTATTTATTTGTATTTTTTTAATTTTTTAAAATTACTTATGATTTTTCAAAGTTTTAGTGATTAAAAGGATAACTAACCCCTAATTAAGTCTAAACCCATCTACACCATGCAGATCGCTGATGTGATGCACTTTCCACATGGCACCATGGGATTTATTATTTAAAATCATCTGAGTCAGCACTAACGTGGATGGCGGTGGATGCAATTTCTTCCCTGCCATTTAATCTAAGATCAAATGGAGGGGATTAAACCTACGGTTCCTAAGGGATAAAATAGGATTAATCTAATTGCAAGATCACGATCGTCCATTCTGATCACACAGAATAAACCGTGGATGATCAATCATCTCTCACACAAAAAAAGATGGACACTGTCCATCTTCTTCCGCCCAATTAGAGCTTGTTGGAGCTCAGATTGGCTTAGGATTGATCCCACACCTTCACAAGGGGAATCTTAGGGGATCAAATAGTTGGATTCATGCGAAAACAAAATTCACTTCACAAAGTCCTAAGAAAAATTGCAAAATATTTAGTTTATTGAAGTTTACCTCATTGGAGCTCAAGACCTACAGTGAATTGATTGAGGTAGCTTCACCATGATGAGGTAAAGCCTTGTTGAGAAAATGGTGCGATGCCTACACACCAGTTATTCTATGGAACAAACACTGTCAGATTCTTCACTAGAGTTGGTCTAGGAGGTTCTTCCGGTTCTCGGATCGATTGGGGAAAGGTTCATTTCACCTTGTCAGAGCTTGGTGAATGTGTGGAAAGAGTTAATTGAAGTTGGGTTGAGTTTTGGTGGAGATGGTCGGAGCTAAGTCTCGATTTGGCTTGGTTTTGTCATCTCTGGCAACAGGGAAGCTTAGGAATTTCAGAAAACACTCTGGCAGCTTTAAAATGACCTAAGGGTGCTCACTGAGGGTGTGTGTGTTCGATTTGAATTGAAATGAGAAGGGTATATCCCCTCCTCCTATGGATCAGACGACCAAGATGGATTTGGCCTTTAGTAGCCATTCGGCCACTACAGGAGGCCATGGGTTGCAGGAGGTGGCTAAAGTGGCTCAATTTCATTGGATGTGTGAGGGAAGGTGGATGCCGTGGGAGGAGAGTGGGTGTCCTTGAGTTGCAGAGTGTGCCAATGGATTTGGAGAGGTGAACTTACATCCACTTGGCTCATGGCTGACGCAATCATCTTCGGGTTAGGTTAGCGAGTGTCCCTCATGCTTAGGTGGAGGTCTAAGTGGCAACAACATTGAGGGGAAGTGGGTTTGACCATTCAAATTGGGTATTTATCTGATTTGACAAGCTTTACCCATTGGGTTTGGATCAATTTTTGGGTTCTAATTGGGTTGGGTTTGATTTAGGTTGATCCAAGGTAAGCCAAGGATGGGTCATGCAAAATTCCATTAGGTTTGGGCTTCATTTGAATGGGTTTGGCTCAATTTGACCCATTTAGGTCAAATTATGCTAGGTTGGGTCAAGTTGAACAATTGGTCAAATTAGGTCAAACATGACTTGAGTCATGTTCAAATAAGAATTTGGAATGTTTTGTTATAATTGGTTTGGTTCAATTTATCTTAGATTTGGATTTGTCCCATTTTAGTTCATATGGTTCAAATAGGTCAAGTTCACCAATATTACCAAATTTTCCAAATTGGCTTAGGTTATGTATTGGTTCATGTTCAATTGGTCAATTGAACATGATTGTAAGCTTTGATTTTAATTAATTTGGATTTAAGAATGATTTAAGCCAAATTGTCCATTTAGGCCAATTTTGGGCTAAATGGGTCAATTGGGTTCAATTAATCAAATTGAGTTCAATCAAGGCTTTGATCATGTTCAGTAATCAATTTGAAATGAATATGAGCTATTGGTTGTATCAATTTGGGTTAGATCTTGATTTGACCCAATTTGGTCTTTTAGGTCAAATTGAGTCAACTTGGGTCAAAGGACAAACTAGGTTTGGTTTGGCTTAATTGATGGTCAAATCATGTTCAAGGATTGATTATAGGTTGATATGAATCATTGGTTTCAATTAATTTGGCTTAGTATGATATTTGGCTAATTTGGTTCATGTAGGTTAAGTGGGTTGACTTGGTTTGACCCAATTGATGGCAATTGATCAATCAAGGATGACCAACAATTATCATAGGAGCTTTGGATTGGTTTGGTTCAATCCAATTTGGGTTTGATTGAGATTTGGTTCAAATTGGTCACTTTGGTTCAAGTGGGCCAATTGGGCTAAAATGACTTGATTTTTGATTAAATTCAAATGAGTTGAGTTTAGATATTGATTTGGGATTGATTCATGTCTTTGGCTGCTATTGATTTGGATTCAATTGGGTTTTGGCTCATTTTAATATTTGAAGTCAAATGGGTTAGGTTAGGTTTGATCAAATTGATTTTGGCTTGGTTGATTTGATTGTAGGTTTGATTTGTCTTGGAATGATAGTTAAAGGAGATTTATGAGAAAATCAATTGAATTTTATTTGGATTGAAGGGAAATTTGGCTTAAGTCTATAGTTTTAAATCATAGGCTTATGTAAGGTTGATTTGATTTGAAATGGGTTTAAAGGCTTGAATTTGATTGTAGATTTTGGTATGGGGTTGATTGAAGAGTTGAATCAATTTTGAGAAAATCAATTGAGTTTGGGTTGGATTAAAAGAACTTTGGCAAGTCCAGAGTATTGAATCATAGGGCTTAGGAAATGCTGATTTGATTTGAAATTCAATTGAATTGTAGTTTGAATTTGATTGTAGATTTAATTGGATTTGGATGAATTAAATTAGATGTTTGGATTGGGCTAGGGAGGTCGGCATGGATTCAGTTAGGCTATAGACTAGGTAAATTTCCCTAGGTCCTAAGGCATAGCATAATCATATGGCTAATCTCTCTAAGTCACTAGACATAGGTTAAGTGTTCACTTTGCCAGTAGATGTGTCTTATGACTAAGGTTTCCTTAGTATCTAGAAGACTCCTAGATCTATGATGGAGGAGTTGAATCCTCACTCCAAAAGTGAGGTCAACAAGGGTAAAATTAGACCAAATCATATTATAACCCAAATTAATTACAACCAATGATTTTGATCCATCACCAATTGAGTATTGAACATGATCCAACAAATAATTGAAGCCAATTTGATCAAACCAAGCTAATTGACCTATTTGACCCAATTTGACCTAAAGGATCAAATTGAGTTGAATAACATTCTAATCCAAATCAATTCAATACAACACCTTCAACTAATCTCAAATGACTAATTGAACATGAACCAACCCCCTAACCCAAACCAATTTGATCAATTTGACCAAATTGGTCAACTTTGCCCATTTGACCCAAATGAACTCATATGAACCAAATCCCAATCCAATTCATATTCGATCAAACTAATTGCACCAACTCATTCCAAATGACCAATGGAACATAACCCAAGTCCCGTCTTCGGTCAAATGGTCAGCCTAGCCCAAATGAACCCAATTTGACCTATATGGATCAAATTGAGCCAAATCCAACCAAACCAAGTCTAAAGTTGATGTGGCTCACCCTTAGGTCCCCATTGACCTTCCCATGTAGACCCAACACATGGTTAACCCAAGTTGGGTTAGCCCAATTGAACCAAACCCTCCAAATAGGACAAAATCTCTATTTGGAAGGGATCTCCACTCCTCCTATCCTTGGCAGCCACCTGTGCCCTTCTTTTGGCATAGAACCACTAACCCAACCTAACCCAAAGTTATTAAGTTTAGTCCATGGCCAAGAGATTCTAGCCTTACCCTTGGCCGACCATTGGCTCACCTAAGAAAGAGTGTACACTCTATGGCATCCCACCAAACTCACTTGGCCACCCAAGCTCCTCCACCTCATCAGTCCACTACCACCCCTGGCCACAAACTCTGGCTGGACATCTGCCAAAGGCTGAACCAATTCCAAGCCTTGGTTTAGCTGAGGAGGAGAGTATACTCCTCCTCATTTATTCAAACTTCACAGAGACCTTCTTTAGATGATTCTTTATAGTCCCAAGCTTTCTCTCGAGCTCCTTTTGCACCTGATCATCAGTGAGACCAAGCTTCACCCACACTCGAGAGATTTGTCTGTCCAACCTCACCAAATCTCCACCAAAGCCAAATTATCTCTCCCTACACCTTCACCACACTCAAGAAAAGAGAAACATTTTGATTCTCGATCGATTTGGGAATCAAAATCCACCTCAAGAATAAGTCCAGTGAGCTTCATGACGATGTTTGGCCGACAGAGTGATCAGCGAAGAGGCAACTCACAGTCTTCTCAATAGGACTTCATCTCTTCAAGATGAAGCTACCTCAATTATTGGACTACTAGTCTTGAGCTACGGTGAGATATAATATGGCAAACCATAGAAAACTGTAGGAGTGTTGGTCTCTTTTGAAAGAAATCTCATTCTCGTGTGATTTTCATCATAGGATCCCCTCAGATTTTTTCCTTGATCATTCTAAAGTTGTTTCCACCATCAAATGAGCTCCAACATGCTTGGATCAAGTGGTGGAAGGTGAACAGTGTTCATCTTTCAGTTTTTGTGAGACAACGGATCACCAGTCGTCCGTTCTACGTGATTAGAATAGATTTCATAATTAATTTCATTAGATTTTTTTATTTACTCTGTTTAGAATCATAAGATTAATCCTGATTGTTTGATCTTAGATTGAACTTCGAGATGAAACTACATCCTCCTCCATTGAGTCAGTTGTTGCATCGGACATTTTAAATAACCAATCCCATTCTGTCGAGTGGAAAGCCCTACTGCATTAGTGTCTGTGTGGTGTCGATTGTGTAAATGGTTTAATTAAGACTTTAAAATATAATTAATTAGAAAAAACTTCAAAAGTTTATAATTAATTATAAAGAAATCCAAAAGTACAAATAAACTATTTTAGAAAGGTTAAATAATGGAGAATCTTAAAAAAATAAAATATTTAGGATTTGTCTAGTGAACAATGGCTAATTATGGTTGAAAGTATTCCCTAATTACATGAATTAAACCCTAATTATGTGGACAATTAATCCATGATTTTGTATGACAATTACATGGGATGTCCCCTTGCTCCCATAATTTTCTTGGGTTTATTTACCAAGTCTGTTAGGGATTTCATGATTTCAAACTCTAATTACCCATTTTAAGTGTGTTAATAATTATTAAAATTAATAAATTAGTTAAATTAATTGGGGAAGGTTAGTTAATCATCATAACAGTAAGAATGACTTAGAAAAATTATTATAACCTCTCCTCCTAATTGCTTTTCTCAAGTTTATTCCTAAACCCCTTTCATTAAATAACTAAATGATTAAATAGTTAAATAAAATAAAAAGAGATTTTAAAGTAATAAGATTAAAATTTATTTCATCATCATCATAGTTAGCACAACTAGTAAGATTGATTTAGTTAAACCTCCTTATGTCTTTAGTTAACATATGGGTTTTAATGAAACTATGATTTCCCATAGGTTTGGGAAATCATGACAGAAATTAGTTCAATCCTCTTAATTCAATTAATTAGTTAAGCATGGGCCTAATTTCATTAGAACTCTTAGGATATTGCTAATTTCATTTACAATTACATTGTCATGTTTCATAAGCCTTTGCTTAATACTTAATTAAATTAAAGGACTTTCTTTAGGAGGATACTTAAGTGATTTATTAATAAACCAAACTTAATAAAACTCTAAAATTAACTTAATCTCTCTTTAAATTTATTGATTAACTAACATAGGTGTAGGTTATACCTTAATTCTTCTTTATCCTCTTTAGAATTAAATAATTCAAAACATGCAATCAAATCCTAAAGAAGCATTAATTAAGTTTAAGAAATATTAATTTAGTATGATTCTCCTTTAGGTCTTAATGAAGCTAAGTATGTCATTTGATAAGGCTTAATCACCTTATTTCAATTATCATAATTATGCATGTCATATGTTTCATATATTCATGTTTTAAATTCAAAAGAATGAGTAGCATTTAATTACAAGAGTTGGATAAGTATAAATATATGGTGTGGCTATAATCACTAATAATTCCTAAATTATTTTAAAATTATGTGTTAATTCTTAATTAACTAATCTGAATCGTAGCTTAGTATTTATAACACTTATCATAAATGATGAAACATCAACATAGAGCTAACTTATATTTTCATAATTAAAAGATGATAACTTACAACTTTTCATGGTTTCATCTTTACATTTATATATGTGTTTATATGTATTTGAATTAGAAAGTATATAGTCTAGTCATCCCAAGAATATGAGGCCTTAATCTTAGATAATCTCACTTCCCTAGTTTAACAACAACATGAACTTGCATAGTTTCTTATGCATGCATATATTTGTTCAAATATGAAGTGAAATCCTTTTGCTATCAAATACATGCATCTTCATATATCGAGTGTATAAAAAAAAATACATATAAGTGATGCATGTATACGTACTAAATTAAAACAATAAAAATGTAATGAAATGATAACGTTATTAATAATGAAATTGAAGTGATAAAACTTTATGCATCTGATGGTGACATAGCTTCATTTAACTTTAAGGCATTTCCATGTCTAAATAAAATTCATTAAGCTAAATATAAATATAGGATTAATTAAAAATTTATGAATGTTCCATTATGAAGGTTTAAAAATCACAAAAATCTATTCTTTAGAAATAAACCTAGGTTATAAATTAAAGATAGTTAACTCTCTTTCTTCTCCTTATAATATAAAATCCTAAATGAAAAATAAAAAAAATATGCATAATTTAAAATCCAATCAAGTATAATAAATTAATTTAAATGTAATAACTCTAAATGGATAACTTGAATGCTCACTCATTAGAAAAATTTGACTCTAAAACTCAATTAGGACATACCACACAATAGCCTTAATACATACTTTAGAATACTAAGTCACCAATCTTAGTAGTAGGTTAGGCCATAGTTTGTTTAGGAGATATATTTTATTTTGTGATGTAATATCTTTAGACTAGATATTAGAATTTTTTGCATAGATTGGATGCTAGGCTGTTATTAGATTAATAATATTTTTTGCAAGGAATTGTGCTTAAGGGATGGCTATAATAATAAAATATAATAATGCTTTTTGCTTGTATGTGCTGCTTAAGTGTCTAAGCATAATTCAATTAGGATAGGTAGGCTTAATTACTTAAGTGTAGAGCACTAAGTTCAGATATATGAAATATAAATGATTGGTTTGTATGTTTGGTTAACTAATATTTGTCTTGTAGGTGTAGTTAGGATTATTTTTCTTATAAAAATATAATTTTACAATAAAATTAAGATTACTGCTATAGGGTTTAGGATGAGTAGTGGCTAGAAGGCAAACATCCCCATAACATTTATTTCAATTGCAAAATTTAATTGTAATATGGACTGTGTAAGGTTAAGGCTATGCTACCCAACTCCTTTTCTTTTCTAGGGTGTATGGCGATACTTGATCACATCAGTCTTTTATTATCTTAAAAAATTCAAATTTTTGATTGATATGTTTAGATTGTATAATAGAAATAGCATGATATTTATAGGTTTCTTGAAGTGGATTTAATGTGTGGCCAAAATGAAGTAGGCACTTTAGGATAAAAATATTTTTTTTACTCTCATCGATAACTCATAACTAAAATCTTAATCAACTCATAACCTCATCTTAAAGTCTAGGTCCATAATAAAGATAAATAAAATATTTAGTAATCCCTTAACTGAATATTGTATATTAACACGTCCTACATATCATATTATTTCATTCTTGAAAATAAAGGATCTCCTCTCTTGCAAGATAGGGAATGAGCATGACCTGTGAGAGCAGTCTCCTATAGTGGAGAACACCTCTTCTTGTCAAGTTAGCCGATAACTTAATTTTATCATGCATTTAGGCATAATTATCTCAAGCCTTAGTTCAAATTAACTTATCAAATGATTTTAAAATTTGTAAATGTTGCATTAGTCTAAGTCATGTTCACATACCAATCATGATTTAGTCTCTTAAGGAGTGAGTTTAGGAATTTAAACTCTTTCCTAATTTATAATGGCCTAGCTATATCACAATTACATATGACTAGCCCACATGATTTTAAATCGTAGGAGGTGTTAGCTGGCAACTACTCCGAGCGATTATAAGTCCATAAAAGTTGGGATCGATTCACTCTTCTTAGTGGAAGTGAATCAATGTATCCTATTCCCCCAAGTAGAATTAGGTTTAGCTCTTAGCTTGTGCTAGAGCATTTTAGATATTGGTTTAGAGGCTACTTATTTCCCTTAGGCTATGAGTATAAGTCCTCACTTCTTAGGTATTTCTACAATCTTGTGTTATTGGAATCTAAGTCCTAGCATTCTAATAAAATTACAACTCAGATAAAAATGACTCTCCCTTCCCAAAATATAAATTCTCATCATATGTTAAATTAGAGTATTCACTTTCTAGTATCTTAAATGCTTCCTACTTATCTTCATATGGAATTTGTAAATAAGTCTTCCTATTGGAACTCTTCCCATTTTATTTCTAATAATAACCAATCTCTCAATAGTTTAGCTTTAAAATCTTTGGAGATATTAATTGACTACTTTAATCGAGAGTGTTCTTAAGAAATTTTCATTTCCTAGGATGTAATTAACTATGAAACCTTGCTTCCGCAGGGAATGAAAGAACCCAACATAAAATTAACCCTACTTATGCATGTAAAGTAGGGGAAAGATCTCTGGTATATATGTAGACTCATCTACCTTAAGAGTCCTTATCTGATGATTGAGTCCATTGTAGGGCAATATCTCTATCTTCCATGGTACTACATAATACCTAAATATCACACTCAATCACTTCAATAAGTACCCCTTAAGATTTTTGTGTTGTCCTATGGCTCTAAAAAAATATACCGTATATAGTAATATTGCCATCTAGCAACACGGTGATACCTCCAATTTATATTTTAATACATGCAAATTTCTTTGTATTCAAATCACAACCATAAGGTTTAGACACTTGGTTAGAGAGTTCAATGACCCTACTTCTCTATTTATCTTATACCTTTAGGAAATCTCTGTTGATGTTAAGTATTACCATGTACTTATTATGAGCCTATATATATTATCTAAATTTATTAATTTAATTTTTGATGACTTACCTAATGAACTACTGCCATTAAGGGATATACGACATGCTACAGACCTGATTACTAGTTTATAAATTCCTAACTTGATATATTATAGGATAAATTAAATAGAGCATGCAAAATTAAAATGATAAGTAGAAAAACTCCTGAAAAAGAATTTTATTAAAGAAATTCTTAGTCCTTATGCTCTACCATCTCTTTTAACTCCTAGAAAAGATGAAACTTGGATGATGTGTATTAATAGCAGAGTAGTAAATAAGATCACAATAAAATATAAGTTTCTTATACTAAGTTGGATCACATATTAGATTTTATTCCAGGATCATCTTTATTCTCTTAAATTGATTTGAGAAGATGATTTTATTAGACAAGAATTAGATTAGGCGAGGAATGAAAAATAATGTTCAAAACTCCTGATGGTCAATATGAATGATTAGACATGTCATTTAATTTTTTAAATGCACTAAGTACATTTATAAGATTAATTAATACTATATTGAAACCTTTTATTAGTCAAATTTTTGTAGTATATTTCAACGATATTCATATCCATATCCTATATAACAAGTCACATCATCACCTTCCTTCTAGATCATAGAAAGACCTATTCATAGATTTCATAGAAGGTTTACCTAGGATACCTCGTAGACATAATAATCTATTTATCATTGTAGATAGATTTTCTAAGATGGCATATTTCATACTTTATTCAAAATCAATTGATGCATCTCATTCTTTAAAATTTGTTAGATTACATAAGGTCCCATCCATTAGTTTCCAATAGTGATGATAAATTAATATCTTTTTTTAGAAAACTTTATGAAAATTAATGAGATCATAACTAAAATTCTTCTTTGCATTTCATCTAGAAACTGATGGATTGATGGAAATAGTCAATAGAACATTAAAAAATTTATTAAGATGTTTACTTATGAAAAACTTAGGAAACTAGGATTTAATATTACATACATTTTAATTTGTGTAAAAGAGTTACATTTCTAGATCAACCCATAAATCACTTTTTGAAATATTTTTTGGATATAACCCTAAAATGCATATTAACCTAGATAATACACCTACTCATGCATTTTTTTTTATTTTGCACATATGTTTGCATGTTATTTTTATAACCTTCATAAAGATATAAAAAATCATTTAAAATATAAAATGCTAAGTATGCTGAACAAAAATAATAAAGATAAAAGTTTTAAGAAATATGAGATAGATGATTATATTTTAGTTTGTATCTGTCCTGAGAGATTCCCTTCTACAAAATAAAAAAATAACAACTGAGAGCATGTAGGACATTTAAAATTATTAAGAAACTTGGTATTAATATTTATGTTCTTGAATTATCCCATCATATATTTATTATCCATGTTTTCAATATGAAAGATTTAATATCTTTTAAAGGAGTTACCCAACCTCCAAACTTGTAGAATGATACTTTTGCAAGGGGTGGTAGAAATTATTTGTATGTACATATCTAACTAATATTCTTTGAAGTGGAGACATCATCACAACTAAAACACAACCAGATAATAACACCATTTTGAGATTTTTAATTATGTGAAAAGACAAGCACCAAGTAAGGACATCTAGATGACCTTAGAAGAATTACAAAGCTTCACTCCCAAACTTCTAGAAGACTTTTAGAATCTTAAATCCTTAGAAAAGTGTTCTTTGGGATTCGAGGGAGTTGATGTAGCACATAAAAGGAGGAAAGAACCCATCATAAGGTCCCAAACCAAAGCTTAAACTTATGAGGATTTTTATTAGACTTTATGTGTTGTGGTATTTTAATATTGATGTCTCCTGCATTGTATTATGTAGTAGTGAATGTGTTTGATCATATTTAAGTTTTGTATAAGAATTGTAATTTAAATCATGTAACTTCATGTGTTGATCTATATAGGTGTTAGTCTAGGGCCTAGGCGTTGCATTCCATAGTATTTAGTGTTTGGGGACAAAGAAGCTAGTGCTTCTATGCTACAAAATGATAGGTTCCTTTTTTTTTCAATTTTTGATAGTTTTCTCCACACGGGACACACCTCTTGGAGTATTGTATTTATATAAATATTTATTCATACCTAATAGAAGATTATGCATGTTTATGATAGTTTTCTTCACACGGGACCCTAAATGGGTGTCTTCTATCTCGCCAAGCTTGGTGAGTAGCTGATCCCATCGATACTTCATTTTCCTTTATTTTGGGCTCTTCATAGTGTGGTTTCTTGATGGCCATGTGTATTAGGTGAGTGATCTTATCCTCTGTGTCATGTAAATCATACTGAGTTGCAAACCACTGGATGTTTTGGTCTATATTTATTGAGCAATCTCGTATCAAAGGTCCTACTTTATTTTGTATTTGGCTTCTAGTTCTCACCCTCATCCACTCTCACCACACCTAAAAGGATGTTGAATCCAAATATATCTGTGGATGGAGGAAGAATCATTTCAGATACATGGAAAATAAAGTTAGGTAGAAATATTACAAGCTGAATAATAAAAAAGTGAAAAAGTCCAATAATAATATTCTTTCTTACTCAAAATGTGAATATAGAATCTAAGAGTCTAGAGTGAGGGACAAAAGATCTCCCTGTTAAAAAAAGTTCTCCTTTTATATTATTAAGGTTAAACATACATAAAATTATCATATAAGATAAATTTATTGCAAGTGAATTTCCACCTAAGCTGATGGCAGTGGGCGAGTATGGATGCATCGACTGATAGAGGAGAGTAGCCCATTATCTTGTGAGTATGCGACTGAGGATGGTGTAGAGGAGAGTAGCCATGTTATTTTTCTACATAGTCACCAGGAGAGTTGGATTGAGCATTATCATTGGATTAGTATTCTCTATGTCTTTTGACTCGCTAAGGTATATCTATCTTCCCTTGTTAGATGCTCCTTTCAATAAGTATATTTAATCTGTGTTTTTGAGTACACTTGTCTTGACCTATAGGCTCACTTGGGCCTATTCGCTGCTTTGGCTATACACCTACAAGCTCTTTAATAACTTCTGAGCATTAACAAACTGGGTACCGAACATTCTCTTAGAGTCAAAGAAAGAGGTGATGACCCCTAATGAGAGGTGTGAGAATCACTATAAGGTTGATTTTTTATAGTTAGTAAGAAAAGGAAACATTTAATCTCAGCATCTAGGTCTAATAGCGACGTTGTTAACTCAAAATATGCTACATGGTCCATTGAATCCATCCAACCTTTATAAGATTTCAAATCGTGATTTTGAACTTTTACATAAGTGTTAGGTTCGAGAAATCTTCATGGAATAGGCTTTATAGTGATCACTCACTCTCTCAGCATATCTTCTTTCTTCTAGCTACAATAATATGACTCATCATCCACCCTAAGTGTTATGGATAGCTCTTTTCTTGCTCTGTGAGTTTGGTGTGTTGCTAATCCTATTGATACTTTATGTTCCACGATTCTTAGCTTATGATTAACTCTCTCTAGAGCTGTCTGTATCAAGCAATTAGTTCAGTCTTCCATGCTCTTCAAGGCCTATTGAGTATTTAATCCATTTTTTTGTTAAAGATCCTGGATTGAATGTCCTGCTTTGTTGGGTATTTACTCCTAGTTCATGGCATCATCCATGCTCAGTGTACCTAAAAGGATGTTGCATCCAAAGTAGTCCACGACTAAAGTAAAACATTAAGAGATATCTAAGAAGTAGGGTTGATGAAGAGGGGAACAACAAAAAATGGAGAAAATGAGAAAAATATTTAATTTTATTATGTTTTTAAGTAATATTCTTGATACAACCGAAGAGGAAAGGAATCCCCTTATCTAAGAGAGAGGGAGAAAGGATTAGGGTTTTCTTTAATCTAGGTCAATCAAAATGAGCTATCCAAATTCAGTAACCAACCCATGAAAAGGGGCCTCTCACCCCTCTTATATAATTTTTGGGATGAGGGGTTAGTTCAAGAAAGGGTTGGTTGAGCATGTTTAAGGGACTCACTAAGACTGAAGGTAAGTGTTTATTGATGAGTGACCAGCCACACTAAGTATGTGATGACTCGTTCTTATGGTTGATTATTCTATTATATTGCTAGTGGGTGTTATGGTTGAGTCACTTTGAGATGAACATCCTTCTCTAAATGGTATGTCACAAGCAATCTTGAGGACTGAGAAGTGTTCCATTTCTCTTGAATTATGCTATGGTCCATGTGAGTGAGGTCTCCAAGGTGTTGGCAGCTAGCACAGTTGGGGTACGATGAGATCTTCCATGCTTCTTTGAATTTCTAACTCTCCAATGTTGGTATTCAATATAGCATAAGAGCCTAGCCCATATTCTATTCTTCCTTTTGGAGGTGTTGAGAACATGAATAAGATCCCCAAAATTGTTGAGGTTTGGCATATGAATTCCTCAATTGGCCAAATAGTCCATGGTGTTGATAATGTTGGTGCAGCTCAAGGTGATATGGTGTCTATCCTCTTCATCAGTACAACCCAAGGGTAGCTTCTAATGCTAGAAAGGTTCCTTCTCTGGAGCCAAATATTAGTTGGTAGCACATCCTTCAAGAGCCTCCACCAAAATAGTCTTTCCCTAGGATGAAGCTGCGACTTTGTTAGCCATCAGGCCATCCAAAAAATTATTGTTCATAAGCTCTATCAATTATGGTTTTTGTGATGCCTTGGTGAATGAAGTCTAGCTAATCCTTGCCAAGCTTAGGGTTGAGGGTAATTTACTGAATCCTGTAACTCAGCTCAGCCAAAAACATTCGGCCAGCTTGTCAAGGTTCCAGCTACTGTCGGTTAGCAGCAGGTCTATATCCTGTAGTTGTTGTAGCTATTCAGTGTTTACAATGGTTGGCCACCTGTTGAGAGCTCTGTCAGCAAGCTAAGTCTACTCCCACACATTGACATTAAGTTCATTAGCAAGCTGCTATCTAATAATGCTATTTAAACTACTAGCACCCATTTTGATGATCTTCCAAGTGGTGTTGTCTCATCTAGTGGTCAAAAAATCCTACTTTATGTCCTCATATCTTCCTTAAGGCAAGGGTATAAAAGTGAGTAGGTTTAAGGTGTAGTTTGGTTGATGTTTTGCTAATGACTCCTTTTGTGTCACATAACTTATAATTTTGGTTTATAATGGCTATTTGATGCACATTTATCATAAAAACTATCATACATTAGTATTGTTGAATCCAAATCATTTGTGGAGTATCATAGGTCCTAACTAAGGCATCTTAAAAGTAGAGTAAGATCAAATAGGACTAAGAAGAAACAAATGTAAGATATTCATAATATCAAAATATAAATACTAGAAGAGGATTAGAAAATAGGTATCAACTCTCTTACTTTTGAGAATTGTAAAAAAGGCTAAAAAAATGTCCTTAAACCATTAGGATTCCGCTTTTTATAAGGCTTAACGGTTGACTACAAAAGGAAATAATATGTCAGTTTTTGGAAGCTTTATGTCAATTACAATATAAAATAATAAATGTAACAAATGTCTGTGTAACTAACATGGAGCTCTCCCATCCTCTGGTAGTTAGGTTGGTGTAATTTGTCAAGTGACAAGTTCTTCGTTGTGGCCATCGATGAGGTAATAATCTTGTACTCCACTATCTCATAAAGGTGAAATTATTCCTGTAGTCACCTATATACTGGAAGTAGTGAGTAAGAGCAATCTAATGAGCCTAAACACTTAGATAAGTGAACTCGCCATAAAAGGTACTCAATAATAGAATTAGTATGATCATTGGAAGGTGTACCCAACTAGGGGAGATCATCTTGAACTAGAGAGTGAAGAACTTAGAAAATAATGATTTAAAGGATGAAGCATGAATCAACTCACTAATAATAATAAAATCCTCAAGGAAACGTAGCAGTAGTTACTCATTTTGGCCTTATCCTTACTCACATACTTGATGATGAAGAGATTATTTCCCCCACTGGCTGACAGATACGTACTCACATGCATACCCACCATCGGCTTGGGTAGGAATTCACTGGTACTTAATTTTTCTTATATGTATTTTATATATATAGTCACCTCTTGGTATTATAAAAGGGGAACTCCTCTCTTACGAAGGAACCTTTTTCTCTCTCTCTCTCTCTCGGCTCCTAGTCTTGGTACTTTGATCTTTAGAAATAAACAATATTATTTCTTTCACATTTCATTAGTCTCCCATATTTCTACTTATAATATCTTTATCTACTCTTATTTCCAAAGTGTCCCAGAAGTTCCTCCTACATCTATGGATAGATTTGGATTCCACATCCTTTTAGCTGTGGTAAATAAGGAAGATCATAGGAACTAGAAGCCAAATACAAAGCAAAGCAAAACCTTCAATATGAGATTGCTCAACCGATATTGAGTAGAATATCCAACAATTTGCAACTTAGTAAGATTCGTGAGACATGGAAGACAAAATCACCAGCCTCATGCAATGGCCATAGGAAAGACACTCCATGAAGAACCGAAAAGAAAGAAAACTGAATGATCCACCGAATTAGCTACTCGTTGAGCTCAACAAGAAATAAGAAACCCATTTGAGGTCCCTAGCTCTTGTCCATCCAAGATTTCCAACTCTAATGATGACCCGTATGACATAAGTGAAGAAGAAGAGGTTGCATTAAAGAAATAACCATAGCTAGGAAATGGTTTCTCTATGAAGATTACTAAACCTCACCATCCTCATAGGTTCAATATCTCGTATCTTGAATCTTACATAGGTCAAAAAAGCCCACATACCATATAGTGTGCTTTGAGTTGACCACATCACTACTGAACTTAGATGACACGATGAAGTGCCAACATTTTTTCACCACCTTCAAAGGGTACAACTGTTAGGTGTTTCTTGCACCTCCCATTGCGAGGCATAACATCATTTGCTAACTTCAAAAGGATGTTCACTACTCAATTTATCACTGCATAGAAGCTATTAAAGAGTTCTCAATCTCTCATGTAGATGAGGCAGGAACTTAGAAAGTCTCTAAGAAAGTTCATCACTCGCTTTCAATGAGAGATGCTGGAAGTTAAAGACCTGAAACCTACAGTCGCTTAAGAAGCACTCACACAAGGTTCGAAGGAGGGGCCCTTCAAGTACTCCATGGGGCTCCAACAACCTAAAACACTTGCCAAATTACTAAAGCTCATGAATAATCATGCTAACACTAAATAGTACAAAGAAGTAGTTCAACCAGTACCACTGGATAGAACCAAAGGCTTACAAAAAAGGTCTTTAGAGCGACCACCTAAAGATGGGTATCAAAGACAAAGAATAGAAAGTAAAAGACAACTAGAAGTACCAGGACAAGGCTTTAGGAACCCGGTAACTCGCTACCTAGGAACTGATTAAGCATAACCTGCTCTAGCAACTCCTCTTAGAAAGTTTATGGCCAAGTTGGTAGTGGAAATTCAAAACAAAGATTATTTTAAATGCTCACCACCTATGAAGGCCGATGGAGTGCATGATTAGTCAAAGTATTGTGCTTATCATAATGATCACAACCATGACATTGAGAAATTCTATCATTTGAATGGCCTAGTAGATGAGTTGATAATTGTGGGTAAGCTCAAGGAGTTCATCAGGAGGAAAGATAAAGAAGTAATTGAGGATGGCAATGAACTTATACCAGTGCACACTACTCATATTGATGGAGTCATAACCACTATATTTAGGGTCAATGGAGAGTCCTACAAGATGATGAGTGTGAAAAGGTTGTGATCTAAATTCATCATCCATGATGCAAGTACCATCTACAACCATCATACCAGTGAGATTTTCAGAAATGGATAAATCCACTATTAGAAATACATACAATGATGTTGCCATAGTGATTGCTTTGATCGCCAATTATTAGGTGGAAAACATCTTGATTGACATAGAGAGCTCAGTCACTATTAATTTAAAATCAATTTTCAACAAGTTGGGGCTAATAAATTCTAAACTTCCACTCATAGGAGGACCATTGTATGGTTTTTTAGGATAGCATAGAGAAATTGAAGAGATGAATACTCTTCCCATCACCTAGGCAGAAGGCAAGAAATAGTTTACAACCATGGTCGACTTCATCATAATAGAGACCCTGTTACTTACAATGTTATCTTTTGCTGACCTCTACTCAACACATTTAGAGCTGCGATGTCGATATATTATGTAGTCATCAAATTCCCTACTAGAGGAGAAGATATTACTATTAGAGGACACCTCAATCAGTCTCGTGTATACTACTTGAAGATGGATTGAAGCCCTTGAGGGGATAGAAGAAATTCCAACCACTCAAAGCAATGTGCGAGTATTAAGAGTCAACTCAACTTTCTATCCCAAGCATAAAGAAACCCTCATTCAAACTCTATTGAACAATATAGATGTATTTACTAAGACAGCAGCGGAGATGCGGAGCATAGACTTCAATATTGTCATCATTTGAACATTCACATGGACGCACAACCCGTCAAGTAAAAAAAGAACAAAATAATAGTTATACTCATCGAGCTTATTAAAAAGGAGGTCACCAAGCTGCTCGAAGCTAATTTAATTAGAGATATTCAATACCTGGAATGGGTATCCAACATGGTGATGGTATAGAAGTTGGGCAGCAAATGAAGAATGCATGTCAACTTTACCAATTTAAACTCAATGTGTCCGAAGGATAGGTATCCTCTTCCATGAATAGATGAGCTTGTGGACTCACCGGCTGGATTCTCGATGATGAGTTTTCTAGGTGCAATTTTAGGATATCATTAAATTTAAATGCACCCTGTACACTCTAAAAAAATGACTTTTATTACTACTATAGATTTATGCCCTTCTGACTAAAAAAATGCAAGGGAAACTTATCAAAGACTTGTGGATTGAGTATTAATGTAACAAAAGTGGAGAAATGTGAAAGTCTATGTGGATGATCTACTAATCAAAAGTAAGTTATCAATGCAACATATATAAGAACTCAAAATAACAATCATCATACTCAAAAAGTATAATATACGTCATAACCTTTTGAAATACATTTTTGGTGTCGAAGTGAGAAAGTTTTGCGATTTTTCATTACCCTTGATGTAATAAAGGAAAATTTATATAAAATGAAGGCTATACTCGACATGTCCTTACCCAAAAATACAAAAGAGGTACAATGACTCATTAGCCGAGTAGCAAGATTAAATAGGTTCATCTGAAAGGCATGAGATAGATGCCTGCCATTTTTCAAGGTTCTTAGATGAGCGAAGAAGTTTGAATGGACTCTAAAATGAGAAAAAACCTTTAATGGTTTAAAAACCCTTATTACATCACCTCCTTTATTATAGAGCCCAAAAGAGGAAGAAGTCCTATTACTATACTTGGGAGTGGGAGAAAACTCGATTAGCTCAGTTTTATTTAGTGAAGTAGAAAGTAATGGCCCGTCTATTATGTCACCAAATCTCTATAAGGTGTCGAGTTGAACTACCCACTCATGGAGAAGCTTACACTCACGCTAATCACCTCGGCTAAGTGACTATGACCTTACTTCTGGGCACACTCTATAAAAGTTTTGACTAATAACCCGCTTAAATATGTACCTTCTAAGCTTTGTCATTCTGAAATATTACTGAAATGATCTGTGGAGTTGAGTGAGTTTGGCATATCATATTTACCTTGAACAATAATCAAAGCCCAATCACTCATGGATTTTCTTGTTGAGTTCAATAGCTCCAAGATATTCTCATCAACTTGGAACCATTGTGATGACTATACATCGATGGCTCTTTCAATGAATCAACTATGAGCTCAAGCATAGTGTTGAAAACTTCAGTAAGAATCACATTTAGACAATTAGTTAAATTAGGCTTCAAGGTAACAAATAATCAAGCTAAATATGAAGCTTTACTCGACAAACTAAGATTCACTTGGGGGTTTGGACCCATGTGGCAGCTTATTCAAAATTGCAACATGTGGTGAGATAAGTAAACAAGAAATATGAAGTATGAGATGAGTCCATATTAAAGCATTTACTTAAACCAAAATCATAAATTGGACAACTAGATATTTTAAGATTAAGCAAATTCCTAGAGAAGCTACCTATTATCCCGAGCTAACAGACCAGAGGAGCATGTAGTCATTCAAGTCACCCAACCAAGAATAGAAGAAGAAAACCTAATGCAAGTTGATCATGAATACTTTCCAAGCTAGGTCAGCCTCATCAAAAATTGCATACAAACTAGCAAAAAGGAACAAATGATAAAAGACTTGAGATGACTCAAAATCAGGGTATCCTAATATTTAATAATATATGGAGAATTATTTTAAATGTTGGCAACCTCGCTTAGCCTCAGATGTATAAGAGAGTCCAAAAAACCTTAAGAAAATACATTTTGGTGAGTGCAACAGTCGTTCAAGAAGAAGGCCAGTTGCCCAAAAAATTCTAAAGCAAGGGTATGTTTGGCCCACACTCCGAAAAGATGCAGAAGAGTTCATAAAGAGATGTATATAATGTCAAAAGTTTGCAGCGCTCTAGTAGAAGTTGTCACAACCTTTACAATCCATCATCAGTCTTTAGCCATTCGCTATTTGCCCATTACTAGTGGATAGTGAAAGTTCATCTTAATCTTAATTGACTATTTCAGTAAGTAGATAGAAGTAAAGCCACTAGCAAAGAGCACTCGCAGGTAATATGAAATTTTATTTGGGCAAACATTATCTGTATGTATGGGTTACCAATGGTAATCATCATAGATAATAAACTTTAATTTACTGAGAGATGCCTAAGAGAGTTATGTGAGTCTCAAAGCATCAAGTTGAAATTCACATCAATGTACCACCCATAGAGTAACAGACAAGTAGAGGTTGCGAACAAGAAGATCTTTAATTTACTCAATAAAAAAGTCGAGGGTGCCAAGGACAAATGGGTAAATACATTACTTGTGGTACTCTTGGCACTTAGAATGACTACTACTATTGGATAGAACACTTGTCATTCACATTGTTGATTAGCACAAAAGCCATCCTATCAATCGAGTATGAAGTATAGAGCCAAAAAGTCCTAACAATGAAAAGAATAGAAGGTGAAGATGGCAAGCAGAGTAAAGCCAACTCAAAGGCTATTGAAGACATGCTTGATATACTTGAAGAACTTAAAATTGAAGCATCACTAAGACAAAAGGAGTTTAAAAGATGAATGACCAAATATAATAACTATTGTGGGAAGGAGAGCCGTTTCAAAAGTAATAACCTAATGCTGAAGAAAGTAAATTCTACTACTCAATAGAATGTTCTGCATAAACTCACCCATAACTGTAATGAACTTTTCATAATTAGGGAAAAGTTGGTACCGATGCATACTGACTACATCCTCTTTCAAGTGAGGGCATACCAAGAACATGGAATGCCAAAGATTTGAAAAAGTTTTACCCTTGAGAGACAGTTGCTCTAATTTTATCCAAAAATAAACCTTTATATTTTTCTCATTAAATGAGTTAAGAAAATGACATCAACCATACTCAAGCTCTAAAGGTGGAACTTGCACTGAATTACCCAAAAATACTTGATATATCATTTTGGCCCAAAGAAACCTAGAGTTGAAAACTTAAAATAAAAAAAATTTCAACATCTCAAAAGGTCAACAACTAAAAAAACTAACACCTCTTCTTAGTAACTAAAAATACCAACACCCAATATGGTTGGTGATTGTAGTGTAAGACCGACATCCCATGAGGTCGGCAACTAAACTTAAAGAGACCGACTCCCTTAATTGGCAACTAGAAAGACCAGCAACCTTGCAATTGGTACCTATAGTGTAAGATCGATACACCGTGAGGTCAGCGACTAAACTTGAAAAGACCAACTCTCCTAGCTAGCAAACTCAACACCACATGCAGTTGGTAACTATAGTGTAATACCAACACACAGTAAGGTCATCAACTAAACTTAAAAAAAAAAAAATCAACTTCCCTAGTTCGCAACCAAAAAGATCAACTCCTCTAGTTGGGAACTAAGAAGATCAACACTCTATGTGATTGATACTTATAGCGTAAGATCAACAATTTATGAAGTTGGTGACTGAACTAAAAATAGAAGAACTCTCTTAATTGGAAACTAAAAAGACCGACACTCGTAAAGTCAAAAATTAAACTCAAAACTGCTAACTCTCCCAATTGGCAGCCAAAGAATGATTGGCAATCAAGGTTATATATATATATATATATATATATATATATATATATATATATATATATATATATATATATATATATATATATATATATGCATTAAATAAACAAATATTAAAGAGGGTGCATATATTAAATTTAAGCATCTGTAGAGTTGCTTGAATACAGTACCTCCCGGTGCACATTTTTTTTTGTGTGAGAAGGCAGCCCATCACCACTCCACGACCGATACACTATTCCTCAAATCGAAGCCATTTTTATTATTGATGTCCTCTCAGATGCCATTCCGTTTCGCGATTCCCCAACTCAGTCCTTTTCCTTGTATGGTCCCCGAACCATTCTTCTTACAGCTGCTCTCCCAGTCGCCGCTCAACCTCAGCATCCGACACCATACTCTTCAGATCATGTGCATATCTCTTATCTCATGTGCATATCTCTTATCACTCGAGTTCTCCAGGTCACACACATCAACTTCTCTTTTTTTCTATCTCACGCATGCCAGCTGTGGATTTTACCCCCCTGCTTGCACTCCTCTTGTTAGCCTCTCATAAACCCAGAACCATAGGACTTTATTTCTTCGATATTCTGTGTTCCCTAAATTGAGCTCATTCCAACATATTCTCAATTCACTTATTCTCTCAATTCGTTGATGCTAATTATTTTATTCAAATCAGACAGAGGAGAAATGGGAGTTGAAGTCTTATAAAGTGCAAAATTGTTACTGTTGATTATTTAATAGCAAACTTAAATTATATCATGAAATATAAGTAAAAAATAATGAGATTAAAATCTTTGTTGTAAGATTTATGGTTGTCATTTTATTGTTTTGTAGCAGGTTTAGATTAAGACCCTAGAACTTGCTTAAATCAAACCACCAAATAACAGCCTCATTTTCTAGCCGAAGTAGAATTGGGAAGAAGGAAATTTCAGTTTTACCGTGATTACGGGTTTTCTTTTCTTATTATTTAATTAAGTCAATTCCTCTTATATTTTGCCACTAATTGGTAATTAGTTTGTTGATAGATTGAACTTGTGTTAATGTGAGATGAAATGAGAGTGAAATCTCAAATCATGTAATGTTTAGAATTTGAATTTATATCATCTTACAATACACATGATAGAAATTTTTAATTAAGTATTCGCTCATATTATTCTTATATGATGGGGGAAATAAGAATTAACTACAAGTTTAATGGTTGCAGACATGGAAACTACTAAACAAATAACATAGCAAGATATATATATATATAGCAAGATATATATATATATATATATATATATATATATATATATATATATAATATATATATATATATATATATATATATATATAAGGGCAGCATGCCGAAGGGCAACAACTTCAACATGAGCATTCTCTATCTTATTCAATACAAGTCATATAAGAGTTAGAACTTCCTTCATTCTCTAATCTTGTTCAAGGCAACCCGTGTAAGAGTTAGAACTTCTTTCATACGAGCAATTTCCTTCTCAATGATGGCCTGGATTCTCATCATTACAACAAATAAATCCTCATTATGATGTTGTTTTTCTGAGTGATCATTCAGGTCTTTGATCATATTTTCTCTACCATCTACTGAGATAGAGGGGTTATTGTTGAGAAAATTATGTTTTTCACCTTCTATCGAATTTATAAGCAAATTTGCAAAGGAAAAGTTGAAATTTTTTGGAACATTTAATCCCCATGTAATCCACAACTATCATCCCATTTTATTTCATAGCCTTTCATTATATTTAGTTAACAACAAAACATTGTTTCTCTAAACTTTTCTCCCCACTCTTCATTAAAATAATAATAATAATTATTATTATTATTATTATTATTATTATTATTATTAATTATTATTATTATTATTATTATTAAGGGAAAATTAGATTCTCATCACAAAATGTTTTATATATTTACCTATATAGTATTTTATATTTATTTATAGGATGTTTTAATATCATAATCACATCAAATAATATTCATAAAAAACTCGACTTCATTATTGAACTGAGGTCTAAAAGCTATATTGAGTTGTAGCTTTAATGATCATCTTAAACTCAATAAAATCTATATCTAATATAAATATTTTGTCAATCAAATTTAACAATTCAAAAGATATCTTAACTCAATAATAACCTCTAGATCATCTAAAACTTAATTTCCCTAACTTACATTTATAAAACTTGTAAATATCTAAAAATGATAGTTGATTGACCAATTAATAAAATTAAAATATTTATTTCACATAATCATCATTAAAACATATATTACAATTAATTGTATACACAAATCAACCACTTAACAATATAAATAATTTATATCAAGTTGACTATGTATTGAGACAAATTAAGAATATCTTCATCACATAATCAAAATGAGACTACATTAAATTAAAACTATCATTATAATTTGGATAAATTAAAACTTAGATAAAATTAGAATCTTAAAAAACTAGTCATAAATAAAAAAGAAAAAAAATGATATTTAGAAAATATTAATTGAAAAAAAAATTTTAGTCATGCTTACTTTCTCGTCCCAGCTGCCATTTCTATGAAAAGGAAATCCGACTTTGGTCCTTGATTTTGGCACAAACAGCTCTGATTTCCTGCAGTTAAAAGCCTCACGTGGTACAGAACACCCGGATCTCGATCCGGTTACTCTCCCTCTCTCTCCCTGCAATAATTAGATTGAGATTTGTTGTCATAATTATTTTTTAATTATCAACATAGCTAATTTTTTCTGAATAGATTATGCAGAATACAATGTGCCAGGAAAAAAAATAAGTGATAGTAATATATTTCGTTTTCCTACGACTCTCTCTCCCTCTTTTCTCTCTCTTTTTTTAGTAACTCCAGTTCAGGTCTTTTTTTTTTTTTTTTTTGGGAAAATTAAGGGCGTTTGCCCAATTTCATTCCAAAAATTATAAAATATAGTTAAAAAAATACATGGTCATACGATCTGTCCAAACTGTAAAAAAACAGAAATGGAGTCAAAAATGTTTACTGGACTCAGAGATACAAATAAGATAGACAAAAAACCCAGCAACAGTCAATCATAACCGCCTCCAATCGGAAGAACAACGGCTGCCATCCAGTGGAGAGTGGACTGGAGAACTCCTGCAGACATTTTCCACACAAGAGGATCCAGAAAACATAATAGATAAAGTTCCTAAGATGCAAATAGCCAAAAGAACAGGGGAACCAGAGTCACCCTCAGGAATCCCATCTTCAGCCATAATGGTTTAGAGGATAAAGGAAGAATAGAAGCCCCAGTCCATTCGAGGTTTCAGCCGAGGATCTACCAGGGAGGAGCAAAGTTCGATTCCACAAGGAGACAAGATAACTCCAGCACAATTAGTCTCATCATCGTCCAGTTTGGACCAATTCAGGTCCCAAAAGAAGGAAAGCCACCAGCAAAATCGAAATCAGCTTGAAGAAAAACTCCAATGAGGGGATGATCCGAGCCAACAAGAGAAAACAACATTATAAACAACTACCGAACCTAAATTTTTCCAAAGATTGCAAAATATGTAAAATGTCGTAGACCAATTTTCTCGAAATTTCCACCTCTAAGCTTGTGAGCCACGTGAGCATGATTTCCGACCATTCGATTGATTGGAAGATTGAGAGTGAAATCTGAAATTTCTCTCTTTCCATATACATGTTACTGAAACAGCAATAATAAGGTAACAAAGTCTAGCAATAATTTTATGATGAAATCCACCTACATCACTTAGTAATTGAGGGAGAGTGGTTGGCATAAGAATAAGATCGTCGCAAGGAAGTATCCTCTTAATAAGCCTCATAGATTCTTGGCATTCAAAGAATAAATGAGAGTGAGACTCCATTTCAATATTACAAAAGAGACACACATGTACCACACCCAAACCTCTTACAGCAAGAATATCCGAGGTTTTCAATCCTTTTAGATAGGCCATCCAACAAAACAATGCATAATTAAGAGCAAAGCCTTTGAACCAAATCTCATTAACCTAATTAACCGATGGTATCAATTCAAAAATAGAGTTAAGAATCACTTTTGAATTCAGAACAGAGAAAGCATCCCATAGGATAATATCTGAAAATTGCTTTGGCGAAAAATCCTTCAGAAAATTAAAACACTCAATGGATACTAGATGCAAGCTCGATGGGATATTCACAACCCCATCTTGAAGTAAATCCTTAAATGATGCATTCACCGGTTTATTAAATAAAGTAAAACAATTACTCCCAAGCATTTCATATAGAGAAGATCCCTTACACCAAGGATCATAGTATAAAGACAAGGTAGAATCTTCCCCTGGGTGAAATCCCAATTTACTCAGACAGCAAAGAATTAGCATAAGTTCCTTCCAAAGAGGAGAATGTCTTCTAGAATCCTTTCTCCATAATGATATATATTTGATACGACACCAATGAGCAAAAGGAGAAGAGTTATTAAGAATTTTCCAAATACTTTTGATTTTGCATAAAGTGTTTAGAGTATATATAGAATATAAACCAGTGCCACCCTTGTTTCGAGGCAATGTAGTTTTGCTCCAAGATATCAAATGCAATTTCCTTGCTTCCCCATTGTGATAAAAGAAATTAGCCATTAGAGATGAAATCCTTTTCAAAATACATTTAGGAAAAGAAATGGATCTTAACCAATAGTTAAGATAGTTATTAATTGAGGCTCTCAGAAGTTGATATCTCCCGCCAAATGACAATAATTTGCTTTTCCAACCGGCCAACCATTGATGAATCTTATCAAAAAGAGAATTGAAATGATAGGATTTAAGTCTCCCAATATCAAGAGGTAAACCTAAATATTTAAAAGGCATGGATCCAACATTAATATTGAGAATCTCCCCAAAGAGATCAAAAGTATGCCTAGATTTAGAAAACATATCGCTGATTTCCCTACTTCCAATCCATGGTATTCAGCCATTTTAATCAAAACCTCTTTCAAAGCTAGGATGGATCTTTGACAAGCAACTCCCATAACTAAAGATCATCGAAAGAGAAGGTGAGAGGAGGATCTTTCCTCCATTTTGATAGGTAAAAAGTTTTTAAGTGATACCTGCTCCTCTATAAGACAAGAGAGAGAATCCATAGCAATAGTAAATAAGAAGGGGGAAAGAGGGCAGCTTGCCTTAATCCATTTGAGGAATGAAAAAAGCCTTTAATTTCCCCGTTAAGAATGATTGAAAATGGAATATCATTAATGCAAGCATGGATCCACTTAAGGAACTTAGGTGGAAATCCTTTTGAGTCGTGTAATAGATGATTAATTAGGTCAAAGGCCTTTCTTAAATCAAGCTTATCTAAAAAGTAATCCGGACAGCTTTTATCACTGAACCCATAACCGATCTCATGAGCCAAAGATATGTTATCTGATATGTCTCTCCCTTTAATGAAAGCGGCTTTTATGAATAATGGAAGGTAGAACTTGCTTCAATCTATTTGCTAGCACTTTAGCAATCACCTTATAGAAAAAGCAAAGATAGAAATAGGTCGATAATCGATAATGAATTGGAATGCTTTATCTTGGGAATAAGAGTGATTAGAGTATGCTTGAAGACTCTAGAAAGCTTTCCAACCTAAAAAAATAATGACCAAAGAAAAAAGCTTTCCCAACAATATCCCAACAAGAGGTAAAAAATTTAACATTGAATCCATCCGGGCCAGGGGATTTATTCTCATTAAAGCTGTGTAGAGCATCAAGAATTTCCTGATCAGAAATGTCTCCTTCCAACATAAAAGCTTGTTCAAGTGAAATACTTTGCCCAATTGGAATGTTATGCCTTGAAGAGTCAAAATTCCCAGGGCAATTAAAAAGATCATAAAAATAATTACAAATCTCTTCAGATAAGGATTTAGAATCAGAAATCAGTCCCCTTGAAGTATTTAGACTTCTAAGCCAATTTGTATTTTGTCTTTCTTTGATAGAGCTATACAAAAACTGAAGATCATCATGGTAATTAACCAATGTACTTTGGCTCTTTGAGCGACCATAGGATTCACCTAATCAACTCAATATATCTAGCTTTTATATTTTTTGCTTCTTGTATAAGAGAAGAGTTAAAAGGATCCTTTTCCAAAAGAAGGAGAATGTCTTCTTGCTCAGTTTTAACTGTGTTAATTTGACTTCTTATGGATGTAGATGCCCATTTTTTCTGCTTAAGAAGTGTTCTAGAGAGCTGAAGCTTCTTTGAGAGTACATAAATAGGATCCCCATTAAAGAAAGATTTCCATGCTGTGCTAATAGTATCCTGAAAATCACTATAATTAACCCAGTAATTCCTGAACATAAATCTGGTCGAGGCTTGAGGTAGATTATCCATATGTAAAATTAGAGGGGAGTGATCCAAAGACAAAGGAGCAGATTCCTTGTAGCTAGTTACAGGAAATGCTCTAGCCAATCTAGATTACAAAGAGCTCTATCAATTTTTGAGTAGATTGGTCGATCAGCTTGCTGATTAGACCAAGTATAAAATAAGCCAGTACTAGGGAGATCCACCAATCCACAATCATTTATGCAATCTCTAAAATCCTGGAGTTTGCTATCTGCCACCAGGTTACCACCAAGCTTTTCCTTATTAGAAATGATACAGTTAAAATCCCCAATGATAAGCCATGGATTTTGAATAGATGTAGATATATCCCGAATAGAGCTCCATAAAGACCTTCTATCATACATATCATTGTGCCCATAAACAAAGGTTATATAAAGCAATGGATAATTATTAGAGCAGATAAACCCATGGATAAACTGAGAGCTCATTGAAATAGTGTTGAATGAAAAAGCATTTGAGTTCCATTTTATCCATATACGGCCACCAGAACAACATTCAAAATTATTTGAACTATTTTCAAACTGAAATAAAGACATCTTCTTTAGAAGAAGATTATCAGTTAGAGATGGAGATGAAAGCTTTGTTTCAAGAAGACAAAGGAGATCAAGGTTATAATCCCTAATAATTCCTTCTGTCATTCGCCTTCCTTCGCAAGAAGACCACCATTCAACAACCGATTCTTGGATTGATCATTATTCGGGGATAAGAGGGTTATTTACCACCTTTTTTCTTAGAGCTAGTTTTAAAACCCCCTTGCTGATTTGAAGGGGCTTTAGAACCTTCTGAATTAGATGTAAGTGCAACCTTACTAGGAGTTTTGGTAACTGCTCGGTGGTGAGATTGGCTTGATTTGGCAAAGCTAACGAGTCAACACTCCATGTGTATAAGAGCTAGAGGGATCAGTCTGATGAGGAAAACCATGATCTATAGTGGTATTATCAGCATTATCTAAAGCATCTTCCAAAGGAGGTGAAGAAGCGGGTAGCTGATTTAAATCATTCAAAGCAAGGTTTAGACCCGAGTTTATATTTTCAGAGTCTAAATTCTTTGTAGAATTTGAAGGGATTGTCATATGATCAGAATTAACCAAAGCTGCTGTAGGAAGATTAATTGGGTGAGTTTTACTAGGCTGACGAGGGGGGCGACTACGGCTTCTACCATGGGCAATAGGTCTTTTTTTCGGGTTACTAGGACAAGTAGCATCATCGCATCATCGTGTGAAAAGGATTTGCATCTAGAACATGCTTTAGGTTTCCAATCATAAATTATCTCCTGCTGATACTTACGACCATTCAAGTTAAGTGAAATTGAATTAGGCAGCTGAGAGGTTGGATTCACTTAGACACAAATTCGAGTGAATGCAACCCTAGATTTAGACGCAGTAAGGTTATCAACAGCAAGAGGGATGCCAACCATACTAGCCACCTTGGAGAAACCAGTTTCATTCCAACAACAAAGAGGAAAATTATAAAGTTTGATCCACAATGGAATTTCTGAAATATGCTACTTAGATGGCCTAAATTCCCAAGACCATTTTTGAAAGATAAAAGGTCTTCCATTCAGAAAACAGGCACCATGATTCCAAACCAAATCATAATCCTCTTGACAATTAAATTTAAAAGGAAGAAATCACCTTCAAGAGTAAGAAGTTCCACTCACCCTTTCCATTTCTTGTTCCCGCAAGAAGAGCCCCATAAAATGGTCGTCTACCCATGGCATGACCTATTAATGAAAGATTCCAATCTTTCTGTCCTTCCAACAGTTCAGATTCAGAGAAGCTAACTTCATCAGAAGAAGGGGGGGAACATAAGAGAGAGCTACCGATTTGTTGTTGTCACATTGAGAACCGAGAAGCTCTTTCCAAATTCGGGTTAAGGGAGGGGCAATGGGTCTGATGTTAGTAGGATTTTCCCCAGAGGGAAAGTTGGGAGAGGAGGGTGAAAGCAAAGGGAAGTCTGAAGTTGAGATTTGATGGGTGTAATGAGTGGCCATAAGAGAACAGGGATGGAGCGGAGAAGGAAAGAGGAAAAAAATAGGAAAAGAAAGAGAGGAGAAGAGAGTGAAGCCTACGGCAAGGCGCCGGAGGCTACACGCAAAGAGGGAGAAAAATACCTCTAGTCGATGTAAAGGTTACCGTAGCCGTCGAGGAAAATCGGAGCCTTCAGGTAAAAAAACCCTAAAACCAGCCCCGGAGCATTCGCCGCTGCCTCATGCCTTCGCTAAAAGTTTAAGTCGAGATTCTACTCCAGTTCAGGTCTTAACTCACAGATGAAGAACTACAATAAAGTACTGTTATTCAACTTTATTTTTTTGTCATTTAATAATAATAATACGAGTGCGATACACCGAGCTCTTTCCTTCCCATCATTTTCCTTATATATTTCTAAATTCTAATTACTATTTTATTCACATATTTTATAATTTATCACATTATTATCAATATATATATATATTATAACTAACAAGTGTCAGAAAGTTGGGGTCGTAAAGCTGGCTAATTTCTGAAGACTAAAGTCTAGTTTTTTCCTGATGGTCGCTAGGGCTCTCTCGGCGCCTCCCTTCCTCCTCCTCCTCCATCTTGCTTCTTCCTCCATTTTAACCGCCCCTCTCCCCTTTTCGGGTAGACCTTTTCCCAAACTTCATCCGACCTCCCGTCCGAGGTCGTCTCTTCAAGAAAGATCGGTATGACAACCTGGTTTGGTCGCCCTCCCTAAATGGATCTTTTCCCCTTTACCTTCATCCTCCTCCCATACCTCACATTTCACCAAACCCCTGGGTCTCACTATGGAAAGATCTTCTCCTAGCGCAATCCGACAAAAATCAATCCATCCCCCTATCCTATATGCCGACTGATACCAATGAAGTGGATTTTTCAGAGGAAGACCTCTCTGCCGGAAAGCAAGAATGGCATCTCTCTCTAATCGGCCACTCGATCGGTAAGCGACCATATTACAGATCTTTGCTAGCTGCAATTAAAAAGAAATGGAGCTTCAAAGGTACGCTTGATCTTCTTACTTTTGAAGGTGACTATTTTCTGTTCAAGTTTAACTGCCAAAAGGATTACGATTTGGTGTGGAATCATGGACCCTGTTTTCTCAACGGACGGCCGTTTGTTTTTCAAAAGTGGACCTGGGATTTTTGGCCATCTAATGAACCCATCACTGAGATCCCGATTTGGATTAAACTCCCTAACTTTCCTTTGTGCTGTTGGAACGAGGCTGGATTTTCTAAGGTTGCTAGTAAAATAGGTATTCCTTTGGCGGTGGATCACCTTACAGTGGCTAAATCAAGGATTACATTCGCGCATATTTGTGTCCAAATTAATACCTCCTCCCCTCTTCCTGACTTCATTCCGATCAATTTAAATGGGAAAAAATTTATGCAAAGCATTGTCTATGATTGGAAACCAACAGTATGTTCAACCTGTAACACTTTTTCTCATGATTTGCGCAACTGCCCGCTTAACCCGACTGCTTCTCTTCCTCCTAGAGGGCGCAGTAGAAGTCGAGTACCCTCTAAAGCTCCAACAAGAATGGTTTCTCAGATCATTAAAGAGACTATTACCATCCATCCTCCCCCTACCCACTCTCCTATAAGAAACGTGATTTCTTCTTCTCCTATTATTATCTCCTCTTCTGTTGATAATACTATGGATACTTCTAATAGTCTTCCCTCAACTTCAATCATAATTGCCGATTTGAATCAGCCCCCAATACATACTCCCCCACAGGAGGACCCATCGGGTAATGATGATCTTTCTTCCTCCAAGGATATGGAAGAAAATATAAACACTGATCTCTCTGTTGATCAGATTTCTCTTGGTGTTGTTACACGGTCGGCCGCAGTCACTCCAGGTCGAATCCTCACCAACAATGGTAATAGTAAAGGGATTAAAGATACTAGCAGCACATTCATGGAAGGAGGAAACAACTCTTCTTCTTCTCAATCTCTTCCGACCCCCCAAAAAGGTAACAAAAAAAGGGTAAAAAACCCTCTACCTCTTCCTCCCAATGAATCAGATTTCTATTGGTAGTTGGAATGGTAGGGGTTTATCTGCAGTTGGAAGAATATCTGACTGTCACAAGCTTATCAAAGACTCTCAACTTGACCTTCTTTGTCTTCTCGAGACTAAAGTTCATCTCAATCCCATGCACATCAATCATCTCTCTTCTAACTATAATATATTTATTCATGAATCTAGTGTAAACAATTTTGACTGTACAATTGGTGGTCGTATATGGATTAAATGGCAAGCAGATAGGCTGAACTTTGAGTTATTATGCAAGTCCAAGCAATTCATTCATGGTCGAGTTACAGCTCCTGGGGTTAATAGTTTTCTCTTAACAAGTATTTATGCAGATAATGATTCTAGTGTCAGATCCTCCTTGTGGTCTTCTCTAAAGGAATTATCTGATTCTAGCAATCTTCCTTGGATAATTTTGGGTGACTTCAATTGTCCATTGAGCAGCAAGGATAAGAAAGGGGGAAATCTGGTTTCCTTAAACTCCTCTTTGGAATTTAAAGATTGTGTTAATGAATGTGGTTGGTTAGAGCTCCCAAGTACTGGATTACATTTCACTTTGTATAATCAGCAGTTGGAAAACCCCATATATTCAAAATTGATCGTGTCTTTGTAACTCCAATTGGATTGAGATGTTTCCATCTTCCTTTTATAAAGTACTTCCTCATCATCGGATCACTCACCTCAACTCTTCTTCAATCTCCTTCTTTGGCATCTCATCGTTTCCTTTTCAGGAATTATTGGACTTTAAAGCCTGGGTTTAAGGAGGATATTATGGAGGCCTGGAGTAATTTCATTCAAGGAGACCCATTTTATGTCCTTTCTAAAAAGATGAAACTTGTCAAAATTATGATGAAAGGTAGATATAGGGATATATCTCCCTTACAGCAGCAAATTAACATAGTGAAATCTAAACAAAGTGATGTCCTTGGGAAATTGGAGAGTGGTCCTTATAACATTCATCTGATTCATGATGCTAAGGAGATCAAAAACAGATATACTGAGCTCATTATCAAAGAAATGCTATGGATCAAACAGAGAGCAAAGGCTCATTGGCTAATCCATTCAGATGATGATTAAAAATTCCTCTACTTCTCTATCAAAGAAAGGAAAAGCTCTAATTTGATTAGAGAAGTGCAAACCGATTTGGGTGTCTTCTCTGATCATAAGAAAATCACTGATATTTTTTTGTAGGTACTATGAGGATCTTTTCAATTGTGATGACTCTATTGTTTTTCCAAAGGCATAATTTTCTGCAGGACTTGTCTTCTTCTGGTTCATCACGATCTTGAAGCTGAAATTTAAGTGAAATTATTGCTACCTTAAACAGTATTAGTGAAAACAAATCTCCAGGTCCTGATGGCTTTAATTCCAAGTTCTACATTGATTCATGGGAAATCACTGGCAAATCTTTTGTTAATGTTGTTCTCTTCTTTTCAAGAACTCTAGGTTGCCCAATTATTTCAAGCACACTCTTTTAACACTCATTCCAAAGGTGAAACACTCAAATAGAATAGAAGACTATCGTCCCATCTCCTTATGCAATACATTCTATAAGGTGGTGGCCAAAATTCTTGCAAATCGAATGAAGAGATTCCTCCCTTCCATTATTAACTATTCTCAATCTGCCTTTGTTAAAGGACGAGACATTTCTGATAATTTGGCAATAGCCTTTGAGATATGCAATGAGTTCTCCATCTCTAATTGCTCCTACTTTCTAGCTAAAATTGACTTGAAAAAAGCTTTTGATAAAATCAACAGAAAAGTCTTGATTCATAGACTTCTTGACAAAGGTTTTCCTAAGAGGTTCACAACTTGGGTGGAAGCATGTATTTCAGATGTGCCCTTCTCTATAGTGCTAAATGGGAATATTTCGGGTTATTTTTCTTCTTCAAATGGCCTTAGACAAGGTTGCCCACTATCTCCTTTTCTCTTTACTATTGCCATGGATACATTCTCATGTATGTTAGAAAATGAAATTAACAAAGGGTTATATAACCCTATTGCTTTTGGACAACACTCCCATTTATTGTATGTCGATGACCTCTTAGTGATGGGAAATGTTAACTTCTCCACATTTAACTCTCTTAAGTCCACTCTTCAATCTCTTAAATATTATTTGGGACTTGAAGTGAATTACTCTAAATCATCCCTAAGCCTCTCTACTAAGAAAGAAGACAGTACACATACAGTTTTGGGTATTCAATTGGGCACTTTCTCCTTCAAATATTTGGGTTTATCTCTTATTAAAGGAGTAATTAAGATGGCTCACTTTTCTCCTCTCTTTGATAGACTCCATGCATGGATGGCAGGCTGGAAAAGTAAATTCCTCTCTTTAGGGGGAAGATTGCAACTTATCAGATCTTCTATAAATAGCTACTTATCATATTGGTTTCGTTCTATGGCTATTCCTGATGGCATTATTAAAAGAATCTGCTCTTTTACAGCCAAATTTTTTTATCATTCTGGGGAGGCCAAAAAGTTACACACAATCTCTTGGGAATGCACTACCCTACCAAAAGAAAAAGGTGGTGTAGGTTTACTCTCTGCTTCATCTATCAATATGATCAGCAAACTTAAATTAATATGAAAAATTTGTAAGGGAGAAACTATCTTTGCTAGATGGTGTTTAGACAAATATACCTCATTATGGAAACCAAGCATTCTCAGAGTCTCTCCACTTTGGAAATCGATTATGAAGGTTGCTGAAAAATTTCAGAATAAACTGAATTTTAAAGTTGGGGCAGGTAATATTTTTTCTCTATACTATGATCCTTGGTGTAATGGGCAATCTCTTTATAATTGGTTGGGTGTTAATACAAATCTCTCTCGATGATCCAAGGTCCATACTTTTTTACAAAATAGACATTGGAATCTTCCTAGTGCACTTGTGGCTTCTTATCCCAAGTATACCCATATGATATTTGAAACTCCTATAAAGGAAGGTGATGACTCGGTAAGTTGGCTAAACTCTAATTCACCTTCTTCAAAAGAATTCAGAGAAGAAATCTTTGAATCCCACCCATCATTGGATTGGACTAAAGGAATATGGTTTAAGGGCTATGCTATAAACTATGCCCTCTATTGTTGGATGGCATTCAAAAATGGTCTTAAAATATCTGATAAGTTAGCAAATAAAGGAATTGGCACTCAACTTCTTTGCTGTTTTTGTCATTCTATTTTTGAATCGCACAATCATTTATTTTTTGAATGTCCAATGGCCATGAAACTGGTGAGAGCTCTTATTCCAAATGGTAGCTTTCTTCTGTTGCAATCTTCTCTTCCGCAGGTTTTGAACTTCATCAATGAAGGGGAGCATAAAATGTTATATCGATTACACTATCTGATTATTGCAGTTCTTGTTTATACTCTGTGGAGAGAAAGAAACAATCGTATATATTCTTCTACTTCCCAACCCTTTTCAGCTTTGTTAACTCAGGTAAGAGAAAGGGTCTCTGCCAAAATGCTATGTTGGAAACTTAAAACAACTTGGCCAAGCTATGTGCAGGAAATGATTCCAAAATGGAGGAATTACTATCCTCCATAACCTTCTTTCCTATTTCTACTCGAGGCTGCTTCCCTGATAACTGTTGTTTTTGTGTTTTTTCTGACTGAGCGGGTAAATTCTGGATGGCTTTATTACTCTCTTCACTACTGATATTTTACTCTCTGGAATATTTCTATTGGCTGCGGGTATTCTCGGTTCTTCTTCTTTCTGTTTGCCATGGACGATAATGAGGTTCTCCTTGCACAACTATTCGACTTAGCTTCTTATACTGCTTCCCTCACCTGGATGGTCATTCTGCAACCATGGTCCCCTTCTTGATTGTGAACAGATTCTGCTGAAGGTTTGATATCTAGGGATCGTCTAGCTGGCGGCTTGATAACCGTGAGAGGACTCTCCAATCCCTATGGCCCTGCAAGATGTTAATGCTGTTGTGCTTGTTTTTGATCATCTCTGATGTATTTTGTACCTCTGAGTCCATATGTTTCTATTGCTTTCTTCTCTTTTTCAGCAGGAATTCTCTTTTTATGCTTGTGTCCTGATCATGTTCCATGATCTGTTTTTTTAGTTTTGTTTTTTTCGTTGGTTTTTCAGTCCTGTAAGGGATTATGTTATCCTTCTGTTAACTCATTTTGGAATACAATTAGGCTTAGGCCTCAAATTTTTCCAAAAAAAAGAAGATCAAGTCTTCGAGGACCGGATGGGAGACTGCTTTATGTCCTGATCTAAATTTATTAAAGGCTCTATTGAATCGACATTTGCTAATTTCCCGCCTCACTTTGTTCTCAATATTCTCTATATCATCCATGCGGAGCTCTCTCTCTCGTGGGACCACCGCCGAGTCCTGCCGGATTGTACATCCGACCCCCAGAGCCGAACCAGCCTTGAGACCGAAAACATCCCGTAATCGCATCACGATAAATCCCAAATCGCTGCTCAAGTAGGTCAAGCCTGCCAATCCTATGGATTCTTCCTGCTTCCGTCACAATCCTCAAATCTTCATATCCGACCTCTGTAATTGCTCACCGGTGATTGCTTATTCGCTATTTTCTCACCGGCCTCTAATTGATCAGGTAGTTTTAACCATGGTATTTCGGACGAATTGATTCAGGAGATGCAAGCTATTGGCGCCGAATTCTTCCTCCTTCCTGAGGAGCGACGTACTCGACGATCCGGCGAAGAAGGTGCGGCTGTCGACGAGCTTCAATGTGAAGAAGGAGAAGGTGCACAACTGGAGGGATTATCTCTGACTTCACTGCCATTCTTATTAAAATAAATAAATGTTTAAAATTTTATATATATTTAAGTCATCTTAATTCTGTGTGATTGAGAGTTTAAATTTTAAATTAAGAGATTTTGAATTTAAAATTTTATGTATATTCTTTATTTTTATTAAATTAAGAGATTTTGATTTATATTTTATAAATAAAAAATAAAAAATTAAAATTAGGAGCTCAGTGTTGCGTCAGAAAGCTGGCGTCATAAAGGTATCCAATTTCAGTCTTCCGGAGGACCGGATGGGTGGCTTCAGTTTTATGTCCTGGGATTTGTTAAATTTATTAAAGGCTCTCTTGCTTGAATCGGCATTTGCCAATCTCCGGCCCTCACTTTGTTCCTCAATCTTCTCTATATATCATCCATCGCGGAGCTCCTTCTCTCTGTTGGACCACCGCTCGAATTCTGGCCGGATTCGTACACCCGGCCGGCATCCCAGCGGCCGAACTTCGCCGTCATCAAGACCGACGAAAACATCCCCGTAATCGACATTGAATTCTCTGATAAATCCCAAATCGCTGCTCAAGTAGGTCAAGCCTGCCAATCCTATGGATTCTTCCAGGTTCCGTCTCCATCCTCAAATCTTCATATCCGACCTCTGTAATTGCTCGCCGGTGATTGCTTATTCGCTACTTTCTCACCCTCCTCAAATTGATCATGTAGTGAATCATGGTATTTCGGACGAATTGATTCAAGAGTTGCAAGCCATTGGCGCCGAATTCTTCCGCCTTCCGGCTGAGGAGAAACTAAGCCTGTACTCCGATGATCCGGCGAAGAAGGTGCGGCTGTCGATGAGCTTCAATGTGAAGAAGGAGAAGGATGTCAGTGAAGCCGGAGATAATCCCTCCACTTGTGCACCTTCTTCGCCGGAGGGCTACAAGGAATGCCATAAAAGACAAATAAATATATTTCCATTTTGTCCTAATATGTGCCCAATTCACATTTAATTAAATATACTAAGATCATTTTTTATACATCTTAATCAAGTGTTTTTAGATTTACCTCTACCTTTCTTAATATGAGACAAATCTAATGCATCTACTCTCTTAACCGGGTCATCAGACGACTGACACTTTATGTGGCCAAACCATCTAAAGCGACTCTCTCTAATCTTATATGCCACTAGAACTACTTCAACTTTTTTTCCGAACATACTCATTTTGCATTTTATCTCTAAGAGTGAAGCCACTCACCCACCTGAGCATCATCATCTCTACAACACTTAACTTAGTCTTATGCTTCTCTTTTATTGGCCAACATTATGCACCATAAAATCATTGCAGGTCTTACCATCATCTTATAAAATTTTTTCTTAAGTTTAAGCGGTACTTTTCTATCACTTAACAGGCCAGATGCATTCCTCTACTTCAACCGTCACACTTGAATTCTACTAATAACATCTCCATCTATTGCACCATCATTTTGAACAATATAACCTAAATATCTGAATCACTCATTCTTTTTAATGACTTGTTCATCCAATGTCATAACACTACTACTAGAACTTCTTCAACTAAAATTACACTCCATATATTCAGGTTTAGATCTACTTAAATGAAAGCCTTTTGACTCTAAGGTTGTCCTCCATAATTCAAGTTTCTCTTTGGACTCCCTTATAGTCTTATCAATAAAAAGAATGTCATCGGCAAAAATCATATACCAAGGTACATCTTCTTGTAGACGCCTAGTAAGATCATCCATGACTAAAGCTAAAAAGATAAAGGTTTAAAGTTGATCCTTGATGTAATCCAACTGAAATAGAAAAATATTTTGTCAATCCTCCTTGTGTTTGGATACAAGTAATAGCTCTAATATACATATCCTTAATGACATCAATATAACCAATATTAACTCCTTTTTTTTCTAGAACTCTCCAAGAACATCTTTTGAAACTTTATCATAAGCTTTCTCTAAATCAATAGATATCATATATAGATTCTCCTTACTTTTTTTATACTTCTCCATCAAAACCTCTTAACAAATGTATAGCATTCATAATAGATCTACATAGCATAAAACCATTGATTGTGAGAAACTTTTGTGTCACTTCTTAACCTATGCTCAATTACTCTCTCCCATAATTTTAATGTATGACATATTAACTTAAATCCTCTATAATTTGCACACTCATGTGCAACACCTTTACTCTTAAATATATGAACCAACAAACTCTTTCTCCACTCATTTCACATCTGTTTAGTATTTAAAATAACATTAAAATGATTTGTAATCCAAGAAATTCCTTGATCTCTTAAACATTTCCACACTTCTATTAGAATATCATCGGTCTTACTATTTTTCGACATTTCATTTTCTTTATAGCTTCTCTAACTTCAAATTTACTAATACGACGACAAAAATAAAATTCTCTATTTTTTCTTTAGGGTATTAAGGTTGCTAAAATCAATCGTATTTTCAGATCCTTCATTAAAAAGTTTATCAAAATACCTCATCCACCTATTTTCAATATCCTTTTCAAAGAAAAGCACTTTATGATTTTTATCCTTAATACACCTCACTTGAACTAAATCTTTACTTTTTCTATCTCTTTGGTTGGCTAACTTATACATACATCTGTCACCTTTTTTGGTATCCAATCTATTATATAAGTCACTAAAAACTAAAATTTTTGTGTCATATATTACTTTCTTAGAATCTCTATGAGCCACTTTATATCTTTCCCAATTCTCTGAGTTTTTACATCTAAACCAAGTTTTATAACAATGCTTCTTATTTTTTATCTTTTCTTGTACATTCTGACTCCATCACCAACTATTTTTATTAAAAGAAGCTTTTTCTTTTGATTTTTCAAGCATATTTTTTGCAACTTACTTAATTTCACTTGCTACTATTTTTCATATAACATTAGCTTCTTTATGAATATCCAATTTCTAAGCTCTTAAAGCTTGCTCTTAAAAATATTTTTATTAGTGTTCTTTAAGTTCCATTATCTAATCTTAGGACAATAATTTGATTTATTTTTCATTTTCCATTCTTCATCTTAAAATCTAAACATAACAATTGATGTTGGGTACTTAAACTTTCACTTGAAATGACCTTATAATCTTTACAAACTAATCGAAAAATAATCAATTTGTGTTTTACTAGATCTAGTTTTATATGTAATAATATGTTCATCTATTTTCTTAAATAGAGTATTAGTAACTACCAAATCATAGGTTAAAGCAAAATCTATATAGTCTTACCTACTTCATTAGTCACTCCAAATTCATAGCCACCATGAATACTTTTAAAATCTTCTACCACTCTACCAACATGTCCATTTAAATCTCCTTTAATAAATATTTTTTTTTCAATTGGTATTTTTTGTATTAATCTCTCTAATTCATTCCAAAATTTTTCTTTTCAGCCAACATCCAAACTTACTTGAGGAGCATAAACACTTATAATATTAATAATCTTAGTATCAACAATAATATTTAAAGTTATAATTCTATCTCCACATCTATTAATATTTATAACATTATCCTTCAAACTTTTATCTATAATCACACTTATGCCATTTCTAATTTTACTTCTACATAAATACTAAAGTTTAAAACCTACATTATCAATCTCCATGGCCTTCACCCCAACTAATTTAGTTTCTTGGATACATAAAATATTTATCTTTCTATGAACCATAATATCTATTAATTAGATTAATTTACCTATAAGAGTACCTATATTCCAAGTTTCTAACCTAATTCTAGTTCATTAATTAACTTCTTTTTCCGCATTCATCCATAATGTGAGAACTCTTGTTTATTTAACACTGCACCCGAGCGCCGATGCAGCAGCCCTTGCACACTTTTCACTGTATTCAGGCCATACAACGCGTCACTTCCAGAGGACGTCGTAGCATTAACATAATGTTTTAAAGGATCCTTGTTATGATTATTTCGACAAGTTTTACGCTGGTTATCGACTGCCTATTGCAACCCTCTACTTTTCACATTTGGACTTGGGACTAGCAAAGATAATGTTAACATGAAATCCTCCGCGCAAATAAAACCATTCACTAACAACAACTCATCAAGAACCTCAACGACATCTCCAGCCATTTATTCTCGATTTCTGTCACGTGAAGTTGAGATGGCTGCAATTGAGAAATTGGATTCAACGAGCCGGGGACAGCAACTTGTTTTTGTTTGCTAGGAGAAGGTAGGGATTGAAGCATGGTGAGTTGGTGGCTAGGGTGGTTGGTCGAAGAGACTAGAGTGGTTGCAACCGTTGCGGTCTTATGAGAGGCAGAGAAGGTTGTAGGTGTTTTTTCTTAAGGTAATAAAGAGAGGCAAGCAAATAGAGGCGAGGAGAGAGAGATTCAGGCTTAGGACGGAAACGAGCTATAGCTTGTCGAGTACGCTTTGGTATAAAGACCAGAAGGTTGGCTGGTACTCTCGAGTGACCAGAAGAAGAAGAATCTGCTAGAGGAGGAAGGTGGCATGGCTTGAAGTGACTACTGGCCTGGAGAGTTCGCTGCCGGCCAGGTTATGCGAGTGGCACGGTTCAGTCGATCAATGGAAAATTCATGGGATGTCTCATGTGCTTTATGCAGGGAGCCAGATTTATGGGGGCTAGTTGGGATCAAGGCAGTCTCCATCAGCTACTTGCTGGATGCTGGGAGAGCGCCGGGACATGAGATGTTGGCTATTCATGTGAAAACGAAGAGGATTTAGGAGGAAGCAGCGAGCAGCCCGTCTGCCTGCTAAGGAGAAGTACCTGCTGTGTGTCTTGGTTTTGGAGAAAGTGAGGGAAGAGAGGTCACCTGCTGGAGGAAAAGGGAGGAGGAGCTGGTTTTGGGTTTAATGAGCTTGCCAGGTTGACAAGGGACTGAGTTCGAACTATGCAAAGGAGGGAAGAGGGGCTTCAGTTGCTATTTGGGCAAAGACAAAGAGCTTTTCATGTGTTGGTGTGATTTCCAGCAGCAAGTGAAGGAGAGACACAACTTTTTTGTGAGAAAAAAAATATTACATGTGGTGTCTAAATGCATTCAGACACTAATCAAGTGTAGATATTAACAAAACATAAATTAAATATTATATTTAATTTATATTTTACCAAGTGACTCTACCTGATTTTGTGTCCGGATGCAAAATTGCATCCAGACACCGCACATAATATTCTCTCCTTGTGAGGGTTATAAGTTCGGCTTGAGCAGAAAACTGGGAAAAGAACGAGATGCCACTTGTGGGAGGAGATTAGCCAGCTTTAGGTTGGGAGAAAAAAATGAATGAAAGGAAAAAAAAATGCTAGGGACTGGAAAGAGAATATTACATGTGGAGTTTGGATGTAGCTTTGCATCTAGACTTCCAATTACATTCAGACACATGGCTCAATTATTTTTAAATTTTATTCAAAATAGCATTAAAATTTATTTGGAGTCATGTGTCCATATTTGATTGGGACTCCGCATATAATATTTTTTTTCATGGAGAGAGAGAGAGAGAGAGAGAGACATCACATACTGAGAGAACGCCAGCTTTATCCTATACACTATCTCACATTCTCTCCTTATTTTATTTTTTTTATTTTTTGCTTTTCTTAGTTTTTATTTTTAGTTTTGCTTATCTGCTATCACAGCACATAAAATAGAAATAAGTAGGTGATTTTTAAAAAAAAAATTCCTTTTTTTTCCAATTTGGGGAAATAAGATTTTTTTTGTCATGGATAATTTAAAAGGTTTATACAATTTTAATACTTTTAGTAGGAAATTGAATGAAATTTTACAAGTTATGTATATAAATGAGATAGTTTGAATTATGATTAATGAGTATTGATTATAATATGAATTCATCATTTGACAAATTAATTATTTTAATTTAATAGTTAATATATTTTATATATAACATTTATTTATAGTTAATTATGTTGATTTAATTTTTGGACAAATTTATTTTTGATGTTTAGACTTAGTTTAATTTATCTCTCTTTTCTTGTTATTTTTTGTAGATTTCAAAAGGATTGTGTAAGTTAAATTAAATTTTATATATATATATATATATATATATATATATATATATATATATATATATATATATATATATATATATATATATATATATAAGTGAATTAACATTCAAATCATGATTTGATTGACTTTAGACTTAAATTTGACTAAAATTGTATTTTATTCAAAATAATTTAAGTCATGAATAATCTTTTGACCAAACTTGAACTTTAATTTTGATGTATTATAATATGATAATTCTAATAGGTTTTGATTGAGTTAAATTATCTTTTAAGTTGTTTGCATTGGTCAACAAATTAATTCGATTAGACTTAGATTTGAAAATTTTATTAGAGCTATAACTCATATAATTTTTCGACCTTAATCCAAAAATAAGATCAACAAATGTCTATTGGATTTGGTTTTGATTCAATGTAATATCAATGATTATATTGGGTGATTGGATCATTCAATTCAATACAACTTAATTGAGCTTAGGTTTACTTGAAAACTTAACTATGTACCTCAAGAAGTATTTAGCCAAGCTAAATTAAGATTCAATTTAATTTGTTTTCAATTATGATTCATATAACACAAATAAATCTTCATTAGTTTAATGATCATATAAACTAATGTGATTCTCTTTGGGCTTGTGTTTAGGTTAAAATTTTTTTCATATATTTTTAAAAGATGACCGGTCATTCACTTTTGGTTTTATTTTTTTATTGAATTTGAATAGATTTAATTATATTGTAATGATAATAACACGCTAATAGTTACTGAAATATTCAACTTATCTTTGATTAATTAAATTTTAACTTAGTATGATTTTGATTTTGTAGTGATGTTTAGATTATTTAAATGAGCCTAAATAAGTTTACTTTAATTTAGTATGATTGGGCCAAACCCCAAATTACCCTTAATGGGTTATATTAGATTACACAAAATATTAGAATTAACTAATTCATTTAGGTTTTTTATGGCACAATGATTCATTTGGATTTTCTTGAATATCCTAATTATATTTTGGGTAATTTTATTTAATTTGACCAAATTATGTTTCCTAAGGAGCTCTTTGATTATATTTGCATTCCAATTACCAAATTTTAAAATTGAGGTCAACAGATATACCTTTAGGTGATAAAACAAAAAGAAAAAAGATCATTTAAGTTAGTATTAGTTGTAAATATTACATGGCCAACAAATATATCCTATTAATTGATGTATTAAAGCATAATATTATCACCATTAGTCAGCTTTGAGATAGAGAGCATGATACCAAAGTCCTACCTTCACTCTATTTGTTTAATTTAAATAATTTAGTTATTTTAATTAGATATAGATATAATAATATTCATTTGATAGTAATATCACATTTATAAGCTAATTCAAATGTTTAACAGTTAATAATATTGATCCTTAGTTATGACATTGAATGTTATGCAATACCAGTATGACCTCATAATATAGAAAATATTTAGTTATTAACCCACAAGAACTTTTTAATGACCATGTGATGTGAATCAATTAGGTAAATAGACTCATAGATCATTTAAAACTAAGAATAATATTTTGATTATGAGATCAGACTTATTGCACAAAGTCATATTTGGAATTAATACACCTAGCTTAGGTGTAATAAATATAGATATATAATTATAAATGTTTACTTTATATTCATTTTTGTCATATTTTTATTCGACAAAAGTAATGTAGTATTATAAATTATAAATTTTACAAAGTAGATATAAAGAGATAAATGATTATCAATCATTTCATAATGAGTTAGGCATTTATCATAGTTTTTCAACACTTAAGACATTGCAATAGATCGATATGGTGGAATAACAAAATAGAACTTCTAGATATAACTGAAATATCTTATTATTTTTTTGGCTTGAAGTAATAACCATATCATTTTATGTGATAAATAAGATGTACATATTGTTAATCATTAAGAGGACCTCTTATAAAAGTTGGAAGAAGAAAAAATCAAATATTTGTCATTATTATAAATATAAATCTCGAAGGTTGATGATTTGAAGTATTTTCAAAAATGAGATTGATTGCTCATTATTTTGATCTCAAATAAACCTTCACTTATTTTATAATAATTATATGATGCATTCTTGATAGTACTAATATGCTAACGATTAAATCTATTTACTAGATGGAAACATTGTTGGTGTTTTCTCTGGAATAGAGAAAAGAAATGACACCACATAGAGTTTAGGAATATTTTATTTAGATGACCAAATACGACATTAAGGAATAAGCATATTATATCGAAAGATAAACATAATCTCCTATAATGGATTCAGTCATTTCAATAAAAGACTCCTAAGGCTAATAGGTCTTTCGTGTACCAGAGTATTTTCCCTTGAACTACATGGAAAAGTAAAATAGGGTCTATTTTATCCTAGGATCATGGTTCCCTATAAAGGCAAGCTTCTATAGTTAATTACATCTTAGGAGGGCTCTCTACCTAAGAATACTCTTGATTAAAGAAACAAGTGGTTATTCCTAAAGACAACTCAGGTAGCTTTTAAAAGAATGATTTTTGGAAATTCAATTAGGAGAGGTCCAAATTAGAGAGAGTTATTTTTAAGAGTCAAATGAAAAAGAGTAGGAAATGCTTATTGATATTTGGATGTTCAGTAGACATTTCATATATTCTATGATTGGGGTTAAAATTTGGGATTTAATTTTAGAATTCAAGTTATCATTTTCTTAGAAATATAGGGCTTAGATTTTAGCAGCACAAGACTGCAGAAATACCTAGGGTTTAAGACTTATTCCTAAAAGGATGCTTCAGAACCTAGTCTTTAGGTGCTTCTGACATATGTCAAATGCTCGACCTAATTCTATCCTTGGAAATCATTGGCCATTCTCCTCACTTGAGGGGAACTAACCTATCCTTGACTCTTTTGGACTTACAACTTGCCTGGAGAAGGCTGCTAGCTAACACCACCTAAGGACATTTTAAAACCATGAGGCTAAATCATATGAATACAATATGGCTGGGCTGTTGCATTTTCAAAAAATAAATCTATGAACCTAGACTTACTCCCGAATCCTTAAGATCATGTAAGGTATGAAGATGCATCTAACTAATGCATATTTTTTAAAATTTTTATAATTTTTTTGACTCAATATTCATTTTAGGCAATAGGAATACAATTTATGTCTAAAGCATGCAATTAGAAAAAGGATATGGGCCAAATCAGAATATAAGAAAGTGTACTTCCATCATAGGCTCTCAAAGGTTGTACTTCCATCATAGGCTCTCAAAGGTCAAGCCCAGGTTCTCTGGCAAGGATGGAAGTCCTTCATTAATCAAGAGCAAAATAATATAATTTATGCATAATATTAAAACATCCATTTATTGGGTTGCTACATATTTTATCTTGCTTTAAAGGCCTAGGCTTTTATATGAAGATTATGAGTTGTATTTATTTTTATGTTTCAATTGACTTAATTGGGTAGAAATTTTAGTTTATCCTATGAGCCTACGTCCAGGCATTCATCACAGCACAAACATAGCACAAAAAAAAGCCTAAGAAAATCATGTTGTTTCTATTGCACACCCAAAATAAATCAAGCCAGATTAAATTATATAAGGAAAAGGCCAATGCAGCTGGGTACTGTTGTACACCCCGGAATAAAGAAAAATGGGCTGCCGAGTTCTGCTCTTAAACAACCCGGCCTAGAACTACAAGTTTAGATCTATGGGTTTTCTTTCCAGGAAAGTCTCCTTCTTTGGGGACATCCATCGGGATCCACAGGAGACCACCACACCATCTCCTGGTTGGGTCAGCTCCTATTAATCTTAGACCTCATAGATCCTAACCTAATTCTAAGCTCAAATTTATATTTAAAATAAAAAAAATCCAAAGCCCTGCAAAATAGATGTTAGGAAATACACACATTACACAAAGCAGTTTATATTTTACAAACATATGGGCTTAGCATTAGTTGCTTGCCAAGCCCACCTATCCTATGGACTATGTTAAGGAATTTTTAGCACCTGTAAGCAAATAATAATTTTATGATTTATTTATTACAGTGATCCCTTTAACACAGCCCCCTGCAGAAAATAGTGTCAAATCTAGAAAGAACGCCCTAACATCTAATCTAACGGACAAATAAGCCTAGGAATCCAGTCTAAAGCAATACACCACACAAACATGTGAAGCATAGCACAACATATCACAAGAGATTAAAAGATGATCACTGAACGATCTAACCTAGATCTAGGGTCCATGACCTAAGTAATCTAGTGTGTGTAGATGTTGGGCTTGTGTGGTAAGTCTTTGCTAAGATTTTAAGTTCAAGTTTAAATTTGAAGTTTGATTTTTTTTAATTTTTACCTTTGGTTGGTTTCAATTCAAATGATTTAGTGATTTAGTTTCTCTTTTAATGTTTATTTTATTTAATTAAAGTAATATTTAACTTTTCAAGAATAAGAAATAGAATGAATTTTATTTTTAGGTGAAACTCACTTTATTTCACATCCTAAATCCTAATGAAGTTTTCAAAAGCCTAACTAAAATCCTTAAGTATTTTAATTATTCCTTTAGATTTTATTTATGTTTGAATTTCATTTATGTTATTTCATTTGTTTGAATTGCTTTGTTTGATTTAATTTATTTGATTTATTTAATTTTAAATTAAGTTATATGGATTTCATTTTATTTGGCTTTGTTGGTTCTCTTTTCTCCCTAAAATATAAGAAAGAAATGACACCACATAGAGTTTAGGAATATTTTATTTAGATGATCAATTACGACATTAAGGAATAAACATATTATCTCGAAAGATAAACATGCTCTCCTGTAATGGATTTGATCATTTCAATGAAAGACTCCTAAGGCTAATGGGTCTTTCGTGTACCAAAGTATTTTCCCCTGAACTATATAGAAAAGTAGAACATGGTCAATTTTATCCTGGGATCGTGGTTCCCTATAAAGGCAACCCTCTATAATTAATTACATCTTAAGAAGGTTCACTTCCTAAGAATACTCTCGATTAAAGAAATAAGTGGTTATTTATAAAGACTACTAAGGTAGCTTTTAAAGAATTGATTTTTGAAATTCAATTGGGAGAGGTCCAAATTGAAGAGAGTTATTTTTTTAAGAGTCAAATGGAAAAGAGTAGGAAATGCCTATTGATACTGGGATGCCCAGTAGACATTTCATCTATCCTATGATTGGGCTTCAAATTTGGGATTTAATTTTAGAATTCAAGTTATTATTTTCTTGGAAATCTAGAGCTTAGATTCTAATAGCACAAGACTACAGAAATACCTAGGGTTGAAGACTTATTCCTAAAAGGATGCTTGTAACCTAGTCGGTGCTGACACATGTCAGATGCTCGACCTAGTTCTATTCTTGGGAATCATTGGTCATTCTCTTCACTTGAAGGAACTAACCTATCCCTGACTTTTCTGGACTTATAACCTGCCTGGAGAAGGCTACCAACTAACACCACCTAAGCATATTTTAAAACCATGAGGCTAAGTCATATGAATGCAAGATGGCTGGGTTGTTGAAATTTTAGGAAAAAAATCTACGAACCTAGACTTACTCCCTAACCCCTAAGATTATGTAGTGTATGAAGATGTACCTAACTAATGCATATTTTTTAGATTTTTATAATTTTTTGACTCAATATTCATTTTAGGCCATAGGAATGCAATTTATGCCTAATGAATGTAATTAGAAAAAGATTATGGGCCAAATCATAATAGAAGAAGGTGTACTTCCATCATAGGCTCTCAAAGGTCAAGGCTAGGCAAAGATGGAAGTCCTTCATTAATCAAGAATGAAATAATATGATTATGCATGATATTAAAACATCCAGCTAAGGGGTTACTACATATTTTATCTTGCTTTAGTGACCAGGATTTTATATGAAGATTATGAGTTGCATTTATTTTTATATTTCAATTAATTTAGTTGAGTAGAAAATTTAGCTTATCCTATGAGCCTACGTCCAGGCATACATCACAACACAAACATAACACAGAAAGAAACCTAAAAAAAGTATGTTGCTTCTATTGCGCACACAAAATAAATCAAGCCAAATTAAATTATATGAGGAAAAGGTCATTGCAGCCGAGTACTGTTGTACATCTCGAAAGAAAGAAAATTGGGCAGTCGAGTTCTGCCCTTATACAACCCGGCCTACAACTACAAGTTTAGATCTATGGGTCTTCTTTCCAGGAAAGTCTCCTTCTTCAAGGACATCCATCGAGCTCCACAGGGGACCATCGCACCATCTCCTAGTTGGGTTAGCTCCTACTAATCCTAGACCCCATAAATCCTAACCTAATTCTAAGCTCAAGTTTACATTTAAAATTCCAAAGAAATCCTAAGCCCTGCAAAATAGATGTTAGGAAATACACACAGCACACAAAGCAGTTTATATTTCACAAACATATGGGCTTAGCATTAGTTGCTTACTAAGCCCACCTGTCCTACGAACTATATTAAGAGATTTTTAGCACCTGCAAGCAAACAATAATTTTATGATTTATTTATTACAATGATCCCTTTAACATAGTCCCCTACAGAAAATAATGTTAAATCTAGAAAGAATGCCCTAACATCTAGTCTAACGAACAAACAAGCCTAGGCATCCAGTCTAAAGAAATACACCACACAAACATGTGAAGCACATCACAACATATCATAAGAGATTAAAAGAAAATCACAGAATGATCTAACCTAGATCTAGGGTCCGTGATCAAAGTAATCTAGTGTGTGTAGAAGTGGGGTTTATGTGGTAAGTCTTTACTAGGCCTTTAAGTTTAACGTTGAAGTTTGAAGTTTGAATTTGTTTAATTTTTACCATTAGTTGGTTTCAATTCAAATGGTTTAGTGATTTAATTTCCATTTTATGTTCTTTTTATTTGGTTAAGGTTGTATAGGTTTTCAAGAATGAAGAATGGAATGATTTCATTTTTGGATGGAGCTCTTTCCATTCAACATCCTAAATCTTAATGAAGTTTTCAAAAGTCTTACTAAAATCCTTAAGTATTTTAATTAATCCTTTTGATTTTATTTATGTTTGGATTTGATTATGTTATTTCATCTGTTTGAATTTCTTTATTTGGTTTGTTTGATTTATTTCATTTTGAATTAAGTTATATGGATTTCATTTTATTTGTCTTATGTTAATTTAAATAGTATGATTTAAGTTTGATTTCATTCAATTTAACTTAACTTATTAAATCATGGATTTGTAAGCTTAAGGTTTAAATTTATTAATATGAATTAATACCTTAGGTTTGTTCATAGATTATTCTTAATCTAATTTAATTAGCCTAGGTTTTAGATTCATTATTTAAATTTATTAAGGATGAGTGGTTTCATTAAACTTAACTTAAGTTGTTTAATTATATTTGAATTTCATTAAGTATTGATTTTCTTAAATTTAATTATTTGATTAAATTCTTTGACTTAGGAAGTTTTGATGAATTACCCTAAGTATTTCTGATGTTTATTTCAAATTAGTTCATTTTATTTTTGATTCAATGAATTAATGATTATTCTTAATTATTATTTAGTTCATATTGACCAAGAGATTTGGAAAATCAAGAATTCCAAATTTATAGACTAATTTGGTGTGATATAATTATGGTAAGTGGGGTTACAAGGTAATTTTATGTTTCTAAAGTTTTAGCTTGATTAAAGAGATAATTAGTGTGTAATTAAGGTTTTAATTATTTCATTAAAATGTAAATTAAGCCTAATTTATTAATATTCATTGAAAGATTTTATTTTTTATTTATTCTTTACTGAAATACCTTTCCAATAAGGGTTTATTAATAATTTTTAGTTAACTAGTTGATGTATAATGATTTAATTAAGTTCACATCATTTAATTGAATTATTTAATTCTTTTAATTACCTAATTGAGTTAATTAGTGATCTATTAGGTTCATATAGGTTTGATTAGGTTTAATTAATTTTTTGATGTTCATTATATTAAATTAATATTATTAGATTAAAGTATTCTAATTATTTCATTAAAGGGTAATTAATTGAATTAATTTAAAGGTTAATACACATGAAATTATAATTTCACTTGAATACAGAGAATTAAATCCCAAAAATTTACCTAAGGTATATTTTAAGCTTAAGTTAATTTCCCCAAAGTTTCAAATTAATTGGATTATTAATTTAAGAGTAATTATGGTTTAATGTTTTTCCATTAAACCCAAATTAAGGAACAAATATCCAATAAAAATTGAGGATTTTAATTTCTATGGATTCCTCTCCTCAAGACGAATCCATAGAGGTTTTATTTATATTTTTAGATTTTTCATTGATTTTATATGATTTTCTAAAGTTTTCTGAATTTATTTTAATTAATTAAACTATTGTTTAATGCTTTTAACAGTTTTTAAGTGACGAGTCCCATGGGTTTCAATAAAATGAGCGGGATTAGTTATGGACCATCCGATCAGAGATTGGACGGTCCCTGGTGATCTCACGGTTCTGCGGGATCAAGACGCGTGTCGTGTGTGGGTTGATCCCGTGGGACGATCCTAGGCTATCTGATCGCAGATTGGACGGTCTGGATCGTTATCGTGATTCTTAAAAGGAAATTTAATCAAATTAACTACCTAGGTCTGGACCGTCCATTTCTTTTAAAAGAAATGGACGGTTCAGATTTCAACTCCCCCAAACTTTGTGGGAGCTGTGGACTGTCCATGGTTTTTGGTTAATATCGTTTGATATAGTTAACTAAATTAGATGATTTAAAATGCTACATGATCATTGAAAGATCCTCTTTCAATCCATACGGCTTGATATCACTGGCGAACAAGCGTTATAGGGAAATGACCAAGGCTGAAAGCTTTAAAAAAAAAGGGGGGGGTCATCAATGGCGTACCTTGATTTAGGGCGTTTCAGATGTTGAAATCAATTCCACTAGCTTTGTTTCTTCAAGGGAAAGGATTTCTACATAAGAAGTGAGCTAATTCCTTGTGGTTTGATCTCTAGCCCAAGCTTTAGATTGAATTTTCGGTTTTGATGGTCCCAATGGTTGAGAGCACTTGGAGGGAAGAGGAGCTTTGATTTGGTTTCGGTTTGGAGGTGTGAGGGTGCATGTGAGATTAATTGTTTCTTGAGGAAGTGTGTATGCTTTGGTTTCCTACATGGCCGAAACTTCTTATGCATTTCTTTAGCTCCTCTTGATCAGTCTGGATGATGGAAGATGCTTGGAGGTAGCTAAGATCGCCCCCTTTGCCTCACAAGTGTCTAGGCTAAAGAGGTGGGGATAAAGGGAAGGAAAAATTAAATTTTCCATCTCTTTGTCCATTTTTTATTTCTTTTTTTATTTTGCCTTTTAGTTGTTTAATTTTATTAATTAATAGGGTTAATTAGCTCATTAATGATGCTTAAGATGATTAACCTTCTTCTCACATGCATTGGTTAAAGTAATTTTGAATTTTCATGTTCTAATGTTTTGTTTAACTCACTTAACCCAAATTGGGTTAAGATGAGTTAAACCTAATTTCTTATGGGTCAAATGACCCATTTGACCTAACCACACCCAATAGGGAGTTAGGTTATGTCCTATATGATTTAGGACAATTAGTTTGAAGTTATTTTGATTTTTCTTAAATTTGAGTTCAATGTGGCTTATTTAGGTTATTTTGATTTAAGGGATTTAATTTCCTTAATCTAAGCTTTGATGAACTCAAATTTATTTGTTATTATGTTTAAAAATATTTATTTGATATTTTAGAATATTTTTGATGATTTAATTTAGTCAAATTTTAGTGGGTTGACTTTTTGATCAAGTGGGCCCACTTAAGTCAACTCTAAGTTGACTAGAGTTGACTTTAGGTTTGACTTTTAATCATCATGGATTGATAATTATTGATTATTGATTTTATTAGTTGATTTTGAATTTAGATGCTTGAGTTGATCCTACCTAAGACAAATAGGTTAGATCCAACCCAAGGTGAATTCTCTAGGTCACCAGGTATAGTATCCTGAGCATTGAATTAGGAGAATCCTATTTGTGATTAGGATCTCTTAAGTGCCAAATTAACCTCATCCAAAAATGAGGTCAACAGGCTTATGTTAATTTAAGGAGTTTGATTTTATTCAATTTAACTTAAGTTATTTAAATTTATAGATTTATAATTTTAAGGTTTAAGTTTATTAATATGAATTAGAACCTTAAGTTTGTTCATGGATTAGTCTTAACCTAAAGTACTTAGGTTAATTACTCAATCTGATTTAATTAATCCTAGGTTTTAGATTCATTATTTAAATTTATTAGAGATGAGTGGTTTCATTAAATTTTATTGATTCAAAGATTAAGGTTTAAGTTAATTAATAAATTTATTAACCTAAGGTTTTATTTCATTAACCTAAAATTGAATTTGATCACTTTAATTGACTTAGGATATCTAGAAAAGTTTCTGAATAGTTTTCTAATGTTTGATGGAGATTAGTTTGAATTACCACTTTATTTAATAGGTTAATTAATTTCCTTAACCCAATATTTGATTAACATTGACCTAGGGATTTGGAAATTTGAAAACTCCTAATCCTAAGATCATTTGGACTTGAAATATTTCTGGCAAGTAGCGTAACATGCCAATTTTATATCCAAATAGTTTTAGATTGATTAGAAATGTAATTAGGATGTAATTAAAGCTTTAATTATTTCATTAAAACTTAAATTAAGCCTAATTTATTAAAATTCATTAAGGGATTTTATTTTTCACGTATTCTTCACTAAAATACCTTTCCAATGAGGGTTTATTCATAATTATTTTGTTAATTGGTTGATTTATTATGATTTAATTACGTTCAAGTCATTTAATTGAATTATTTAATTCTTTTAATTACCTAAATGAGTTAATTAATGACTTATTATGTTTATATAGATTTAATTAAGTTTAATTAGTGTTCTAATGTTCATTGGTGTTTATTATGTTGATTTAAGATTGTTAGATCAATATTTCTTAATTATTTCATTAAAGATTAATTAATTTAATTAATTAAAAGGTTAAGCATATGAAATTTCAATTTCCATTGAATTCAAAGAATTAAATACCCAAAAATTCATCTAAGGTGTATTTTCTGCTTAATTTCATTTCCCCAAAGTTTCAAACTAATTGGATTATTAATTTGAGAGTTATTAGGATTTAATGTTTTTCAATTAAACTCAAATTAAGGGAAAATTACCTAATAAAAATTAAAGGTTTCAATTTCTATGAAATCCTCTCATCAAGAAGAATCCATAGAGCTTTTGTTTGTGATTTTATAATTTTTTTTATTTTATATGATTTTTTGAAGTTTTCTGCATTTTTTTAATTACTTAAACCGTTATTTAAAAAATTTTAAGTGGGGGTCCCATGCGGGATCCGTGTGCCGCGTGGTGCGCGCGGGTTAATCAGCGTGGCGCCACCCAGCGCCGCATCAATGTAGTTCAAAACATTGGATCATTTACGGACCGTCTGATAAAGATCGGACGGTCCAGATCGATCCCATGATTCCTACAAAGTGAAATTGATCCCACCGTTCGCCTACATCTGGGCCATCCGATCCAAATACATGGATCGGGCGACACAGAGATCGTCTCCTTCAATTCCTGTGGGAGCCGAGGACCGTTGATTTTATCTTGCTAATATCTTTTGATATAGGTAACGAAATCACGCGATTTCAAGTGCTACACGATCGTGAAAAGAAATCCTATGATTCTATATGATTGGATCAACTTGAAGATCACGTTTCCTATTAAAATGAACATAACCAAATTTTTGAAGAAAAACCTTAAGGTCAACAATGGCATACCTCAATTCCTTGGATAGTTGGCCTTACAATTGATCCTCTAGTTTCGAATGCTTGAAACGAACTTGCTTGCCAAAAGAATTAGGTTAATTCCTTACAGATTGCTCCCTAGACCACCCCTTGAGTGCTCTTTTCAGCTTTGATGCTTTTTAGTGGTTAAGGACACTTGGGGGGAGGGGGAACTTACATTTAGGTTCAATTTTAATGTGTGAAGGTGTATGTGTGCTCAATTATCCATGGGGAAATCTCTTTTCTTATTTTCCATATAGTTGAATGCTTTTAAGCCTCTTTTTCTCTTTTTTTTTTCTTTCCTTCTTCTTTGGTTGGCTAAGATCAGGGCAAACTCTTGAAGGTTTGCACCTTTGCCTTGATTGCCTTCTCTACCATTGAGGGCAGCCATCCTCTTAAGAGGTGGCTTTTGGCTTGGAGTGGATGAGCTGGGAATAAGGGAGTTTGCATGGGAAGAGGTGGAAGAAAGAAATTGGCATTTTTTTCTTCCCATTTCCCATTTTCTAATTCCTCTTTTCTTTTATTTTGCTTCTGTTATTTCCATGCAATATGGCATTATCATCTTAGTTTGGATTAAAGTATGATATGCCCAAATTAATCTCAAATTGATTTGAGATTATGTTTAATTCCATTTGAATTGGCTTAGGGAATTTAAATCGAGCCAAATGCTTGATGCAAAGTATTTGGATTTAACTTTACCCTTTGAATTTTTTTTAGTTTATTCCTTAAATCATAATGCAATTGATGGTTAATTGTATTATGATTTGATTAAATCATTTAATTTGAGTTGATTTTAAATTTAATTTCATTTTAACCCATTTAGCTTAAATGGGTTAGGAATGATTTCAAATGAATTCAAATGATCAATTTGATTCAAATGGAATGGGTTTGGATCCTTTCATTCATCTTAATTTGGTCTTAATTTGATTTATTTGAGTTAATCCAAATTAAAATTTTGGATTGATTCTACCTGTATCAAATAGGTTAGAATAAACTCATAAAGAGTTTCTAGGACACTAGGTGAGGTGTCCTAAGCATTGAATTAAGAAAATCCTATTTGAGATTAGGATCTCCTAATTGCCAAATTAACCACATCCAAAAATGAGGTCAACAAACATGCTACAAGATTAAAAATCAATATATAATAGGAAAGAAGAAGGTATATGAGAATAAAAAAAATGTTTCATAAAAACAAAGTAAGACTTGTAGCTTTCAATTACAATTAGATCAACTGCATAAATTTCAAAGAATCTTAACACCTATATTCTAATTGGGAGCTAATATGTATTATCATAAGAGATGCATTCATGGAACAAGCAACATTGGATTCATTGATCACATTATACAAATCATGTTTATAGATTAAAAAGGATTTAAATGATTTTAAGCACCAAGAATATAGTATGAGAGATTATGTTTTAAAATATTTTAGAATTTACAAAAGAAAATGTAGTTACTACTATCTTTATAAAATACATAAATGATGTTATGAATAATACGTAAGTTTACAAGAATTGTATATATTCTTTCTAAAGGAACAAAAGTGTCTTTATGTGATGAATTTGCTATAATTGCGAGAAAAGAGTTTGAGACATGCCTTCTAAGAGAATTAAATATCATCATGTTTCACAAGTAGAGACAAGGATAGAATCTAATCTTGTAAACAAAGGATGTTGATACTATTAATTACTATATTTAATATGAAAGGATCTAACATATTGGTGCCTACATGATCTCATCAATATAATTAGCTGAAGTAGGAAAAAATTAATTTGGTAGGCTCATAGCAAAAAAAAGGGATAGTTTGCTTTTTATTATGTTTGATAGCCAATAGATCAACTACTTGTTAGGAGGTGTACAACTGGTCGATTTAGATAGTTTGAATAAAAAATTAATAAAATCAATTGGTAATGGATTTCCTCAAACAAGGATTAGACTAATCACAATGAATATAGAACCAAATCAAACTTAAGAATAAATTAGCCTAGTTTTTATGATTCTATTTTGATTAAATCAAAGTTAATTACAAGCAAAAATTATTTATCTAGTGTATATACATCATGTAATTTTTTTATTGCATAATTGCGAAGAAATGGGTATAATTAAAATCATATAACCATAAAATTAATTAGTTAATTCCATGTACTTATAAAAATATGGTTAAAATTAATTAGTTTTTACTTGATGCCCTTAATTTATTAACATTTAATTAGATTTTGGTTCTATTCGGAATTTTGAATAACTAATTGATCTTATAATAAAAATTAAATATATAAACAATTAAAATTTAAAATTTAATCGCTAATCTTAAAATAGAACCAATTCATCCAAAAATATGGTCGTTTTTTTATTAAAATCAAATATTACAAACCTGTCGATTTTAGATTTGTAGTAAGTCTCTATGCTAGATTGATCTCAAGAAATCTCTTTTGATTGCAACTAAGAGAATTTTTGGATTCTTGATTAGTACTCCAATTTTAGGATTATAATACCTGATAATGATAACTCATTTGAAATTATTTGTTTTTTTTCAAAACATGTTATGTTGGATACAAAATTAGCCAAACAAGTACTTCATACACTAGTCAGCTCTAAGGACTTTTCTTACTAAAAAAAAGATTCTATTTCTTTATCCATTGTAGAGCTAGAGAGTGTTGCTAGAGGTAGTTACATTACATAGGCACGGTTTAGATAATAAGTAAAGAGCTGTAGACTTAATCTTAATCATATTCTAATTTGTTGTGGCAACTTAATTGCTATAAATTTAGTGAAAACTCTAATTCAACACTGGTGCATTAAATAAATAGATATTTAACGTCATTTATTGGTAAACTATAGCCAAAGGTGAAGTTATTTTAGATTTTGATAATCATCAAGTCACTGTTATTTTCTTGAAATTTTCCATTGAAGTTAATTTTGTACTCTCTTAAGAGATAGCTAGATATGCTTGATCTATCACTTTAAATATAAATGTGTAGCTTATAATATACCATATTACAAGTTCCTTTTAGACATTAAATTTATCCAACATCATATCTAGGCATTATAAAAATTTTGAATTGAGAAGTTAATATCCAGCTGTTAGTTTTAGCTTAAAGATGCATTTGTTAAAGGTTGTTTGGGATCACTTTTATTTTTTATTATTTTATTTTATTTATATTTTGATTTTAAGAAAAAATATATTTGATATTGATAGTTGATTTTAAAATTTTTAAAAAGTTTTAATGAGTATTTTAATAATAATTATTTTATTTTGAAAAATAAAATAATAATAAAATTATATTAAAATATATATTTTAAAAAATAACAAAATATTTAAAAAACACAAAAATGTTTTGCTCAAACAAGTTCAAAGTTAATCACAACAAGTAAAACTTATTTGGTGATATAAATCTAATAATCAAAAAATTATGTATTTTTTTATCATGTGGATTAGCATATGCCACATCTATTTTCACCATTTCAATACGTATGCATGCCACCCACATATCACTAAACACTAGCCATATTTAATGCAACATCAACAACTGTTAGTAGCTATGAATATACACTTCTTATTTTTTCACTATTATTTGAAATTAAAAAAAATACTTTTTTTCATTATAACTCTACTTCCTTGGCTATCATCTCTTATTCCAACCTTCTTCACCCAAACACTTTGTCATGATTAGAGGTCCATTTTCTTATCAATGGATGACCATTGTTATTCCTACAATAGTTATACTCTTATCTCATCATTATTTATCTCAAGAGAGTACTTATACTCAACCTTTGCATGGCAGTTCTTTTATCTTCTTTCATAATTTCTTAAAACATCTGACTATCCTAAGAAATTCCAACACATTATTGGGATCAAGGTTTCATTGATATGAATATGTGAACATGACTACATGATAATGTTGGATACATTTTTTTTAATATAGGCACAAACATATATTTCACACTATATTATAAATTTGTAATTTTTAAATAATTTATAAAATTTAAAACAATATATACGAATCATATAAATTATATAAATATTAAATACATTAATAAATTTTAACATTATAAGGATAGAATAATATTTACATTTTACGATTCAAGAAAGTAAATAAAAGCTTAATATATTATTCATAAATCATCATAATAGGTAAAGAAAGAGTAAAAAATTACAAATATAATAAATATAATAAAATATAATAAAAAATTAAATTCTAATAATGATTTAATAAGCTAAAAAGATTTAGTCATTAATAATTTTATAGTGTTACTTATAAAAATAAGTATAAGTTGTTTGATACAACAAAAATGATAAAAATCTAAAATTTAATCATTCATTTACTTACTTTAATAAAGTTTAAACTTTATAATTCAATATATGCATGCCCAAAAGTGTTCCTTTTTTAATTTTACATGCCACAAATGTATCTAATACGTGTCAAACATGTGTTGCATCAGTCTATGTCCAACATATATTAGGTACTACACACTAAACCCTAAAGTATCAATGCAGCATAGTTGGAGAGCTAGCTTCTCCTAATTCATATTAAATATCACACAACCAAACATTAATTATGCTTTTATAAACCTTCTCTTTTATATTGAACCATCCATAAATCTAGCAAAATATATGCACTTATTTAAAAGTTTGAGATCACACAGTCTTCCTCAATACGCTTCACATTTTCGATTTAAGGATATTTTACAATGGCATCTATTGACAATTATGCACATTGTGTTAAATCTCATTTTTTATAACATCCCGAAGACAATCAATATTTTTGATATTATTAATGTTATATATTTTCTTTATGAAGGACTAAATATTTAATCCATCAAGTAATACCATCAATAGTTCAATTAGACTGGTGTCAATTATACTCTTCACCAAAATCATCTATATTAATCATATTATGACTTTAACTCCTTATCTATAGTAGGTTATTATATCTATTAAAAGGAATGACATGAAAAATTTGTCAACAATAACCTCTACATTTCTAATAGCTATGACCATAGATGGTTCTAATGGTATTGCAGCCAACAAAAGCTGACAAAAAATTTTAATAGTCATAGTCAAAACCTATTTTTTTACAAAAAAAAAAAAATCCATTGTAACAGGGTTGTCATATTTTTACCATGTTTTTTTAACTGCAAAATATTGCCCACAAAAGCTTTTTCTAATGTGAGTTTTATTGACAATAAATTAATCCATCAGAAATCTATCAAAAATATTTTTATTGATGGTATACATATATTTTTTTTCCAACATAATCACCCATAGTGTAACTACTCATTTGCTTTATTATCAACAAACATATAATTGGATAACCCTTTAGCACCATGTGAATAATTTCATAAAGATTAGAAAATATATAATTTAATTATACACCATGACAGTCTTCTTTAAATCTGAATCTTGAATTTATCACTTTATTTGCAAATCATTTTCACTTCAATGGAATTTAACACCTCATAATAAGGTTATAAAAAACATTATTTTGACTTTCATTTTATATTGCATAAAATGTAAGAAGTCTATAAGCATTTAAAAGGTGAAATTAAAAATGAGTTAACCAAACTATAAATTTTTTTCGTATTAAGTCAATTACTACAAAAGGCTAGTAATTATTTAGTTGAAGATCACATGCAAATTTTGAACTTTGATGTAGAATAATATAATAAATCACATTAAAAAAAATAGCTAAAGAAACTAGTATGCAAAAAACTTTTAAATCCTTATATATTAGGCTAAATGTTAAATTATGAGTGTCTTTATATATAACATGCTGACCAATCCATGCATTGTAATTCTATAAAGAGTTATGTACAAGATATAGACTTTAAAAGAAAATTGCTAAAGCATAATAATTACATGGTAGTAGATTTAATAAATCTATTAAAGAAAAATCACAAGCCCATTAATCCACTACTATGAAGCTTCTGCATCCAAGAGAGGGGTAATTGAGTGTTTAAAATATTCTTAAATTAAAAAATTAATATTAATGCTTTGTAGAAACTTTAATTTCAAATATTTGCATTTTATGAAGCACAACAATAACAAACCAAAAAAAAAGTAAAGGTGTAGAAAAATAAAAGAGAGAACTCAGAGATTTTCATGCGGTTTGGCAAAACACAAAATCTAGTCTACGTTCACGCCCACAACCCGAGGTAAGAATCCACTAAGCCAAAGTTGAGATTACACCAAATGTCCCGTACTCTCCTTCACGGGAAACTACAACCCAGCACAATTTTTTTTCTACATGGGCAAGTATAAACCAACACAATACTTTCCTTCAAGGGAAAGTACAAGTAAAACAAAGAACAAGAGAGAAGAAGAGAAAAGATACAAAAGATTTAACTCTAAACATTAAAATAATTTACACTCACAACCAAAATAAATAATATTAAGACAAGTAATAAAAGAGAACTCACTTATTAATTATTTAAGATTAAAATTAATGCAAGAACCTGAATGGAATATTCGATGGAATAAGTCTTTAAAGAAGCTCAGTTCAATTTGAAAGAAATGAAAGTTTAAAATCAAAGCAACTTGAAATGATATGTCAAAGAACCACACAATAATGATTTGAAAACTTTAATGTTAAACCAAAACAAATAAGTTCTCTTTTGTTGTGTGGAAGTGATTAAAGGATATGTATATATGAATGTGGTGTTTAATTTGGAGTTGTAGGGACACTACGCACATCTTAGGGGGACCTTATTGAAGTGATTGAATGTGATATTGATGTATGGTGTACTTTCTCGAAGGATAGAAACATTACCCTACGATGGACTCTATCATCTAATAAGGATTCTTAAGGCAGATAGGTCTTCATATATGTTAGAGATCTTTCTCCCACTTTACATGGATAAAGTAAAGCAGGGTTTATTTTAAGCTGGGTTCTTTAGTTTTCTATGGAGGCAAGCTTCATAGTTAAATACATCCTAGGAAATGAAAGTTTTCTAAGAACACTCTCAATTAAGTAGTCAATAAATATCTCCAAAGATTCAAGGTTAGACAATTAAAGAATTAGCTACTTTTGGAAATCAAATGGGAAGAGTTCAAGTTGGAAGACTTATTTAAGGATCCCACCAGAAGATAAGTAGGGAGAATCCAAGATACTAAGAAGTATAATGAATGTTCCAGTCTACCTTATAATGAGGCTTTATATTTTTGAAGGAGAGAATTTATTTTATTTGAGATGAAATTTTACTAGAGTGCTAGGGCTTATAACTCAATAACATAAAATTTTGGGGATGCCTAAGAAGTGAAGACTTATACTTGTAGCCCGAGAGAAATAAGTAGCCTTAAAACCTAAATTTAAAATACTTTAGTATAAGCTAGAAGCATAACTTAAGTTTAATTTAGGAAAATTAGGTATAATGGTTTACCTTCATAAGAGAGAATATAAACATCACCACTCTTCTGGACTTACAACCGTATGGAGTGACCGCCAGCTAACACCTACTACGCTTTAAAATCATGTGGGCCGGTCACATGTAAATGCAAGTTAGGCAGGCTGTGATTTAATTATGATGGAAGCTAGAATCCTAAACCCACTCCATAAGAGACTAAATAATGTTTGCCATGCAAATATGATTTAGACTAATGCTAAAAATTTATAATTTTTAAAGAACATTTGACACATTTATTTTTGGACGAAAGCTTGGGACAATTATGCATACATGCATGATGAAATTAAGTTATAAGATAAATCAACTATAAGGTGTTTTCTCCACTACAAGGGACCACTCTCAAAGGTTAAGCATATCTCTTATCGTGCAAGAGTGGAGATCCTCTTTATTCAAGAGTAAAATAATATAATATGCATGGTTATGAAATTAGGTTGCTAAATCTTTTATTATCTTAATTAAAATCTAAGCTTCAAAATTAGGTTGTGAATTACATTAAGATTTAGTTATGAGTTTATGGTGTTTATTTTTTAGATGTATATGAGGGACACCACGTAAATTTGAGGGTGTACTTATTATAGTGATCGGGTATGACATTGAGGTATGATGTACTATCTCAAATGATAGAGATATCACCCTTCAATGGACCTAATCACCTAATAAGGACTCCTAAGGCATTATGGGTCTTCGAATATACCAGAGATATTTCCCCTAGGATTTATATTAAATTGGGTTCTAAAATTCCCTATGGGGGCAAGCCCCCATAATTAATTACATCATAAGGAAGGTGACTTCTTTAGGAATACTCTCGATTAAAGTAGGTAATTATTGTCTCCAAATATTTCAAGGGTAAGACTATCAATAAATTGGTTATGTTTGAAAGATCAAAATGGGAAGTCTCCAAATGAGAGACTTATTTTGGAAGTTAAAGGAGATGAGTACAGAATGCTCATGATAGAAAACCTATCCAATTTATCTTATGGTTAGGCTTTATAATTTTAAAAGTGAGGATAATTATTTTGTTTGAGTTGAAATTTTATTAGATCACTAAGGTTTATAGTCCATCAACACAAGTTTGTGAAAATGCCTAAGAGGTGAGGATTTATGCTTGTAGCCTGAAGGAAACACCCACCTCGAATCCTAAATTTATAAAGCTTTAGTAAGAGCTAAAGCATGGCTTAAATCTAACCAAAAATGGGTATAAAGTTTATCTCCACATGAGAGAGTAAACCACCCGGCTGTTGAACTTATAATCACCTGGAGTGGGAGCCAGCTAACTTCTCCTGCACTTTAAAACCATGGACAAAAGTCATATGATTTACAAGATTATTTAGGCTATTATTATTTAGAAGAAAATTAAAGTTCTTAAACACACTCCCTGAGAGACTAAAGCATTATTGGTATGAGCAATGACTCAGTCTAATGTAAATCTTTTCAATTTTTATTTGAATTTTGACACTTCATTTTGACAAAGGCTATAGGATTTATTATGCCTAAATGTATGATGAAAATAGATTATGGGCTAAATCAGTAGGAAAGAGGTGTTTAACACCATGGAGGAGACCCTCAAAGGTTAAGTCTTCCCTTATCATGCAAGGATGGAAATCCTCTCTTAGCAAGAGTGAAGCAATATGAATACATAATATTAAACATACAATATTCAACTAAGAGGTTGCTAAATCTTTTAATTATCTTGATTTAATGTCTAGGATTTATGTGAGGTTATGAATTATTAAAAACTTTAGTTATGAGTTATAGTTGGGTAAAAGATTTAATTTTTCCTAAGAGCCTAATCGCATCCAGGCCATACAATAGACACCAATCATAAAGAAACTATGAAAAGGAATGTCATTTCTATTGTGCAATCTAACCATAACATCAATCAATTTATAAAACTAGCGCAAAAGAATAAAAGCCTAGTGCGGTCGGGTACTGTCATATAACCCAAAAAGAGAAAATAGATAGCCGAGCTCTACCGTTATACAACATGGAATATGAAAGAATAATTACAATTGATAAATGAATAAGTGCTATGGGGTCTTCAATTCTTTATGTATCCACATTTCATTCATTTCTCCATTTGGTTTGGTTGGCTTCAAGGTATCACATGGCACCCCAGGATTAAATCTTCTCGCTAATGGTCATCCTTATCCCCCTGTTGACCTCATTTTTAGAATGAGCTCCCAACCCCTCCATATTAAACATAGGACTCCTCTTAGATACTAAGAGTCTCCTTAGTCTTAAGACTTGTGATTAGGTGAACACTTAACCTAACCCTAGAGACTTAGAAGAGTTAGCCATTGTTAACCTCATTTTTAGGATTAGCTCACAACCCTTTGTTGACCTCATTTTTAGAATGAGCTCTCGAACCCTCCATCTTAGACACAGGACTTCTCTTAGATTGTAATAGTTCCTTAGTCTTAAGACACATCTAGTGATTAGGTGGACATTGAACCTAGCCCTAGAGACTTAGAAGAGTTAGCCATAGGAATAGGTCATGCCTTAAGGGTGTTAAAAAATTTCCTACCCTTAGCTTAAAATAATTCCTCACTTTCCTTCTTTCAAGTCAAACTTCAAATAAATTCTATTTGAGTTTCTCCAAACCCTAAATCAATTACATGATTGAAATCCATGATTGAAATCAATGATTGAAACACATGATCAAATCCATCAAAATTCCCAAGTCCAAATTCTCATAGGTCCTTAATCCTCTCTTAAAGACTTAGCCAAAATCATAATCAAAATCAAATCAAATCGTTGAGATTTTCTCATAATTCATTTATATTATCATTTATATTCACATATATAAATGAAATATCTCATTTATATTCACATATATAAATGAAATATAAATTCAAATCAATCAAACCAAACTCAAAATTCCAACTCAATTCATGAAATTATTTCTAAGTCCTTTAAGTTTTCCCTTAAGTATTTAGCCTAAACCTTGATCAAATCAATTCAAACTTATGAGATTTTATATATAATGAATATATAAATACAAATCAATCAAATCAAATCCTTAAATTAAATTCACAATCTAAAAATTTCCCAAGTCCCTTAATTTTTCATTAAATAACTTATCCTAAATCTTGATCAAACCTTTTAAAATTCATGGGATTTTATCATAATTCATTTATATTCTCATTTATATTCATATATATAAATGAAATATAAATATAAATTAATTAAACCAAATTCAAAAATTCAAATCCCTACTCCAAAATTTTCCTAAGTCCTTTAAATCTCCTTTTAATGGACTTAGCCCAAATCATGATTAAACCACTTCAAATCATTCAAATTTTCTCATGATCCATTTATATTCTCATTTATATTCATATATATAAATGAAACATAAATTCAAAAAATCAAAACCATTTCCAAAAATCAAACTCCAATCCACTCAAAATTCAATCTAAGCCTTTGAAGTCAAAATCATGAACTTAGCCAAATCAACTTCAAATCATGCCAAACTCTTAATTTTATCTTATGATTCAATCAAACCTACAATCATGAGTCTGTATATAAATACGAACTTCAATCAGTCAATCAAAACCCAAGTCAAAAATCAAAGTCAAATCCTTTCATATTCACTCTTTGAAAATGAAATTGTCAAATGAATCAAAACTCATTTGACTTCAAACCACCTGTAAATGGATTTATGTTTCAATCATGAGTCTATATACAAGTTCAATCAAACTCAATTCAAGCTTCGACCAAGCCATTTGAACAACTTAGGCTCACTTGACCGAAAGTGACCTAAAGTACCCTTATGAGCCAAAATTCTAATCCTAAACAAATTGGATTGAACCAAACTCATATATCCCTCTCATCATGTCCAATAATCATCATGGGATGATCATTCAATCAAATTGGGTCAAACTAAGTCAAACCAAAGCATTGACCAAGTCAACACTTAGCCCAAAATGAAAGCTATATAGCCAAATTCCACCATAGGCCAAATTGATTAAAATCATTGATTTAAGTTCACTCATGACCTATGTTTGAACTTGACCAAGCCAATATTTGAGCCTAAATATCCCAATTGTCCACTTGACCCAAGTTTACCCAACTTGACCCAACTTGACCTAAAAAGTCAAAATGTGCCAAAACTTGATCTAAGCCAAATTGATTCAAACCAATAGGTCAAGTTCATTCCAAATCACTTGTGCAACTTGACCAAAGCCTCAATTAGCCAACAAGACCTAACCTAGCCCAATTGACCTTAGACCCAACATGACCTAAAGGGGTCATGTTGAGCCAAATTTGAACATAACCAAAAGTGATTGGAAATAAGATACCAATCCACTCCATACGACTAACCAAACCTAAACCTACCCTTGACCAACCTCAAATAGGTCAAATGGGTCAAATAGGTCAACTTGACCCATCCAATCCACTCCATATGACTAACCAAACCTAAACCTACCCTAGGTCAAATGGATCAAATAGGTCAAATGGGTCAAATAGGTCAACTTGCCCCATTTGACCTAAATGAAATCATATGAGCCAAATTCAAAACTAATCCAAATTGAACTAAACCAAAGCCACCAAAATATTTCAAATGGTCATATGAACTTAACCCAACCCTTGGTTGGACCTAATTTGACCAATTGGTCAACTTAAGTTGACCCATTTTGACCAAAATGAGTCAACATGAGCCAAACCCTTGAATTCCAAATCTCATGAAACTTGGCCAAACCTAGTTTCTCCACATACCCAATATATCCAAATTGAAAAATTAGCAAAATAACCATCTTTCCCCTAGGCCATAGAATAAATTTTGGCTTAATCCGTGGGTAATTTTTCCATACCCTATTCATATCCACTTGAGGCTTTCCTAAAAGCTCAAAGGGACCTAATGAACAGTGGTGCACCCAACCCAATGGGTTTGGGTCAGCCCAATTGGCCCCAAGACCAAACCCGACCCCATTGGTCAAAATGGCTAATTCAAAATCCATCACCCACTTAATTTCAAGCACATGTGAGGTTAGTATTCCACTCCATGCCTCAAACTGACCATGTGCACACATCTAACTGATCAAACAACCATCCCATTATGATCAATTGGATCAAAATAGCAAAATGGCTTGTGATCATTCGATCCTTCAAGGGGGAGATATACTCCCCCTAATTGAATCCAAAATGATTAGTCCTCATTTCGATTACACCTAGGGAAGTTACAAAAGCAAATCCTTAGCCTCCCCAAGCTTCGTAGAGTGAAATCAAAGTCCATCATCTCAGTTTTAAACAGTGTGAAAATAGGGGAGCTAAATCTAATCTTGAACTTCCTCCTCACGAAAACCACCTCAATTCCTATGACCTCTATTGGAGAGGAGGCATGTTTCTCAAGAGAATCTCATTGAGTTACATTCACTGATGAAGACCTTCTTTTGGAGACAACGGAGCACAACCGTCCCATCTACATCACAGTAGACATGGGCAGATTCAAACACTCCAGTGTGTTAGTTAATCTAGGTGCATTAGTGAACATTATGAGTCTAAAAACCATTGCCTACTTGAGGATTAACATCTATGAACTTCAAGGAGATCAGATGATGTTGAGAGAATTCAATGAACAAGGTGAGAGGGATTTAGGCTCCATAGTGTTACCACTAGAGGTAGATGACTGGAAGACAGAAGCCAAGTTCTACATAATCGATTCAAATACATCTTTCACTACTTTGCTCAGCAGGCCTTGGATACATGAAAACAACAATGTTCCATCCTCTTTACATCAGTTCATCAAATTCATAAGAGGTGAAATTGAGTATTGTGTCAAATGAGACTTGAAGCCATTCTCAGTTATAGAAGTCGAGATTTATGAAGTTGTGGGCTACTATCTTCCTCCAAAATAAAAAGTCTATTCTAGTGAACTTGGTGAAAGTTCAAAATCAAAGAAAAAAGAAACAAAAGAAAAGGAAAAAGAAATTGAAAAAGAAAAAAAGAAAAGAAAAAGAAAATACAAGTGAACGAGAATTAGACATCGAGGAAGAAGTAGAGCTAGATGTTAGATACCACCCATAGTTTGTTCCTCCATATGAACATATCGGTAGGATTACTTGACCTCCACTAGGTAGAGGAAGAGGCAAGTCTAGAGGCAGTTCTAGAGGTGGAAGACCTCCTTGCTAGTGGCCAGCTAGTAGGAGTTATGCCCCAGCTTACAAGAGTACCCCCGCTATCCACAAAGACTTAGAGTCCAGTTTGGAGGATGAGTCTCGTGTGCTTAGCACACCAACCAACCCCTCTCAGCGGTTCCCTTTGGAGGTGACGTTCGAGCCAAATAGTAATAAAGACCAGGCCTCCATGTAAAGCATGAATGTATCCAAATCATCATTATGTAGAATAGTCAGGAAGCGATTGGGAATTTTAGTTCAAACCTCACTTTCTTTCCAGAAAGTTGAAGGTTTGGTAGTTAAGGAGGCCCCCAAGTAATCCACAGATGTCAGGCCGAAGAGATTTTTGTTGGGAGTATCATCCTCAAGTCAAGAAGCCGATGTAAAACTTATGGATGATTCATATAAAGATTTAATACAACTACCTTTGGATTATTATTTGCCTTGTGTTTAGCCAAGAAGGGATTAATCCCACATACTTGGTCTAAGCACATGTTAGACTACTTTGAAAAACTATGGGACAATCAAAACGGACACTCTCAATCAAGACCAAGACTATGATTTGGCACAGTGGGTCCCGTCGATGTTGCCTAATCATCACCACTTATTTGGGGTATGATAGGTTCTTCTCAAATCTGGCTAACTCTTATGAGGAGGTATATTTAGAAACTTCAGATGACCCAAATGAGCCTGAAGTCAGAGATGCACCTCCAGAGTTTGAAGAAGAAATCAAATCAACCATTGACGAACTCAAAAAAATCAACTTGGGAACCAAAAAAGATCCACGCTCGACGTACATCAGTTCCTTGTTGAATGAAGAAGAAATTGATGACTCAGTTAGGGTATTAGCTGCGTTTAAGGACTGCTTCCCATGGAGTTATGAAGAAATGCCCAATTTATCTCTATGGTAAAAATTTTCTCATCCTTCATCCTAAATCTTTCTGAGAGAGAAAGAAATAAAATAAAGGACAAAAATATTCAAAACACTTCTTGTGTTAGACACCACGTAGATCCGTAGAGGTTCTTATTAGGGTGATTGGGTATGGCATTAAGAAATGATGTGCTGTCTTGAGAGACAGAATTCTCCATCCTATAAATGAACCTAATCACCTTAATAAGGACTCCTAAGGACTATGGGACTTCAAAATGTACCAGAGATTCTTCCCCTACTTTGCATAGAAAAGTAAAGCAAGATTTATTTTAAATCGAATTTATTAAGCTCCCTTTGGAGGCAAGCCCCCATAGTTAATTACATCCTAAGGAATAAGATTCCTTAAGAATACTCTCGAGTAAGGTAAATGATCATTGTCTCCAAAGATTTTGAAGGTAGGACTATCAATCGATTGGTTTATTTTTAGAAGATCAAGTGGGATTGATCAAGAGGAGGGAGTTATTATCGAGACCAATGGAAGATTAGTTGGGGATGCTTAGGATACTAGGAAGCCTAGTAAGCATCCCAAACTATCCTGTGGTTGGGCTTTATATTTTTGAAATTAAAGTGATTTATTTATTTAAGTTGAATTTTTATTAGAAATCTAGGGCTTACAATTCCACAACACAAGATTGTAAAAATGCCTAAGAGGTGAGGATTTATGCTTGTAGCCCTCAAATGGAAGTAGCAACCTATGAACTTGAATCTAGGGAGCTTTGGTGAGGGCCAAAAGCATGATCTAAATATAAGGAGAAAATGGGTGTTTGGTTTACCTCCATAAGAGAGGACAAACCACCTAATTGTTGGACTTACAACCACCTAGGGGTGGCAGCCAACTAACTAATCCTACAATTTTAAAATTATGTATGCAAGTATTATGCTTTTGCAAGATAGTTAGGTTGTTATTTATTTAGAAAGAGACTAAGACCTTAAACACACTCCCTAAGAGACTAGATCATGTAGGGCATGATTAATGACTTAAATCTAATGCAACTTTTTGTTATGTTTTATTTTTATTTTTGGACAATCAATTTGACACATGCTATGGGATTCATATGCCTAATGCATGAGAAATTAGATTATGGGTCAAAATCAGTAAGAAAGGATGTGTGTGTTCCACCATGGCTCTCAATGGTCAAGCCAAGTTCCCTGACAATGGTGGAAGCCCTCCAAAATAAGAGTGAAATAAGATGCTTTTTTATGCATGATGTGAAAATATACAACATCCAGCTAAGGGGTTGCTAATTCTTTTATCTTGTTTTATAACCTAGGCTTTAGGTGAGATTATGAATTATTTATTTTTAGTTTTGAGTTAATTTTGTTGGATAGAAATTTTATTTTTCCTAAGAGCCTAATTGTCATGCAGGCCATACATCAACGAAAAGAAGAAACTAAGAAAAATATGCCATCTTAATGCATAAGCTAAACAAACATCAAATAATTTATAAAGCTGCTGCAAAAGAATAAGAGGTCTTCTGTGGTTAGGCTCCACCGCACAAACCCAAAAACAAATTGGGTAGCCGAGCTCTACCCTTATACAACCTAGATTATAAATGAATTAATTACAATTTAGAAAAGAATTCATGTTATGGGGGTCTTCATTCTTCATTTCTTCTTTTTTCTTTTCTTCTTTTCTTCTTTCTTCTTTTTCTTTCTTATTTCTTCTTTTGGATGGTTGGAATGTGGTTTCTCCAAAGGCCTCACATGGTACATAAGATATAGTCTTATGACCAATGTTCATCCTAATCCCCCATAACAATCATTCCAAATCCTAATTGCAAAATTACATGAAAATGAAAAAAGTAAATCTAATTAAAATCTGAAAAATAAAGATTAGCTAAACAAAGCACACAATCCCAAGTATGTATATGAATAAATTGGGCTTAGCACCCCACAATTGGGTAACCAAGTCCACTTGGCCTATTTTTGGATTATGCTTAGCGGTATAAGCAACCCGCATAGCAAAAGCATTTATATTTTTATTACAATGCCTCTTAAGCATAATCCCTTGCAGAAGATAAAGGTTAGACTAAGATTGCCCTACCATTCAGTCTGCGCAAGTACACCCTAACATCTAGACTAAAACATTACATCACAAAATAAAAACAAACATCAGACCATGCACCGCCCTAGCATAGGACTAGAAATGGTGACTTAGCCTAATGTGTGTGCCATTTAAGGTTTGTGTGGTATGTTTAACTAGGCTTTAAGGTTAGAGGTTTCTAAGTGTGAGAAGTTCAACTTAGAGAGTGGTTTCATTTAAGTGTTTTATTTGATTTGGTTGATTTTATTTTATGATTTAATTTAGTTTGAATGAACCTACAATAAATTACTAAGTGTTGTAAAGAGAGAAAAAGAGAAGAGAACTTCGCTTTCCTTCCTACCTTAAGTAATTTCTAAGGTAGATTCATTAATTATTTTTATTTATTGAATGTTTTATTATGTGTTTTAATTAATTCTAAGTTTATATTTTCCCTAAACAAACCTATTCAAAAGAAAGGCATTTTAAGATTAAGTAAAGTGAATTACAATCACAAAATACACAATACTTCATTTGTTTCCAACATGTGTAACATGCATATGGATGAATCCTAAGCATATCTATGCATGCAAATGGAAATATTTATCACACCTTAATGATGAATGCTAAGAGATTTTGTTTAAGCAAAATTTGGAATGTTTCATGTATGCATGATTTTATTAAGTAGAAAAGAGATATTCTTTTATCCATTATTCATATGCACATTTATATATATGAAAGATATAAGTAAGTTCAGCGCCATTTGTTTCTACACCATGGGTATAAGGTACAAGACCTTCATAGGGCTATTTAAAGTCTCGCAATCCTGATATGCCCATACTAATATACCACTTTTTTTAAATACATGTGCATGTACAAAAAGAAATGAATGGAAAAAAAAAAGTCATGCAAAAAGTTTATGTTTGTTTGTTTGATTTGTTGGTTGTTTAATTTATGTGTGTAAATGTGAGGTCCTTCTTAAATGATAACATAGGAATGAATAGAAATAGATTTAAGCAAGTGTTGTGTTCTTTTCAAATGAACTATACACTTTACAAAATCATATTGAAAACTATGTTAAATAAGGAGAGAAGGAAAAGTCACATAATACACATCTTGTATTATACTCACATGCAAGCTCATAAGTAATTATATGCAGCACACCTTTCATTTGCAATCTTTGAACCATATGTTTTGAAAATAATTTTGGATTTAATAGTGATAATAGCCATTCATATTCTTACTTTAGCCAAAACATGCAATTTGATATTAAGGAAATATTTCATTTTAATTTGATTTTCAAAAGGCATGAATGCATGATTTTCATATGACATACACATTTAGCATGCTAGAAAACAAATAAAGTCATGAAAGCATGCAAATTCACCCTAATTAATTCCTAAAGATAATCTTATGAAATAAGATTATTTAAAGTGAATCAAAATTATTTTAAAGAGATTTTTATTTTATGTTTTGATTTTGATTTAGGAAATGTGAAAAGAGTTTGTTGGTCCTAACCCATTTCCCCCATGTGTGAGTTGATTTAGTTTGTTGTTAGAATAATTAAATTGATTTTATGTTTTATTTAGGTTAAGGTGTACATTAAGTTCATTAATTACCCTATGAGCCAACGTATGACATAAAACCATAAGGAATTTAAATCAGCAATGCACCTAAGAAAGAAAGTGGCCTAATGCAATTGGGTCACAATTAATGGTCAATTAAGCTAAAGGGTTTAATTTAAGTACTTTCATAACCCTTCCCACACATATGGGTTGGATTTAATTTCCTTAAGCTACTTAAGTTATTGAACACCTAAGTATCTACCCAAGAAGGATTGATTAAGTTCTGAAATATTTTGAAAATTTGATTAAGCCAATTAAGTAGATCATTAGTGGATTAGCCCTTAATTAAGTTTGGATTAGGGAAGGAAAGGGGTTTAGGGAATGACTTAGGAAAAAATACCCCAAACCCATTCCATAAACCTCCTCTTCACTTAAACAAAGTTTAATTAACATAATTAAATGATTAAACTACTGTTCACATGCTTAATTACCTTTAATTTTATTAAGAGAGTGATTAGGGATTCATTAATTGATTTCCTTAATTAACCCCTTAATAAATTCCAAGAAAATTAGGGGAGGCAAAGGTCATCCCCCAAAATGCATCTGAGAAATTTAGAATCAATTAATGAAGTAATTAGGGAGTAATTAGGATTATTAAGTTTTTAATTAAACCTTAATTAAGGAAAATTCAGTATTTAAACATAATTAGAAATAGTTTTATTGAATTCCCCTCTGAATTATCTTTAAAATGCACTTAAGTTTGTATTTTTTTTATTTTTCTATAATTAATTATGTATTTTTGATGTTTGAGTGATTAAGGATAATTAAATAAATCCTAATTATATAACTAATCTCGTCGATGCCACGTGGACCACTGACACGACGTGTGATTTCCACATGGCGTGATGGGATTTGTCACTTAAATTGTCCCATCCTATGTCGTGTCAGCCGGCGGCGCTATGCGGTTTCTCCCCTGACCATCTGATAAAATATCAGACGGTCAGGATTGAACCCACACTTCTAATAGGATAAATCAGATGATCTAACATGGATTAATTTGGACCGTCCATCCAAAAAATGCGAGATGGATGGTCCATTATTCGTTCCTGAGCTCGCCTATTGGAGAGGGCGACCATCCATCCCCCATGGCTTGGTTCGAGCTCGATTATGCTCAGATTGAGCTAAGATTGAACCCACACCATCAACATATAAGGAGATGAAGATCTAATGATGGAAATCACTTGGGATTAGAATTCTCTTCAAAAAGGACCAAAGAAAATTCAATGTAAGCTTGGTTTTGAATTGTACCTCACCGGAGGCTATCACCGGTGCTCCTAACTGTTGAGGTAGCTTCGTCTAGTGGAGATGAAGCTCTATTGAAGGTTTGAAGGCTTGAGGCAAAGTGGATCTTCCTATCGACCAAAGTGAGCTTCAATGGGTTGCAGCTTTGGTCTAGCTCCCCCTTCCCATGCCTTGGAAGCTTGGATGAAGATTTGTGTGAGCTCGATTGGGTCCTCGGATGGTGCTTGCAAGAGGAATTGGCTTTTGGTTGAGTGATGGATGAGTTGGAATTTCTTCCTACCTCCCCTATTTCCAACTTGAAGAAATCGAGAATGGAGAAATGGGCAATGCTTGAAGAAGCTTGGAGGAACTTGGAGAATGTTGCTCTAGTTTCCTAAAGCTCAATCGATGACAAGTGATTTCAAATGAGATGAAATTAGGGGGGCGTATATCTCCTCCTAAAAGGATCAGACGGTCGAGCTTGTACATGCCACTTTGATCAAATTGATCACATGGAATGAGTTGGTTAGGTCATTTTGGGTGCCATGAGATTCAATTTTTGTAGAGGATGGGTGTGGTGAAGTTTTCATGTGCTCATTTGAGTGGAGGAATGATCCCATGTGGAGAATTTCCAAGTGGAGGGTCGGTTTTGACCTTGGGTTGGGTTTGGCTTGATTTGAGTTTGATTTGGCTAAGTTCAAGAATTTGACTTGAAAAGCCTAGGTTGGATTTTGATTAGATTTAGGTTTGAATTTTGAATTTGGTTTTGGTTTGAAGTTGATTTAAATTTATATTTCAATTATCTTTGTGAATATAAATGAGAATATAAATTGGTTATGAGAAAATATTTTGAATTTGAAGTGATTTGGATTTGATTTGAGCTAAGTCCATAAGATGAAATAAAAATGGCTTAAGAAAGATATTTAGCATTTGGAATTCAATCATGGGTTACAATCATTTGGAATTGATTTATGATTTGAGAAAATCCATTGGAATTGATTTGAAGTTTGAGAAAATCAATTAAGCTGAAATTGATTTAAGATTTGATTTGGCATTGAAGTTGATTTGAATTTGGAGTTTGAAGTTGATTTCGATTTGGAGTTGAGAAAATCAATTAAGTTGGAATTGATTTGAGTTTTGAAATTCGACTTGAAGGAAGGAAGTGAGGATTGGGTTCAAGCTATAGGGTAGGCAAGTTTTCCTAACACTCCTAAGGCATGACCTATTCTTATGGCTAACTCTTTTAAGTCTCTAGAGTTTGGTTAAGTGTTCACATAATCACTAGAAGTATCTTAAGACTAAGGAAAATCTTAGTGTCTAAGAGGAGTCCTATTCTTAAGATGAAGAGGTTGAGAACTCATTCTAAAAATGAGGTCAACAATCTCCTAACGTAGCAGTATATAAACTAGCAATAGATCCTAATGCTAACTTTATCAAGTAAGCTCCTAAACACATGCGATTATAAATTGAACAACAAGTCACTTCTGAAATTAAGAAATTGATTGATACTGGCTATATCAGGGAAGAAAAATACCCTACTTGATTAGCAAGTGTTGTCCCAATTAAGAAAAAGAATGGCCAAATTCACATATGTGTCAATTTTAGGGATCTGAATAAGGCATGTCCTAAGGATGAATTTTCACTTCCTGTACTAGAGTTAATGGTGGACATTGCATCATCTCATGCAGTATTATCCTTTATGGATGGGTCATCTGGCTATAACCAAATCAAGATGGCCCCCGAGGATAAAAGAAACACTATTTTTCGAACCCAGATTAGAATCTATTATTATAAGGTCATGCCTTTTGGCCTTAAAAATGCCGGTGCTACATACCAGTGGGCTGTGACTTAGATTTTTAATGAACTCATTCATCATCAAGTTGAATGCTATGTTGATGATCTATTAGTCAAATGCAAAGAAAATGAAGACCATCTCTTCGACTTGAGTGTAGTTTTCAAACAATTAAGATAATTTAACCTCAAAATAAATCCCTTGAAGTGTACATTCGGAGTAGCTTCTTGGAAATTCTTTAGATTTGTTGTATGACACCGAAGAATAGAGATCAACTCGAAAAAGATTAAGGCTATCTTAGAAATACTGCCCCCTAAAAGTCTAACTCAACTCAGATCATTTCAAGGGAGGTTGGTGTATCTAAGATGCTTCATATCTAACTTATCAGGAAGATGCCAACCTTTCTCAACACTTATCAAAAAGGATGCCAAGTTTAAGTGGGATGATAAGTGCCAACATGCTTTTGAAGACATCAAGCACTACCTGATGATGCCACCAATTCTAGCAGCCCCTATTCTATGCAAGCCATTGATCCTCTACACCGCTGCATTAGAGGACTCCCTTGGTGCTTTATTGGCTCAAACCAATGATGAAGGGAAAGAAAATGCTCTCTACTATCTCAACCATCCTATGATCTCTGCTGAGTCATACTACCCACCTATTGAAAAGCATTGCCTAGCTTTAATCTTTGCATCCCAAAAAATATGGCATTACATGCTTTCTCATCAGGTGAATCTGGTCTTTAGAATCAATCTACTATAATATCTCATGACACGGCCAATGTTATCTGGATGGTTGGCACAATGGTCCATGATTTTGTCATAGTTTGACATCACATTCGTACCCCTCAGTGCTATGAAAGATAGGCACTAACAGATTTCTTAGTAGCACACCCACTTCCTGTTGATTCTACGCTTAGTGAGGACCTCCCCAATGAACAAATCATAAACTTAGGGGACACTAGCATTCGCCATTGGGAGATGTATTTTGATTGTGCGACTTCTTTTCAAAAAAGAGAAGAACCACAATCTACTCTTCCATGGAAAGTAGGGGTAGGAATAGTTCTCCTAACTCTGAACCACGATGTGATGAGATTCTCATATCATCTATCCAATCCATGCACCAACAACGAAGCTGAATATGAGGATCTGATTGTTGGTTTGGAGTTAGTCATTATACTATGCATTCAGAGCATCAACATCTTCGGGTATTCTCAGTTCATCATCAACCAAATTGCACGATCCTACAAGGTTCTAAAGCCTAAGCTCCACCATTACCATAAGTATACCATGGAGTTATTGGCTCAAATCCCAGAGGTCACTATCTATAAGATTCCTCGAGGAGATAATATTATAGTAGATGCACTGGCCAAGCTCGCCAAGGAGTTGGCATGTCCAGAAGATGAGTCAATTTCAATAAGGGACCAAAATAAACAAGTCTTATCCCTTATTGACGTTAAAATCATTGAGAGACTCTCTCTTGAAGGGGAGGTTTCCATTGCCAAAAAGGATGACGAGTTAGATTGGAGGCTACCATTCATGGATTACATAAAAATAGGAAAACTACCTCAAGAGAAGTCATTAGCCCATCAAGTGAAACAAAGAGCTCTCTTATATGCTCTCATGGATATGACATTAAGGAATAGTGTACTATCTCGGGAGATAGAAATCACTACCCTATATTGGACCTAATCACCTAATAAGGACCCCTAAGACATGATGGGTCTTCGAATATACTAGAGATTTTTCCCTACTTTATATAAAAAAGTAAAGTAGGGTTTAATTAAATCGGGTTCATTAAGTTCCTTATAGAGGCAAGCCTCCATAGTTAATTACATCCTAAAGAAGGTGAGTTCCTCAAGAATACTCTTGATTAAAGAAGGTGATTATTATCTCCAAAGAATTCAAAGATAGGACTATCAATAAATTGGTTGTATTTTTGAAAATTAAGTGGGAAATATCAAAAGGGAAAAATTATTATCAAAGCCAAAGGAGATGATTAAGGAGTGCTCATGATATTAGGAAGCCTAGTGAGCACTCCAATTTATCCTATGGTTGGGCTTTATGTATTCAAAATTGAGGAGATTTATTTTTTTGAGTTAAAATTTTATTAGAAATCTAGGACTTATATTTTCATAGTACAAGGTTGTGGAAATGCCTAAGAGGTGAGGATTTATGCGTGTAGCTCACAAAGGGAAATAACAACTTTATATCCTAAATCTAGGGAGCTTTTGCGAAGGCCAAAGCATGACTTAAATTTAAGGCAAAAGTGGGTATATGGTTTACCTCCATAAGAAGAGTAAACCACCTGACTGCTGGACTTATTACTGCCTGAAGTGGCAGCCAGCTAACTCCTCCTATGCTTTAAATCCATGTAGGAAAGTCATATGTTTTGCAAGATGGTTAAGCTGTTATTCCTTTAGAAGAGGAACTAAGTCCTTAAACCCACTCCCTAAGAGACTAGATCATGAATGGCATGAATAATGACTTAATTTAATGCAAATTTTATCAAGTTTTATTTGATTTTTGGACTCTTTGTTTTGACACAGGCTATAGGATTTTGTATGCCTAAATTTATGAGAAATTGATTATGGGCCAAATCAAAAGAGAAAGAGGTTTCTTTCCATCAAAGGCTCTTACAGGTTATACCTTTCTTCTCTAGAACAGATGGAAGCCCTCTCTTAATAAGGGTGGAAGAATATGACATGAATGAAATTATACATACAATCATCTAGCTAAGGGGTTACTAAATATTTTTATTATCTTGGTTTAATGCCTAGGCTTTTATTTGAGGTTATGAGTTATTTTAAAATTTTAGTTTTGAGTTGTTAATGGGGTAGAGAATTTTTTTTATCTTAAGAGCCTTAAACAGGTTCAGGCCACATAACAATCACCAATCATAAAGAAACTATGAAAAAACATGCTATTTCTAATGCACAAGCTAAACAAAATATTAAACAATTTTATAAAGCTATCACAAAAGAATAAGAGGTCGATGTGGTCGGGTACCACCGTACAACCCAAAAAGAAATGGGGGTAGCCAAGCTCTACCCTTATACATCTTAGTATAATGAAAGAATAATTATAATTGTAAAATGATAAGTGTTATGGGGGTCTTCATTCTTCATCCTCCATTCTTCACTCTTTTTCTTTCATTTCTTTATCTTAGTTTGCTCCATCTCTTTCTTTCTTTTGGCTTTATTGGGATGTAGCTTTATCTAAGGCTATCACGTGGTATATAAGACATGGTCTTATAACCAATGCTCATCCTAATCCTCATAACACTTATCCTAATCCTAATGCAAAATTACATTAAGAGAGGGAAAGTAAATCTCGCTACACCTATAAAATAAATGTTAGCTAAACACACTATACAACCCAAGCAGTTATATGAATAATTTGGATTTAGCACCCCAGACATGGGTAACCAAGCCCACCTATCCTAAGTTGGGCTATGCTTAGGGGTATAAGCAACCCAAAAAAGCATTTATATATTTTTATAACAATGCCCCTTAAGCAGAAAATATGATTAGGCTAATATCGACCTAACATCCAGACTACGCACATACACCCTAACATCTAGTCTAAAATAAGACATCATAAAACCAAACATACACCAAACCATGCACTATCCTAACATATAGCTAGAAATGGTGACTTAATCTAATGTGTATGTGTTAAGGCTTGTGTGGCATGTCCTAACTAGGCTTTAGAATTATAATTTGCTAAGTGTGAGGGGTTTAATTTATAAATGGTTGATTTCTCTTTAAGTGGTTTAATTGATTTGAAGATTTCACTTAATATTTTCTTTTGTTTCAAATAGTTTACACTTAACAACTAAGTATTATGAAGAGAAGAAAGAGAGGGAATCTCTCTTTTATCCCTACCTTAAGTCATTTCTAAGGTAAGTTAATTAATGAATTTCCTTTAGTGAATGCTTTATTATGTATTTTAATTAACCTAAGTTTAGATTCACTCTAAATAAACCTATTCAATAAGAAAGGCATCTTAAGATTAATTGAAATGGATTACTATCACATAACACACATTCATTCATTTCTTTCCATCATGTATATCATGCATATGAGTAAACCCTAAGCATACCTATACATGCAATGTATATTTTTAGCATACTTGAATGATGAATGCAAAGAAGTGTATTTGAAATTTAAATATCTCATTTTTTATTGAATTATTAATTCATATCTTTATTACATAGAAAAGAGGGATTTTTCATCCATTAGTTAGGTACACATTCACATGTATAAAAGTTTTAAGTGAGTATGGTGCCATTATTTTCTACACCAGGGGCGTAAGGTACAAGACTTACTAAGGAAAACTTAAAGCCTCATAGCCCCGGGATATCTAGACTAATATACAAATTTTCTTAGATACATGTAGATGTCTGAACAACTATAAGGATAGGAAAACCCATGCAAAAGTTATGTTTGATTTATTTGATTTATGATTCTTATTCATTGGCCACATTATACATGCATATGTATAAGAGTTTTAAGTTTGTATGACATCATTATTTTCTACACTAGGGGCGTAAAGTACAAGACCTACTTAGGGCTACTTAAAGCCTCACAACCCCGGGATGTCAAAACTAATATACCACTTTTCTCAAATACATATGAATATACAAAAAGAATCACATGAATAGGGAATCATACAAGAAGTCATATTTGGTTTGGTTATATGATTTACATATGTGATATGAAATTCTTCCTAAGTCTTAAAATGGAGATGCATAAGAGTAGATTTAGGAAAATGTTGTGTTCTTTTCAAATGAACTATACACTTGGAAATCCTATGTGAATCCATGTAGGATAAATAAAGAGAACTTCATATCGTATATCTTATAATTATCACATGCAAGCTTATTGATACTTGTAATTAACATCACTTCATTTATAATAATTAATTTATAGGCTTTTGAAAATAGTTTTTGATTTAATAATGATAATAGCCACACCTATTTAATTTAAGTCAACACATGCAATTTGACATAAAAGAAACCATTTCATTTAATTAATTTTAAAAGAAATGAATGCATGATTTCATATGGCAAGCAATATTTAGCATGATTGGAAAGATATAAAAGAATGTAAGCACATGATTTTATTCATCCAAACTAATTCCTAAGGACAATCACATTAAATAAATTAGTTTAAAATAAGCCAAAATTTCTTAAAGATATTCTTAACTTTGAGTTTGATTTGATTTAGGAAATATGAATGAGGTTTCCTAGTCCTAGCCTAATTCCCCATGTTTGAATTAATTTGGTTTAATGAAGAATATTTAAGTTGATTTTATGTTTTAATTAGGTTAAGGTATGAATTAAGTGAATTAATGAACCCTTATCTATATCACCTTAAGTTAATTAACTAATTAATAATAAACTAATATGATATGCAACCATATGAGAAGTAAATTTGCAATGCTCCTAAGAAATGTAAGGGGCCTAATGCAATTGGCTTATGATTAATAGTCAATTAAACTTAAGGGATCTCACTTACTTTTATGATTTTCTCACACATGTGAGCAAACCATAATTTCATTAGCTCTAACCTTGGGTTACTGAACACCCAAGGAGCTACCCAAGATCAATTAAGGGTTGCTTAGGTGTGGATGAATTGAATTTTAATTTTAATTTCATTAAGCCTTTAATTAATTAATTCAAACTTTTAGTTATGTTTTAATTTGAATGATGAAATTAAATTAGGTGAAAAGATCAAGGGCAAGGCCCCAATCCTAATCCCTAAATTATTTAAACATTTAGTTAGATTCTGATTTCTTTATTTTGAAGATTAATTACTTAATTAATCAATTAATCACTCCATTAGCCATTAATTAATTTGATTTTTAAAGGTAAAGAAAACTTAGAAAATGAATTAAGAAAAGTACCCCCAACCACATCCCCTAAATTATCTTACTATTCAGCCAAGGTATTTAAGTTTAAATGATTAATCAAGTAACTATTTATTCATTATGATTAACTAGATTAAGGGAGTGATTAGGGCTTAATCAAGTGATTTCCCTAATTAAGCAATCAATAAAATCCTAAAAAAATAGGGGAGGTAGAGGTCCTCCCCCTAAATATCTATAGAAAATTTGAGATTGATTGAGTGCTTATTGAAGGTGTAATTAAGCTAATTATATTTTTGATAAAGTCTTAATTAAACCAAAATCACTATTCAAAATTAATAAATAATAATTTTCCTAGATTCTACTTTGAAATATCTTCCAAATGAGCCTAAGTTTATGTTTCTCGGATATTCCTACAATTAGTTATAATTTTAGGAAGTTTCAGGATTAAAAACTAACTAATTAGCCTTAATTAAAACCTTAATCTCGTCGGGCCACGTGGCGGCTGATCCGATATGCTTTCCACATGGCACGACAAGATTGGCTATTTAAGTAGTCACATCCGTGTGCAAACTTAGCCGGCGGCGAATGCCTTTTCTCTGTGGACTGTCTGATCCAAGATCGGATGACCACGATTCGATTTGTAGTTTGGGAAAGGAATCAGAGGCTCTATCATAGGATTTGATCAAAGTTGTTCATCTTAATCACGCGGGATGGATGGCTCATGATCTATCCCATTAGTGAGTGATGGAAGATAGATATCATCCATCTTCCCTCATTCGATTCGAGCTCACCTGAATCGGATTGTCTCCAAATTCATCCCACACCTTCGGGGAGGGAGACACACACATATAACGATAAAAAATCCAAGAATTTCAAATTTACTTCATAAAGTACCAACCCAATTTTCCATACAAGGCTCGATTTGAAATTCACCTGAGCGTCCAGAGTCATCGGTGGTAGTCACACCTAGTTGAGGTGAGGCCCTGTTAAGGAAGTTCGGGCTTAATTTGGGGTGGAAACCTCAGTTGACCAATCCACACATGCAAGGGGCTTGGCTCCAATCGAACTCACCCCTCTCATAGCTTGGAAGCTTGGGAATTAATTCATTTATGCTTGACTAGGTATGGTGACGGTGTGGCTAAGAGAAATTTGGGTTTGATTGTGAAATGAGGGAGTATTGCTCGAGATTGGGATGTCCTATTTTGGCTTTGCTCAGGAATGGGAAATGCTAATCGAGCAGAGCTTGGGGATCCATGGAAACACTTTGAGGGGCTTCAAAAATGGCTTAGGAAGCCTCACGATGAAAATGTGCTTCTGATTTTCACTCAAAATGTTAAGGAGGGGGGGGGGGGTATACCTCCAATCATGATGGACTAATGACGGATGATTTGCATCGGCCATCGTGACCGCCAAACTTTTCTCCATCAGGGTGGCATGCTAGGGATGGGAGGAGTGATGGGAGGCTGCCATGGATCCATTGTGCAAGGTTTGCAAAGCTTAGCTCCAATGTGTGCTCAGTTTGGGTTAGAGGTGAGTCAACTCACCTTCCAAAGGTCCTTGGCTGACCTAGAGTGGGTTAGGTTGGCTAGGTGGGTCAGGAGAAAGTTCCATTGACTGCTAAGGGGATACCATGGGGATGGGAGAGTTGACTTGGCTTGGATCCATTGGTTTTGAGGTTTAAATCCCATGGTTTAATGGCTAATCCCTATGGGTGGGGCCCACTTAGCTTTTGGGGAGTTCTTGGGAAAACCTATGGCAAGTTTAAGTTGAGTTAGATTAGTCCACAAGATTTTATAAGTTGAATTTGAGGGGTTTGGCTTGGATTGGTCAAATGGGTTTCATTTGGGCTAGGTTACGTTGGGTTGACCAATTGGTCAAATTGGGTCAAACCAAGGCTTGGGTTAGGTTCATATGATGATTTAGAATATTTTGGTTCAATTAATTCGGATTGGTTTGGCCTAGGTTTGGATTTGACTCATTTGGATTCAAAAGGGTCAAATTGGCCAAGTTGACCAACTTGACCAATTTGACTAAATTGGGTTGGGTTAGGTGTTGAGTCAAGTTCAATTGGTTAATTGAAAAATGATTATGGGCTTTGGTTTGGTTTAATTTGGGTTCAATTTGAATTTTGGTCAATTTGACCATTTAGGTTAATTTGGGTTAAGTTGACCAATTGGTCAACTTGGGCTCAATCATGGCTTTGGTCATGTTCAATACATGATTTGGAATGAACTTGAGCAATCGGTTGCAATCAGTTTGGATTAAATCATGATTTAACCTATTTTAGCCTTTTAGGACAAATTGGGACTTAGGTCAATTGGCTGATTAGGCTTGGTTTGGCTTAAATGATGATTTAGTCATATTCAATCATTGATTATGAATGGGTTTGAGTCAATGGTTTCAATCAATTTGACATATGATGGATTTTGGCTAGTTTGGGTTTCATTTGGGTTAAATGTTGACTTGGTCAATGGCTAGGTTTGATTTGATTTGACCAAACTCAAAGTGGTTGATCACCCCATGATGGTTGTTGATCATGATTAGGCTAGGTTTGATTTGATTTGACCCAACTCAAAGTGGTTGATCACCCCTCCAATGCTCATGATGGACGAACGACAGCGTGCGAATGATTTGCACTGGCTAGCCATCATCCGACTGTCGAACTTTTCTCCATCAAGTCAGGGTGGCATGCTAGGGATGGGAGGAGTGATGGGAGGCTGCCATGGATCCATTGTGCAAGGTTTGCAAAGCTTGGCTCCAATGGGTGCTCAGTTTGGGTTGGAGGTGAGTCAACTCACCTTCCAAAGGTCCTTGGCCAACCTAGAGTGGGTTAGGTTGGCTAGGTGGGTCTGGAGAAAGTTCCATTGACTGCTAAGGGGCTACCATGGGGATGGGAGAGTTGACTTGGCTTGGATCCATTGGTTTTGAGGTTTAAATCCCATGGTTTAATGGCTAATCCCTATGGATTGGGCCCACTTAGCTTTTGGGGAGTTCTTGCCAAACCTAGGGCAAGTTTAAGTTGAGTTAGATCAGTCCACAAGATTCTATAAGTTGGATTTGAGTGGTTTGGCTTGGATTGGTCAAATGGGTTTCATTTGGGCTAGGTTATGTTGGGTTGACCAATTGGTCAAATTGGGTCAAAACAAGGCTTGGGTTAGGTTCATATGATGATTTGGAATATTTTGTTTCAATTAATTCGGATTGGTTTGGCCTAGGTTTGGATTTGACTCATTTGGATTCAAAAGGGTCAAATTGACCAAGTTGACCAACTTGACCAATTTGACTAAATTGGGTTGGGTTAGGTGTTGAGTCAAGTTCAATTGGTTAATTGAAAATGATTGTGGGCTTTGGTTTGGTTTAATTTGGGTTCAATTTGAATTTTGGTCAATTTGACCATTTAGGTTAATTTGGGCTAGGTTGGGTTAAGTTGACCAATTGGTCAACTTGGGCTCAATCATGGCTTTAGTCATGTTCAATACGTGATTTGGAATAAACTTGAGCCATCGGTTGCAATCAATTTAGATTAAATCATGATTTCACCTATTTTAGCCTTTTAGGACAAATTGGGTCAACTTAGGTCAATTGGCTGATTAGGCTTGGTTTGGCTTAAATGATGATTTAGTTATATTCAATCATTGATTATGAATGGGTTTGAGTCAATGGTTTCAATCAATTTGATATATGATGGATTTTGGCTAGTTTGGGTTTCATTTGGGTTAAATGTTGACTTGGTCAAAGGCTAGGTTTGATTTGATTTGACCCAACTCAAAGTGGTTGATCACCCCATGATGGTTGTTGATCATGATTGAGGTTTAGATGGACTTAATTCAATCCAATTTGGGTTGCATTAGAACTTAGCTCAAAAGGTCTATTAGGTTACTTTAGATCAAGTGAGCCTAAATGGGTCAACTAGCGTGATCAAGGTTTGATTCAAATTTAGTTGAACTCACATATGAGCCTAGGATTGAAATATAAATCCACTTGCAATTGGTTTGGGGCCAAGTGGGTTTTGGTTCATATGATAATTTCAAGCCAAAGGGATTAACTTGGGCTTGGTTTGGGTTAACTTGTATTTGGTTTGATAATGGTGGTTTATGTTTATATTTGGATCAATGATTGTAGGAATGACAGAATCATGAAGAAATCCATGAGTTTTGAGTTGATTTAGATGTCATTTAACCAAGTTCAAAACTTTGGCTAAAAGGGCTAAAATTGGGAATTTGATTTGATTTGGATTTAGTTAAGTCCATTTGGATTTATATTTCATTTATGTTTGTGAATATAAATGAAGATATAAATGGGTTATGAAAAAATCACTTGAGTTTGAAAGAAAATTTGACCAAATTAAGGGATATAGGTCAAAAAAGGTAACTTGGATTTTGAATTAGTTTGATTTATTTTGATTTGATTTGAATGATTTGAATTTGGATTTCATTTATATTTGTGAATAGAAATGAAGGAATGATTGATTTAAAAAAAAGAGGTCAACCAAGTTTGAGTTAGTTTAAAGGAGTTTTAACTAAGCATATGAAGATGGTTTATATGGCTTAAGAAGAGATTTTGGAATTTGGAGTTAATCATGTGTTTCAATCATTTAGTATTTGGAATTGATTCATGATTTGAAATTTAATTTGAGATTAAATTTGTTAATTAAGAAAATCAATTGGATTGGGGTTGATTTGGATTTGGTTAAGGCTAAGTCCATAAGATAAAATTAAAGGGCTTAGGAAGGGATTTATAGTTTGAATTTAGTGATGGATTTGAATCATTGGATAGTTGGCTTTGATTTTGGAATTTGAATTTGAATTTGAATTTGAGGTTTAGGTTGAAAGAAAGAAGCAAGGATTGGGTTTGGGCCATAGGGTAGGAAAGTCCTCCTAAATCCTTAAGGCACAACCTATTCATATGGCTAACTCTTCTAAGTCTCTAGGGTTAGGTTAAGTGTTCACCTATTCACTAGAAGTGTCTTAAGACTAAGGAACTCTTAGTATTTATAAGAGTCTGAGATCTATGATGAGAAAGCTAAGCACTCACTCTAAAAGTGAGGTCAATAGCCTTAGGTCTGGTTCAACTTGTTGTGCTACCAATGAGTCACCCCGATGATCATCATTGCTTTGAAAGATATAAGTCTATTACACATTCTTTCCAGCATGACCATCGTAAAGTGACGGGCAGCCTTAGGTTGGTTATGATTTGTTGCACAAGCAACCAATAACCCAAGTGGTTTCATATTTGGGAAGATGTAAGTCCCCGTGCTTTCTTCCTAACTTGGCCATTGCACACCGAAAGACACCCATTTGGTTGGTTAGTTCCACCCCATGGTCGGTAGACTATCCCTTTGGATTTATAAACCTGAGATAGGTCTAGACTGATATTAACCCCTTCTTAGTGGATCCATCACAACTAAGGACCAATCCAAGCTCGCCCAAGCTTCTAATGGAGTTCCCATAGCAAGGAGAAGAGCAATTGAATCAAAGTCGCAAGGATGTTCAAGTGATGTTAGTCCATAGAGTAAGCCACTTAATCCTAAGGCTTAGGAATTTCAACAGGGCTTCGTCTCCACCAGACGATGCTACCTCATCAATCTCGAGCACCGGTGATCACCTCTGGTGAGGTATGGACTTTTTTGACCACTTAGCATAGGATGTTTTGGTCCTTTTGTGAAAGAAATTTTCAATTCAAGTAAATGCCACAATTGGATGTGCCGCTTATGTGCTTTAGATGGTGTGGGTTAAGTTTGGTTTGAATCCGAGCTCAATCGAGCTTGGATCTTCCCCTAAATCATGGATGGCCTCTATTGATCAAGGGGGGGAAGAACTTGGGAGATCTTAGCTATCAATCTGCACATTTTGGATGGATGACCGAGATAATTCCCATGTTTAGAATTTCATTTATCATTTTTTAAAACTGTGGGGAGATCTCTAGTCCTCCGATCTTTGATCGGACGATAGAGATCAAAATGCGTCCACCGTCAAACCACATTTTGGATTTGACACTTAAGTGAGCAGCTCACAGTGCGATGTGTGTAAACCGCGCTGATTGCCGCCACCACACGCCACACCGTGAGCCAGAGGAATAGTTAGGGATTTAATAAAATTGCTAATTATTCTAAGGATCTTCTAAAATTTATATCTCCTTCAATAAAACTTAAAAAAATATGAAATAAAATTCTATGGAAAGATAATGCAGCCTAAAATATTTTAAAATTAACTTCAATGGGTTTTTAAATTATAATTTTATCTAATTTTGGGATTTATTGAAAATTTTATTTTGCTAATTACCTTTTAATTAAGTCTTTGATTAATCCTAAATTTCTTGGGTATGTTTTAGGGGACGACTTTTACCTCTCCTAATTTTCTTGAGATTTATTGAAGGCTTATTTAGGAGAATTACGTATGTATTTCCTAATTACTCACTTAACCTAATTAATGATAATTAAGGTATGATTGGTGGTTTTAATCCATGATTAGGGTTGATTAAGGTCAGATTCAGTATATAGGAGGTTTAGGGAATGATTTTGGGGAATTTCCCCTAAGATATTCCCTAAACCCCCATTTTGTTCCTTAATTTTTTCTTAATTAAGGGTTAATTCATTAATTATCCCCTTAATTAATTTCTAAAAATTCTAAAACCTTCCATAACTTAATTAATCTACTTTGGGTAGATGATTAGGTGTTTAATATCATAAGTTCAATTAAGGAAATCAAAACCCAATTCATGTGTATGAAAGGGTGTTTTGAAAGCTAAACCCCTTAGCTTAATTAACCTTTAATTATGAGCCAAATTGCATTAGGCCTTTTTCTTATTAGATGCATTGAAAATTTAAATTCCTTGTGAGTTTTTATGTGATCTCATTGGCTCATAATTATTTGGTTAATTATTTTAAGGTGGTGTAGGTAAAGGTTAATTAAGTTACTTAATTCATATCTTAACCTAATTAATACATAAAAATGGATCTAATTATCTAAAAATTTGACAAAAATATCAAACACATGTGGGAATGGGTTATCAACTCACTTTTTCAAAACTAAATCAAACTTCAAACTAAATAAAAATCCTATTGAAAACACATTGATTTATTTTAATCTTTCTTATTCCATAAGAATGCCTTTAGGATTTAATTAAAGTGAGTTTGTTTACATGCTTTCATTGCTTTAAGTCTTCCCCAACATGTTAAATTTGCATGTCATATGGGTTCTTGCATTCATATTTTTCAAATTCTAATTTAAAAATGAAATTTTTTGCTTTATATAAAATTTGCATGTGTTAGCTAAAGTATAAATATGAGTGACTATTATCACTACTAAATCCAAATTATTTTCAAAACATATAAATTAAATACCAAATCTGAAAGTATGCTACTTATATTTTAATTATGAGCTTGCATGTGAAAGATTATAAAGGTATGCTTAGCATAAGTTTCCTTTCTCTCTTATGTTGGTAAAGTTTTGAATAGGAATTTGTTGAGACATATGGTTCATTTGAAAAGGACTTAACACTCACCTAATTGCATATCCTATTCATCCTGATGCTATCACTTAAGAAGGGATACCTATACTTGCATACATAAATTACATAAACTTAATGAATCCATTAATGCAACTTTTGCATTCTTCTTTTCCATTTCAGTTCCTTTATACACATGTTTGTATTTAAGGAAAGTGGTATATTAGTTTAGAAAATCCTGAGGTTGTGAGGCTTTAAGTAGCCCTAAGTAGGTTTTGTACCTTACAGCTCTGGTTAACAATGACACTATACTCACTTATGTCATTCTCACTTTCATGTGTGTTTGTCAAAATTTGGATAAACAAACCATTTTCTACTTAAAGAAAATCATGTATCTTAATCTTCTAAATTTCCTTATATGGATTACTTAGCATGCATCATAAAGTATGTTAAATATTCTCATTTGTATGTATAGATATGCTTAGGGTCCATCCACATGCATATTATATATATCAGAAAAGAAATGAAGTAATGTGTGCTATGTGAATTTTGATTCATTTTATTTAATCTTAAAATGCCTTCCTTTTTGAATAGGTTTGTTTAGAGTTCATGTAAACTTAGGATTAATTAAAATATTTAATCAAAATATTTGTCTAAATAAAACTAAAATGTGAATCTACTTTAGAAATTACTTAGGTTAGGGAAGGAAAGAGAAGTTCTTTTCTCTTTCTCTCTCTTCATAACTTAGTAATTAATTATAGGATTCATTTGAACTTAATCAACATATAAAATAAAATTAACCCAAAATAATTAAACAACTTAAATGAAACCCTCCTGTAAGTTGAACATATTTTCACACTTAGAAAATTTGAACCTAAAGTCATAGCTACACATACCACAGAAACCTTCAAAGCACACACATTATCCTAAGTCACCACTTCTAGTTTTAGGTTAGGACGGTGCATGATTTAATATTTTATTTTGTTTAGTGTTGTATGTTTTAGACTAGATGTTAGGGTGCATGTTCGTAGAATGAATGGTAGGACGCTCTTAGTATAACTATTCTTTTTTGCAGGGGATTGTGTTTAAGAGGCGTTATCATAAATAAAAATATAAATCCTTTTGCTTGCAGATGCTTTATACCCCTAAGCATTATGTAATAGGCCAGGTGGACTTAGTCACCCATGTGTGGGGTGATAAGTCCAATATACATTCTTAGGACTTGTGTGGTTTGTTTTAGCTTACCTTTATTTTGCAGGTGTTAGTTAGATTTCCATTCTTTTTCCTTTTCATGTAAATTTATGCAATTAGGATTTTGGAATGATTGTTATGGGGATTAGGATGAGCATTGGTCATAAGATCCTATCTTATGCACCATGTGAAGCCTTGGAGCATCTACCTTCCAACCATATAAAAGAAAAAACCAAAGAAGAGAAAAGAAAAGAGAAGAAGGAACCAAAGAAGAAAGAAGAATAAAGCATGAACACCCCCATAACATTTAATTCCTTAATTAATTGTAATTTAATTTATTTGTAATCTTGGTTGTATAAGGGTAGAGCTCAGCTACGCAATTTGATATTTTTGGGTTTGTGCGATGGTGCCCGACCACAACAACCTTTTATTATTTTTGTGATTAGCTTTATAAATTAATTGATGATATGTTTAGCTTGTGCATTAAGTGGCATATTTTTTCTACTTTCTTCCTTGCTTTATGTATGGCCTAGATGTGAATTAGGCCCTTTAGAAAAAAAATAAATCTTTTACCAAACTTAATAACTCAAATTAAAAATAAAGAACTCATAACCTCTCCTAAAGCTCAGGTTTAAAATCAAGATAAAAGAATTAGCAACCCCTTAGCTGGATGAACATTTCATTTGCAATATCATGCAAAAATGCATCTTATTTCACTCTTGATTGGAGGGATTCCACCTTTTCTAGAGAAACTTGGCTTGGCCTTTGAGTGCCATGGTGGAAACTCGCCTCCTCCCTTCTCATTGATTTTGGCCAATAATCATATTTCTCATGCATTAGTCATATAAATCCTATTAGCCTTAGTTAAAATAATTGTCCAAAAATGAATATAAAAATGAAATTTGAATTGCATTAGATTTAGGTCATTTCAAGCATACTCTTTACATGATCTAGTCTCTTTAGTGAGTGAGTTTAAGGACTTAGTTTCTTTCTAAATAAATAAAAGCCTAGCTATCTTGCATAAGCATAAAGACTTGTCTACATGTATTTAAAATCATAGGAGGAGTTGGCCACCCCAGTGATGTAAGTCCAAGTGGGTGGTTTGTCCTCTCTTATGGTGGCAAACCAAATATCTCTTTTTCACCTTCGATTTAGGTTGTGCTTTCGGCCCTCGCCAAAGCTCCCTAGATTTAGGTTCAGAGGTTGCTTCTCCCCTTTGTGGGCCCTAAGCTTAATTTCTCACCTCTTAGGCATTTCCTTAATCTTGTATTAAGGAATCTTAAGTCCTAAATTTCTAATGAAAAATACAACTCAAACAAACTAAATCAATTTCAAAAATGTAAAGCCCAATTATAGGATAGTTTGAGATGCTTGCTAGGTTTCTTAGCATCGTGGGCATCTCCTACTTATCTCCCATTTTGGCTTTGATAATAACTCCTCCCTCTTTGATCAATCCCAATTAATTTTTCAAAAATGAACCAATCAATTGATAGTCCTTTCTTATTGAAATCTTTAAAGACAACAATCATTTACCTTAATTGAGAGTTTTTCTAAGGAATCCCCATTCCTTATGATGTAATTAACTATGTACCTTAGAAACTTAATGAACCCAATTTAAAATAAACCCCGCTTTACTTTAAAGTAGGGGAAGAATCTCTAGTACATAAACCATCATCCTTAGTAGTCCTTGAGGTGATTAGGTCCATGAATGGGTAGTGACTTTTTGAGATAGTACATTATTCCTTGATGATTATCGATCACAATAATACATCATGGATCTACATGGTGTCCTAAAAGATGAATTTCTATATGCTTGCCTCTTTCATTTCACCCCATATAATTGTAGGCGACTCCCTGTATAGAAATTATTCTCCACATATTTTTCTGGCGACTCCGTTGGGGATGGTTCCTCTCTCTATCTTTGGTAAATGATCATTGTCTTTAAGTATCAATAGTGGACTTGTACTTTGGTATGAGTCCAAGACTATCCTTCTTTCCATTGGAACTTAGCTCATTTTATTCTTGAGTTGAGTTAGCCAACATCTTTGGGTTTTAGGACCGCATTCCTTGTTGGTCTTAAAAACCCCCCGTTAGGTTCTCCAATGGGTAAAAAAAATAAAAAGATCTAAATCAAAAAGAAACATCTTAAAGACTTCCACCTTTTCATGGTAAGGAAATGTTCATTCTAAAATAATAAAGATAAAAATAAATCTTCCATAAGAACTTTGCTTTTCAAAAAACACCTTTTCATAAATGCTCTTAATAAAATATTTTCCACAAAATTTTATCACCCTCATTTAACAATTCCCATAATTGTTGCATGCATGGATTTTCAAAAATAAAACTAACAAAAACATTTTTTAAGAAGCACAAATGAATATATTTCAATTCACTTTGTTGAAGATTTCATTTTTTAAATAAATGAATAATCATCTTTCCAAAAATCAAAATCATAATCATAAAGTTTTCAAAAAGCACACATGAACCTTTCTATTCAATATGTTCATTCATATTGAATGGAAGTTTCATTCCCAAACCAAATTAGACTTTTCAAAAGCACATATAAATATCTTTATTTAATATACTCAAATTTATTAAATGAAGATTTCATTCCCAACTAAAAATAAATATCATTTATGAAATCCCACTTCAACATATCCCACATATGATTAAGCTGGAATTCCTCTCTTTCAAAAAGCAATAATCACACACAAAATAATAATTTTACATTTCAAAAATAAGATTTATCTCCATTCCATATACCCAAATGCGTTGAATGGAATTCATCTCTTTCAAAAATTAAAACTTAAACAATCATACTTTAAAAATTCTAAACACATCTGGAACTTCATTTAACATACCCAAATTTGTTAAGTGAAGTTTCCCAATTCCAAAATCAAAAATTTGAAACACATTTCGGAACTTCATTTAATATACCCAAATTTGTTAAGTGAAGTCTCCAAATTCAAAACCCAGAAATTTTCTAAACATATTTGGAACTCCACTTAACATACCCAGATTTGTTAAGTGAAGTCTCCAAATTCAAAATCCAAAAATTTTCTAAACACCTTTAGAACTTCATTTAATATACCCAAATTTGTTAAGAGAAGTCTCCAAATTCCAAAATCAAAATTTTCAAACACATTTTGGAACTTCATTTAACATACTCAAATTTGTTAAGTGAAGTCTCCAAATTCAAAATCCAAAATTTTCCTAAACACATTTGGAACTTCATTTAACATACCCAAATTTGTTAAGAGAAGTCTCTAAATTCAAAAATCAAAATTTTCAAACACATTTTGGAACTTCATTTAACATACTCAAATTTGTTAAGTGAAGTCTCCAAATTCAAAATCCAAAATTTTGAAAACACATTTTTGGAACTTCATTTACCATACACAAATTTGTTAAGTGAAGTCTCCAAATCAAAAACCAAAATTTTCAAAATACATTTTTGGAACTTCATTTAGCATACTCAAATTTGTAAAATGAAGTCTCCAAACCCTAAATCAAACATTTTCAAATACACATGAAACCTCATTTAGCACACCCAAATTTGTTAAGTGAAGTTTCCAAAGTCATAAACAAAATTCTTAAACACCTTTGGAACTTCTTTTCTTAGCATACTTAACGAGAAGTTTCCATTTTCAAAACCAAAACAAATCAAAACTTTTGAACACACTATTTGAAATTTCATTTAGCATACTAAAATTTGCTAAGTAAAATTTCTATTTCACAAAACTAAGTGGGACTTCATCTTTAACATACCAAATTTGCTAAAGTAAAGTCTCCACTTTCAATCACATCAAGAACAAAATGAAACACCTTAGGACTCACTTAGCATACCTAAATTTCCTAAGGATCCTACCTTTTAAAAAATTAAAATATCAAAACAAAAATGAAACACTTAGGATTTCCATAGCGTACCTAAATTTGCTAAAGATCCTATTTTCAAAAATTAAACAAAACACACTTGGATTCTTCACTTAGCATACCTAAATTTGCTAAGTGAGAATTCCAAATTTTCCAAAATCAAAACAAAAGTCACAAAAAAAAACAATCATGTTTCTCAAACTCTTCACTTAGCATACCTGAATTTGTTAAGTAAAATTCTAAAACAATCAAATAAAAATAAAGTCATTTGACCCTTACTTTAACATACCCAAATTTGTTAAAAGAAAGGGTCCTCAAATTAAAAGAAATTCAAATTCAAACAAACCATTAACCTATGGAAGCATCCATATCAAAAAAAAAAATTTGAATCTATATTTTAACATACCTAAATTTGTTGAAATTAGATTCATATTCAAATTCCTCTTTCGGTCAATCTTACCAAATCCATTTGAACCCCACTTAACACTTCCAAGTTGTTGGATGTGGGTTCAAATTTTCAAATTCAAAATTTAAAAATCTATAGAGATAGAAATCTGATACAAATTCATTTCTCATTGTAGAGCTTTATAGTGTAGTAGGCCAGCTCTTCCATTGAAATGGCGTGTTCTCGAGTTTGTTTTTACCTTCCCCCATGGTATGGATCTGGCTTTAGATCAAGCCAAATTCCCCCATCCAGACCATACTCATATGATTCACTTTGGTCAGGGATTTGAGGGAGCCAGAGTTACTTGTGAGGGCATCCCCTCAATACAGTTACCAGGACCATGGTGACCGGGCAGAAGTCGGTCATCAGGATTGACTTACCCTCTAATTCTGATGTCTCTTCACTGAAGAGGAAAGTTGTAGTACCACAGGCTTTATTCATAGTAGTGTCAGCAGTACTAGCTCTGATTACAGTTCTCCTTAAAGTTGCTCATGCTACCCTAGTGAGGGCTTGTACCCTATCATCTGTACCCTCTAAGGGTAAGGCTCCCTACTCTCAGGGTTTGCCTCCCCTACATTTGAGTATGGGTCTAGCTCGTATTCCACCCATCCTACCCATACACAGTGTAGGAATAAGAACCGCATGATCAAGCGGTATCACACTAAGATAGTGGGAGCTAGCCATTCACCGTGGATGAGTTTCCCATTGTTACCACCGGTTACAAAACCAATTTCATCCTCTCTAGATCAGAAAGAATTTTAGAGGATCCTTCATCACCTCCTCCAGGGTGCATTTTTTAGCTGTGGAGGGGAGGTCGACGCCTTTTGATCTATCTTACATAGGGAGCATAGATGCTCGTAGTCGGGACACGCTTCATCTTTGATCTGTTATCCTCTACAATGTGGGGAAGCAGATTCACTAGGAGAGGGCCCGTGAGGTCCATAGAGCACATGGTACCAAAGGGGAGCAGAGGTTCAGTAATTGATTTTCTAGCTGACGCTACTGCACCGACCATACCGACAAGATCCTTCTCTCGGGACTAGCCACCAAGGGTAGTTCTCGATAGAGAGTCGGTGGTTTCTCCACCCCACCACTCTACCCCTTGTCCACCATCGCCAGTTCAGGTTACAACATCTCTTATTCCATCTAAGGCCATGAAGGCCACATCCGGGGAAAAGCACACCCCATTAGTGATCCAGCTAGGACCAAGGGATCCTACCGCTTCTACATATTGTGGTAAGGCGAGCTCTCGCCAACCTTCTACCCGCAGGTGGGGGAGTAGACGAAGCATCATGGTCATCCCTTTACCAACTCCACCCATACAGTCAGATGTGGAGATGGTGATAGTGATTTTAGATATTCCAAATGATTCAACTGCACTATGGTAGTGGAACGCTACCCTCTCATAGCCAGTCAAGAGTGTCATTCATCTAAAGTAGTTCCACACAGATTGACTCTCCAAAGGACGAGATTGATGCTGCACGAATAGTGATCACACCGGTCAGCCTAAACTATTTGTAACTACTGAGATGGATCATTCATTAGATGAGATAGTTGCACATTATTTCATGGAGAAGAAGGATATCTTGGGGTATGACTGGTCATATGAAGAGAAAGTCAGCTTCGATCTCAATGAAGATGACTTGTTGGGGGACTTAGCTAAAGTCTGCATAATTGTCACTAGAGGATCTCTTCTTAGGAAACAACAAGCCATGAAAGGTGATGAGGTTGATGAGGGAGACACTGTAGAATAAGCCCATCACCTCTGACATCAGTGGAGGCAGAAGGATGAGCAGAATGATAGGATGACACGTATTGGCCTCACTTTTGGAGTGAGCTCTTACCATCCTATTCTTAGACTTAGGACTCTTCTAGACACTAAGAACTCCTTAGTCATAAGACACATCTAGTGATTAGTTGAACACTTAACTTAAGCTTAGAGACTCAAAAGTGTTAATCATAAGATTGGGCTATGCCTTAGGGCTTAAGGAAATTACCTATCCCATAGCCTAAACCCAATCTAGGTATACTTTCTCAAATCAAACCCAAATTCAATTCTCAAACTAAATCTCAAATTCAAATTCAAATTCTAAATATAATTTCAAATTTTACTCCAAATTATTAAAACACAAAATCAAATTCAAATCCTAAAACCCTTCCTAAGCCATATGAACCACATTCATAAGCTTAGCCAAAACTCCCTTAGATCAAATCAAACTCAGTTGATCTTTTTATAAATCAATTATTCCTTAATTTATATTCATAAATAAAAATGAAATCCAAATTCAAATGACTAAAACTATATAAAAAATCAAATCCAAACTCAATCTATACCCTTTAAGTCAATTCTTTGGACTTAGCCAAATTCAATACAGATCAAGCCAAAACCAATAATTTTTTTCTTAAATCAATCATTCATTCAATTATCTACTTAAAGATAAATGAAACCTACAATCATCAAATTAATTTGAAACCAACCCAAGTCATAAACCCAACCTAGCCCAAATTGGCCTAAAGGATCAATTTGGCCTAAATCCAAATTAAATTCAAATTAATTCCAACCAAAGGTCACATTCATCTTCAATTAGCCAATTGAATATGAATCAACCCATAACCTAAGTTAATTTATCCAATTTTTGGTCAAATGGGTCAATTTGACCTAATATGACCCATATGACCCAAATTGGGCCAAATCCTTTGAAACCAAGCCAAGGGCCATTGGGGGCTGATCAAAACCAACCCAAACCCATTTGGGATTAGCACAAAACCAACTCAACCCATTTAAATCTCTCATAAATCCTCCCCCATATAGGATTCCACCTAACCTCATTTAATTCTCCCACGTCACATGCACTTAACTCGTCCCTAATATTTATATTGAATGGAGCTGATCATATGGTAACAAGAGAGGACTTTGATGAAAAAATCCAAAGTCCTCAATCAATCCATTATCCATTCCAACCACTCCAAGCAAGATGATAATCAATTTGGAGCCAAAAAATTTAAAAAATAGTGGATTTTCGGCCATTATAAAAGGAGGGAGAAATGAGGCTTTAGACCTCTTGTTCCCACCACCATTCAGCCCCCAAATGCTTTCCAAAGCAAAAAGTAACCCATTTTTGAGCTCAAAAATATAAATACTTGCTTTTCTGAAGAGACAACGGTAAACATCAGAGAAGAAGACGTTCTGAAGGGAGGTGAAGCTTAAAGATCATTCCAAAGCTTCCTCACATACCTAGGAGTTCAATCGGATTTTTACCGCCATCTAAAACCATCCCCGGCGAGGTAAATTTTGCCAAAATTTAGCCGGCCTTAGGATTTCTTGTATTTTGTGTTAATTTTCTTGCAATTTCAGGAATTTTCCATAGATTATCTCGCATTTTTACTTTAAATCATCCCAATTAGAAAATAAAATTTTTTTTATTATGAATCGACATGAAAATAGGTCCATTTAGACAAGTGTTCACTTAGAAATCCCATTTTTCCCTTTAAAAAAGCCTGAAAACACACCATCTCCGGCTACCGCCGTCCGACCCGCGCTCACAGATCGACGCTTGTATACATATCATGTGATCCGGGCCTTCAAATCGCCTGATGTGATCTAGACCATCCGATCGTATATTTTGCACGATTAGATGCCAAATCGATGTGGGATCACGATCCGACCTTCGATTACTGATGACTGGACCATCCAATCGGCGGTTCACAAATCAAATTTCGATGGCGTCCGACCGCATCATCATGGCCTCGATCACGCGATCGGACTCCCAACATCGACATCTGGCGAACCGCGGTCGTGGGTTGAGTCTTCCCGCCAACGACTAACGCCGCCACATGCCTTTTCTTTTATTTTAAAAAAATTAATTTAAATCACCTAAAACCTCAAAAATTCAAAACAAATAACATACTTAACCAAAAATTACAAACAAGGGCTTGTTGGATTGATCTTTTCGAGAGGAATCTAACAAAGCCAAAATTGCCAAATTTTACTGAAGCTTAATTTGAGTTTTAGTCAAAATAAAATTTCATTAATTAAACCAAAAATATATATTAGATTAAGTTGAAATTTTTAGGGACTGAAATTAAGGTTAAAACACACCTACCATAAAAATGACAAGTGAAAAGGACGTCTGGATGGGGGGAGAAATTAAATTTTGAAGTGCAGATTGTCTATTTTAATAAAATAAATCAAATAAAAATTTAGAAATTTACAAAAATCTTAAAAAATGGCTTAAATCACTTCAATTGACATCTAGGACTCTTAAGAAAATCAGATGATCTTCTGAATCATAATGAACCCCAAACAAACTCTTAAGAGTAGAGTTTAATAAATTAAGGAGTTAATTAAAACATAATCTAAAAATAATTTAAATATCAAATCAAAAATCAAAAATGAAATATCACTTAAGCAATCATTAATCAAACCTCAAATCAAAAAAATATCATTCTTAGAGAAAATTAAATTAAATATGAGTAAACATATTTAAGTTAATAAAACTCAATTAAACGATTAAATCTTAAATCAAACTTAAAATTAAACAAATCTAGAAAACTTTAACATGGGTCAAACTAGTATAACTAAACCCACACTAAGCATGAAATCTTAATCATATGATACCCTTAATGAGTATAAATAAATTGAAACTAATTAATCATTAAATAAATTAAAAAAACAAAATTGATTAATAAACCAATTCAACATAATCCTTTATTACTAATTGAATTAAACCAAATAAAATTAAAGTAAACTTAATTAACATATGGTTAAATCACATCCATTTGGAATAAGATAATTAATTAACCATTAAATATTTCAACCTAATAACTAAATCAAACATGTTAATCAAATCAAACAAACATAATAAATGAATCAAATCAAATAAAACTCTAATAATAAATAATCAAATTTAATTGAAATGAAATAAACAATTAATTCTCTTAACAACAATGATGATAATAACAATAACTCCTTAATCAAATCAAACTTAAGTAAAACACTTAACTAAATCAAATCACTCATATGTGAGAAATTAAGTCATTAATCTCTAATTAAACAAACCCTTAATTAATATAATAATTTAAAATTTTATTTACCCTTAATCAAACTTAATTAATTAAACATCTAATTAATGTAAACTTAATAAATTAATTTACCATCTTAATTAATCAAATTAATTTAAATAAGTTACATAAATGCTAACTGTAAAATTAAGCTTAAATCAAACCCCTAATTAAATTTAAAAATCACACCCCTCAAGTAAACTATTTAAGTTAATCAAATTAATCATATTAAACCCAAGTTTAATCAAACATAATTAATATGTAATTAAATACTAATTAAAACCTAAATTAAACTTAAATCATGAAGTCATTAATCTCTAATTAAATAAACCCTTAATTAACCTAATAACTTAAAATTTTAATTACCCTTAATCAAACTTAATTAATCAAACATCTAATTACTAAAAACTTAATAAATTGATCCATCATCTTAATAAACCAAATTAATTTTATAAATCACATTAAAATTCATTCAAATAAAAATTCCAAGTGAAAAAGACGTCTGGATGGGGGAGAAATTAAATTTTGAAGTTCATATTCACTATTTTAATAAAATAAATCAAATAAAAAAATCAGAAACTTACAAAAATCTTTAAAAATGACTTAAATCACTTCAATTGACATCTAGGACTCTTAATAAAATAATATGATCTTCTGAATCCTAATGAACCCCAAACAAATACTTAAGAGTAGAGTTTAATCAATTAAGGAGTTAATTAAAACATAATGTAAAAATAATTCAAATATCAAATCAAAAATCAAAAATGAAATATCACTTAAGCAATCATTAATCAAACCTCAAATCAGAAAGATATCATTCTTAGAGAAAATAAAATTAAATATGAGTAAGCCTATTTAAGTTAATAATACTCAATTAAATGATTAAATCTTAAATCAAACTTAAAATTAAACAAATCTAGAAAACTTTAACCTGGGTCAAACCTGTATAACTAAACCCACACTAAGCATGGAATCTTAATCATATGATATCCCTTAATGAATATAAATAAACTGAAACTTGTTAATCATTAAACAAACTAAAAAAACCAAATTGATTAATAAACCAAATCAACATAATCATTTAATACTCATTGAATTAAACCAAATAAAATTAAAGTAAACTTAATTAACATATGATTAAATCACATCCATTTGGAATAAAATAATTAATTAACCATTAAATATTTCAACCTAATAACTAAGTCAAGCATGTTAATGAAATCAAACATAATAAATGAATCAAATCAAATAAAACTCTAATAAATAATCAAATTTAATTGAAATGAAATAAACAATTAATTTTAACAACAACAATGATGGTAATAACAATAACTTAATCAAATTAAACTTAAGTAAAACACTAACTAAATCAAATCACTACATGTAAATTAAGTCATTAATCTAATTAAACAAATTAATTAATCTAATAATTTAAAATTTTATTTACCCTTAATCAAACTTAATTAATCAAACATCTAAATAATGTAAACTTAATAAATTAATCTACCATATTAATTAATAAAAATAATTTAAATAAGTTACATTAAAGCTAACTCTAAAATTAAGCTTAAATCAAACCCCTAACTAAATTTAATAATCACACCCCTCAAGTAAACTATTTAAGTTAATCAAATTAATCATATTAAACTTAAGCTTAATCGAACATAATTAAGATGTAATTAAATACTAATTAAAATCTAAATTAAACTTAAATCATTAAGAAATTAATCTCTAATTAAATAAACCCTTAATTAACCTAATAACTTAAAAAAAATTTTAATACCCAATCAAACTTAATTAATCAAACATCTAATTACTAAACTTAATAAATTGATCCATCATCTTAATAAACCAAATTAATTTTATAAATCACATTAAAATTCATTCAAATCAAACACTTAATTATCTAAATTAATTTATTCTCATCTATTAAATAACCAATGTGTCAATTAAATTAATCATATTAAACTTAAGCTTAATCAAACATAAAATGCAATTAAATGATAATAAAATTCTAATTTAAACTTAAATCATTAACTCATTGATTACATCATTAACCCAAATAAATATGAAATCAAATTAAAAATTAAACAAATCTTTATTTTATTTAATAATTAATTATACCTCTTAAATAAACTAATTAAGTCAATTAAATTAATCATATTAAACTTAAGCTTAATCAAATATATAATGCAATTAAATGCTAATCAAATCCTAATTTAAACTTAAATCATTAACACAATAATTACATCATAAACCTAAATAATATGAAATCAAATTAAAAATTAAACAAATCTTTATTTAATTTACTAATTAATTATACCTCTTAAATAAACTAATTAAGTTAATTAAATTAATCATATTAAACCTAAGCTTAATCAAACATAAATGCAATTAAATACTAATCAAACCTAAATTAAATCTAAATTATTAAGTCATTAATTACATCATTATAAATAAATATGAAATCAAATTGAAAATTAAACACCTTTATAATTAATATAAATATACTCTTAATTAAACTAATCACATAACCACATTGAACCTAAGCAAAACCCATAACCAATAAAGCTATTCAAATCAAATTAAATTAAATTAAGAAAGACTCTCTCAATTTAATATGTAATCAAATCAAATCACATTCAACCTACTTAAGATAAACTAATCATTATCCAATATATGAAGTTAATACAAACTAAACTTTGATGAACATGACAAATGGATGATTAAAAATAATCCTCAGAATCAAACCCAATTAAAATCAAAATAAAATCTCAATTAATCTAATCCGATCAAACTACAAATAAATGAACCAAAATCAAATTAAATAAACATAAAGTTAAGTCACAACCATAATCAAACAAAAAGAATTAGATATTAATTTAAAAGGATATTGAATTATCAAGATTTAATTAAACCAAAACTTCTAATTTAAAATTAATCAATCAAAAACACATGAGCTTAAACAAACTTAAACTTTATTAGATATTAAGGATATTGAATTATCAAGATGCAATTAAACTAAAACATATAATCCAAAATTAATTAATCAAATACTTAAACAAACTCAAATTCTAAATTCTAAATCAAATCAAATAAATCAAATCAAATAAATTACACAAATTAAAATGAGCTAATTAAGATACTTAAGGACCATAGTAAGATTCTTTAAGTGTTAGGATGTAGAATAGGGTGAGTTCTGTCTATAAATGGAATTCATTATATTCTTCTTTTTTGGAAACCTAAACATCATTTAACCAAATAAAAGTGAAATAAAAAAAATAAAAAATAAAGCATTAAATTTTTTAAATTGAAATCACACAGAGGTAAAATTTAAACAAATTTCAAACTCCAAATTGAAACTTAAACTAAAGAAGCCTATCCTTTAATAGTCTTAACCTTGAAATCTTTGGAGACCGTAATTGTGTACTTTAATCGAGAGTATTCTTAAGGAATTCTCATTCCTTAGGATGTAATTAACTATGGGGGCTTGCCTCCATAGGGAACTTAACGAACCCAACTTAAAATAAATCCTACTTTACTTTTCCATGTAAATTAAGAAAAATGGTATAGACCCATCATGCCTTAGAGTCCTTAGGTGATTGGTCCATTATAGGATGGTGATTTCTATCTTTTTAGATAATACATCATTCTTTAATGTCATACCCGATCACTTCAATAAGTACCCCTTAAGATCTACGTGGTGTCCCACATATCAAAAATAAACACCACAGATTTTGCTTGTGACTCCACTGGGTAAGGTTCCTCTCTCCAACTTTAGTAGACAATTATTGTCTCCAAGCATCAATAGTGGACTTATATTTTATATAGGCCCAAGACTATCATTCTTTCTGTTGGCACTTAGCTTAATTCATCCTTAAGTAAAGCTCGTCAACATCCTTTAGGTTTTAGGACCTCACTCCGAGTAGGTCTTAAAATCCCTATTGGATTCCCCCAATAGGTGAAAATTAAAATTAATCAAACAAAGGAGATGACCAAATTAAGAATCACTTCACCATTCTGATGGTGAGACAAGGTTCATCCCATCAACAATAAGAAAATAAAACCCTTCTACAAAATAACATGTCTTTCCAAAAGCACTTTTTCAAATCCATATAATAAAAGATCTTTACACAAAAAGTTATAAGAAAATTTCAAAAAAGGCACAAAACACATATAACTAAATATCGTTTAACAAATCCTATGATTGTTACAAGGAGGTTGCTTTTTAAAATCAAAATCAACCATTTTTAATGTCTTCTTCAAAAGCTCATTTTCTTTGGAAATAGCTATCCCCATCCCACACACTCAAATTTTTTGGATGGAGATTCTATTTTTGAATAAAATCGTGATATAAAAATTGAAAATCCACTTAGCATACTTCACATGTGCTAGAGTTAAAGTTTCTCCTCTTTTCGAAAAGCAATAAACCATACACACACAAAAAAGAAGTCAAGTCATATTTGAACCCCCCACTTGACATAACCAAATTTGTCAAATGGGAGTTCCCCTTCCCTTGGAGAAGGTAGAGCAAATTGAATTCTATTTGCATTTTTCTAATAAAACTTCTTCTTGCCAAATTCTTGGACTTCAAAACACATTCGGAGCTCATTTGACATGTCCAAGTATATCAAATGAGAACCCCCCTTTTGAAAATCATAAGAACAAATTGAACTCCATTTAATATACCTAAGATTGTTAAATAAGTTCATTTTCTTTCAAAAATCATAAACACATTTGACTTCACTTAACATGCCAAATTTGTTAAGTGAGAGTTTCATTTTCAAAATCATAAACACATTTGACTTTCACTTAACATACAAAGTTTGTTAAGTGAGAGTTTCATTTTCAAAAATCATAAACACAGTTGACTTTCACTTAACATAACAAATTTGTTAAGTGAGAGTTTCATTTTTCATTTTCAAAAATCATAAACACGCTTGACTTTCACTTAACATACCAAATTTTTTAGGTGAGAGTTTTATTTTCAAAATCATAAACACACTTGACTTTCAGTTAACATACCAAATATGTTAAGTGAGAGTTTCATTTTCAAAATCATAAATACACTTGACTTTCACTTAACATACCAAATTTGTTAAGTGAGAGTTTCATTTTCAATAAATCATAAGCACATTTGACTTTCACTTAACATACCAATATGTTAAGTGAGAGTTTCATTTTCAAAATCATAATCACATTTGACCTTCACTTAGCATACCAAGTATGTTAAGTGAGAGTTTCATTTTTAAAATCATAAGCACATTTGACTTTCGCTTAACATACCAAATTTGTTAAGTGAAAGTTTCATTTTCAAAATCATAAACACATTTGACTTTCACTTAACATACCAAATTTGTTAAGTGAGGGTCTCTTTTCAACACACATTTGATCCCTATTTTAACATACCAAATTTGTTAAATAAAGATCCAATTTTTCATGTCAAACCACACTTGAGCTTTCACTTAACATATCAAATTTGTTAAGTGAGAGTCTCATTTTCAAAGAAAAATTTAAATATCTCAATCACATTTGGGGCTTTCATTTAACATATTGAATTTGTTAAGTGGAACTCCCATCTTCAAAGAAAAGTAAATTTATCTCACAATCACATTTAACTTTCACTTAACATACCAAACTTGTTAAGTGAAAGTCTCATCATCAAACAAAAATCAAACACATGTGGCATCTACTTAACATACCAAATTTGTTAAGAAAAAAACCCCATTTTAAAATCAAAATATCACACAATCAAATCTTCACAAGCAAAAATATTTCAAACACACAATCACAACCTCTTCTTAGCATACCCAAATTTGCTAAGTAGAGGTCTTTCAAACTATCAATATTTTTAAACAAGTGCACAAAACATAAATATCTCCAAGAAAATCTCTCAAATTTTAGAACCCTACCCAACCAACCCAAATCGATTGAGTATGGGTTCTAAATCAAAATCAAATGGCAAAGACTCTCCTCAATATCCAAAATCTCTCTAAAATAATGATCAACCCCACTTAACATCCTTAAGATTGTTTAGTGTGGGTTCAAATTCAGAATCAGATCTTGAAATCAATGATTGAAAGTGAATGTCAAGGCAAGTGTCTGACTCAACTATATTTCAATAGTGTAGATTTCAGTGTAATCAATTCTTCCAGTCCTCAATTAGTACAACATCTATGGCTCCCAACAAGTTCATGTTTTCCTTCCCCATGCTAAACTTAGCCTTGATCGCTATTTCTACTTGGCTCCACCGAGGTCATCTACTTTGGCCATGGTTTTGAGCTGGTGGGGATTTCTTGTGAGGGGATAGCTCTCACAATAGTTAAGAAGAAGGAGGTGGCGGGGCAGATGCCACTTATCTGATTCGATATGCCATCTGATTATGAGTTTCCTCCACTAAAGAGGTAGGGACTTGTTCTGCCACCTGCCAAGACGTTTTGTGCCGCTTGTTCCAACCTGGTTAGTTAGTTACTCCTGCTACAAGTCTAGCAAAGGCTACTACCTCCTCCTCGGACACCCCAAAGGAGAAGACTGTCTTGGTTTCTGTGATAGTATCATCCACATTCAAGGTGGATGCTAGCTCTCGCTCTGTCATACCTACATGTACACAGTACCGCAACAAGAACTATAAGGTCAAGTGGCATCATAAGAGGGTGGAGAGAGAGATGGATGTCGCTTCCCTTATGGCTAAGGAAGGATCTCCTTGCGATACATTTGAGGTGTAGTAGGTTTCACCCCCTCTCAACCTTAGATGGAGAGGAAGACTACAAGAGGGATTGTTGTGCTACCTCCACCAGCAGCATATTTAGTACACTGGCTAGGGAGCACATGAAGCCCTATGCCAAGCTCAGGACAGTCTTACGCCAGGTTGGCCGAGCCTACGGATGCTCAGAGTTTGGTATAATTTTTGATCTAAGGACAGTTATCCTAAGGAAAGTCAAAAGTCAGATACAAAGGGAGAGAGCCTTGGAGGCTTAGGCATCAACTCAGACGAGTAGAAGGGAGTGACAGAGGTTTGTCAGCCAGTTAGTGGCCTCCAATCTAATAGATTTTCCCAATCATCTCCCTACTAGAGCCGATCATTCAGACAACATCATCCTTACCGGTGCTACTCATCATAAGAGGAGTGGGCCTATAGTCAAGGGGTAGTCGGTGCTACCTCTGCACCGCTCCACTCACCACCCACCATCGCCTATCCAGCTCACAGCATCCCCCATTCCAACCAAGATCCAGAAACCCCCATCCGGGGAAAGACCATCACCATTGGTGATCTGGCTATGACCCAAGGATCCCACTCCATTTACTCCACCTATTGAGGTGAGGTCGAGCTCTCCTATTTGACCTCCTGCTTCAGCTACGATGAAGAAGGAATGGCAACCTAAGGTCTCTATGGTAGAGTCACCATCACAGTCATAGTAGTTATAGCTATAGTAGCCCTTGCAATCTCTACCTATAATAGCATCAATGGAGAAAGGGGTAGAGGATATAGATGTAGTGTCCACAGTAGTAGATCCTCCCACAGTGAGTGTTCAGCCAGTGGGTAGTGATCAGCATATACTTATCAGTGAGCATAGTCCTCCTAGAGATAGTAGTATAGGGGTAAGCAATACATGATATATTTCTATCAGTGAGTATAGCCCCACTATCGATCAACAGTGAGTGTTTGTACTTGCATGATTAGACCGCTCTTTAGATGAGATCGTCGCTCACTACTTTGCTGAGAAGAGGGAACCCTTTGGGGGTGATTGCTCTGATGAAGAGAATGCTATGGTCAATTTTGATCCAAATGAGGATGATCTCTTGGAGGTATCAGCAGAAGTCCATATGGTAGACACTAGGGGTTCCCTCCTGGGATCAAGATACAAGAGGGTGTTGAGAGGAAGAAGACACAACTCATTCAACCCAACACCTTCGTTAGCAGCTGAGGTAGAGAGATGAGCATATCAGTAAGATGGAGAAAAGAGTTGAAGACTTGTTAGCAGTAGTCCTAGCAATTCAAGGCTAAGATCCATTAGTACATCCTACTCCCTTAGAGGCCGAGCACCCTGGGTTATTGCATGTTTTGAATTAGCCCAAGAGTACATCTCCCATGGACTAAGATAGTGGTAGTATGCATAGGAAGGTCAGATATAGTACCTCCATGACTGAAAAAGAAATAAAGAATATGGTGGAATATTAAGTGAAGGAAGTGTTGTGCAAGCCCGAGGTGGCTCATCTGTTCCATAGGGTAGACCCTACCTAGAGGAATTCGATGTAGTCCAATATCCCAAGGGTTCTTTGCCACCATCCTTCAAAATCTTTGATGATAGTGGAAACCCTTGGCAACATATAACACACTTTAGAGCTAGCTATTTTAACGTCGGAGGTAGTGATGCACTTCTCTTCTGACTCATCATTAGTAGTCTGTCAGGGATTGCATTTGATTTGTTTGCTGAACTGCCTAATGGTTTAGTGAAGACTTTTGCTGAGTTGGAGCACCTCTTCATCAAGAGGTTTGCTAGAGCCCAGCAAAGGGTAACTATGGGTGACCTCATTGTGATACAACAAAATCCTAATGAGTCCCTTATTGATTATATTCTCAGCTGTGAAACTTGAGTATGAAATGCAAACCACAGTTGTCCGAACAGCATGCTATAGAAATTCTTCCCAAGAATATTCATGGCCGAATTGCTTTCATGCTCAAGGGATTTACAATCAAAACCTTTAAGAAATTAATCAACAAGGCAGCTAGCTTATAAGAGGAAGCCAAACAGTTACCTTTTCAAGACCAATCGTTCAAGCCTAAGTCATAGAAAGCATTCAAGAAGAGTGGGGTAGTAGTAGATAAAGAAGTAGCCACCCAGAGGAGAAGACCTCATGCACAACCTCCATTTCCTCTCACCACCACCCCGCCAGATATACCACCATACCCGCCATTGCCATCGCCTCCCTCCCATAATATACTCAGCATTTGTACTCATATCCACCGCAAGGTAGCTATTACTCACCTATTCTTATCGATAGATTGAATAAGCTATATTCATTCAAGTGAGAGGTAGTTAGGAAAATCTTTAAGAATCTCTTAAAGAAACCTGACTTTCAGTTACCTGAGCCCAAGAGGCCAGAAGATATGGGCAAGAGTAATGATCCTAACTACTGCCCTTACCACCACATGGTCTGTCATGTCTTGGAGGATTGTGTCACCTTTAAGGACTGGCTTGAGCATAGCTACAAGTTAGGAGGGATTGTTATCCCCAAAGAATACTTGTTAGAACAACCCTCCAATTCTATCAGAGTAATTCTTGGGGATACTTGTGATCCTCTTTAGATAAAAGAAGTTTAGGATATTGCCTTATCTCAAACCTCTAAAAAAGTGGTTTCTAAGAACAAGAAGCTTTCTTTACAAGTGCATGAAGCAACTCAAATCTCCAACACCAAGGAAGGTTTGCAAGTTTCCAAAGACAACTTGAAGAAGGTGTCAGCCCAGCAGGAGCCCACCTTACTCACTCGGGATAGCATAGCAACACAACCAATGTCTGAGTCTAGCACTCCATCTACCATTGCAGCTACTACTTCTTCCTCCATTAGCTCCTATTTTGCCAATAGGAGTGTTGTATCAGTGGACAAGGGAACTATACCCCTTACCCAACTTATTTTATTAGATTTATATCATGTACCTACATCTAAGAAGAAATCAATGAAGAAAGCTTTCACTTACATCTTGTCGACTTCTGATACTCTAGATTTTATTTCTCTTGAAAAATCTCCAAGTCTACAAAATAATAATGATAACTCTAATTCAGATCATTCTTCTTCTGATTTAGAAATAGATTTCCCATTTCTAAATCATACGGGTTCACCTCTTGAGATTGATTTGGAGTCATCTGACTCCGATGATCCTATAGGAGAAGTGGTAGGTACACCTAATGAGAAGGTAGAATTTCTTACAAATTTATCATTCCAAGAGGTCACTGAAGTTAACCACCATAGTGGCAAAGCTATACCTCCTAGGGTGGCACCTCAGGATAAGGGTAAGCAAATTATTAGTTAAAGAGTGATAGCCTCCACAAGATGCTCCACCCATGGATATGCGGAGGATGCCAAGGTTGAATACAACATCCTAGCACATCTTAGAAAGTCGCCAAAGTTAAGCATATATGACACCCTTATCTTATCCAAAGAGATGAGGGAATCTCTAATCAAGGCTCTTCTTGATCCAAGATATGCTTAGCCGCACTAAGAGGGGAGGCTCAAAGTTCAGAGGACACTCTAGGAGTTACATTCAGTGATGAAAACTTGCTTCTAGGAACATCCAAGCACAACCATCCTCTTTACATTACAGTGGATATTGGAAGATACATGATATGTAGAGTTCTTGTCAACTAGGGTGCATTAGTAAATCTTATGAGTGTAAAAACCCTCGCTTACTTGAGGATTGACATCTCCTAACTTTTGAAAGAGAGGATGATGTTGAGAGGATTCAATGAATAAGGCGAGAGTGCTTTAGGCTCTATAGTGTTGCCATTAGAAGTAGATGATTAAAAGACTACTGCCAAATTTCATATTATAGCCTTAGATACATCTTTCAATGCTTTGCTTGGAAGTCCGTGGATACATGAGGATAACGTGGTTCCATTCTCTCTACATCAGTGCATGAAGTTCATGAGGGGTGGGATTGAATACTGCATCAAAGGAGACCTTAAGCCATTCATAGTTCATTAGGTCAAACTATATGAGGATGCAACCTACTATCTCCCTCAAAATCAATAAGTCTATTCTCATGTACTTGGTGAAAGTTCAAAAATAAAAGAAAAAAAAAAGGAAAAAGAAAAAGAAAAAGAAAAAGAAAAGAAAAAAGGAAATGAGAAAGAAAATAAAAGGGAGCGAGAAATAGACTTGGAGGAGTAGAGCCTGACATTAGATTCCACCCACGTCATTACCTATTCAACATATGGGTAGATGACCCACCAAAGGAGGAAGAGGGATCTAGACATGAAGGATGGAAGACCTCCTTATTGGCCACCTAATAGGAGTTATATCCCTGCTACCAGGACTACACATACTATCTATATAGACTTAGAATATAGTTCAAAGGATGAGTCATATATGTTTAGTACGCTAGCTAGCACTTCGAGACAACAGATCTCCATGCAAGTAACAGTTAAGCCAAATAGTGATGAAGATCGGGCCTCTAAACAAAGCATAAGAGTATCCAAGTCTGAATGTAAAATAGTGAAGCATCTATTGGGAACTTTAGCTCTAGCCCCACTTTCCTGACAAAACGTTGAGGGTTTGGTAGTTAAGGAAGCCCCTAAGTCTTCCACAAATGTAAAGGTGCTGAAGTTCTTTCTTGGAGCATCACCCTCAAGTCAAGAAGCTGATGTAGAACTTGAGAATGATTCATACAAAGATTTAATAGAATTTCCTTTTAATTGGTACTTGCCTTGTGTTCTTAATTTAGCAAAGAAAGGATTAATTTTGCATGCTTGGTCTAAACACAGGTCGTATTACTTTGAAAGGTTATGGGACAACAAATATAAACATTCACAAGATCAGACTAGATTATACATGGTCCACATGATGATGATTTACTTAGTCATCACCAATCATTTGGAATTTAATAGGTTCTTTCAAATCATGCTAACTTTATGAGGAGGTGTGCTTAGAAACTTCAGATGATCCAAATGACTTTGAAGTCAAGGATGCACCGCCAGAGTTTGAAGAGGAGATCGAATCAACTATCGATGAGCTCAAAGAATTCAACCTATGAACTGAAGAAGATCCATGCCCAACATACATCACTTCTTTATTGAATGAAAAAGAAACCAATGATTTAGTGAACATATTGACTGAGTTTAAGGATTGCTTTGTATGGAGTTATGAAGAGATGCTCATCTATACATCCATAAACTAGCAATAGAACCTAATGCTAACCCTATCAAGCATGCTCCTGACATACGATTAGACATTGAGTAGGTCACCAAATCAAGAAATTAATCGACTTTATTAGGAAAGAAAAATATCCTACCTGGTTGGCTAGTGTCAACCAAGTTAAGGAAAAAAATGGCCAATTTTTCATATTCGTTAATTTTAGGGAACTGAATAAGGCATGTCCTAAGGATGAATTTCCACTTCCTATACAAGAATTAATGGTGGATATCGCCTCATCTCATGCAGTATTCTTCTTTATGGATGGGTCATCTAACTACAAACAAATTAAGATGGCCCTAGAGGATGAAAGAAACACCGCTTTTCAAACCCGATCAATCTATTATTATAAGGTCATGCACGACCTTAAAATGCCATACCAGTATGACTCAAATCTTTGATAAACTCATTTATCATAAATTTGAATGCTACGTTGATGATCTTGTTATCAAAAGTAAAGAAAAGGAAGACCATCTCTTTAACTTGAGAGTAATTTTCAAATGGTTAAGACAATGCAACCTCAAAATGAACCCCCTGAAGTGTTCATTTGGAGTAGATTCAGGAAAATTTCTTGGGTTTGTTGCCCGACACTGGGGAATTGAAATCGATCCAAAAATGATCAAAGTGATATTAGAAATGCAACCCCATAAAATCCTAACACAACTCAGGTCATTCCAAGGGTGGTTGGCGTATCTAAGATGCTTCATTTCCAACTTATCAAAAAGATGCCAACCATTCTTAGCACGTGTCAAAAAGGATGCCAAGTTCAAATGGGATGATAAGTGCCAGCATACTTTTGAAGACATCAAGCAATATCTGATGATGCCGCCCCTAGAACCCCCTATCCCGGAAAGCTCATATTATATACCGCTGCATTAGATGACTCCTTTGGCACTTTGTTGGCTCAAACCAATGACGAAGGGAAGGAGAATGATCCATATTATCTCAGTCATCATCTAATCCCTACTGAGGCAAACTATCCACCTATTAAAATGCACTGCCTAACTTTAATCTTTGCATCCCAAAAGCTACGATACTACATGCTTTCTCATAAGGTGAACTTGATCTCTAAAGTCAATCCACTGCAATATCTTATGACATGGCCGACCTTAACTAGATAGTTGGCGCATTAATCCATGATTTTATCTAAGTTTGACATAACATTCATATCCCTCCGTGCCGTAAAAGGACAAGAACTTGCGGATTTCTTTGCAGCGCATCCACTCCCTGCTGACTCTTTGCTTAACGATGATCTCCCTGATGAAAAAATTATGAACTTAGGGGGTACTAATGCTCACCACTGGGAGATGTACTTTGATGGTGCGCCTTCCTCAAAGAATTTATTATCCCGGAAGGGAGGGGTAGGAATAGTTCTCCTAACTCTAGACCACGTTGTGATGAGATTTTCATATCATCTATCTAATCCATGCACCAACAATGAAGCTGAATATGAGGCTCTGATCATCGATCTGGAATTAGTCTTTACACAATGCATCCAGAGTGTCAACATCTTTGAGAATTCTTAGTTAGTCATCAACCAAATCGCTAGGTCTTATAAGATTCTAAAGCCTATGCTCCATCAGTACCACAAGTATACCATGGAGTTGTTGGCTCAAATCCCAAAGGTTACCATCTACAAGATTCCTTGAGGAGAGAATGTAGTAGCGGAGGCATTAGCCAAGCTTGCCAAAGAATTGGCATGTTTAGAAGATGAGTCCAATCTAATAAGGGTCCAAAATAGATAAGTCTTATCCCTTATTGATGCTGAACTCACCAAGAAATTCTCTCTATAACGGGAGGATTCCATTGCCAAAAAGGATGAGGAGTCAGATTGGAGAAAGCCATTCATAGATTATTTAAATTAAGGCAAACTATCTCAAGAGAAATCATTAGCACACTAAGTGAAGTAGAGATCCCTTTCCTATATTATTGAAGGCAACACCTTATACCGGCAGTCCTTTGATCATATGTGGTTACGTTGTCTGGACAAACATGAAGCTCGTAGGATCGTGACTGAGGTACACTCAGATTTATGTGGAGCACACCAATCCAGTCTGAAGATGAAAGCCAAGATCAAGAGACTAGGATACTACTAGCCTTCGATGATCACAGACTGCATGGACGTAGCTAGGAGATGCCACCAATTTCAGGTACACGGTGTGGTCCTACATCAACCACCCAATATTCTACATCCTACATTGGCCTCATGGCCATTTGAGTGTTGGGGGTACCTACATAGTGGGTCTGATCGATCCTCCTTCATCCAAGGGTCACTGGTTCATCCTAAGTGCCATTGATTACTTTTCCAAGTGGGAGGGGATAATCCCACTTAAAGAGGTCACATCTCAACATGTGCTCTAGTTTTTCAGGAAACATATCATATATAAGTTCGGGGTGCCTCGATGAATTATATCTTATAATGGTACTACATTCGAGAGCACTAAAATAAATATCTTTTCCTAGAGACATAGCATAGATTGGAGGTATTCTACCATCTACTATCCAAGGGAAAATGGCTTAGCAAACACCCTTAACAAAACTCTCATTCAAATACTGAAGAAGACACTAGATGACAACAAACGATGATGGCATGAATAGTTAGTTGAAGCCTTGTGGGCCTACCGCACCACATACAGAACTCCAATTCAATATACCCTTTTCTCCTTAGTGTATTGGTCCAAAGCTATTCTACCATTAGAAGTCCAACTCCCATCACTAAGGATAGCCATGGGTAGTAAAATCACAATGGAGTAGAATGCCAAGTTGCGGTTGGAAGAGCTCGAAGGTTTGGAGGAGAGATGCCTACGGGCATGCCAAACCTCAAGTTATACAAAGCCAAGATGATTCAAGCTCATAATAAGTTGGTTCATCTTAGATCTTTTCAAGTAGGAGAGCTTGTTTTAGTTCTAAGGAGGCCAATCCCATCAAAGATAGAGGCAAGTTTGAACCCACTTGGGAAGGCCCTTATGCCATAGAGAATACCTACCAAGGAGGGTCTTATCAACTCATAAATTGTAAAGAAGAACGCTCGATGCTTCTAATCAATGGGCTCTACCTAATGAAATATTATCCATAAATCTTGTTTGAAAATAATTATCAATAAAACTTATTTTCATTCAAATTTCATTTCTTCTATGTTAGAAACATCTTTTCTTACGAATCCACCATGATGTATTTAGGGTAGGTATAAGAGAACCCAAGAGGCATCCTATCCCTCCACAACACAAACATAAACTACAAAATAATTCTCCAGTGCTATTAGGATAGGTGTGAGAACCCAAGCGGTATCCTATTCCTTCTTTCACAACACAAATAAATATATATCTTTTGTCTCAAGGTATTTTGATGCAGGAGCAAGCCTCTTTGGCACTCACTCATTAGCTGCTCTAGGTCGGGCTGACATGCTACCTTGCTGGTATGTCATCCCAGTGTTTACTTGTCTAGCAGATGTGAGTCCCCGCACTTTCTACCTGACATCACCATTAGAAATTGACGAGCGCCTTGTCTGTTTGGTAGGCCTTACTGTGCAGCTAGTAAGCTACCTTATGTTGAATTTGTTTAAAAGAATGTAAGAATACACGCTTTCTTCTTGGACTAACTAATATTTATTGATTAGGTCGAGTATATTTAAGGTTTAGGATAAGTCCCCTAGTGGCTCCTTTCCTCTTGACTACTTTAAGTTTAGGTCTAGTCCTTACACAAGACTCCTCATTTAGTAGTCACCTTTGGTCAGATTGTCCCTGTCGAGCTGAAGACAGACTATCCCGGTGATCTATTTTGCTTTAAAGAGATGTAAGCTTACACGCCTTCTTACTAGACTGATTGATGCAAATCGATGAGCACTTTAAGTTGGTTGATATCCGTTATGCTGACGGAGATTCAACTGGTGGATACACCACTCTAGGCAGATGTGAGTCCCAGTGCTTTCTCCTTGAGTTGGCCACCGAATACCTATTTGATATATTACTAGCCATGTCATCTTCTCGAGGGTGTTGGATTAAGCTTTTAGTTGCCCCATCCCATGCGGGCATTCTATTTGGATCACATCATTTGCGACCCCATTTAGACACTTCCCGGGTTACTTTTGGATTGAACAATCCCCCTTTCCCAGTAGCTACCCCTGTTGTTAGAGAATTTGTTCAGTAGATGCACAGATTCTCCCTTGGTTCAGTAAATTTGAGATAGGTCTAAGCTGATATAAGCTCCTTCCTAGTTTGATCTCTCGCAAACCATCAGGGTCCATGTTAAAACAAACTAAACAAATAATCAAAATTAATTCTCTTATAGATTAGGAATTCAAGCCCCTAGTGGCCTCTTTCCCAAGCAGGCATCCTATCTTTATGGTAGTGTTAGCAAAACTCCCTATAGGAATTGCCTGACTACTTTGAGTTGAGATAAGTCCGGCACTCTCTTAGTCCCCTTAGGTCTTCAACTTGTCATGCCAATGCAGCTGCCGTCATCCTTGCTTTGAAAGATATAATTCTATTACACATTCTTTCCAAAGACGATCGTTGCAATCGACCCACTCTAGTCGGCCCCTACGTTTATAAGAGACCGATCACCCCAGTGGTTATTTATTTATGAAGATGCGAGTCCCTGCGCTTTCTTCATAACTTGACCATTGCAAATTGAAAGGCAACCCTTAGGTTGGCTAGTTCCACCTAATGACTGTTAGACTATCCCTTTGGATTTGAAAATCTAAGATAGGTCTAGGCTGATATTAGCTCCTTCTTAGTAGATCTATTACACACAGATAGGGTCTATCTATAATTAAATTAATTTTGACTATTCTTAACTCGATATGAGTCCACAGTGGCATTCACTCAAATAGTCGCCCTAGGTCTGGATTGATCTATTGCGCCATCAACAGATCACCCCAACGATTGATCCCTACTTTGGAAGATGTAAGTCTGCCACGCTTTCTTCCTAGTATAGTCATTGCACACCGAAAGGCAACCCTTAGGTTGGATAGTCCTACCTTGTGGCTGGTAGACTACCCCTTTGGACTTGTAAATCAGAGTCAAGTCGACATAGCTCCTTCTCTGGGTCCATCGCATGTGGTCCACAACATAACACACCAAATTAAATTAAATCAATTCAATTCAAATCAATATAAATCAAATTAATCATTAGGACTACTCTTGAGTTAAGGTAAGATCCCCAACAGTGCTCACTCAATAGTTGCCTTAGGTAGGGTCTGATTTATTATGCCATCAACATATCACCCTAATAGCTGATCCCTACTTGGGAAGATGTAGGTCTGCTATGCCTTCTTCTTAGTACATTTGTTGCACATCGAAAGGCAACCTCTTAGGTTAGATAGTCCTACTTTATGGTAGGTAGACTACCCCTTTAGACTTATAAATCTAAGACAGGCCAAGGCCCTCGTGGCTCCTTCTTAGTGTGGTCCATTGCACACCAACAAGGTCCATAATAAAATAAATTCAAAACCAACCTCTCTAGTGGAGTAAAATTAAACATATCGAACAAACCAAATTTCTCTCCAGTGGGCACAAATAAAATTAACCTCCCTAGTAGAGCTTAGATCTAAATAAAATAAATTTAACCGATGGATATGCCCTCAATCTAGAACCCCTCTCCCAGTGGAGCCATAAAAAATTAAACCAACCTCCCTAGTGGATTCTAATCAGATAAATCAAAAAAATCTAATCAAATTCTTATCTCCAACGGATACACACCCAAATAAATTGTACTCATAATTAAACTAAGATCCATATCCCCATCAGATAGCTTGAACCTGTTTCACTAGAGGAAGGTTCATGTACTCAATCCCTAGGGGATTCTTTCTTTCTTTCTTATGCCCTTGGAATAAAGAAAGCTGTATTACACTAAGATCATAATTCTATCAACCTTCTTCCTTTTGGGTCTAGATATAAATCACTTCCATTATTTGTTGCAATCTTCTGGATGTTGTTGATCATTTCAATAATGCCATGTGCAGGCCGCTACCATAACTTTTGGGGGTCCTTCTGTTGACCTCACTTTTGGAGTGAGCTCTTAACCTCCTCTTCTTACACTTAGGACTCTTTTAGACACCAAGAATGCCTTAGTCATTAAATACTTCTAGTGATAAGGTGAACACTTAACCTAAGCCTACAGACTTAGAAGTGTTAATCACAAGAATAGGCTATGCCTTAGGGCTTAAGGAAATTACCTATCCCATAGCCTAAACCCAATCTAGGTACACATTCTCAAATCAAACTCAAATTCAATTATCAAACCAAATCTCAAATTTAAATTCAAATTCCAAATATAATTTCAAATTTGACTCCAAATGATTGAAACCCCAAATCAAATTCAAATCCTAAAACCCTTCCTAAGCCATATGAACCACATTCATAAGCTTAGCCAAAACTCCCTTAGATCAAATCAAACTCAGTCGATCTCTTTATATATCAATTATTTCTTCATTTATATTCACGAACATAAATGAAATCCAAATTCAAATGACCAAAACTATATCAAAAATTAAATCTAAACTCAATCAAAACCCTTTAAGCCATTACTTTGGACCTAGCTAAATTCTATCAAGATCAAGTCAAAACCAATGAATTTTCTCTTGAATCAATCATTCATTCAATTATCTACCCAAATATAACCAAAACCTACAATCATCAAAACAAATTGTAACCAACCCAAGTCAAACTAACCTAGCCTAAATTGGCCTAAAGGATCAATTTGGCCTAAATCCAAATTAATTCAAACCAAAGACCACATTCATCTTCAATTAGCTAATTGAACATGAATCAACCCATGACCCAAGCTAATTTGGCCAATTTTGGTCAAAAAGGTCAATTTGACCCAATAATTTGACCCAATAGGAACCATATGACCCAAATTGGGCCAAATCCCTTGAAACCTAGCCATGATCCATTGGGGGTTGATCAAACCCGACCCAAACCCATTTAAGATCAGCCCAAAACCAACCCAGCCCATTTAAATCTATCATAGATCCTCCCCCACATAGGATTCCATCTAACCTCATTTAATTCTCCCCCATCACATGCACTTAACTCCTCCCCAACATTTGCATTGAATAGAGCTAATCATATGGCAGCAAGAGAGAACTTTGGAGGAAAAATTCAAAGTCCTCAATCAATCTATCATCCATCCCAACCACCCCAAGCAAGATGGCAATCAATTTGGAGCCAAAAATTCAAAACATAGTGAATTTTAAGCAATTATAAAAGGAAAGGGAAATGTAGGTTTAGACCTCTTGCTCCCACCACCATTTATCCCCCAAAAGCTCCCCAAAGCAAAAAAGGAACCCATCCCCTACCTCTTTGAGCCATTTTTGAGCTCAAAAATATAAATAGTTATTTTTTTTGGTGAGGTGACGATAAACATCAGAGAAGAAGATGTTTCGAAAGGATGCGAAGATTAAAAATCAATCCCAAGCTTCCTCACATACCTAGGAGTTCACTCGGATCTTCACCGTCGTCAGAAACCATCCACAGCAAGATAAATTTTGCCAAACTTTAGCTGGCCTTAGGATTTCTCAAAATTTGTGTTAGATTTCTTGCGATTTTAGGAATTTTTCCTAGATAATCCGACATTTTTACTTTAAATTATCCCAATTAGAAAATAGAATTTTTCTGGTGTGAATTGATGCCAAAATGGGTCCATTTGGACAAGTTTTTACTTAGAAATCTCATTTTTCGCTTCTAAAAAGCTTACAAAAATTGTTCATCGTCAGTGGGGCTACAGCCGCCGTCCGATCTTGTGCGGCTTAGATTGCATGTGGATCGTGCGGTTCACACAATTAGATGGCTCAGATCGGACGTGGATCGCGTGATCCGGGACTTTGGATTTCCTGATGCAATATGGACCATCTGATCGTGCGGTTCACGTGCTTGGACGGCTCAAATCACGGGCCGATCGGCCTCGATCGATCGATCGACCATTGATCGTGATCGACGGTCCAGTGATTGCTCTCCGTGGGTTGACCAGTCTTCCCGCCCAAAGGCACACGTATTTTCTTTTTATTAAAATAAATTATTTTAAATCACTTGAAACTTTAAAAATTCATAGAAAATAAAATACCCAACTAAAAATTTCAAATAAGGGCTCTTTGGATTCATTTTTCTGAGAGGAATCCAGTAAATCTAAAATCTCCAAATTTTACTGAGTATTTTGAGCTTAATTTAAGTTTTAGTGAAAATAAAATTTCATTAACTAAACCAAAAATATATATATCATATTATGTTAAAATTTTCTGTGATTTTAAGTATAGTTAAAACACACCTACCAAAAAAATTTCAAATGGAAAGGACTTCTGGATTGGGAAAAATTAAATTTTGAAGTTTAGATTGTCCATTTTAATAAAATAAATCAAATAAAAATTCAGAAATTTACAAAAATCTTCAAAAATGGCTGAAATCATTTCAATTGACATCTAGAACTCTTAAGAAAATAATATGAACTTCTGAATCATAATAAACCATAAACAAATACTTAAGAGTAGAGTTTCATCAATTAAGGAGTTAATTAAAACATAAATTAAAAATAATTTAAATATCAAATCAAAAATCAACAATGAAATAGCACTTAAGTAATCATTAATCAAAACTCAAATCAAAAAAATATCATTCTTAGAGAAAATTAAATTAAATATGATTAAACTTATCTAAGTTAATAAAACTCAATTAAATGATTAAATCTTAAATCAAACTTAAATTAAACAAATCTTGGAAACTTTAACATGAGTCAAACCAATATAACTAAACCTACACTAAGCATAGAATCTTAATCATATGATACCCCTTCATAAGTATAAATAATGAAACTAATTAATCATTAAATAAACTAAAAAAAATCAAATTGATTATTAAACCAATTCAACATAATCATTTAATACAAATTGAATTAAACCAAATAAAATTAAGGTAAACTTAATTAACATATGATTAAATCACATCCATTTGGAATTAGATAATTAATTAACAATTAAATATTTCAACCTATAACTAAATCAAACATGTTAACGAAATCAAACAAACATAATAAATAAATCGAATCAAATAAAACTCTAATCATAAATAATCAAATTTAATTGAAATTAAATAAATAATTAATTCACTTAACAACTATGATGGTAATAACAATAACTTTCAAATCAAACTTAAAACAATTAACTAAATCAAATCACTCATGTAGAAATTAAGTCATTAATCTCTAATTAAATAAACCATTAATTAATCTAATAATTTAAAATTTTTTCTTAATCAAACATAATTAATCAAACATCTACTTAATGCAAACTTTATAAATTAATCCACTATCTTAATTAATCAAATTAATTTAAATAAGTTACATTAAAGCTAACTTTAAAATTAAGCTTAAATTAAACCCCTAATTAAATTGAATAATCACACCCCTCAAGTAAACTATTTAAGTTAACCAAATTAATCATATTAAATCTAAGCTTAATCAAACATAATTAAGATGCAGTTAAATAGAAATTAAAACCTAAATTGAACCTAAATCATTAAGTCATTAATCTTTAATTAAACAAATTCTTAATTAATCTATAATTTAAAATTTTTAGTACCCTTAATCAAACTTAATTAATCAAACATCAAATTAATGCAAACAATAAATTGATCCATCATCTTAATAAACCAAATTAATTTTATAAATCATATTAAAATTTATTCAAATCAAACATTTAATTAGTCTACTAATTAATTTAATCACATCTATTAAATAAACTAATTAAGTTAATTAAATTAATCAAATTAAACTTAAAAATCAAACATAAATTAAATGCTAATCAAATCTTAATTTAAACTCATTAACTCATTAATTACATCATTAAAATAATGAAATCAAATGAAAATTAAACAAATCTTTATTTATTTTAATAATTATCATCTCTTAAATAAACTAATACTTAATTAATCAATAAAATGATTAAATGCTAATCAAATCCTAATTTAAACTTAATTAACTCATTAATTACATCATTAACCCAAATAAATATGAAATCAAATTAAAATTGAACAAATTTTATTTAATTTAATAATTATTATACCTATTAAATAAACTAATAAAGTTAATTAAATTAATCATATTAAACCTAAGCTTAATCAAACATAAATGCAATTAAATACTAATCAAAACCAAAATTAAACCTAAATTTTTAAGTCATTAATTACATCATTAGTCTAAACAAATATGAAATCAAATTGAAAGTTAAACTAACCTTTATAATTAACATAAATATAGTTCTTAATTAAACTAATCACATAATCACATTGAACCTAAGCAAACCCATAGACCAATAAAGCTAATCAAATCAAATTAAATCAAATTAAATTAGATTAAGAAAGACTCATCAATTTAATATGTAATCAAATCAAATCTCATTCAACCTACTTAAATAAGATAAACCAATCAACTATCCAATATATGAGGTAAAAATACAAACCAAACTTTGATGAAAATGATAAATGGATGAGATTAAAAATAAAATCCTAATCACAAAGAATCAAACCCAATTAAAATCAAAATAAAATCTCAGTTAATCTAATCCGATCAAACTACAAATAAATGAACCACAATCAAATTAAATAAACATAAAGTTAAGTCACATAACCATAATCAAAGAAAATAATTAGAAATTAATTTAAAAGGGTATTGAATTGTCAAGATTTAATTAAACCAAAATATCTAATCTAAAATTAATCAATCAAAAACACATGAACTTAAAAAAACTTGAACTTCGTTAGATATTAAAGATATTGAATTATTAAGATGCAATTAAACTAAAACATCTAATCCAAAATCAATCAATCAAATACTTAAACAAGCTCAAATTCTAAATTCTAAATCAAATCAAATGCATTACACAAATTCAAATGGGCTAATTAAGATACTTAAGGACCTTAGTTAGATTCTTTGGGTGTTAGGATGTAGAATAGGGTGAGTTCTGTCTACAAATGCAATTCATTCTATTCTTCATTCTTGAAAACTTAAACATCATTTAACCAAATAAAAGTGAAATAGAAAAATGAAAAAAAGAAAACATTAAATTATTTAAATTGAAATCACCCAAAGGTAAAATTTAAACAAAATTTAAACTCCAAATTAAAACTTAAACTAAAGAAGCCTAGTAAAGTCTTGTCACACAAGCCTTAAGCACACACATTACAATACTAAGCCACGACTTCTAGTGCTAACTTAGGGCATTGTATGTATGATGTTATATTTTATTTTATAATGTAATGTTTTAGATTAGATGTTAGGGTGCATGTTTCGTAGACTAGATGTTAGGCCGTTATAAGGCTAATCTTGTTTTTTGGAGGAGGTTGTGCTTAAGGGTCAGCTGTAATAAAAATATAAATGTGTTTGCTGTGCAGGTTGCTTAGCCTCTAAGAATAACTCACATTAGGATAGGTAGGCTTAGTTACCCATGTGTGGTGTGCTATGTCTAAATTATTCATATAACTGCTTGGGTTGTATAGTGTGTTTAGCTAACATTTGTTTTACAGGTATAGCTAGATTTACTTTTCTTATTTTTGATGTAATTTTGTATTAAGAATTAGGATTAGTATTATGGGAGATTAGGATGAGCAGTGGCTAGAAGGCTTAGTCCCTGGGGTGCCGTGTGATGCCTTTGGAGCAAATTAAATTAAAAGAAAGAGAAGGAAGAAATGAAGAAAAGAAGACCCCCATAACATGTGTTATTTTCTGAGTTGTATAAGGGTAGAGCTCGGCTACCTATCTTTTTTTCTCTTTTCGAAACCAGACCGCATTGGCCTTTTATTCTTTTATGGTAGTTTATAAAATTGGTTGATGTTGTGTTTAGATTGTGAATTAGAACAACATGCTTTTCATAGTTTCTTTATGATTAATGCTTGAATGTGTGGCTTAGATGTGGTAGGCTCTTAGGATGAAATTAAATTTTCTACCCCAATTAATAACTCATAACTTCACATGAAAACCTAGGAATTAAATCAAGATAATAAAATTTTTAGCAATCCCTTAGTTGGATGAATGAATGTATAATATCATGCATATCATGTTATTTCACTCATGTTAAGAGGGGCTTCCATCTTTGCCCAAGAATGAAGGCTTAACCTGTGAGAGCCTTTGGTGGAAGAACACCCCTTTCTCTCTTTATTTGGCCCATAATCAAGTTCTCATGCATTTAGGCATACAAAATTCCATAGCTTGTGTTAAAACAGAAAGGCCAAAAGAATCAAATAAATTAGTTTCCTCTCTAAACAAAAAGTTCAAAATAATCAAGGACTTAGTTTCCTCTATAAATAAACAATTGCCTAGCCATCTTGCAAAGCATAAGACATGCCTACATAGATTTAAAGAGTAAGAGGAGTTAGTTGGTTTCCAATTCAGGGGGTAATAAGTCTAGCAGTCTGGTGGTTTATTCTCTCTTGTAGAGGTAAACCATATACCCATTTTCGCCTTAGATTTAGGTCATGCTTTGGCCCTTGCCAATGCACCCTAGCGTAGGCTCCGAGGTAGCTATTTATTTCAGGCTACAAGCATAAATCCTCACCTCTTAGGCATTTCCATAATCTTATATTGTGGAATTATAAGCCCTAGCAATCTAATAAAATGTCAACTCAAATAATTAACTCTCTTCAATTTCAAATTATAGGGTAGATTAGAATGCTCACTAGGCTTTCTAGTATCATGAGCATTTCCTACTTTCTCCCATTTGATTCCAAAAAAAAGTCTTCTCCCTATTTTATCCAATTTGATTTTCTAAAATAGCCAATCATTTGATAGTTAACCTTAAAATCTTTGGAGACCCTAATTGTCTACTTTAATCGATAGTATTCTTAAGAAATTTTTATTCCTTAAGATGTAATTAACTATGGGGGCTTTCCTCCATAGGAAACTTAATGAACCCAGCTTAAAATAAACCCTACTTTACTTTTCCATGTAAAGTAAGAGAAAGATCTCTATTATATTCGAAGACCCATCATGCCTTAGGAGTTCTTATTAGGTGATCAGGTCCACTATAGGGTGGTGATTTCTATCTTTTGAGATAATACATCATTCCTTAATGTCATACTCGATCACTTCAATAAGTACCCCTTAAGAGCTACATGGTGTCCCACATCTCAAAAATAAACACCACACATGTTAGTTAGAGGACTTGTTAGCAGCAATTTCAGTGCTTCAGAAACAAGCCCTTTTAGTTCATCCTACTACAGTCGACATTAGTCAGCCTGAGTCTGTGCATGTCTTGCACCCAACCAAGACTCTACCTCACGTTAAGCAAGGTAGCACTAGCAAGTACAAGAAGGTAGTGGAAAGTACCTCCATACAAGAAAAATAAATAAAATCTATGGTTGAGCTGTAAGTGAAGGAAGCATTAGCTCAAGCTCAGGGAGTATCATCGGTTCTAAAGGGTAGACCATACCTAGAGGAATTTGATGCTATCCAATATCATAAGGGTTTCATACTGCCTTCCTTCAAAATCTTTGATAGCATTGGAAACCCAAGGCAGCACATAGCATATTTCAGGACTAGTTGTTGCAATGCAGGTGGCAGCGACGCTTTGCTTTTTTGCTATTTCATTAGTAGCCTAGCAGGTATTGCTTTTGATTGGTATGCTAAACTGCCCAACGGTTCAGTAAAGACATTTGCTAAGTTAGAGCAACTCTTCATCAAGAGGTTTTTCGGGTTATTGTAAGTGGTTGTTATAGCTCTTGACACCTTGTGAGTCCATTGTTGATTATATTCATTAATGGTGCAACTTGAGTACGAAGTGTGAACCATAACTATTTGAACAGCATGCCATTGAGATTATCTTGAAGAATATCAATGGCCCAGTCTCCTTCATGCTTAAGGGCTTCACTATCAAGACATTTGAGAAGCTAATCAATAAGGTGACTAGTCTAAAAGGAGAGGTCAAACATTTATCTTTTTAAGATCAGTTGCCTAAGTAGAAGCTGCAGAAGGTCTATGAGAAGAAACCTGGAGTAGTAGCAGTAGTTTATAAGGGAAAGTATCCAACTAGAGATCAGTCTGAGAGACCATGACCTCAGCATCCTGCACTTCCTTTACCACCACTGAAGTAGCCCTATCGGCCTTCACAGTAGCCTCCACGGCTAGTAAAACCATCACCTCAGGCATACCTCCAGGTAGTTATGGTTCACATACTCATTTAGATAAGTTAAACAAACCTTGTTCTTTTAATAGAGAGGTAATTAAAAAGATCTTTAAGAATCCCTTAAAGAAACTTGATTTTCAGCTACTCGAGCTTGGGAGTCCAGAGGAAGTATGCAAAAGTCATGATCCAAACTTTTGCCCTTACCACCGTATACTAGGCCACATTTTGGAGGATTACTTCACATTCAAGGATTGGCTTGAACACAGTTTCAAGATCAATGTTGTAGTTATCCCAAAATAATATCATGTGGAACAACATTCCAGTTTCATTAGAGTAATCCTTGGGGATACATGTGATCCTGCTACAACTAAAGAAGGTTGGGACATTTGCTTGTCCAAAACCTCTAAGAAAATTATTCAAAAGATCAAGAAGATTTTCTTGTAGGTTCCTGAGTCAGCTTAAACCTCCAACACCAAGGAAGGTTTGCTAGTTACCAGTGCCAACTCTAGAAAAGTGGAGCTCAGCACCAACATCATGTGTCAGCTTAGGATAGCCCCTTAGCATAGCCACTGACTGTGTCTAGCCTCTAGCCTTCATATGAAGCTTCTACACTGGCAACTTCTTCCATTTCAGCTAGCTCTTCTATTTCTTCTACTAGTAGAACTCTTGTATCAGAGCATAAGGGCATCAAATCCCTTACTCTGCTCACTCTATTTGACTTCTACTTTGCACCTTCAAATAATTCCAAGAAATTGAATAAGAAATCTAGTTTGAATTACATTTGTGTCACTTCTGATGGGTTGTCTTCTTCTATTCCTAACAATAACTCTTCAAGTCTAAATAACTATAATAATTCTGGTCTTCCTCTTTCTGATTCAGAGTTAGACTTTCCAACTATAAATACTATGGGTTCACCTCTTGAGATAGACTTGGAATCATCTAATTCTGAGGGTCCCATAGGAGAAGCTGTAGGTGAGTCTGAAGTGCAAGTAGAACCTTCCACCACCTTGCCAAAAGAGATCATCAAAGTCAACCTCCATAGTGGCAAGGTTCTACTTCCTAGCGCAGCACCTCAAAATAGAGAGAAACAAGTCATTGGTACTAAAGATCGAGAAGCCCTTCCTCAGGATGCTTCACCTTTGGATATGCTTGTGAATGATCAGCTAAAGGTGGACTACAACATCCTTTCTCATCTGAGAAAGTTTCCATCTAAGCTAAGCATATATGATGCCCTTGTCTTATCCAAAGAGATGAGAGAATCACTAATGAAGGCCCTCCTTGATCCTAAAATATGCTTAGCTCAACTAAGAATTATAGGTGAGGAAGCACATTATGCAAAAGAAGCCTAAGGGATCACCTTAACAAATGAAGACCTTCTTTTATAGGACTTAGAGCACAACCGCCCCCTCTACATCACAGTCAACATTATGTGCCTAAAGTCTCTTACCTATTTGAAGATCGACATCTCCACACTCCAAAGAGATAATATGATGTTGAGAGGATTCAATGATCAAGGTGAGGAGGCTTTAGGTTCTATATTGTTACCTTGGAGATAGGTGATTAGAAGATTGAAGCCAAGTTCTACATCATTGATTCAAATACTTCATTCACTACTTTCTTGGTAGGCCTTGGATACATCAAAATATGATCATTCCATCCTCTCTTCATCAGTGCATCAAGTTCAAAAAAGATGGAATTAAGTATTGTGTCAATAGGGATGAAAAGCCATTTTCAGTTAGAGAGGTTGAGATTTATGAGGATGTGACCTAGTATCTTCCTCAAAACACCCTTTCTCATGAACTTGGATAAAATTCAAATGCAAAACCAAAAGAAAAAGAAAATGAAGCAAAAGAAAAGATAAAAGAAAGGATAAAAAAATGAAAAGAAAAATAAAAGTGCAAGTACACAAGAAAGGGGAATTGAAGAAGAAACAGATCGTCATATTATATTCCACCCAAAGTTCATTCCATCATATGGACATGTGGGTAGAATGGCTCAACCTCCACCAGGCAGAGGAAGAGGTAGAAATAGAGGTAGTTCCACAGGTGGGAGACCCCCTAGATGGCCTTTAGCTAGTAGAGGTCATGTTCTAGTTCATAAGAGTACCCCTACTATTCACATAGACTTGGAATCCAGCTTAGAGGATGAGTCTAATGTGATTAGTATACTAGCCAACCCCTTCCAGTGGGTTTCATTGGAGGTGACTTTTGATCCAGACAGAGATGAAGGCCAGGCCTCCAAGCAAAGCAAAATATTTGAATATAGTCCATATGAAACTATTAGGTAGCAGTTGGAAACCTTAGCTCTTACCTCACTTACATATCAGAAAGTTGAAGGTTTAGTAGTTAAGGAAGTCCCTAAGTCTTCCAGTGACATAAAGCAGAAGAAGTTTTTTTTGGGATCATCATCCTCATGCCCTGAAGTTAATGTAGAGCATAGGAAGATACTTTTAAAGAATTAATGGAATTACCTTTTGATTTTTTTTACTTGCCTTGTGTTCAAAATCTTATACATAAAGGTTTAATTCCTCACACATGGTCCAAGCACAGGTCAGAGTACTTCAAGAAGCTATGGAGCAACACAGGCAAGGAAGCACAATCAAGAGCAGGACTATGATTCAGTATAGTGGGTCCGATCGACGATGATGATTACTACTTAGTTGTTACCAATCATTTGGAGTCTGATAGTTTCTTCTCACACAACACCAACTCTTATGTGAATGTGTGTTTAGAAACCTCAGATGATCCAGATGATCTCCAAGTCAAAGAGGCACCGCCAGAATTTGAAGAGGAGATTCATTCAACAATTGACAAACTTAAAGAAATCAACCTCGGGATAGAAGAAAATCATCGCCTAACATACATCAGTTCATTACCGAATGAAGAAGAAACCTGTGACTTAGTTAGGCTAATGACTAAGTTTAAAGACTGCTTCACATAGATTTATGAAAAAATGCCTAGATTATCTCCTAACGTAGTAGTCCACAAGCTAGCAATAGACTCTAACATTAACCATATTAAGTAAGCTCCTAGATGCATGCAATTAGAAATTGAACAACAGGTTATTTATGAAGTCAAGAAACTGATTGATGCTGGTTTCATCAGGGAAGAAAAATATTGTAGTTGTTTAGCTAGTGTCATCCCAATTAAAAAGATGAATGGTAAAATTCGAATATGCGATGATTTTAGGTATTTAAACAAGGCAGGTACTAAGGATGAGTTTCCTCTTCCTATACTAGAATTAATGGTGGGCATCGCCTCATCTCATGCAGTCTTCTCTTTCATGAACAGATCATATGGCTATAACCTAATCAAGATGTCCCCTGAAGATGAAAGAAACACTGCTTTTCGAACCCCAATCAGAATCTACTGTTATAGGGTCATGCCTTTCACCCTTAAAAATGCTGGTGCTACATACCAACGGGCCATGACCCAAATCTTCAACAACTCAACCACAGGTTGAGTGCTATGTTGATGATCTAGTAGTCAAAAGCTTAGAAAAGAAAGACAACCACTTTGACTTGAGAGTAGTTTTCGAACGGTTAAGATAATATAACCTCAAAATGAATCCCCTAAAGTTTGCATTCGGAGTCACTTTAAGGAAATTCCTTGTGTTTGTTGTTTGACATTAGAGAATAGAAATAGATCCTAAAAAGATTAAAACCATCTTAGAAATTCCATATCCTAAGAGTTTAACTCAACTCAGATCCTTTCAAGGATGGCTGGTGTATTTAAGACACTTTATCTCAAACCTATCAAAGAGATGCAAGCCATTTTCAGCATTTGTCAGAAAGGATGCCAAGTTTAAGTGGAATGACAAGTGCCAGCATGCCTTCGAAGACATTAAAGAGTACTTGGTGAAGCCGCCAGTTCTAGCAGCCCCTATCCTCGGCAAGCCACTCATCCTTTACACTCCTGCATTAGATGACTCTCTCGACTCTCTGTTAGCCCAAGCCAATGATGAAGGGAAGGAAATCAATCTCTACTACCTTAGTCATCATCTGATCTTTACTGAAGCAAATTATCCACCTATTGAGAAATAATTCCTAGCTTTGATCTTTGCATTTGAGAAGTTATGACATTATATGCTTTCTCATAAGATGAACTTGATCTCTAGAACCAAGCCACTACAGTATCTCATGACACAGTCATTGCTATCCAGATGTTTCGCTCATTGGTCCATGATACACTCATAATTTGATAACACATTCTTATCCCTCCGTGCGATAAAAGGACAAGCACTAGCAGATTTCTTAGCAACACACCCACTTCCTATTGATTCTCTACTTAGTGACGATCTCCCCAATGAATAAATCATGAACTTAGGGGAGGCCAGCAACTTCCATTGGGAGATGTATTTTGATGGTGCTTCTTATTTTCTTAAAGGTGAAACACCATGATCTATTCTCCCAAGAAAGGCAAGGGTAAGAATAGTTCTTCTGACTCTAAACCACGATGTGATGAGAATCTCATACTATCTTTCCAACCCCTGCACCAATAATGAAGCTGAGTATGAGGCCTTGATTGCCAGTCTAGAGTTAGCCATCACTATCAGTATCAAGAGCATCAACATCTTTAGAGATTCTCAGTTGGTCATCAACCAGATCGTCGGGTCCTATTAGGTCTTCAAACCCAAGCTTTGTCATTACTACGAGTATACTATGAAGCTATTGGCTTAAATTCTCGAAGTCACCATCTACAAGGTTTCCCAAGCAGAGAATGCAATAGCAGATGCTTTGTCCAAACTTTCTAAAGAGTTGGCATGTCCGAAAGATGAGTCCATTTCAATAAGAGTCCAAAATAGATATGTCCTATCCCTTATTGATCCTGAACTCATCGAGAGACTTTCTCTTGAAGGGGAGGTTATCATAGCCAAAATGGACAAGAAGCTGGATTGGAGGCAATCATTCATAGATTACTTGAACACCGACTAACTACCTCAAGAAGGGTCACAAGCCCATCAAGTGAAACAGAGAGCTATCTCTTATGCTCTTATTGATGACACCCTATACCATTAGTCCTTTGACCAAATGTGGTTACGTTGTTTAGAAAAAAATGAAGCCCATGGCATTATAACCGAGGTACACTCAAGTTTATGTGGAGCACATCAATCTGGTCTGAAGATGAAGATGAAGATCAAGCGACTTAGATACTACTGGCCTTTAATGATCACAGACTGTATGGATATAACTAGGAGATGCCATCAGTGTCAAGCACATGGTGTGGTCCTCCACCAACCACGCAACATTCTACACCCTACATTGGACTCATGGACATTTGAGTGTTGGAATGCCGACATTGTAGGTCTGATCAATCCTTCTTCTTCTAAGGGGCATCAATTCATCTTAGTTGCCACCAACTATTTTTCCAATTGGGTGGATGCCATCCCACTCAGAGAGGTCACAGTTCACCATGTGCTTTAGTTTTTTAGGAACCATATCGTATATAGGTTTGGGGTACCTCAATGAATTATATCCGATAATGGTATTGCATTCAAAATCATGAAGATTAATAGCTTCGCTAGAAGACACAGTATAGATTGGAGATACTCCACCATCTATTACCCTAAAGAAAATGGCTTAGCGGAAGCATTCAACAAAACTTTCATCCAGATACTGAAGAAGACTCTTGATGACAACAAACGATAATGGAATGAGCAGTTGGTTGAAGCTTTGTGGGCCTGCTACACCACATACCAAACTCCAACTCAGTCTACCCTATTTCCTTAGAGTATGGGTCAAAAGCCATTCTTCCTTTATATGTTCAACTCCCATCACTAAGGATAGCATTGGGTAACAAGATCACTATAGAGTAGAATGCAAAGTTGTTGTTAGAAGTGCTCAAAGGTTTGGAGGAGAGTTGCCTACGAGCATGCCAGAACCTCGAGTTATACGTGGCCAAAATAATTCAAGCTCACGATAAGCTGGTCCGCCCTTGGTTTTTCGAGCAAGAGAACTTGTGTTCATTCTCAGGAAACCAATTGTTGCCCATTGAAAGATGGGAGACAAGTTTGAACCCACTTGGGAAAGCCCCTATGTCATAGAGAAGGCCTACCAAGGAGGATCTTATCAGCTTATTGATTGTAAAGAGGAACACTCGATGCTTCGAATTAATGGGCTCTATCTAAAGAAATATTACCCATGAAATAAATCATGTTCGAAAATAATTTTTTTAATAAAAAAAGAACAAAAATCTAATTCCAATAATCAAATCTTCTCTTTTTTGAAGTGTTATTTTGCTTATCTTTCGAATCTACCGTGACGTGTTTAGGGTAAGTGTAAGAGTCCCCCAGTGGCATCATATCCCTCTTTCACAACACAAACATAATCTCACGATGCTTTTAGAATAGGTGTAATAGAACCCAAGAAGTATCCTATTTTGATTAGCATAACTATGTCAGGTATGACAAAACCCGAGCGACATCCTCTCTTAGTGGGAATCCTTTTTGCCATCCATGGCACCATTTCATCAAAACTCCTAGTGTGTTTAAAGTAGGTATAAGAGTCCCCCAGAGGCATCATATTCCTTTTAACACATGCACAACAACAAATACAAATCTTTTATCTCGAGCTATCTTGATGTGGGAGCAAGCCCCTATGGCACTAAATCATTAGCTGCTCTAGGTTGGGTTTAAATGCTACCTTGCTAGTATGTCACCCCAGTGGTCACTTATTTGGAGGATGTGAGTCCCCGTGCATTCTTCCTAATTTGACCATTGCAAACCAATGAGCGCCTTGTTAGTATGGTAATCTTCACTGCCCAGCCAGTAAACTATCTCATGTTGACTTTGTTTAAGAAGATGTGAGTCCCCGTTCTTTCTTCTTGAACTAGCCATCATGTACTAATTAAGTCGAGTATATTTGAGGTTTAGGGTAAGTCCCCCAGAGGCTCCTTTCCTCTTGGTTACTTTTGAGTTAATATAAGTCCCATAGTGGCATTCATTCATTTCAATCAAGCCAGTCGAGCTAAGATGGACTATCCCTAAGACTACTTAGAGGATGTGAGTCCTTCTTCTTGATTACAAATCTATCTATATTCTGTACACACCAGAAGATATGAGTCCCACTTTCTCCTTGGACAATGAATACCTATTTGTATATGACTATGTCATTTTCTCTAAGTTTTTGGTTAAGCCATTTAGTGGCCCCATCCTATGACACTCTTAGATCAAGTCTATGACCCCATTTAGAAACTCTGTACTTTGGATTGGACATTGGTAGAAACGGTTGGGAATAGGGATTCTCTTGGTGATATGGTCTATGTTGATCCTTCAAAATTACTTATCCATGTGGTGAAAATTTCTATAAGTTCTTCAAATCTATGAAATTATATAAAAAATTCATCTTGAGGATCCGTAGATATACTTTTCAAAGTGTAAGGAAATAATATCTCTCCAGAAGTCACTACCCTTTGCAATAATGGGATAAGGATGTTGTGCATATGTACTAGTGATTTTTCCCACTTTATATGAAAAAGTAAAGTATTTTAAATCAAGTTTGTTAAGTTTAGTATCAAGCCCCATAGTTAATCTAAGGAATGGGATTCCTTAAGTAAACTCTCGATTGAATGATCATTATCTCTCAGATTTCAATAGGAAGGATTATCAATCGATTGGTTTATATTTTGAAGATCAAATGGGATTGATGAATCTTATTAAAGCCAAAATGGAAGATACCCTAATGCTAGGAAACCTAGCATCTATTTTAGTTGGGCTATACATTAGAGTTGTGACTTAAGATTCCTTAACACAAGATTAAGGAAATTCCTAAGAAATGAGAAATTATGCTTATGGCCCATAAAGAGGAGAAACAACCTCAGAACTTAAATCTAGGGAGCTTCGATAAATTTTAGAAGGATAACCTAAATCTAAGGTGAAGATGGGTAATTGGTTTGTCTCCAAAAGAGAGGACAAACCACGGCGACAGACAAACAACAATCGGTGGTGGCCAACTCCTCCTCATGATTTTAAATACATGTAGGCAAGTTTTTTGCTTATGCAAGATAACTAGGTTATTTATTAGAAAGAGACTAAGTCCTTAAACTCACTCCCTAAAGAGACTAGATCATGTAAAGGGACATGCTTCAAATGACCTAAATCTAATGCAATTCAAATTTCATTTTATTTTATTTTGGACAATTATATTGACTCAGGCTAATAGAATTTTTATGACTAATGCATAAGAAAGAAGATTATTGGCCAAAATCAGCGAGAAGGAAGGAGGTGAGTTTCCACCATGGCTCTCAAAGGTCAAGCCAAGTTCTCTGGCAAAAGTGGAAGCTCTCTAATCAAGAGTAAAATAAGATGCATTTATGCATGATATTATAAGGAAATGCTCATCCAACTAAGGGGTTACTATTTCTTTTATCTTGATTTTAAACCTAAGCTTTAGGTGAGGTTATGAGTTGTTTAATTTTATTTTGAATTTTTAAGTTAGGTAAAAGATTTATTTTTTCTTAGAGAGCCTAATCCACATCTAGGCCATACATAAAGAAAAAAACTAGAAAAATCATGCCAGTTAATGCAAAACCTAAACAAATCATCAATCAATTTATACAATAAATCGCAAAAAGAGTAAATGGCCATTGTGGTCAGGCACCATCGCACAAACCCAAAAATATCAAATATGGGTAGCCAAGCTCTACCCATATACAACCCAGATTACAATTGGATTAAATTATAATTTAAGTAAAGGAATTCATTATTATGGGGGTCTTCAAGCTTTATTCTTCTTTCTTCTTTTCTTCTTTCTCCTTTCTTTGGTTCCTTCCTTTGGATGGTTGGATGGTAGATGCTCCAAGGCTTCACATGGTGTGTAAGATAGGATCTTATGACCAATGTTCTTCTTAATCTCTATAATAAATTATTCCAAAATTATAATTATACAAATTTTTACATGAAAAAGAAAAGTGTAAATCTAACTAACACCTTCAAAACAAAGATTAGCAAAAACACACAACATAAATCCGAAGCATGTATGTTGAACTTATCACCCCACACATGAGTGACTAAGTTCACCTGGTCTATGGATTATGCTTAAGGGTATATATCACCAACAAGCAAAAGCCTTTATATTTTCATTTATGATAGCGCCCCATAAGCGCAATCCCCTGTAGAAAGAATAGTTATGCTAAGAACGTCCTACCATTCATTCTATGAGCATACACCCTAACATCCTGTCTAAAACATACATCACAAAATAAAACAAACATCAAACCATGCATTGACCTAACTTAAGGCTAGAAGTGGTGACTTATGCTAATATGTGTGCTTTGAAAGCTTGTGTGGTATGCTTAGCTATGGCTTTAGGTTTAAATTTTCTTAGTGTGAAGAACATATTCAACTTAGATGAGGGTTTTATTTAAGTTGTTTAGTTGTTTTGGGTTGATTTTATTTTATGGTTTGATTTGGTTTAAGTGAAACTTACAATTAATTACTAAGTTATGAAGAGTGGGAAAGAGAAGAGAACTTCTCTTTCCTTCCCTAACCTTAAGTAATTTCTAAAGTAGATTCACATTTTTGTTTAATTTAGGTGAATGTTTTGATTACATCTTTTAATCAATTCTAAGTTTAGATCTACTCTAAACAAACCCATTCAAAAAGAAAGGCATTATAAGATTACATTTCTTTCTTTGCATATATGACATGCATATAGATGGACCTTAAGTATAGCTATACATACAAATGAGAATATTTAATATACTTTATGATGCATGCTAAGTAATTCACTTAAGAAAATTTAGAAGTTAAATATGCATGATTTTCTTAAGTAGAAAAGGTGTTCCTCATCTAAATTTTCACATACAAACATGAAAGTAAGAAGGCATAACTGAGTACAGCGCCACTGTTAACCAAAGGTGTAATGTTCAAGACCTACTTAGGACTACTTAAAGCGTCACAACTTTGGAGTTGTTCAGACTAATATACCACTTTCCTTAAATACAAACATGTATACAAAAGAAATGAAATAGAAATGGAAAATGCAAAAATTATTTTATGGATTCATTTTTATTTATGCAATTTACACATGCAAGTATAGGTAAACCTTCTTAAGTTATAACATAGGGATGAATAGGGTATGAAATTAAGTAAGTGTTGGGTTCTTTTCAAATGAACGCTACACCTTACTAACTCCTATTCAAGACTATACCAACATAAGAAAGAAAGGAAACCTATGCTAAACATGCCTTTATAATCCATCACATGCAAGCTTATAATTAAAGTATAAGTAGCACACTTTCATATTTGGTATTTGATTTATATATTTTTAAAAATAATTTGAATTTAGTAATGATAATAACCATTCATATTTTACTTTAGCCAACACATGCACATTTGACATAAAGTGAACAATTTCATTTTAAAATTTGAAACATGAAATTAGGAATGCATGAAATCACATGACATACAACTTGACATGTTAGGGAAAGATTCAAAGTAATAAAAGCATGTAAACAAACTCACTTCACCTAAATCCTAAAGACATTCTTCAGGAATAAGAAAATTTAGAATAAATCAAAGTGAATTCAAAGTAATTTTTGTTTAGTTTGAAGTTTGATTTAGTTTTGAAAAGGTGAGATGAGTTTTCTGTTCCTAACCCATTCTCACATGTGTTTGATATTTTTGTTTAATTTTTAGGTAATTAGATCCATTTTTATGTGTTGATTAGGTTAAGTTATGAATTAAGTAGCTTAATTAACCCTTACCTACACCACCTTAGAAGAATTAACTAAATAATTATGAGCCAATGAGATGACATAAAATTCATAAGAAATTTAAATTTGCAATGCACCCAATAATGAAAAGACCTAATGCAATTTGGCTCACAATTAAAAGTTAATTAAGCTAAGAGGTTTAGCTTAAGTAATTTCAAAATACCCTTTCACACATGTGAATTGGATTGTGATTTCCTTAACTGAACTTAGGCTATTAAACACCTAAGCATCTATACAAGGTGGACAAATTAATTTCTAGAACTTTTTAGAATTTTTAGAAATTGATTAGGGGGATAATTAATGAATTAACTCTTAATCAAAAGGAGATTAAGGATAGAAGAGGGGGTTTAGGGAATAGTTTAGGGGAAATGCCCCAAAATTGTTCCATAAACCACCTACTTACTGGATTTGACCTTAATAAACCCTAATCATAGGGTAAAACTACTAATCATATCCTAATTATGCTTAATTACATGAGAAGATTAATTAAGGAAACCATATGCGATTACTCTAATCAAACCATCAATATATCCCAAGAAAACTAGGTGAGGCAGAGGTCATCCCCTAAAACTTACCCAAGAATTTTGGGATTAATGAGAGGCTTAATCAAAGAGTAATTAGCAAAATACACATTCCAATAAAACCCAAATTCATTGAGAGTAACAATTCAAAACTCATCCAAATTAACTTTAAAATGTTCTAAGTTCAATTGTCTATCCGTAGGACTTTATTTCATATTTTTTTGAATTTTCTATGAAGAGTTATAAATTTTTGAAGTTCTATAAATGAATTAGGAATAATGAGTGCATTTTATTAATCCCTGACTAATCCCAAGCTCACGGCGTGACGTGTGGCGTCAGTGATCAGCGTGCTTTACACGTGTCACACCGTGAGGGGATAACTTAAGTTATCACCTCACAAAGGCGGTGGCGGTGCATACACTTAAATTCTCTGTCATCTGATCAAAGATCGGATAGTTAAGGATCCCCCCCCATGTTTTTTAAAGGATAAAATGATATCTAAATGTGTTAAATAATCTTATCCATCCATCTAAAATGCACGGAATCACACCAAGTTCTTCCCCTTGATCAATAGAGACCGTCCATGATTAAGGGGAAGATCCAAGCTTGATTTAGCATGGAATCACACCAAATTCAACCCACACCATCTAAAGATAGAGAGTGGCAAATCCAACAACCAAAATTTGATGAGGTGAAAATTTCTTTCATAAAGCTCCACACCACATTGAGTGTAGTGATTAGAAACCCATACCTCATCGAAGGTGATTGCCAGTGCTCGATTCCCTTGGAGAAGCTTTGTCTGGTTGAGACGAAGCCTTGTGAAGAGTATGAGCACTTGAGATGAAGTGAATCAGTGCATGGACCAACTCCTCCTTGCTTGGTCTTCAGCTTTAATCCAATTGGACTCTTCCTTGCTGTGGGAACTCCAATAGAAGCTTAGGCAAGTTTGACTTAGCTCCTAGATGAAGTGTGCAAGAGCAATTGGAAGGAAATCAAGTGTGAAAGAAATTGGCTAATGGATTGAGCTCCCCTATTTTTGCACTGTACAAAATTGAGAAATGGGGAATTCCAATCCTCTTTAAGAAGCTTGGGAGTGCTCTCTGATGATTGCTCTGAGTTCCTTAGCTTCAATTCATAGAGGGTGAATAAAAATAAAAGTGAATTAGGGGGAGTATATCTCCCCCTTGAAGGGTAATTCTCATGTTGTTCTGATCCAATTGATGAGATTGGAGAGTTTGTTTTTACTATTTTGAGTGTGCACATGGTCAGTTTGATCCAAGGAAAGGATTGACAACCTCCCATGTGCTTGAATTTGGATTTAAGAGGGAGTTTGAAAATTCAATTTTAAGCTAGGGGGCCTGGTTTAGTCTAGGAACCAAATGGGCTGACCCACACCCATTGGGTTGGGTGCACCACTCATCACTAAGTCCCTTTGAGCTTTTAGGAAGGCCTCAAGTGATTGTGAATAGGGTATGACCAAATTACCCATGGGTTAGGCCAACATTTGTTCTATGGCCTAGGGATAGGATGGTCATTTTGCTATTTTTTCTAGTTTGGACATGTTAGGTATCTGGAGAAACTAGGTTTAGCTAAGTTTCAAGAGATTTGAAATCCATTTAATAGGGTTTGGCTCACGTTGACCCATTTAGGTCAAAATGGGTCAACTTGGGTCAAGTTGACCAATAGGTTAAATTGGGTCAAACCAAGGGTTGGGTCAGGTTCATATGACCATTTAAAATGTTTTGGTGGCTTAGGTTTGATTCAATGTGGTATATATTTGGTTTTGACTCAAATGACTTCATTTAGCTCAAATGGGTCAAGTTATCATATTTGACCCATTTGACCTATTTCGGGTAGGTCAAGGGTAGGTTTAGGTTAGGTTAGTCATATGGAGTGGATTGGTGTCTTTATTTTCAATCAATTTTGGTTAATTTCAATTTTGGCTCAACATGGCCCCTTTAGGTCATGTTGGGTCTAAGGTCAATTGGGCTAGGTTGGGTCTAGTTGGCCAATTGAGGCTTTGGTCAAGTTCCATAAGTAATTTGGAATGGACTTGACCCATTGGTTTCAATCAATTTAACTTAGATCAAGTTTTGACACATTTTGACCTTTTAGGTCAAAATGGGTAAACTTGGGTCAAGTGGGCCAATTGGGCTAGGTTAGGCTTAATTGTTGGCTTGGTTAAGTTCAAACATAGGTCATGAGTGAACTTAGATCAATGGTTTCATCCAATTTGGCCTATGGTGGAATTTGGCTATGTTATGTTTCAGTTTGGGTTTAGTGTTGCCTTGGTCAACCCTTAGGTTTGACTTGGTTTGACCCAATTTGATTAATTGATCATCATGATCATCCCATGATGATTGTTGATCATGACGAGAAAGATATATGAGTTTGGTTCAATTCAATTTGGTTAGGATCAAAAGTTGTCTCATAAGGGTACTTTAGGTCACTTTGGGTCAAGTGAGCCTAAGTGGGTCAAATGGCTTGATCAAATCTTGATTTGAAGTTGGTTGATCTTGTATATAGATTCATGATTGAAATGTAAATCCATTTACAAGTGGTTTGAAGTCAAATGGGTTTTGATCCATTCAAAAATTTCATATTCAAAGGAAGAATATGAAGGGGTCTTGGGTTTTATTTTTGAATTAGGTTTTGATTGAGTGATTGAAGTTTGGATTTATGTATGAGCTCATCATTGTAAGATTGATTGAACCATGAGAGAAAATCAAGGATTTGGCTTGATTTGAAAATGATTTGGCTATGTTCAATATTTTGGCTTGAAAGGCTTAGATTTGATTTTGAGTGTATTTGAGTTTGATTTTTGGAATAGGTTTTGATTGTTTGAATTTATATTTCATTTATATATGTGAATATAAATGAGGATATAAATTGATCATGAGAACATTTCAAGGATTTGAAGTGGTTTAGTCATGATTTCGGTTAAAGCTATTAAAGAGAATTTAAAGGATTTAAAGTAATTTTTAATTTAAAATTTAAAATTTTGAATTGGATTTAATTGACTTATATTTATGTTTCATTTATATATGAGATTATAAATGAGTATATAAATAAGTTTTGAGAAAATTTCATGAGTTTGAATAGGTTTAATCAAGATTTAACCTAAATCCATTAATGAAAAAATGAATTAAAGGGAATTTCTAGGATTTCAAATTTGAAATTTAATTTGTGGGTTTGATTTGATTGATTTATATTAATATTTCATTTATAAATGAGAATATAAATAAGTTTTGAAAAAATCCCAAGGGTATGATTAGGCTTGATCAAGATTTTGGAAAAGTCCTTTAATAGAAAATTAAAGGACTTAAGGAAAATTGCATGAATTAATTTGGAATTTTGAGTTTGATTGATTTGAATTTATATTTTATTTATATATGAGAATATAAATGATAATATAAATGAGTCATGAGAAAATTTGAAAGATTTGAATAGGTTTGAATCATGATTTTGAATAAGTCCTTAAGGGAAGGTTAAGGACTTAGGCAAAATTTGGACTTAGGAATTTTATATGAATCTTGAACATGGGTTTCAATCATGGATTTCAATTATGGAGTTGATTTGAATTTGGAGAAAATCAAATAAAATTGATTTGGAGTTTGACTTAAAAGAAGGAAAGTGAGGAATGGTTTAGGCTAAGGGTAGAAAGTTTTCCTAACACTCCTGAGGCATGACCTATTCCTATGGCTAACTCTTTTAAGTCTTCTAAGGCTAGGTTGAGTGTCCACCTAATCACTAGATGTGTGATAAGACTAAGGAACTCTGAATGTCTAAGAGAAGTCCTAAGCCTAAGATGGAGGGGTTGAGAGCACATTCTAAAAATGAGGTCAACAGTCCACAATAAAATAAACTAAACAAAATAAACAAAATTAATTTTTTTGTGGATTAGGAATTCAAGCCCCCAAAGGGCCCCTTTTCTCAAGTAAGTATCCTATATTTAGGGCAATGTCAGCAGAACTCCCTATAGGAATTGCCTAACTACCTGAGCTGATGTAAATCCTTGGGTCGATACTCACTCCGTAGTCGCCCTTAGGTCAGATTCAATTTGTTTTGTCATAAACAGGTTACCCTAGTAGTCATTCTGCTTTGTACGATATAAGACTACGATGCATTCTTTCTAGCATGATTATCGCAAATCGATAGGCAGCCGTAGGTCAGGTTCGATTTATTTCCCAAAGTAACCAATCACCCCAGTGGTCTTTTCTGGTGGAAGATGTGAGTCTCCGAGCTTTCTTCCCTTGAATTGATCATTACAAATTGAAAGGAACTCCTTTGGTCTGATATTTCTCCCATCGGCCAGGAAGCTACTCCCTTTGGTTCAGTAAATTTGAGATAGGTCTAGGTTGATATAAGCTTCTTCTCAATGTGATCCATCGCAAACCAACAGAATCTATCAGAATAAATAAATCAAAAAAGAAAATCAATCTTGATTATCTTTGAGTTGATCTAAGTCCCCAGTGGCATTCAATCAATAGTCAGCCCTAGGTTGGGTTTCAATATATTATCTTGCCAATAGATTACCCCAGCAATTGGTCTACTTTAGAGGATGTAAGTCTACTACATTTTATTCCTAGTATTGCTTCTGCATACCGAAAGGAAACCCTTTGGTTGGCTAGTCCTACTATGTGTTTAGTAGGCCACCTGTTTGGATTGGTAAATCTAAGTTAGGTCTTAGCCTCCATGGCTCCTACTCAGTGCAGTTTATTACAAACCAACAGGGTTCATCTCAAAATTCAAACCTAACCAAAATTGAAATAAATTCAACCCTTTCCCTAGTGGAGGTCTCTCCTCAGTGAGATTCAAATCAACTCAAACCTCTCATCCCCTTGTGGATGACTAGAACCTGCTTCCCTAGTAGAAGGTTCACATTCTATCCCTTACTAGATTCTTTCCCTCTCTTATGTCCTTGACATAAGTAGAGCCACACTGCACTAAGTTCTAGATTCTTTCTACACCTTAGTTTAAGGATAGACTATTTCTGTTAGTACTTGTGATCTCTCAGTGTTGTTGATCATTTCGGTTAACATCAATACATGCGGTGTTCCTTGCCAGTCACACCACACCTATCGGGAACCCTTTGTTGACCTCATTTTTAGAATGATCTCGCAAACCCCTCCATCTTAGACATAGGACTTCTCTTAGACTTTAAGAGTTCCTTAGTCTTAAGATACATCTAGTGATTAGGTGGACATCCAACCTAGCCCTAGAGACCTAGAAGAGTTAGCTATAGGAATAGGTCATGCCTTAGGGGTGTTAGGAAATTTCCTACCCTTAGCTTAAACCATTCCCCACTTTCTTTCTTTCAAGTCAAACTCTATATCAATTCTATTTGATTTTCTCCAAACCCAAAATCAATTCCATGATTGAAACTCATGATCAAAATCCATCAAAATTCTTAAGTCCAAATTCTCTTAAGTCCTTAATTCTCTCTTAAGGACAAAGCCAAAATCATGATCAAAACCAAATCAAATCTTTGAGATTTTCTCATAATTCATTTATATTCTCATTTATATTCACATATATAAATGAAATATAAATTCAAATTGATCAAATCAAACTCAAAATTCCAACTCAATTCACAAAATGTTTTATAAGTCCTTTAAGTTTTTTCTTAAGGAATTAGCCTAAACCTTGATCAAATCAATTCAAACTTCTGAGATTTTTCTCAAAACTCATTTATATTCTCATTTATATTCACATATATAAATGAAATATAAATACAAATCAATCAAATCAAATACTCAAATTAAATTCCCAATCTAAAAATTTCCTAAGTCCCTTAATTTTTCATTAAAGGACTTAGCTTAAATCTTGATCAAACCATTTCAAATTCATGAGATTTTCTCATAACTCATTTATATTTTCATTTATATTCATATATATAAATGAAATATAAATATAAATCAATCAAACCCAATTCAAAAATTCAAATCCCTACTCCAAATGTTTCCTAAATCCTTTAAATCCCCTTTTAATGAACTTAGCCCAAATCATGATTAAACCACTTCAAATCATTGAAATTTTCTCATGATCCATTTATATTCTCATTTATATTCATATATATAAATGAAATATAAATTCAAGCAATCAAAACCATTTCCAAAAATCAAACTCAAATCCACTCAAAATCAAATCTAAGCCTTTCAAGTCAAAATCTTGAACTTAGCCAAATCAACTTCAAATTAAGCCAAACTCTTGATTTTCTCTTATGATTCAATCAAACCTACAATCATGAGTCCAAATATAAATACAAACTTCAATCACTCAGTCAAAACCCAAGTCAAAAATCAAAGTCAAATCTTTTCATATTCACCCTTTGAAAATGAAATTGTCAAATGAATCAAAACCCATTTTACTTCAAACCACTTGTAAATGGATTTATATTTCAATCATGAGCCCATATACAAGTTCAATAAAACTCAAATCAAGCTTTGACCAAGCCATTTGACTCACTTAGGCTCACTTCACACAACATGACCTAAAATACCCTTATGAGCCAAAATGTTAATCTTAACCTAATTGGATTGAACCAAACTCATATATCCCTCTCATCTTGACCAACAATCATCATGGGAAGATCAATCAATCAAATTGGGTCAAACCAAGTCAAACCTAAGCATTGACCAAGTCAACACTTAGCTTAAAATGAAACCTAATATAGCCAAATTCCATCATAGGCCAAATTGATTGAAAACATTGATCTAAGTTCACTCATGACATATGTTTGAACTTGACCAAGCCAACATTTGAGCCTAACCAAGCCCAATTGAACCTAAGTTATCCCAATTTGACATAAACAATCAAAATGAGCCAAAACTTGATCTAAGCCAAATTGATTCAAACTATGGGTAAAGTTCATTCCAAATCACTTGTGGAGCTTGACCAAAGCTTCAATTGACCAACTAGACCTAACCTAGCCCAATTGACCTTACACCCAACATGACCTAAAGGGGTCATGTTGAGCCAAATTTAAACATAACCAAAATTGATTGGAAACAAAGACACCAATCCACTCCATATGACTAACCAAACCTAAACCTACCCTTGACCTACCTCAAATAGGTCAAATGGATTAAATAGATCAGCTTGACTCATTTGACCTAAATGAAGTCATATGAGCCAAATTTAAAACTAATCCAAATTGAATCAAACTAAAGCCACCAAAACATTTTAATTGGTAATATCAACTTGACCCAACCCTTGGTTGGACCTAATTTGACCAATTGGTCAACTTGACCCAAGTTGACCTATTTTGACCTAAATGGGTCAACATGAGCCAAACCCTATCAAATGGAATCCAAATCTCATGAAACTTGGCCAAACCTAGTTTCTCCACATAACCAACATAGCCAAATTGAAAAATTAGCAAAATGGCCATCATACCCCTAGGTTGTAGAACAAATTTTGGCTTAATCTATGGGTAATTTGCTCATACCCTCTTCATATCCACTTGAGGCCTTCCTAAAGCTCAAGGGAACCTAATGAAGAGTGGTGTACCCAACCAAATGGGTTTAGATCATCCCAATTGGCCCCATGACCAAACCCGACCCCATGGGTCAAAATGGTTAATTCAAAATCCATCTCCCACTCAATTTCAAGCACATGTGAGGTTGGCATTCCACTCAAGGCCTCAAACCGACCATGTGCATAGATCTAACTGGTTAGACAACCCTCCCATTGTGATCAATTGGATCAAAATGGCAAAATGGCTTGCGGCCATCCGATCCTTCAAGGGGGAGATATGCTCCCCCTAATTGAATTCAAAATGATCAGTCCTCATTTCGATTACACCTAGGGAAGTCAGAGAAGCAAATCCTCAGCCTCCCTAAGTTTCCTAGAATGAAATCAAAGTCCATCTTCTTGGTTTTGAACAGTGTGAAAACAGGGGAGCTCAATCCAATCTTGAACTTCCTCCACACTGAAAACCACCTCAATTCCTCCTACACAGTTCTTCTAAGGACCAATCTAAGCTCACCCAAGCTTCCATTGGAGTTCCCATAGCAAGGAGAGGAGAAATTAGATCAAAGCCACAAGGATCTTAAAGTGGTGTTGGTCCATAGAGCAAGCCACTTAATCCTAAGGCTTAGGAATTTCAATAGGGCTTCATCTCCACCAGACGAAACTACCTCATCGATCTAGAGCGTCGGTGATCACCTCTGGTGAGGTATGGATTTTTTTTGACCATCTAGCATAGGATGTGTTGGCCCTTTATGAAAGAAATTTTCAATTCAAATAAATCGCATCATTAGATGTGCCGCTTATATGCTTTAGATGGTGTGGGATAAGTTTAGTTTGAACCCAAGCTCAATCGAGCTCGGATCTTTGCCTAGATCATGGGCAGCCTCCATTGATCAAGGGGGGAAGAACATGGGAGATCTCAACCATCCATCCGCACATTTTGGATGGACGGCCGAGATAATTCCCATGTTTAGAATTTCCTTTATCCTTTTTTAAAACTGTGGGGACATCTCTGGTTGTCCAATCTTTGATCGGATGTCAGAGATCGAAACATGTCCGTCGTCAAGCCGCCTATCGAATTTGACACTTAAGTAAGCGATTCACAGCGCGATGCGTGTAAAGCACACTGACCGCCTTGGCCATGCGTCACAGCGTGAGCTGGAGGATTAGTTAGGGATTTAATCAAAATGTTAATTAATATAGGGATCTTCTAAAATTCATATCTCCTTCAATAAAACTCAAAAAATTTGAAATAAATCCTATAGAAAGATAATTCAACCTAGAATATTTTAAAATTAATTTCAATGGGTTTTGAATTATGATTTCCTCTAATTTTGAGTTTAATTAGAAATCTCATTTTGCTAATTACCATTTAATTAAGCATATGATTAATCTCAAATTTCTTGGGTATGTTTTAAAGGATGAATTCTGCCTCCCCTAATTTTCTTGAAATTTATTGATGTCTTAATTAGGAGAATTACATATGAATTTTCTAATTACTCCCTTAACCTAATCAAATATAATTAAGTTATGATTAGTGGTTTTAATACATGATTAGGGTTGATTAAGGTCAGATCCAATATATAAGAGGTTTAAGGAATGATTTTGGGGCATTTCCCATAAGCTATTCCCTAAACCCCATTTTCTTTCCTTAATCTTCTCTTAATTAAGGGTTAATTCATTAATTATCCCCCTAATTATTTTATAAAAAATTCTAAAAACTTCTAGAACTTAATTATTCTACTTTGGGTAGATGCTTAAGTATTTAATAGCCTAAGTTAAATTAAGGAAATCAAAACCCAATTCATATGAATGAAAGGGTGTTTTGAAATTACTTAAGTTAAATCCCTTAGCTTAATTAACATTTAATTATGAGCCAAATTGCATTAGGTTTTTTTCTTATTAGGTGCATTTAAAATTTAAATTCTTTGTGAGTTTTTATGTCATCTTATTAGCTCATAATTTTTTGATTAATTATTCTAAGGTAGTGTAGGTAAGGGTTAATTAAGTTACTTAATTCATACCTTAACCTAATTAATACATAAAAATGGATCTAGTTATCTAAAAATTAAATAGAAATATCAAACACATGTGGGAATGGGTTAAGAATAGCAAACGTAACTCACCTTTTTCAAAACTAAATCAAACTTCAAACTAAACAAAAATCATATTGAAAACACTTTGATTTATTTTAAGATTTCTTATTCCATAAGAATTTCTTTAGGATTTAATTAAAGTGAGTTTGTTTACATGCTTTCATTACTTTGAGCCTATTTAATATGTTAAATTTGTATGCCATATAATTTCATGCATTCATAATTTTCAAATTAAAATTTAAAAATAAAATTATTTACTTTAGGTCAAATTTGTATGTGTTGGCTAAAGTAGAAAAATGAGTGGCTATTATCACTACTAAATTCAAATTATTGATCAAATACCAAATCTAAAAGTATGCTACTTATATTTTAATTATGAGCTTGCATGTGAAAGATTATAAAGGTATATTTAGCATAGGTTTCCTTTCTCTCTTATGTTGGTATAGTTTTGAATAGGAATTTGGTGAGACATATGGTTCATTTGAAAATGACCTAGCACTCACCTAATTCCATATCATATTCATCCCTCTGCTATCACCTAAGAAGGGCTACCTATACTTGCATACATAAATTGCATAAACTAAATGAATCCATTAATGCAACTTGTGCATTCTTCTTTTCCATTTTAGTTCTTTTATACACATGTTTGTATTTAAGGAAAGTGGTATATTAGTCTGGACAACCCTGAGGTTGCAAGGCTTTGAGTAACCCTAAGTAGGTCTTGTACCTTACACCTCTGGTTAACAATGGCGCTATACTCACTTATGCCTTTCTTACTTTCATGTGTGTATGTAAAAATTTAGTTAAAGAAACCCTTTTCTACATAAAAAAAATCAAGCATCTTAATCTTCTAAATTTCCTTAAATGGATTACTTAGCATGCATCATAAAGTATGTTAAATATTCTCATTTGTATGTATAGATTTGGTTAGGGTCCATCCATATGCATGTTATATATGTTGGAAAAGAAATGAAGTAATGTGTGTTATGTGAATTTTGATTCATTTTATTTAATCTTAAAATGCCTTTCTTTTTGAATAGGTTTGTTTAGAGTTCAACTAAACTTAGTATTAATTAAAATATTTAATCAAAAGATTCATCTAAATAAAACTAAAATGTGAATCTACTTTAGAAATTACTTAGGTTAGGGAAGCAAAGAGAAGTTCTTTTCTATTTTCCTCTCTTCATAACTTAGTAATTAATTGTAGGAATCATTTGAACTTAATCAAAATATGAAATAAAATCAACCCAAAATAACTAAACAACTTAAATGAAACCCTCCTCAAAGTTGAACATATTTTCACATTAGAAAATTTGAACCTAAAGTCATAGCAATGCATGCCACACAAACCTTCAAAGCACACACATTAGCCTAAGTCACCACTTCTAGTTTTAGATTAGGACAGTGCATGGTTTAATATTTTGTTTTTTTTGTGATATATGTTTTAGACTGGATGTTAGGGTGTATGCTCATAGAATGAATGGCAGGATGCTCTTAGCTAATATGGTAAAAAATTTCTATATGGGAGTCGCCTTTCAAATTTGTGGGGAGAAAAGAAAGAGGAACCCTTACAAAATTCATCTTGGTAAGATGCCACACAGATCCACAGATGTACTTATTCAAGTGATCGGATATGTCATTAAGGAAATAATATACTATCTTAAAAGACAAAAGTCACTACCCTTTAATGGAACCAATCACCTCAATAAGGACTCCTAAGGATGATGGGTCTACATATGTACTAGAGATTCTTCCCCTACTTTACATGAAAAAGTGAAGCAAGCTTTATTTTAAATCGGATTCGTTAAGTTCCCTTCAGGGGCAAGCCTCCATAGTTAATTACATCCTAAGGGACGGAATCCCTTAGGAAAACTCTCGATTAAGGTAAATGATCATTGTCTCTAAAGATTTCAATAGGGAAGGTAAAGACAACTTTCTGTGATCCTGCTATTGCACTGACTAAAACTAAAAATTGCACTAACTGAAAGAAATCTACAATGAGAAATGAACTTGCATTAGATTCCTATCTACATATATTTTGAATTTTTGAATTTTGAAAATTTGAACCCACATCCAACAACTCAGAAGTGTTAAGTGGAGTTCAAATAGATTTGGAAAGATTGATTGAAAGAGGAATTTGAGTATGAATCCAAACTTCAACAAATTTGAGTATATTGAAATATAGATTCAAGATTTTGATAAGATGCTTCCATAGGTTCATTTTGTTTTGCATTTGAATTTTTGTGATTTGGAATTTGGAGGACCCTTCCCTTTAACAAATTTGGCTATGTTAAAGTAAGGGTCAAATTGATTTTGTGTTGTTTGAATATCTTGGAATTTTCACTTACTTAGCAAATTTAAGTATGCTAAGTGAAGTAAAAGGGATTGTTTCTTTATGAAAATTTTGTTTTATTTTGATTTTGGAAAATTTTGGAATTCTTACTTAGCAAATTTATGTATGCTTAGTGAAGAATCCAAGTGTATTTTGTTTGATTTTGAAAATAGGATTCTAAGCAATTTTAAGTATGCTAAGAAAATCCTAAGTGTTTCATTTGTTTTGGAAAATTTTGATTTTTGAAAAGGGTAAGATCCTTTAGTAAATTTGGTATGCTAAGGGGATCCTAAGTGTTTTGTCTTGTTTTTGAAATGATTGAAAGTGGAGTTTTAATTTTAGCAAATTTGGTATGCTAAAGATGAAGTTCCACTTGGTTTTATGAAATGAAAATTTCACTTAGCAAATTTGAGTATAGTAAATGAAACTCCAAATGGCATGTTTAAAATTTTGATTTCATTTTTTATTTTGATTTTTGAAACTGGAAACTTCACCTTAGAAAATTTGGTATGCTAAGGGAAGAAGTCCCAAAGGAGTGTGAGAAATTTTTGTTTTTAGTTTGGAAACTTTACTTAGCAAATTTGAGTATGCTAGATGAAGTTCCAAAATATATTTTGAAAAGTTTTGAAAATTTTATTTGGAAACTTTACTTAACAAATTTAGGTATGTTAAACAAAGTTCCAAATATGTTTAAAAATTTTTGAAATTTTGAATTTGGAGACTTCTCTTAACAAATTTGGGTATGTTAAGTAAGGTTCCAAAATGTGTTTTAAAATTTTTTGAATTTTTAAATTTAGATTTGGAAACTTAACTTAACAAATTTGGGTATGTTAAATGAAGTTCCAAATGTGTTTAGAAAATTTTTAAATATGATTGTTGATTTTGGATTTTGAATTTGGAAACTTTACTTAACAAATTTGGGTATGTTAAATGAAGTTCCAGATGTGTTTTAGGATTTTGAAAATTTTCAGATTTGGAGACTTCACTTAACAAATTTGAGTATGTTAAGTAAGATTCCAAAATGTGTTTTGAAAATTTTTGAATTTTTTATTTTAGATTTGGAAACTTAAAGTTAACAAATTTGGGTATGTTAAATGAAGTTCCAAATGTGTTTAGAAAATTTTGAAATATGATTGTTGATTTTTGATTTTGGATTTTGAAACTTTACTTAACAAATTTGGGTATGTTAAATGAAGTTCCAAATGTGTCTTAGGATTTTGAAATTGTTTGGATTTGGAGACTTTACTTAACAAATTTGGGTATGTTAAGTAAGGTTCCAAAATTTGTTTAGAATTTTAAAATTTTTTGGATTTTGATCTTGGAAATCTTACTTAACAAATTTGTGTATGTTAAATGAAGTTCCAAAATGTATTTGGAATTTTGAAAAGTTTTGGATTTTTGATTTTGGAAACCTTAACAAATTTGTGTATGTTAAATGAAATTCCAAAATGTGTTTCGAATTTTGAAAACTTTTGGATTTTTATTTTAGAAACCTTACTTAACAAATTTGTGTATGTTAAATGAAGTTCCAAAATATGTTTAGAATTTTGAAAATTTTTGAAATTTTATTTTGGATTTTGATTTTGGATTTTGAAACTTTACTTAGCAAATTTGATTATGCTAAGTGAAATTTCAAATGTATGTTTGAAAATTTTAAAATATGATTGTTGATTTTGAATTTGGATTTGGAAACTTCACTTAGCAAATTTGATTATGCTAAATGAAATTCCAAATGTGTTTTGGAAAATTTTTGAAATGTGATTATTGATTTTGATGTTTTGAAAAGAGAAACTCCAATTAACAAATTTAAGTATGTAGAGTGGAGATCCATTTATTTTTGAAATGTAAAAAAAAATATTTTTGTGTGTGATTGTTGCTTTTTGAAAGAGGGGAATTCCAACTTAGAACATATATGAGATATCCTTAAATGGGATTTTCTAAAATGATATCGTATTTTTTTTAAGTTGGGAATGAAATCTACATTTAATAAATTTAAGTTTATTAAATGAAGGTATTCATGTGTGCTTTTTGAAAATTTTTAATTTTTTTTACAAATGAACTTTCCATTCAATAAGTGTGACGAATAGAAAAATTCATGCGTGCCTTTTGAAAATTTTGATTGTGATTATGATTTTTGGGAAACATGATTGTTCATTTTGTTTTGAAAATGAAATCTTCATCTATGTGATTTGCAAGAAGATATTCATTTGTGCTTCTAGAAAATGTTATTAGTTTTATTTTTAAAAATCCCTACATGTAACAATTATGTGAATTGTTAAATGAGGGTAAAGAAATTTTGTGGAAAATATTTTATTAAGTGCATTTTTGAAAAAGGTGCTTTTGAAAAAGAAAAGTTCTTTATGGAAGTTTTATTATTTTTAGGATGAACCTTACCTTACCATGAAGATGATAAGAAGGAAATCTTTAAAAGATGTTTCTTTTTATTTTAGATATTTTCATTTTACCCATTGAAGGAACCCAACGAGGGTTTTAAGACAAACAAGGAATGTAGTCCTAAAACCTAAAGATGTTGGCTAACTCAACTCAAGAATGAAATGAGCTAAGTGCCAACAGAAAGATGGATAGTCTTGGATTCATATCAAAGTACAAACCCACCATCAATATTCAAAGACAACGATCATTTACCAAAGATGGAGAGAGGACCATCCCCAGCGGAGTCGCCAAAAAAATATGTGGTGAAAAATTTCTTTAAGGGAGTTGTCTTTCAAATATGTCCGGAGAAAAGAAAGAGGAACCCTTACAAAAATTTATCTTGGTAAGACGCCATGCAGATCCGCAGATGTACTTATTCAGATGATCGAGTATGTCATCAAGGTATAGTGTACTATCTCGAAAGACAAAATTCACTACCTTTTAATGGAACCAATCATCTCAATAAGGACTCCTAAGGATGATGGGTCTGCATATGTGCTACAGATTGTTTACATACTTTATATGGAAAAGTAAAGTAGGGTTTATTTTAAATCAGGTTCATTAATTCCCTACAGGGGTAAGCCCCCATAGTTAATTACATCCTAAGGGATGGGACCCTTAAGAAAACTCTCGATTAAGATAAATGATCATTGTCTTTGAAGATTTCAATAAGAAGGACTATCAATCGATTGGTTTGTATTTGAAGATCAAATGGGATTGATCAAAAGAGGGAGTTATTATCAAAGCCAAAATGGGAATAAGTAGGAGATGCTCACGATGCTAGGAAACATTGCAAGCCTCTCAAACTATCCAAAAATTAGGCTTTATATTTTAGAAATTGATTTAATTTATTTGAGTTGTATTTTTCATTAGAAATTTAGGACTTAAGATTCCTTAACATAAGATTAAGAAAATGCATAAGAGTTGAGAAATTATACTTATGGCTCACAAAGGGGAGAAATAATCTCAGAACCTAACTCTATGGAGCTTCAGCGAGGCCCAGAAGCACAACCTAAATCTAAGGTGAAAAAAGGATAATTGGTTTGTATCCACAAGAGAGGATAAACTACCCGACAGCCTAGACTTACAATCTCCTAGGGTGGCTGCCAACTAACTCCTCCTATGATTTTAAATATATGTAGGCAAGTCTTTATGCTTATACAAGATAGTTGGAATATTTTTATTTATAAAAAGACTAAGTCCTTAAACTCACTCCCTAAAGAGACTAGATCAAGTAAAGGGACATGCTTCAAATGACCTAAATCTAATGCATTTTAAATTTAATTTTATTTCATTTTTTTGACAATTATTTTGACTCTGGCTAATAGGGTTTTTATGACTAATGCATTAGAAAATAGATTATTGGTCAAGATCAACTAGAACTTTAGGAGGTGAGTTTCTACCACAACCCTCAAAGGTCAAGCCATGTTCTTTGGCAAAGGTGGAAGTCCTCCAATCAAGAGTGAAATAAGATGAATTTGTACATGATATTATAAAAAAAGAGCTCATCTAGCTAAGGGGTTGTAATTCTTTTATCTTGATTTAATCCTAAGCTTTAGGTGAGGTTATGAGTTATTTAGTTTAATATGAACTGTTAAGTTGGGTAAAAGATTTATTTTTTTCCTAAATAGCCAAATCCACATCTAGGCCACACATACATCAAGAAAGAAACTAAAACAAGCATGACACTTAATGCACAAGTTAAAAAAAACATCAATCAATTTATAAAACTAAAGCAAAAAGAATAAAAGGCCATTTGTGGTCGGGCATCACTGCACAAACCCGAAAATATCAAATGTAGGTAGCCGAGCTCTACCCTTATACAACCGGATTACTAATAAAGTAAATTACAATTTAAGCAAAGGAATTCATTGATATGGGGGGTCTTCAAGCTTTATTTTTCTTTTTTCTTTTTTCTTTCTTTCTTTTCTTTTCTTCATTTCTTCTTTGGATCTTCCTTTGGATGGTTGAATGGTAGATGCTCCAAGGCTTCACATGGTGCATAAAATAGGATCTTATGACCAATTTTCATCCTAATCCCCCATAATAAATCATTCTAAAATCCTAAATATACAAATTTTTACATGAAAAGGAAATTGGAAATCTAACTAACACCTACAAAGCAAAGGTCAGTTAAATCACACCACACAAATCCCAAGCATGTATATTAGACTTATCACCCCACACATGGGTGGCTAAGTCCACCTGGCCTATGGATTATGCTAAGGGGTATAAGCACCTGCAAGCAATAAGCATTTATATTTTTATTTGTGATAGTGCCCCTTTAGTACAATCCCATGTAGAAAAGAATAGTTTGACTAAGCATGTCCTACCATTCATTCTACGAGCATACACCCTAACATCCAATCTAAAGCATTCATCACAAAACAAAACATAAAATCAAACTATGCACCGATCTAACCTAAAGTTAGAAGTGGTGACTTTGGCTAATGTTTGTGCTTTGAAGGTTTTTGTGGCATGCTTAGCTTAGGACTTTAGGTTTGAATTTTCTAAGTATGAAGAACATGTTCAACTTAGAGGTGGGTTTCATTTAAGTTGTTTAAATGTTTTAGATTATTTTTATTTTATGTTTTAATTTGGTTTAAGTGAAACTTACAATTAATTACTAAGTTATAAAGAGAGGGAAAGAGAAGGGAATTTCTCTTTCCTTCCTTAATCCTTAAGTAATTTCTAAGGTAAGTTCACATTTTTTTAATTTTATTTAGGTGAATGTTTTAATTATATCTTTTAATTAATCCTAAGTTTAGATCAACTCTAAACAAACCTATCCAAAAAGAAAGGCACTTTAAGATTAAGAAAAATGAACCAAAATCCACATAACACACATTACTTCAATTCTATCCCAACATATATAACATGCATATGGATGAACCCAAAGCATATCTATACATGCAAATGAATATAATTAACACACTTTATAATGCATGCTAAGTAATACATTTAACAAAATTTAGAAGATTTAGATGCATGATTTTTTTTCTTAAGTAGAAAAGATTTACCTTATCCAAAATTTCACATACATGTATGAAAGTAAGAAAGGCATAAGTGAGTACAGCGCCATTATTAACCGAGGGTGTAAGGTACAAGACCTACTTAGGGCTACTTAAAGCCTCACAACCTTGGGGTTGTCCAGAGTAATATACCACTTTCCTTAAGTACTAACAAGCATATAAAATAAATTAAGTGAAAAAAGAATATGCAAAAGTTTTAATGGTTTCATTTTTGTTTATACAATTTATTCATGCAAGTATAAGCAATCCTCCTTAAGTGAGAGTGTAGGGATGAATAGGGTTTAGAATTAAGTAAGTGTTGGGTTCTTTTCAAATGAACCCTACATCTTACCTACCCTTATTCAAAACTATGCCAACATAAGAAAGGAAGGAAAGGCTACACTAAACATGACTTTATAACTCATTACATGCAAGATAATAACTAATATATTAATAACATACTTTTAGATTTGATGTTTCATTTATAGGTTCTGAAAATACTTTGGGTTTAGTAGTACTAATAGCCATTCATATTTTACTTTAGCCAACACATGCACATTTGACATAAAGTAAACAAATTCATTTTAAAACTTGAAAACATGAAATCATGGATGCATAAGTCACATGGCATACAATTTAACATGTTGAGAAAGATCTAAGGCAATGTAATCATGTAAACAAACTCACTTTACTTAATTCCTAGAGACATTCTTAAGAAATAAAAAAACTTAGAATAAATCAAAGTGAATTTCAAAATGATTTTTGTTTGTTTAAAGTTTGATTTAATTTTTGAAAGGTAAGATGATTTTCTGTTTCTAACCACTCCCACATGTGTTTTATATTTTTGTTTAATTTTTAGATAATTAAATCTATTTTTAAGTGTTGATTAGGTTAGGGTATGCATTAAGACTAAATTAACCCTTACCTACACCACCTTAGAAAAATTAACTAAATAATTATGAGCCAATGAGATGACATAAAACCCATAAGGTATTTAAATTTGCAATTCACCTAATAATGAAAAGGCCTAATGCAGTTTGGCTCATAATTAAAATTAATTAAGCTAAGGGGTTTAGCTTAAGTACTTTTAAAACACCCTTTCACACTTATGAAAGGGGTTTTAATTTTCTTAATTAGACTTAGGCTATTAAACACCTAAGAATCTACCCAAGGTAGATTAATTAAGTTCTAAAAATTTTTAGAATTTTTGAAAATTGTTTAAAGGGATAATTAATGGATTAACCCTTAATTAAGATGGGATTAAGGAAAGAAAAGTGGGTTTAGGAAATACTTAGGGGAAATACCCCAAAATTATTCACTAGATCTAACCTTAATCCAACTTAATTATAAGGAAAATCCACTAATTACACCATAATTACCCTTAATTACATGAAGGGAATATAGCAATTTCCTAATCACCCTCAATAAATCTCAAGAAAATTAGGGAGGTAGAACTCATCCCCTAAAATGAACCCTAGAAGTTTGAAATTAATTTGTGACTTAATTAGGGAATAATTAGCTAATTAACATTCCTAAAGAATAATTAATGGATTAATGCTTAATTGAGAAGGGATTAAGGAAAGAAAAAAGCATTTAGGGAATACTTAGGGGAAATACCCCAAAATTATTCCCTAAAATCCTAATTTACTAGATCTGACCTTAATCCAACTTAATTATAGGGAAAATCAACTAATTACACCATAATTACCCTTAATTATATGAAGGAATTAATTAGGGAATGAGCTAGCAATTTCTTTAATCAAGGCCTTAATAAATCTCAAGAAAATTAGGAGAGGTAGAGGACATCCTTTAAAATGAACCCTAGAAGTTTGAGATTAATTGGTGATTTAATTAGGGAATAATTAGCTAATTAACATTCCTTAAGAAACTTAAATTCAGAGAAAAAGAGAAATCAAAATACATTGAAAATATTTTTAAAATATTCTAAATGAAATTATCTATTCATTACAATTTTTCCATATATATTTTTTGATTTTTCTTGAAGGAGTTATGATTTATTTGAAGTTATCTGAATTAATTAGGAATTATAAATAATCCCTAATTAATCCATGGATATTACCCGCTCAGGGCGCGACGCGTGGTAGTAGCGGTCAGCGTGCTTTACATGCATCCTACTCTGAGCCCCTTACTTAACTTATCAAATCAAGGGGACGACGGTGGCACACATGTTTTTATCCTTACCCGTCCTATCAAAGATCAGACTGCTAAGGATACACCCATGGTTTATAAAATGGATAAGGGGTTTAAAAATGTGGGAATAATCTTGGCCGTCCATCCAAATAGCGTGGATGGATGGCCAGAGATTCATCCCTGTCAAGGCTTAGGAAGAATGAGATTCATCCACCTTCTAATCTTTATCCGAGCTTGATAGAGCTCAGATTAGGCTAAAATTTAGCCCACACCTTCATCATGTAATAACCAACAAATCTAGCAGCTAAGATCCTATGAGATTGAAGTTCACTTCACAAAGGACCAACGCCAATGAGAATTAAGCTCAAAAAATCACTATCCTCATAGGAGATGATCACCAGCACTCTATTCTCTTAGAGAAGTTTCATCTGGTTGAGACGATGCTTTGCTAAAGTTTTGAGCACTTGAGGTTGAGTGTAGAGCTCTATGGACAAACTCCCCTTCACTCCCTTTACGGCTTTGATGGAATTGAACTCTCTCTTGCCTTTAGAACTTTAGAGAAGGCTTGGGCAGACTCGACTTAGCTCCTAGATTGAGTGTGCAAGAGGAATTGGAAGGAGATTAAGTATGGAGAAAATTCACTATTGGATCGAGCTCCCCTATTTTGCACTATGGAAAACCAAAGAGTGCAAGATTTGAAACTTCTCTAAAGAACTTGGGAAAGCTCTTAGGTGATTATTAAACCTTCCTAGGTTCCAATCGAGCGTGAATGAATTCAAATTTCAGTGGATTAGGGGAAGTATATCTCCCCCTATGGTAATCGGATGGTCGGCAATGGACTTGTCATTTTGATCCAATTGACCATATGGGATGAGTTGTTTTGGTTGTTAGAGGTGCGTACATGGTCGGTTTGGCCAGAGGAGTGTAAGGCTAACTCCTATGTGCATCCAATTAAGCTTTGGGGGGAGTTTGAAAATTGAATTTCATGGCTATGGGTCGGGTTTGGTCCATGGGCCAAATGGGTTGACCCAAACTCATTGGGTTAGGTGCACCACTCATCACTAGGTCCCCTTGAGGTTTTAGGAAAGCCTCAAGTAATTGTGATGAGTGTATGACCAAAATACCCATGGGCTAGGCCAAAATTTGTTCTATGGCCTAGAGGTATAATGGTCATTTTGCAATTTTTTCAATTTGGATATGTTTGGTATGTTTTAAAAATAGGTTGGGCCTAGTTTCAATGGATTCAGAATCCATTTCATGGGGTTTGGCACATGTTGCCCATTTAGTTCAAAATGGGTCAACTTGGGTTAAGTTGTCCAATAGGTCAAATTGGGTCAAACCAAGGGTTGGGTCAAGTTCATATGATCATTTGAAATGTTTTCATGCCTTTGGTTTGGTTCAATTTGGTATAGATTTGGTTTTGGCTCATATGACTCTTTTTAGGTCAAGTTGACCCATTTAACCCATTTGACCTATTTGGGTTAGCTCAAGGGTAGGTTTAGGTTTGGTTAGTCATATGGAGGGGATTGGTATCTTTGTTTTCAATCAATTTGTTCATTTTGGCTCAACATGACCCCTTTAGCTCATGTTGGGTCTACCAATCCAGGGCTAGTTTCTACAATTGAGGCTTTGTCAAGTTCCACAAGTGATTTGGAATGGACTTGACCCATTGGTTTCAATCAATTTGGCTTAGATCAAGTTTTGACACATTTTGGCCCTTTAGGTCAAAATGGGTCAACTTGGGTCAAGTAAATTAGGTTCAAATGTTGGCTTGGTCGTTCAAACATAGGTCATGAGTGAACTTGGATCAATGGTTTCAATCAATTTGTCCTATGGTGGAATTTGGCTATATTAGGTTACATTTTGGGCTAAGTGTTGACTTGGTCAACCCTCAGGTTTGACTTCATTTGACCTAATTTGACTGATTGATCATCTCATGATGATTGTTCATCATTATAGGAGGGATATATGAGTTTGGTTCAATCCAATTTGGTTAGGATCAAAAGTTGGCTCATAAGGGTACTTTAGGTCACTTTGGGTCAAGTGAGCCTAAGTGGGTCAAATGGCTTGGTCAAAGCTTCATTTGAAGCTGATTGATTTTATATATGGACTTATGATTGAAATATAAATCTATTTATAAGAGGTTTGAAGCGAAATGGATTTTGATTCATTTGAAAATTTCATATTCAAAGGAAGAATATGAAGGAATTTTGGGTGGGTTTGATTTTTGATTTGGGTTTTGATTGTTTGAATTTATATTTTATTTATATATGTGAATATAAATGAGAATATAAACTTATCATGAGAAAATTTCAAGAATTTTAAAGAGTTTAATCATAATTTGGGTTAAATACATTAAAAGGAATTAAAGGATTTAAGGGGATTTTTAATTAGAAATTTAATTTTTGAATTGGATTTAATTTATTTATATTTATATTTCATTTGTATATGAGAACATAAATGAGAATACAAATATATTTTTTAGAAAATTCCATGAGTTTGAAATGTTTGATCAAAGTTCAGGTTAAATCCATTAATGAAAAATTAATGGATTTAAGGGAATTTCAAGCATTTTAAATTTGGAATTTAATTTGAGGATTTGATTTGATTGAGTTATATTTATATTTCAATTATATATGAGAATATAAATGATAATACAAATAAGTTTTGAGAAAATCCCAAGAGTTTGAGTTGATTTGATCAAGGTTTAGAGCTGATTTTGGCTAAGTCATTTAATGAAAAATTAAAGGGACTTAAGGAAATTTCATGAATTGTTTTGGAATTTTGAATTTAATTTAATGGGTTTGAATTTATATTTCATTTATATATTAGAATATAAATGAGAATATAAATGAATTATCAAAAAATCTCAAAGATTTGAATAGGTTTGAATCATGATTTTGGCTAAGTCTTTAAGAAAGGGTTAAGGACTTAGGAAATTTTAACTTAGGAATTTTTGATGGATTTTGATCATGGGTTTCAATCATGAATTTAAATCATGGATTTCAATCATGGATCTCAATCATGAAATTCAATCATGGAATTGATTTGAGTTTGAGAAAATCAAATAAAATTGATTTGGAGTTTGACTGAAAAGAAGGAAAGTGAGGAATGGTTTAGGCTAAGGGTATGAGATTTTCCTAACACCCTGAAGGCATGACCTACTCCTATGGATAACTCTTTTAAGTCTTCTAGGGCTAGGGGAGTGTCCACCTATTCACTAGATGCATCTTAAGGCTAAGGAACTCTTAAAATATAAGAGGAATCCTAAGTCTAAGATGGAGGTGATGAGAGCTCATTCTAAAATTGAGGTCAACATCTAACTATTCTTTTCTACAGGAGATTGTGCTTAAGGGGTGCTATCATAAAGAAAAATATAAATGCTTTTTCTTGCAAGTACTTTATACCCCTAAGAATAATCTAATAGACCAGGTGAACTTAGTCACCCATGTGTGGGGTGATAAGTCCAATATACATGCTTGGGATTTATGTGGTTTATTTTAGCTAACTTTTATTTTGCAGGTGTTAGTTAAATTTCCATTATTTTTCTTTTCATATAAATTTATGAAATTAGGATTTTGGAATGATTTTTATGGGGATTAGGATGAGCATTGGTCATAAGATCCTACTTTATGCATCATGTGAAGCCTTGGAGCATCTACCTTCTAACCATCCAAAAGAAAGAACCAAAGAAAAAAGAAGAAAAGAGAAGAAGGAACCAAAGGAGAAAGAAAAATAAAGCTTGAAGATCCCCATAACCATGAATTACTTACTTAATTGTAATTTAATTCATTTGTAATTTGGGTTGTATAAGGGTAGAGCTAGGCTACCCAATTTGACATTTTCGAGTTTGTGCGGTGCTGCCCGACCACAACGGCCTTTTATTCTTTTTGCGATTAGCTTTATAAATTGATTGATGATTTGTTTAGCTTGTGTATTAAGTGGTTTGTTTTTTCTAGTTTCTTCTTTGCTTTATGTCCGGCCTGGATGTGGATTAGGCTCTTTAGAAAAAAAATAAATCTCTTACCAAACTTAATAACTCAAACTAAAAATAAAGAACTCATAACTTCACCTAAAATATAGGTTTAAAATAAAGATAAAAGAATTAGCAACCCCTTAGCTGGATGAGTATATCTTTTGCAATATCATGCACAAATGCATCTTATTTTACTCTTGAGTGGAGGGCTTTCTTCTTTGTTAGAGAAACTTGGCTTGACCTTTGAGAGCCATGGTGGAAACTCACCTCCTCCCTTCTCACTAATTTTGGCCAATAATCTTATTTCTCATGCATTAGTCATATAAATCCTATTAGCTCGAGTAAAAATAATTATCCAATAATAAAAATAAAAATGAAATTTGAATTGCATTAGATTTAGGTCATTTAAATCATACCCTTTACATGATCTAGTCTCTTTAAGGAGTGAGTTTAAGGACTTAGTTTCTTTCTAAATAAATAATAGCCTAGCTATCTTGCATAAGCATAAAGACTTGCCTACATGTATTTAAAATCATAGGAGGAGTAAATTGGTGGCCACCCCCAGGCGGTTGTAAGTCCAAGTTGTCGGGTGGTTTATCCTCTCTTGTGGAGGCAAACCAATTACCCCTTTATTGCCTTAGATTTAAGTTGTGCTTTCGACCCTCGCCAAAGCTCCCTAGATTTAGGTTCTGAGATTGCTACTCCCATTTGTGGGCTCTATGCTTAATTCTTCACCTCTTAGGCATTTTCTTAATCTTGTGTTAAGAAATCTTAACTCCTAAATTTCTAATGAAAAATACAACTTAAATAAACTAAATCAATTTCAAAAATGTAAAGCCCAACTATAGGATAGTTTGAGATGCTCGCTAAGTTTCATAGCATTGTGGGCATCTCTTACTTATCTCCCATTTTGGCTTTGATAATAACTCCTCCCTCTTTGATCAATCCCATTTGATCTTTCAAAAATGAACCAATCGATTGATACTCCTTTCCTATTGAAATCTTCAAAGACAATGATGATTTACCTTAATCGAGAGTTTTCCTAAGGAATCCTCATTCCTTAGGATGTAATTAATAATGGGGACTTGCCCCTGTAGGAAACTTAATGAATCCAATTTAAAATAAACCCTGCTTTACTTTTTCATGTAAAGTAGGGGAAGAATCTTTAGCACATATGCAGACCCATCATCCTTAGGAGTCCTTATTGAGGTGATTAGGTCCATTAAATGGTAGTGACTTCTGTCTTTCGAGATAGTATACTATTCCTTGATGACATACTCGATCACTGAATAAGTACAACTGTGGATCTGTGTGGCATCCTAAAAAGACAAATTTCTATATGCTTGCCTCTTTCATTTCTCCCCACATATTTGAAGGCGACTCTCTATATAGAAATTATTCTCCATACCCCTCTATCTTAGACATACTACTTTTCTTATACTTTAAGAGTTCCTTAGTCTTAAGACACATCTAGTGATTAGGTGGACACTCAACCTAGCCATAGAGACTTAGAAGAGTTAGCCATACGAATAGGTCATGCCTTAGGGGTGTTAGGAAAATTTCCCTACCTTATAGCTTGAACCAATCCTCACTTCCTCTCTTCAAGTCAAACTCTAAATCAAATCAAATTAACATCAGAACCTAAATCAATTCCAACTTAATTAATTTTCTCAAGACCTAAATCAATTCCAACTTAATTGATTTTCTCAAACTCAAATCAATTCCAACTTGATTGATTTTCTCCAAAATCATATCAAACCAATTACAAAATCAAACCTCAAATAAATTTAATAGATTTTCTCAAATCATGAATCAATTCCAAATGATTGAAACTCATGATTGAATTCTAAATCCCAAAATATTTCCTAAGTCCCTTGGATTCTACCTTATGGACTTAGCCTAAATCAAATCTAAATCAACTCAAATTCAAAGAATTTTCTCATAACCCATTTATGTTCTCATTTATATTCACAAATATAAATGAAATATAAATTCAAATATCCAAGAATAAATTCAAAACTCAAACTCAAATCCAACCAAAATTCAACCTAAGCCTTTCAGGTCAAAATCTTCAACTTAACCAAATCAAATTCAAATCAAGTCAAACAATTGATTTTTCTTCATGATTCAATCAATCCTTCAATAATGAAATTATAAATATAAACTCTAATCATCAAACCAAAAATAAATTCAAAATTCAAACTCAAATTCAATCAAAATTCAACCTAAGCCTTTCAAGTCAAATTCTTGAACTTAGCCAAATCAATTTCAAATCAAGCCAAACCCTTAATTTTTTTCCTTGATTCAATAAATCCTTCAATCATGAATCCAATTATAAATACAAACTTCAATCATCAAACCAAAACTAAATTAAAAAATTAAACCCAAGTCAAACTCGTGTTCACCCTTTGAACTTGAAATTGTCAAATGAATCAAAACCCATTTAAATTCAAACCACTTACAAATGGATTTATATTTCAATCATAAGTCCATATTTGAGTTCAATCTAACTCAAATCAAGCTTTGACCAAGCTATTTGACCTACTTAGGCTCAGTTGACCCAAAGAGACATAAAGTATCCTTTTTGAGCTAAATTCTAATCCCACCCAAATTGGATCCAAGCCTCACAGTGAGCAACAATCATCATGAGATGATCAATCAATCAAATTGGGTCAAACCAAGTCAAACCTAAGGGTTGACCAAGTCAACACTTAGCCAAAATGAAATTTAAACTAGCCAAAATCCACCATTGATCAAAACTCATTCATGATCAATATTTGAACTTGACCAAGTCATCATTTGATCCTAACCTAGCCAAATTGGCCACTTAACCTAAATTGACCTAACTTGATCTAAAAGTCAAAATGTATCAAAACTTGATCTAAGCCAAATTGATTGAAACTTGTTGACCTCATTTTTAGAATGAGCTCTCAACACTTCCATCTTAAACATAAGACTTCTCTTAGACTTTAAGAGTTCCTTAGTTTTAAGACACATCTAGTGATTAGGTGGACACTCTCCCCTAGCCTTAGAAGACTTAGAAGAGTTAGCCATAGGAATAGGTCATGCCTTAGGGGTGTTAGGAAAATCTCCTACCCTTAGCCTAAACCTTTCCTCACTTTTTCTTCTTTCAAGTCAAACTCCAAATCAATTCTATTTGATTTTCTCAAAATTCTATGATTCAATTCCATGATTGAATTCCATGATTCAAGGCCATGATCAAAATCCATCACAAATTCCTATGTCAAAATTTCCTAAGTCCTTAACCCTTTCTTAAGGGCTCAACCAAAACTTTGATCTAAACCTATTTAAATCTTTGAGATTTTCTCATGCACCATTTATATTCTCATTTATATTCACATTTATAATGAATATAAATTCAAATCAAATTCAAAATTCCAAAACAATTCATGAAACTTTTCTAACTTCCTTTAATTTTCTCAAAACTCAATTTATATCCTCATTTAAATTCTCATATGTAAATGAAATATAAATAAAATTTAATTAAATCCAAAGCAAAAAATTAAATTCCAAATTTAAAACTCTTGAAATTCCCTTAAATCTTTTTATTTCCCATTAATGGATTTAACCTAAACTTTGATTAAACTACTTCAAATTCATGGGATTTTCTCAAAATCAATTTATATCCTCATTTATATTCTCATATATAAATGAAATATAAATATACATCAATCAAATCCAAGTCAAAAATTATATCTCTAATTAAAAATTCCATTAAATCCTTTAAATTCCCTTAATGGATTTAACCCTAAATCATGATTAAACTTTTTCAAATTCATAAAATTGTCTCATGATCAATTTATATTCTCATTTATATTCACATATATAAATGAAATATAAATTCAAACAATCAAAATCCAGTTCAAAACTCAAACACAAATCAAATTAAAATCAAATCTAAGCCTTTCAAGTCAAAATCTTGAACTTAGCCAAAATCAATTCAAATCAAGCCAAACTCTTGATTTTCTCTCATGGTTCAATCAATCCTACAATCATGAGCTCATATATAATTCCAAACCTTAATCAAACCCCAAATCAAAAATCAAACCCAATCCCCCTTCATATTCTTCCTTTAAATATGAAATTTTCAAATGAATCAAAATCCATTTGGCTTCAAACCTCTTGTAAATCGATTTATATTTCAATCATAAGTCCATATACAAGATCAATCAACTTCAAATCAAGCTTTGACCAAGCCATTTGATCCACTTAGGCTCACTTGACCCAAAGTGACCAAAGGTACCCTTATGAGCTAACTTTTGATGCTAACCAAATTGGATTGAACCAAACTCATATATCCCTCCTATCATGATGAACAATCATCATGGGATGATCAATCAATCAAATCGGGTCAGACCAAGTCAAACCTATGGGTTGACCAAGTAAACACTTAACCCAAAATGAAACCCAACATAGCCAAAATTCCACCATAGGCCAAATTGATTGAAAACTTTGAACTAAATTCACTCATGACCTATTTTTGAACTTGACTAAGTCAACCTTTGAGCCTAACCTAACCCATTTGGCCCACTTGACCCAAGTTGACCCATTTTGACCTCAAGGGCCAAAATGTGTCAAAACTTGATCTAAGCCAAATTGATTGAAACCAATGGGTCAGGTCTATCCCAAATCACTTGTGGAACTTGACCAAAGCCTCAACTGGCCAACTAGACCCAACCTAGCCCAATTGACCCTAGACCCAACATGAACTAAATGGGTCATGTTGAGCCAAAATTAAACCTAACTCAAATTGAACCTAACTCAAATTGATTAGAAACAAAGATACCAATCCACTCCATATGACCAACCAAACCTAAACCCACCCTTAACATAACCCAAATAGGTCAAATGGGTCAAATAGGTCAACTTGACCCATTTGACCTAAATGGGTCATATGAGCCAAAACCTAACCTAATCCAAATTGAACCAAACTAAAGGCATAAAATCATTTCAAATGGTCATATGAACTTGACCCAACCCTTGGTTTGACCCAATTTGACCTATTGGTCAACTTGACTCATGTTGACCCATTTTGACCTAAATGGGTCAACATGAGCCAAACCCTATCAAACAGATTCCAAATCAATTGAAAGTTGGCCCAACCTATTTTCTCAACATACCAAACATACCAAAATTAAAACAAAAAAGCAAAATGACCATTATACCCCTAGGCCATAGAACAAATTTTGGCTTAGCCCATGGGTATTTTGGTCATGCACTCATCACAAACACTTAAGGCTCTCCTAAAACCTCAAGTGGACCTAGTGATGAGTGGTGCACCCAACCCAATGGATGTGGGTCAACCCATTTGGCCTATGGACCAAACCCGACCCATAGGCATGAAATTGAAAATTCAAACTCCCCCCAAACTTCAATTGGATGCACATGGGAGTTAAACTTCCACTCCTCTAGCCAAACTGACCATGTGCACTCCTCTAACCACTCAAACAACCCTATCTATGGTGACAATTGGATTAAAATGGCAAGCATAGGCTCGATCGTCTGATTTCCATAGGGGGAGATATACTCCCCCTAATTCACTGAAATCACAACTCACTCACACTCGATTAGGACCTAGGAAGTTTGAGAAAACATCATAGAGCTTTCCCAAGACCTCTGGGAGAGATTTGGAATTCATCTTTCTCGATTTTCAAATGGTGAAAATAGAGGAGCTCACTTTGACTCCTAATTTCCTCCACACTTAATCCCACTTCAATTCCTCCTACACTCATCATCCAAGGGCTTAGTCAAGCTTTCCTAAGCAACTAATTGAGTTCTAAAGCCAAGGGGAAGATCAATTCGATTAAAGCCAAATGGGGAGCTAAGGGGAGTTGGTCCACCCACTCATCTACTCAACCTCAAGAGCTAGGAACTTCAACAGGGCTTTATCTCTACTAGACGAAGCTACCTCATTGATCCTGAGCAGGATCACCTCCGAAGGTTAGTGAATTTCATCACTTGGCAAGGGTGTTGATCAAGTGGATTTTAATTTCATAGGATCTTAGCCGTTGGATTGGCCGCTCTGATCCTTTTGATGGTGTGTTGAATCTTGTTTAAATCCATGAAGGATCGAGCTTGGATCTTCCCTTGGATTATGAATGGCTCACATTCCTCCTCAGGGAAGAACCCAACCCATCTCAGTCGTCCATCCACATATTTTTAGATGGACGGTTGAGATTATTTCCCACATTTTAGAATTTAATCCCTCTTTTAAAACCGCGGGTGTAACCTCTGCCATCCAATCAATGGTAACAACGCAGCGCCACGCTCTCTCAATTTGACAAGTATTAGCTCATGGCGCACCGGTAAAGTGTGCGACCGCCACCACGCCAGCCATGAATGGGGTATTAAGGGGGGATTATTATTTAACTAATTAATTCATAATTAATCCCTATAGCTTCTAAAAATCATAACTCCTCATAGGAAAATCAGAAAAATAAAAGGAAAAATACTTTGGATAGATAATTCCATCTAGAATTTTCTAAAAATGTTTTCAATACATTTTGGTTTCCCTTCTTCTCTGAATTTGGGCTTCTTTGGGAATGTTAATTAGCTAATTACTTTCTAATTAAGCCACCAATTAATCTCAAATTTCTAGGGATCATTTTAGGGTATGACCTCTACCTCTTCTAATTTTCCTGAGATTTATTGAGGCTTTGATTAAGGAAATTGCTAGCTCATTCCCTAATTACCCCTTCATGTAATTAAGGGTAATTAACGCATAATTAGTGGATTTTCCCTATGTTTAAGTTGGATTAAGGTTAGATTTAGTGAACAGGGGTTTTAGAAAATATTTTTGGGTTATTTTCCCTAAGCTATTTCCTAACCCCATTTTCTTTCCATAATCTCATTCTTAATTAAGGATTAATCCATTAATTCAAAAATTCTAAAAATCTCCATAACTTAATTAATCAACCTTGGGTAGATACTTAGTTGTTCAATAGCATAAGTCTAATTAGGGAAATTAAAACCCCTTTCATAACTGTGAAAGGGTGTTTTAAAGTACTTAAGCTAAACCACTTAGCCTAATTAACTTTTAATTATGAGCCAAATTGCATTAGGCCTTTTCATTACTAGGTGCATTGCAAATTTACATACCTTGTGGGTTTTATGTGATCTCATTGGCTCATAATTAATTAGTTAATTATTCTAAGGTGGTGTAGGTAAGGGTTAATTAAGCCACTTAATGCATACCCTAACCTAATCAATGTTTAAAATTGATTTAATTACCTAAAAATTAAACTAAAATGCAAAACATATGTTGGGATGAGTTAAAAACAACAAACTAATCTCACCCTTTTAAAATTTTAAACTTCAAGCAAACAAAAATCATTTTGGAATTCCCTTTGATTTATTCTAAGTTTTCTAATTCTTTAAGAATGTCTTTAGGAATTAAGTAAAGTGAGTTTGTTCATGTGATTACATTGCTTTAGATATTTCCCAACATGTTAAATTGTATGCCATATGACTTATGCATCCAAGTTTAAAATGTGTTCAAATGTGAGTAGCTATTATCACTACTAAGTCCATAGTATTTTCAAAATCTATAAATAAAACACCAAATCTGAAAGTTGTGCTATTCTTATAATTTAATTATAAGCTTTCATATGATGAGATTAGAAAGCATGTTTAGTGTAGCCTTTCCTTTCTTACTTATGATAGTATAGCTTTGAATATGGGTTAGTAAGATGTAGGGTTCATTTGAAAAGAACCCGTCACTTACTTAATTCTAAGCCCTATTCATCCCTATGCTCTCACTTAAGAAGGATTACTTACACTTGCATGAATAAATTTCATAAACAAAAATGAAATCATTGAGCAAACTTTTGCATATTCTTTTTCTACTTTATTTCTTTTATATGCATGTTAGTACTTAAGGAAAGTGGAATATTAGTCTGGACAACCCTGAGGTTGCGAGGCTTTAAGAAGCCCTAAGTAGGTCTTGTGCCTTACACCTCTAGTTAAAAATGATGTTGTACTCACTTATGCCATTCCTACTTTCATGCATGCATGTGAAATTTTGGAGAAAGAAAACCCTTTTCTACCTAAGAAAATTCATACATGTTTAACTTCCAAATTTTCTTAAATGAACTGCTTAGCATGCATCATAAAGTGTGTTAACTATTCTCATTTTCATGTATAGATATGCTTAGGGTCCATCCATATGCATGTTATATATGTTGGGAAAGAATTGGAGTAATGTATGATATATGAATTTTGATTCATTTTTCTTAATCTTAAAATGTCTTTCTTTTTGAATAAGTTTGTTTAGAGTTGATCTAAACTTAAGATTAATTAAAAGATTTAATCAAAACATTCACCTAAATGAAATTAAAATATAAACTTACCTTAAAAATTACTTAAGGATTAGGGAAGGAAAGAGAAGTTCTCTTCTCCCTCCCTCTCTTTATAACTTAGTAATTACTTGTAGGTTTCAATTAAACCAAATTGAAAAATGAAATAAAAATAACCCAAAACCATTAAACAACTTAAATGAAACCCTCCTCTAAGTTGAACATATCTTTCACACTTAGAAAATACAAACTTAAAGTCCTAAACTAAGCATGCACACAAACCTTCAAATCACATACATTAGCAGTCACCACTTTTAGCTTTAGGTTAAGTCGGTGCATGGCTTGAGATTATATTTTATTTTAGGATGAATGTTTTTTATTGGATGTTAGGGTGTATGCTCTTAGAATGGATGGTAGGATGTGCTTAGTCTAGCTATTCTTTTCTGTAGGGGATTGTGCTAAAAGGTCACCATCATAAATAAAAATATAAATACTTCTTGCTTGCAGGTGCTTATACCCTTTAGAATAATCCATAGGCCAGGTGGACTAAGTCACCCAAGTGTGGGGTGATAAGTCCAATATACATGCTTGGGATTTGTGTGGTGTGGTTTCACTAACCTTTGTTTTACAGGTGTTAGTTAGATTTATGCATTTTCTTTTCATGTAAAAATTTGTATATTTAGGATTTGGAATGATTTGTTATGGGGGATTGGTATTGGTCATAAGATCCCATCTTATGTACCATGTGAAGCCTTGGAGTGTCTACCATTCAACCATCCAAAAGAAGATCCAATGAACAAAGAAAGAAAGAAGAAAACTAAGAAAGAAAGAAGAAAGAAGAACAAAGCTTGAAGACCCCCATAACAATGAATTCCTTTTGCTTAAATGTAGTTCAGTTCATTTGTAATCCAGGCTATATAAGGGAATAGCTCGGCTACCCAATTTTATATTTTTGGGTTTGTGCAGTGGTGCCCGACCATAAATGGCCATTTATTCTTTTTGCACTAGTCTTATAAATTGATTGATCTTAGTTTAACTTGTGCATTAAGTGGCATGTTTTTCCTTATTTTCCCTTGCTTTATGTATGGCCTAGATGTGGATTGGGCTTTTTAGAGAAAAATAAATCTTTTACCCAACTTAAAAACTCAAATTAAAACTAAATAACTCTTCAGCTCACCTAAAGCTTAGAATAAAAATCAAGATAAAAGAATTAGAAACCCCTTAGCTGGAGAAGTTTTTTTTTTATAATATCATGCATAACAACATCTTATTTCACTCTTGATTAGAGGGCTTCCATCTTTGCCAGAGAACTCGGCTTGACCTTTGAGTGTCGTGGTGAAAACTCACCTCCTAAATATCTAGCTGATTTTGTCCAATAATGTATTTTCTCATGCATTAGTCAAAAAAATTCTATTAGCCTGAGTCAAATTGATTGTCCAAAAAAATGAAATAAATTGAAATCTGAAATACATTAGATTTAGGTCATTAAAACATGTCCCTTTACATGATCTAGTCTCTTTAGGGAGTGTGTTTAAGGACTTAGCCTCTTTCTAAATAAAAGCATTAAGACTTGCCTATATGTATTTAAAATCATAGGAGGAGTTAGTTGGCATCCACCCCTAGGCGGTTGTAAGTCCAAACTGTCAGGTGGTTTGTCCTCTCTTATGGAGGAAAACCAATTACACATTTTCACCTTAGATTTAGGTTGTGCTTCCGGTCCTCGCCGAAGCTCCCTAGATTTAGGTTTTGAGGTTGCTTCTCCCCTTTGTGGGCCATAAGCATAATTCCTCACTTCTTAGGCATTTCTTTAATCTTGTGTTAAGGAATCTTAAGTCCTAAATTTCTAATGAAAAATACAACTCAAATAAACTAAATCAATTTCTAAAATGTAAAGCCAAATTTTAGGATAGTTTGAGATGCTCATTAAGTTTTCTAGCATCATGAGCATCTCCTACTTATTCCCATTTTGGCTTCAATAATAACTCTCTCTTTTGATCAATCCCATTTGATCTTCAAAAATATAAACCTATCAATTGATAGTCCTTCCTATTGAAATCTTCAGATACAATGATCATTTACCTTAATCGAGAGTTTTCCTAAAGGATCCTGTCCTTTAGGATGTAATTAACTATGGGGGCTTTCCCCTATAGGGAACTTAACGAACCTGATTTTAAATAAACCATGCTTTACTTTTCCATGTAAATTAAGGGAAGAATCTCTTGTACATATGCAGAACTATCATCTTTAGGAGTCCTTATTGAGGTGATTGGTTCCATTAAAGGGTAGTGACTTCTATCTTTTGAGATAGTACACTATACCTTGATGATGTACCCAATCACCTGAATAAGTACATCTGCAGATCTACATGGCAACTTACTAAGATGAATTTTCACATATATAGTTTTGCCTCTCCTTTCACCACAGATTTGAAGGTGACTCAATATGTGTGAGGGAATTTTTCTCCATAAAATCAATGAGACAAGTTCAGTCCAAATCACTTATTGAACTTGACCAAAGCCTCAATTGACCAATTAGACCCACCCAAGCCCAATTGACCATGAACCCAACTTGACCTAAAAGGTCAAAATGAGGCAAATCCAAATATAAACCAAATTGATTGGAAACAAAGATATTAATCCATTTCAAATGACCAAATATACCTAAACCAACCTATGACCTAACCCAAATAGGTCAAATGGGTCAAATTGGTCAAGTTGACCCATTTGACGTAACTGAACTCAATTGAACCAAAAACCAAATATAAATCAAATTGAATCAAACCAAAGCCACCAAAATATTTCAAATGGTCATATGAACTTGACCCAACCCTTGGTTTGACCTAATTTGACCAACTAGTCAAGTTGACCCATTTTGACCTAAATGGGTCAACAAGAGCCAAATCATATCAAATAAACTCCAAATTTATTAAAACTCAGCCTAACCCATTTTCAATCATACCAAACATATTCAAACTGAAATCCAAGCTAAATGAACATTTTACCCCTAGGTAATAGAGTAACCTAAAATCAAAACCACTTGGAATTTGGTCAATTTCTTTTCATAGGCACTTGGCATACTCTTAGTGGACCAAATGGTCACTAATGGACATGGTGCACATGACTGAATGGGTTTGGGTCAGTCCAACCCAACCCAAGGTCAAAACCGACCACCCCATGGGAATGAGCACATGAGAATTATTTCTCCACCCATTTCAAGCACATGGCACTCCTCCACTGCCTCTCTCTGGCCAAACTGAATGTAATTCCACCCTAAATGACTTAACAAACCCACTTAAGGAGGTCAATTAGAAGAAAATGGCACAAGAGCTTGCAGCCATCTGATTCACTTAGAGGGAGATATACTCCCCCTAATTTCACTTAAATTATATTGTCTTCTATTCGATTGAGCAATAGGAAGTCAGAGCTAGCATTCTAGAGCTCCTCCAAGCTTCCTAGAGCCAATTCAACTTCTCCATTCTCGATTTCTCCAAGCCAAAAATAAGGGAGGTAGCAAGGAAATCCAACTTAGCCAATACATAAAACCAATCTAATTCCACCTTCAAGCACCCTCAAAGGTCCTAGTTGAACTCATCCCAAACTATTTCCAAGCTCCAAAGGCATAAGAGGTGGGACTTTGATCAAGACTGAATTCATTTGAAGGAGAGCTTGGTCCATTGGAAGATCCACTCAACCAAACCACCTCAAATCTTCAATAGGGTATCGTCTCCACTAGAAGAAGCTACCTCATCAAACTTGAGCACCAGTGATGATAGCCTCCGATGAGGTATGCCTTCAACCCGAGCTTAAACTAGAGAGTGTGTGGTCTTCTGTGAAATGGATTTTCATCTCAAGGAAAGCTAGCTATTGGATGTGTCCCCCCCTTGCATGATGATGGTGTGGGTTGAGTTTGAGCTCTATTCGAGCTCAATCGAGCTTGGATCTTACCCTAAAGAATGGACGGATGTCCTCTCCCATAGGGAAGATCAATGACAGATCATGGGCCATCCATCCACACATTTTGGATGGACGACCATGATTAAGACACATTGGATCCTTGATTTAATCCTATTAATACCACAAGCTCGATCTCAGCCATCCAATCCTTGATTGGACGGATGGGGAAAAAGTGCCTAGTGCCGTCATTGATGTGGCACTATGATGTAACAACTTAAGTGACCTCTCCCATCATGACATGTGGAAAGCACATGTCGCATCAGCGGCCCATGTGGCACCGATGGGATTAGTCACATAAATAGAGGATTAATTACCTAATAAGCTTGGAAACTTCAAATATTCATAACCAATTATAGAAAACTCAAAAAAATACAAAATAAAAGCATTGGAAAGATAATTCAAAGAGGAATATTCTAAAATTAATTACAATTGAATTTGAACAGTGATGTCTTTTGAATTAGGGTTTTATTGGGAATATAATTACATTAATTACTCTTTAATTATTTCACTAATTAATTCCAAACCTTTTAAGGTTGATTAATAGGATGACTTCTGCCTCCCATGATTTTCTTGGAATTTATTAATGACTTAATTAGGGTAATTGTTTGGCTCATTCCTAATTACTCTCTTAATCCTTTAAATGATTAAATTAACCCTTTAAATAGTGATAAATCCACTAATTAATTTTGCTAATTATCTTAGGATAGTGAGTGGACTTAAGGAATGAGATTAGGGGTTCTTTCCTTTATCTTTTTCCCTAAGTTTATTCCATTTAGATTAAAATCTAATTAAGGTGAAAAATTAATTAAATAATTCTATCACTTAATAAAATGGCTTAATAATAAAAATTTTAAATCAAAATATTTCAGAACTTAATCAATTAGTCTTGGGTAGGTGCTTAGGTGTTCAATAACCTAAGTAGCTTAAGGAAATCAAAATCCAACCCACATGTGTGGGAAGGGTTAAGAAAGTACTTAAATTAAACCCTTTTGCTTAATTAATCATTAATTATGAGCCAATTGCATTAGGCCCTTTCTTTTCTAGGTGCATTGCTACTTTAAATTCCTTGTGTGGTTTTATGTCATACATTGGTTCATAATTACTTGGTTAAGTATATTAAAGTGGTCGAGGTAAAGGGTAATTAATACATATAATTCACACCTTAACCTAGCCAAAATATAAAAAGGATCTAATCACATAAAAAATTAAACAAAAATAATATATACATGTGGGAATGGGTTAGCACGAACAAACCTTCTAACATTTCTCAAATTGAAATTAAACTCAAACAAAATTCAAACTCTCTTTAAAACAAATGTGATTTACTTTAAATAATCTTATTCATAGGATTATCTTTAGGAATTAATTAGGGTGGATGAACTACATTGCTTTCATTACTTTATTTATGTCCTAATATGTTAAATGTATATGCCATATGAAAATCATGCATTCATGCTTTTGAAAATCAAATTAGAAATGAAATGTTTCCCATTATGTTAAATTACATGTTTTGGCTAAAGTAAGAATATGAATGGCTATTATCATTATTAAATCCCAAAAATTATTTTAAAACTTATGAATGAAACATCAAAACTAAAAGGTATGCTACTTATGATTATTTATAACTTTGCATGTGAGTAGAAATATAAAGATGTGCATAGTGTGGCTTTCCTTCCCTTTTCTTTTAGCATAGCTTTGAATAGGATTTGGCAATGTGTATAGTACATTTGAAAAGAACACAACACTTGCTTGAATCCTTTTCTATTCATTCCTATGTTATTACTTAAGAAGGACATCCACACTTATACATATAAATTGCATAAATAAATCAAACAAACAAGCACAAACTTTTGCATCTTTCTTTTCCATTCATTTCTTTTGTACATGCATATGTAATTAAGGAAAGTCGTATATCAATCTGGACAACCCTGGGGTTGCGAGGCTTTAAGTAGCCTTATGTAGTTCTTGTACCTTACACCCCTGGTGCTAATAATAGTGTCGTACTCACTTATGCCTTTCATACATTTATGTGTGCATATAAAAAATGGATAAAAGAAATCCCTCTTTTCTACTTAATGAAAAATCATACATCATAAAAAAACCAAATTTTCTTAAGTAACATTTCTTAGCATTCATCATAAAGTGTGACAAATATTTTCATTTTCATGTATAGATATGCTTAGGATTAATTCATTTGCATGCTATACATGTTGGGAAAGAAATGAAGTGATGTGTGTTTTGTGATAATATTTCACTTTACTTAATCTTAAAATACCTTCCTTTTTGAATAGTTTTATTTAGGAAGAATATAAAGATAGGGTTAATTAAAACCTATAATAAAACATTCACTAAACAAGAATCAAATATGAATCTATGATAGAAATTACTTAAGGTAGGGACGAAAGAGAAGTTCCCTTCTCTTTTCCTCTCTTTACAACTTAGTAATTAATTGTAGGATTCACTCAAACCCAATCAAAACACAAAATAAAATTAACCCAAAATAACTAAATAACTTAAATTGAAACCATCTTCTAAGTTTAACATTTTATACTTAGGAAATCTAAACCTTAAAGCTCTAGCTAAGCATACCACACAAAACTTAAATGACACACACATTAGGCTAAGTCATCATTTCTATCTTTAGGTTAGGGCAGTGCATGGTTTGATGTTTGCTTTTGTTTTATGATGTATTATTTTAATCTGGATGTTAGGGTGTATGTGTGTAGACTGAATGGTAGGGCAATCTTATTCTAACGATTGTCTTACATGCAGATTGTGCTTAAGGCGTTGTAATAAAATAAATATAACTGCGGTGACTCTAAACATAATCAAATAATCTAAAATAGGCTTGGTTACCCATGTGTGGGGTGCTAAGTCCAATTTATACATACACATTCTTGGGATTATATGGTTTTTTTAGTTAATCTCTATTTTATAGGTTTTAGTTAGATTTCCATTTTTCCTCTTTTCATGTTATTTTGCAATTAGGATTTTGGAATGATTGCTATGGGGGATTAGGATGAAAAATTATCATAAGACCATGTCTTATGTACCATGTGAAGCCTTTGGAGCAACCACATTCCAACCAACCAAAAGAAGAAAGACTAAAGAAGAAAGAAGAAGGAAGAAAGAAGAAATGAAGAAATGAAGAAATGAAGAATGAAGACCCCCATTACAATGAATTCCTTCTTGATTGTAATTTATTCATTTGTAATTCGGATTGTATAAGGGTAGAGCTCGGCTACTCAATTTATTTTTGAGTTTGTGCAATGGAGCCCAACCATAAATGGCCTCTTATTCTTTTATGCTAGCTTTATAAATTGATTGTTGTTTATTTAGCTTGTGCATTAAGATGGCATCTTTACCTAGTTTATTTCTTGCTTTGATGTATGGCCTGGATGATGATTAGGCTCTTAGGAAAAATAAATTTTCTATCCAATCAAAATAACTTAAAATTAAAAATAAAATAACTCATAACTTCATCTAAAGTCTAGGTTATAAATCAAGTTAAAAGAATTAGCAACCCCTTAGCTGGATGTTATATTACTTTTCTCACATCATGCATAAAAAGCATATTATTTCACTCTTGATTGGAGGGCTTCAACTTTTGCCAAAGAACTTGACTTGACCTTTGAGAGCCATGGTGGAAACACACCTCTTTATCATGTTGATTTTGGCCCATAATCTAATTTCTCATGCATTAGGCATATGAATCCTAAAGCCCGTGCCAAATTGATTGTCCAAAAATGAAAATAAAATGTGACAAAATTTGTATTATATTTAACTAATTAAATCATGCCCTGCATGATCTAGTTTCTTAGGAAGTGTGTTTAAGGACTTAGTCTCTTTCTAAATAAATAACAGCTTAGCTATCTTACAAAAGTATTTGACTAGCCTACATGTTTTAAAATTGTAGGAGGAGTTAGTTGGCAGTCACTCCCAGGCGGTTGTAAGTCCAACAATCAGGTGGTTTATCCTCTCTTATGGAGGTAAACTAAATACTCATTTTTGCTTTAGATTTAGGTTGTGCCTTTGGCCCTTGCCAAAGATCCCTAGATTTAGATTCAGAGGATTATACTTTCATTTGTGGGCTGCGAGCATAAATCCTCACCTCTTTAAGTATTTCCATGATCTTGTAACATGGAATTGTAAGCCCTAACTTTCTAATAAAATTTAGCTCAAATAAATCAATTCAATTTTAAAAATGTAAAGCCCAACCATCGAATAGTTTGGGGTGTTTACTAGGCTTCATAGTATCCTAAGCATCCCCTACTTATCTTCATTTGGCTTTCATAAGAACTCCCTCCTCTTAACGATCCCATTTGACTTTTTTAAAAATAAACCAATCAATTGATAGTCTTGCCTTTTGAAATCTTTTGAGATAACAATCTTTTACCTTAATCAAGAGTATTTCTAAGGAATCCTATTCCTTATGATGTAATTAACTATGGGGCTAGCCCCCTAGTGGGAACTTAATGAGCCCATTTTAAAATAAACCCTACTTTACTTTTTCATGTAAAGTAGGGGAAGAATCTCTGGAACATTCTAAAGACCCATACTCCTTAGGAGTCCTTATTAAGGTGATTAGGTCCATTATAGGGTGGTGATTTCTATTTTTCAAGATAGTACACCTTTCCTCAATGTCATACTCGATCTCCCTAATAAGAACATCTGTGGATCTGCGTGGTGTCCCGATAATGTGTTATATATTTCTATTTTCATTTATCCTCTCTTTCAAAAAGGGGATAGATGAAGGAAAGAATATAAAAAATTTCACCACACCCCCATAACACTAATCCTAATTCCTAATGCAAAATTACATTAAAAGTAGGAAAAGTAAATCTAACTACACCTGCAAGACATGTGTTAGCTAAACACACATACAATCCCAAGCACTTATGTTTATATAATTTGACTGCATTAGCATAAGCCACCCACCTAACAAAAAGGGTCAACCAAGAGTTGAGAGAAGCTAAGAAGTTTTAACCCTAAGACAAAGCCACTTTAAATAGAAAAAGTATAAATGGGTAGACCAAGCATGATGAAGTTGGAGAAAAAATAGTTTAGAAAATTATTTTATTTTGATTTCATAATCTCAATCAAATAACTAAGGATTCCATTCTTAAGATTTTCGGCCAAGAGAGAAGATAGATTAGGCAATAAATTAAAATTTGAATTACATGTAATAAGGAGAATGGATTGGATCAGCCAAGGTAAGAGAGAGAGAGATCCAAACATGAAAAGTATTCAAAATTTGAATGGAGAGCTTCAATCAAATCATGACAAATCTCTTAGAGAATTTTTAGCCAAGAGAAAGATAGATAGAAATAGAATGAGAAATCTTATTGGCCAAGGAGGAAAGATTGGTTTAGGTAGTGTTGTATTTATTTTTGGTTCATTGTGTGTTTTGTGTGTATATATGAGGGGACACCACGCTGATCCACAGATGTACTTATTAGGATGATATGGTACGATATTAAGGAATAGTGTATTATCTCAAGAGATAGAAGTCACTATCCTCTAATGGACCTAATCACCTAATAAGTACTCCTAAGGCATGATGGGTCTTTGAATATACTAAAGATTTTCCCCTACTTTACATGGAAAAGTAAAGCAGGGTTTATCTAAACTGAGTTCATTAAGTTTCCTATTGAGGCAAGCCTCCATAGTTAATTACATCATAAGGAAGGTGAGTTTCTTAAGAATACTCTCGATTTGAGTAGGTGATTTTTGTCTCCAAAGAACTCAAAGATAGGACTATCAATAAATAGGTTGTATTTTTGAAAATTAAGTGAGAGAGATCAAAAAGGAATAGTATTTATTGAAATAAAAGGAGATGAGCAGAGAGTGCTCATAATACTAGGAAGCCTAGTGAGTACTCTAATCTATCATATGGTTGGGCTTTATATATTTGAAATTGAAAAGATTTATTTGTTTGGGTTGAAATTTTATTAGAAAGCTAGGACTTATAATTCCATAATACAAGATTATGGAAATGCCTAAGAGGTGAGAATTTATGCTTGTAGCCCACAAAGAGAAATAATAACCTCAGATCCTCAATCTAGGTAGCACTTTGGTGAGGGCCAAAGCACAACATAAATCTAAGGTGAAAGTGGGTATAAAGTTTGCCTCCACATGACAGAGTAAGCCACCCGACTGCTAAACATATTACCACTCAGAGTGGCAGCCAGCTAACTCCTCCTACACTTTAAATCCATGTAGGCAAGTCAAATACTTTGCAAGATGGTTAGGATGTTGTTAACTTAGAAGAAAAACTGAGTCCTTAAACTCATTCCCTAAGAGACTAGATCATGAAGGGCATGAGTAATGACTTAATCTAATGCAAATTTTAATAAGTTTTATTCGATTTTTAGACTTTTTTATTTTGACACAGGCTACAGGATTGTGTATATCTAAATGCATAAGAAAATTGATTATGAACTAAATGAAAAGAGAAAGCAGTGTCTTTCTATCAAAGGCTCTTGCAGGTTAAGCCTTTATTCTCTAGCACGGATGGAAGCCCTCTCTCAACAAGAGTGGAAGAATATGACATGCATAATGTTATACATACAATCAGCCAGCTAATGGGTTTCTAAATATTTTATTATCTTGATTTAATTTTGAGGCTTTTATGTGAGATTATGAGTTTTTTTAAAATTTTAGTTATGAGTTGTTAGTGGAATAGATTTTTATCCTAAGAGCCTAATCGCATCCAGGCCACACAGCAATCACCAATCATAAAAAAATTATAAAAAGGCATGTTACTTCTAATGCACAAGCTAAACATAACATCAAACAATTTTATAAAGCTATCACAAAAGAATAAGAGGCTGATGCAGTCGGGTACCACCGTACAACCCAAAAAAATGTCAGTAGTCGAGCTCTAACCTTATTCATCTTAATATAATGAAAGAACAATTATAATCATGAAATGATAAGTGTTATGGGGTTCTTTATTCTTCACTTTTTATCTTTCATTTCTTCACCTTGATTTGCTCTATTTCTTTCTTTATTTTGGCTTGATTGAGATGTAGCTTACTCCAAAGGCATCACATGGTATATAAGACATGGTCTTATAACCAATGCTCACCTTAATCCTCATAACACTTATTCTAATCCTAATGCAAAACTTACATTAAAAGGAAGAAAAGTAAATCTAGCTATACTTGCAAAACAAATGTTAGCTAAACACACCATACAACCCAAGTAGTTATATGAATAATTTAGACTTAGCACCCCACACATGGGTAACAAAGCCCACCTGTTCTAACTTGGGCTATGCTTAGGGGTATAAGCAACCTGCATAGCAAAAAAATTTATATTTTTATTACAGCGTCACTTAAGCACAACCCCTACAGAAAGAATAATTAGGCTAATATCAGCTTAACTTCCAGACTATGCACATACAACTTAACATCCAGTCTAAAATAATACATCACAAAATCAAACATTCATCAAATCATGCACCGCCCTAACATAAAGCTAGAAATGGTGACTTAATATAATGTGCATCTAATAATGCTTGTGTGGTATGTCCTAACTAGGCTTTAGGGTTATCATCTATTAAGTGTGAGGGATTTAATTTATAAAGGTTTGATTTCTCTTTAAGTGGTTTAGTTGATTTGAAGGTTTTACTTAATACTTTCTTTTGTTTCATATAGTCTAAACTTAGCAACTAAGTGTTATAAAGAGAATAAAGAGAGGGAGTCTCTCCTTTATCCCTACCATAAGTCATTTCTAAGGTATGTTGATTAATGAATTTTCTTTAGTGAATGGTTTATCATTTGTTTTAATTAACCCAAAGTTTAGATTCACTCTAAATAACCCTATTCAATAAGAAAGGCATATTAAGATTAATTGAAATTGATTACTATCACATAACACACATTCATTTATTTCTTTTCATCATGTATATCATGCATATAAATAATCCTAAGCATACTTATACATGTAATGTAAATCCTAGCACACTTTGATGATGAATGCAAAGAAATATATTTTAAATTTAAATATTTCATTTTTGATTGAATTATGAATGTATGTCTTTATTATATAGAAAATAGGGATTTTTCATCCATTAACTAAATACACATTTACATTTATAAAATTTTTAAGTGATTGCAGTGCCATTATTTTCTACACCAGGGGTGTAAGGTACAAGTCCTACTTAGGGTTACTTAAAGCCTCACAGCCTCGAGATGTCTAGAGTAATATACCACTTTTCTTAGAAACATGTAAGTGTACGAATAACTATAAGGAGAGGACAATCCATGCAAAAGGTTATATTTGATTATTTTATTTATGATTCTTTATTCATTAGCCACATCACATATGCATATGTATAAGAGTTTTAAGTAAGTATGGCACCATTATTTTCTACACCAGGGGCGTAAGGTACAAGACCTACTTAGGGCTACTTAATGACTAGCAGCCCCGGGATGTCCAAACTAATATACCACTTTTCTCAAATACATATGAATGTATAAAATGAACCACATGAATAGGGAATCATGCAAAAAATTATGTTTGATTTGATTATGTGATTTACATATATGATATGAAATTTTTCCTAAGTCTTAATATGGAGATGTATAGGAGAGGATTTAGGCAAGTGTTGTATTCTTTCCAAATGAGCTATAAACTTGCAAATCCTATGTGAATCCATGTTAAGATACGGAAAGAGAACTTCATATTACATGTCTTATATTATTATCACATGCATGCTTATAGATATTTGTAATTAGCATCACTTCCCTTATAATAATTGATTTATAGGTTTTTGAAAATAGTTTTTTTATTTAATAGTGATAATAATCACTCATATTTTTAATTTAAGTCAACACATGCAATTTGACATAAAACAATATTTCATTTAATTAATTTTAAAAGAAATAAATGCATGATTTCATATGACAAGCAATATCTAGCATGATTGGAAAGAAATAAAGGAATGTAAGCATATGGTTTCATTCATTCCACTTAGTTCCTAAGGACAATCAAATTAAATAAAGCTATTTAAAATGAACCAAAATTTTTTAAAGACATTTTTAAAATTGAATTTTATTTAATTTAGAAAATATGAAAGAGGTTTTCTAATCCTAGCCCAATTCCCCATGTGTGAGTTAATTCAATTTAATGAAGAATATTTAATTTGATTTTATGTTTTAATTAGGTTAAGGTATGAATTAACTGAATTAATTAACCCTTACCTACATTACCTTAAGTTAATTAACTAATTAATAATAAGCCAATATGATAAGCAACCTTATGAAAAGTAAATTTGTAATGCTCCTTAATGCTAATACTTATAATTAATAGTTAATTGTTTAAGGAATCTCACATTACTTTAGCAATACGTATCTCATACATGTGAGCTAACTATAATTTCATTATCTCTCACCTTGGGTTATTGAACACCAAAAGAGCTACCCAAGATCAATTAAGGGTTGCTTAAGTGTAGATGAATTGATTTTTTACTTTTAATTTCATTACACCTTTAATTAATTTATTAAGCACTTAGGTTTTGTTTTAATTTAAATGATGAAATTAACTTAGGGGAAAGGATCAAGGGCAAGGCCCCAATCCTAATTCCTAAGTCATTTAAATATTCAATTAGATTTTAATTTCTTTATTTTTGAAGACTAATCACTTAATTAATCAATTAATAATTTCATTAGCCATTAATTAATTTGACTTTTTTAAAGGTAAAGAAGACTTAGAAAATGGATTAGGAAAAGTATCCCTAACCATATCCACTAAGTCATCTTAATGTCCAATAGAGCTGATTATTCTTAAATGATTAATTAAGTTATTGTTCATTCATTAATTATGATTAATTAAATTAAGAGAGTGATTAGGGATTAATTAGATTATTTCCCTAATTAAGCAATCAATAAAAAATCCAAAAAATAGGGGAGGCGAAGGTCATCCCTCTAAACATCCACAAAAAATTTGAGATTAATTGAGTGCTTAATTAAGGTGTAATTAAGCTAATTAAATTTTTTTTATTAAAACCCTAATTAAGCCAAAATTACTGCTAAAAATTAATTATTATAATTTTCCTAGATTCTACTCTAAATTATCTTTAAAGTGAGCCTAAGTTTGCTTTTTTTTTCAATTTTTCTGTAATTAGTTATAATTTTAACAAGTTTCAGGATTAAAAACTAATTTATTAGCCCTAATTAAAGCATTAATGCCATCGGGCCATGTATCGGCACAACGCTTTTCCGTGTGGTAAGGATGAGATTATTATTTAAGTAGTCACATCCGCATACCGACTCAAATCTATGACGATTTTTCCTGGACCGCCTAATCTAAAGATCTGACGCCATGATCGATTCATACTTTGGAAAAGAATCGAGGCTATCGCATTTGATCACAGTCATTCATCCTAATCATGCGAGATGGATGGCTCATGATCTATCCCATTCACGAGCAACGGAAGATGGATGTCATCCATCTTCCCTTGTTCGATCCGCGCTCACCTGAGCTCGGATTGCCTCTAAATTCTTCCCACACCTTCGGGGAAGGGAGACGCACACATCCAACAGTAATTTTTCATGAATTTCAAATTTTATTCATAAAGGACCAACCACTTTTTCATATAAGATTTGAGAAATTACCTCACTAGAGCTAATGTTCGGTGGTGCAATGCCAGAGGTAGCTTCACCTAGTTGAGGTGAGGCCTTATTGAAAAGCTTTAAGCTTAATTTGGTGTGGGATTCTTGGTTGACCAATCCACGCACGCAATGGGCTCGACTCAGATCGAACTCGATCCTCCCATGGCTTGGAAGCTTAGGAATTGGTTTGATTGGCTTCGTTTGGGTATGGTAATGGTGTGACTAAGATGAATTTAAGTTTGATTTTGAAATGAGGGAGTATTGCTCAGGATTGGGATGTCATGTTTGGGCTTTGCTTAAGAATGGGAAATACCGAATGGAGAGGGCTTGGGGATCATTAGAAACATTCTGAGGGGCTTTAAAATTCACTTAGGAGAGCTCATAATGCAAGTGTCTATGAAATCATGCTCTAATTGAGGGGGTATACCCCTCAATTTCCCATCATGGATAGATGGCAGCATGCACATGTTTTACACTGGCTCACCACTCTAGCTGCCAGACTTGTCTCCATCAAGTTAGGGAGGCACACCAGGGATGGGAGGAATAATGGGAGGTTGTCATGGACCCATTGTGCAAGGTTTGCAAAGCTTGGATCCAATGGGTGCTCAGTTTGGGTTGGAGGTGAGTCAACTCACCTCCCAAAGGTCCTTAGTTGACCTAGGGTGAGTTAGGTTAGCTAGGTGAGCCAAGAGAAGGTTCCATGGAATGCTAATGAGCTGCCATGGGGATGGGATAGTTGACTTTGGCTTGGATCCAATAGTTTTACGGTTTAAATCCTATGGTTTGATGGCTAATCCCCTTGGTGGGGTCCACTTGGTTTTTGGGCTAGTTTGGAAATGAATTAGGACATGTTTGGGTCAGGTTTGGCTAAGTCCTAGGGTCCATAAATTGGTTTGGAGTGATTTGGCTTGTATTGGTCAAATGGGTTTCATTTGGGCTAGGTTGGGTTGGGTTGACCAATTGGTCAAATTTGGCCAAACCAAGGCTTAGGCTAGGTTCATATGATGATTTGGAATGTTTTGGTTCAATTAATTTTGATTGGTTTGGCCTAGGTTTCGATTTGACTTATTTGGATTCAAAAGGATCAAATTAGTCAAGTTGATCAGTTTGACCAATTCGACCAAATTAGGTTGGGTTAGGTGTTGAGTTAAATTAAATTGGTTGATTGAAAATGATTACAGGCTTTGGTTTGGTTTAATTTGAAATTAATTTGAATTTTGGTCAATTTGACCTTTTGGGTCAATTTGGGTTAGGTTGGGTCAAATTAACCAATTGGTCAATTTGGGCTCAATCATGCTTTGCTCAAGTTCAATAAGCAATTTGGGATGAACTTGAGCCATTGGTTGCAATCAATTTGGATTAAATCATGATTTGACCCATTTTATCTTTTTAAGCCAATTTGGGTCAACTTAGGTCAAGTGGCCAATTAGGCTTGGTTTGGCTCAATTGAAGTTTGGTCATGTTCAGTCATTGATTATGAATGGGTTTAGGTCAATGGTTTCAATCAGTTTAGCATATGATGGATTGGCTAGTTTGCATTTTATTTGGGCTAAATGTTGACTTAGTCAAAGGCTGGGTTTCACTTGGTTTGACCCAATTCAAGGTGGTTGATCACCCCATGATGATTGTTGATCATGATTGAGATTTAGAAAGGCTTAGTTCAATCTAATTTTGGTAGGATTATAACTTGGCTCAAAAATGTCCTTTAGGTCACTTTGGGTCAAGTGAGCCTAAATAGGTCAATTGGCTTGATCAAGGTTTGATTCAAGTTTAGTTGAACCCACATATGAGCTCAAGATTGAAATATAAATCCAATTATATTTGGTTTGGAGCCAAATAGGTTTTGGTTCATATGACAATTTCAAGTCAAAAGGATCAATTTGGGTTTGATTTGGGTTGACTTGGATTTGGTTTGATAATGGTGGTTTATGTTTATATTTGGATCAATATTTGAAGGAATGATTGAATCATGAAGAAATTCATGGGTTTTGAGTTGATTCAGATGTCATTTAGCCAAGCTCAAAAGTTCGGCTAAAAGGGCTAAAATTGGAAATTTGATATGATTTGGATTTGGTTTGGACCATTTGAATTTATATTTTATTTATATTTGTGAATATAAATGAAGATATAAATGGGTTATGAGAAAATCACTTGAGTTTGGGATGACTTGGAAGCAAGTTTGACCAAATTAAGAGATATAGGTCAAAAAAAGGCTAACTTGGATTTTGAATTGGTTTGATTTATTTTTTATCATTGTAGGTGGATTTTATTTATATTTATGACTATAAATGAAGGAATGATTGATTTATAAAGAAATCAATCATGTTTCAATGGGTTTGAAGGAGTTTTGGCTAAGCATATAATGGTAATTCATATGGCATAAGAAGCGATTTTGGAATTTTGGAGTTAATAATGAGTTTCAATCATTTGGAATTTGGAATTGATTCATGATTTTGAATTTAATTTGAGATTGAATTTGATAATTTGAGAAAATCAATTGGATTGGGGTTAATTTGGATTTGGTTAAGGCTAAGTTTATAAGATAAAATCAAAGGGCTTAGGAAGGGATTTAAAGTTTGAATTTTGTGATGGATTTCAATCATTGGATAGTTGGATTTGATTTTGGAATTTGAATTTGAATTTGAGGTTTGGTTTGAAAGAATGAAGCAAGGATTTGGTTTGAGCTATAGGTTAGGCATGTCTTCCTAAATCCCTAAGGCACAACCTATTCCTATGGCTAACTCTTCTAAGTCTCTAAGGTTAGGTTAAGTGTTCACCTGATCACTAGAAGTATCGTAAGACTAAGGAACTCTTAGTATCTATGAGAGTCTTAGATCTATGATGAGGAAGTTGAGAGCTCACTCCAAAAGTGAGGTCAATATATAGTATTTAAAAATTTAAATAGGTTGGAACTTAAATTAAAAATTGAATAGAATGAGACTTTATGCTGTGTGGGTCAGCTAAGAAAAAAATAAAAAGAGGAAAAAACCTTGATGAGATTTAACTCAACATAGCAAGAATTTAGAACTCTTAAAATTCAAATAAGGTTGTCAACCGTGATAGAATCCAACCAATGATTCAATTTAAATTTGATGCATGATAGGGTGAGCTAAATTATTCCATAAATGAATAAATCCAATTTGCATTAACATGATAATGAATATCCAATTTATATTTAAAATAATTTAAATTCAAAATTTCAAGAAAATCATTTTTAAATTAGAATAAATGAGGAAAATATTAGGGAAATAATTTGAATAAATCTCACATGATTTATTATTCAAAAATCCATAATACAATTCTGCCAAAACACAATCATGATGGTAATGATGATATGAGAGAGAAAATAAAATTGATAGGAGAGAGAAAAGGATAATTAGGATAATTCTTGAATAGTTTTATTCTTATGCAAGAAATAAATGAGTAATTAATATAAATAAGTATGAAAATGATTAAATAAAGTATGAAGTAAACTCATTTTGCTTAAAAGCATAATAAATGAAGTATGATTATAGTGGTCCCTTTAAACACACTCCCCTATAGAGAATAATATTAGTTTAATAAATAACGCATAATATCTAGACTAACTGGAAAATAATCCTAATCATCCAGACTAAAATAGTACACTATGAAATAAAAAATAGCACATAAAAAATATATCACCAAGCAAACCTAATTATAAAGTTAGTGGCCTAGTAATCTAGGTTCTATTTGGGATCACTTTTACTTTTTTGTTTTATGTTTTATGTTTTTATTTTGTTTTGTTTATTTTTGTCTTAAATCAAAACATGTTTGTTGATAAGTATTATTTCTAAAAATTATGAAAACATCTAAAAGTTATTTTGAGTATTTTTGAAAATAATGTTATTTATTTTTAAAAATAAAAAATAAAACACATAAAAAATACTTCAAATAATTATGTTTTTAAAAATAATATAAAAACAAAAATAAAATAAAAAAATAAAATAAAAAAACAAAATAAAACTGATCCCAAACACCCCCTAGTGTATGAAAAGAGGGCTAGTGTGATAAGACTGTTTTATGCTTCTTTAGGTTTAAATTTTGTTTTGAGTTCAAAGTCTAAGTTATTGTAACATTGGATAATTTTAATTTAAGTATTTAATAATTTTAAAAATATGTTTTAAATTTTTTAATTTTTATATTTTAAAGTTGAATTTAAGATTTTAAAAAGTAAAAAAAAAAAAGAAAATGAGTTTTGTTTGAGGTAGAACCCATTTCAATCAACACCCTAATCCTAATAGAGTGGAGTCTACACCAAAAGATGATAATTCATCTTATAGGTCAAGACTAATAATTTATTTTAATGCTTTTAATTACTCTCTTTAATTATTAATCTAAAGTAAAAATTATTTCTTTTGATCTAAATTTTCCTTAATAATTATACATTCATAGGTACATGTTATTATTAAGCTAGAGATATGAAGCTTAATGCCTTCTTCGGCCCAATAGTCATGTGATCTTGGGTTTCAAGAATATATACCTTATAATTGCACCTTTATAAAATTATGAATTTTAAGTGTATTATGTTGGCTCAATTTAGTGATTTTATTTCATTTATTTTAACATTTTTATCTATTATGTTTATTTTGATTTTGATGTAGTTAATTAATTTTTTTTATTTATTTGCTTATTTTGATTAAGTAAATTAATGTTGATTTAGTTAATATTCAATTATAAATGAATATGTTTAATTAATCCATTTAATTAGAATTTCATTTAAATTAATTTTATTTATTATGCTGATTAAAATTTGATAAGTGTTTTTGATTAAAAGTTCATGTTTAATTTGATTATTTAGCTTATGTATTTGAAATTTTATTAATGGTTAATTTAATTCATTTTAATAAAATAGATTGAATTATATTTAATTGATTTGATAAGATTTTACTTTAATGTTATTATTATTTCATTTGACTAAGTGATTAATTTGATAAAAGTTAAATCATTGACCCTCAATTTAAATTGATTAATGCTTATAATTTATTTAGTTTGAGTTTGATTACTAATATTCAATTTTAGGTTTATTATAGTTTGATTAATGACTTATTACTTCCTAATTTGATTTAACTTATTTAAATTGCTTAATGTTTAATTTGATCCTTTTATTCAAGTTTTAATTAACAATTTATTAAATTTATTAAGTCTCATTATTTATGTTGAGAATGTTAATTAAATTAATTAAATTATTATTTTAAAATTATAATTATATGTTCTAATTATCTTCTATTATTCTAATAATTCAATTTACATGTTTTAGGCTTATTAAGGGTATCTTAAATTTAATGAGTTCTTATGATTTCAATTTTAGTGAATTCTTATTTGAATGTTAAGTTTAGAGGACGATTAATTGTGATTTTTAACCTATTATCTTATTTATTATGAATTTTTAATTTTTAGCCTAAGGTTTTTATTAATCTTTAATAAAACTAAATTGTTAAGTCCTAAGTATGTATTTTTTTTAGCTTTATTGACTTCAGAGGACTTAAAAATTGTTTATTAGTATCATAATGTTAATAAAAAATTGATATTTTCATAATTTAGATTATTTTATATCATATATTTACCTAAAACACCCTAGGCAGCTTAAAAAATTATAACTTTTGATTTAGGGCTTATTTTGGCTTAAAATATTTATGGTGAGTAGGTTTTTAAGTTATTTTCATTCCCAAAAATTCTTTACCTTAATGAGATCAATATCTTAAGAATAATTACATATTTATTATTTTCAATAAAACTTTAATTACTCTTAAAATATTAATTATCATTTAAGGATTTTAATTTTTTTTTTATTCTCCTCTAAAATAGAAATCTAGAGAGGGGTTATTTATATTTTTTAGATTATTTGTTGATTTATTATGAATTGCTAAAGTTCAGCCTAAATAACTGAATTAATTAATATTGATTAATACATAATTAGGTAATTTTGATGTTTAAGTTCTTTCAAAAGGTTTGAATATTTTTCTAAGGTTCACTAATGTTGTTTAAGATGTTTCAAATCATTTCCTTGAATTTTTTTTTTAATTTCCTTAGTTTGAAATTAATTATATTCACTGAATTAGGGTTTGAAGTTAGAAAATACATATCTTTTGATCCACTTAACAATTAAATTTGAAATTCTTATGATAGATAGATCCTAAAAATAATTTCACTCTTTGAAATTTTTAGATAATTGAATTTTTTTAGTTTGGGATCAATTAAAATATTATTATTCTTACTTAAACTCAAATTAAATCAAAATTACTTAATAAAAATTAGGGCTTTTATTTTAAAGGAATTATTCCTTCTGATGACTTGGATCCATAAAGATCTTATTTATATTATTTTTGATTAAGTATTTTAATTTATTATAAATTTCTAAAGTTATATATACCTTTTGTTAATTTTTAAATTTAGAAAATCTAAATTTTCCTACTTATCCACAGCAGTATCTGACTCAGTAGCACTTTTCGCATTTCTAGAGGCCATTAGCCTACTTAGGAACCATGTGAATCTAACAAGCTACCTCCCCTCCGATCGTTCTCTAGATTAAGTGCCACCATGAAACTCATCAGAGTCAGTCTTAGAGTGCTTTTAGTGCTTGAATCGAGTGAGACTCAATTAATTTTAACTCACCGAAGTAAGGGAAAGGTGTGGGTGAAGTTAATTTGAGTTTGGTGGAGTTTTGGTGATGTTGAATGGAATGAGTGCTCGAGTTAAGGGAGGAGTTGGTCACGTTGGCGGCTAAGGACACGAGGAGCTCGAGAGAAGCTTGGGCACTAATTCTTAGACTCTAGAGAACGTGCCTATAGCAGTCGTCCAATTGGTATAGGTGGTTGAAGATGGTAGACGACTGGTGAGGTAGCTGTGCTTGAGTGGCTAAGGGAGCTTAGTAGCTTGACATGGAGTGTACACCTCTTTTAAGACAGACCAATGGCTGGCCAAGGGGAGGAGGTCCTCCCTTTGGTCAAATATTGAACCCATCAACCTTCGATTAGGTTGGGTTAGTGGGCCTATGTCCAAAGAGGGACAAAGGTGTTTATCATAGGCAAAGGAGCTAGGTAGGCCTTCCAAATGAAGATTTTATCTCATTTGGAACCCTTGGTTCATTTGGTTTGGGTCAAACTAGGTTCACCATGGGTTGGGTTCACTTACGCATGTCAAGGGGGATGTAAAGATAAGTAATGTCAAGCTTGGTTGGGTTTGGACTTGATTTGATTAGATTTGAGTCAATTTAGTATATTAAAATTTAATCCATATGTGTTCATTTGGGTTAAATGGGCTAAGTTGAACAATTTGGTTAAATTAGCCATATTGGTTTGATGAGGTTTGAGTTATGTTTCATTAATCATTTGAAAGTGATTAAAGAATTTGATTTAAATTGATTTATGTTAGGATAGGTTTGAGCTTAATTAGGTTCTTTAAGTCAATTGGGCTAATGGATCAATTAGGTTGGTTTGTCTAAGTTGGTTTCAATTGATGGTTAGAGAGTGTTCATTAATCAATTTGTGATTGATTGAAGGCATTAGTTGCAATCAATTTGTATTAGATTGAGTTTTGGCCCAAGTAGGCTCTTTAGGTCAACTTGGGTTAAGTGGCCAAATTGACTCAATTGGGTTTAATTGGTTGTGATTGGATGATTGATCAAGATCAACATTCATTTAGAAAGAGATTGGATGATTTGATTTGGTCCAATTGGACTTGAATTGGTTTTTGACTCAATTTGGTCTTTTAGGCTAAATTAGGTCAAGTGGGCCAAATGGCTTAATTAGGTTTAATTGGGGCTAATTGAATGTTGAAAGATGTTCAATGATGAATTTGGAGTTTATTGATGTCTTTGATTGCAATGAATTTGGATTAAATTGGGCTAATTGGGACCATTTAGGTCAATTGGGTCAAATTGGGCTAATTGAACCAATTGATGGAATTGAATGGGTTGGAGTGAAATGGAATGTTCAGTTAAGTGTCTAGAATGATCACGAGACTTGGATTGATTCAATTTAGCTTATATCACATTGAATTTACTTTGGGCTTATATGGTTCAAATGGGTCAACTTGGGTTAAGAGACAATTAGGTTCAATTAGACTCAATTGGGTCACAATCAAGGTTCAATCACTTTCAATTGAAGTTCATATGGGTGTTTAGGTGAGTTCAAATTCAATTGGTTGGATCGATATTGGATTTATCCATCTTAATCCCAAATGGGTTGGGTTAAATCAACTTATCCACTTGACCAAATTGAACTATAATGACTCAAATTAGGTATAGGGTAAATTGATATTACTTGAGGTTTGATTTATGGTCATTTACTTTAGGTTTAGGAGTTCTGTTTAATATGTGGTTAATTGGGTTTAGGCCCTATTTATCATAACTAGAATTGAATCTTATGAGTCTCTAGGTTTTGGATTAGTGTTCTCCAAATCACTAGAAGTGTTTTACCACTAGAAACATCTTAGTGCCTAGATGAACCCTAGATCTAAGGAGGGGATGATTAACCTCATTCCAAAAGTGATGTCAACACTACATAGTCAATTTTCATGGGTGATAATCTAAATACACAATTCCAAGGCACCACATGTTAAGTGTGACTTATTTTAAATAAAAACCACAAAATTTGTCCATTAAATAGAGTGTAATTATGGTTTAATTAAAAGGTACATTTTTAAAATTAACTATAAGTTACTTACTCAAATGACTTAAATTTTGTAAGGAACATCACCTATGATGTGATCTATTTACCATAATTATTTCAAGTTATTTGGTTGAGTAGATTTGGAGTTACCTAATTATAAGTCCTAATGATGTGATTAAGATAAAATTTAATTATAAAAATTTTATAATTTATCAAAATAATTTCTTTAGTGTTAAAACGCACTTGTTCAACATGAATACACCTAAGAGAAGTTAATAAAGCCTCTAGTCTTAATCAAATCTAAAAATCATCATTAATGGGCTTTAAATAATTAAATAATTCATTTAATTGACCTAGAACATAAAAAATACTAATTAATTGCATAAAAATCCAAAAACATTATAAATGAACCCTATTTGTCCTCATCTAATAGCGAGTTAACTAGACAAATAAAAAGCCCTAACTAGTTTGAAGTATTTTGAGAGTAATTGCTAGTCATCAAAATCTTAATTAGTATAATTAATCATGAAATATAAACCCAAATGACTTAGAATTTTTTTTAATTTATTTTATTTGTCATTCTGCATCTTTACAATTTTTCTTAAAATTTTGAGCTTATGTTTTGAATTTTATTATACTTTAAGTATAATTATGCTAATAATTAAACTATTTAGTTAATAAATCATGAAGAATAACAAAATGAAATCTTTGAACTCTAAGACACTCAATGAATAGAGTAATGCATGAGAAAATTATAGGCTAGCCCAATTCTCATTAACTTCATTAATTACCAAAATTAAACTTAGTTAAAATTCTTTAAATAAATCTCCCATAAGCACAAATGAAGCTATAATTACATGTGCAAATCTTAGAAGTGATGAATTGGATTGAATTGGATTGAATAACTCATGACATTTGAATCTCCTTATTTATGTGAGTATTTAATCAAATCATAAAGCATACATGTTTTGAAAAATAATATCATACATGAATAAATAAATTTATTAATCAAGCTAATTTATAAATTGAATTTGAAATATAAACAATGCATCTAATCTTTGGTAATCATTATGTTACAAAAGTAAATTATCATGTCATTCATTACTTAGATTAATCTATATAATTATAAGGTATATAGTCTAGATAATCGAGATCGACGGGCTATAAAATTAAAGGAGGTTTTTTTTTTACATCTCTGATTTAACAATAGCCCACACCTATAGATTGTATGAATACATCTATGTCTAGTTTTCATACATAAAATCATCATCTCTATCATTTGAAATTACATGTTTGATGTAACCATAAGGTATTTTGTCTAGAAACCTGAAGTTAAGGGCTATTGGTCCAAATGAGGCCTTTACCTTGCACTTTTGGTCTAATAATAAAACGTACGTATGGATTTCTTAAAATATGTTTGAAAAATAAATGTTAGCCATCTTGAGCATCATCACTTTATATTTTATACATAATTGCAACTATAAGGTATAAGGTCTGGACACCCGAGATCACAGGGCTAATGGTCCAAAAGAGTAATTTACCTCATATTTTTGGTTTAACAACTACACATACCTATAGATTGCAAAATATGTTTTTATTCATGTGTGTTCATCTTATTTATTTTGAATAAGAAAAATGTGAATACAACTTCAAATTTTCAACATTTTCTTCACATAAAACATTCATTCTAACTAAGTCATAATGCACTAACATGCATAAAAATCAAAGTGACAAATATTTCTTTAAATAACTTAAATTATGAACTTAATTCAAATGTCACTAGAGCACCTTCAACATATATTCTCAATTCTAAGAAATGTTGCATGAGATTGTATTGTCATTTGACTTCAACATATGGGGTTTCTTCTTTTCTCTTCAAAGGCATGTTGACCTCACTTTTGGAGTGAGCTCTTAACCTCCTCTTCTTAGACTTAGGACTCTTCTAGATGCTAAGAACTCCTTAGTCATAAGACACTTCTAGTGATTAGGTAAACACCTAACCTAAGCTGAGAGACTTAGAAGTGTTAATTATAAGATTAGGTTATGCCTTAAGGTTTAAGGAATTTACCTATCCCATAGCCTAAACCTAATCTAGATACACTTTCTCAAATCAAACTTAGACTCAATTCTCAAATCAAATCTCAAATTCATATTTTAATTCCAAATCTAATTTCAAAATTTGACTCCAAATGATTGAAACCCAAAATTAAATTCAAACCCTAAAACCCTCTCCTAAGCCATATGAACCACATTGATAAACTTAGCCAAAACTCCCCTTAAATCAAATCAAACTCAATTTATCTCTTTATAAATCAATTATTCCTTTATTTATATTCACAAATATAAATGAAATCCAAATTCAAATGACCAAAACTATATCGAAAATCAAATCCAAATTCAATATAAACCCTTTATTCTTTGACTTAAATTCTATCCATATCAAGTCAAAACTAATGAATTTTCTCTTGAATTAATCATTCATTCAATTATCTACCCAAATATAAATGAAACCTACAATCATCAAATCAAATCGAAATCAACCCAAGTCAAGCCCAGCCTAGCCCTTTTGATTTGAAATTTTTGAATGAGCCAAAATTCCTTAGACTCCAAATTGATTGACGTTGAATTTATATAATAATCTAGGGCTCATATATAAGTTCAACTAAACTTGTATCAAACCAAAACCAAACCAATTGACCCACTTAGGTCCACTTGACCCAAAGTGCCCTAAAGGACTCATTTGGGCCAACTTCTAATCCAACCCAAATTGGATTGAACCAAGCTCACCAAAATCTTCCACCATGATTGTTGATCACCCTAGGATGATCAATTGTAATCAATTGTGCCAAACTAAACCCAATTAGCCATTTGATCCAAATTGGCCTAAAGGACCAAATCGGGTCAAATGATGATCTAACCCAAATTGATTGCAATCAATGGCTCAAGTTTATTCCAAATTGATTATTGAACTTGACTAAAGCCATAATTAAACCCATTTTGATCAATTGAGCCCAATTGGTCAACTTGACCCAACTTTGGTCAATTTATCCAAATTAAATCCAAATTAATTCAATCAAAGGCCACATTCATCTTTAATTAGCCAATTGAATATGAATCAACCCATAACCTAAGCTGCCAATTTTGGCCAAATGGGTCAATTTGACCCAATTGACCCATATGACCCAAATTGGGCCAAATCTCTTGAAACTAAGCCAAGATACATTGGTGACTAATCAAACCTAACCCAAACCCATTTAGTATCTACCCAAAACCAACCCAAGTCATTTAAATCCCTCATGGATCCTCCCCTCACATAGGATTCCACCAAACCTCATTTTATTCCCCCCATCACATGCACTTAACTCCTCCCCAAATATTTGTATTGAATAAATCTGATCATATGACAGCAAGAGAGGACTTTAGAGAAAAAATCCAAAGTCCTCAATCAATCTATCATCCATCCCAACCACCCCAAGCAAGATGATAATCAATTTGGAGCCAAAAAATTTAAAAAATTTGCATTTTTGACCATTATAAAAGGAGGGGGAGATGAGGCTTGAGATCTCTTCCTTTCACCACCATTCAACCCCCAAAAGCTCCCCAAAGCATAAAGGAACCCATCCCCCACTTCTTTGAGCCATTTTGAGCTCAAAAAGATAAATAATTTCTCTTCCGGCGAGGCGACAGTACACATCGAAGAAGGCGACGTTTCGAAGGGAGGCAAGGGCTAAAGATCTCTCCAAAGCTTCCTCACATACCTAGGAGTTCATTCAGATCTTCACCACCGCCGAAAATTATCCACGATGAGATAAATTTTGCCAAACCGTACCAGGCCTTAGGATTTCGCACATTTTGTATTAATTTTCTCTTAATTTTAGGAATTTCTCTTAGATAATGCAGTATTTTTACTTTAAATCATCTCAATTAAGAAATAGAATTTTTTGGTGCAAATCGGTGTGAAAACGAGCCCATTTGGATAAGTTTTTGCTTAGAAACCCTCACTTTTTTTCAAAAAAAAAATCACCTGAAAACACTGTTCATCGCCCGTGGCTCACAGCCACCATCCGATCCCATGGTTCGCGAGATCGGACGGCTCGGATCATGCGTGGATCGTGCAATTTGAACCTTAAAATCGCTTGATGCAATTTGGATCGTTCGATCACACAGTTCGCACGATCAGATGGCTCGAATCACACGTGGATCACACGATCTGAGCTTAGGATTGCCTGATGCGATATGGACCGTCCAATTGTGTGGTTTGCATGATCGGATGGCCAACGCCGATCACACGATCCTGGCCTCTGGATCGTGTGATCTAATCTAGAATGTCTTATCTATGATCATATGGTTTAGATTGAACCGCGTGTCACTTTCTCTTCCCGCTCAAAGGCTGACGTCAACATCGTGTGTATTTCCTTTTTATAAAAAAATAATTTAAATCACCACAAACTTCAAAAATTTATAAAAAAAATAAACTACTTAACCAAAAATTGCAAACAATGGCTTGTTGGATTTGTCTTTCCGTGAGTAATCCAAAAAATCCAAAATCGCCAAATTTCATGGAGTATTGTAAGCTTAATTCGAGTTTTAGTGAAAATAATATTTCATTAATTAAACTAAAAATATATGTCAGATTAAGTTGAACTTTTCACAGATTGAAAATAAAGTTAAAGAACACATATCACAAAAATGTCAAGTGAAAAGGACTTCTAGATTGGGAGAAATTAAATTTTGAAGTTCACATTATCTATTTTAATAAAATAAATTAAATAAAAATTCAAAAATTTACAAAAAATCTTCAAAATGGTTTAAATCACCTCAATTGACATCTAGAACTCTTAAGAAAATAATGTAATCTTCTAAATCTTAATGAACCCCAAACAAACACTTAAGATTGGAGTTTAATTAATTAAGGAGTTAATTAAAATATAATCTAAAAATAATTTAAATATTAAATCAAAATGAGAAATGAAATATCACTTAATCAATCATTAATCAAATCTCAAATCAGAAAATATCATTCTTAGAGAAATTTAAATTAAATATGATTAAATGCTTTTAAGTTAATAAAATTCAAATTAAATTATTAAATCTTAAATCAAACTCAAAACCCAACAAATTTTGGAAACTTTAATCATTTGCTACTAATAGAATTAAACCAAATAAAATTAAAGTAAACTTAATTAATATATGATTGAATCACATCATTTTGAATGAGATAATTAATTATCCATTAAATATTTCAACCAAATAACTAAATCGAACATGTTAATCAAATCAAACAAACATAATAAATAAATCAAATCAATTAAAATCCTAATCAAGAATAATTAAACTTAATTAGTCAAACATCTAATTAATGCAAATTTAATTAATTAATCCATCATCTTGATTAATCAGATTAATTTAAATAAGTTACATTAAAGCTAACTCTAAAATTAAGCTTAAACTAAACCCCTAATTAAATTTAATAATCACACCCCTAAAATAAACTAATTAAGTTAATCAAATTAATCATATTAAACATAAACTTAATCAAACATAATTAATATGCAATTAAACACTAATCAAAACTTAAATTAAACCTAAATCATTAAGTCATTAATCTCTAATTAAACAAACCTTTAATTAATCTAATAATTTTAATTGGCCATTAATCAAACTTAATTAATCAAACATCTAATTATTGCAAACTTAATAAATTAATCCATCATCTTAATAAACCAAATTAAATTCATAAATCATATTAAAATTAATTCAAATCAAACAATTAATCTATAATTAATTTAATCACTTAAATAAATATTAATTAAGTCAATTAAATTAATGATATTAAACTTAAACTTAATCAAACATAAAATGCACTTAAATGCTAATCAAACCCTAATTTAAACTTAAATCATTAACTTATTAATTATGTCATTAACCCAAATAAATATAAAATCAAATAAAAAATTAAAAAAATCTTTATTTAATTTTGTAATTAATCATACCTCTTAAATAAACTAATTAAGTTAATCAAATTAATCATACTAAACCTAAGCTTAAACAAATATAAATGCGATAAAATACTAATCAAAACCTATATTAAACCTAAATTATTAAGTCATTAATTACATCATTAATCTAAACAAATATGAAGTCAAATTTCAAATTAAATAAACCTTTATAATTAACATAAATACACTTCTTAATTAAACTAAATAATCGCATTGAACCTAAGCAAATCCATACGCTAATAGAGCTAATCAAGTCAAATTAAATCAAATTAAATTAAATTAAGAAAGACTCTCATCAATTTAATATGTAATCAAATCAAATCTCATTCAACCTACTTAAATAAGATAAATTAAACTATCCAAAATGAAATCAAAATACAAATCAAACTTTGATGAACATGACAAATGGAAGTGATTAAAAGTAAAATCCTAACTACAAAGAATCAAACCCAATTAAAATCAAAATAAAATATCAATTAATATAATCTGATTAAATTACAAATAAATGAACCACAATCGAATTAAATAAACATAAAGTTAAATCACATAACTATAATCGAAGAAAAGAGTTAAATATTAATTTAAAAGGATATTGAATTATCAAGACTTAATTAAACAAAAAAATATCTAATCTAAAATTAATCAACCAAAAAAAAAACACATGAATTAAAACAAACTTAAATTTTATTAAATAATAAAGATATTGAATTATCAAGATTTAATTAAATCAAAACATCTAATCTAAAATTAATCAACCACACAAAAACACATGAACTTAAACAAACTTAAATTTCATTGGATACAAAAGATATTAAATTATCAAGATTTAATTAAATCAAAATATCTAATCTAAAATTAATCAACCAAAAACACATGAACCTAAACAAACTTAACTTCATTAGATATTAAGGATATTGAATTATCAAGATGAAATTAAACTAAAACATCTAATCCAAAATCAATCAATCAAATACTTAAACAAACTCAAATTCTAAATTCTAAATCAAGTCAAATAAATCAAATCAAATAAATTACACAAATTCAAATGGGCTAATTAAGATACTTAAGGACCTTAGTTAGATGCTCTAGGAATTAGGACGTAGAATAGGGTGAGTTCCATCTACAAGTGGAACTCATTCTAGTCTTCATTCTTGAAAACCTAAACATCATCTTAACCAAATAAAAGTGGAATAAAAATGAAAAGAAAAATTATTAAATCATTTAAATTAAAATCACCCAAAGGTAAAATTTAAACAAATTTAAACTCCAAATTGAAACTTAAACTAAAGAAGCCTAGTAAAGTCTTACTACACGAGCCTTAAGCACACACATTAGAATACTAAGTCACCACTTCTAGTGCTAAGTTAGGGCGTTGTATGTATGATGTTGTATTTTGTTTTAAGATATAATATTTTAGACTAGATGTTATGTGTGTATGTTTAGGCGGATGTTCATTATTAAATCATATTTTCTACAAGGGGTTGTGCTCAAGGGGTCACTGTAATAAGAAAATGTAAATGTTTTCGCTATGCAGGTTGTTTATGCCCTAAGCGTAACCCATGTTAGAACAAGTGGGCTTGGTTACCCACGTGTGGGGTGCTAAGTCCAAATTATTCATATAACTGCTTAGGTTGTATAGTGTGTTTAGCTAACATTTATTTTGCAGGTGTAGCTAGATTTATTTTTCCTATGTTTGATGTAATTTTGCATTAGGAATTAGGATTAGTGTTATGGGGGATTAGGATGAGTAGTGGCCAGAAGGCTTAGTCCCTGGGGTGCCCTGTGATGCCTTTAGAGCAAATCAAATCAAAAGAAAGAGAATGAAGAAATGAAGAAAAGTAGACCCCCATAGCATATATACTATTTTTGTAATCCGGGTTATATAAGGGTAGAGCTCGGCAACCCATCTTCTTCTTTTTTTCTCTTTTTGTGGTGTATGGTGAAACTCGACTGCACTGGCATTTTATTCTTTTACGTTAGTCTATAAAATTATTTAATATTTTATTTAGATTGTGCATTAGAACAACATTCTTTTCATAATTTCTTTTTGACTGATGCTTGAATGTGTGGCCTGGAAGCGATAGGCTCTTAGGATAAAAATTAATTTTTCTACCCTAATTAACAACTCATAACTAAAATTTTAAAACAACTCATAACCTCACATAAAATCCTAAGAATTAAATTAAGACATTAAAATTTTTAGCAACCCCTTAGCTGGATGGATGATTATATAATATCATGCATATCATTTTATTTCACTCTTGTTAAGAGGGGACTTCCATCTTTGCTAGAGAACAAGGCTTAACTTGTGAGAGCCTTTGGTGGAAGAACATCCCTTTCTCTTTTGATTTGGCCTATAATCAGATTCTCATGCATTTAGGCATACAAAATCACATAGCCCGTGTCAAAATAAAAAGTCCAAAAGAATTAAATAAATTTGAAAACTTTTGTATTATATTAAGTCATGGATTCATACCGCTCATGCTCTAGTCTCTTAAGGAGTGAGTTTAAGGATTCAGTCTCCTTTCTAAATGAATAACAGCCTAGCCATCTTGCAAAGCATAAGACTTGCCTACATGAATTTAAAGCGTAGGAGGAGTTAGATGACTGCCACTCTATGTGGTAATAAGTCCAACAGTTGGGTGGTTTATTCTCTATTATGGAGGTAAACTATATACCCATTTTCTCTTTAGATTTATGTCATGCCTTTGTTTTGTACCAAGGCTCCTTAGTTTAGGAATTTAAGGTAGCTATTTCTTTCGGGCTACAAGCATAACTCCTCACCTTTTAGGCATTTCCACAATCTTATGTTGTGGAATTATAAGCCCTAGCAATCTAATAAAATGTCAACTCATATAATTAACTCTCTTCAAATTTTAAAAAATATAATGCCCAATTATAGGGTAGATTGGAATGCTCACTAATACCTAGTATCATGAGCATTTCCTACTTTCTCCTTTTGTATTCTAAAAATAAGTCTTCTCCTTAATTTATCTCATTTGATTTTCTAAAATAGCCAATCCTTTGATAGTCTTAATCTTGAAATCTTTGGAGACCCTAATTGTCTACTTTAATCGAGAGTATTCTTAAGGAATTCTCATTCCTTAGGATGTAGTTAATTATGGGGGCTTGCCTCCATAAGAAACTTAACGAACCTGGCTTAAAATAAACCCTACTTTATATTTTCATGTAAAGTAGGGGAAAGATCTTTGGTATATTTGAAGACCCATATGCCTTAGGAGTTCGTATTAGGTGACTAGGTCCATTATAGGGTGATGATTTCTATCTTTCTAGATAGTACATCATTCCTTAATGTCTTATCAGATCACTTTAATAAGTACCACCTAAGACCTACGTGGTGTCCCACATCCTCAAAAATAAACACCACAGATTTTCCTGGCGATACCGCTGGGGAAGGTTCCTCTCTCCATCTTTAGTAGACAATTATTATCTCCAAGCATCGATAGTGGACTTACATTTTATATAGGCTCGAGACTATCATTCTTTCCATTGGCACTTAGCTTAATTCATCCTTAAGGAAAGCTCTCCAACATCTTTTTGGTTTTAGGATCTCACTCTGTTTAGGTCTTAAAATCCCTATTGGGTCCCTCAATAGGTAAAAATAAATTAACTAAAGAAAGAGAAAAAAACCAAACATAAAATTTTGAACCTCTTACCATTAGCTTGGTGAAACAAAGTTCATTTCATGTATAACAAAATTTCAATAAAATCCAAAGTAAAATAAAACATCTTTTACAAAAAAAATTCTAAAGTCCTTTCAAAATAAAAATCATATGAATCCCATTTAATATATTTCAATTTGTTAAAGGGAGATTACCCCTTTAAAATCAAAATTAAAGAAAGAAAAAAATCATTTCTCCAAAAATTTTTAAATCCCTTTCGAAATAAAATTAATTGAACCCCACTTAGCATACTCAAATTTGTTAAGTGAAGGTTCATTTTTTCAAAATCAAAATTAAATCAAATAAAACCTTTTCTTCAAAAAAAATATATCAAAACTATTTTTTAAACAAAATTAACCAATTTCATTTAACATACTCAAATTTATTAAATAATAGTTCTCTTTCAAAATCAAAATCAAACAACGCCAAAAAAAACAAAAAAAAAAATTTCTGAATTTTTGAACCTACCATCATTTGGAAAGTAAAGTTCCAAAATTTCTTAAGTCTCAGTCAAAGAGCTCTGAACCTACAGTCAAATCAACATTTGACAAGTGAGGTTCCAGAGAAATTCTCTTCAAAATCTCGCCAAATTGAGATCTAATTATTTGAACCCCTTTATCATACTTACTCAAATTTGATGAGTGTGGGTTCAAATTCTTTAAATTTATCAAAAATGTCTGAATCAAATTTGACATAGAGCTTGAAAACCTTAAATGACTTATGATAATGCAATATTCACTATTATTGGTCACAAAGTTATGAAACATAAAAACTTTTATAATGAAATTCAACTTAAAATTAATATGTAGATTTTCAACCTAAAGGAGAAAGGCCATAGAGATTCCTTCAAGGGCCAAGAATGAAATTGATAAGGATTTTGAGTATGTCTTATTTATTCCAGATAAGTATGACTCAAATGATTTGAATCCTAATCCCTAAAAGAAGACAACTCTCAAAATAATGATCGTAATCCATAAAATAGCAGTATTGATGGGCTTGACGCTTTAATGATTCCAACTTGAGTAGAAATGTCCCCATTCTAAGCTTTCACGGTGTCACTATCGATAAAGAGTTAGAATAATCAAATTTTAAAGGTCTAATGGGATGAACTTTGGACAAAAAAAAAAGAGAAAAAAAAAAGAATAAAAGAAAAAAAATAAATAAATAAAAGAAAAAGAGAGAGAGAGAGAGAGAGAGAGTAGGTAGACATCAATTCTACCTCTCTTTTAGAAGATATCACAGAAGTAAATTATTATAGTGGTAGGGTCCTACCACTTTGATCAACAACATAAGAAGAAGCAAACCAGTCATTGGAAATGATCAAATTCTAAATCTTACTTAAAATACACCTCACAATCCAAAATAAGGGCATCAAACTATTCTTAAGGTTAATCTTAGGTCCTAAAATATCTTGGAAGGTTGCCCACTAAGCTAAGTAATAAGTGCACTCTCATATTCTCTAAAGAGATAGAAAAGTATTTGATTCTTCCTTGCTCAGTTAGTGGCAACCTCCTCAAGTCATATTCAACATAGAATATCCTATGGAAAAGAAAGACAAACAATCTCCTCCAGAGAACATAATATAGACAAAGACTCAAAAAGAAGGAGAAAGAGAAAAAGAAAAAGAGATAAAGTAAAGCACTAATAATACATATTGATTAAGAATCCAAATAAATAAACCATATGTACCAGGTGTAAATTAAAAAAAAAGGAAAATGAGAAGAAGAAAAAAAGATAAAACACCAATAATACATATTGATTTAGAATCCACAAATAAATCATATGTATGAGGTGTAAATTCAAAAAAGAAGGAGAATGAGAAGAAAAAAAAGATAAAGTAAAGCACCGATAATACATATTGATATAGAATTCAAAAAATAAATCATATGTACGAGGTGTAAATTCAAAAAAAGAAAAAGAAAAAAAGCAGAATGAGAAGAAGAAAAAGAGACAAAGTAAAGCACCAATAATAAATATTGATTTAGAATCCAAAAAATAAATCATATATACGAGGTGTAAATTAAAAAAAAAAAGAGGAGAATGAGAAGAAGAAAAAGAGAAAAAAGTAAACATCAATAATACACATTGATTTAGAATCCAAAGAATAAATCATGTGTATGAGGTGTAAATTCAAGAAAAAGAAGGAAAATAATATATGAAATAAATTTTTAGTCAAATTTTGACAAGTCTCTGGAGTTAGATGTCAATAAAAAAAGTTCTAAAAAGAGGATTCATGTATGATATGACTAGAAACTTAATAGGCATGCGATCTCATTGACTCCAATTCTATTATCTCATGATATTCTTATAGGATTGGAAGTTAAGAGTTGCTCCTAACCTCTAGCAAAAAAAAAATATTATGAGATTTCAAATTTCTACGTCATACCTCTTTCTTCAAGCTCGAACGAGGATTCAACGCTTGTAGATAAACCTTCAAATGAAGAAATAAAATCATCTTTTGCCTAGTCTACCTACTTTGCTCAAAGAATTTTGAAGATTTTGAAATAGAGATGCACTCCCTAAAGTTGAGGAGAAAATTAGATCATTAACAAATAACCTCAAAACATAAAGGGAGTCCACCCACCCTCCCCACATCCATATATGATAAGTTAGAAGGAAAATGCCAACGACTTGGTTAGGTTACTTTCGTAGTTTAAAGACTGCTTTACCAAAGACTATTATAAAGTGTCCAATACATCTCCAAAGGTAGCAGTCTACAAACTCAAAATCAAACCTATTGCTATTCCTATTTTAGAAACTTTTGACGCGAAGAAGAGGATCAAAGTTTGAAGTTAACCTTATTGAAGAAGAAAGATATTACCATGATTTTCTAACCTTATTTCTAGTCAAAAGGAAGAACATTCAAATCCACACATATGTCAATTTTTAAGATCTAAGATAGGCATGCCTTGAAGATGAATTCACATTACCTATATCAAATTTAATAGCGAACATAGCCTCTTTGCATGCAGTCTCTTCATTCAAAGATGGGTCACATGATGCTGGAGGATGAGAGGTTGTTTGCATTTATAATTTTCATCAAAATTTACTGCTATAAGGTCATGCCTTTCAGCCTTAAAAATGCTGGCATCACATATCAACGGGCCATGACTCGAATCTTCAATGAACTCATTCATCACCAACTCGAATGCTACGTTGAGGATCTCGCAGTCTAAAGCAAAGAAAAGGAAGACCATCTTTACGATCTGAGTAGTTTTCTTCGATTGATACTACAACCTAAAGATGAATACCCTAAAGTATACAATTAGGATGGCTTTAGGGAAGTTTCTAGGACTTGTAGTAAAGCATCTTGGGATAACAAAATTGATTTAAAAAAGATTAGAGTGATATTAGAGATGCAACCTTCAAAAAAAAAGAGAGAAAAAATAAAAGGAAAAAAATAAGAAAAAAAAGAAAAAAAAGGAAAAAAAAAAAGAAAAAAATAAGGAGAGTCTCAACTCAATTAAAATCATTTCAAGGAAGGTTGTCATGTCTAAGATGCTTAATCTCTCATTTTTTTTTTTGGTAGGTGTCAATCATTCACTACTTCATCATAGAAAGTAGATCAAGTTCTAACGGATGATAAGTTCCAGTACTCATTCAAAAGCATAAGGTATTATTTCAAGACACCTCCAATATTGGCCCCTCCATTCACCTTAGGCCACTAATTTAAGGCTATCTCCATTTAGGGTACAACTCTTCTTGTTAAAATTGGTCATCAATAATAAAATTACATAACTCTATGCATCAATTGAAAAGCTAGAAGGTCTTGCAAAAAAAAAGAAGAAGAAGGAAGAGAGACCTCAATTAACATTGAATATATATGGTTTAAACTCTTTCAAAGTTAGTCTATCTCAAAACTCTCCAAATCAAGATTTTGTTTTTTATCATTAAAAGGCCTACTTTGGTGCTTCAAAGGATGGAAAGTAGTTTAAACCACTATAATAGGAGAGTGTCTTGTATTTCTATGTCAACAAACACTACTTCAAAAGTCATTACACTCAAAATCAAATTAAAAATTTGCAGAATAATTCAAGTAGTCAGAATAAAAAAAAATTTCATTCAAATACAAATTAGAGCATAATATTTGACAAGCCTTGGTGAATTTCTTTCACTAAGGATGATCAATTACTTTGACTGGGTCCCAAGAATTTTGGAGAAAGAACACTAATCGTAGTTATTCTTGTTTCATTTGCACACACCTAAAGAAATTTCAAAAAATTTAAAAAAAAATCAAAATTAATTCCTTAATGAAGTTATGTTTTCAAACCTACATTGATTGAGTCTGAATTCGAAAAATAAAAATCAATCTACTATCACCCTTCAAAATTCCTCATCAATCTAAGCATTCCTTCAAACCTATATCAAAAACTCAATATTTATCTCCAGTGCTATTAGGATAGGTGTAAGAGAACCCAAGTGACATCATATCCTTCATCAACATAAACACAAATTACACACAATTCTCCAGTGTTATTAAGTTAGGTGTAAGAAAACCCAAGCGGCATCATATTCCTTCCTTTATCAACACAACACAACCACATATGGAACAAACATATATCTTTTGTCTCGGGCTATTTTGATGTGAGAGCAAGCCCCCTATAGCACTCACTCATTAGCTGCTCTAGGTTAGGTCTACATGCTACCACACTAGTATGTTACCTCAGTGGTTCTTATTTGGAGGATGTGAGTTTCTCTAACTTCACCATTGCACACCCATGAGCACCTTGTTAGTAGTCTTCACCGTGAACTTCCTTGTTGGCTTTGTTTAAGAAGATGTGAGTCCCAGTGCTTTCTTCTTGAACTAGCCACCATACTCTGATTAGGTCGAGTTTCTTTGAGGTTTAGGTGTAAGAATCCCCCAGTGGCATCCTATTCCTTCATATCAAGCACAAACACACATATCTTTCTTTCGGGCTATTTTGATGTGAAAGCAAGCCCCCTATGGCACTCACTCATTAGTTGCTCTAGGTCGGGTTCGATTTGTTGCCCAAAGAAATTGATCACCCCAGTGGTCATTTGTTGGAGGATGTGAGTCTCCGCGCTTTCTTCATTTGACCATTGCAAATTGACGAGTGCTTTGTTAGTTTCATAATCTTCGCTGCCTAGCTAGTAAGCTACCTCATGGTTGATCCTATTTAAGAAGACGTGAGTCCCCACACTTTCTTCTTGAACTAATAATCGTGATCTAACTAGGTCAAATATATTTGAGGTTTAAGGTAAGTCCCCCAGAGGCTCCTTTCCTCTTGACTATATTTGAGTTGATATAAGTCCCCAGTGACATTCACTCAATAGTCTCCCTAGGTTGGATGGCACCTATCGAGCTGAAGATAGACTATCCCAATAATCAGTTCTGCTTAGATAGATGTAAGTCTACATGCATTCTTTCTAGACTGATTGTTACAAACTGATGGGCACCGTATGTTGGTTGATGTTCTCTATGCTGATAGCGACTCACCCGTTGGGTACACCACTCTTGGCAGAAGTAAGTCCCCATGCTTTCTCCTTGAGTTGGCCACCGAATACCTATTTGATATATGACTAGCCATGTCATTATTTCTAGGGTGTTGGATTAAGCCTTTAACATCCCCATCCCCTGCAGGCATTCTATTTGGACCACATCCTTTGCGACCCCTTTTAGACACTACTCGAGTTAATTTTGGATTGGACAGTCCCCCTTTCCTAGTAGCCACCCATGTGGTTGGAGAATTTGTTCAGCAGATGCGCAGATTCTCCCTTGGTTTAGTAAATCTGAGATAGGTATTGGCTAATATAAGCTCCTTCTCAGCTTGATCCCTCACAAACCAACAGGGTCCACATCAAAATAAATTAAACAAACAAACAAAATTAATTCGCTAGCGGATTAGAAATTCAAGCCCCCAGTGGCCGCTTTCCCAAGCAGGCATCCTATCTTTATGGCAGTGTCAGCAAACCTCCCTAGAGGAATTGCCTGACTACTTTGAGTTCAGATAAGTCCCCAGGTCGACACTCTCTCAGTAATCGCCCTTAGGTTAGGTTCAACTTGTTGTGCCACCAACGAGTTACCCTGGCGGTCATCTTTACTTTGAAAGATATAAGTCTATCACGCATTCTTTCCAGCACGACCATTGCAAACCGATGGCAGCCTTAGGTCGGGTCTGATTTATTATGCAAGCAATCGATCACCCCAATGGTTCCTTATTTAGGAAGATGTGAGTCCCCATGCTTTCTTCCTAACTTAATCATTGCAAACTAAAATGCACCCCTTAGGTTGGTTAGCTCTACCTAACGGCTGGTAGACTATCCCTTTGAATTTGTAAATCTAAGATAGGTCTAGGCTGATATTAGCTCATTCTTAATAGATCCATCGCACACCAACAGGGTCCATCTAAAATTAAATTATTTCTAACTATTCTTGTGTTGATATGAGTCCACGCGACATTCGCTCAAATAGTCACCCTAGGTCGGGATTGATTTATTGTTCCATCAATAGATCACCCCAACGGCTGATCCCTACTTTGGAAGATGTAAGTCTGCTATGCTTTCTTCCTAGTACAGTCATTGCACACCAAAAGGCAACCCTTAGGCTAGATAGTCCTGTCTTGTGGCTAGTAAACTACCCCTTTGGACTTATAAATCTGAGACAGGTCAAGGCCGACATAGTCCTTCTCAATAAATCCATCGCACGCCAACAAGGTCCACAATATAACACAAAAAATTAAATTAAATTAAATCAAATCAAATTAATCATTAGGACTACTCTTGAGTTGAGGTAAGACCCCCAGCAGCGCTCACTCAGTAGTCACTCTTAAGTCGGGTTCAACTTGTTGTGCCACAAACAAGTTACCCCGGTGGTCGTCTTTGCTTTGAAAGGTATAAGTCTATTATGCATTCTTTCCAACACGATCGTTACAAATCGAAGCAAAGAGGTTGGGTTTGATTTGTAAGCCACCCATCACCCTTGTTTAGAAAGATGTGAGTCCCCGCACTTTCTTCCTAACTTGGCCATTACAAATCAAAAGGCACCCCTTAGGTTGGTTAGCTCTACCTAATGACTGGTAGACTATTCCTTTAGATTTATAAACCTAAGATAGGTCTAGGCTGATATTAGCTCCTTCTTAGTAGATCCATCGCACACTGATAGGATCCATTTAAAATTAAATTAATTCTGACTATTCTTGAGTCGACATGAGTCCACAATGGCATTCGCTCAAATAGTCACCCTAGGTCAGGATTGATCGATTATGCCATCAATAGATCACCCAAATGGCTGATCCTTATTTTGGAAGATGTAAGTCTGCTACGCTTTCTTTCTAGTACAGTCGTTGCACACCGAAAGGCAACCCTTAGGCCATATAGTCCTACCTTGTAGCTAGTAGACTACCCCTTTGGACTTGTAAATCTGAGATAGGTCAAGACCTACATAGCTCCTTCTCAGTGGGTCCATCGCATGCCAACAGGGTCCATAATATAATACACAAAATTAAATTAAATCAATATAAATCAAATTAATCATCAGGACTACTCTTGAGTTGAGGTAAGACCCCCAGCGACACTCACTCAGTAGTCACCTTAGGTAGGGTTTGATTTGTTGCATCATCGACAGATCGCACAATCCAATGATACTCACTTTGAAAAGATGTCCGCCACACTTTCACCAAGCATAATTATCAGACAATAAAGCAATAATACGTAACTGAACGAAAACCTTATGGCAGGTAGACTACCACTTTGGAATTATAAATCTAAGATAGGCCAAGGCCCCCATGGCTTCTTCTTAGTATAGTCCATCGCACACTGACAGAGTCCATAACAAAGTAGAATTCAAAATCAGCCTCCCCAGTGGAGTCAAATTAAACATATCGAACAAACCAAATTTCTCCCCAATGAGGTGCAAATCAAATTAGCCTCCCAAGTGGAGCTTATATCTAAATCAAATAAATTCATTTGAGTGTACACCCCTAATGGATATGCCCTCAATCTAGAACCCTTCTCCCCAGTGGATCCATAACAGTTTAAACCAACCTCTCTAGTGGAGTCTAATCAAACAAATCAAAAAAATTCAATCAAATTCTTATCCCCAGCGGATAACTTGAACCTGTTTCCTTAGAGGAAGGTTTATGTACTCAATCCCTAGCGGATTCCTTCTTACTCTCTTATGCCCTTGGCATAAAGAGAGCTGCATTGCACTAAAATCATGATTCTATCTACCTTTTGGGTCCAAGTATGGACCACTTCCGTTGTTTGTTGCAATCTTCTGGATGTTGTTGATCATTTTGGTCAACGCCAATACGTGCGATGAACCTTGTTAGTTACACCATACATATTGGGGGTCCTTCTGTTGACCTCACTTTTGGAGTGAGCTCTTAACCTCTTCTTCTTAGACTTAGGGCTCTTCTAGATACTAAGAACTCCTTAGTCATAAGACACTTCTAATGATTAGGTGAACACCTAACCTAAGCCTAGAGACTTAGAACTGTTAATCATAAGATTAGGCTATGCCTTAGGGTTTAAGGAAATTACCTATCCCATAGTCTAAACCTATCTAGATACATTTTCTCAAATCAAAGCTAGACTCAATTCTCAAACCAAATCTCGAATTCAAATTTGAATTCCAAATCTAATTTCAAAATTTGACTCCAAATGATTGAAACTCAAAATCAAATTCAAATCCTAAAAGCCCCTCCTAAGCCATATGAACCACATTGATAAGCTTAGCCAAAAATCTCCTTAAATCAAATCAATTTCTTCATTTATATGCACAAATATAAATGAAATCCAAATTCAAATGACCAAAACTATATTGAAAATCAAATCCAAACTCAATCTAAATCCTTTAAGCCAATTCTTTATTATTAGCCAAATTCTATTCAAATCAAATCAAAACCAATGAATTTTCTCTTGAATTAATCATTAATTCAATTATCTACCCAAATATAAATGAAACCTACAATCATCAAATCAAATCGAAACCAACCCAAGTCAAACCCAACCTAGCCCTTTTGACTTGAAAATTTTAAATGAGCCAAAATTCCTTAGACTCCAAATTGATTGACGTTGAATTTATATTCCAATCTAGGGCTCATATATAAGTTCAACTAAACTCAAATTAAACCAAAACCAAACCAATTGATCGACTTAGGTCCACTTGACCAAAAGTGACCTAAAGGACCCATTTGAGCCAACTTCTAATCCAACCCAAACTGGATTGAACCAATCTCACAAAAATCTTCCACCATGATTGTTGATCACCCTAAGATGATCAATTGTAATCAATTGGGCCAAACCAAGATCTAATTGGCCATTGAGGCCCAGGAAATGGGTCTCATCCTAATTGACACTTTCTTAAACACCCAAATTGATTATTGAATTGACCAAAGCCATAAGAAATTCTAATTTATCAATAAATTGGCTTCAACCATTCAGCCAATTTGGCTTTTTGGGTCATTTGCCTAGCTTGCAATTTAAATAGTAAGCTTTTAAACCAATGATGGGGCTGATCAAATTCGACCCAAACTCATTTGGGATTAGCCCAAAACTAACCCAACCTATTTTCAATGCCTCATGGATCCTCCCCCCACATAGGATTCTACTCAACCTCATTCAATTCTCCCCGTCACAAGCACTTAACTCCTCCCTAACATTTGCATTGAATAAATCTAATCATATGGCAGCAAGAGGAGACTTTGGAGCAAAATTTTAAAGTCTTCGATCAATCTATCATCCATCCCAACCACCCCAAGCAAGATGACAATCAATTTGGAGCCAAAAAATTAAAAAAAAAATTGTATTTTCGGCCATAATAAAAGGAGGGAGAGATGACGCTTGAGATCTCTTCCTCCCACCACCATTCAGCCCCCAAAAACTCCCCAAAGCATAAAAAAATCCATGCCCCACTTCTTTGAGCCATTTTTGAGCTCAAAAATATAAATAATTGCTCTTCCGGTAAGGCGACGGTAGACATCGGAGAAGGCGACGTTTTGAAGGGAGGCAAGGGCTAAAGATCACTCCAAAACTTCCTCACATTCCTAGGAGTTCATTTAGATCTTCACCACCACCGGAAGTCATCCCTGATGAGGTAAATTTTGCCAAACCATAGCTGGCCTTAGGATTTCGTACATTTTGTATTAATTTTCTTGCGATTTTAGAAATTTCCCTTAGATAATGCAGCATTTTTACTTTAAATCATCCCAATTAGAAAATAGAAATTTTTTTGTGCGAATTAGCTTGAAAATGGGTCCATTTGGACAACTTTTGGCTTAAAAACCCTTTTTTTCCAAAAAAACCCTAAAACACCGATCATCTGGCTCACACATCGCTGGATCGCAATTTACGATCGGACGGGCCGACGCTGATCGTGCGTGATCTCATCTGGACCATCCGATCTGTGATCGGATAGTCTAGAGTGAGCCGCGGGTCACATTCTCTTCCTGCCCAAAGGCTAACGTCAGCGCCGCGCGTATTTCCTTTTTATAAAAAAAATTAATTTAAATCACATAAAGTTTCAAAAATTCATAAAAAATAAAATGCTTAACTATAAATTACAAACAAGGGCTTGTTGGATTTATCTTTCTGAGGGGAATCCAAAAAATCCAAAATCGCCAAATTTCACTGACTATTGTGAGCTTAATTTAAGTTTTAGTAAAAGTCATATTTCATTAATTAAACCAAAATTATAAGTCAAATAAAGTTGAAATTTTCAAAGATTGAAACTAAAGTTAAGGAACAGCTATGATAAAAATTTCAAGTGAAAATAACTTTTATATTGGGAGAAATTAAATTTTGAATTTCAAATTATCCATTTTAATAAAATAAATTAAATAAAAATTCAGAAATTTACAAAAATCTTCAAAATGGTTTAAATCACTTCAATTGACATGTAGAACTCTTTAAAAAATAATGTGATATTCTAAATCTTAATGAACCCCAAACAAACACTTAAGATTAGAGTTTAATTAATTAAGGAGTTAATTAAAATATAATCAAAAAATAATTTAAATATTAAATCAAAATCAGAAATAAAATATCACTTAAGCAATCATTAATCAAATCTCAAATCAGAAAAATATCATTCTTAGAGAAATTTAAATTAAATATGATTAAACCTATTTAAGTTAATATAACTCAATTAAATGACTTAATCTTAACTCAAAATCAAAACCCAACAAATTTAGGAAACTTTAATCATTTGATACTAATTGAATTAAACCAAATAAAATTAAAGTAAACTTGATTAACACATGATTGAATCACATCCATTTGGAAAGAGATAATTAATTATCCATTAAATATTTCAACCTAATAACTAAATCAAACATGCTAATGAAATCAAACAAACATAATAAATGAATCAAATCAAGTAAAACCCTAATCATTAATAATTAAACTTAATTAGTCAAACATCTAATTAATGCAAATTTAATAAATTAATATATCATCTTGATTAATGAGATTAATTTAAATAAGTTGCATTAAAGCTAACTTAAAAATTAAACTTAAATTAAACCCCTAATTAAATTTAATAATCACACCCCTCAAATAAACTAATTAAGTTAATCAAATTAATCATATTAAACCTAAACTTAATCAAACATAATTAAGATACAATTAAACACTAATCAAAGCTTAAATTAAACCTAAATCATTAAGTCATTAATCTCTAATTAAACAAACCTTTAATTAATCTAATAATTTTAATTGACACTTAATCAAACTTAATTAATCAAATATCTGATTAATGCAAACTTAATAAATTAATCCATCATCTTAATAAACCAAATTAACTTTATAAATTAGATTGAAATAAATTCAAATCAAACACTTAATTAATCTACAAATTAATTTAATCAAACCTATTAAATAAACTAATTAAGTTAATTAAATTAATTATATTAAACTTAAGCTTAATCAAACATAAAATGCAATTAAATGTTAATCAAACCCTAATTTAAACTTAAATCATTAGCTCATTAATTAGTTCATTAACCCAAATAAATATAAAATTAAACTAAAAATTAAACAATCTTTATTTAATTTAATAATTAATCAAACCTCTTAAATAAACTAATTAAGTTAATCAAATTAATCATATTAAACCTAAGCTTAATCAAACAAAAATGTAATTAAATACTAATCAAAACTTAAATTAAACCTAAATTATTAAGTCATTAATTACATCATTAATCTAAACAAATATGAGGTCAAATTTCAAATTAGATAAACCTTTATAATTAACATAAATACACTTCTTAATTAAACTAATCATATAATCACATTGAACCTAAGCAAACCCATAGACTAATAAAGCTAATCAAATCAAATTAAATCAAATTAAATTAAATTAAGAAAGACTCTCATCAATTTAATATGTAATAAAATCAAATCTCATTCAACCTACTTAAATAAGATAAACTAATCAACTATCCAATGTATGAAATCAAAATACAAACTAAATTTTGATGAACATGATAAATGGATGTGATTAAAAGTAAATTCTTATTACAAAGAATCAAACCCAATTAAAATCAAAATAAAATCTCAATTAATATAATCCAATTAAACTACAAATAAATGAACCACAATCGAATTAAATAAAATAAAGTTAAATCACATAACTATAATCAAAGAAAAGAGTTAAATATTAATTTAAAAGGATATTGAATTATTAAGACTTAATTAAACCAAAAAAATCTAACCTAAAATTAATCAACCAAAAAAACACATGAATTTAAACAAACTTAAATTTCATTTAATAATAAGGATATTAAATTATCAAGATTTAATTAAATCAAAACATCTAATCTAAAATTAATCAACCAAAAAAAAATACAAGAACTTAAACAAACTTAAATTTCATTAGATACTAAGGATATTGAATTATCAAGATTTAATTAAATCAAAACATTTAATCTAAAAATAATCAACCAAAAACACATAAACTTAAACAAACTTAAACTTCATTAGATATTAAGGATATTGAATTATCAAGATGCAATTAAACTAAAACATCTAATCCAAAATCAATCAATCAAATACTTAAACAAACTAAAATTATAAAATATAAACCAAGTCAAATGAATCAAATTGAATAAATTACACAAATTCAAATGAGCTAATTAAGATACTTAAGGACCTTAGTTAGATCTTCTAGGAATTAGGATGTAGAATAGGGTGAGTTCCATCTACAAGTGAAACTCATTCTACTCTTCATTATTGAAAACCTAAACATCATCTTAACCAAATAAAAGAGAAATATAAATGAAAAATAAATTATTAAATCATTTAAATTAAAATCACCCCAAGGTAAAATTTAAACAAATTTAAACTTCAAATTGAAACTTAAACTAAAGAAGCCTAGTAAAGTCTTGCTACACAAGCCTTAAGCACACACATTAGAATACTAAGTCACCACTTCTAGTGCTAAGTTAGGGCATTGTATGTATAATGTTGTGTTTTATTTTATGATGTAAAATTTTAGACTGGATGTTAGGGTGTATGTTCCGTAGATTGGATGTTAGGCTGTTATTAGCCTAATCATATTTTCTGCTGGGGGTTGTGCTTAAGGGGTTGCTATAATAAAAAAATATAAATACTTTCACTATGCAGGTTATTTATCCCCTAAGTGTAACCCATGTTAGAATAGGTGGGCTTGGTTACCCATGTGTGGGGTGCTAAGTCCAAATTATTCATATAACTGCTTGGGTTGTATGGTGTGTTTAGCTAACATTTATTTTGCAGGTGTAGCTAGATTTAGTTTTCCTATTTTTGATGTAATTTTACATTAAGAATTAGGATTAGTGCTATGGCGGATTAGGATAAGCAAGAAGGCTTAGTCCACAGGGTGCCGTGATGCCTTTGGAGCAAATCAAATCAAAAGAAAGAGAATGAAGAAATGAAGACCCCCATAGCATATATATATTATTTTGTAATTGGGTTGTATAAAGGTAGAGCTACCCATCTTTTTTTTTTTTTTTTTTTCTTTGTGTATAGGAACCTAATCGTGACCGGTCTTTATTCTTTTACATTAGTTTATAAAATTGTTTGATGTTGTATTTATATTACGCATTAGAATAGTATACTTTTCATAGATTCTTTATGACTGATGATTGAATGTGTGGCCTGGATGCGATAGGCTTTTAGGATTAAAATTAATTTTTATATCCCAATTAACAACTCATAACTAAAATTTTAAAACAACTCATAACCTCACATAAAAGCCTAAGAATTAAATTAAGATAATAAAATTTTTAGCAGCCCCTTAGCTGGATGGATGAATGTATAATATCATGCATATCATATTATTTCACACTTGTTAAGAGGGGACTTCCATCTTTGCCAGAGAATCAAGGCTTAACTTGTGAGAGCCTTTGGTGGAAGAACATCCCTTTCTCTTTTGATTTGGCCCATAATCAAATTCTCATGTATTTAGGCATACAAAATCCTATTTCCCGTGTCAAAACAAAAAGTCCAAAAGAATCAAATAAATTTGATAAAATTTGCATTAGATTAAGTCATGGATTCATACCACTCATGCTCTAATCTCTTAAAGAGTAGGTTTAAGGATTTAGTCTCCTTTCTAAATGAATAATAGTTTAGCCATCTTGCAAATCATACAACTTACCTACATGGATTTAAAGTGTAGTAGGAGTTAGCTAGCTGCCACTCCAGGCGATAATAAGTCTAGCAATCGGGTGATTTATTCTCTCTTATGTAGATAAACCATATACCCATTTTCACCTTAGATTTAAGTCGTGCCTTTGTTTTTTACCAAGGCTCCTTAGTTTAAGAATCTGAGGTAGCTATTTCCTTTGGGTTATAAGCATAAATCCTCACCTCTTAGGCATTTCCACAATCTTATGTTCTGAAATTATAAGATCTAGCAATCTAATAAAATGTCAACTCAAATAATTAACTCTCTTCAAATTTCAAAAAATATAGGATAGATTGGAATGCTCACTAAGCTTCCTAGTATCATTAGCATTTCTTACTTTCTCCCTTTGTATTCTAAAAATAAGTCTTCTCCTTGATCTATCCCATTTGATTTTCTTAAATAGCCAATCCTTTGATAGTCTTAACCTTAAAATCTTTAGAGACCCTAATTGTCTACTTTAATCGAGAGTATTCTTAAGGAATTCCCATTCATTAGGATGTAATTAACTATGGAGGATTGCCTTCATAAGGAACTTAATGAACATGGCTTAAAATAAACTCTACTTTATGTTTCCATGTAAAGTAAGGAAAAGATCTTTGGTATATTCGAAGATCCATCATGCCTTAGGAGTCCTTATTAGGTGATTAGGTCCATTATAGGGTGATGATTTCTATCTTTCGAGATAGTACATCATTTCTTAATGTCGTATCTATTCACTTCAATATGTACCACCTAAGATCTGCGTGGTGTCCCACATCCTCAAAAATAAACACCATAAGACCTTGTTAGCATTAGGGCATGAGGAAGAAAAAGTCTTACTTTAAGTAAGATTTCATAATCCCCATACTCTTTAGAATAATAAATTCAACTTAAATCTAAAATTAAGATCACAATTTGAAGCTTACATTTAAATAATTAATCGCTTAAATTGAAACCACCTATTTGGCTGACTCTAATTTATTACAACAAACTTGATGACTAGTTAAGAAAATTAATGGAATTAATCATCACCCACAATGTACCGAGAGGTTTAGTGTTCTTTTGAATTGAATATAATTATCTATAAAAATAATTATAAAATTGTTGTAAGAGAATAAAAAAATTTTTAAAAATATTATGAGTATTATATATTTAAATGATTTACATACATAACATTCTAAACATATAGAATTAGCATCCATATTAATTTTTTTATGATTTTTAAACAAGAGATTCAATCATTTTTAATAGATGTTATATTCTAATAAATTTAGTTATATAAAGTTAGTTCTTACCATAAAAAATTTGTACAATTCATTAAGAAAGCTACAACCAAATAGTATTATGTGTGATATTTGGAAAACAAAATTATGAGAAAACTACACCCAATATATCCTAAGATTAGATAATTTGATGTGGCACAATAAAGTGATATCTTCAAATGTAATGAATATAATCCTGATATATTATAGCTATATAAAAGTAAGAGTCTACTTAGGGTACGTTTCTCAATTTTACTTTTCAAATAATTATGATAGTCATATTTGGTTATAATTTTTGATTTTAATGTGATATAACTTCTTATAATCAAATTTACCTAAATGTAATAATCACAAAAAATTGAACTTTTTAATATAAAAAATATAATAGCAATAACACTATTTCAAAAATTTATTTCTTACACGATAGTTCTATTACATGTTTTACAAAAGCTAAAGTCTCTCTAGATGAATCCCCAAAATGGCTCTTAGCTAAAGGAGGGTCCATTTGGAATACCTCTTTAATAGCTTTTTTTTTCAAACAACCATAACATTTTTGTTTGACTAGAACACTGTTATTGCATTTTAAATTTTTTTATGATGAATAATGTTTTGCAATTAGATTAGCTAGAGTGTGATATATGTAAAAAAATGGTGTTCTAATTTTTAAAATAAAAATTACAACAGTTACCATAATTAAAAAAATTGTATAGAGCATACATCTTTTTCCATTAGACCAAAATCCTTCTTCAAGTCTCACTTGTAGAAAGACTTGCACAAGAGACACCTAGTGCACAACATCCTGAACTTTTTGAGATCTAATTTGTGAATAAACATCTTCACTTTCTTCTAATGACATACATTTATGAAGTTATTTGAGACTAACAAACACTAATACCAATCAATGTTACTACTATCATATAGTCTACTTATAGTATATTTTGCAGTGAGATTTTTGTAAATAAAATGTACATAGAGTTTTATGTATTACTCACAAGTTCTTTGAGATTTCATAGAGCATGGATCAATCATTTAGAAAAAAAATCTATATTTGTGGGTATATATGTTATTATATGTGATTCAATTACCTTTTTCTAGATATGCATAAATTTTAGAACAAAATATATTTAATGTCTAAGGATATACTCCAAATTAGTTCATGTGGAGAAGATCTCAAAAATTCTTAAGAATTACAATAATTTTGAGTTCTCCATTATAGACAAAAAATAACTTTCCGAAAGAGATTTCTTATTGCATGAAGGTGTATTTGACAATGTATAAAATAACAACATTCATGTTGAAATTACTCAAAGATATTATTGTCCATTCTAGTAATGGCCTTTATCATAGCTAAAAATGATCCATGTAACACCTTTATCAGTTCTCTTGATGTCACTATCATCATTCTTTTGGTGTAAATTATCATATTGATAATATTATCTTAAATGTGAAATCGTATTTTATTAACTATCTTAATGTTAAAATAAAATTAAATTTGAAGGCAGGTGATGGAGTAGTTTTATAATTTATTGGAGTCTAGTATGCATCATATTTGATGAAGTATAGAAATTATTCTTAGTGCCTTTAGTGTTGAAGGATATTGATGTTGATGCTCTTATGGTATGTATGGGTGTGTTAGTTATCATGAAGAAGAATAGAGTTAGTAAACTCTATGTGTTATTTAATGCAATGTTATATGTTGATATGTTAAATTTAATAACTATGATGATAACTTATGAAAGTAATAATGATATTAAATAAATGATGTCAAATACTACAAATGAGAGATACCATAATAATAAAAAAGTGAGAGATATTATGGAATATATTATTAATGATTATTCAAAAGAAATAAAAAAAGAGATTTATTTACCACCAAATAGTTTATTATTTACATATCTAACACTTAAACTACATTATTTACAAACCTAATACCTAAACTCAATATTTTCTCAAAAATTACCACTGTAGTACCCTCACAATCTACATCTTCACCTTGTTCGATCTCACTACTCTCCATAAGCTCGATGATGACAAGAGCGCGATGGGAAAACCACTTTGCCATCAAGGAGGTTGTATGGTTTGGTGGAAAACATTGTGTCGCCATCAATTGATAGTTCGTCGACTCGATATGGATTTCACCAATGTGAACAATGTGATAACAATTGACTACTATTTTGCAGTGTACCATTGTGAATTCCTAATAATACAAGTCATGGAGATCAGGCAATTATTAGGGGAATTGGAAGAGGAGGAAGAGGAATTTTGTGAAAGAAATGGCAAGGGAAACCACACTTTATAGAGCAGCCCATCTTTTCTTATTCTACAAATCGGTACACAGCTTCGTTGTGCATGTTTACATTTTTTTTCTATGATAATGTACAAAATATCAAAAACATCCAAAATGAAGGAATTATGCTAATCATTTCCTCTATTATGACTTTCCCCTTATTATGTTGAATTAAAGTATGAGTACCGAAATGCAAACATGTTTGATCTTAGTTTTATAAAACTCAAGCTATTCTAAGCAACACATGCATTATCCATGAAAACACTAAATCAGTAATCATTATCCATGAAGGCAATTCCATCTTCAACTATTCTTATGATTATTCCTCAGTTGACCAAAATTGGAAAAGTATGTTATGTTCCTCTCTTAAGCATATTTTGATTGTTCAGGTTTAGGACTGATATTAATTCTTAATTAGCTTTAATTTCTATCAAATTAGATGCAGCATAACTTCTTTTATAATACCAACAAGTTTGTTATATTTGAATTAGTTTATGAAATCTAATATATTTGATAGTGGTCGGTCTACATTGTTCTTTATCATCGTCGGTTGGTAGTACTCTATCATCCTTCGACTAACAGTCTTCTTCTTGTCCTTAACCTCTTCATTCTCTACCACAACTTACTTTTTAGTGAGGAGTGAAGTGAAAGGGTTCAGTGTTTGAGCAAAGACAAAGTTTTGCAGCTTTGGGAGAGAAGAAAATTGTGTTTGATTTTGGCTTGCATAGTAGAGAGAGAAAGAGGTGGAGTCATTTGAGGCCAAGGAAGAGGGAGTTTTTCAATACTTGAAGAGAATAAAGCTTGGGTTTGATTTTGAGGTTTGGGTGCTCACATGTTTAGGCCAGTCAACAAGCAAAGGAATGGATGTAGGAATGCCTGCAAGATAAATGAGAAGTTTGTGCGCAAACTTCTTCGCATGAAATTGAGGAGGAAAACATTAAGAACAAACAAAGTGACGGTTTTGAGCATATAACAAAGTTTTAGGATTTAGTTTTACAAATATAGTAGTTTAGGTGTTAGATAAGTGTCGAAATTTAAAGTATTATGCATGTTAATCTCCCTACAAAAAAAATGTATCAAATAGGATAATTTAAAGGTCTTATAAGCATTACAAGTTGGACAAAACAAAATAAATGAGCAATATACTCATAAGATAAAGTTTGGTAAATTTATCACTAGTGGACTCAGGTATTATAAAGCCTTAGTTAACCTTTATAATAGATGAAAGAAGATGCCATGCTTATAATATTAAAACACAATTATTATGTAGACACATTGAAAATTCATACTGTAAGTGAAAGAATGTTAAATTGGAGTATAATTTTATTATCTATTTTGGATAAGATTTGATATTGAAATTTAAAAGTATGTTTATGACCTTGAAATTCTGTAACTAGTATAAAGATGTCCTTAACACTCACCAAAATAATATAATTTATTTTTTGGAATAAAGAATTACTTTATCCATCATAGCTCACTTATCATCGAAAATACATCACATATACCAATGAATAGAACTAATATTTGTTTGCCACATTAAAGAAAAATTATAAATATAGGAAACTAACAACACAATTTCCTTTTATTTTTTATTTTCATTGAATTATTTATTCAATTTATTAGTTTATAATGAAGTTAAATAGACAACATAAAGAAAATATTATAGATCCAAATAGGTAACATATTAATGATATATTATTTCAATGTAAATATCATATTAGGTTAATCGAATAGAATCAAATAGATTAATTATCAGGTCTAACAATCCTCATGTGGATCGTTATAGAATAGATCTTTGGAAAGATATTGTTTTAAAAAATTATCACATTAGTCATTTTTATAAAGAGTACTTTGCTGCCAGATCTGTGTGTGTGGAGAGAGAGGAAGGGAGAGAGAGAGAGAGAGAGAATCTTGTATGATAATTTAAATTGTGCTTAAAATGATATGAAAGTCTTGACTTTATGTGCTTTATATTAGTAAAATTAGAGCACTCATCTAACAATTTATTTTTTTAAAGAAACATGCTTGAAAATTAATATAGAATCAAATGACCTCATTGAAGGGTAGCATCTTATATTCACAAATTACCTTTTAATTGAAGAATCAAAATTAAGTTAAAATATGTACAATTTTGAAACTTAATTCAAATCAAATTTAAACTTTATTTTTTCAAACAATGTCTAAACCTAATTTTCTATCATTGGAGAGTCACAATCACAAGCCATAAATCTCTCTTCTCCTTCAAATGCCATGCTCCTATTGATTGCTAACCATTGAGCTCCTGTTGCAAAATGCTCTTTTTCTTCAAGAAAAAAAAAACATCATTAGGTTTGTCAATTTATTTCCCCAATGACTTGTTGTTTAGAACAATTTTGTCCATCACATGTTGTCAGTCCATTGATGCCTTCCACCAAAACTATCATCATGGATATAATTTCTATTAAATATGCCACCAATTTTCTCTCATGATGTCGCTCCTATTGACATCGTCCCCACTATATTTGAAAATAACAATGTTTCATCACGAACAACAGTGTTCATGATGACATTGTTACTCTATTTAATTCATTGTAAACAATGACATTCATCACTCAATTCATTTCAAATTTGAATGGCTCAAACCTATTTTAAACATGATTTGAGCATGAATTTGACCCTAGCTCAAATTGGGTTTGAACTAGGTTTGAAGTTAATAAATATCTAGTGGACTTCAACAAATCATTTGGGCATACAAGAGAGAAATTTTTTGATCTCAATCAATGATTCAATCATATTTTTTTAGTTTTTATTATTATGACACATATAACTTCAAATTTCCTAGAACAAGATGGTTAACTACCACAAATGAAAGATTTTAAAGTTAGCAATACGTAACTCTACCTTTTTTCTTCTAAAAGAATGACACGATCATTAATCTTAAATTTTAAATTGAGAATTGTCTAAACAGAACCAAACAAGACTCAATTTTTGGATCTTCATTAATAATAATAATAATAACTATTATTATTATTATTATTATTATTATTATTATTATTATTATTATTATTATATTTTAAATTATTTTAAGAATCATAATTTATTTTATTTAATTCTTAAAAATCAAATATTAATCTTAAATTTGCGCTTCTTGTTACCATACCAATGTTTTCATGTTTTTTATCAAACATTGGATCAAATGTCATTGATCAATTTAAAAAACCATTATTTTTTTTCAAATATGGCTGCTCGTTAATAATTTTTTAAAAATTTGAAATATAGGCTAGATTTGAGATTTTTTTTCTCTTATTTTAATTTTTTTAAATTAGAAAAGAAAGGATTAGTTGTAAATTTTTATTTTAAAAATTAAATCCATTTCTTATTGGAGAAATATATTTTGAAAGTTCCAAGCTCACTAAAATACGTTTTTGTGTGTGTGTGTGTGTTTGGGGGTGGGTTTGAGTGGGGGAAGAGGGGTGCACGGGGAGAGATCCAGATTCATTTGAAGCTAGCACAACAGGGTTGGACTAAACCCTGAGAAAGGGGGAGAAAGAGAGAGAGAGAGAGAGAGAGAATCTTGTATGATAATTTAAACTGTGCTTATAATGATATCAAAGTTTTGACTTTATGTGCTTTATATTAGTAAAATCATAGCAATAATCTAATTGTTTATTTTCTTAAAGAAACATGCTTGAAAATTCATGTAGAATCAAATGACCTCATTGAAGGGTAACAAATAATTGAAGAATTTAAATTAGGTTAAAATATGTACAATTTTGAAATTTAATTTGAATCAAATTTAAACTTTGTTTTTTCAAACAATGTCTAAACCTAATTTTCTATCATTGGAGAGTCGTAGTCATAAGTGATAAATCTCTTTTCTCCTTCAAATGTCATGCTCCTATTGATTGCTAACCACTGAGCTCCTATTGCAAAATGCTCTTTTTCTTCAAAAAAAATATCATTAGGTTTGTCAACTCATTTCCCCAATGACTTGTTGTTGAGAACAATTTTGTCCATCACATGCTGCTAGTCCATCGATGCCTTACACCAAAACTATCCTCATGGATATATTTTCTATTAAATATACCACCAAATTTGTAACGTCATCATCATTGCAACGTGTACTATGCAAGGGAGCTAAACAGGATTAAAAGAATTATCTGAATAAAAAAAATTAATCTATCTGATCAATGAATTAAAACTAAAATTGTCATTGAAAGAAGAGCAATTAGCTGGTGCTGCTCATGACATCATAGAGATGAAATTTTATAATATGATTCACGCAGATTTCTAGAGAATTGAGGTAATAATTTTATTTCAATTTATTTGAATTTTGTTAACTTTATATTATTATTTGCTGAGAATTGAATTTATAATTCAAATTTCTTCAAATACTTTTCTACTATAGATCTTATCAACTCTCTTTTTGTAGATGGAAGAATATGTTAGAAATTAAACTCATGATTTTATCTTGTAAATAAAATTTTATAATTTAGACTTGAAATCACTATTCTATTATGGTTACTTTTTTTTATTAAAATATCTTTCATGCGGTTCAACTCTTGTCAACTCTCATTTTAAGTTGTGGAGGATTAGTCCTGAATGATGGGATTTCTTATATATTTAGTATTTTGTTAAAGAGCATGTATAATTTAATAATCTTTGAGCTTAATCTCGAAAAGAAAGTATATAATTTCTAAATAATTATAAGCATTTTAAAATATTTATATTCTTCATTTAAATCAAGAAATTTGAACTAAAGCTTCATTTTAACCCATCTAGCATTCTCAAATCCTTCATTTGAATACTTTAATATGTCGATTGGAACACATGTGAGTTTTCAATATTATAAAATAATAACACAAACATTTAATATGTTATTGTGATATAATTGTATAAATATCAATGTGTTTATTCATTGCTTATATGTGCTTTTAAACTCATCAATAAAGTGTTATTTCATTTTCATCAACAAAATTGAATTCTATATTTACATTCTTTTCAAAGTATTTAAACAATGTGATTATGTACATTTATAAAATATTTAAATAATTTTTAAAGTAATTAAAAAAAATAAACTAAATTTATAAAACATCTTTTAAAATATGAAAAATTTGAAAGCAGCCTATTAATGATAAATTATGCATACAGTTTTATTTTCAAAATTTTTTGGACATGTTTTCGATTGCTTGTATAAAATGTTGCAAATTTTATTTTCATTTAGATAAATTAAGATTTTCTCTAAAATTCTAGCAAGCATTAAAATTTTATCATATATTTGTTATTTTATATATTATTATTATTAAAAGATTTGGCAGGAAAAATCAAGTTTTAATTTGATTATCATCATCATTTTTTAAATCTTTCAAATTATGTTTGCATTTCATTTTAAGCAAGTGTTATTATTACCGTTCATTATTATCTTTTATTCTTTATCATATTATAATTTATATATTATTATTATTATTATTATTATTATTATTATTATTATTATTATTATTATTATTTTATTCTATATTAATGAACATGGTGTGAACACACTTCTTACATTCCATATCATGTATATGTTATGTAGGAAATGTAAAAATCAATTTTCTCCTTTTTTCCGATCTTATAAATTAGACCTTTTGATTCTTTTTATTCTACTTTAATTTTAAAATATCATTTACTTCATAAGGCATTTAAAATTTCATATTCAGCATGCTTTCAAATTATTATTTACTAGTGACATTCAAATCTCTTCTTATTTTTTTAATAGATTTGTTCATTGTAAATAGTAAAAAAAATTCGTCAGCTTCTCCAACTCTTTCTCATATAGGTGTCTACTTCATAAATGTTAAATCTTCTTAAAACATCTAAAAAGGCATATTTGATCAATATTGTGAGATATTAGCAATATCATTTTTTGATTGAATTAATTTTTCTAGAGGCAAACACAAACTCCAGCTACATTTAAAAAAAAAAAGAAATTAGATAATAGAAATCATGCCATTTTCATGCTATAAATAGAGTAATAAATATCCTTTATGAATAATGTGACTCACTATACCACCCAAGAGGGGGGGAATGGTGGTGAATTGGGCGATATTAAAATTTTTAAAATTTAAATGTAAATATTAAGTTTTAGTAGAAAATTAATTTTTGATTTTATAATGACAAGATACAATTCTTTAGTATAGTAAAAATAAAAGTCTAGTAAAGTAAAGAGAGACAATAGGCACACAAATTTTACGTGATTCAGCCACACCCTAAAGCCGACCTATGTCCACGCCTAGCCACCCATAACTAGGAATCCACTAAATGCAAAATAGAATAAATAGTACTCTATAGCGGTGAGTACAACCCCTACAATAATATACCTACAAAGGGGTGAGTACAACCCCAATATAAATTTTGCACGAAAGAAAAAATACAAAATAATAAATTTTGATAAAATAAATCTCTCACAAATATACCTATCCAATTCAAAAAGTGATCTCACAACTTATAAATGATCACTTTACAATTTACAAATTTGGCAAGATAAAATGCTCACTTAATATTGATAAGAAATAATAGAATAAATATATTAAACTAATCTTACTAAGATGTTTATGTTATTATAATTTGTAGACTAATATAAAAATAATTTCAAACTAAATTCACAATATTCTTTTGCACAATAAAATAAATCTCAGCAAGGAATAATTTATTTTAACCAAAAAGATGCTTTCAATTAATGCAAATGATCACAAAATACTTAAATAAAATTAGTATATGATAGATCTAAGTAGGCTAGTAAGATTTTAATTAAAAAGAGAGATCTAGCAAATAAATTTGGCATAATAAATTAATTTAAAATTCTTAAAATATACTTCTAAAATAGATCTGATCTTTCAAATAAGACTAATGAAGAAATATTTCAAGAAACCAAATAAAATTTGTAGGAAGATAAAAATTTCAACAAGTTGAAATAAATCCTACAAACTATCACAAGAGTTTTTCACAAAACAAATGATTGAAGAAACTTTGATGTGAAAAACTTAGACTTTGATATCCAAAGACTAATCCACCAAAGACTATAAATTGAAAAGAATAAATAGATGGTGAAAATAGTATGAACAACTTAAAAAGGGATTAAGATTAAGAAAACAATCTCAAGTAATTTGAGAAAGCTTGCTTAGTTGAAGATGTTGAAGCTTCTAAACAAAGGATTTGATCTTGCAATATTTTGAGAACACTTGGAAGGAAAATCTAGGAAATTTTCTCTTAGATTTGCTGGTGGGATTTTGAATTTGAATGAGAAATGCTTTCATGAAGAGAATGAGGGTTATTTATAGGCAAGAAGGTCATTTTGAATTATTTCAATGAATATATTATTCTAACATTATTTTATCATATAATAATTTAATATTCAATAAAAATATAATTTATTTTAAATAAATATTAAATTCAAGTAGCCAAAATTTGGCTATTCACATGGGCAAGTCAAAAATAATCAAATATGGCTATTAATATATTCAAAGTATGTAGCATGCATTCATTATTAAAATCAGGTAATGTTTGAAAAGTCATATTAAATTTAATTTTAATCAAACGTGGGTCATGTAACCTATTAAATTAAAGGAAAAATCCAACGAATTTATTGGAGATGAAATCAGATATAAATTCCTTGATTATAAAATGACTTTGGCTAAAATACAAAATTCTACATATTTTTGATAGTTTTGAAATATAATATTTAAATATTATGATATAATTTATATATAATCATACATACCTTAGTTATCATATAACCTTCAAATTAAATTAAAATATTTAATTATATTAAGTAAATAAAATAATTACACTTAATAGTCATAATTTATTATTATTTATTATTTTGACAATTCAAATGCTATGTATGAAATATATAATTGAATGTTAATTAGATAGAGATTTACATAAATTAATCTCATTAATATAATATGTTAAGTTATGAGCAAATTGATTCATGCCAATGAGTCCATATGAATTTCTAAGATAATTATAAATGCATATAATCTAAAATATTGTATCTTGAGCTTCACATTATCTATTTTGATCTATCTTTCATTCTTCTATTCCTGCAATTTCTTCAAACATATTGTGAGATATATTGGATATATAATTAGCAATAAATATATCTGAAACACATAAAAATATTCATTAGAACATCCAAGCATTCATTTATTATCATCAAAATTGATCGGATTGAACATGAGGCTCATCAAGCCAACAATCTCAAACTTTTTGATGATGATAAACTAATGTTGGGTGTTGATTTTAATGATGGTGCAAATTGACCTTTCATCATAGTTTTTTTTTTTGAAAATAAAAATATCTTCTTAAAAAAATTTATACACAAGAGATGAATAATATTGCTCCCCCTAAATGTATGTATGAAATAGACTTAGTACTAACCAACATTTTACTCTTCTCCCCCTTTTGACAACATCAAAAAGTGAGAACAAACTACATATAATTTTAAATATTATGATCTAACATTCCAAGCATGCGTCTTAAAGTATAGAAACATTCTTCTGGTAATGATTTTGTAAAAATATTTGTAATTTGTAAATCACTACTAATGAAATTAATATTAACATCACCTTTCAAAACATGATCCTTAATAAAATGATAACTAATTTTTATATGCTTGGTTTGTGAGTGTTGGATAGAATTTTTTGTCAAACTAATAGCACTAGTATTATCGCACCAAACTAGAATGTGATCTTGCTTAATACCAAAATCTTTTAATTTTTGCTTTAACCAAACCAAAAGACAACACAACTATAAGCTATGTACTTTACCTCAGAATGGATAAAGCTACAGAATTTTATTTCCTGGATGACCAAGGCACAAGCGATGATCCTATAAATTGACATGTGCCTGATGTGCTTTTTCTATCTACTTTACATCCAAAAAAAATCAACATCAGAATAAGCATCCAAATCATATGATAAAGAATTTTTAGGATATCATAAACCTAACCTAGTAGTGTCTATCAAATACTAAAAGATACACTTGACTGCTATTAAATGAGATTCTTTTGGGTTGGCCTGAAAATGAGCACACAAACAAACAACAAACATAATATCAGGCTTACTAGCAGCATGGTATAAAAGTGAACCTATCATACTCCTATGAAGTTTTGATTAATAGATTTTCTTAATTCATCTAAATCCAATTTTGTAGATAGGCTCATAAGAGTTTTACTAGATTTAAATCTTTTCATGTCAAACCTCTCAAGCAATTCATTTGTGTACTTAGTTTGATAGATGAATGTATCATTTTCTTGTTGCTTTACTTGAAGACCTAAGAAAAAATTAAGTTCTTTCATCATACTTATTTCAAATTCTTTAGACATCAAAGATGAGAACTCATGGCACAAAGATTCATTTGTACTTCCAAATAATATATCATCTACATACACTTGTATCACAATCAAATTATCATCTATGCTCTTAAGGAATAAGGTGGTATCTACTCTACCCTTTCTAAATCCATGATCTATCAAAAAGTTTCTTAACCTATCATACTATGCATGAGGAGCCTATTTTAAACCATATAATGCTTTCTTTAACTTAAACACATGATTTGGACAATCAAGGCTCTCAAATCCATGTGGTTGCTCTACAAATACATCTTGGTCAATAAATCCATTCAAAAATACACTCTTGACATCTATTTAAAAAAGTTTAAAATCCCTAAAACAAGCATAAGCAAAGAGTAACCTAATAGCTTCTAGTCTTGCTACGAGTGCAAAAAGATTCTTCAAAATCTATACCTTCAAGTTATGTGACCCTTCTGCAACTAACCAAGCTTTATTTCTAATAATACAACCTGAATCATCTAGCTTATTCCTAAAGACCCTTTTTGTTCCAATGACATTTTGATCTTAGGGTCTTGGGACTAATTCCCAAACATCATTTCTTACAAATTGATTCAACTCCTCTTCCATAGCATTAATCCAAAAATTATCTTTTGATGATTCTTCTAAATTTTTAGGTTCAACCTGAGATAAAAATATTTAATGATCTACAACCTCTCTACTATGTCTTCTGGTCATAACTCCTTTTTAAGGATCTTCTATAATTAGTTCCTTTGGATCATTTTTATTATATTTCCATTCTTTAGGCAATGAATCATCCACATTATCTTCTAAAGATATTTTCTAAAAATTATTTATCTCTTCATCAATCACTTCATTTCTAATGGGATCAATTAAATTTTCATAAAAAATAGCATGTATTGATTATTCTACAATCATTTTCTCTTATTGAAAATTTTATAAGCTCTACTAGAAAGAGAGTATCCTAAGAAAATACCATCATCTGATTTACAATCAAACTTACCTAAATGTTCTTTTCCATTATTCCAAATAAAGCATTTACATCCAAATACATGAAAGTGTTCAAACTTAGGCTTCTTTCCAAAAAAACAATTCATAGGGTGTCTTCTTCAAAATTGGTCTAAAATAGATCCTATTCATCACATGACATGCAGTATTACTGCTTCAGCCCAAAAATATTTTAAAAATTTATACTCATCAAGCATATATCTACTTAATTCAATTAAAATTCTTTTTTTTCTCTACTACTCCATTTTTTGGGAGTTCTAGGTAAAATTATGTCTTATCATGTTCATCACAATAATCCTCAAATAATTTATTTTCAAATTCATGATCGGTTTGAATCCTATTAATCAAAAGGCCTTGTTCTCTTTGAATATATTTAGAAAACTTTCTAAACTTACCAAAAACATCATCCTTATAAGTTATAAACAAAATCCAAGTACATCTAGAGAAATCATCAACAATCACAAAACTATAATTTTTTTTCACCTAAGTTAGTGGTGCTAATAGGACAAAATAAATCCATGTGCAATAATTCTAAAGGTTTAGAAGTATAAACAATATTTTTTTCTTTTAAATGAGCTTCTAGAATTCTTACCATGAATACATGCATCATAAACATAGTTTGAATGAAAATTTAATTTAGGCAATCTAACAACTAAATCAAGTTTAGCAATTTTATTGAGTGTGTTCATGTTAATATGACATAGTCTCTTATGCCATAACCATATATCATCATGAGTGCTTTTAAAACAAAGTAAATTCAAATTCACATTATGAAAGCTATCTAAATTAATGACATAAATATTTTTATATCTTTGTTCTACTAACAAAATATTTTCATTATTTTTTATAATGCAATATGATGCATGGAATACTACATTCAAACTTTTATCACATAATTGACTAATAGAAATGAAATTATGTTTTAATCCTTCAACTAGAAAAACTTTATCTAAAGTGATAGAATTCTTAAAAATAGAACCAATGCCAATGGTCTTTTCCTTTGCATTATCTCCATATGTAACAAATCCTCCATCACTTGATTCTAAAGTTGTGAATTTATCTTTATCTCCGTCATATGTCTTGAACATCCAAGTACATGCTATCTTTGATTTTTCTTTGAAGGCATTCCTACAAAAGAAACGCACAAGTTAACTTTTGGAACCCAACCATGTTTGGGCCTACATTCTAAATTTGAAGCAAGATATCTAGTATGTGTGATTTGTGTAGTGCTTGTACCTTTTCGTACTCATACATAAGATGATTGCTGAGTATTTTGTAATTTACATGTATAGCAATCAAATGAAATATGCCCTTTTCAATCACAATATTTGCACCAAACATTAGTGTTTGCATATGACTTAGCACGATAATTATAAGGTATATGAGTGGGATGTGTTTGATGCAAATAATTTTTATTAAACGTTTTACTTGATGAAGCATTATAATGAACTTATGATTTTAAACATAATTCTAATCTTGCTTTTAACAAGACATTCTATATTTCAAGTTTACATAGAAGTAAGCAATAATTTAATAAAGAAGTATTTTTACTTTTTAAATTATCACATTCATTTTTTAAATCACAAAAATACATATCTAAATTTTTATGTTCTTTTTCTAAAGTTTTGTATTTTCTTTTTAATTTTTTAGATTCAATAACTACATCATTAAAAGCATCATTTAATTCATCATAAGATATATCATTACACACCTCTTGAGAATCTAAGTCAGATTCTTTATTTTCCATAAGACATATGTTGACCTCTCATCAAATGAGCAAGTACTTGATTTATTTGAATCTAGATTGGCCCATAAAGCCTTCTTCATCTTCTTATGGTATTTTTTCTCCTTCATATTTTTTCTTCTTTCCACATCAATCTCTTTCTTCTTTGATTCAGTAAGTTTTGAACAATCACCTCTTATGTGTTTAGGCTTTTTACAATGGTAGCAAATGATCCCTTTACCTGCAAGAAATTTTTTAGTTTGAATTTTATAATTTTTAAATTTTTTATACCTTGATTCTTCTTCCTTAGCAAGTTCCCAAGCCTTTTAGATAGCATGCCAACCTCATCACTATCACCATCTGAGCTTGAGGTGTTATGCTCATCACTATCATCAACTTGTAATGCAATGGCTTTCCTTTTCTCCTTCTCTCTTTTTGCTGAGTTATCCATTTTATCCCTTTGAGCAATAACCTATTCATGTGCTATCAAAGAACCCAAAAGCTTATCAAATGGATAAGTAGATAAATCCTTAGCTTTACTAATAGCTGTTACTTCAGTTTCCCATTCCTTTGGAAGAAATCTAAGAATCTTATAGACTAAGTCTTGATTCTTGTATGTTTTTCTAAGAGAATGCAATGTGTTAATTATTTTCATGAATCTAGTATACATATCAGAAATAGATTCAAAAGGAGACATATGAAATAACTCACATTCATGAACAAGTCTGTTTATGTGAGCATCTCTAACTTCACTAGTTCATTCATAAGTTATAATGAGTTTATCCTATATTTCTTTTGCTGTACTTAACATAGAAATTTTTATGTAATCATCAGGTAATAAAGCACAATGTAAAGTATTACAAGCCTTAACATTTAATTCATCGAGTTCTCTTTCAACTATTGTCCATTCCTCAAAAAGTTTTTCTACTTTAAGGTCATTTACTTCTACTGTGGGTGTATGATATTAATGTGCCAACATATACCACATGCATGCATCTTGGCCTCTTAAAAATATACTAATTCTATTTTTCTGATAATCAAATGGTACACTATCTAAAAATGGAGGTCTATGAGTGGACTATCCCTCTAATAGTGAACCATTTGAGAAAACTTGTGCCATAGTGAAAATATTTACTCTTGGATATTAAGCCAATAAAAGAGCTAAGGCTCTGATACCAATTGTGAGTCACTATAGGTGGCGTAGTGAAAAGATCTACTCTTGGATGTTAAGCCAATAAAAGAGCCTAGCTCACAATGTGAGTCACTATAGCACCCAAGGGGGGGTTAATTGGCGATATTAAAAATTTTAAAATCTAAATATTAAGTTTTAATAGAAAATTAATTTTTGATTTTATAATAACAAGATACAATTCTTTAATGTAGCAAAAATAAAAGTATAGTAAAGTAAAGAGAGACAATAGACACACAATTTTTACGTAGTTTAGTCAAACCCCAAAATCATCTTACGTCCATGCTTGTGCAGGAATTCACTAAATGTAAAATAGCTTACAAATAGTGGTTTCTATGATACAACCCTATAATAATATGTACTCTCTACAAAGGGGAGTACAATATAAATTTTAGCACAAAAATAAAAATACAAAATAATAAATTTTGATAAAATAAATCTCTCACAAATATACCAAGCTATGCAATTCAAAAAGTGATCTCACAACTTAAAAATGATCACTTTACAACTTAAAATTTTGGCAAGATAAAATGCTCACTTAATGTTGATAAGAAATAATAAAATAAATATCTTAAAGTAATCTTATTAAGATATTTATTTTATTATAAGGTGTAGACTAATATAAAAATGATTTCAAAATAAATTCAAAATATTCTTTTGCATAATAAAATAAATTTCAGCAAGGAATAATTTATTTTAACCAAAAAGATGCATTCAATTAATGCAAATGATCACAAAATACTTAAATAAAAGTAGTATATGATAGATCTAAGTAGGCTAGTAAGCTTTTAATTAAAAAGAGAGATCTAACAAATAATTTCAACACAATAAATTAATTTAAAATGCTTAAAATATACTTCTAAAATATATCTGATATTTCAAATAAGACTAATGAAGAAATATTTAAAGAAATCAAATAAAATTTGTAAGAAGATAAAAATTTTAACAAGTTGAAATAAATCCTACAAACTATCATAAGAGTTTTTCACAAAAAAAAATGATTGAAGAAACTTTGATGTGAAAAACTTAGACTTTGATGTCCAAAGATATTCCACTAAAAAGTATAAATTGAAAAGAATAAATAGATGGTGGAAATAGTATGAACAACTTAAAACGTGATTAAGATCAAGAAAATAAACTCAAGTAATTTGAGAAAGCTTGCTTAGTTGAAGATGTTGAAGCTTCAAAACAAAGGATTTGATCTTGCAATATTTGGAGAACACTTGAAAAAAAATCTAGGAAATTTTCTCTTAGATTTTCTTGAGGGATTTTGAATTTGAATGAGGAATGCTTTCATGAAGAGAATGAGGGCTATTTATAGGCAAGAAGGTCATTTTGAATTATTCCAACAAATATATTATTCTAACATCATTTTATCATATAATAATTTAATATTAAATAAAAATATAATTTATATTAAATAAATATTAAGTTCAAGTAGCAAAAATTTGGCTATTCACATGGGAAAGTAAAAAATAATCAAAATATGACTCTTAATATATTCAAAGCTTATAGCATGCATTCATTATTATAACCAGCTAATGTTTGAAAAGTTATATTAAATTTAAGTTTAATCAAATGTGGGCTATGTAACCTATCAAAGTAAATGAAAAAAATCCAAGGAATTCGTTGGAGATGAAATCAGATATAAATTCCTTAATTATAAAATGACTTTGGCTAAAATACAAAATTTCACATATTTTTGTTAATTTTGAAATATGATATTTAAATATTATGATATAATTTATATATAATCATATATATGTTAGTTATCATATAACCTTCAAATTATATTAAAATATTTAATTATATTAAGTAAATAAAATAATTACACTTAATAATCATAATCTATTATTATTTGTTATTTTGACAATTCAAATGCTATGTATGAAATATATAATTGAATGTTAATTAGATAGATTTATATAAATTAACCTCATTAAAATAATATGTTAAGTTGTGAGCGAATTGATTCATCCCAATGAACTCATATAAATTTCTAAGATAGTTATAAATGCATATAATCTAAAATATTGTATCTTGAGCTTCACATTATCCATTTTGATATATCTTTCATTCTTCTATTCTTGCAATTTCCTCAAACATATTGTGAGATGTATTGGATATATAATTAGCAATTAATATATCTGAAACACATAAAAATATTCATTAGAATATCCAAGCATTCGTTTGTTATCATCAAAATTGATTAGATTGAACATGAGATTCATCAAGCCAACAAATACTCTCTTAACGAGTTTTATCCATTTTTTTTTTAATTGTTAGGATAACAAGGAAGAAAGTGCTACGTCATCATCATTACAACGTATACTATGCAAGGGAGCTTGATGGGATTAGAGGAATAGATATAAACAATAATAATCTATATGATCAATGAATTAAATTAGAATTGTCATTAAAAGAAGAGTAATTAATTGTTGTTACTCATGACATAACAGAGATGAAAGTTGAAGCGAAGCAACATCATGTTGCATTAAATAAAACTATATATGAGAACAATGCCCTGTAGGAAAGACAAAGAAGTTTAGAAGAAAAACATTCAAGACAATTGGCTGAACAACATCGATAGATACTGGCAACTTCTAAATCTGGACAGGCAGCAAAAGCTTTTTCAATTGTTATTTTCATAACAATAGTTTCATCAATAATTATGCATCACATTAGAAAGATTTAAAATATGAGGGATTGCAAGGAAAAATAATATATCTTTGTTTAGCTTTGGTGCAATGTCAACTATATGTCATTAGTTGACATTTGCAGCTAAATGCCTAATGTGATTGATTAGTAGCACTTATTTTTTTAGGACTTTTTAGTTGATCTAAATTAGATGATTTCCTTTTGGATCCTAACTTCGATTTGAATTTTTTTTGCCAAAAATAATAATATAAGAATTGTTGTTACTGAGCATGTCTATTAAAATTATACTACATATATATTACATCACTTAACCTTTTATGCTCCAAATATTTTTTTTCTTTGTATGACTACTCAGAAACATTACCATTAAACATCTTACACTGCAAAAATATAATCAAATGATGATTCCTCAACAAAAATCAATTACTAATAATAACTTTTTAAATGATCTTGATATTTATATAATCAAGTAATTATTTCAAAACATTTTAATCTAAAATCATAAAAGTTGCATCCTTAACCTTAGTGATTTTTGCCAATTTGGTGAATAACAATAATTTCTCTATCATCTTATGTTTTCTATTTCTTTTTTATATTAATTTTTGATTTTCTTATATTTGAGAATAGCATCATATGAGACTCTTAACATGAACCATTATTTTCTTTAATCTTAGTAAGTTATTATTTCAGTCTAATTATACCTCAACTTTTATATAAAACTCTTACTACAATTACTTTTTTTTTTCTTCATAACTTTTAAATTCACTAAATTGATTTCCTTCTCTCTGTCGGACCACCGCTCGAATCCCAGACGGATTCGTACATCCGGCCGGCGTCCCAGCGGCCGAACTTTGCCGCCGTTGAGACCGATGAAAACATCCCCGTAATCGACATCGGATCGCCTGATAAATCCCAAATCGCTGCTCAAATAGGTCAAGCCTGCCAATCCTATGGATTCTTCCAGGTTCCGTCTCCATCCTCAAATCTCATATCCGACCTCTGTAATTGCTCGCGGGTGATTGCTTATTCGCTACTTTCTCACCCGCCTTTAATTGATCAGGTAGTAAACCATGGTATTTCGGACGAATTGATTCAGGAGATGCAAGCCATAGGCGCCGAATTCGTCCGCCTTCCGGCTGAGGAGAAACTGAGCCTGTACTCCGATCCGGCGATGAAGGTGCGGCTGTCGACGAGCTTCAATGTGAAGAAGGAGAAGGATGGCAGTGAAGCCGGAGATAATCCCTCCAGTAGTGCACCTTCTTCGCCGGAGGGCTACAAGGAAAGCCATAAAAGAGAAATAAATACATTTCTTATAAGATCTTGACAAGTTAATATTATGATCACGATTTATGACATATGGATATGGCCCTCGAAAGATGGAACTTTTGGGGTTCCTTTGATCAGATTGTGTGCCTTTGGGGACCAAGGCGAGTTCTCCAAGGTCTTGGATGGCTAGCACCATCTGATTCTGGGTGAGTCATGTCTAGCCTCGTATAAGTGCTACTTTGTTTAGGGCGAGTGCCTTTTGGCCCTGAGAGAGTGCTTCTTATTCCTCATATGGATAATAAAACATATCTAGCTTCCATTTGGGATAAGCATTATTAATCTTTCTTTGCATTTTGGCAATAACTTCATTTTATGATACCATTCTCTAGGATTCTAGTTATGCTTTATCATCTAGCTCATATTAGTTCTATATTTATTTTTTTATCTTCGCCTTTTCTTATGTACATTGTATACAGTTGCACAACCTAAACTTATTTTCTACAACCTTTAAACTTCTCAAATCTGAATATCACTGTACCTCAAGTCATTTTATTGATTGATTATTATATCACTGGTAGCATCGCATACCTTGTACACAACTGGAGGGATTATCTCCGGCTTCACTGGCATCCTTCTCCTTCTTTACATTGAAGCTCGTCGACAGCCGCACCTTCTTTGCCGGATCGTCGGAGTACAGGCTCAGTTTCTCCTCAGCCGGAAGGCGGAAGAATTCGGCGCCTATGGCTTGCATCTCCTGAATCAATTCCTCCGAAATACCATGGTTCACTACCTGATCAATTAGAGGCGGGTGAGAAAGTAGCGAATAAGCAATCACCGGCGAGCAATTACTGAGGTCGGATATGAAGATTTGAGGATGGAGACGGAACCTGGAAGAATCCATAGGATTGGCAGGCTTGACCTACTTGAGCAGCGATTTGGGATTTATCAGAGGATCCGATGTCGATTACGGGGATGTTTTCGTCGGTCTCAACGGGCGGCGAAGTTCTGCTGCTGGGACGCCGGCCGGATGTACGAATCCGGCAGGGATTCGAGCGGTGGTCCGACAGAGAGAAGGAGCTCCGCCATGGATGATATATAGAGAAGATTGAGGAACAAAGTGAGGGCGGGAGATTGGCAATTGCCGATTCAAGGCAATAGAGCCTTTAATAAATTTAACAAATCCCAGGGCATAAAACTGAAGCCTCCCATCTGGTGCTCCGGAAGACTGCAGAAATTAGCCACCTTTATGACGCCAGCTTTCTGACGCAACACTTGAGTTTCTAATTTTAATTTTTAATTTTTTAAACAATAATAATAATAAGATATAAACAAGGTAAATGATATTTTAAAACTTAAATAGAATAAAAAGAATCAAGACATCATGTTTATAAGATATAAATAAGAGGAGAAAATTGATTTTTACATTTTCTACATTGTTATTATTATACGGCATCATGATAGTAATTAATCATTTCGATAATCAGTGGTGACAACTATGCTCGATGATAAAAAATTATGTTTAGATATTGTTTGAAATAATAAAGTCTAAATTTGATTCAAATTAAGTTTCAAAATTGTACATTTTTTTAACTTAATTTAAATTCTTTAATTAAAAGGTAATTTGTGAATATAAGATGTTACCCTTCAATGAGATCATTTGATTCTACCTGAATTTTCAAGCATATTTTTTTAAGAAAATAAATAGTTAGATTAGTGCTCTAATTTTACTAATATAAAGTACATAAAGTCAAAACTTTCATATTATTTTAAGCATAATTTAAAATATCATACAAGAATCTCTCTCTCTCTCTCTCTCTCTCTCTCCACACACACACAGAGAAGCGTATTGCTAGGGTAGACCCGTTGGAGGAACCATTCATTGCATGAGGCATATAATCCACGTTACGCGTTTTGCTAGGGTAGACCCGTTGGAGGAACCATTCATTGATCCATTCATTGCATGAGGCATATAATCCACGTTAAGCGTTTTGCTAGGGTAGACCCGTTGGAGGAACCATTCATTGATCCATTCATTGCATGAGGCATATAATCCACGTTAAGCGTTTTGCTAGGGTAGACCCGTTGGAGGAACCATTCATTGATCCATTCATTGCATGAGCCATATAATCCACGTTAAGCGTTTTGCTAGGGTAGACCCGTTGGAGGAACCACTCATTGCATGAGGCATATAATCAACATATAAGGCACTAAGAATAATTTATATTCTTCGTCAAATATGATGCATACTTGACTCCAACAAATTATAAAACTATTCCATCACGTGCCTTCAACTTTAACTTTATTTTAGCACTTACTCTTATTCCTAATTTAAGGAGAATAACTTTATTTTAACTTTACCTTCAACTAATTTATTGTCTCTGATATATATATATATATATATATATATATATATATATATATATATATATATATATATATATATATCATTTAAGATAGTTAATAAAATAAGATTTCACATTTAAGATAATATTATCAATATGATAATTTACACCAAAAGAATGATAGTGACATCAAGAGAAGTAATAAAGGTGTTACATTGAACATTTTTAGGCCATTACTAGAATGAGCAATAATGTCTTTGAGTAATGTCAACATGAATGTTGTCATTTTTATACCTTGTCAAAGACACCTTTATAGAACAAGAAATCTCCTTAGGAAAGTTATTTTTGTGTTTAATGGAGATCTCAAAATTATCGTATGATCAAGAACTTTTGAGATCTTCTCTCACATGAACTAATTTGGAGTATATCCTTAGACATTAAATATGTTTTGTTCTATAATTTATGCATATCTAGAAAAAAAATAACAGAATCACATATAATAACATATATTATCACAAATACAGATTTTTTCTATGATAGATTCACCATCAATGAAATCTCAAAGAACTTGTTAATAGTACATAAAATTCTAAGTACATTTTATTTATAAAAATCTCAAAACAAAATATACTATAAATAGACTATATGATAGTAGTAACATTGATTGGTTTTAGTGTTCATTAGTCTCGAATAAATTCATAAATGCATGTCATTAGAAGAAAGCGAAGGTGTTTTTTTACAAATTAGATCTCGAAAAGTTCAAGGTGTTGTGCACTAGGTGTCTCTTGTGCAAGTGTTTCTGCATGTGAGACTAAAAGGATTTTGGTCTAATGGAAAAAGATATATGTTCTATACAATTTTTTTAATTATTGTAAATTTTATAATTTTTATTTTAAAAAATTAGAACACCATTTTTTTTTACATATATCACACTCTAGCTAATATAATTGCGAAATATTATTTATCATCATAAAAAAAAAAAGCAATAAAAGAGTTATAGTCAAACAAAATTGTGATAGTTGTTTGAAAAGTAAGGCTATTAAAGAGGTATTCCAAATGGACCCTCCTTTGGCTAAGAGCCATTTTGGGGATTCATCTTGGGAGACTTTAGCTTTTGTAAAACATGTTATAGAACTATTATGTAAGAAATAAATTTTTTAAATAGTGTTATTGCTATTATAATTTTTTTATTGAAAGGTTCGCTTTTTTGTGACTATCACACTTAGGTACATTTGATTATAAGAAGTTATATCACATTAAATAAAAAAATTATAACCAAATATGACTATCATAATTATTTGAAAAGTAAAACTGAGAAACGTAACCTAAATAGAATCTTATTTTTATATAACTATAATATATCAGGACTATATTCATTACATTTGAAGAGATCACTTTATTGTGCCTTATGCAATTATCTAATCTTAGGGTATATTGCGTGTAATTTTCTCACAATTTTGTTTTCCAAATACCACACATAGTACTATTTGGTTGTAGCTTTCTTAATGAATTTTACAAAATTCTTATGGTAAGAACTAACTTTATATAACTAAATTTATTAGAATATAACATCTATTAAAAATGATTGACTCTCATGCTTAAAAAATTATAAAAAAAATAAATATGGATTCTAATTCTATAAATACATGTTTAGAATGTTATGTATGTAAATCATTCTAAATATATATTAATCATAATAATTTTTAAAAAAGTTTTATTCTCTTACAACAATTTTATAATTATTTTTATAGATAATTATAATCAGTTCAGATGGACACTAAACCTCTTGGTGTACATTGCGGGTGATGATTAATTTCATTAATTTTCCTAACTAATCATTGGTTTTGCTGTAATCAGTTAGAATAATCCAAAATAGATGATTTCAATTTAAGCAATTAATGATTTAAATATAAGCTTCAAATCATGATCTTAATTTTAGATTTAAGTTGACTTTATTGTTCTAAAGAGTATGGGGATTAGGAAATCTTACTTAAAGTAAGACTTCTTCCTCCTCATACCCTAATTCTAAAAAAGGCCTATGAAGAGAAAAGAAGAATCCCCATGAAGCTCGATATGTTGAAGTCAAATGACACAATAATCTCATGCAAAAGATATGTTGAAGGTGTTCTAGTTAGAATTGAGAAGATATGTTGAAGGTGCTCTAGTGATATAATTAACTTCATAATTTAAGTTATTTAAGGAAATATTTGTCGCTTTGATTTTTATGCATGTTATTGCATACTGACTTAGTTAGAATACATGCTTCATGTGAAGAAAATGTCGAAAATTTGAAGTTGTATTTACATTTTTGTTCTTTGAATTAAACAAGATGACCACACATGAATGAAAACATATTTTGTGATATATAGGTATGTGTAGTTGTTAAACCAAAAATATGAGGTAAATAATTCCTTCGGACCAATAGCCCTGTGATCTTGGGTGTCCAGACTTTATACCTTATAGTTGCAATTATGTATAAAATATGAAGTGATGATGCTCAAGATGGCAAACATTTATTTTTCAAACATATTTCAAGAAATCCATAGGTACATTTCATTATTAGACCAAAAGTGCGAGGTAAAGACCTCCTTCAGACCAATAGCCCTCAACTTCAGGTTTCTAGAAAAAATACCTTACTGTTACATCAAACATGTAATTTCAAATGATAACGATGATGATTTTATGTATGGAAATTAGACATATATGTATTCATACAATCTATGTGTGCGTGCTATTGTTAAATCAAAGATGTGAAGTAAAAACCTCCTTTGGACTTATAGCCCTTCGATCTCGTGTATCTAGACTATATACCTTATAATTACATAGATTAATCGAAGTCATGAATGACATGAAAATTTACTTTTGCAACATGATGATGACCTAAGATTAGATGCATTGTTTACATTTCAAATTCAATTTCTAAATTCTTGATAAATAAATTTATTTATTCATGTATGATATTATTTTTCAAAACATTTATGCTTGATGATTTGATTAAATACTCACATAAATAAGGAGATTCAAGTGTCATGAGCTATTCCTTCCAATTCATCAATTCTAAGATTTGCACAAGTAATTATAGCTTTTTTCGAGCTTATGGAAGATTTATTTAAAGAATTTTAACTAAGCTTAATTTTGGTGATTAATTAAGTTAATGAGAATTGGGCTTAGCCTATAATTTTCTTATGCATTACTCTATTCATTGAGTGTCTTAGAGTTCAAAGATTCCATTTTGTAATTATCCATGATTTATTAACTAAATAGTTTAATTATTAACTTAATTAAGCTTAAAATGTAATAAAATATAAAACATAAGCTCAAAAAATTTAAGAAAAATTATAAAGATGCAGAATGATAGATAAAATAAACTCAAAATATTTCAAGTCATTTGGGTGGGTTTAAATTTCATGATTAATTATACTAATTAAGATTTTAATGACTAGGTAATTACTCTCAAAATACTTCAAACTAGTTAGGGCTTTTATTTATCTAGTTCACTTTCTATTAGCTGAGGACAAAGAGGGTTCATTTATATTTTTTGGAGTTTTATGCAATTAATTATGATTTTTTAAGTTCTAGGTAAATTAAATGAATTATTTAATTATTTAAAGCCAATTAATGATGATTTTTAGATTTGATTAAGACTAGAGACTTTATTAACTTCCTTTAAGTGTATTCATGTTGATCAAGTGTGATTGAACACTAAAGAAATTATTTTGATAAATTACATAATTTTTATAATTAAACTTTATCTTAATCACATCATTAGGGCTTTAAATTAAGTAACTCCAAATCTTCTCAACCAAATAACTTGAAATAATTATGGTAAACAGATGACATCATAGGGGATATTCCTTAAAAAATTTAAGTCATTTGAGTAAGTAATTTATAATTAATTTTAAAAATTCACCTTTTAATTAAACAATAATTACACTCTATTTAATGGAAACTTTTTTGGGGTTTTTATATTTTTTTTCTTGATTCTTCTCTATTCAAAATTTTGTGATTTTTGAAAGAACTGTTTAATCAATCTATTTAAAATCTAATTAAACCAATTTACACAGTAAGCCGTGATTAATGCGTGGTGTTTTGGGATTGTGTATTTAGATTATCACCCATGACAATTGACTAGGTAGTGTTGACCTGACATTTGGAATGAGGTTAACCATCCCCTTCTTAGATCTAGGGTTCATCTAGGCACTGAGATGTTTCTAGTGCTAAGACACTTCTAGTGATTAAAAGAATACTAATCTAAAGCCTAGAGACTCATAGTGTTCAACTATAGGGTTAAACTCTAGCTTAGGATAAACAGGGTCCACCTACCCTAAACCCAATTATTCCACATGTTAACCTGAACTCCCAAACCAAAACTAAATGACCATAAATCAAACCTCAAATAGCACCAATTAACCCTATAACAATATTGAGTCATTATTGTTCAATTTGGTCAAGTGGATAAGTTGATTTAATTCAACCCATTTGGGATTGAGAAGGCTAAATTTCAATTGAAATTGAACTCAGCTAAACTCATTTGAACTTCAATTAAATGTAATTGAACCTTGATTGTGACCAAATTGAGTCTATTTCAACCTAATTGGCCCTTAACCCAAGTTGACCCATTTGAACCCTATAGAGCCAAACTTCAATTCAATGTGATTTAAGCCAAATTGAATCAATCTAAGCCTAATTATCATTCTAGAAACTTAGCTGAATATTCCAATTAACTCCAACCCATTCAATTCCATCGATTGGTTCAACTAGCCAAATTTGACCCATTTGACCTAAAAGGTCCAAATGAGCCAAAAGTTAATCTAGTCCAAATTGATAGCAATCAAAGCCATCAATCAACTCAAAATCCATCATTGAACATCTTTCAACATTCAATTAGCTCCAATTAAACCTAACCAAGCTAATTAGCTCACTTTACCCAATTTAGCCTAAAAGATCAAATTGAGTCAAAATCCAATTCAACTCCAACTGGACCAAATCAACTCAACCAATCTCTTCCAAAATGAATATTGATCATGATCAATCATCCAATTGCAACCAAATGAACTCAATTGAGTCAATTTGGTTGACCTAATTTGACCTAAAGGGCCAAATTGGGCCAAAACTCAATCTAATATAAATTAATTGCAACTAATGCCTTCAATCAATCATAAATTGATTACTGAACATTCTCTAACCATCAATTGAAATCAACTTAGCCAAACCAAACTAATTGATTAATTTACCCCAATTTGACCTAAAGAACCAAATTAAGTTAAAACATATCCTAACCTAAATCAATTCAAGTCAAAATCTCTAATCACTTTCAAATGATTAATTAAACATAACTCAACCCTCATCCAATAAATTTAGCCAATTTGACCAAATTGGAAAACTTAACCCACTTAACCCAAATGAACACATATGAATTAAATTTAAATATATTACAAATTAAACCAAATTAATTGCACAAATACATTCTAAATTATCATTTGACCATAATTCACTAATCCTCTTGACCCAATTTGGTAAATTGTTCAACCTAATTCATTTGATACAAAATTGACCTACATGGGTCAAATGGAGCCATCTTTAACCAAACCAAGTCCAAACACAACCAAGCTTAGCATGACTCATCGTTCTTACAACACCCCACCCCTTGACTTGTTCAAGTGAACCGAACCCATGCTAAACAATGTCTTTCCCAAACTAAGTTAACCAAGATTCTGAATGAGGCAAAATCTTCATTTCAAAGGCCTACCTAGCTCCCTTTCCTATGACAAATACCTTTGGCCCTCTTTGGACATAGGCCCACTGACCCAACCTAACCCAAGGCTATTGAGTTCAGTCTTTGACTAAGGGGAGGATGTCCTCCCCTTGGCCAGCAATTGGTCCATCTCAAAATAGGTGTACACTCCATGTCAAGCTACTAAGCTCCCTCAACTACTCAAGCACATCTCCCTCATTGGTCCCCTGCCATCTTCAGCCACCTATACCAACCGAACGATTGCCAAAGGCTGAACAAATGCCATGGCTTGGTTCACTCGAGGAGGAGAGTATACCCATCCTCACCCATTCAAACTATAAAGGAACACTCACCAGAGCCTAAGGATTAGTCCCCAAGCTTCCATAGAGCTCCCCATGCCCTCAGTCAAAAGCAAGATGAACTTCTCCCTTAACTCGAGCACTCATTTCATCCAACCTCACTAAAACTCCACCAAACTCAAATTAACTTCACTAAAACCATCCCCTTACGCAAGTGAGTCAAAATAAATCGAGCCTCACTTTATTTAAGCACTGGAAGCACTCCAAGACCACCTTCGATGAGCTTTATGGTGACGCTTGATCCAGATAATGATCAGAGGGCAAGCAACTCATGATCTTCTCAGTAGGGCTTCACCTTTTCAAGGCAAAGCTACCTTAGTTGTTGGGCTACCTATTTTTTTAGCTCTAGTGAGATAAGTTCAAGCAAATCATAGAAAATCTCTTAGGTGTTGATCTTTTGTGAACTATTTTGTGTTTTGACGTGAATCAAGCCATAGGAACCCCCCTTAGATTCATTCTCTTATCATTTTTCATTCGATTCCACCATCAAAAGAGCTATGGTGAGCTAGAATTGAGTGGTAGAAGGCAAACGGTGTCTGTCTCCCATTGCGAGTTGACGACGGATCATAGGCCGTCCATTTCTTGTGATTAGAATAGATGGTCTTGATTAAATCTATTAAAAATCTTGACTTAAATTGTGAGGTTAATCTCCTTCGTCTGATCTGTGATCGGACAATTGAGAAGAAACTGCATCCACCGCCATTGAGTCAACTGCCACACATGACATTTTAAATAATCAATCTCATGACATCATGTAAAAAGCATTGCTACATTAGCACTGACATGACACTGCATGTGTAAATGGATTAATTAGATTTTAAAATGGGATTTAATTAGCCAAAATTTTAAAATATATAACTATTTGTAAAAAGATCTTTAAAATAGAAATAAACACATTTTGTAGAGCTTAAACTTTGGAGAATTAAGAAAAAATAAAACCCTATTTTTTGAATGAATAATCCTTAATTAGGGATTAAATATTTATTTAATTAGCTTAATTAAGTATTAATTACTCGGCTATTTGACTTGAGATTTGGTGTGATCACTCTTTGGGATTACCTTTGTCTCTCATAATATTTTCAAGATAATTTGCTAAGTAATTTGAGAAATCTTGATTTTAGAACCCTAATTAATAATTTATACATTTAATAATTATTTAAAATTAAGAAAATTATGATACCTTAATTAATTTTTGAAATAGTAAGGATGACTAGGAAAATTAAGTTGGACCTCTAATTCTAATTATTTCTTAAAATTATCTTAATAGGGGTTTTATATAATTAATTAGATCATTAATTAACTTAGAACTTATAAAAATCATAGTTATTAATGTATGTCTCTAAAAAATTTTGACCAGTCCCTCTTTGTGTTCATTTAACCAAGAGATTTTCAATGAAATCACAATCCATAATTGGTTTCATGTATTTTAAGTGTAATTGATGATTTTATAATTTTCTCATTTATTTAATTAACCCTTAATTATAAGCCTAATTACATTATAATATTTAGGACATTTTACTTTATGTTCATCTATTTCAAGTAGTTTTCTCATAATTTTTAGGCTTATACTTAGGGTTTAATTAAATTTATATACCATTTGGGCTTAATTTGATTAAATATTTAATTAACCATAACTAAATCATAAATATTATCTAAATTGCCTTTAAACCAATTAATGTATAAAGATGGCCAAAGGGATAAGTTTAATTTTCTCCTCTCCTCTGTAGGACTAAATAATTCAAATTCCAAAATGAAATCTTATTGAATTTGATTAGGCTTAAGAGTATTTACACAATATGAATGTTCTTAGAAATTAGTGAAGCCAAATGGATTATATTGTAATGTTTAATTACTTTACTTCAATTACTCATAAATTTTTATTTCATATGCTCATTCATCTATGTCTTCAAAAATAAAACATTACATATAATTGCATGTCTCTTTAGATTAAATAGTATGGCTATTATCACTAGTAAATTTAGAATTATTTTCATAAATAATAAAAATATAGTTATTAATCTAAACATAAATTTATATGAAATTATATAGCTTAGACCTTTTTTCTATGTGTATGAGATTTATAATGAGATGTATATTAAGGGTAAATTATTATTTTCATAACTAAAGAGATTTGAAGAATTTCATAATCTCATCCTTAGCTTTTAACATACACATAAGTAGTCCCAAGAGAGTCTCTGATTACTTTACTTCCTTGGTTCAATTATGGCACGTACTTGCACAAATTCAATATACCCATGTATATGTATATGTATATTGTATGGTTAAATTAAATTCTTTTATATAAAAATAATAATGTATCATGCTCCATATGCAAATTAATATAAACTATATACATAAATTCATTCATACATCAAGTGTGTGTGATATATATATATATATATATATATATATATATATATATATATATTAAATCTAATTACTTAATTGAGCATACTTATTTAATTAAATGAATTTTAAAGAATGATAAAGTGGAGTCAATAGAGCATTACTGAATTAGTTGCAGTTTGACTTCACTAATCCTAAGTTGCCTCTTCACACTGTCAAATTCAAACATAAGGCCTAATAAAATTTGTAACATTTCATTAAGAGGATTAAAAGCTATAAGAATTCACCTAAGTGTAGGGATTAAGGAAGATTTATTCCTCCTTCTCTTTATAATTCCAAATAAAAAAATGAGACACAAAAATAAAATAAAATCTCAAGTTTAAAAAAGTTACTTCAAAACTATTAATCACATTAAGTGTAACTATCCTTAATAAGAAATTTAAACCTTTACTATTAGGAAAATACAAACATTAATGTTAATTATGACATACCAAACCAAACTTCGCACAAAATACTAAGTCACCAATCCTAGTTCTAAATTAGGTTTGTGATTGTTGTGATGATGTGATGTTTTATTTTGTGATATACTATTTTAGATTAGATGTTAGGATTGTTTGTACGTAGTCTAGATGTTAGGGAGATATTAGACTATTAATGATATTTTTTTTTGTAGGGGATTGTTCTTAAGGGACCGCCATAGTAATAAAAACTATATATACTTCTTGCTTGTAGGTGCTGCTTAAGCTCTTAGGTATAATACATTATGATAGGTGCGCTTGGTTACCCAAGGCAAGGTGCTAAGTTTAAGTGTGTGAAATATAACTGCTTGACTTGAATGTGTGTTATGCTAACTTTTGTTTCATAAGCATATTTAAATTTAAATTTTATAAATATAATTTTTATAATATGAGTAGGATAAGAGCTATGGAGTTTAGGATGAGTAGTGGCTAGAAGGCATAAATCCATGAGGCCCTATCAAACTTAAAGTATGAACCCATGAAGTGAAAATGAAGACGAACAATTGAAGACCCCCATAGCTTTATTTTTAATTGTAGTTTAATTATAATCTAAACTATATAGAGTAGAGCTCGGCCACCATTATTTTTTTCTTTTCTAGAGTGTACAATAGTACCCAGCTACACCATCCTTTTATTATTTTAAAGTAGTTGATGTTTGATTGTTTTGTTTAAATTGATTGTGTAATAGAAATGACATGTTTCTCATAGGTTTCTTAAAGGTTGGTTATTTACTATGTGTCCTAAATACAATATGCTCTTTAAAAAAATAAAAAACTTATCCCAACTAATAATCTTAACTTCATTTTAACTAACTCATTACCTTACTCTAATGTCTAGGTTTCTTAATCAACTGATCACTCCAGAAATCCGATTTCTTAGAAAAAACACCTTTAAGGATGCGCTCCACCATCTTTATGGGATGGGCAGGAGTATATATTTTCATGAGGTAGATTGCTATATATTCAACCAGATTTTTGTTAGCATTTATGTTAGGGTTTATTTTGATTTGGGTTCTACTTCCTATGGAATCAAGCCTCCATAGTTGATTACCCCACTTACCAGAATAAGAGAGCACTCTGGATTAAGGTTGAAAACAAACATACCAATCTAATATGCAATTAGTGTCTTAGAGGTGTGTATGTGGCTTAGACGTCTATCTTGCAAAAAAAAAAAAGGAGTGTAATCCCAATTAAGATCCCATGGTTTCATCATCACGAGATTATGTTATTCCAGCCTACCAACATGAGAGGGACCTAGCCATAATGTCTAAAAAAATTGATTAGCAGCTAGGGGTTATTTCATTTTAGGTATCTTGAGTAGACTTAGAATTTTAGTGTAGGTGGTGTAAGAGTGTTCATGTTGTGAACAAATTACAAGGTGTTCACATGGAGAATGGGCAGATGTTCACATTATGAATGAATATAACGCTGGGCTTACATCCTTTTAGGATGCCAAAAATTAGGGTTTTCCTATAAGGTGGATGGATGTGAATTTGTTCATGTGGTGAATGAATTTACGGCAGTCTCACTGTGAATGAATATATGTTCATACGGTGAATGAATAGGAGGTTGGGTTTACATCCTTTTGAAATGCCAAAAATTAAGGTGTTTGTGTAGCAAATGTATAGTAAAGTTGGACTTACATCCTTTCGGATTGCCATATATATAACTTATCCACATATTAGTTAGACATAGTGGTCTTTATGTAGTAAACAAATAAAAGTTTAAATTTTATTAAAAGAAAAAAATTCACATTTTAGGACCTAGAATCTCAGCACTGAGATCTAGCATCATAGCGCTGTGATAGTGGAGCTCATTGCTTATATGGCATGATATGGGAGCAAATGAGTTGGAGACTCAGTGCCTCAGTGTTATGTATATAGCACTGTGACACTGACATTATTGGTCATTTGACCATTTGAATAGTTTTGTGGCACTACCTTGTAGCGTCATAGTGCTGGTCAAGATTCCTGTCAACATGTAGTAGATTTTAAGGGGAAATGATAGCCTCTTTTTATGAGCATCGCAACACTGGGTCAGAGCACTATGGCATTACGCTCTTTTCAAGCACGTTGATTATGAAAATTTATTATAATTAAATCTATTTTTGATCGCATAATAACTGGAAGGATGGGCTAACTATCATCTTTGCCATGCATGTGGGTGCCATAAGGTGGTCACTAACTTGAGAGGCCGCACAAGACGGTCCGGGCACCTTGACAGTGGATCCTGATTTATAAATAGGCCTAGGCTATTAAGAATTTTCATTTAGTGAACCCTTCTCTTAAGGATTTCCTTTCTTTCTAACTATCTTTATTTTCTAATTTTTACTATTAATCATGCCTTTTAGAAGAGTAATGAAAAATAAGAGGGCATCTAGTGATGCCAACCGCTTCTTTAGCTTTGTTGCTGAGGAGCAGTACTAACACTCTCTCCTTCATAAGCACCTGATTCCAGAAAGGGGTTTCCAGAATCTCGGTGGCAGTGTGGAGGGCATAATTATAGAGCGGAGGTGGCTCAAACTTCCCAATGACAATAACTCGTGCATCATCCCAGCGGTGTGCGAATTCTTTGTGAATGCACCGAATGACCAGAAAATAAAGCATACATCCAAAGAAAGCTGGTAAGTTTTGACAACAGTGCTATAAACACATATTACAATCTCTATGATATTGAGTATAATCAATATCTCCTCTATCAAAATGATCATCCCAATTTTGACAAGATCATTCTTTTACTTTGTAGTGGAAATGAAAGTGTGCAATGAAAATGACAGGAGGAAAGGATTATCAATTTTTCTACCGCCGGTATGCCAACTGCCTCTAAGGCTTGACACTACTTTATTTCTGCTAGGCTTATGCCCTCTAGTAACATTAGTGAAGTTACCAAGGATGGTGCTATTTTGAATTTTACTATTCATAAGGGGTTCTCAATCAATATTTAAAAAGTTATTTTTAATTCTATTTGTATTATGTTGAAGGGAAGCACTACTATCACGTATGACCATCATTTTCTTATTTATGGTTTATGTGTAGTGGCGGATGCGATACGGTGGGGGAGGGGGGGTGTTGATTTGAAGTGGGAGATAGTTCACATCCTCGTAGATCAAGATCCTTACCTCCCAAGGCTTTGGCTGAGCAAGTTTAAGAGATTGGAAGCTAGGTCTTGGACTTGCGAAAGAGGGAGTAGTGATAGGCAAGAGATGTTGGAACACAAATTTAATTATCATATGGATCAAAAGTAGATGCAATTCTCCTACATGGCCCAATTCAATACTACACTGGTCAACATATTTCAGAATCACAATCTTGGATATCCTTGCTAGGTCTTCTTCCCTACAATGCCTCAATATTAGCCCTGTGTGATTACCTTGCTGCTAAAAGGCATGGAGAAGTAGGGGAAGAAAAGAAAAAGGTGAGTGGCGATGAGTACAACTACTAGCTTTTCCCATTTTTGAATTTTTTTCTCTTCTTTTTTATTTGTAATTTATAAATTTTTTGAAGAAATAAAATTCTTCTTTTTATCATCTTTGTGTTATATGCTTGTATATTTTTGTCACTATTGATGCTTTAGGATAAAACAATAAAATTAAAAAAAAAAAATTAACACTTAAAAAAAAGTCATATTAGGATGCAGCGCCATGGTGCTGATATGCCAACGCCTTGGCATTGCAGATAGACTAAAGAACTTAAGAGGTGGGTGCCACGATGCTGTTCTGTGGCACTACGACGTTGTGGAATATTATGTCCTCTATAGTAGAAAATTTTATAAGTCTTTTTCCATATGCAGTAAGGTGACACAACACTGTGATGTTGTTCCTACAGCGCCATGGTGCTGTGAGATTTTATTTCTTTACTATCAAAGTGTTCTAAGTCATCTTTAGAGTGACATGTGGGTATGTTGTCGCATCGCTGTTGCTATGGCGCCATGGTTCTATAATGTTATTTTAGTTATATTAGGACATGGTACTGTGGCGCTGATGCTATGGTGCTATAGAACTTTGTTAAAGCATTGTGATACTAATTCTTGGGCACTGCGGTGCTACTCTTGTAACATGAATATTTGAGAGCGTCATGCTATGATGCTGATATCCAGCACCTCGGTGCTATAGGCCAAAATTTGAATTTAAATTAAAAAGTTTTCAAAAATTTTTAGAAATTTCAACACCATTTTGGCATAACAGTGCTAGGTTTCAAAATCGTATAGTGTAAATTACTCTTCTCCCTTATTTCGGATTTAACATCAACATATGGGAGGGGTTTTCATCTCATATCGAAATAAATTTTAATGAAAGAGGTCTTTAAATCTCTATGTTTTTCACACTGGAGATTTTTATTGAACCAGTAAGAAAGAACACAAATTCTTTATTTGAAGTGAGAAAACTTGGAGTGAAGTGTGAGCAACAATTTAGAGAGAATGAAGTCAAGTGGGGAAGAAGAACTTGGAGTGAAATATTGATTCCTATTTATAGGAGTGGGCTGATAACTATTCCCTCTCAATAGTTAGTGCACCACCTCGGTGCCTAGATCACGACACTGTAGTGTTGTATCATAATTTAACAGTTGGACTAGGAAGTTAGGCAATGCCTCGGCACCGTAGCGTTGTATTGTAATTTGACAATTGGATTGGGCAGTTATTTCTTCTAGAAGACTAGGACAGCACTTCAGCGCCATGAATATAGCGTTGTGGCATTATAGCCAAAAATAAATATCTTATTTTAATTTACGTATTTTGTTTCATTTCTTTTGATGTAAATAAATTGCCCCCAAACTAATGTATCATGTCATTAGGACATGATGTATTCATTGTCTTAGTATACATATATAGATATAATTAAGCAAAAGAATTGAAGCCTCTAACATGTTGCTCTAATAATCTTCATGTATTGCACGATAATTGAGACAACCATATGAGAAATTTTTAGCTACAATAGTTGGCCTAGATTTCTCTAATACAAATAGAAGTTGCATGAGCTTTGTAGGCCATAATATCCTGCCTGTCTTGTGCTTCATGGAGATGTTACAGGACAGCCTCTTGATCACACTTCAATGAAGAAAGAGTTTGTTCAAGTTTGGACACCTGAGCATCTAACTATAAGAAATCATCTTCTATGGATATGATAGCTTCTATGACTATAGCCCTCCTTTCTAGCAAAAATTGTCTCCTCTACTGTAGTTCTCTCATTTCAACAAAAATATTGAGGAGTTCCATTTTGTGCTCTAAAAAGTTCTCTTTGGAAGGATTTTTAGGCTTTAAGACTATGCTCTAAATCTTAGTGAATTAAAGAGATTTGATGAGAAATGGCATTTGCTAATGTTTTTGTAGTAATAAGTGGATCTGACAAGACCTCCTCATAGATAGTACACAAAGAGAATAGTCTGAATTCAACATCTCTATAAAGGGATTTCCATAACTATAATTCTGCTGCTTCAAGACCTAGAGTGGCATCACAATCTAGCAAAGAATTTTTCTCTACATAGAAGCTGGTTAGATCAGATATAATCTTTTTGAAGGAATGCCATGCAAGGAAGTTGAACCTGTAAGGAATATTTTGGAAACAAAACATGCAAATTTGTAAGCCAAATAATTGCCTCTAAACCACATGTTTAGGACATAGATAAAAGGTGACTTTCTGTAGAAAAATCTAGATCTTGGGAGTTGTCTTGGGTCGCACTCACCATCACCTAAGCTGAATATGATAAAACTGGTTTAAAACTAGTAGCCACAATATCAGATTCCTCTGTATGCATATTTTCTTTGGTATATATATGATCAGTAGCAGGTTGGATTAGATTGGAGAAATTGTAGTAGTATATGTGGATAATACTAGTGTAACATCACTCTCCTTTTGCTCTATTGGTGGTTCAACTACTAATGGTGAGGTTGGAATATGAATAGAGTTATTTATATCTACAACTCGTATATTATAATGAATTGGTGAGGGGTTGTGGAGGTCCCTATCATCTATCGCTTGACTAGCTGAATTTTGATGTTGTCATTTCCTACTACCTTTTTGGTAATCTAATGTTCTTTTAGAAGTATTAGTCATTTGTGGTATAGGTTGGACCGATCTGGTCTTTTGTATTTTTTAATTGTATATGCAAATGCCCAGCTCCATGAAGGAAGAGAAGGTATGGCGAATCCATATTAACCATAAATAACTAACCACTATATGAGTCTCTTATGGAGCCATATAGAAATTAGAATGAGTCCGCAAGAAAAATGTGAAGGTCCATGCTATAGAGGTTTTCACCAAATGGACTACTAGTGGAAGTGCTCCTAAAGAATGAGAGTCTATTATATCTATTATTGATGGTAATCCATATATAGGTGTAGCTTGAGTAAATTCAAACTGACTAGCCACCTTATTGGGGTAGTACCCTTCTAGGATTACAGATTCATGTGGCGATAGCATAGCCAAGTGTGTCTCAGTCCAATGAGATATTATGTGATGTGTCTGCATCCTGACTTTGATGATAGTAGGGGAGTGACGCTATCAGTAAGAAAATCTATCAATTTATGCCCCATATTTTCAATAAATAGACTATAAAAGGATGATCTGTGGATAATCTGAAAATGATTTTCCATGCACACTGGGGCAAACATGAAGATCCTTATTTGATTTATTTCTATAGAGACTATAGCTCTAATCAGTTTCATAATCATGGGGATGTTATGCTTTCTGAAATAGGATGGAGTTTCAGGATAACCTAAAGCTCCTAAAATATGGGCATGAATCTATCCATGCAGATAATACCAAGGGGCATCCATGTTGTAGCATCATGAATCGTTCATGACACTTACTCGGCCTAATCCATAGTATAAGTAGGCCAGTGCTACATGCATCAATGATATCCTTTCACCACGAGCAAGTAGGCTAGGCATTAGTAAGGTAGAAGTATGGAATAGTCTATTGTGCCATAAGAATAAAAACTAACATAGCCAAGTGGCAATGAAAGCTACTAAAGATAGCTCCTCATCGATGCTCTGTGCTAGAATCTAGAAGGAGTTTACTTTTCTTGTTGACTTAAATTTGGCCTTAAAAGATGTAAGGGCTCCATTATTGAATGGATCTTAAATCTAGGCCTCAATAATAGCCAGAATCATGGGCCTCAATAATAGCCCATATATTCTCTTGAGTAGACTCAATGGAAGGCATATCATCTAGTCTTTTTTAAATAAATGTTATAATAAATTTGTAATATATCTAGAACATAGAAGCACATAACTTTTAAGAGTTTTATAAATCAATAGTAATATTTGAATTTATACATGAGCTATGTGTGTAAGATTTTTCAATTTAGTCTTTTATGCAGATTTATATTTGAACTTGCTCCTCTTGACTATATGGGAATCTAAATTTAGATTTAGATCCAGTCCCTTTTGATATAATGGATTTGATCTAGCCCCTTTGGGCATGGTTGATCTGATCCAGTCCCTTTAGACATGATGGATCTTAATTTAATTTAGATCCAACCCTTATGGATGTAATGGAATCTAAATTATCATTTTAATTTTGTCCTCTTTTTGATCTAGCCTCTTTGGGCATAATGGATCTTAGTTTAATTTAGATCTGACCCCTATGGGTATAATAGAATCTAAATTGAGATTTTAAATTTGTCCCCTTTGAGCATAATTGATCTTAGTTTAATTTTGCTTGATTGGATAACATTTCTTTTTGATAGGAGATCTTGCTTTACAAGATATATAAAATTGCCCTATTAATAGAAGAATTTCTCATTGAAATGAGAATATTTTATTTATAATTACACATAATAAATTTTGAGATATTGCTCATTTATAAAGGGCATGGGCCTGATTCATTTTGTATCGAGGAGAAGATAAGCTCCACCTTTATATACTTTTTTGATAACATATGGTCACTCCCAATTTGGATTGAATTTTCCACCAACTCATTGATGTGGAACAATGGACCTTCTTCATACCAATACTAGTTCACGTGTTTTGAAGCTTCTTGGACAAACCATACGACCATGAGCTCAGGTTATTCTTACTTTATTTGTTTCTAGACTTTGTTGGGCTTGTGGTCATATTTCATTCAAAGCTTCAAGCCCTTTGTTTCATATTTGAATATTTTCTTCTATTGAAAGTTTGCTTGGAACATCAATGCATAGTGAAGGTAATTCTACTTTGAGGGGAAGTATTTCTTGTGCTCCAAAGATTAAATAGTATGGTGTTACTTGTATAGTAGCTTTATAAGTGGTACAATATGCCCACAATGCTTTTATTAATTTATTATGTCATTCTCTTTTATTTTTGGAAAGAATTTTCTTAAGCACTTTAATTAGCCTTTTGTTAAATGCCTCAACCAAACCATTGGCTTTAAGATTATGTATTAAGGAATATCGCCAATCTATCTTATTTATTTCAATAAAATGATAGACTTAGATATTCTTGAAGGTAGTATCATTTTCTGATATAATTCATTGAGGTACTCTGAATCTATAGACAATATGGTCACCGAAGAACTTTACTACATCGTCTGCTTTAACTTCTCTTAATGAGATTGCTTCTTTCCATTTTAAGAAATAATCAATGGTAGCCGGAATGAAGTCATGTCCTCTAGAAGATGGAGGATCTATTGGACCTATTATATATGTTCCCTAGCTTTCAAATGTCCATGACGCTCTTGTTGGGTGTTGGTAATTGGGTGGCTGATTTAATGTGTCTATATGTGTTTAACATTGATGACAACATTTAGCATATTCGATGTAGTCTTGAATCATGCTAGCTAAATAATATCTTATTCGTTTAATTTTGATTTTTAGGGCCAGATTGGTGTGCTCCATACAATCTTTGATGAACTTCAGCCATTACTATCCTGGCTTCATCTGGTCCTAGGCATCGCAGCCACATTTGGTCAAACACGCACCAATATGATGTGTCATTTATTAGAGTGCATCGTATCACTCTTTGTACAATTTGATGATCTTCTGATTTATCTTTTGATAGTCCCCCACCTTTGAGATAGGTGATGAATTATTCTCACTAGTCATCTTTTTCTATCATTATCATGACTTCTTGACTTTCTTTAACTTCAAAGGCTTATAGATGGGTTGATGCTAATGCTAGCCTATTTTGGATTCTAATTGTAATTGGATTTCTCTCAGGGTTTGTCATTTTGTTAGCTAATTTAGCTGATGCATTATGCTTGCCATTGTTATGATGCAACACCCTTATGATGGTTACTTTAGAGATTTATTTTAAAAGATCTATGACATGTTTATGGTAAAGCACTAATTCAAGCTTATTTATATTAAAAGTCTTAATTATTTGTCGAATTATAAGTTAAAAATCTCTATAAATATAAAGCTTCTTAATTTTTGTATTAATCGCTAGCCCTGGGCCCATAATTAATTCTTTGTATTCAGCCTCATTATTAGGTCGAGGCTCAATAAAACTGTAGGAATATCATAGTATACCCCCTTATGGTGTTACGAATATCATGTCAATTCTGACTTGTATTGTATGTAAGTTGGGCAATTTAACTGATTTTATGGATGAAGCTCCATCAAATTAAAGCCCCTATCCTGATAGTTACTGAGCTTTTTCAACTTCAAATATATGTTCATCGAGCAACTCATCATTAAGTGGGGAGTTTGCTAATAAGGGATGAGCGGCTATGAAACCAACCAAGGATTTCCCTTTTATAGCCTTTTGTGGGAGATATGTTATATCAAATTGTAATAATAGGATAGTCCATTTAGCCAAGTGACATGCTAAGGTGGATCTCGTTATCAGAAATTTGATTTGGTCGACTTTGGATATTAATGTTATCTTATGAAATAATATATAGTGAGGTAGTTTTCAAGTAGAAAATATTAATTCTAAACAATACTTACTAATAAGAGAATATTTTATTTCAACTCATATTAAATGTTAACTTATATAGTATAGGGAGTTTTCCTTTCCCTCTTCATTATTTTGGGTTAACATAGCTCCTAGTGACTCTTCTAGGGAGTATGGATTTTTTTTTCCATTTGATAGGCTTTTCTTTGGGAAAACATAGCTCTTCTTCAGAATTAGTTGAAGTTTTAACCATACTTATCATTCGACATGTTTCACTTAGAACTTTTTTTTTAATCTTATTTGTGTCATGCTGTAAATGGTGTATATATTTCTCCAACGTAACCTGTCTTTGAGGAGGTTGTTCATACTCCTCTAGAGAATATATCATTTTTTGTGTCTCATATTTTTGTTTTTTAGCTTTTTTTATTTTTTCTTGACTTAGGAGCCTTTGATGTAGAAGCTCATTATTTTTCATATGCTCCTTCAACTTATATAAAAATTTCCCCTTGATTAGAGGAAGTATCTTGTGATCAATTTTAGGTTCTAGGGTATTCCTCCATTGAACGCTCTCTAAAGCTGAAAGAATATTAATCATTCTTTTCGTCTTCTTTGAGATGAAAGTTTCCCAACCTCCTTCTTCTTCTATTTGTGGAGTTTTTTTTATCTTTATTTGTTCTCTGAATCTTGCTCGACTTGGATTTTTCATTCTGCTTTGCGTAACAACACTTAGCTTTTCTTTTTTAAGATTTATTAAGATGAAGTCTGATAAGGTAAGTTCCCTATTATGATAGCTTTTTTCAATCTAGTCTTTGAAAACAAAATAATCTTCAATTGGGTGACTTGTAAGCCTATGGAAGGGACAATAGTTGGGGACAAGTTACGAGGCTTTAGTAGCTATAATCCAAACTTTGGGACATGCTTGAAAATCTTAGCAATGCATTCTCTCTTAAACAAGTACTGCTTAACCATCTTCTCCTAGAGGATTGGCACTCTTCTCTTTTCCTCTGTCAGCTTTGTGGCTGATCACGAGGTTGATGCTCCTCCATTTCCTTTTTTGTCTACTATAAATATGAATGTTGTATTCATATTATTTTTCATGGACTCTTGCAACTTAGACTCATTTCCTCTTTTGACAAAGTTATTACTATAGCACAAATTAAGCCCTTTTTATTTGAGCAACCTTTCAAAATTGGTTACATGATCTAATAATTCTTAAAACATATTAAGTGTAGCCATGGAAAGGTATGGGGCCATTTGATCATCAATATTTTCCATAAGGAGTTCCACTACATATTTTTCTATGAGCTGCTGCTGATCACACCTCATGCTTAGGTTCCTCCATATGGTAATAAATTTAGTAATACTCTCATTTTTTTCTAGTTTTCTCTAAGGTGAGATCTACAATTATTACTTTTTTGAGGCATTCACTGTGTTGTAGTTGTAATCAAATTAAGCTAACCAAATAGCTCCTTCATTAGACCATTCATTTTATTAAGGCAAGCATTGAGCTGATGGAGCTATTGATCTCTTTGCTAGAGTTTAGAACCAATTTATCATTGTAACTTTGTTACAACGTCAGCTAGCTCTTTGGTCACCTCAAGCTCTAATCATGCTTTAGATTCAGGTTGTTGGTGATTAGGATTCTCTTAGTGTCTCTTTTCATCTTGTTGTTTGGGAACCATGTTTCTATTTCGCAAATGTGTGTCGACTATACAAATAGTTTCGACCATTATGTGATCGATATCATCATTTCTATGGAGGTTTGGGATTGATTGATATCCATTAGTTGAGAAATCTTCATCATCCCAGAAGAGTCAATTGACTTCCTCATCATCCAGTGGTTGACTTTTGCCAGATAGGCGTTAGTAGTTGATGATGGAAGATTCAGCTCTTTCATCATATGGTAGGGTGAGTTTAGGATCAACGATTTGGGATTATTTTAGTACCCAAATTATCTGGGACCTTCCAACAGTGGATGTCTAGGAACGTATTCCAAATGTCACACCCTGGTGTTCACCAGATATATGTTGTGGTTGTCGAGACCTTTCGACAACTGGTCTCTTAGTGTCTTTGTGCCTAAAGGCTTACTTTCAGTGTTCACTGACTATGATGCTCATAGACTTGTAGTTTGGTTGTAAATGAGCATGGTATTTTAGAATATTTCCACCTCTTTTGGGGCAGGAGTTTGTAAGGTTGGCAACCAGACTCACTAATTTTTTTGTATCCTTTGCAGAGTTCTATTTATGACCACGTTCAAAACCTTATAAATTCTAGAGGAAATAGATTCTTCATTGCATGGTTGATTTTACGAACAAGGATGTATATGCTTATTCCATAATGACTTCTTCATAGCTCCTCCTAAGCTATTTCTTTTGACCCATCGAAGTTGGTCAAAGTTGTTGTTAGTGCATGTTGACCTCACTTTTGGAGTGATAATTCAATCTTCTCATCTTAGACCTATGAGTCTTGTAGAGACTAGAATCATCTTAGTCATAGGACACTTCTAGTGACTAAGTGAACATATAACCTAAACCTAGAGACTTATGAGGACTTGCCATAAGTTTAGGCTATGTCTTAAGATCTAAAGAAGCCTAACTATCCTATGGCCAAACTCATGACTTATTTATATCCAATCATGAAAAACCAAATCTCAAATTAATGCAACCAATCTCAATTGAATCCCAATTCATATTCAAATTCCAAGCCAAATGATTGAAACCCATAACCTAAATCCATCTTAATCCTGTAAGACAAACCTATGGACTTAACCAAACTTCCTTCAATCAAACCTAATTCAATTAATTTTCACGAAAGCACTCTAATCATTCAAACCTTTATTACAAATTCTACTAAAAGCTACAATCAATCCAATTGACCAAAATCAATTCAATTAACCCAAGATAGCCCGTTTGAGCCCAAAATGTCCAAACGAGCCAAAATCCAATTAAACCCAAATCAATTAAAGACAAAGCCATCAATCAATCCCAAATCAATTATGAAACTCAATTCAACCTAATTCAACCCAAAACTGATTCAATTGTCCCATTAGGTTCACTTGACCCAAATTGACCTAAAGGATCTATTTGAACCAAACTCCAATCCAACACAAATTGGATTGAACCAAACCATCCATAACCTCCTATATTGATTATTGATTATCCTACCTTAATGTTCGGCTCAATCACTTTGATAAGTATCTTCTAAGATTTGTGTGGTGTCCACATGACTCAGAATTAAAATACCACAAGGCTTCAATTAGGTTAACTGTGATTAAGTGAGCCAATTGGCCTAATTGACCCTTAATTGGTCTTCAAATAAGTTTGATTAAAGTCCCTAAAGTGTAGTGTATGGTCACTTTCAATTAAAATTGGCTAGATTTGGATTTGATCCATTAAGTTCCAAATGGGTTTTGGGATGGGTGAGCCGATTGACCCAATTGGAATTTAATTAGTATAAGTTTGAGTGTCTTAGAATTGATTGGTGAAGTTAATTAGGTCTCAGCTTTATATTTGGTCAAGGTGACCTAAAATGATCCAATGGGTAGATTTGGGCTAAGTGAGTCCATTAACCAATTTAGCATTAGTTATGTTTGATGCATGTGTGATTGGATTGAGTTTGAGAATAAGGTCAATTTGGTTTAATTTAAGTTCATTGAAGGAGGTCTAGGTGGGATTGGGCTAAGTGTGGTCCACTAGTCCAATGATATAGTCTTATGACTAAGTGCTATAAGTCCTGGGTTTAGATTTTCCTATCCCCTTAGTCACTAGAAGTGTCATAAATCTCAAGGTGAAAAAATCCAACTGTTTAGAAAGGAGCCCTAGGGCTAAAGAGTGGTATGTGTCAACCTTACTAAACATGAAGATGACAATTTCAATAATATTCATTCATCAAATTAGAAAGAGGTAAAAGATAAAGTTGTTCGTATTTACTTTGATTCCATTATAAAAAAAATCAATTAAGGCATTAGTTTATCACTATTCAAGATGATGATCTCATGTTAACTTTGGACTCTTGATAATCTTTGTTTCAAAGAAAACTTTAGTTTAATGATCTTAGCTTATTTTATGCCTAACCCAATTTTTTATTTTTATTTTTTAGATAAGATTTTTATAACTATCTTAGTTAAAATTTTGTGATCATTAAAGGCTCTATGATGAGGCATTTAAAGTGGTCTTCTAACATTGAAATTTCTACTTAATATCCCACTACTCTTATGTTGGTTGCATTTTCTCATTTAAGAGTTCACATATTTGATAAATCCATTATGCTCTCATTAGATTTTTTTTATTATTATTATTTAGCCATTAGGTGGAAACCTCTCAATTTCCTAGCAATAATAACCAGTTTTCATCAATCCTAAAGAAACTCCTACACTCTAAATAGAAAACCATACCATCTATCCAATTTAATATGGCGACAACTCTAATTTCTTATTTCTTATTAATGTTTTCCAATTAATAAGCATGGTTAACAAATTTCTTAACAATACACTTTCAATTTAATTTTAAAATTAGTATATAATTCCATATTTGTGAGTAACACTTGATTTCGTTAATATTAATTTGTGTGTATGTGTGTGTGTATTGATACATAAATATATGAAATAAATTATGATAAGAACCTAAATTTCCCTTAAAAATTAATTTTTTTTAATGAAGAGTTGAGGGTAAAGTTTGGAGTACTCATATCATCTAATTTGGTCTATAAGGATGCTTTAGGACTATGCTTAAGATTGAACTTAAGAAATGAGTTACAATATTAGAAATGATATATAATTTGGTAAGAAAGAATGGCTTCCATAAACTTTTGGCAATAGCAATATAATCAAGCAAGTGCACTAACTTATTCAAGTCATATGATCCAGACTCAGTATAACTAATTTAATCTAGCTTGAAGCATGATCTAAATTAAGCAAGTGCAATCATCAAAAGCACATGATGTGTCAACGTTCTTGATGCAATCATCTTTTTAATTAACTAATGATGAAATCTAGTGTGTTAAGTGCTAACATGAACGAGGAATAATGTAGCATAATTAAAATAAGAATCATATCAATCTCCCTCTTAAAAATCTAGGATTAGGTCTTAGTTCTTTAATTTTAAATATTTTTCACAATGAACATCCAAAGCTTATATATAATTCAATGTTTTAATAATTTTGAGAGCAACTGGAGAACCACATGGTGTTTGCAATCTTTCCATGCATCTTATCACCAACATCCATTTCCCATTATTTTATATTTTCTAATAATAGTCATTTGACCTATACTAAACTTAATATATTTATAAAAGAGTGAAAATACATTATAGACTTACTAGTAACCTCATTTTCTTTCTCTCTTATTTTATTTGTTATTAATTAAAAATATCATCATATGCATCTTTGTCTTTTTTCAAACATCTTTTTTATAATTCTTATTTATTCTAAAATAAATATCATTAGTAACCCACATTTATCATTAACTTATGTTGTTTGAGTCTTCTTTTGTTCTTAATTATTCTTCATTTTATTTTATGATTAAGTATGTTAAGTAAATTATTATCTATAAAGAACCTAAGTTTTGATTAAATCAATTATATTGATGGACTTTAGAAAAATTCATAGTTCTGAGTTTAACTTTGTTAAATAATAATAATAATAATAATAATAATAATAATAATAATAATAATAATAATAATAATAATAATAATAATAATAATAATAATAATAATAATAATAATAATAATAATAATAATAATAATAATAATAATAACCAATCTATATTAAGTTTTTTTTAATTATGTATGGTGCAACACCATTAGTTGACTATTGCATTTAATGTCTTATATGTATATGTGATTGGTGGAGAGATCTTATTCTTTAAAAAATTTTAGTTGGTCCATATTTGATTGTTTCCTTTCAGATCTTAAATGTGATTAGAATTTTTTTTCCTATGCAAGTTGAGATAGATAATTGTTGACCTTGTTGTTGATCGAAGTGAACATTTTTCATAACCATAATAGTTCAGATTCTTAATCCCAAACTAAGACCATCCAAATTAGACACCTAGGACACTACACTTGATAACCAATCCTAAATTCAAAGTCAAAGATAACTCTTAAAACTAAAATCAAAGCTACATCAAAAGTCAATGCCATAAGATGATGCTTAGATCGGGCTAGTGGACCTAGCTCAATTGTTCTAGATGAGTCTAATCACTTTCAAATTCAATCAAACTGAACCCAATGCTAAATGAAACTTTTTAAAACTTTAATCCAAATTCAATTGATCTTAAATGAGTTAATTGGGTTGGTTAAACCTAATTAACCCATTTAAGTCCAATTAGACTTGAAATCAAATTAAATCAAATCAACTCAAAATTAAACCAAATTAAATTCATCTAAAGCCCAAGAATTGATTCATACTAAACTAAGCATAGAACTGAATCCAATAGAGTTTCAAAAACATATAATCAAGTCATTTGACCTAGGTTTACTTAGGTGGGCCCCACTAAGCAAAAAGTCAAATTACCAAAAATTGGTCAAATTGAGCCATTCTATGGGTTCAAAATCATCATATGAACTTATTTAAACACAAAGCTAATAAAAATAAACTCAGTTAAGGGATAAATTGATTAATGGGCCTACTTAAACCAAATAGGCGTAAACGGACCCAATTGAACCAAATTCAAATTAAATTTAAATTAAACCAAATTAAATAGTCCAAATCAGTTTAAATACATAAATGAACATGATCCAACTCTTTCTTGGGTTTAGTTTAATCAATTTGGTCATTTGATCCATTAAGCCAACTTTAATCAAAATTTACTTTAAATCAATTAAAGTCAATCATTCTAAATCATCTGAAACACTTAATTAAGGCAAATTAGTCATTTGACTCAATGAAACCCATCTTAAGCCATTTGGGCCAAAATAGGTCAAATTTGGGTTAAACTTAAAATTAACTTAATCTAAATGAAATTAATTAACCTAAATCATTCTAAATAATAAAAAACTTAAATGAAGCCTAATCTAAGTTTAAACTAGTCAATTAGCCCATTTGGCCTAATGTGACTCATTTGCATCAAATGAGTCAATCAGGGTTCAAACCCATATGGTCCAACTTGAATTATTCTAAACGAAATCATAGTGATTATTGAGATGCCTTTACCAAAAAGTTTCACTAGCTTCATTTTTTGTAAGGATAATTTGCGTTCATTCGGTGTATTAAATATATTAGACAGATGTCAACTATTTATAAAGCTAATGAAAAAAATGCTTCTTTCAAATGGGTAAATAATACCAACAAATTTTTTATAGTATTAAGAATTATTTATTAACCTAAACAAACCTTCATAAGTTTTAGAATAAAATTTCAATACTATGCATGGCTCCAAAGTAAATAATGGATGGGCATGGGATGAACACAAAAGAATAGCCGAATAAAAAAGAACTAAATCCAAATCTCCACGAGATGCCTATGGCCAGCAAAGAGGACTTATATTCCTCTTATCTCTTCATCGTAACATAGGATTTTATTGAAGCATGCTAACCCAAGTAAAGCCAGCCCATCCAAACCAAGTGGCCATGACAAATAATGGTGATTTTCAGCCACCATTAAAGCAGATAAGAAAGAGCATTCAAGCTCTCTTTTCTAGCTTGAAAGACATCCTTGAGAACTTATGAAACATATCTCAGCTATCCCCTCCATTCTCATCCATTAAAACACTCAAACAACCGAAATCCAGCTAAAAGGCGACAACTAGAGGTGGTGGAGAAGGTTTAATGCGAGGTAAGCGAGGAAACTCTCGTGGGAGCTTCTTCTTTCAACAAGGAGTGATTCCAAGTCAAACAAAATTGCTAGATATTAACTTCGATGAGGTAATTTTTGCGAACAATAGAGGAGCCTTAGGTTCTTTATTTGGTGAAAATCTTTGCACGATTTTAGAAATTTTCCCTTAGATCTCATTCTAATTTTATTTTATAAGCTTCTCGGTGCAAAATAAAACATTTTTCAATGAGTTCGTTGAAAATTTGTGACTCAAATGGGCTATTTGGGGGAAAAAATCTTGTTTGTCCCGGGTACTGTGCACTGAATGGAAGAGACATAGTCTCCTGGCCATCAATCTCACTTGATAGGGATGTATGTATAGGATTATATCATGGGCATATAATTATTCAACCCATCTAATCTAAATATCGGATAATTCGAATTGAACCATTTCCCACCCAAACATCACATAGGCAACTATGTGGGCAAAGTGCACAATGACATGTGTAAAGGTTGCCCAATTAGTGTAGATTGGGTTAAATTTATTTTTTTAATTTTTAAAATTTTAAAAATATTTTAAATCACCTAAATTTTAAAACAAATAAAACAAAAATACATAACAAAAATACCAAATAAAAGCTCGTTGGATTCATCTTTTCAAGGAGAATCCAAAGAACTTAAAATTCCCTATTTTTATTGAGTGTTTTAGGATTAATTTGGGTTTGAATAAAAATTAATGTTCTTTAATTACTATTAAAATATTAATCAAATTGACCTGAAATTATAAAAGGATTGAAATTGATGCCAAACCCACTTTATCATAGTAATTTTATGTCTAAATGATGAATGGATTAAAAGTTATTATATTTCAAAGTTCAAATGCCTAATTTAATGAAATAATTAATTTAAAAATTAAACAAATTATAGAGAATCACCAAAATATCTCAAACCACTTTGATTAACATGAGAGCACCTAAAAAATATTCAAACCATTTAAATCACATTAAATACCTAATTCATCAATTTAGGGCTTAATTACCCTTAATTAATTAACTTAGTCAAACCAAACTTCAATAAATCATGATAAATCAACCTTTAACCCTAAAACAAAAAATACAAATGACGCGTCACAAGATTCATATTTTAGAGGGGAATTAAACAAAAATAAAAGTCCGAATTTTTATTAAGTAATTATAGATAAATTTAGACTTGATTGAAAAATAATCAAACCATAATTAATGGTCCAATTATTTTAAAATTTTCAAAGATTGAAATTAATGTTAAGACACATCTAACATAAAAATTTCAGGGGTTAACTCAAAGTGGTTTGTAAGTTATATAATTTTTAAACTCAAACTCTTAATTTAATAAAATTAATTGATATTAAATATAAAAGATCAAAAAACAAATTATGGAGATAACTTAAACTATTATAATTGACACTAATAATCCTTAGAAATATTATAAGACTTTAAAATTGAGTAAATATCAAAATTAGGGTCTGATAAGTCATTAAAATCAACATTAGTTAAATTTATTAGAACAAAATTTAAAGAAATAGATGATAAATTAAGTATTAAGCAAAATCGTAAACAAATTAATATTAAAACTCATTACATAAATCCTAAATTAGATTATGTAAACACATTTAATCCTTTTAATTTAAACCAAATTAAACCTAATGAATATAATGAATCATTAGCTAAAATATTAGATTAATTAAGTAAAACCAAATCAAACATCAACTGAATTCCAATCTTAACATAATCAACTAAAATAATCAATACTCGATTAGTTCATTAATCAAATTAAATATATGAAATCAAATCATCACTAAGTCAAAACTTGATTAGTTTAACTAAGATCAGTACTTAAATCAATTTAAATAAAATAAATTACTAAGTCAAATCTTGTTTAGTTTTATTAAGATCAATCATAGTTAATGTATAATTAAGCCTTAACTAAACCAATCATTTTTGAACAATGATTACCACTAATTAAATGAACAACTTAATTAATATTCAAATAAGTGTAACACCTAACTAGATTGATAATGATGAGTTCAATTAAATCTCAATTATTCGATTAAAGTAAACATTAGATTGAGATTAAACTTGATTAGTCATTAATCTAGTTTTAACTGAAAGAAAAATCTAATCAAATCAATTGGTCAATAATTAACCCTTGATTTATTTAATTATTTAATTAAGATAATCACTTGATTAAGTCAATGATAAAGAAAATAAATAATTACTTAATTAGAGTTGAATCAATTGATCATTAACTAAAATTAAATTTCTTAATTAAGCTCTTAATCAAACAAATCATTTAATAATGTTAAGTTTGATTAATCATTAACTAAATATTAATTAAATTAATAACTGAAAGAAATTAAACATAATTCTTAATTAATCTCTTAATTAAACAAAACATTTAATAAAGTTAAGATTTGATTAATCACTAATCCAATGTTAATTGAATTAATTATTCAAGCAAATTAAACGTAATTAACTCATCAACTTCTAACCAAGGCCAAACCTTAATCAATTTAATAATAAAAGTTCAAATTAAATTAATCAATCATTTAACTAAACCAAATTAAATTAAGCAAGCACTACAAAAAATAATAATAACTCTTAAGTCAACTAAACTTAAGTTAAACACTTAATTAATCAAAACACTCATTAAATCATGTAATCATTTGATTAGGTTAACTATTTTAAGACAAAATTATCTTTAATTAGATCAAATCAATTAAACATCCAACCAACTTGCATTTAATTTGAATAAGTGAACTCAAATAAGATAAATTAAGATTAATCATTAATCAAATTTCTACTATTTAAAGTAATAAGTCATTCATCACACTTCAATTAAATTAACCATGAGTAATTTAAATAATCTTGAATAAAAATTTAATCTTGTAAATAAAATAAAATAAAATAAATTATATTAATCAATTAATTAGGCTAACCATAATCCTTCAACGAATTTTTCAATCAAGCTTTATATAAATTTATCATTCGATTTAAATGATACATAACTGAACTTTAGATGATTTATTTGATTAATCAGCAGTCAACATTTAATTAAGTCATTAATTAAATCTAAGATTTAATTAGATTAAGTAAACTAAAATTATCTAATTAAACATTAGTAATTTAAACCTGTTAATTAAATTTTAAGTAAATCAATCAATTATTTGATTAAATAAGCTATTTTGAACATGACACCAAAATGATCCTTAATCAAATTATCACTTAAGTCAACCACTCAGGCAACCTTTAGTTAAATTGATAACCTGATCAAATGAAACTTTAATAAACTTTAAGTAAACTAAAACAATCAAACATTAACTTAACTTAATCAAGTCACTCAAATATGACAAGCTAAATTAAATAATTTTTTTATATATTAATCACAAAAATTGAGCATAAATATTCAATCAATCTTTTGAATTAAAATTAACCAAATCAAACTAAATCACAACTAATTTGATCATAAAATTGGATTCAACATAACTCAATCAACGTAACTTAATCAAAATAAATAAAGTATAAACTCAAAGTAAATAAAGTTGAAGTATCATAAGAAAAATTAAATTATGTAACAAATTTCAAAATTACTAAATATCATCAACTAAATAATATATATATATATATATATATATATATATATATATATATATATATATATATATATATATATATATACATATATATATATGAATTGAAACATTAAATCAATCGAATCTTATCAAAACATAAAACTACTAAATTGAAATGACAATAGAACTACCTTCATCAACCTAAATTATGAGAATTAATAAAGCTTAATGAAATTAGTAAATGTTTGGATGGAAACTAAATTAAAGATTGAATCATTAAATAAATTCAAAATTAAAGTAAATTTAATCAAATTGGTACATATTAATTAGTTTAAAGAAAATACTAACATTCAAAATACATAAATGTTAAATAATAATTAAACCAAATTAATCAACATAAATCCTTGAAAACAGTGAAGCCTAAGTGAAAATGAATGAAAGAATGAAATAATATTTGAAATTCAAATTAAAAAAAATAGAATAAGTATAATTAAAATAGAGAAACTAATAACCAAACTTAAATTGTAATATTAATACGTACCTTAATAAGGTACAAAGATTATCAAACTCAAATTAAAAGGTGGAACAAATTTAATCAACTTAAAACTAATCATGATTACTTAAGCCAAAAGTAGAAGTTGGACTTATCTATATTGAGAATTTATTATCATTTGAAAATATGGTCCAATTGATTTAAGTTGAACTCACTTGGGTTGAGCTCACTTGGGCGGGTCCAAGGTAGTCCAAAGATCAATCATGCCCATGTAGCCCAATTTAGGTCAAGTGAGTCAATTAACTAAATTCTGCCTAAAGAGCTTTTTTGTCATGTTCAATAATTAATTCTGAATATGTAGTTGTGATTGGCTTCATCCAATTTGGTTTTGAATGGATTTTGATTCATTGTGATTCTTTTAAGTTCATTTAAGTTAACCTGGGTCAATTTGTAAAATTATCTAAATTAGATCCAAAGGTCAATTTCGTTATGTTTAATAACCACTTTAGGATGTGTTATGAGTGTTGGTTTGGTCCAATTTATTAGTTTAAGATTTGGCTTAGTGTGGTTTACTTTAACTTATTTGGGTCAAGTGAACCAATTGGCCAAATTGGATTCTAATTTGGCATGGGTTATTTTCAATCATGTATGTATGATGATTTTGAGGCTTTGGATTAGTTCAATTTGATTTTAATTTAGTTTGATTTTAGCTTTATAGGGTTCAATAGGATCAACTTGGGCTAAGTGGATCCATTGATTAAATTGACCCCTAATCAACCATCAATTAAGTCTAAATAGTGCTCCCAATACTTTGGGTAAGTTAAATTTTAAGTAATTTTAGCTTAATTTAGCTTAGACCCATTAAGGTCTAAATAGGCCAAGTTAGGCTATGTGAGTCAATTGACTGCCACTACATCGAAATTGTAGATTTATGATGGAACAATCCATCAAAAATTAATTAAAATTCTTTGATAATTTGAGTTTTTGATGAATTACACCTCAATAGTTAAATCTTGGTTGGAAATAATTTTCGGGGGACAATAACTCAGACAAAAAATAGTTTTCGGTGGATTTCTTGCAGATTTTTATCCGAAAAGTTTTTCAAGAAGAACGGATGGAAATTCCATTAAAAAATGGAACCGAAAAATTTTTGACACAAACATTTTCAATAGCATTTTTGATGGATGAGTCCGCCAGGAATTCTTGGCAAGAATGGTCCACCAAAAATGTTCATGTCAGAAATTTTATGGCAATTTTTTTTGCCGATGCTGTGTATCAAGATTACCAATGAAAAATCTCTCGAAAGCCCTCTAGAAACCTATACATAATTGAGCAAAAAATTTAGAGCTTTACATATGCTCTAATTTTTACACATGCAGAAGAATCACAGAAGAATCTCTTATCCAAAAAGGTCTTGACCTAAACTTGTGTATGTCAATAATATCGCGTAAGCGGGTAGCACCTCTAGACTCAAAATTTCTTCTAATTTTTTGGCTATGCTCTTGTAGCTAGCTGAAATCTTTTTTTAACATATAATAAACTAATTCTAATTAGTAATTTTTTATGATCAATTAATGTATCAAAATTTATAAATAGTTATTACAATACCTCAAATTTTTTTAACCACATGTCCCAAACATCAATTAAGATGTTCTTCCATAAAACATATAGAGCATCATATTTCTCCTTATTATGTTGGTGCTTTTTATTCATAACTTCCCTGGGTGGATTGAACCTAAAAACTGTAATTAAGATTAGAACCATAACATGCCAGAAGTAAAACTTTAATAATATACTTATGTGGCACTCTAGCTTAATAAACATGCATGTCATCGATGGATCAGTGGGCGTAGAAGTATTGGGATGATCAGATAGTGTATGTTGAAACTTGGGCTCTACAGAACCTATGTGTGTTGATATGGGAAAAATAGTGTAGTGTCTATAGACTCTGGAGATTAGCAGGCACATGTACCATCTAGTTTAGAAGTTTGAGCTGGTGAGAATGTAATGGAGGTCGAGGTAGTGACAGTGGCAATAGACTGAATAGTGGGCTGGGATATAACCTTCTTCTTTCACTTGAAGATACTCATAAATGAAACCAATGGAGTATCATCACCACAACCTAATGCCATATGCAAGTAATAGAAAATAAAATGATTAGATCAGTCATAAATAAGGTTACTTAAAAAGTACTTAATAGGAATAATAGAAAATGATAATGTAAATTACAGTATATAGATATAATAGATAAAAAATGTAAAATAGATAGAATGTGAACTGTAATATGTAGGTACAATATATTAAATATTATGTGAAAAAGGACAATATGTGAATTGCATCATGAAAGTATAGTATATAAAAAGGCATATAAAATTAGCTACTAAATTAGAATAAGTACAATTGAAATGCTTCCATGCTTCTTCGTATGATAGATGACTCAAGATATGTGATGGACTTGCACTGCTATGATGCCATCACATATGCTTAACGGAATGCATGACAGCGTATATTCTTTACAGACATGGAGTTAGTGACAAGCAGAACTATGCTTGTGCAGTACATCCTTCTTTTTGCTTTATTTTCTACTGTGTGGCATGAACCTAGGTGCTCCACAAAATTTATGTTCAATATCCTGTGTGCTATCCTTGTAGTATAACATACAGTCATTGACATAATAGTCAATTTTCTCTAAGCTCAAACCTAGCTTTGACACCAACTTCTCTATTTTATATAGGTCTTCAGGAATTATGTTTTTTAATGGGTTTATCTCTTCAAGAGCCCTACAAATTGGTTAAAGAATTCATGTGACACATTAAATTTAATTTTAATATCTAGCATTATTATGACCATAGACAACTTTGTGTTGTTCATGCATCCTTTCCACAACAGTCGCTGTGCTACCTTTAGCAGATCATAGAACTTTTGAGCTTCTCTATTAAGTGGCTCCATCTTTGCAAGGTACTGTACTCTAGCGGCATCATAGACCATTTCTTCATATGTTCGGCTAGAATCTTATTCACTTGAAGGGCATGCATGACTCATTGATGTGCCACTGTCAACATCAACATGTGGCTTGAACTCACCATGTGAAGTCTAAAACTAACAATTTGGTTGGAAAATCTAGTGATAGAAGTCTACACTAACTCATCAGACATTAAGAAAGCCTGATTCTTGTGTCTCTCACATGGACATTGAAATATTTCCTTAGAAATGTAAGAAGAAAGTTGAGAAGCCATATGTATGAAGTGCTCAACACCGCTTAAGAATTCATTAGTTAATCCTTTTCTACATATATGCAATATATTGTACATCCATGATCGCTCACAATAGATATCCATGAGTTGGGTAAATCAAAAAGTGTGAGAATCAATTAACATTCTATCTCATTTATATAAGTAGAAAATGATTGCATAATCAATATTTAATTTCATGTAATACCCTAAGTGTCTAAGTCGTTCACTATGAATATTTTACATCTTCTAGGTAGTTAGTTGTAGTATCCTATAATCATAAAATTCAATTTTTTTTTACAAAACTAAAATGCGACACACATTATGAAATTTATATAAAGTCATCAAAAAATTTTTAATCATATAATTAATAATTTTTCATGTTAAAGTAATTGTAATTAACATATTTGAAAATTCCTAAAATAAAATGTACAAAAAATACAAAACATAGCATGTGCATTTGTAGATATACACTAATCGCTAAAAAAACATCTTTCAGAAAGCTCTTCGTCATATTTTTTGAGATGGGTTAGAGTATATTTTTTATGAGGCAGATTGATATATATTTAACCAGATTTTCCCTAACATTATGTTAGGGTTTATTTAGATCTTAGTTCTACTTCCTATGAGCACTAGCCTTTATAGTTAATTACCCCTCTTACCTCAATGAGAGAGCATTCTTGATTAAGGTAGAAAATAAACATATCTTTCTAATATGAGTCAATGTCTAATGGTGTGTGTGATATGACATAGATGGCTATCTAAGGAAGATATGAGAATAGTCCTGATCAAGATTCCATGATTTCATCAATGCGGGATAATATTATCCTAGTATACCAACATCAGAGGGATAGCCATATTATCTAGAGAGCAACCATGGGTTGCCTCATCTCAGATATCTTGAGTAGACTAGAGTTTTATTGTATGGGTTTGAGCATCGTGAACATATGGGTTGGACTTACATCACTTTAGAATGCTAGTAGAGTGTTCGCATGATGAACATATAGATTGGACTTACATCCAATGGGAAGCTAAATAAGGTTAGGTTTGTGCTTACATTGCAAGCATGGGTTAAACTTACATCGATTAAAAAGTTGTTATATTGGACTTACATTCCTTTAGAATGCCATCAAGGTGTTTGCATGGAAAACATTTAGATTGGACATACATCCCTTGTAATGCCATTGGGTTTAGAGGGTCGTTTGCATGGAAAACATATAGATTGGTCTTACATCTCTTTGGAATGCCAATTTATTTTAGGAGTTCGCATGGCAAGCATATAGATTGGTATGATGTTTACATGGTAAAACATTAATTTGTGGTTCTGAGGGTCAATGCCTTGGCACTGGCAATATGGTGCCTAGGTCCTACAATGGTAATGCCTTAGCATCGTTAAAGTGGTGCTTTGGCATCAAGTAATTACCACTATATCATTATGGGGCAGGAATTCATATCTTAAAACTCCGAGGGTTCAACACCTCAACGCTATAAGGCCAATGTCGTAGTGCTTAAGATGGCATGATATTGGAATAACTTGATTAGGTTTGACTAATTTACATGGACCTTGGCACTATATTTGGCACTATAGCACCAGTCAAAAGTCAATTTAGGAAATTTGGCTAGCAGGCAGATGCCTTAAATAGAGAAGGGAAAACTTTTGACTGATGCTATGGTGCTACATCAATGTCCAGCCTCACTTTTTGCTCAACATTGGTTACGAAATTAATTATCATGAATAATAATAAATACTATTTTTGACTAACACAGTGGCTATTTTGACTAGGTAATCAGCACATAGGCGCTGCATGCTCAGCATTGTAGCACCGGTCGTACATCTTAGAAACCTCAGCATTGATAAAGAAGCATGGTGGTGCTATGACTAGTCTATAAACATGACCCCTCGGCAATGAATTTTTCATTATGAAGAGTTGTAGTTCTTTTATAGATTTCTCTTACATCCTTTCCTCTCTTAGCTTCTATTTCATTTTTAGAAAGCCAACATGCCAATCAAGTATGTTAGTAAGGGAAAGAAGAGTGCAATTGTTAGTGACATTAACAGGTTTGTTAATGTTGAGGTAGAGGAAAGATACCACCATGCTCTCTGACACAAACATCTCATCCTAGAGGGGAGCTTCTTTAATCTAGGAGAAGCATTGAAAGGATTATTAAAGAGGGAGGCTAGGAGAAGCTGGCTTACAACAACATAGCTTGCATTGTCCCTATGGTGCGGGTTCGCCAACATGAAGGAGCACTAGAATAATAGAGTTTTCTTTGGGAGAAAACTAGTAAGTTTTGATAGTAGTACCATCAATAAATATTTCAATTTACATGATGTAGATTACTATCATGATCTTTTTTTATTATAATGATCACCCTAATTTTGATGGAATTCTTAATTTCCTTACTATAAGAAATTCTAATGTATAGTAAAAAAGGCGGGAGGATAAAATTATTAATTTTCGTTCCATCAACCTTACTGTAGAGGCCAAAGCTTGGCATTATTTTATTTCTCTGAAGTCAATGCCCACTAGTAATACCATTGACGTAACTAGGGATAGAGTTATTTTGAAATTTATAATTCAAAATGGATTTACTATGGATGTAGGGGGATTATTTATAATTCAATTTGTAGTATACTTAAAAGTAGTACTATTGTAGAGTACAATCATCCTTCTTTAATTTATTCTTTATGTGTTGTGGTGGGTGCACAAGGTAAGTTAGATGAGGAAGTACTTATATAGAAGGCTCGACTGACTAAGAGATCAATTGAAAGATTTGGCTCAAGGACTGTGGTGGGAGAAAGCTCACACTCCCCTCAGTTCAGACCTAAATCTTCAAAGACTTTAAACGAGCAACTCCAAGAAAATGGAGGGCATGTCTTGGATTTAAGATAATTAGTGAAACCAATAGGTGACCACAAGAACTGGAGAGGAAATTTGACCACCGTATGAGTCAGCAATAGCATCAGTTTTATACATGGCTTAGTTTAATACCTCACTTGTTCATATATTTAAAAACTATGGTTTTCACATGGGTTTGAGTCAGGCTTCTTTTCCTACAATGCCTAATTATCAACCTTATGTGAATATCTTACCAGAGCCAAAATAAGAAGAGGAGTTGGATGATGTTGATGACTAGGATTAATAGTTTCTCCCCCTTTTCTCTATTGTTTTGTATTTTTCATTTTTTATTTTTCTTTTATATTATAAGCATTTTATAATAAATTTTTTGTACTAATAAAGACATTTTTATTTCAATACTTTGTGTTAGTTTCTATTATGTGAAATGATGTAGGATTTAAAAGTTCAATAATGAAATTTCATTCAAAATGATCAAATTGAGGCTCAATGCCTTGGTGCTACAAAACTATCACCATGGCATCATTAAGCTGAAAGATAAAATTTGAAACCCAAGAGCTCAGCTCCTCGACACTACATGTGTTATGCTGCTGTGCTATAAACATGATTTGGACTATGATATGAACTACCTGACACTATTAGTTGGGTGCCTAAGGATAATTTCTTGAGAGCACAATACCCTAGTGTTGAGATATTAGCGCCATGACACAGTCAAAAGAGTATGGTAGTTAAACTTTTTCTTGAAATCACAGTGTCTCAGCACTAAGATATCAATGCCTTAGCAATATGGAATGCACACCTACACTTAATTTTTTTGAGAGTGCAGCACCGTGGTGTTGTTCCACCAGTGACTAATATTTAATAACTTAGTTGGGAAATTTGAAATTTTAGTAGCATAATGCATTAACAATGATAGATTTCATAAATTTTAGTGCATTAGCTCCCTTCCCCCTTATTTTGAATCCAAGATTAACGGAGAGAGGATTTTATTCCACACCAAAACTAAGTTTGATGGTGGAAATATATTTTAGAATTTTGCACCTCAGTACAAAGAAAATAACACTACGGTGCTACTTTAAAGAATTTAAACCCAAGGATGTACTGGTGTGGTGCTATAAATAGAATACCAACCCAAAAGCTTAGTATCACAATGCCAGATATTTGGCATCTCAGTGCTGCAAGATGAAACACGGAAGATTTCAATCCTAAGAGATTAGTGTCTCGGTGCTGGATCTTGGCATTGCGGTTCCGCGAAGTGGGAATTCCATTTTGAACCTGATTCTTGCATGATTTGATAATTTTTATAAAAATTTGGGGCATAAAATTTTAGCAATGCTAGATTTTTATTTAATTACTGCAAAAACATTCTTTTCACTTATTCTGGATGCAAGATCAACTAAAGTTTTTTTTTCTTATCTCGTGCCTGAACTAAGTTCAATCATGTAAGTCTTCAAATTTCAAATTTTAGAATTTTGGTCTTGGAGCTTTCTTGTTGCTCCAGATCCAAGATCAATGGAGATAAGCCCCTTTATTTCTCACTAGATTAAAGATCAATGGTGAAAATCTTTTAAATTTTCTCTTAGAGAGAAAATTACATAAAGAAAGCATTTCCATAAATATTTATCTAGAGTTGACGGTAGTAGATTTTGATCTTATCTCTAGCACAAAGAGAACGCTCTCATGTGGCAGTGAAAAATGAGTTGTTGAGAGTGTTAGAGACCTAGAGCAAGAATAGGACAAGTTCGGAATAAAGGGAGAGTGAGCGAAATAGAAGAAGACGATGAGTGGGTGTAGTGCTCACTTTTTTATAAATTTTTTAGGCAATTGTTCCCACCTTTGCTGCAATTTTTACTCCAAAACCATTCCCCTGCTCCCCCCCTAGGCGGTTATCACTTTTGGGGCGGGATGGGTAGTTTTCTTGTTTTTAAAGTTGAAGGCCATCATGATAGCGCAACACTAGGATGACAGTGCCTCGGCGTTGGGATCACTGCACCACTTAGGCTATCATTCAACTTTAAACATAGGTGTGAGTTAGCAATAAATTTATAATTGAAAAAGGGATGTCAAATTGATAACATAAAGTGGCCCACTTAGGCTATCAAACTCTAAGGTCTTTGACATGAAAATAATGTCATTTAAGCTTAATCAAAATTACTTAATCAATACAAGTTAATTGTACTTAATTAGATTTATTGAGGAGAGATCAAACTATAGAAATTTTTTCTCACACACCCTCTAGTTATTAATTAGCTTTTAGAGGTCAAATAATGATTTTTTATGAATTATGGAAATTTCATAATTATTTAATCTCATTAATATCTAAGAGATCTTAAAAATAAAATAATCAAAATGTACAAGACCAAAAATTATTTGAAAAATCCTAAACATGCACAAAAGTAGTAAAAGTAAATAACAAAAATCTTAAGTCATTTGGGCATATGAAAAGTGGTTAAGTACACTAATTAAGGTTTCATAATTAGGCAATTACACTCAAAATACTCCAAACCAATTAGAGATTTTAATTTCACTCACTAATTATCACTTGAATGAAAACATGAAAGGTTATATCATAATCTTGGAGTTATAGATAATTAATTGTACATTTGTTTTGTTTAGGTTGACTAATTAAATTATTTAATAAGTTAAATACCCTAAGGTGTGATTTTCCAAAATAATTATGAATAGAGGTTTAATTTTTTTCTAAGAGGCCAGTGATGATAATCATTAATGATTAAACATCAAAGGTCCACTTAATCAATTTTGTGATTTTTGAAATTAAATAATTAGGGTATTTAATGACCTAAACTTAGAAAAAATATAACCATTAATCAGCTGACCAAATTGACTTGAAATAATTTTGCGAGGTGAGAAAAATAATTAAGAATATCCCCGAAATATTTTAAGTCAATCAAAAGGGTAATTAAGGGTTCATTTTAAAAATATCCTTTCATTCAGACCGTAATTACTCATAAATTAATGGATAAAAATTAGGGCTTCAATTTTTCTTAAACTCTTCTTTGTCTAAGCTTTCAAGAAAATATTATTTATATTTTTAAAATTTTTTTTGCAATTAGTTATGATTTTTTTGAAGTTGTAGATAATTAATCTTATTTTAATCTTAATCAACTGATTAGTACATTCAGTGGGTGAGTTAGCTATGCTTTACACATGGCGCCATGAAATTTATTATTTAAATCGCCCCTTGTGGCTGCCAACTTAGTAACGACAAACACATTTTCATTCAAAATAAATCAATCAAAGATCGAATGACTAACTAATTTGGCTTGGATCAAATTAGATTTGATTTTGGCCCTATAAGGTTCAATTGGGTTAACTTGAGCTAAGTAGACCAATTGACCAAATTGAATCCTAATAAGGCCTTAGTCAAGTTCAAATAATGTATTAGGGAGCTTGGGTAGGTTCTACTTCAAGTGGTTTGGATGAATTTTTGGTTTAACACTTTCAGGCCCAAATGGGTCACATTAAGTCAACTTGATCACTTAGCCAAATTGAATACCAATTAGATTTGGTTTAGAGAATTTTGGGATTTGGGTAGCATATGGTTAATTTGGTTAGTTATATGGGATTTGACTTAAAGTTGGGGTCATTAGGTCCCACCTAGTTCGAGTCAAGGTATAGCCCTAAGGTTGAACTTTATGAGTCTTCTAGGCTTTAGATTAGTGTCCCCCTAGCCACAAGAAGTGTCTTAACTCTATGTGAGAAAATCTTAGCGCCAAGATTGATTCCTAGGTCTAAGGAGTAGTGAGTGTGAACCTCACTAAAAGTGAGGTCAACAACCTCACTTTTAGTGAGGTGGACATACACTTCTCTTTAGTATTAGGCCTCTTCTAGATACTAGGGTCTCCTCATATAGAATTTTAGGATAATTGTAGTGAGTAAGAGGATACCAAACCTAAACCCAAGACTCATAGACATAAATCCTAGGGTATTGACCCTTACTTCATATCTAATCCCACCATACACACATTGTATACAAATAACCTCTAAATGGGTAAGTTTTGTTACTTAACATAGTTTAACCCATTTGACCATTTTACATCATGTGGGAAAAATTTGCGATACCACATAGAATTTAGGAATTTCTTATTTGGATGATCAAATATGTCATTAAGGAATAAATATATTATTCGAGAGATAAACATGTTATCCCATAATGGATTTGATCATTTAATAAAAGACTTCTAAGGCTAATGAGTTTTTAATATACCAACGAATTTTCTCCTGAACAATATGAGATGTAGAATAGGATTTATTTTAAACTGGGTTCATGGTTCCCTATAAAAGCAATCCATTATAAATAATTACATCTTAGGAATTAAGGATATCTTCCTAAGAATACTCTTGATTAAAGAAATAAGCTATTATTTCTCTGAATTTTTAAGTTAGTTTCCAAACGAAATGATAATTTGGAATTTCAATTGGGAATGATTCAAATTAGAAAGAGTTATTTTTGGAAGCCAATTGGGATTGAGTAGGAAATACCTATTATTACTAGGATGCCTAATAGAAATTTCAACTATCCTACCAATGGGCTTTAAATTTTGAAATTTAATTTAAATAAAATTTTGAGTTAACATTTTATTAGAAATCTAAGACTTAGATTCTAGCAGCACAAGATTGGAGAAATGTCTAGGGTTGAAGACTTACTCCAGTAGAAAGCTTTAGAACCTAGGTCTATAATTGCTTCTGATACAAATCAGAGACTCGGCCAAATTCAACTTTTAGGAATTACCAGTCATTCTTCTCATTTGAGAGAACAAACCTATCCTTGACTTTTCTGGACTTATAACTCACCTAGAAGATCTGCAAGCTAACACCACCTAAGCGAATTTTTATTTCATGATGTCAAGTCTCATGTATGCAAGATGGCTAGGCTGTTGTATTTAGGAAAAAATATAAGAACCTAGACTCACTTCTTAATCCCTAGGATCATATTTGGCTATGAAATATTTCAAACTAATGCATATTTTTTAGCTTTTAGATAAACTCATGATTCATTTAAGTACTTGGGATATGCATTTTATGCCTTAATGACATGTAATTAGACGTTACCATGGGTAAATCAAGAAGAGAAGAAATACTTTCCCAAGAAGGTAGTCATCCTCAAAGGTTAAATGCCCCATATGTGTAATGGGTGAAGTGCTTAATTCATGGAGTTAGAACAATATGCTACCATGGTATGCAAAAAGTTAATTATTTCATTAATTTAAGTGTTTGATTTCATGACATTTTATCTTAAAGGGTTAAGTTTGGATTCATTTGGGTCAAATGACCAAATTGGTCAAATTAGATCCAATGATAGATTGAATTATGTTTGATTACTATTTTTAAGTTATTTTGGGCAATCAAATTGAGTTGGTTTTGGCTTGATTTGAGTTTAAACCTAATAGGACTCATTTAGACTCATTTAGGTCAAATGGCTCATTTAGCCCAATTAAAGCCTTATTGGAATTATATTCTCAAAATTTTTATTTAATCATGAACATATTATCACTTAAACCATTTGGAATGATTACATTTGGTCAAATTTTTGGTGGGTTGACCTTTGACTTGTGGGACTCACATAAGTCAAACCCATGTTAAATGAGTTGACTAAATTTGACTTTGATTTAGAGTTGACTTTCTTTGATTTGATTTGATTTGAATTTGTTTTGCTTTATTTATATTTGTTTTTATTTTATTTGAATTTCTTTTGGATTTAAATAATTTTGAACTTAAATAGGATAATTAGGTTAATTACCTTAATCACCTTGCCTTAAGCTCAGATGAATTCAAGTTTCAAGTGAAATGTGTTTGATTTACTTTATGTTTGAGATTTGGGTTGATTCTCCCTAAACCCGTTAGGTTAGATCACACCCAAGAAGGATGCATTAGTTCACTAGGTATAGTGTTCTAAATGCTTAATTAAGAAGCTCCGAATATAGGATTAGGTGTCATAATTATTAATTTCAAAAATGATGTAAATCTTATCCAAAAATGAGGTCAGCATGTCATAATGACCAAACCCGAAGCCAAAAATAAATTAACATCACCCAATAAACCCAAAGGTACTCAATAAATTAAACATACATAAATCTTGCCCAATTGAAGTCCAATGTGGTCAATTGGCTCACCTAGCCCAAATTGACCTATTTAGACATTAATAGGCTAAATCCAAATCTACACAAAACCACTTGAAGTTGACTACTATTGACATTATTTGGATGAGATTAACATCATTTTCAAGATTAGTGATTACGATACCTAATCCTAGATTAGGAATCTCCTAATTAGGCATTTAGGATACTTCACTTAATGACCTAATGCATCTTTTTAGAGTCTAACCAAATCTAAAAGGATCGGATGAATATAGACTAAATTCAAATCCAAATCTAAAATTTTTAATATTTGGACTATGTTAAATTTAAATTAAGATGAATGGGGTAATTAACCTATTTATCCTATTTAACACTAAAATCACTTAAACCTAAAGAAATCTAAATTAAATAAAAACAAATCCAAAATCAAAATCAAATGAAACCATGAAATCATAATATAAACATAAATGGAGTCAAATCTAGTCAACCATTTAGAAATAGGTTTGACTTATGTGGGCCCTGCCAAGTCGAAGGTCAACCAACTAAAATTTAACCAAATAAAATCATTCCAAATAAGTTAAATGATAAAATAAACATATTCAAACATAAATTCATTAAGGCCTTAATTAGACTAATTAGATCATTTGATCTAAATGGGCCTAAATGAGCCTTATTGAGTTTAAATCCAAATCAAATTAAATTTAGCTCAAATTTATTTTTCAAAATCATTTGGAAATGATTATCAAACACAATCCAACCAATTTGGTCATTTGACCCATATGAGTCTAACTTAACCCATTATGCCCAATTTAGGTCAAATGGGTTAAAATTAAAATCAATTCTAAATCAAATGAAATTAATCACTCTAAATCATCTCACACATGTCATTAAACATGATTAGAAACTTAATATAATTTAATTTAGTCAAATTGGTCATTTGACTCAAGTGAACTCAACTTAACCCATTTAAGTCTAAATGTGTCTAGTTGAAATAAAATCAAAATCAATTTAAAATCAATGGAATCAATAAATCTAAAGCAACATAAATGACTAATTGAACATAATTAAGTTGAAACCAAAATCTTAAGATGTCCTAAGATGTTAGAAAATCTAATTTGACCCATTCAAGTCAAATGGATCAAACTAGCCTAAATGACAACAAATTTTCATGTGGTATGGATCAATTGATTCATAAATCATTCATTAGACAATCAATAATGATTGGTACTTATATCTAAAATAAATTAATAAAAAATGTAATTCATTCACTTTGGATTGATTTAAACCCAAATGCATTAAAGGTGAGAATGCAAGCTTAAAACTTTCACTAATCACATTTCAAATCATATAAACTCATCCTAAGGTGAGCTATGGATGATTATCAACCAAGGTTATGTGTAATAAGGAGACTAGAATTCATCCAAAAAAGGAAAACATCACATGAAGAAATGAAGTGGAATATGCTAACAAAATCTTCCCCAATCCAAGATGCTTCTTTGATTCCTCCTCCCCACTTCATTTTCACTACTTTGGACTGATCTTAGTTAGCTGACCACCCCTTAAAGCTAACCCCCAAGAGTGGCAATCACCTTGGCCGACCAAGGTAATCTTTCCATGTATAAAGCTCTCGCCTCTCATGGAAAAAGAGAGGAGCTATTCTCAGATCCAATTGAGCATCCCATCACCTTCCCTAAGCTAAACAAAAACATGCACACCTTTTCTCTGATCCCCACACCACCGGTAAGCCAAAAAATGACCAAAGCTGCCAGAAAAAGCATGGACCTTAGTCCATAGAGTGATTGGAGAGGAGGTAGTCCAATTCCTTCCTCCCAGAGGCTTGACGCATCATTCCAGAGCTTTCAAATCATCCCCACTATTGGAGACCACCACTGATGAGGTACGATGTAAAATTGACCACTTTAGATTTTGGTCTTGGTGCTTTTCAAAACTAATTTGATCTTAATAGAGATCAAGCCATATAGATGCATCCCATTTGAGTCACTAATGGTTATACAATTGAAATCAAGAGATCTCAACAACTGGATCGCTGAAGATCTTCCCGAATCAACGGACGGCTTGCGACTTTCACAGCTATTAAAAGAGATATAATTTCCACTATCCTCTCCTTATGTTAGGAATGGACTGTCCTGATCTAGTCGCACAGATTGATTTTAATCCATTAAGGAAACACGCATGAAATCTGTTCGATCAGACGGTCGAGATGAATTTTGTAGTCCCCGTTGCCATCTGAGCTGGATCTGTGTTGATCCAATTGGCTGAATCAGACATTTCCATGTGTAAAATAGCTCCACATCGACGTTGCATGGCACCGCCAGTTAAAATAGAAAATTCCAATTTTTTTCTAATTAAAAAATGTTTAAAAATACAAAATAATAAAAAATCATAAAAAATAAAGTACACATCCAAAAATATAAATAAAAATTTTATGAGTTCATCTTAGTGAAAGGTATCCATTAAATTCAAAATCTTTGATTAATTTTGGATAATTTTGGATTAATTTGGGTTTAAATGAAAATAATCAAACTTAAATTAATCTTAAACCACTCATCCAATTGATTTCAAAGTTTGGGGAAATGGAACTAGGGTTAAAACACACATCACGTGAATGTTTCATAATCTATTGCAAAGTAGATAAAAGGATGTGGAATTTCCAACATAAAATCCTAATTTTAATGAAATAAATTAATTTTAATATAAAAATCATGAAAATTTATGAAAACAATTTCAATCATTACATTAAAGTTGAAACTCAACTGAAACTCTCTAAAATCCAATAAACCATAAAATAACCTAATTAAGTAATTAATTGAATTAATTAATCTTATTAATCATTTTGAACTTTGGAAAATCATAACAAATCAACTAAATTCACATAAATTTCAAATAAACTCTCTGTGGATGCATCATTCAGAGAGAAATATAGAAAAATTAAAACCCCTAATTAATTTTTCCAATTTTAGGCTTAATTTAGTTTTAGTGAAATAATTAAAACTTCAATTAGTCTTAAAATACACATCTAACTAAAGTAAAATTTTAAAAAACTAAAATTGGAAATGAACTCCTATTGTCATAAAATTTTTAAGGCAAATTGTTCTCTGGAATGGAACTTATTAAATTTCCAATCCCTAGGTCAAATCACATGAAATATTACATCAAAAATTATAAAAATTATAAAAATTCATAAAATAAACTTGAAACATTTCAATTAACATTAGAAGACTTAAAGAAAACTTTTGAACCCAGTAAAGTTAAGAAATTCAATTAACTATACACTTAGAACTTAATGAAACAATTAAGAACATAAAATTTAATCAAACATTAAATAATCAATTTAGGAAATTCACAATAAACTAATTAATCAATTAAAATCAAAACTAATTAATCTCTGAAATTCATACTTAAATGTGAAAATCATTTATGTGGAAATTCCTTAAATTTTCTTAAGTTAGTAAGTAACAAAATACTAAAGCATAAATAAAGGTGACCAAATAAATTAATTACGCTTTAATAACTTAAACAATTGAAATGGTCTAAGGTTAAGATATGTAAATTTTTACTTCAAGGGATTAAACTTTAACATATAATAAACCAACCTAAAAAAAATGGAATCAAATTAAGTCAATTTAGATCCATTAACATAACATTAATAATATGAATCTGTGAATATAATTAACATCAATTAAATTTAAATGATAGATTGAAAATATATAAATCAATACATTATGAAATTGAAATGTAATAAGTTAATTAAATAATGAAATCAAACTAAAACTTGAATTCAGACATTAATCTAATATATATTTGATAAACTTAAATTGAACACTAATCAACAAATAGGATCTATCCAAATATTATAATCAAATGAAAAAGGAATTGAATTAAAATATATAAAAAAATAAAATATAAAAAATTACAAAAATACAAAGCAAAAATCATAATGAAAAAAAAATACATTAAATCTTAACAAAATAAATTAATAAAACATCTTATATAAAAACTAAATCAAGTCAAACCAAAATAACATAAACATTAATGTAATAAGTAAACATAATCACTCTAAGTCAAATAAATAAAAAAATTAATTGAATAAATAAAATGGACCAAATCAAAAGGATTAAATATGAACTTAAGTTATAAAACATAAACTAAAATAACAAATGAATTAAACACAAAATGAAAACTAATTCAAATAAAATTATAATAACTTGAACATTAAATCCCTAATTAAGAATTAAAGAAACATATTAAATTTTAATCAAAGACTATAAATTAAAAACTTATAAAATAAATCAAGAAGTATTTAATGAATTAAAAGGAATGAAAAGAAGAACAAATCTTTATTCTAAAATAAAATAAAAATATTAATCAAGTTAAATCAAATTCAAATGAATCCAAAAGAGGTTAAGTAAGATGCTTAATGCTTAAGATCTTACTTAGGTTAGAATGAATATTTAGCTTAGGATGAAGATCTCATTTTATTAGGACTTAGGATGTTAAATTGAATGGGTTCCAGCCAAAATAAAATTCATTTCATTCTTCATTCTAGAAAACTTAAATTCCATTATAACATAAAAAGAAATTTAGAATATAAATAAAATCATAAATCAATTAAATTATTTATATTGAAACCATCCATGGTAAATTAAATCAATTTTAAGAAAAAACAAATTAAAAGAACAAAAGAAAATTTTTTCATAATTAGCAAACATATGGTATATAGTCTGGACACCTGAGGTAGCAAGGCTACTGGTCGGAAGGAGGCCTTGATACCTCGAACCTCTGGTCTAACAATGACACATATCTGCAAAGAAAAATTATGAAAAGTGAAAATCTCAAAATCAAAATAAATTAAATTTTGGAAATCCAAATTAAAACTTGAACTTAAAAGGCCTTGTAAAGTCATACCACACAAGCCCTTTTTTCTTCACACACTAGATTTTTAGGTCACCGACCCTAGACTTTGGTTAGGTTGATAATCTATGATACTCTATGATGTGATGTGAAATATTATTCTTATTTTGTGGTGTATTATTTTAAACTAGATGGCAAGAATTATTTACCTGCTAGTCAAGATGATAGGACATTCTTTTAGGCTAACATTATTTCTATAGGGCTTGTTGTTAAAAGGACTATTGTAATATATATATATATATATATATATATATATATATATATATATATATATATATATATATATATATATATATATATATGTGTGTGTGTGTGTGTGTGTGTGTGTGTGTGTGTGTGTGTGTGTGTGTGTTTGTGTGTGTTCTTGTAGGTATTCTTAAGTCCTTAAGCATATCCCAATAGGACGGGTGGGCTTGGCAAGCAACTAATGTTAAGTCCTTATGTTTGCAAATACAACTATCGGTATGTTGTTTGGAATTTCTAATGTTTGTTTTGCAGGGCTTAGGAATTTATTTTTGGAATTTTAATTGTAACTTGAGCTTAGAATTATGTTAGAATCTATGGGGTCTAGGAATAGCATGAGCCGACCCTACCAACAGATAGGTGCACTAGTTCACTATGAAGCTCAAAAGAGGTCCCTAGAGAAGGAAACTATCATGTAAAATGATCCATTGATCTAGACTTTTAGTTCTAGACTAGGCTGTATAAGGGCAGAGCTCGTCTATCCATTTTTTTCTTTCTTTTGAGGTGTACAATGGTGCCCAACCACACTGGCCAATTTTTTTAAGTTAAATTTGGTGTGATTTATTTTAGGTGTGCAACAAATTCAACATGCTTTTCTAAGTTTCTTTTTGTGTTGTTCTTTCTGTGATGACTTCCTGGATGTTAGACTCTTAGAAAAATTAAATTTTCTACCCAACTTAAATTTATATAACTTTAAAAAATAAAGAAATTCAAAACTTCACACATAAATTAAAGTCATAGGAAAAACTTAAAATCAACTAGAAATAACTAACTTTTGTGAATCATACTGGCATATTGTTCTAACTTTGTGAATTGGGTGCTTCAACCATTCCACCTAAAGGGCATCTAACTTTTGAGGATGACCACCTATCTAGAGAAGTCTGCCTTCTCTTCTTGATTTGGCCCATGACTGCTTCTAATTTCATCTCGTTACAGACATAAATTGCATACCCCAAAAGCCTTAAATTAATTATAAGTTAAAATATTTAAAAGCTAATAATTATTGCATTAGTTAGATGCATACCATACTTGACATGAACCTAGGGATTAAGGAGTGATTCTAGGTTCTTAGATTTCTTCCTAAATTATAATAGCCTAGCCATCTTGCATAACATAAAGACTAACATCATGAATTTAAAAATTCAATTAGCTGGTGTTAACTGGCAACCCTTCTTGGTGGGTTATAAGTCTAGAAGAGTCAAGGATATGTCTCTTTTTTTAAGTGAGAGAAAGACTCAAAAATTCCTAAAATTCAAACTAGGTCAAGCCTCTAATTTATGATAGAAGCGTTTATAGACTTCGGTTCTAAAGCATTCTTCTAAGAATAAGTCTTCAACCCAAGACATTTTTGTAGTCCTGTGCTATTAGAATCTAAGTCCTAGATTTATGATAAAATTTTAATTCAAATCTTAACCAATTTTATCTCAAAATATAAAGTCCAATGATAGGATAGTTGGAAATGCCTACTAGGTATCCTAATATTTATAGAAATTTTCCACTTTATCCCAATTGGCTTCCAAAAGAACTCCTTCCACTTTGTAGTGTTCCCTTTCGAAACTCTAATTAAACCATCCTTTGGAACCAGCTTTGAAATTTATAGAAATAATAACTTATTTTTTTAATCGAGAGTATTCTTAGGAAGAGATCCTCATTCCTAAGATGTAATTAACTATAAGGGCTTACCCTTATAGGGAACTATGACCCTAGTATAAAATAAATCTTGTTCTACCTTTTCCATCTAGTTCAAGAAAAAAATCTCAGGAATGTTAAGACTCATTAGTCTTAGGAGTCCTTATTTAAGTGATAAAATCCATTATAGGATAACATGTTTATTTTTTGAGATAATATGTTTATTCCTTAATAATGAATTTGATTATTTAAATATGAAATTCCTAAAATCTATGTGGTGTCACAAATTTTTCCCACAACCACACCCAAACTCCTAGGAGCCTCAATCAATCCTTCTTGAACCTTAATTAAAGATCAATTAGGTCAATTGATTCACTTAGCTTAAGTTGACCAATTGAACCCTATAAGGCCAAAATTAATTTAAACCCTAACTAAATCAAATTGAACTCATCCAATGCCTCAGAATAACCCTTTGTGAAAGGTTGTAGAAGATCTGCTTAGTATGTTCACATACAATTCAATTGTGATTCCTAACCTACAAGTCATAAAATGGTTGAGAAGAAGGAAATAATTATTACTTAATAGCCAAAAGGACCTTATACTAAGAAAAATATAGGCACGGATTGCAGTTCCATCAAATTAGGTGATATTAAGATAAATAAATATCTTTGGTGAAGTAACTGGTTCATACTTCTTAAGATATGGTCTCCCTCATTTAACTAAAGATTCATCTTACTGAATTGCTATTGATGCTTTGACTTACATCTCTATAATTGAATTATATGGAATCTAATAACATGTAGTAGGGTGTATCATAGATGATGCAATAATAATAACATGAATAATAAGATATTTAATTATAAATATAGATGATGTATGGAATCATGAGTTGTTCACATTATAGATAATGTTATTTTCAACCATGGTAAGCATGTTGCTTTGTTTACCATAATGTTTCTCATGGTTGAAGATGAAGAAATTTTTTTAGATAATCATCGAAAAGATGATAAAATACAAGGGACAATGAGAGGTAAATTGAGACATGCATACTATAATTGGCATAGTTCAAAATAAAATATGTGAATATTTATGGTACATAAATTTACTAAAACTTTACTTCAAACTTTTATTAAACAATTTCAACAAATAAAATATTATGGAACTCCATGTTAATGAAATAAAAAGAAACATCATTAATTAGTAAAGTTACCATAACTCCAAATTTATATATATATATATATATATATATATATATATATATATATATATATATATATATATATATATATATATATATATATATATATATATCATAATTTTATACCTTCAAGAATCTTCAAACCATCTAGTCATCCAAGTGCATCCTTTAACACAATTACATCTTGAGCTGAACCCTCCCAAATAGCGAAGACATATGTTAATTTTAAGTCAATGTCAATAGCTAGTAACACATTTTGAGTTGGATAAGGTTTTTCACCTCTAAATGCATTTACACGCTCTTTTGGGACCCAAGCTTTGATTTGTATTCCATCTATTGCTCCTACGTAATCCTAGAATTATATAATACATTAAATTAAATTGTAAATATCGATTAGCACACAAAAAATAAATGATGATGTGTATGTGTCTTAGAAAAGGGCATGAATCTATAAGTTGAATATCTTAGATGGAGTCTTCAAGCTTGGAGTTATTATGAAATCATTTTTTAGTTCTCTAATGAGATATAAATTTGCATTAAAATATCAACTAGCAATTTCTCCAAATCATTGGAAGTCGAATTGAATAACTCAATTACAAATGCTATGACCAAGTGTATATAGTAACATAGCAACTTATTTTTGGACATGCATATTAATGGTATCCACATGCATATTAATAGTATCAACAAGCAATCTTCTTGAATGAAGTAGTGTTCATAGTTTATAAAGATCAACTGCCTCTTCATTCACACCATGTTAGCACAATTTAAATCAAAACCAAAATATATTATTCCAAGGTATGCATTTCATTTTACACGTCATTCTAGATTAATTATTTTATTTTGTTCTATTTTGTAAAGTTTATTAAAATGTGAAAGAAGGTTTCTACAATATCAATTACTTCATTTACAACTACATGCATTTGATTGCTACTCAAATTTGTGTCACTCTTGAATTCATCCCATTGAATGGTTGTTCTTGCTTATTGGATATACGCTTCACCATATACATAAGTGAAATATTAATAAAGTTCAATTTTAACAAGTCATCTATGTGCAATTACTATTTACTTTATTTGAATGAGTGTTCTATAAATCATTATTCTAAATAATTGCTACATTTATTAATGTTGTTTTTTTCTTCGTTATATGCATAGAAGAATGAGTAAACCAATATATTAACATACATACACAACATAATTTTCTCAGAAGTTTTTATATAGAAAAATGCATGAAGAAATATAGGTGTTGATGGAACATTTGAGAAAACATAGTTTAAGATATAATTTATAGCTTATTAAAGCTAACATGCTTGATAAACATAACCCCGAATTTATGACTCGATTAAATATGTTGCATTTGATGAACGATGGTTCACGTATTTAAAAATGACTATAGGGACACTGCAGATCTTATAAGGTACTTATTAAAATGATTGAATATGATATTAAAAAAATAATATACTACCGTGCAAGGTAGAAATATCACCCTACAATGGATTCAATATTTAATAAAGAATTCTAAGGTGTACTAGAAAATTATCTTTTTTTTCTTGTATGAATGAACTAAAGTAGGGTTTATTTTAACCTAGTTACAAGTTTTTAATAAGAGCAAGCCCCCATAGTTAATTATATCCTAGAAGATATGGTCTCCTAAAAAACTCTCAATTAAAGTAGTTGATAATTATCTCTATGAATTTCAAAGTTAAGATCAAAGGATTGGTAAATTTTATAAAAATCAAATGGGAGATTCAAATTGGCAAGACTTTCTTTCAAATCTGATGGAGGATTAGTAAGAAGCGCCATGATACTAGGCATTCCCATGGACACTTTAGTCTATCCTATGATTGGGCATAATACTTTTGAAGTTGAAACTTTTTTGTTTGATTTAACCTTCGTCAAAATGCTAGGGCATATTTCAAACAACACAAGATTGTAGGAATGCTTAAGATGTAAGAACTTATACTTATAACAAATGAAAAATATGCAACCTCATAATCTACAACTAAAGTACTCTGGCACAAGTTGAGAGCTCAAATATTCTAACGAAGGGGAAATGGGGCAACGTGATTTATCTTTACTAAAGAAAGTTACCCCACCCCTACTTATTTGGACTTACAACTCACTTGGATGGGTAGCTAGTTAACACCTCCTACACTTTAAAATCATTTGGCCAAGTCTCATGCAATGTAAGATATCTATGCTATTATTTATTAAGAAAGAAATCTAAGAACCTAAACTCACTCTTCATATTATACATTCATAACTGGTATGAGTAACATATTTAACTAATGCAATGAATTTCCAAATTTAAATGTTTTAGATACATAAACTTGTTGATAGGGCTTTAGTATGTAAATATGTCTACATGTGTGAAGAAATGAAATTATAAGCTAAATCAGCTTGAGAGGTAACCTTCAATCAATAGTGGCTTGAATGCTCCAGACTTCATCTTCACTTCTTTTATCTTCAATGCTCTAAGCTTCACAAGGCTTCCCAAATCTATGCAACCTAGCCACAACTCATCTTAAACACCATGGCTTTAACCTAGTTTTAGTATAAATTTTTAATTTAAATGTAATAAAAAAATCCTAAACTTGTAAAATAAAGGTTACCTAAAACACACATACACACTAAACAATTATAATTTATGTAGTGGGTCTTAGAACCAACTAGTATCTATGCCCACATGTCCTAATATGTTATGCTTAAAGAGGTAAATATTACCTATAAGTAAGATTATAAAACATAATTTTTTTATTATAACTGTTGACCTCACTTTTGGAGTGAGCTCTCAACTTCTCCATCTTAGACATAGGATTCCTCAAGACACTAAGAGATTCTTAGTCTTAAGACACTTCTAATGATTGGGTGAACACTTGACCTAACCCTAGAGACTTAGAAGGGTTTGCCACAGGATTAGGCTATGTCTTAAGAGTATTAGGAGAACATGCCTACCGTATAGCTTGAACCCAACCCTTGCTTCCCTCCTTCAAACCAATCCAAATCAAAATCTCAAATAATTTCCAACTCAATTGATTTTCTCAAATTAAAAATCTCAAATCAATTCCAATTCAATTGATTTTCTCAAATAAAAATCTCAAATCAATTCCAACTCAATTAATTTTCTCAAATCAAAATCCCAAATCAATTCCAACTCAATTGATTTTCTCAAATCAATAGCAAATCCAATTCCAATTCCATATAATTCAAATCCAAATCAAATCTAAAATCAATTCGAAATCAAAACTCAAATCCAAACTCAATTTACATCCTTTAAGCAAATTTCTTGGATTTAGGCAAATCCTTCTCAAATCAATCCAAACTCTTGGATTTTCTCTTCAAACAATCACTCCTTCAATCACATGCCCAAATATAAATATAAACTACAATCACCAAGCCAAAAATCAAACTAACCCAAGTCAAACCAATGTTCATCCTTTTGACTTGAAATCATCAAATGAACTAAAACCCATTTGACTCCAAACCACTTGCAATTAGATTTATATTTTTAACATAAGTTTGTATGTGAGTTCAACCAAACTTGAATCAAGCTTTGATCAAGCCAATTGACCCACTTAGGCTCACTTGACCCAAAGTGACCTAAAGGACCTTTTTCAGCCAAATTCTAATCCAACCCAAATTGGATTGAACTAAGCCCATTCAAGCCTTACATTGTGATCAACAATCATCCTAGAATGACTCAAATTAGGTCAAACTAAGTCAAACCTAGCCTTTGACCAGGTCAACACTTAGTCCAAATGAAACCTAAATAAGCCAAAATCCACCATAGGCCAAATTGATTAAAACCATTAACTCAAACCCATTCATAATCAATGATTGAACATAATTAAGCCATCAATTGAGCCAAACCAAGTCTAATAGGCCACTTGACCTAAGTTGACCCAGATTGACCTAAAAAGCTAAAATGGGCCAAATCTTGATCTAAGCTAAATTGATTGCAACCAATGGCTCAAGTTCATCCCAAATCACTTGTTGAACTTGACCAAAGCTTCATTTGACCAATTAGATCCAACCTAGCCCAATTGATCATGAACCCAACTTGACCTAAAAAATCAAATCAACTTAAAATCTAACTAAATCAAAATTGATTGAAACCAAAGCTTGCAATACATTTCAAATGATCAACCAAGCCTAAACCAACCCATGACCTAACCCAATTGGGTGTCAAATTGGTCAAATTGGTTAACTTGACCCATTTGACCTAAATGAACCTAAATGAACAAAAACTAAATCTAAACCAAATTAAACCAAATCAATGACACCCATAGGCTCCAAATGGTCATTTGAACTTGACCTAACCCATGGTTTGACCCAATTTGACCAATTGGTCAACATAACCCAATTGGGTCAAAATGAACCATTCAAATCAAATGAACTCTAAATCACTTGAAATTTGGCCCAACCTATTTTTAAATCATTTCAAATATTTTCAAATCAAACTCATGGCCAAATGACCACTTTGTCCTTAGGTCAAAGGGTATCATATGACCAAATTCACTCAAAATTTGGTCATTTCTTTCTAAAAGCCACTTGACATCTTCTAGTGGTCCACATGGAAAGCAAGGAGGGTGGTGAACATGACCCAATGAGCTTGGGTTGGCCATGACCCAAGGCAAGGCAAAATTGACCCCTCCAATGGAAATTAAGCACTTGGAGCTCCAAATGCACTCACCTAGCACATGGGCATCCACTCTCCTTCCCTCCACTACCCAAAATGACTCACATGGGATTTCTGATAGCTCAAACAGTGTCTCCAGTCCATACCATTGATTAAAAATGGAAAAACTATCCATTGCCTTCCGATCTAAGGAGGGGGAGATATACTCCCCCTCATTCCCACTCAAACCACAGGCATTCATTTCCACTGAGCTAAGGATATTTAATCAAAGCCTCCCAAGCTTTCCAAGCCCTTCTTAAGCTCCATTGATTTCCCATTCTTGGTTTAGCTCAAAGTCAAAATAGGAGAGGTCAAGTGAAAATCCAACTCACTCAACCCTCCATCAAAATCAAATTAACCTTGCACACACCATCAGTGGACTTCATCGAGCTTAACCAAGTCAATTCCCAAGTCTCCAAGTCACGGGAAGCATCACTTTGATCAAGGCCGATCTCCATTGAAGGGGAGCTTGGTCAACCAAACCATCCACTTCAAATCAAGACCTAATTCCTCCAATAGGGCTTCATCTCTACTAGACAAAGCTACCTCCTCCATTGAAAGCATCAATGATAACCTCCGGCGAGGTAATTACTAAAAATCATAGCCATAGGAAAAATTGCTTGGTCCTTTGTAAAGGAAATTGTCACCCCTTGAGATCTTGACCGTTGGATGTTCATCACCCCTCCTTCCGAAGGTGTGGGATAATTTTGATCATAATTCGAGCTCGGGTGAGCTTGAATTAAATGAAGAGAGACGAATGGTGTTCATCTCTCATCGATCGCAAAGGAGAAGGATCACATGCCATCTATTCCACATGATTGGAACATATGGCTGTGATTAGATCACTAGATACCCTTTGATTTAAGCCTAAATTATGGGATTAATCCTTCGATCTTTAGATTGGGCGACGGTAGAAAACACGTCGTCAACTAACTCGGCTGATGATAACTTAAATAACATATCCGTCGCGTGGAAAGCGCGTCGTACCACGTGGGATAAAATTGGGGTGAATTATAATTCATTTTAAATGCTAAAACTTCTAAAATTCATAATTACTTGTAAAAATCCCAAAAATATAAATAAGCACTCATTTTAAAGATAATTCAGAGAAGAATAATGGACAATTAAAATTTATTAATTTTTAATAGTGATTTTAACTCAATTTGGGTTTTTTTGGAAATGTAATTAAGTTAATTACACTCTAATTAATCCAACAATTAATCCCAAACTTTTTGAGATTAGTTAGTGGGATGACCTCTGCCTCCCATGATTTTTTTGGAATTTATTGCTTGAGTAATTAGGAGAATTGCTTATTTCATCCATTAAATGATTAATTAACATGTTAAATAATGATAAATTCATTAATTAAGCTTGTTAATCATCATGAAATAATGAATTGACTTAGGGAATGAGATTAGGACTTTTTTCCAATCTTTTCCCCTAAGGCTATTTCATTTGGATAACTACTTAATTAATGGATAAATTACTTCATTAATTAATTCAATTAATCAAACTCAAAACCAAATCATTCCAGAGCTTAATCATTCAATTCTTAAGAAAATTCATAGGTGTTTAATAACTTAAGAGAATTCTAAAGGAAATTATAATCAAACTACTTGTGTAAGAGGGTTATAAAAGTACTTAATTAATCAATAATTGTGAGCCAATTGCATTAAGCCCCTTCATTTCTTAGGTGCATTGCTACTTTAATTTCCATGTGGTTACATATCATATGTTGGCTCATAATTGCTTGGTTAATTATGTTAAAGTGGTATAGGTAAGGGATAATTAATGGATTTAATTCATGCCTTAACCTAATCAAAAATATAAAATCAACCTAATTATCCTAAATTAAACCAAACCAATTCACATATGGGGGAATGGGTCAGGATTAACAAACCTTTGTCAGATTATCTAAGTCAAATCAAATTCAAATAAAATAAAAATCTCCCTAAAGAATTTTGACTCACTTTAAATAATCTTATTTGATACGATTGTCCTTAGGAATTAATTAGGGTGAATGAAGGCATGTGCTTACATTCTTTTATTTCTTTCCAATCATGCTAAATATTGTTTGCCATATAAAATCAAGCATTCATTTCTTTCAAAAATTTATTAAATAAAATGTTTTCTTTTATGTCAAATTGCATGTGTTGGCTAAAATGATGAATATGAGTGCCTATTATCACCATTAAAACCAAAACAATTACTTTCTAAACATATGAATCAAAGATTATGAATGAAGTGATGCTAATTACAAATATTTATAGGCTTGCATGTGATTATAGCATAAGATGTGTATTATTAAAAGCCTCCTTTCTTCTCTTAACTTGGATTTACATAGGGTTTGCAAAGTATATAGTTCATTTAAAAAGAACATAACACTTATTTAAATCCATTCCTATGCATTTCTATGTTATGACTTAAGAAGGATCTTCATATTATACATATAAATTACACAACCAAATAAATCAAACATAATTTTTGCATGGATCCTCTCATCCTTGTAGTTATTCATACATTTACATTTTTTCAAGAAAAGTGATATATCAGTCTGGACATCCCGAGGCTGCGAGGCTTTAAGTATCCCCAAGTAGGTCGTGTACCTTACGCCCCGGGTGTAGAAAATAATGGCACCGTACTCACTTATAACTTTCATACATGTGGATGTATTTTTAAATAATAGATGAAAATCTTTCTTTTCTACATAACAAAGACATGCAAACATGGAAAATCAAAATTTTCAAATCATATTTCTTTGCATACATCATCAAGGTGTGCTAAGATTTGCATCGCATGTATAGATATACTTAGGATTATCCATGTGCATGATACACATGGTGGAAAGAAATAAATTGGTGTGTGTCATGCGATAGTAATCCACCCTAACTAATCCTAAGATGCCTTTCTTATCAAATAAGGCTATTTAGAGTAAATTTAAAATTAGGGTCAATTAAAATACATAACAAAACATTCACTAAAGGAAATTCATTAATCAATCAATCTTAGAAATGTTTTAAGGTAGGGATGAAAAATAAGTTATCTTCTCTTTTCTTCTCTTCACAACATTTAGTCACTAAGTGTAAATTTATTCAAACCAAATCAAATCACCAACTAAAATTGACAAATCAATGAAATCACTTAAACTAAAACCATCACCTAAATTGAATCTTTAACACTTAGAAAATTTCAACCTTAAAGCCTAACTAAGACAGGCCACATAAGCTTTAAAAGGCACACACATTAAACTAAGTCACCATTTCTAGTTTTAGGTTAGGACAGTGCTTTGTTTGATGCATGATTTTATTTTGTGGTGTATTATTTTAGGCTGATGTTAGGGTGCATGTGCATAATTTGGATGTTAGGCCAATATTAGCCTAATCATGCTTTCTATAGAGGGTTGTGTTTAAGGGGCGCTGTAATAAAAATAAAAATAAAATATTTTTTTGTTGTGCAGGTTGCTTATACCCCAAAGCATAACCCAAATTAGGACAGGTGGGCTTTGTTACCCATGTATGGGGTGCTAAGTCCAAATTCATTATATAACTTCTTGGGTTAAGTAGTATGTTTAGCTAACCTTTCTTTTGCTGGTTTAGTTAGGTTTACCTTTTCCCATTTTGATGTAAATTTTGTAATTAAGATTTGGAATGAATGTTATGAGAAAGTAGGATGAGCATTGCTCGTAAGATCAAGTCTTATGTACCATGTGATTCTTTTGGAGTAACCATATTCCAATCAAGCCAAAAAGAAAAAAAGAAAAGAAGCAAATAAAAAAAATAAAAAAATGAAACATGAAGAATGAAGAATCAAGAATGAAGACCCCATAAAATGAATACCTTCTAATTATAATTATTCATTTATAATTCGGATTGTATAAGGGTAGAGCTCGGCTACCCACATTTCTTTTCGGGTTGTGCGGTAGAACCCGACCACATTGACCTCTTATTTAATTTTATAAATTGATTGTTGTTATGTTTATGATTGTACAATTAGGATGACATGATTTTTCTAGTTTCTTAATTTCTTGATGGTTGTTGAATGGCCTAGATGCAATTAGACTCTTAGAAAAAATAAATTTTCTACCCAATTAATTAACTCAAAATTAAACTAAAATAATTTATAACCTCACCTAAAGCCTATGATATAAATCAAGATAATAAAAGATTCAACAAACCCTTAGTTGGATATTGTATGTCTCATATCATCCATAAATCATATTATCTCACTCTTGCTAATGGAGGGCTTCCACCTTTTCTTGAGAAAATAGCTTGAACTTTGAGAGCCATGGTAGAAACACACCTCCTTTTGTTTTATTTTGGCCCATAACCAATTTCTCATACATCAGGCATATGAAATCTCATAGCCCTTGTCAAATAAAAATGTCCAAAAATAAAAATAAAACTTGACAACATTTGCATTAGACTTAGGTCATTATTCATGTCATTCATGATCTAGTCTCTTAAGGAGTGAATTTAAGGACTTAGTCTCATTTCTAAATAAACAACAACCTAGCTTTCTTGCAATGCATATGACTGGCCTATATGTATTTAAAATCATAGGATGAGTTAGTTAGTAGCCAGCCCAGGCGGATGTAAGTCCAACAGTCGGGTGGTTTATCCTCTCTTGTGGAGGTAAACCATATACCCATGTTTTTTCCTTAGATTTAGGTCTTATTTTGGCCCTCACCGAAGCTCCATAGATTTAGGATCTAAGGTAGCTATTTTCCTGGGGGTTATAAATATAAATCCTCACCTGTTAAGCATTTCTATAATCTTGTATTGTATAATTATGAGCCATAGATTTCTAATAAAAATTCAACTCAAACATATAATCCTCCTTAAATTCAAAAATATAAAGCCCATCCATAGGATAGTTTAGGATGCTCATTAGATTTCCTAGTATCATGAGCATCCCCTACTCATCTCCTTTAGGTTTCGATAATAACTCCCTCCTTTTGATCAATCCCACTTGATTTTATAAAAATAATCAATTTGTTGATAGTTCTATCTCTGAAATCTTTGGAGATAATAGTCATTTACCTTAATTGAGAGTATTCCTAAGGAATCACATTCCTTATGATGTAATTAACTATGGGGGCTTGCCTCCATAGAGAACTTAATGAACCTAGTTTAAAATAAACCCTACTTTAACTTTCCATATAAAATAGGGGAAAATTTGCTGATACATTTGAAGACCCATCATGTCTTAGGAGTCCTTATTAGGTGATTAGGTCCATTATAGGGTAGTGACTTCTATCTCTTGAGATAGTATAATATTCCTTGAAGTCGTATCTGATCACCCTAACAAGTACATCTGAGGATCTACGTGGTGTCCCCATCACACAAACACACATATCAACAAAATGAAGAAAAAATAAACACCACAACAACACCCCCTTTTTTTAGCACACCCCCTACATAAAACAACATTAGACTAATGAACATCATCCTATCATCTAATCTATAAGCATACAATCCTATCATCTAGTATAAGAAAATACACGACAAAAAAAGAAAAGTATTACACCAAATAAAGCACGAGCCGAAACTAACTCTAAGAAAAGTGATCAATAAATTGAATGTGTGTGTGTGTGTGAAGGTTTGTGTGGTGTGACAAATTAGGCTTTGTGGTTTGAATATTAAAGAGAGTAAAGTTTAATTTATTTCTTGTGGATGGTTTCAATTTAAGTAATTAATAGATTTAAAAGTATATTTGTCATCATAATTCTAATTTTGGGCGTAAGTTAAATTTATTGTTTTAATAGTATGGAAGTTTGTGAGCCTCACTCAGGGTATGATTCACTTCACCGCATACCCTAATTCTAACAAAGCCTTAAGAAAACAAAAGAATGAATTCCTTAAGTTCAAGCCACGTAATATTACAACCTCATGTACATCTTTTGAATTGAAGAGATACTGATGTAGAACATCATGAGGATCAACAAATTAGAGCTCAAGGCCCATTTACAAGATCTCAAGCTAAAGCCCAAGAAAATTCAAGAAAGAAGAAGACTTAGCCCATTAGCCTGCTAAGGCCCATTTATGATTTCATCTTTTTTATTTATGTACTTTTTAATTTTCTTCTAGAAACTCCATGTTTGAAATTTTGTATTTAAAAATTCAAAGTATGACATGTGTGGTGGTTGAATCCACATAAAATAATAACATGTGAAATGGGTGGATGGCATAAAATAATGAGGCAATTTAATGCTTCACATTAATGTGGCCATCCACTTTTCCCTCCATGTTTTGAATTATTTTCTTTTGAAAGATGCTTGTAATGGCTATAGCCCTCTTATTAGAATGAAGGAGATCTTTTGGAAATTACAAATTTTTGAGTTATTCTTGTGATTTGAGAGCTTGGTGGCCAAACCTTGGCAATCTTGGTGGGAGAGCTAGTTATCCAACATATCTTCTTCCTTCACCTCCAATACCCACGTTCTCTCAATCTCATCAAAAGAAAGAACGCCCACCTCCATCAAATTTGGTCTCAAAGCTAATTACTTGCTTTATTATCTTTGTTATTATTTATGGTTAATTTTAGAAGTTTCTTTGATTAACTTATGATAACTTGCTTTCTTAAAAAGAAAAAAAGAGGCTTGATAAATTTGAGCATTTTTATTTCATTGCATTAAAAAATATATATAAAAAAATGCATGCATAATAATATAAGTGTGTTAAACTTGGTGATTTTAGAAGCTAAATAGAACTTTATCAAAAAGACCTAAACTGTCTAAGGAGAGCTTGGGATTTAAGTGGTCTTATACCCCCCTCCTCACCTGGAAGTTCTCTTAGCTTAAATTTTTTCTTTGATTGCACAATTATATTATACTTATTTTTTTTTTTTCATTGGTCATATATTTTTTTCTTCCTTAAAAAAAAATCTCATGGCACCAAAATCTATCTCTCAAGATCAAGTTGAAAATTTGACTAGATTAGTTAATGTCTTAGATCTTAGGATCCAAGACAATGAATTAAAACTCAACAAATATTAGAAGAAAGTAAGAATCAAATGCAAGAACTTAAATGCAAACTCTTTTTTGCATCTAAAATAATAGAGTACCAACTCCTCACCTACTCAAGCCAATAGGGATAGATGAAGAAGATTCATATCAAAACCATAGAAAATCAACCACTTAGAAGACAATCAATTGCTAGAAATGGTGGAAGGGGAGAAAATTATTTTAAGACTATAGAAGACTCTAATGATCCATCTCGAAGAGTTAAAGTAGAAGCCCCAACTTATGATGGTATACATGATCCAAATAAATTTCTCGATTGGTTAGTTCAAATGGATGACTTCTTTGATTGGTATAAAATGGATGATTACCAAAGGGTTACTTTTGCTAAAATGAAATTGATAGGGCATGCTAAAATTTATTGGACAAATACTTTAGCTAAAGAACAAAGATTAGGAAGGACAAACCTCACTTAGATAGAAATGAAAGAAATGTTAAGAGCAAATCGTCTAGGCATCATGATAAGAAGCTACATAGTCAATTATTAACTTTGAGACAAGGAAATTATCTTAATGAATACTTGAATACTTTTGAAGATCTAGTTTCTAGAATTGATGTCGATAATGATTAGAAATTTTATTATTGGACTTAGACATTAGAAATGAAGTTGAATTATTTGACCCACAATCTTTAGAGGAAGCATTTCATTATGCATTATTGGTTGAACAACAAAAGAAATCCACCTCCTCTCTAAAATTAAAAGTCAAGTACCTTCCATTTCATCCCATAGATCTAGACCTATCCAAATGGCCCATCCCCTTTGCCTAAAACATCAATTGAAGGGAGCTCTAAGAACATTAGAGAAGTAACATGTTTTAAATGTCATAAAAAAGGTCATATGCAAAATCAATGTAAAGCTCAAATCTTATTTTTAGAAGAAGATGAAAATCTAATAGATGATAATCTAGAAGAAGTTTATGATAACACCCCATTATCTGATGAAGAATTGGAATTAACGATGACCCTCATGTTAATGTGATGAGATGTCTTAATAATAAAAATGAGGAAGATTGGAGGAGAAAGAACATTTTTAGCATGTATGTTTTGTGTAATGAAAAGAGATGTAGGTTAGTTATAGATGGAGGTGCTATGAATGTCATTTCAACACATACCTTAACTCGAGCCAACCTAAAATCTGAACCTCACCCTGAACCATTTCATGTTAGTTGGGTAAATCATACATCTCTTCCCATCACCAATCAATGTTTAGTTCTTATTAAAATAGGAAGCTATGAGGATCAAATTTGGTGTGATTTTCTCCCTATGGATATTGCTCATATTCTCTTAGGATGACCTTGGCTATATGATATGAATGTTATTCACTATGGTAGGGAAAATACTTATATTTTTAAACATAATAATAAGACTATTAAACTCCTACCAATAAAGCCACTAGAAAAAACACCCTCCATAACACCACACAAAACAACTTCTGACTTGCAACCTAAGCCTCTATTGAAGAAAAATGCCAAACTTCAATGAATTATCATAGATAATCCTACTGTTAGACCTAACACTATCACTTATGATCCTTACTTTAAAACACCTACTCTTTCTCCTTTGACCCCAAAGATAGAAATAATAGGTTTTGGCGCTTTACGAAAAGAATTTTCTAATCCATTTATTCTTCACATATTACATGTAAAATAAGTCATACCAGACTCTAATGAGACTCACATACCTGCTGTGGTCTCTTCTCTTCTTTCTAATTTTAATGATATTGATGAGCTTCGATGAGCTACCTCCTAAGAGACATTCAACATGCTATTGAGTTCTTGCGGTTCTCAACTTCCTAATCTTCCACATTATAGGATGAACCCTAAGCATGTTGAGATTAAAAGACAAGTTGAGGAATTAAGAAAGGGTTTTATTCAAGAGAGTCTTAGCCCTTGTGCGGTCGGCATTATTAACTCCAAAGAAAGATGGAACATGGCGAATGTGTGTTGATAATTAGCAATAAATAAAATTACGATCAAATATAGGTTTCCTATTCCCCGATTAGATGATATGTTTGATTTAATCTCAGGAGCAAATTTTTTTTCAAAGATTGATCTAAAAAGTGGATATCATCAAATTCTAATTAGATCAGGAGATGAGTGGAAGACGGCTTTTAAGACCCCTGATGGACTTTATGAATGGCTTGTCATGCCTTTTGGACTTTCAAATGCTCCTAGCACATTTATGAGATTAATGAATACTGTTCTTAAACCATATATAGGTAAATTTTGGTGGTGTATTTTGATGATATTCGATTTTTAGTCTAAGTGAAAATGAACATCTACTTTGAACTACTTAGACAAGAGAAATTATACATTAATTTAAAAAGTGTTTCTTTTGCAAGATGAGGTCATCTTTTAGGCTTTATTATATCCACTTCTTAAACCCCGATCCTTCTAAAGTGAAAGCAATATTAGATTGGCCACCACCTAAAATTTTCTTGAAGTTAGAAGCTTTCATGGTTTAGCCACTTTTATCGAGATTTATTAAGAATTTTAGTACCATTGTTGCTCCAATAACTGATACTAAAATTAGATAAATTTTGTTGGACTTCACAAAAGGCCTTAGAGCAAATTAAAGTTCTTATCACTTACACCAATCCTTAGGCTTCCGATTTTTCTAAAGCCTTTGAAGTGACATGTGATGCTTCAGAATTGGGATAGGTGGAATTTTAAGTCAAGAGAATCATCTATAGCATTCTTTAATGAAAAGTTAAATGAAGCTAAACTACGATATTCCACTTATGATAGAGTTTGTAATTCAATCCTTAAGGCATTGGACACTATCTCTTACATAGAGAATTTGTACTTAATTCATCACCATGCCTTAAAATTCATTAATACTCAACAAAAATTAAGTCATAGGCATGCAAAATGGGTTGAATTTTTACAAGACTACTCTTTTGTTCTAAAGCATAAGCCTGGAATTGAGAATAAGCCTGCTTTATCCGTAAACCTAATGATTTCCTCTTTAGAATTGAGAATCCCAGGGTTTGATAGAATTAAAGATGATTATATTATGTGCCTTGACTTTCACCTAATTTATCTTGAACACCTAGATAAACCAATAACTTTACAAGGGACATTCTTGATAACAAATGGATATTTATATAAAGGAAAACAATTATGCATTCCTCGATCTTCTCTTAGAGAATTCCTTATCAAGCTACTTTGGGGTGTAGGTCATTTTGGAAAGGATAAGACCATATGTTTATTAGAAAATAGATTTTATTGGCCTTCATTAAAATGAGATGTTCAAAATTAGTAAATGTTTAATTTGTAAACAAGCTAAAACTATCAAACAAAGGTCTGGACAATACACTTACTGTTCCTTATAGGCCTTGGGAAGACCTATCAATGGATTTTATTCTAGGATTACCTAGGACAACTCGAGAACATGATAGTATTTTTTTTATAGTGGATAGGTTCTCAAAAATGGCTCATTTCTTACCTTGTTCAAAAACAAATGATGCTTCTTATATAGCTAAATTATTCTTTAAGAAAATAGTGCAACTCCATGGTCTCCCTTTAACCATTGTTTCTGACAGAGATGTTAAGTTTGTCTCATATTTTTGGAAAACATTATGGAAATTATTAGGTACCAAATTAAAATTCTCTTCTTTCACAAACTGATGGACAAAGCAAGTAGTTAATCGTACCTTAGGAAATTTGCTTAGATGTTTGGTAGGTAAAAGTTTAGAAAATTGGGATTTACATTTGCCAACCTCCGAATTTGCCTATAATAGTACTATATCTAGAACTACAAAAAAATCACCATTTGAGATAGTCTATGGTCAAAACCCATGATGACCAATAGATGTAGTAAACCTACCATCTCATGTAATTTCTGATGCATCATTCTCATTTGCTAAAAATTTTCAAAGCCTCCATGAAGATATAAGAAAGAAAATTACTATAAGTAATGATAATTATGCTTCTAAGACAAATCATAATCGTTCAACGAAAGAATATAAAGAAGGTGATTATGTATTGATTCGCGTTCGGCCTGAGCATTATCAAACTACTAGATATAAGAAATTACATGCACGAGCTTGTGGTCCATTTAAAATTCTCAAGAAAATTGGAACTAATGCTTATCACCTTGATTTGCCTGCTGATATGTTCATTCATCCAGTTATTAATATTGAAGATATTCTATCATATGAAGGAATTAGAAAACCTCCACTTGTTCAGTCTAACTCTTTAGCAGGAGATATAGCATTTGTAAGCCCTCTTCCTTTGAAGTTGACTATATTATCACCAGGAAGCACCCATTAATCCAGACAACATCATTTTCTAGTTCGTTGGAAGAATAAGCCACCGGCTAAAGACACATGGTTGACCCGTACTGATTTGGAGACTCTAGCCCTACAATTAGTAGCAGACTTCTTAGATTTCAACTCTATGCGAGTTCAATTGAGGAGTTGATGTAGAACATCATGAGGATCAACAAATTAGAGCTCAAGGCCCATTTACAAGATCTCAAGCTAAAGCCCAAGAAAATTCAAGAAGAAGAAGACTTAGCCCATTAGCTGCTAAGGCCCATTTTATGATTTCATCTTTTTATTTATGTACTTTTAATTTTCTTCTAGAAACTCCATGTTTGAAATTTTGTATTTAAAAATTCAAAGCATGGCATGTGAGGTGTTTGAATCCACATAAAATAATAACATGTGAAATGGGTGGATGGCATAACATAGTGAGGCAATTTAATGCTTCACATTAATGTGGCCACCCACTTTTCCCTCCATGTTTTGAATTATTTTCTTTTGAAAGATGCTTGTAATGGCTATAAATAGCCCCTCTTATTAGAATGAAGGAGATCATTTGGAAATTACAAATTTTTGAGTTATTCTTGTGGTTTGAGAGCTTGGTGGCCAAACCTTGGCAATCCTTGGTGGGAGAGCTAGTTATCCAACATATCTTCTTCCTTCACCTCCAATACCCACGTTCTCTCAATCTCATCAAAAGAAAGAACGCCCACCTCCATCAAATACTTTAAGTTAGATTTCATGATTTTACATCAATTAATTGATATTTTTATTTTTAATGTTCAAGCATGTAAATTCTTCTAACTTAGATGAAATGCATGTTTTATATGAAAAGATTGAAGATTTAGAGGTGACTATATATAAAATGAACATGCATGTGTGTGCATGTGTGTGTGTGTGTGTGTGAGTGTGTGTGTGTGTGTGTGTGTGTGTGTGTGTGAGTGTGTGTGTGTGTGTGTGTGTGTGTGTGTGTGTGTTTATATTTTGCAATATATAGGTGCGTGCCATTGTTAAACCAGAAGTGTGAGGTAGAGACTTCTTTTGAGCTAATAGTCCTACGACCTCAAGTGGCAAAACTAAGTATCTTATAGTTAAAATTATGTAATGATTGATGAAGTGATGATATTCTAAATGGAAAACATGCATCACTCAAATGTATTTTATTTATACAATTTATAGGTATGTGTAGTTGTTAAACCAAAAGTTTGAGATAAAAACCTCCTTGGATAGATAGTCTTGTGACCTTGAGTGTCCAGATTATATACTATATGAATGCATCAAGCATATGATTTCAAATTACACATATGATGATTTTGTCTAAGGAGATTAAACATATGTATTCATTAAATCTATAGGTGCATGCTATTGTTAAACTAAAAGTGTGAGATAAAGTCTTCCTTTGTACTAATAGTCCTATGACCTATAGTTTCCAAACTATATAATAGATAGTTTCATGAAGCATATCATTTTAAATTACACATATGATGATTTATGCATGGAGACTAAACTTAAATGTATTCTTAAAATCTATAGGTACATACTATTATTAAACCAAAACTATGAGGTAAAGACCTCCTTTTGGTTAGTAACCCTATGACCTTGGATGTCCAGACTATATACCATATAGTTACATAAATTAATCTAATGCATGGCAAGAAAGTAAATTTTTGCATTCATAATAATATTTTTGAAATTAGAAGCAATGTCTACATCTCAAATTCAGTTTATAAAAGGTCTTAATAATTAAATAAATCTATTTATGTATGATGTCATTCATGATTGATGTTTTAATTAAGTGCACATACAAGTAAAGATATTCAAATGCCATGAAGTACCCCATTCAACTCATGAAATCTAAGACGTGTACATATGATTATAATTTTATTTGTACTTAAAGGAATATTTTTAAAGGGTTTTAATTATAATTAATTTATAATTAATGAAGTTAGTTTGGATTAGTCTTGGCCTATAAATGTTTCATGATTTTCTCTATTCATTAGGTGTCATAAAGTGCAAAGATTTCATTTTGTGACTTTATATGATTTAATGATTAAATAATTTAATTTCCAACTTAATTACCTCTAAAATGTAATAGACCACAAACTATAAGCCCAAAAATTTTTAAGAAAAATGTAACGGTGCAAAACGATAGATAATGTAAACTTTAAAAATTTTAAATCATTTGGGCTTGTATTTTGTGATTAATTCTATCAATTAATCTTTTAATAATTAGTTCATTACTTTCAAAATGCCCCCAAACTATTTGGGGCATTAATTTCACTAATAAACTCTCTATTAGCCTAGAATAAAGAGGATTAATCTAGATTTTTATAGTTTTTTCAATTAATAATACGTTTTCTAAGCTCTGGGTCAATTAAGTAAATTAATTAATTACTTAAAGCCCATTAATGGTGATTTTTATGTTTACTTAAGACTAGGCCTTAATAATTTTTTATATGATTAGGACTAATGAGGTGGAGGTCCCCTAGTGGTTGAAAATATTTGGGGCAATGGGATGAATTGGACAGCTCATGGTTGGTGAACCAAGGGCTGTCTAAGGGGATATGAACCTCACATTGGTCAATGGCTGAGCCAACCAAACATGGGTCAAGCTAAGTCAATTGGGGTGAGCTCAAGGCATGCTAAGGTTGCTTCCTTGGCTAAAGGGAGTAGCTAAACTTTGCTATCTTGGGATTTCATCCTATTAGGGATATTTGGCTCACTAAGTTTTGGCTCAGTCGAGTTCACTACAAGTTGAGTTCACTTGGGAAGTTTTGAGTGTCCCAAGGGTGAGTCATGCCTAGTTTGGTTGAGTTTGTACTTAATTTGGTTTGTTTTGACCCAATTTGGCTCACATAGGCTAATTTTGTTTAGGTTGGCAAATTGCTCAAATTGGGCCCAAGAGGATATTGAGTTTTGAAATATGTTACGGTGATTGTTTAGATTGCAATTTGACCCAATGTGGTTCATTAGTGTTCATTAGGGTTAAGTGAACTAATTGGCCCAACTGACCAAATTGAGTTCAAAATATTATTGGGTTATGATTAATAATCAATTTGTGATTGATTACAAGGATTATCTTGGCTCAATTTGCCTTGAATTGAGTTTGGGTTCAATATAAATCATGTAGGTTAAATTGGGCTAAGTTGGGTAAAATGGTCAAATTTGTTAAATTAGCTTTAATTGATTATGTGGTTGCATCCAATAGTTAATTTTGAGTGGGTTGAAGGACTTGGTTTGATTCAATTTGATTTAGATTGATACTTGCCTCAATGTTGTTCTTTCAGTCTCATTTGTGCTATGAGGACCAATTGATTAAGTTTGGTTGCAATTTAGTATGGTCTATGCTTAATTATGTGTGAGCGATGGTTTTGAGTCATTGGATAAGCTCAATTTGAATTGGTTTAGATTTAATTTGGTTTTGGCCCTATATATTTCAATTGGACTAACTAAGGCTAAGTGAGCCAATTAGCAAAATTGGATTTTAATTTGACATGGATTGTGTTTAGTCATGTATGTGTGATGACTATTAGGGTTTAGGTTGGCTCAATTTGGATTGAATTAGATTAAATTTTATTAGCCATGTATGTGTGATGACTATGAGGGCTTAGGTTGGCTCAATTTGGTTTGGATTAGAATGAATCTTATTTTGGCCTTGTAGGTTCAATTGGGTTAATTTAGGCTAGGTGAGTCAATTATCCAAATTGATACCTAGGCTTTAGTCAAGTTTAAATAATATTCAAAATGGTTTTGGTAAGGTCAATTTCAAATAATTTTTTTTATTTAGTTAAAGTTTAGACCCCTTAGGTCCAAATGGATCAAGTTGGATCAATAGAGCCAATTAGTTATGATTTAAGTATAATTTGCATTATGGATGTAACATGGTTGATTGGTGGGAATCAATAAAGATTTTGCTGAGGTTTAGATTTACTAGGATAGGTGGGGTCGACTAGTCCAATGGGCATCTACCTTAAGGTTGAATTTTATAAGTCCTAGGTTTGGGTTTGGATGTTTCCTTAGTGACTAGTAGTGTTCTAAGACTCTAGGTGAAGGAACCATAATGTCTAAATAGAGATCCTATGGCTAAGGAGTGGTGTGTATCCACTTCACTAAAAGTGAGGTTACCAAATGGATCACCAATAAGTTGGTGGACCTGATAAAGAATATCATGCATATTGGCATTGATCGAACTGGCCAACTAGATAAAGAGATGGTAAACAAGTTTTTTTCTCTATCTCTAAAACTTAAATGAAGTTTATTTGAATAAAAATACATTAGAAACATTCATTTCTAAATGCCAAGAGCTTCAATCTATCTTCGAAGTTGGGTACGGATTGAAGGTCTAGGGATTCATGCATCAAATCTACTAAGACTCGGATTAGTTACATGGTAAAAGGCTCCATAAAGATTTGATTTGATTTGATCTTGATTTTTTATCTAGATTGGATTTGAATTTGGAAAGAAAATTATGGCAAGCAGTGTCTAGATGACTTAATCCTACTTATACCTAAAGGATCTGATGTAGATATGACACGAATAGGATCTAATGGTAAGATCTCAACCGAAAATGCTAGACGATATAAATGGACCCTATTTGTGTGTGATGACTAAATTAAGAAGGACCTGGATGGCTTTGGCCTAATTTAGATTAACTAGCCAAAGAGATAGCTTGTTGTTAGTGGGATAGTTACTTCCCAACCTAAGAGGTAACTACTAGGAGAGGGGCCTCAAGGGGGTTATCTAAACTTAAGACAATATAAGTCAAACCTAGATAGGATTGCAACCACATTATCCAAATAGGATGCTTGTAGATGTGCATGGACCTTGTCAATGTGCAATGACTAAACTAAGAAAGGGACTGAACAGTCTTCGCATAACATAGATTTACTATCCAAAGAGATAGCCAATTATCAACGGAGCAATTATTATCGTACCGAAGGGGTAATGGTAAAACTTTTAGTGTCAAAAATGTTTGACTGACCACCAATTCATACTCACAGTCATGCTTATTCAAATAATGCATGAGTGAAATATTGAATTATTATATTATTATTTGTCATAATGTGGTTTTATTTTATCTCAATTTAGTAGTAGTTTCATGTTTTAACTAATCTTACATAGTTTTTGTGTTTTGATCATATCTTTCAGCTCAATGCTCTACCTTAAGCGATCTTAGTCTGTTGAAAAGTTATAAAGAAACTCTACAATTCTCTAGTTCACAAGTCAAGCTAGATCAAATTGTACTATAGTGAAGAAAATGTAATCTTTCTCTTGATGAGTAAGTAGACTAATTTTTATAAGTTTTCATGAAAAACTTTAGTCCTACATCTTGTATTTCTTATTTTGTAGTCTTTGACACTTTGTATATTTCTTGGCCATCTCCAATATAATGCATTCTTCTTGAAATATAAATTTTTCTTATTTCTTGGGTGAGTTATATACTTATGCGATATTAAAAACAATTTTTTTTCATATCATGATGACTCGATTAGACTTAGAGAGGTGGTGTTTTGATGCCCAAGTAGTGATATGTTGTCTCCAAAATCTTAATATTTCAAGTATGTCTCTATTATATCTTAAGTTTTTTATTTTGGTTTGGTCTATTTGCCTCTAGTTTCTAGTTCATGTAATTGATGGTTCTCTATTATATGATTCTAGCTCTGGTTATTTTGTGTTTATGCGATATTTTCATTTTAAATTTTATAATTGAGTTAAAAGATCTTTGTGTTCTCTTTTTTTCATTCGTTGAAATATTATGTATTTATACTAGGGAGATGCTTCTATGCTATCCCAATCCTCCTTATCGTGAACCAGTAATGAATGATAAGCCGCTTTCTCATAGATCTCTTAGATTTTATTGTGACTCTATTAATAACAAATTAATCTAATATTCATATAAGGCATTTCCCACATCAATTGTTATCAAAGCTTGGTCCCATCAATAATGTTCCAAGTTTAGAGGTTCCCCATTCAATTTTTCACTAAATATGCAATTGGTCTCCCTTCTTGCATAAGAACTATGCCAATTCCAATTTCTAAAGTGTCACATTCAATCTGAAACTTTTTTAAAAAATTAGGTAAAGCTAATATAGGTGCATTAGTCAATTTTTCTTTAATTGATTGAAAAGCCTTTTCTTGTTCTTAGCCCTATTTAAATCCAACTTGCTTTTCGATTAGTTCAGCTAATGGGGTTGTTAGGCTATTGAAGTCCTTAATAAATCATTTCTAAAAGTTGGTAAGGCCATGGAAGCTATGAACATTACTTACATTGGTAGGCTTAGGCTAGTAGGGCTCACACTTTTCTTCATCAACCTATATTAGATAGGCACTAATGAAAAATCCCAAAATTACCAACTTGTTAATGTATAAGGTACATTTAGTCATATTGGCATATAAATTTTCTTTTCTAAGTTCTTCGAAAACAAATTTCATCCAAGCTTTCGTTGCAGATGAGTATATCATCAAAATAAACTATCATAAATTTACTTATCAATACACGCAAAACATTATTTATAAGTCTCATAAAGGTACTTGGTGCATAGTTAAGGAAAAAGACACAACTAACTAATCATACAAACCATCCATCATTTTAATGGAAATTTTTCATTCATCATCATCTTTCATTCTAAATTGATGGTATTCACTTTTAAATCTATTTAATAAAAACACTTGATCCATATAATTTATTTAGCATATCGTCTAGGTGAGGAATGTGATATTGATATTTATAATGATATTATTTATAGCCCATGTATCAAACCTAGAATGCAAGACTTCCTTAAAATAATTCCTTGGTTAGAATTTGCCCCACTAACATTGTGTTGTTAAAACTATTATGTTCTTGTTATTATGTTGAATTTGTTCTGAATCTGTGAAACTCCGATATAGAAGTTACTATCTAGGCTAATTAACAAGTTGTTTTGATCAAAAAAACACCATGGGATGATCTGGGAGCAAGTTACTTGGCAACAAACGATTCTGGCAGCATGTTCTAAAAACAGAGTTCCTAGCAACAAATTTTGATAAAGGAATGATTATGACAGTAGTGGATTTTCTAGTAATGAGAAGATTTTGGTAATAGGCTTCCTGGTAATGGGAAGAGATCTTGGCAACATGCTCTAATATAAAATTGATATACTATCAACCTCAAAACAACAATTTTGATTCAATGAGCTAAAGAATTATATTGGCTTGTAGTGTATAATAAGGCTCAAACCTTTGGAAAAGGCAACACAACAACCAACTATAAATAAATTGGTTGCTAAGTCATGGGAGAGCGCATGGGAAGTCTAATAAGCTCATATTCTCACCAAGAATTGAAATCTCAAATTTTTGCAAGAAAAAACTGTTTCATTCTATAACATTACTTCAAATAACCAATATTTCAATACATGGATAAAATATAAAACCTATAATAGCTTTATAATATTGGATAGTAATATGCTATAACAAAAAAATGATAAAAATAGCCCTAAAAATACATCAATTTATCTAAAATTTTAGTTTTACAATATATAATCCAGCCTTAAATCATTCAAGACTTGAATGATAGATGTACATCCTTGAATAACCCTTTCATGGTTCTTCCTTGAGTTCTCTTTGTTCTATATAGCATGAATCAACATTTTGAATTGGAGATTTCAGCCTTCTTGAACAAACTCGTGGCCCAATCCAATGGATAGTGAAATTGGTTCCATGGGAGTATCAATTTGCACTTCCAAAATCATATTAGTATCATCTCCATTTTCTAGATGCCATCATTCTCAAAAACATCACATAGTATATTAAAAAATTAATTCAACATAGTGATTGAAATCACAACAACTAAATATAGTATATTATAAAATAAGAGTGTTATTTACAAGCTATAACACAACATTCATAGTTAATATTAGATTTATGGAACAGTTACATACATAAACAATCATAAAATAAATAATAAATGTTTATAATAGAGAAAACAATATATAGTGGATTTATGAATAAATAAACAATTTTTTAAAGTGGTATTATATATCTAAAGTACTATGAAATAAATTTACATATAAATGATCATTGAAGAACTATATGCAATCACGTGTAACTTTTAAAAGAAATTTTTTTTTTAAATCAAGTATAATATATATTATATTATATATACTTCACAGTCACCATATAAATAAAATGTATAGTACTTAACCAAAGATATGTAGAAAACTACATAAATAATTTAAATTTTCATTAAAATTGTAAATGATTTACCTTTCTATAAACTTTAGGATCTCATCTATTATATCCTTCCTCCACTTGTACAAAGATTTAAAAGAAAAAATTTACCATCCATTATCAAATAATCTATCATCTTAAGTGACATTATGCAATGCTTATTGAATGAGCACATTGTTGCCTATAAGGTATTCTCAAAGATTCAAAAGGGATCAAACTCATGCAACGTCATGGCCTTCAAAAGTAGTTAGATCATCCAATGTTCTTTGTCATAATTTATTAAAAAAATGTGTGACATCTATATCAATCCATGACTTCATAAGCTTTTTTTCTCCAAAAACATATATGAGGTTTCTTAAAGTTGGTTAAACAAATGTTTTCTCTTTAGTTTATTATATTTAGAGTTAATAATTTACAATACTGATCAATTGGTTCATCCTATAAATTGATGCCAAATATGTTAAGAGACTATGACACCAAAGAGAAGAGTGAATTGGGTAGCTAAAAAGTTTTCAAATTAAAACTTAATTTTAAGCTTTTCTAGAAAAGTTAATAAAAATCAATTTAAATATTAAATGAATCATAATAGTAAAAATGTAGAAAAGTAAAAGCAACAAAATGAAGAGATAGGAGAAACAGAGATTTTTATATGGTTCAGCCAAACCCAAAAATTGGCCTACATCCACAGCTAATCACCTTGACTTGAAATTCACTAATCAAAATGAGAGTACAATGAATCTCTCATACTTTCCTACACCGAGTAAGTATAACCCCAACAATATAATTTCTTACACATGACAAGTATAACCCCAAACAAACAATATGGTATCACCCCAACAAGTTCAAAGGATAATAAAAGGAAAATTACAAATATGAAAAATCTAACTCTTAGATTTAAAACATATTTTGCACTCGAACCAACTAAGCAATAAATAGACGAATAAAACAGAGCTTAATTTATTTTATACTTCCTGATTTCAAAATATGCAATAAAATAAAATTCAAGTTAACTTAAAACCAAATGCAAAAAACAAATCAACTTTAAGAATACTTTTACAAAGTGAACCACAACATTTTTAAATATAAAAATATAAAGAACAATTATTATAAAAGCCTTTAGAAGGTTATCTTAACAATTCAAAATCCAATCAAATGAAAGAGTAAACCTTTCAAATCACTTTATATATGAGTGAAAAAACTTAAGAAAACCTTTAATAATATAGGTTGCAATTATTTTCAATCAAACTAAAACATCAAATTTAAGAGCACATTTGATTAAATCAATTTGAAATAATCTTACTCAAGTCCTATTGGATGAATGAAGTTATGAGCACAAGACTTGAAGGAGACTCTACCAAAGCTTCAAGGAAGCTTGAAGAAGATGAAGAAACTCTCCCCATGAATACGGTTGAAGTTCAATGAGGAGAAGAGAAGAAGAGAGCTTTGGTCACTTGAATCAAAGAGAGCACACTAAGAAAAAAATTTGCAAGTGTTTGACCATGGGTGATGCTTCCAAGAGAGAAATAAGTCATGAAGGAAACTCCATAAATAGAGATCTACCCATGCATATTTTGGCCAAGGAAAGAGAGAAAGAGAGGGAACGAATGAGAGAAAAATTACCTAAGGAAAGAATTTGATTTTTGAAATTCAAAGGACTTAATTTGAATTTAAATAAATTCAAATCTAAACATAAGTGGCCAGTCAAAGCATTGAAGGGAAGATGTTTCAAATCACTTAGCATAATTGAATGAATGCTAATTAAGGAAGAGTAATAATAATACATGTATGGTTCAGCCAAGGCAAGAGAAAGAGAAAGGAGATATTTAAGAGAGTAATCAAGTAAGCCAATAATTTAATTTTAAAAAATAAATCACATGAAATATAATTTAAATAACCTCAAAATCAATAGGTGTGGCTGACCAAGCAAGGGTGGAGGAAAAAAAATTAAATGATTTTGACTTAATTAAATAATTGCTAATTACTAAAAAGATTTAAAAATGAATGACTTTGAATTTATTTAAAATAAATAAATCCAATAAACATAAAAGCATGGGATGACCAAGGCATTCTAAATGGGGTTCAATCAAGAGTTAATGCATGATGTATCATGGATTCAATTAATTAAATAATGAGGGATTTTCACACCTGTAATTCATAAGATTTGAACCCGAGATCTCTTAGAATGAAGCAAGGTCTCAACCAACTGGTTGAGACAAGGAACACATAAATAATGAGGTATTTAATAAAGAAATCCATTAGAATTAATTCAAATAAAATAAAGGGGCATTTACATATATAGCACACAATTCTTATAAATTTACATATCTAACACCCTAACATAAATATTTACATATATCTATAGTACCTAAATCTTTATTATTATAACAAAATTAGCACTTTTCATACTTTTTTGAAGTTAAATTCACCTTTTGAAGCATAGAAAATGTGCTATGTTTATAAATATCAAATTTTAGGTGTTAGATATGTAAATGCATAAGAATTGTGTGCTATGTATGTAAATTTCCCTAAAATAAATCAAGTAAAACCAATATGGGTGGGACGGCCAAGAAAAGTTTCCTAATTGGAATCAATCTCCAATCAATACAACCAATCAAATTAAATCAATGCAGATTAATTAAAAAGTTTTTTAATAATAAACATGATTTAAATTTAATTTTATCAATGAAAGAAGGTGTCGTCCTGGAATTTCCAAAAATAAGGATTTAAAAATAAGAAGGTGCAATAAAGCAACATCAATCTAAATTCAAATTTGAACTAATTCAAATTAATTCAAATTTAATCAAATCAAATCAACTCAAACACCTAAGGGCCAGCCAAAATATTTCTTAAACAAATAAAATAAATCTAGAAATAAATCAAGGCAATATATAATTATATAACATTAAATTAATCAGTCAAATATAATTGCTCATATCAAAATCATCAAAAATTTGTCCAAATATAATTGAAAATAAAATTAAATGCAATTATTGATATGAGAGATAAAATAAATGATAAGAGAGAGAAAAATGATAACTTTTATAATTGAATTAATAAATAAATTCACGTGCTAAAATAAATAGATAAAAATTGAATCAAGCATGAAAATTAATTAATGAATTGGAAAATAAACTTAACTCTCTCTCAGATGTAATGGATATTGCTTAAATCAATTCAAGTAGTCAAATTATACAAAAAATAATAATTTCATAAAAATTAAATAAATAATGTAAATTAAATATGGAAAAAAATATTCTAAAATCAAAATAAATGATATGAAAATATTTTAGCAATTACTTTTATATTAATGAGCTTTTATTTATCTTCTTTTGTAACTCTAGGAAAATTCGCAAATTGCTCTAATCTAAAGTGATTTGACTTTCCAAGTTTTGACCAAACAAGCTCAGTCTAGTAAAATTTTTGATACACTTTAAAGAAATCATTAGCATCATCCAAATATATATTTGTTATTGATATGACTCTCAAAATATGACTAGTCAAAGCACAAATCTTGATGTCGAAAGCGATATAATTTTGAGTCAAAACCGATCGAGATCAAGCACTTAAAATATCATTGAAATCTTTGAGGCATCAATTAAATCCCAAAACAGCTCTCAAACATGGAATGTTTATAGTCAAATCGAGCGTCTCGACAAGCCGGATCTAATGAGCCTAAAATCTCATAATTCCGACTTCATTTGGGCATCCAAATTCTCAAAATACATCAAATGATCGAAGGAATCATCCCGGCCGTCGAGGAGAGTGGTAACGGCCTTACATGAATTTACAAGAATGCCCCTCCTCCCATCTATAAATAGGCCTTCATTCCTCACACCAAAGGGGGCCAAGTGAAGAAGAAGAGGAGCTGAAGCAAGTAAAGAAGAGAATGAGCCCAAGCAAGGAAGAAGAGGAAGAGTCCAAGAAAGGAAGAAAAGGAAGAGTCCGAGCAAGGAAGAAGAGGAAGAGTCCGAGCAAGGAAGAAAAGGAAGAGGAAGAGTCCAAGCAAGGAAGAAAAGGAAGAGTCCAAGCAAGGAAGAAAAAGAAGAATCGAGGAGGAAAAGCCAGTGAGGAGGAAGAGAGCTCTTGAAGATCCTCCAAACAAGATTGCACCCCAAGCAAGATCAGCTCCGCCGTGACCATCAACCATGCCACCGCCGCACTAATTGTACTCAGATTCCCACCGGAAGTTACGATCTCCACCATCGAACAATTATAACTGTTACGTTGTTATTCTCTCTCATATGCACCAGTAATCCGTTATCGGAAGACTTTGTACTCAAAGCAGACACAGTGGAAGCTTTTCGCAGCCCGTTTTTTTCCCCTCTTTCAAGGTTTTCCACGTTAAAATTAAGTTGTCTCATGTCTTTTAATTACGTGTGTGTTGGACTAATCGACAAGGCTAAGGCGTAAACTTTCACTCTACCACGACTGGTTTTCTAGCACGCAACAGTTATCATCAAAATTAAATAATTATGTAATGGAGCTCACGAAGACAATAAAATCCATAGGCCATTATATTACATTAGATTCGCTCCTTCATTAGAAAACAAAAAAAAATAGTGTACTATTAAAGAAATAATAATTATTTTTAATATTTTTAACTATTTACAACTCATACATTCAATTAAGTAATAATAATTTTGTCTAATTATAAAGTCATGCAGTGAGTTCCCTCAACTATTGAAACCATACTGCAATGCCATTATTCACTCTTATCTCTTTATTTAAAGAATTCTTTACCAAACCTAATATTTAAGATTTGAGAAACATAATTGCTCCTTAGTAATTATGAGTCAGGGATCAATTAGTTTGTGCCTCTTTTCTATTAGGACTATAAAATCATCAGTGAAGTGACATATTATTTTTTACATTGTCCCTCTTTCAAATAGTTTATTAACTAAATCTCACTTCTATTTATAGTAAAAGAGATGAGGTATAATCTCTACCCACTCTACCTCTTTATTTGTATGATAAAACTAAGAGATTAATCCCCCATCTTCTCCATCTTGTTCTCTTTTTATATCTTATCTCTGTCCTAAACTTAATGAATGTGATATAGATCAACTACTCCAAATCAAGTGGCTGAGATAATTCTACACCTATTAGTTTAAATTGCAGGGAGTTATCTTGGAGGGAAGCACATTTGCCTTTAGGGGGTGTTTGGCAACGGATTTACTAAGGATTTAGCTCGCTAAATCCCGTAAATCCTACCAAACACCATAGGAGGATTTAGTAAATCCGCGATGCAGTAAATCCGGGTAAATCCGCAAGACGCGATAAATCCCGGATTTGTTAAATCCGCCGATTTGGCTTTAAGGATTTGAGAATGGAACCTGCGGTATGGCGGAGCTGGCTTCGTCTCAACTCCCTCGATCGTCTATTTCTTCGCCGCGGATGTTTCCGGTCACTCTTCGCCTTCGCATGCTGCATCAGCGTATCTCATTGAGTTTTCTTACATTTAAGCTATTTAGCTATCGGGTATGGCCGAACTCTCTACTTTCACGCTTCAATGGTTTAGCGTTTACTTTAGGATCGAAGACGAAGCACCGCGTAAAACACGGGCAGGGGTAAAGTTGATGGGCGACGACAAAGCATCGACAGCTATGGGGAACAGAGAGAGAGATCGAGAGCGGTTGGAAAAAGACCTTTACTTGCGGCTACAGTGCCACCTCGTTTCAGTTTGGATTTTTTTTCATTGTTATGTTCGAAGATTCTTCTTGTTAGATGTTTACCTGGATTAATCTTCTGCGTTAAGGCTTGGTTTATTGGAAACGATAGTAGCTAAACGAATAAGTATATTAGTTGTAGCATTTTGACTTTTGAGAGGTGTTAACTAGTTGGTGCTGCCCGTTTAAGTTTCAGTTGTCTTATTTTAGTTGACTCAGGTTTTAGAAGATTGACATGGAAATTAATATAATATACTTGAACATTGTTCGCTCACTTGTTTAAGGTATTGAAATGTGTTTTGGTTATTTAACAAATAGCTAGTTAAGATCTTCATTGAATTTTCATTTAATAATGGCTCAGTCGCTTATTTTCTGAATGAATCGACTTTTTCCTGAACAATGGATTTTGTTAATGATTGTATTATTAGAGGTATAAGTGGTGATGGAATAGTTTAAACTTCATGTTTAGCGAATTAACGCCTTAATTAAAAAAAGTCAACTTTAAAGTAATACATAATGAGTTATCTCAGTTTTGTTGACGCATGTAAGTACATTTATCTTGGATGATGACTTTATATTTGTAAATTAGCATTATCTCATATATCTTTAATTAAGCTTAATTAAATCTTGATAGCTCAAAATAATAAACTTGAACAATTTTAAAAATTTAGACATTCCAACCAGCCACTCAATAAGGAAAATACATGAATGAGCTTGAGTAGGGTGGTAACTTAAACCTCTTTTTGATTTAAGGTATGGATTCCAAAAGTGTTGTCGGGACTTCAAAATTGTGATTCCCAAAACACCTATTATGATCCTGATTAATTTCATTCTACCATTCTTGGTATGTTGTTTGTATTGTTAAAAATACCTAATTTGCGTGATGTATGAGACCTTAATGTGCATTGATCGTTTGTAGTGCAGTATAGTTTAGTATGATAGAGATTTGTTTGAAGAAGAGAACAGTGAAATTCAATTTGTATTATCAGCAAAAAAATTTCTTATATCCAAATAATGTAATGTTTATTTATATTTTGTAATGAAATGATATCTTCTTAAATAATTAATTTTAATTTTAATATTTTATTTTTTTATTTATTTATTTTTATATTTTAAAAATATTATTATTTAATTATGACTTAAATCCTCATATAACTTACCTCTTTTTTGGATTTAGCGATTTAATAAATCACATTCTGACTTTTCGATTTAACACCTCAAGATTTACTAAATCCAATTATACTGGATTTACTAAATCCTACTTGAAATAAATCCAATCCGTTGCCAAACACCCCCTTAGAATGAAAGCTGGAAGGACTCATTATAGAGTTCCAACTTTTTCTGACAGAATTCAGGTGTGAGCTTTGTGTAATAAAAAAAAAGTGGCATCACTTAACCGGCAACCAAATCGGTAACTCTAACACCCACACTAGAGACAAGTGATAATGGTATAATGAATCATGATTACCCAAAGATTTGATTCATTGGCACGGTCTGAGCATCCTAAATTGAACCAAGAGAAACCTCCCCATGATTGATCCTATATTCCAACATAGATTCAGATGATAAATCTATAATTTTTTTGATGAGTATATAGTAAAGATTGACATTTTCCATTTTCATAGCCATCTGCATGTTAAAGATTATGTGGAATGGGATCATTCAGTGGAATCCTTTGTTACGTATATGGTTATATTACCTTTAAAACAAGCTCAATATGTTCCTTGCAAACTAAAAGGAGGAGCCAAAGCCTAATGGCAACAGCTGATTCACATGTACAGAATAGAGAGGCATTGACCTGTTAAAAATTAGGATAGAATGAAGTAGCTATGGAGAGGCCATTTTCTTCCATCTAATTATGAAAAACTACTGCATGTACAATATCAATGGTGCATATAAGGTTCTTAAACTATTAAGTGCTTTCTACCATCTTAGTGCTCATTATAACCTCAGTGAATCCATGCAATAAATAGTAGCATGATGCATCAAAGAGCTTAAAGAACAATTTAGGCTAAATTAGGGATGAATGTCATTTGGTCACTCTCACAGGCTGTAAATTATGCATACAAAGCTAAAATGCAATTGAGTAACAACTGAAAGGCCCCCTAATGACAACTCTAATGAATTAATGAAAACAAATCCTCAACCAAACTGAACACTCCTAGCTCCAGTGCAGACACTTGCCGCTAGCAGTCCACAGTATAGTAAACAAAAGGGAACTGGTTAAAATACATTAAAAAAAGGCAATACATACAATCAATCAAGGCCTTGCCCATTTGATATGAATGTGTGGTATGATGGCTAAACTAATGCTTACGTATTTGAAAAGAAATGAAAGAATGTATTATTGTTACCATTAACAATCAAAACAAATATCAATCAAGATAAATCAGCTTACGTTTGCGCCATAAAATAGCAACTACTTGCAGCCTTCAAAACAAAATATCGCCCTTTAGTTCTGATTGTTAAAGAGCCAAATCCAGATTTAGGATTTATCCCACCACCTATACAAGAACTTCTACACTAATTTTCTGAAATAGTCATTATAATTTAGGCTTCGTTTGGCTAAGCTTTTCAGATTCCTGAAAAGCTGGTTTAAAAGTACTTCCTGAAAAACTATTTGTCTTTTACTTTTTGAAAATGGGCTAAAACGAACTGATGAGATGGAGAAAGCAGTTTTAATTATTGACAGTATCAAATTAAAATTCACTCTCAAAAGCAAAACGCACTAAAAAAGTCCTCCCAAACGAAGCCTTAATAACATTATTTACTGTGTTGATAACTCTCTTGATTTTAAAGAATTAATTAGAGTGAGATTTCATAACCATAAGAATGAAGTATTAGCTTAAAATTGCTTTATAACTTTCTCCATTGAGTAGACCAAATATCTACATAAACAACAATATATTTTAAATGAGTTAATTTTAAAAGAGATAATAAATGCAAAACTTTGAATAGAAAACTTTGAATCATCTTCAAAGCATAATGAAAATATAATTTAACAATGATTGAACGATCTTTAAATTATGATCAAAGTGAACCATGATTGAACTAAAATATATATATTTCTTCTAGAAAATATATAAGAATATATTTCTTCAATTACAAGGATATAAAGTCAAATTTTTGCATCCAAAATGCTTCTTATTAATATTAGATAACAACAACAACAACAACAACAAGCCTTATTAATATATTTATTAATTTTAGATAAATAAATATAAAATTTGAAACATTAAGTATATAAAAATTTGCATGAAATAAAAATCTCCCAACAATGAAATGAGCCCTCCAATAAATTGCATCCAAAAAATAGTGTCAAACCCTCCCAATCCTCAGACTAATAGGAAAGCTAACTTGTTTTATCTGCTCCACATCATCTCCCCATGCTCTTTTTAACTCCTCCACGACCTCCTTGGTCAGAAGCTCCACCCCCTTCTCCTTCGCCGTCTGATACGCCGACCAAGACCTCACATACTCCATAAAATCAGCCATCGTCATCTCCCTCTCCGCCGCAAACCTTTCCACCGGCCCCGTCCCTTCCTCGCCCTCCACTGCCCCAAACGGAAACTCCACTCCCGCATAACCTTCCTCCACCATCCTCCTCTCCTCCGCCCAAAACGGCCCCGAATCCGCATAAACTTGCTGGTAGATCTCGTCCGCCCTCGATCCCCCGCCGTCGATTACCGCCCCCGTGTAACACCAGGCCGCTACAACTCCGCCAGGAACCAACATCGATCGAGCCTGCGCGTAAAATGCAGGGAGATCGAGCCAATGCAGAGCCTGGGCGACGGTGATAAGGTCGACGGAGGCGGGAGGGGCGACAAGGCGATGGACATCGGCGAGGAGGAGAGATGGAGGGGTGAGGATGAAGCGTATGTTGGGAATCTGGGGTGGGGTGTGGGAGAGTTGCTCTGGGCTAACGTCGGTGGCTACGACGGAGTCGAAGATGGAGGAGAGGGAGGCGGCAGCCTGGCCGTTACCTGTGGCGACGTCCCAGGCGAGGCGGTGACCGGGACATTTCGAGGCGATGTAGCGGAAGAGCTCCCTCGGGTAGCTTGGGCGGGCGGCGGCGTAATTCTGGGCCTGTTTGCGGAAGAGGTTGGCCATTTCTTGTTCGCTTGATGAATGATCTGGTTGTTGTACAGATTATAAAGGTCGTGGAAAGAGGATGGACACGTGACTTCTGGTTGCAGTTCTAAAGTTGTTTTTGGCCATTGACGAATTTAAGGGCCTGTGGATTTTCCTCTTATCGATTGATTTGGTTTGAATGCTTCCAAATTTATTTTTAGATAAATTAATTCAAAATAGCTTATATTTATCATAAGATAATCTAATTTTAAAATTCATCTCAATGAACATTCTCATATAATCATTTCCTTAAAAATATCCTTGAAAATAATTTGTAAAATTAAATAGTATTCTATCTTATTGCAAAAAATAATAATAATAATAAATAAATAAATAAAATAAAATAAAATAAAATAAAATAGCATTCCATCCAGTTCTTGTAGTGTGAAGATTTGATTACATTTGTAAGATTATGAATGATGAGAATCCAAACGCAATTCGGTAGAGATGAATTTTATAATTATTAATTATATTTTAAAATAAATCATTATATAAAAATTGATTGATTTGTCATATAGTAACGTCATGAATGATGGGAAAAAGTATTCTATTAAATTTAAATTAGAATATTTTGACTCAGTTTTTATTTTTTTTTCACGAAAGAATTTAGGTATTTTGCTATCTATGAAGTCCATAGGGTTCAAGTTTGACGCGGTTCAGGATAGAAAAATACAAATCAATTTAAACTTGAAGACTAGAAATCAAAATTGTTTCCCCTTGCGTTGCCCTGGGCTCAAAACAGTTTATTTTTTGAATTAAATCAAAATTTATATGAATAAAATTCTGGCTATTTTGCGTCGCAATGTACAAAGGAATAAAACAGAATGCAAGAGAATACTAAAAACCTGTGTATCTCTTCGATTACAATATATATATATATATATATATATGATGAGATTAGAAAAGGACAAAATGATTGATATAAGAATGTGAGCTGGGTATACTCCGAGGGTTGAGATGAATCCAGGTGTCCACGGGCATATGGAAGATTATATGTCCACGATTGTCTGCTTCATGAGGATATTATTATTACCGTCCCTTAAGCATATGAATTGAAGAAATCGTAAACGTTTCAAAGAGTGGCAACTGTGTGCGAGAAAGGGACTTGTTAATTGTTAATATGTCAGTTGTCTTCTCTTTAGTTGAAACATGAGAAATATGAAAAAGTCCAGATTGAATATGTTGCCGAATAAATTGATAATCTATCTAATGTGTATACTACTAGAATAAAAATTAGGATTAGTTGCAATTATCATTGTATAGAAAGTATATCCATAGTAGCTGATGCAGGAGCTCTATATTCAGCTTTGATAGAGAACTTAGCAACGACAAGTAATTTTTTAATCATTCAAGAAACTAAACTCTTTCTGAGATATAAAAATTACCGTTGATTTTCATATATGTGTCATAAGTTGAGTCAAATCCATAAGTCAAATTTGACGGACTTAGATGATACCATTCAAGAAAATCGTTGGGCGTCATTAAAATGGTTGAAACGACCCGATCGGACGAACCCACGTCATGTCAGAATATCAAAATTGATCATAATATAAATCACGTTTATGATCAACGTCGACGTCGGCTATCAATGCGAACCATTATATCGAATTGGGAAAATGTGATGATGTCCGAACGACCTCCGTTCATGAAATCGATCCCAATATTATCTTTAAAACGTCGAAAACTATCAAATGAGACTGTTCACGCTTAATTCGGACGAGTCTATGCAAATGTCGAATGATTTGAAGTGGCGCAAATCGGTGAAAATAGCGAGCCAATCAACCCAAATGACCTCCGTCGACAACGGACTTCACCATCGCGTTGAGCGTCGGCGTCAAAATATGAATATTGCGAACGATGATCAGCGATCAATCGGCTCATCAACGCATCTACGTATATATCGAGATCGGAAAGGCCGTCTGAACCGGCGACGCCGTTTATGAAATTGATCGCGTCGTTAGCATGCGAAACTATTAAGTAAGATTGTTCGCACTCAATTCGGACAAGTATGTGCGAATATCGAGTAGTCAGCGGCCGATATTTTGAATGCTCAATTTAATCTGAAACCAAAACGAAGTGATTTGGAACATTGGAATAACTTTAAATTGGTATATATATATATATTGATTATTTAATCATGTCGGCATAACATTCATATCAAAGTCGATTAGCTAATTAAAGAAAACCATAAAATCTAATCCTAGCCCTAAGTGACCCGGTTCGACCCTAGTCCTCTTCACATGGTTCGGCCCTAATTCGTCTCTCTCCCTCACGCGACCGCACGACTGAACGAGCGACAAGCTCCCTCGTTCACTCGACTCCTGTTCTGATTGCATGAACGCCTGCCTGAGAAGGAAGCTCCACGCTAACGAATCTCCCCTCTCTTCTTCACGGGTAGATCGAACAACCACTCCCGCACAAGCATCCTTTCAAACCGCTCCCTCTCATTCCAAAACCACAAGGAACTCTCGGATTTCCCCTCTTCCTTCTCCAAACCGCAAGGACCTTTCACGATTTTCCCTCTTCCTCCCTCCAAATCGAAAAGGTAACCCTTTTTTCCCCTCTTCCTCTTCCTTCTCCTTTGCTTTTTCCTTCTTCCTCTTCCTTCTCCGTTGCTTTTTCCTTCTTCCACTTCCTTCTCCTTTTCTTTTCCTTCTTCCTCCTTTCTCTAGAAAATCACAAGCTTTCTTTCCCTTCTTCTTCTTCTTCTTTCTTTATTTCTTCCATTTCTTCTTCTTTCTTTTCCATTCTATTTTTTTCCCTCATTCCTCCAATCCGAAAATATTTTACCCTTTTCTCCTCTCATTTTCCACCAAAATGGAAAATTCACTTTCAAATTCCCTCATTTTCCCAATCCGAAAATTCCCTCATTTCCCTCATCCGAATTTCCAAATCCACAAGAGAAAACTCTTTAAACTCTTCTTTTCGGTTTATGTAGTCCCTTCATTCTTTTTTTTCATGATGGGAAAAATCGTCATTAAGGTTCCTCTCGGTTTAGTCTCCGATTTTAGTCCCCTTTTCGACCTTTTCGCCACACGGAGGAACATATCGTTAATTGGGTTCTTCCTTTGGTTTCAATATCTCTCTCCTCATTGATGAAAAGAATCGAGCATGTGTGATGTTAAGTATATATATATATATATATATATATATATATATATATATATATATTTATATATATATATTTATATATATATATATATATATATATTTTTATAGGTTTGAAAGCCTGTCATCATTAGAGCTGACGTGATTAAAATGATTGTGGTATCATGGTACTCATTACTTTCGTTAGTCTTGAGTAAGCCAACATCCATTAGATGTCGCTCCCCCTAGCCAAAAGCTATCGAAATTTTGCCAAAATTTTTTGACTTAGAAAAAAATGAAAAATAAAAGAATTGGCTTAAGAATATTAAGCAAGTAAACCTAAAACTAAAATTCAAATTAAAAACTTTAAACAAAAAAAGGGGAGGGAAAATAACATACAACAAACAAAAAGTAAAACAAAAAAGAGGGGTGAAAAGTACTTACAAAATTTATCTATGCAGAGTTGAAACCTCACTAAAATTAGAAGGGGTAGTGAAGGACCCACTTTCGTCAACCATCACTTTGGTACCTTCATCTGTATTTAGGCATCGTAATCACATTTGTTCAAATGATTTACGATATAGAGTGTTATTGATGAAAGCATATCATAACATTCTCTTCTCGATTTGAGCTGTCAGTGATTTATTATTTGGTAATTTGCCTTCTTTAAAGTAGTCAATGAAGGGTCGCCTCTTTATGTGTTTAATAATATAAAAACCCTTATAAAAATTATGATTAACCCATAAGTGTGGGAAAATTATAAGAGTAGTTAATTAGATTCTTTAACTTAATTAATCTTTGATTATGAGCCAATTGCATTAGGCCTTTAGGAGCATTGCAATTTTATTTGCTCACATGTTCATATCATTTTCTAGCTCATAAATAAATGATTAGTTAAATTAAAGAAGCATAGAAAAGAGTAATTAAGTGATTTGCTTAATGATTCAACTTAATTAACTCATAAATTTATCTAATTTCCTTTCTTTAAATCAATTAAGTTTACCAACATAGGAATGGGGTTAAAATAGCAAATAATTTCTCCTCTTTCTAAATCAACTCAAATCCAAAACCAAATTAATAAGAAGCTTTGGTTTTCCTTAAAATAATTTTATTTAATATATTTCTCCTTAGAAATTAATTTGATTGAATGAATCACATGTCATATCATGATTACTTTTTCAAAATTAAGTGAGTTAAATGAAAGTAATTTATGTAAGCTTGCATGTGTTGATTTAACTTAATTATACGTGTGACTATTACAACTAATAAATTCAAATCTATTTTTCAAAGTTTATAAATTGATAATAATATATGAAGTGATAATAGTTATGAATACAAATAAGATTAACATGTGTTTATAGCTTAGGTATATGAAATGAAGCTTTTTTTCCTATGTTTACATATGGATTTACATAGATTTGAAGTTAAGAAGTATATAGTCTAGACATCCTAGGAATACGAGGCTTTAAGTAGCCCCAAGGAGGTCATTTGATTACATCACTTCCTTGGTTTAACAATGACACATACTTATCTGATTGCATTTCTATGTATTTTTGTATTAGAATTTGGATGAAGCTTTTATTCATATATATATAAATAATTCAATTAAATAAAAATATAATTTTGCATGATTTTTTGTTCTTAGGGTTACGTATACATTCATATGTATTTAGGATAGCAAGTGTTTGGTTTAGACATCCTGAGAATATGAGGCTTTAAAGTAGCCCCAAGGAGGTCATTTGATGACCTCACTTCCTTGGTTTAACAACGACACATACTTGCTTACATCTTTATACATGTGCATGTGTATTTGATTAGAGAATGGTAATCCCCTTTTCTACTAAAAATACATGGATCCATGATCATCTAAGTCATTAAAATACATTACATGTAAGTTAGTGTTCTCTTTCTTTTGATTTATATATAGATTTGCATGGGTTTGAATAATAATGGGAATATAGTCTGGACATCCCAGGAATACGAGGCTTTAATTAGCCACAAAGAGGTCATTTTATTACCTCAATTGCCTAGTCTAACAACAACACATACTAATTTAATTTCTTTTCTAAGTACTTTTGTAATAGAATTTAGATAGAGCTTTAATTTACATGTATAAATAATTCAATCAAGTAAAATATAACTTTCAAACATATGCATCCATCATCATTTAAGTCATATGCTCATACAACTCATGCTCTAGAAACTTAGGGAGTGGGTTTAGGACTTTAGTTTCTCTTCCAAAATCAAATAACTACCCTAGCTATCTTGCAATTTTATAAGACCAGACTACATGGATTTAAAATGTAGAAGGTGTTAGCTCGCCACCTCTAAAATTGAGTAGGGATTATTTATGACATATTGTTAATTTTATTCTGACTATAATTAATTCTCCTATTTTAGTTGATAGTTGTGTAACGGGTTATGGTGTGACATATAATTGAATGAAGAGGAGTATTTTCTAGAATCTACTCTACTTGAAGTGTAATCTGATAAGGCATAATCTTGATGTGACGCACATAAAAAATATATATTTTATAATATTTTCAACATAGTGATGGATTTTAAGGGAAAAACTAAAGATAAATTTAAGTCTAGGTTGGATTTGAAAAAAATACTATCATATAAGAGAATTAAAGTTGAGAGAGACTACAATTGGTATATTTTAGAAGTATAAATCCAAATACTACTACAAATTAGAACAATGAAGAATAGTATATGAGTCGGTATAGTCATTGAAGTTATCATATGGGTATGCATGCAACTTGAGCAGATGTGTTAATTTGAGAACGAGAAAATTATTTGGAATTAAGAGCTATGACTGTCACATTTTTATGCAATACTGACTTATAGTTGCATTCAGTACTTTATTAGACCAAATATTAAATCCTTTGATCGAGCTTAGTCTCCTCTTTAAGGAACTATCCTCAACACGATCAAATGTAGAAGCTATAAAATAACTATAAGTAAATATTACAATCATTATATGTAAACTTGATAAGATTTCCCCCTCACTTTTTTTGACTCCATGGAGCACTTGCCAATACATTTACCATATGAAGCTAGAGTGGGAGGTCTAGTACAATATCGATGGATGTACCCATTTTAGAGGTAACTATCTATTGGTAGCATTAATATCAATTAACATTTAATTTACACCTAATTATTTTTAAAAATTCATGCAAATTCTTCAATAAACAAAACGAAGTATGAAGAATAAAGCATACCCTGAAGGATCAATATGTGAAGCTTACTTTGTTCAAGAGACTACAAATTTTTGCTCCTATTATTTTGAGCCACATGCAAGTTTAGATAATGCCGACAACATTGGTGGATCTTCACAAAATATGTTATCTATTTTCCAACCATTAAGAAAAGCATTGGGTAGAAGGAAATCGTAATATCTGAATGATAAGGAGATTAAGGCATCGATAGTTACTATTTTGATAAACTATTGTTGACCTCATGTGGTGTTTATTTTTTGGATATATAGGGGGACACTATGTAGATCATAAGGGGTACTTATTGAAGTGAATGGGTATGACATTGAAGTATTATGTACTATCCCAAAAGATAGAGGCATCACCCTTCAATGGATCTAAACCCTACTTTATTCAATGGTCTTCGAATGTACCTGAGATTTTTCCCCTGCTTTACATGGATGAATAAAGTAGGGTTTATATTAAACCGGGTTCTAAAGTTCCTTATGGAGGCAAGCCTCCATAGTTAATTACATCCTATAGAATAAAAGTCCCTAAGAATACTCTCGATTAAAGTAGACAATTATCAATTCTAAAGATTTCAAGGCTAGACTATCAAAGGATTGGTTATATTTAGAAAATCAAATGAGTAAGTTCAAGGAGAATACTTATTTTTGTAATCCAAAGGGAGGAAGTAGGGAATGCTCATGATACTAGGAAGCCTAGTGAGCATTTCAATTTATCCTATGATTGGACTTTATAATTTTGAAGTTGAGAAGATTTATATGTTTTGAGTTAAAATTTTATTAGATTATTAGGGCTTATAATCTACCAACACAAGGTTGTGGAAATGCATAAGAGATGAGGATTTATGCTTGTAGCCTAAGGGAAACAACTATCTCAGATCCTAAATCTAGGAAACTTTAGTAAGAATAAAAGTACGACCTAAATCTAGGAAACTTTAGTAAGAATAAAAGCAAAAAATTTTGTTTGTTTATATTAGTTGTTTGTTTTATCATGGACCCTATTAGTTTGCGAGGGATCAAACTAAGAAGGAGCTTATATCAGCCTAGACCTATCTCAGACTTACTGAACCAAGGAAAAATCTGCTCATTCGCTGAACAAATTTTTCAACCACAGGGGTGGTTATTAGAAAAGGGGAACCGTCCGATCCAAAAGTAACCATGGTAGTGTCTAAATGGGGTCGCGAAGGACTTGATCGAAATAGTGTGCCCAAAGGGGATGGGGCCTGTAAAGTCTTAATCCAACACCCTGGAGAAGTGACATGGCTAGTCATAAATTCAATATGTATTCGGTTCCCAACTCAAGGAGAAAGCACGAGAACTCATATCTGCCAAGAGTGGTGTACTCATCAGGTGAATCATTATCAGCATAGCAAACATCAACCAACCTAAGGTGCCCGTTGGTTTGCAACAATCAGCCTAGGAAGAAAGCTCAGGGACTCATATCCTCTTATAGAAGAACTGATTGCTGGGATAGTCTATCTTCGGCTCAATAGGTGATATCTGACCTAGGGCGACTACTGAGTGAGTTCCACTGGGGGACTTAAATCAGCTCAAAAGTAGTCAAGAGGAAAGGAGCCTTTGGGGGACTTAGCCTAAGCCTCAAATATACTCAACCTAGTTAAAACATGATGGCTAGTTCAAGAAGAAAGAACAGGGACTCATATCTTCTTAAACAAAGTCAACATGAGGTAGCTTATTGGCTGGGCAGTGAAGGAGACCATACTAACAAGGTGCTCATTGGTTTGCAATGATCAACTTAGGAAGAAAGTGTGGGGACTCACATCTTTCAACAAATGACCACTAGGTGGCATACTAGAGAGGTAGCATGTAGACCAGACCTAGAGCAGCTAATGAATGAGTGCCATAGGGGGCTTGCTCCCACATCAAAGTAGCTCAAGAGAAAAGATTTGTGTTTGTTATTATGTATGTGTTAAAAGGAATAGGACACCTCTGGGGGACTCATACACCTACCTTAAAATATGTTAGGGAATTATAAAATAATGCCATGGATGACAACAAGAATTCCCACTAATAAAGGATGTCGTTTGGGTTCTCTTACACCTAACTTAGTTATGCTAATTGAAATAGGATGCCTCTCGGGTTCTCTTACACCTATTCTAAAAGCATCAAGAGCTTGTGTTTGTATTTTGAAAGAGAGATAGGATGTCACTGGGAGACTCTTACACCTACCCTAAACATGTCATGGCGGATTTGCAAGACAAGCAAATAACATTTTGAAAGAAGAGAAGAATTGATGAATGGAATCAGATTTTATTATTTTTATTAATGAATTATTTTATAATAAGTTTTATTTCATGGGTAATATTTCTTTAGATATGGCCCATTAATTGGAAGCATCAGGTGTTCTCCTTTACAATTAATAAGCTGATAAGATCCTCCTTAGTGGGCCTTCCCAAGTGATCTCAAACTTGCCTCCCATCTTTCGATGGGCAATAATTGGTCTCCTTAGGACTAGCACAAGTTCTTCTACTTGGAAAGACCTAGAGTGGACCACCTTATTATGAGCTTGTATCATTTTGGCCTTATACAACTCGAGGTTCTGGCACGCCCGTAGGCGACTCTCCTCCAAACCTTCGAGCTCTTCTAACCACAACTTTGCATTCTGCTCTGTAGTGATCTTACTACCCAATGCTATCCTTAGTGATGAGAGTTAAACTTTTAAAGATAGAATGGCTTCAGACCCATACACTAAGGAGAATGGGGTAGACTGAGTTGGAGTTTGGTAGGTGGTGCGGTAGACCCACAAGGCTTCAACCAATTGCTCGTTCCACTATCGTTTGTTGTCATCAAGAGTTTTCTTCAGTATTTCGATGAGAGTTTTGTTGAATGCTTCTGCTAAGCCATTAGCTCTGGGTAGTAGATGGTGGAGTATCTCCAATCTATACCATATCTTCTGGAAAAACTATTGATCTTTATGCTTTTGAATGTAGTACCATTATCGGATATAATTCATCAAGGCACCCCGAACCTATATACAATATGGTTCCTAAAAAACTGAAGCGCATTGTGAGCTATGACCTCTCTGAGTGGGATGGCTTCCGCCCACTTGGAAAAGTAGTCCGTAGTAGTCAAGATGAATCGACGCCCTTGGAAGAATGAGGATCGAACGGACCTACAATGTCAGTACCCCAACACTCAAATGGCCATGAAGCCAATGTAGGGTGTAGAATGTTGGGTGGTTAGTGGAGGACCACACTGTGCACCAGACACTGATGGCATCTCCTAGCTATATCCATCCATTCTGTGATCATAGAAGGCTAGTAGTATCCAAGTATTTTAATCTTCAACTTCATGTTTGCACTGGACTGATGAGCTCCATATAGACTTGAATGTACCTCAATTATAATGCAACAGGCTTTGTGTTTGTCTAAACAACATAACCACATCTGGTCAAAGGACTGTCGATACAGATTGCCATCAACAAGAGCATAAGAAAGAGCTCTCTATTTTTCCTGATGGGCTTGAGATTTCTCTTGAGGTAGTTTACTAGTGTTCAAGTAATCAATGAACGGTTGCCTCCAATCCAGCTCCTTGTCCATTTGGCAACGACAACCTCCCCTTTAAGAGAATATCTCTCGATAAGTTCTGATCAATAAGGGATAAGACTTGTTAATTTTGGACCCTTATTGAAATGGAATCATCTTCCAGACATGCCAACACTTTGGCAAGTTTAGCCAAGGCATCTACTACTATGTTCTCTGCTCGGGTAACCTTGTAGATGGTGACTTCGGGAATTTGGGCCAATAGCTTCATGGTATACTCGTAGTAATGATGAAGCTTGGGCTTGAGGACCTGGTAGGACCCGATAATCTGGTTGATCACCAACTGAGAATCCCCAAAGATGTTGATGCTCTTGACATTGATAGTGATGGCTAACTCCAAACTGGCAATCAAAGCCTCATACTCGGCTTCATTATTGGTGCAGGGGTTGGAAAGATAGTATGAGAATCTCATCATATCATGATTTGGAGTTAGAAGAACTATTCCTACCCCTGCCTTTCTTGGGAGAATAGATCGTGGTGCTTCACCTTTAAGAAAAGAAGTAGCACCATCAAAATACATCTTCCATCGACGGTTGCTGGTCTACCCTAAGTTCATAATTTGTTCATCGGGGAGATCTTCACTAAGCAGAGAATCAGCAGGAAGTGGGTGCGTTGCTTAAAAATTTGCTAGTGCCTATCCTTTTACCACACAGAGGGGTATAAATGTGATATCAAATTGTGAGAGAATCATGGACTTACGAGCCAAACATCCAGAAAGCATTGGCCATGTCATGAGGTATTATAATGGATTGGCTCTTGAGATCAAGTTCACCTTACGAGAAAGCATATAGTGTCGTAGCTTCTTAGATGCAAAAATTAAAGCTAGGCAATGTTTCTCAATAGGTAGATAGTTTGCTTCAATAGCGATCAGATGATGGCTGAGGTAATAGAGAGCGCTTTGCTTCCCCTCATCGTTGGCTTGGGCCAACAGAGCACCGAGAGAGTCATCCAATGCAGTATTATAAAGGATCAATGGCCTGCCCTAAATAGGGGATGCAAGAACTGGTGGCTTCACCAAGTATTCTTTGATGTCTTTAAATGCGTGCTAGCACTTATCATCCCACTTGAACTTGGTGTCCTTTTTGACAAGTTCTGAGAATGGCTTGCATCTCCTTGATAAGTTTGAGATAAAGCATCTTAGATACGCCAACCATCCTTGAAAGGATTTGAGTTGAGTTAAACTCTTAGAAGGTGACATTTCCAAGATAGCTTTAATCTTTTCAGGATCTATTTTGATTCCCTGATGTTGAACAACAAACCCATGGAATTTCCATGAAGCTACTCTAAATGCACACTTCAGGGGGTTTATCTTGAGGTTATATTATCTTAACCATTAGAAAACTACTCTCAAGTCAAAGAGATGATCTTCCTTTTCTAAGCTTTTGACTACTAGATTATCAATGTAGCACTCAACTTGATTATGGATAAGTTCATTGAAGATCTAAGTCATGGCCCATTGGTATGTAGCACTAATATTTTTAAGACCGAAAGGCATGACCCTATAAAAGAAGATTCTGATCGGGATTTGAAAAATATTGTTTCTTTCATCTTCAAGAGACATCTTGATTTGGTTATTGCCAGATGATCCATCCATGAAATAGAAGACTACAAGAGATGAGGCAATTTTCATCATTAACTCTGGTATAGGAAGAGGAAACACATCCTTAGGACATGCCTTGTTTAAGTCCCTAAAATCGACGCAAATGTGAATTTATTCATTCCTCTTCTTAACTGGGATAACATTAGCTAACCAAATAGGATATTTTTCTTCCCTGATGAAACCAGCATCGATTAGTTTCTTGACTTCAGAAATGAACTGTTGTTCAATTTATAATCGCATGCGTCTAGGAGCTTGCTTAATAGGGGTAATGTTGGGGTCTATTGCTAGCTTGTGGACTGCAACATCAGGAGATAATTCGGGTATTTCTTCATAACTTCATGCGAAGCAGTCTTTAAACTCTGTCAATATCCTAACTAAGTCATTGGTTTCTTCTTCATTAAGCAATGAACTGATGTATGTCGGGCGATGGTTTTCTTCTGTCCCAAGGTTGATTTCTTTTAGCTTATCGATTATTGAATGGATATCCTCTTCAAAATCTAGCGGTGCCTCTCTGACTTAGAGACTATTTGGATCATCTGATATTTCTAGACACACATTCTCATAAGAGTTAGGATATATGGCTGGAACTTGACAGATTCCAGATGGTTAGTAACAACTAAGCAGTAATCTTCTTCATCGACTGGACCTACTATGCCAAATTTTAGTTCTGCTCTTGATCGTGCTTCCCTGCCTATATTGTTCCATAATTTTTCAAAATATTCTAACCTGTACTTGGACCAAGTGTCAGGAACTAAACCTTTCTACACAAGATTTTGAACACAAGGCGAGTAAAAGTTAAAAGGTAATTTCATTAATTCTTTAAAAGTATATTCCTCAAGTCCTACATCCAGCTCTATACTTGAGAATGATGAACCAAAAGAACCTCTTTTACTTTGCATCATTGGAAGACTTAGGGACTTCCTTAACTACTAAACCTTCAACTTTCTGAGATGTAAGTGAGGTAAGAGCTAAGGTTCCCAACTACTATTGAATAGTTTCACATAAACCAGATTCAAATACTTTGCTTTGCTTAGAGGCCTAGTCTTCATCTTTAGCTGGATCAAAAGTCAACTCTAATAAAACCCACTAAGAGGGGTTGGCTAGTATACTAATCACATTGGACTCATCCTCTGAGCTGGATTCCAAGTCTATATGAATAGTAAAAATACTCCTGTGAAGTAGAACACGAACTCTATTGGCTGAAGGCCAACTAGGGGGGTCTTCCACCTCTAAAATTGCCTTTGTTTCTGCCTCTGCCTCTACCTGGTGGAGTGTGAGCCATTCTACCCACATACCTATATTATGGAATGAACTGTGGGTGGAATGTGATATGCGGCTCCACTTCTTCTTCAATTCCCCTTTCTTGCTTACTTAGACTTTTTTTTTCTTTTCATTTTCTTTTATGTTTTCTTTTGTTTCACTTTCTTTTACTTTTGCATTTGCATTTGAATTTCCAAGTTCATGAGAAAGGGTGTTTTGAGAAAGATAATAGGTCGCATCCTCATAAATCTCAACCTCTTTTATTGAGAATGGCTTTTCATCCCTGTTGACACGATACTCGATTAAATCTTTTCTAAACTTGATTCACTGATGAAGGGAGGATGGAATGATCATGTTGTGATGTATCCAAGATCTACCAACCAAAGCTGTGAATGAAGTATTCGAATCAATGATGTAGAACTTAGCTTCAGTCTTCCAGTCACCAATCTCCAATGGTAACACTATAGAACCTAAAGCCCACTCACCTTGATCATTGAATCCTCTCAACATCATTCTATCTCCTCAGAGAGTTGAGATGTCGACCTGCAAATAGTTAAGGGTCTTTAGACTCATAATGTTATTAATGCACCTGAATCCACAAGAACCCTAGCGAGTCTGAACCTGTCCATGTCGACTATGATGTATAGGGGACGGTTGTGCTCCAAGTACACTAGTAGATGGTCTTCATCTATGAATTGGGCTTCTTTTGCATAGAGTGCTTACTCACCTATAATGGTTAGCTGAGCTAAGTATATCCCAAGATCAAGGAGGGCCTTAATTAGTGGCTTCCTCATCTCTTTGGATAAGACAAGGGCATCATATATGCTTAGCTTAAATGATAACTTTCTAAGGTGAGAAAGGACGTTGTAGTCCACCTTCAGCTAGTCTTCCACAAGCATATCCAAGGATGGAGCATCTTGTGGGAGGGCTTCTCGATCTTCGCACAATGACTTATTTCCTCATCTAGAGGTGTCAGGAGGTAGAACCTTGCCACCACGTGGTTGACTTGAATCTTTGGAGGCAAGGTGGTGGCAAGTTCTACCTACACTTCAGGCTCACCTACAGCTTCTCCTATGGGACTCTCAGAATCGGATGATTCCAAATCTATCTCAAGAGGTGAACTTGTAGTATTCAGAGTTGAAAAGTCCAACTCAGAATCGAAAAGAAGAAGATCAGAATTATTATAGTTCATTAGACTTGAAGAGTTATCGCTAGGAATAGAAGAAGATAACTCATCAGAAGAGACACAAATGTAATTCAAATCAGCTTTATTCTTCAATTTCATGGAAGTATTTAGAGGTGCAAAGTAGAAATTAAGTAGAGAAAGTGGAGAAAGGGATTTGATGCCCTTATCCACTGATATAAGAGTTCTACTAGTAAAAGAAATAGAAGAACTAGATGAAATGGAAGAAGTCACCGGTGTGGAAGCTATGAAATGAAAGGAGTGGACTAGTGGTTGTTCTAAGGGGCTATCGACGGAGATGTCTTCTGCCGAGTTCCAACTTTTATAAAGTTGGCATTGGCAACTTGCAAACCCTCCTTAGTGTTGGAGGTTTGAGCTAACTCAGACACCTACAAGGAAAGCTTCTTGATCTTTTGGATTATTTTTTTAGAGGTATTAGACAAAGAGATGTCCCAACCTTCTTTGGTTTTGGTAGGATCACTAGTATCACCAAGGATTAGCCTAATGGAACTGGAAGGTTGTTCCACAAGGTATTCCTTTGGGATAATGACCGCACCGACCTTGAAACTGTGTTCAAGCCAGTCCTTAAATGTAAAGCAATTCTTGAAAATATGGCCTAGCATATGATGGTAAAGGCAAAAATTTGGATCATGACTTTTGCCTACTTCCTCTAGTCTCCTTGGTTCGGGTAGCTGAAAATCAAGTTTCTTTAAGATGTTCTTAAACATTTTTCTGATTACCTCCCTCTTAAAAGAATAAGGTTTGCTTAACTTATCTAATAGAGTAAGTGGACCATAGCTACCATGGATATGCATGTCCTTGTTGGTGGTATGGTATGGTGTATCCGGCCATGGAGGTGAGAGGGCTGATGCCTTGGTGGTGGTGAAGGAGGTGGAGGCTACTGAGGTCATGGTCACTCTATTGATCTCACTACTTGGTACTCATACATCGCCGTGTTTTCTCATAAACCTTTTGGGATTTCTGCTTTGGCAACTGATCTAGAAAAGGCAACTATTTGGCCTCTCCTTGTAGACTAGCCACCTTGTTTATTAGCTTCTCAAATATCTTTATGGTGAAGTCCTTATGCATAAAGGCGACCAGGCCATGGATATTCTTCAAGAGAATCTCAATGGCATGCTGTTCAGATAGTTGTGGTTCACACTTCATACTCAGGTTGTGCCATCAGAGAATATATTTAAGAAGTGACTCACCGGAGTGCTGTTGGGATACAATGAGATCGCTTAGAATCTTTGAAATCTCTCTTGATGAAGAGTTGCTCTAGCTCAACAAATGTCTTAACTAAACTATTGGGCAGTTCAGCATACCAATCAAAGGAAATACCTGCTAAGCTACTAACAAAGAGTCTAAAGAGTAAAGCATCGCTGCCACCTGCGTTGCAACAACTTGCCTTGAAGTGAGCCATATGTTGCCTCAGATTTCCACTGCCATCGAAGCTCTTGAAGTAAGGAGGCATGAAACCCTTGGGATAGTGGATAGCATCAAATTCCTCTGGGTAGGGTCTACCCTTTGGAATCAATGATCTTTCCCGGGCTTGAGCCAAGGCTTCCTTCACCTACTGCTTAACCATGAATTTCAGATCTTTTTCATGTATGGAGGTACTGTCTACTACCTTCCTATACAAACTAGTGCTACCTTGCTCGACGGGAGGTAAAGTCTTAACTGGATCTAAGACATGCACTAGTTCAAGCTGATTGACAGCGATTGTGCTAGGATGAACTAGAAGGGCTTGCTTCTTAAGCATTGACACTACTACCAACAAGTCTTGTAATTACTGTGTCATCCTATCAATCTGTTCATCTTTTCATATTAACTGAATTCAGAGGTGATGGGCTGATTCTACGGTGTCTCCTTGATCAACCTCATCTCCTTCCATGGCTTGCTGCTCCCTAAGAAGAGAACATCTCATATCGACCATGCATACACCAGATGAATCTCCCATCAAGTCATCTTTGTTGGGATCAAAGCTGGCTCTTTCTTCATCATACCATGCATACCCTAAGATCTCCTTTTTCTCCATAAAATAGTGTGCAACTATTTCTTCTAAGGATTGATCTAACTCTACAAGTACAAAAAGCTTGGGCTGACTGGTGTGATCTCTATCATGAGAGGCACCACCACTGGGCGAGGAGTCAATTCTATGCTATGCTAAACGATACTACCGTAAGAGGTAACAATTGGGATGATCCTCTACCACCGCCACTATAATTTGTCATCCGGAATATCTCAAAGTAGTCACCATCTCATCCCAGGTTGAATAGGTGGAATGACCATGATCACAGAACCATTGAAGGTCCAACCACCAACCATAATGGGTGTAGAGGATCCTGACCAGAATTACCAAAGGGGTATATTTCTCCATAGATGCGGCCTTCATGGCCTTGGATGGAATGGGTGATGCTTGAACCTACACTAGCGATGGTGGATGTGGAGCAAAGCGGTGGGGTGGAGACACCATCAACTCTCTATGTATAGGAGCTGCCCTCCTGTGATGGTTGTTCCCTATGAGGAGGATGTGATCGCGTGAAGAGAAGTCCACTAAAAGCGTAAGCAAATGGTGATGGTGAACCTCCGCTCCCTACTAATGATGTATGATGTATGGGCCTCACTGGCCCTATCTTGTTGGATCTACCTCCCAACACTGTGGGGGATAATAGATCATAAATGGAACTGGCCGACCGGACTCCGTGATGCTCCACACGGGTAAGAAGGCCAACGACCTCTACTTTGAGAAATTGTCTGCTATAGAAGCACCACTACAGGAGGTGACGAATGAATCCTCCTGGCATCCTCTCTATTTGATCCTGAGAGAGGATGAAAGTAGTTCTCTATAACCAGTGGTGATGTGATCATAGCAGACTCATCTATGGCTAACTGCATTCTAACTCTCTATCATGGTAGCGGGTTTGACCATGCTTCTTGTTTTATTTTTGGTAGGATGAGAGGAGTGCGAGTTAGACCCATACTCAAATGTAGGGGAGGCAATCCCTGAAATTAGGGGAGCCTTACCCTTGGAAGGTACAGATGATAGGGTGCTAACACCCACCGGGGAAATATGTACAACTTATGGACGAACTACCACTGGAACTAAAACTGCCAATACTACCGGTACTGAAACCACTGAAGGCTGTGGAACTACCATAGCTTTCCTCTTCAGTGAGTAGATCTCTGAACCTGAGGGTAAGTCTACCGACATCCACCGACCACCTTGTTCACACATGAGGGGAATCACAAGTGATCTTGGGCCTCTCAAAGTCATGGACAAAGTGGATCAAATGGGTTTGATACAAATGAGGGAAGTCAGCTAATCCAAGGTTAGATCCATGCCATGAGTGAAGGCAAAGGAAAAATTTATGTGATCCTACCATTGCACTGACTGAAATTGAAAACTGTACTGACTGAAGGAAATCTGCAATGAGAAATAAACTTGCATCAGTTTTTTTTTCTCTATAGATGTTGAATTTTTGAATTTTCAAATTTTGAACGCACATCCAACAACTTGGAAGAGTTAAGTGGGGTTCAAATGAATTTGGAAAGATTGATTAAAAGAGGACTTTGAGTATAGATCCAAACTTTAATAAATTTGAGTATGTTGAAATTATGGATTCAATATTTTGATAAGATGCTTCCATAGGTTCATTGTTTTGAATTTGAATTTTTGTGATTTGGAGGACCCTTCCCTTTAACAAATTTTGGTATGTTAAAGTAAGGGTCAAATGATTTTGTTTAGTTTGAATGTTTTGGAATTTTCACTTACTTAGCAAATTTAGGTATGCTAAGTAAAGTAAAAGTGTTTATTTATTTTGAAAATTTTATTTTGTTTTGATTTTAGAAAATCTTGGAATTCTTACTTAGCAAATTTAGGATGCTGAGTAAAGAACCCATGTTTATTTTTGTTTGATTTTGATAAAATAGGATTCTTGTCAAATTTGGTATGCTAAGAAAATCTTAAGTGTTTCATTTGTTTAGAAAATTTTGAATTTTGAAAAGGGAAGGATCCTTTAGAAAATTTAGTATGCTAAAGAAATCCTAAGTGTTTTATTTTGTTTTTGAAATGATTGAAAGTGGAAATTCGACTTTAGCAAATTTGGTATACTAAAGATGAAATCCCACTTGGTTTTATGAAATGGAAATTTCACTTAGCAAATTTGAGTGTGCTAAATGAAATTCCAAGGGGTGTGTTTAAAGTTTTTATTTCATTTTTTTATTTTGAAAATGGAAACTTTTGCTTAGCAAATTTGGTATGCTGCAAGAATAAGTTCCAAAGGTGTGTGAGAAATCTTTGTTTTGTGTTTGGAAACTTTACTTAGCAAATTTGAGTATGCTAGGTGAAGTTCCAAAATATGTATTGAAAATTTTTGAATTTTTGGATTTGGAAACTTTACTTAACAAATTTAGGTATGTTAAATGAAATTCCAAATGTGTTTAGAATTTTGAAAATTTTTGGATTTTAATTTTGGAAACTTTACTTAACAAATTTGCATATGTTAAATGAAGTTCCAAAATGTGTTTTGAAAAGTTTTGAATATTTTGATTTGGAAACTATACTAAACAAATTTGGGTATGTTAAATGAAGTTCAAAAATGTGTTTAGAATTTCAAAAATATCTGGATTTTTATTTTAAAAACCTTACTTAACAAATTTGTGTTTAAATAAAGTTCCAAAATGTGTTTAGAATTTTGAGAACTTTTGGATTTTGATTTTGGAAACCTTACTTAAAAAATTTGTGTATGCTAAATTAAGTTCAAAAATGTGTTCAAAATTTTGAAATTTTTTGGATTTTGATTTAGGAAACCTTACTTAACAAATTTGTGTATGTTAAATGAAGTTCCAAAATGTTTTAAAAAGAGGGCCTTCATTCAACAAATTTGAGAATGTAGAATGGAGATCAATTTTATTTTTGAAATATGAAATTTTTGTGAGTGATTGTTGCATTTTTGAAAGGGAGGAATTCCAACTTAAAACATATGCGAGGTATGCTTTAGTAGGATTCGCTAAATAATATTTTATTTTTTTAGTTGGGAATGAAATCCTCATTTAATAAACCTAATATATTAAATGGAGATATTCACATGTGCTTTTTGAAAATTTTAATTTTGTTTACAAATGAACTTTCCATTCAATAAGTATGCATGTATTGAATAGAAGAATTTATGTGTGCTTTTTGAAAGAGTTTTATGATTATAATTGTGATTTTTGGAAAACATGATTATTCATTTTATTTTGAAAATGAAATTTTCATCAAAGTGATTTGAAGGAAGATGTTCATTTGTGCTTTTGGAAAATGTTATTAGTTTTATTTTGAAAATCCCTACATGTAATAATTATATGAATTGTTAAATGAAGGTGAAGAAATTTTGTGAAAAATATTTTGTTAAGTGCATTTTTGAAAAAGGTGCTTTTGAAAAGCAAAGTTCTTTATAGAATATTTATTATTTTGAGGATGAACCTTTCCTTATCATGAATATGATAAGGAGGAAGCCTTAAAGATGTTTTCATTTTATTTTAGATATTTTCATTTTACCCATTGGAGGACTAAAAGGGGGTTTTAAGACCAACAAGGAATGCAGTCCTAAAACATAAAGATGTTGGCCAACTTAACTCAAAAATGAAATGAGCTAAGCGCCAATGGAAAGAAGGATAGTCTTGGATTCATATCAAAGTATAAATCCACTATCAATAATCAAAGATAATGATCATTTACCAAAGATGAAGAGAGGAACCATCCCTAATGGACTCGCCAGAAAATATCTGTGGAGAAAATTTTCTATAAGGGAGTCACCTTTCAAATCTGTGGGGAGAAAAAAAAGAGGAAACCCTTACAAAAATTCATCTTGGTAAGATGCCATGCAGATCTGTAGATGTACTTATTCAGGTGATCAGATATGTCAACAAGGTATAATGTACTATCTCGAAAGACAAAAGGCACTACCCTTTAATGGAACCAATCGCCTCAATAAGGACTCCTAAGGATGATGGGTCTACATATGTACCAAAGATTCTTCCCCTACTTTACATGGAAAAGTAAAGCAGGGTTATTTTAAACCCAATTCATTAAGTTTCATATAGGGGCAAGCCCCCATAGTTAATTACATCCTAAAGGATGGGATCCTTTAGGAAAGCTCTTGATTTAGGTAAATGATCATTGTCTCTGAAGATTTCAATAGGAAGGACTATCAATCAATTGGTTTATATTTTGACGATCAAATGGGATTTATCAAAATAGTGAGTTATTACTGAAACCAAAATGAGAATAAGTAGGAGATGTTCATGAAGTTAGGAAACCTAGCGAGCATCTCAAACTATCATATAGTTGGGATTTACATTTTAGAAATTGATTTAGTTTATTTAAGTTATATTTTTTATTAGAAATTTAGGATTTAAGATTCCCTAACACAAGATTAAAGAAATACCTGAGAGGTGAGGAATTATGCTTATGACCCACAAAGTGGAAAAGCAACCTCAGAACCTAAATCTAAGGTAATAAAATAGGTAATTGATTTGCCTCCACAAGAGAGGACAAACCACCCGACAGCTTGGACTTACAACCACCTGGGGGTGGCTGCCAACTAACTCCTCCTATGATTTTAAATACATGTAGGAAAGTCTTTATGTTTATGCAAGATAGTTAAGCTATTTTTATTTAGAAAGAGACTAAGTCCTTAAACTCACTCCCTAAAGAGATTAGATCATGTAAAGGGACATGCTTCAAATGACCTAAATCTAATGCATTCAAATTTCATTTTATTTTATTTTTGGACAATCATTTTTGACTTAGGCTAATAGGACTTTTATGACTAATGCATGAGAAAATAAATTATTGGCCAAAATCAGCTAGAAGTTTAGGATGTGAGTTTCCACCACAACCCTCAAAAGTCAAGCCAGGTTCTCTCACAAAGATGAAAACCCTCTAATAAAGAGTGAAATAAGATGTTATTGTGCATGATATTATAAAGAATAGAACTCATCTAGCTAAGGGATTTCTAACTCTTTTATTTTGATTTTAATCCTAAGCTTTAGGTGACGATATGAGTTGTTTATTTTTAGTTTGAATTTTCAAGTTGAATAAAAGATTTATTTTTCCCTAAAGAGCCTAATCCACATCCATACCATACATAAAGCAAGGAAGAAACTAGAAAAAGCATGCCACTTAAGGTGCAAGTTAAACAAATATCAATCAATTTATAAAAACTAGCACAAAAAGAATAAACGGCCCTTTGTGGTAGGGCAACACCACACAAACCCGAAAATATCAAATTGGGTTGCCAAACTCTACCCTTATACAACTTGGATTACAAATGAATTACATTATAATTTAAGCAAAGGAGTTCATTGTTATGGGGGGGTCTTCAAGCTTTATTCTTCTTTCTTCTTTCTTTCTTTTTTCTTTTATTCTTTTCTTCTTTGGATGGTTGAATGGTAGATGCTCCAAGGCTTCACATGGTATATAAGATGGAATCTTATGACCAATGTTCATCCTAATCACCCATAACAAATCATTTCAAATCCTAAATATACAAATTTATACATGAAAAGGAAATGCATAAATCTAACTCACACCTGCAAAATAAAGGTTAGTCAAATTACACCACACAAATCTCAAGCATATATATTGGACTTATCACCCCACACATGGGTGACTAAGTCCACCTAGCCTATGGATTATGCAAAGGGGTATAAACACCTAGAAGTAAGAAGCATTTATATTTTCATTTATGATAGCGCCCCTTTAGCATAATCCCCCGCAGAAAAGAATAGTTAGATAAAGTACGTCCTACCATTCATTCTACGAGCATACACCCTAACATCCAGTCTAAAACATTCATCATAAAACAAAATATAACATCAAACCATGCACCGACCTAACTTAAAGCTAAAAGTGGTGACTTAGGCTAATGTGTGTGCTTTGAATATTTATGTGGCATGCTTAGCTTAGGACTTTAGGTTTGAATTTTCTAAGTATGAAAGACATGTTCAACTTAGAGGAGGGTTTCATTCAAGTTGTTTAGTGGCTTTGGGTTGATTTTATTTCATATTTGAATTTGGTTTGAATGAAACCTACAATTAATTACTAAGTTATAAAGAGAGGGAAAGAAAAGAGAACTTATCTTTCCTTCCCTAATCCCTAAGTAATTTCTAAAGTAAGTTCACATTTTTAATTTCATTTAGTTGAATATTTTGATTAAATATTTTAATTAATCCTAAGTTTAGGTCAACTAGTAAATTTCCTTTAATTTCATTTAGGTATGTAAATTTGCAATGCACCTAGTAATGAAAAGGCCTAATGCAATTTGGCTCACAATTAGAAGTTAATTAAGCTAAGGGGTTTTTCTTAAGTACTTACACCCCTTTCACACTTATGAAAGGGGTTTTAATTTCCTTAATTAGACTTAGGCTATTAAACACCTAAGCATCTACCCAAGGTATAATAATTAAGTTCTAGAGATTTTTAGAATTTTTGAAAATTGTTTAAAGGGGTAATTAATGAATTAACCCTTAATTAAGAAGGGATTAAGGAAAGAAAAGGGGTTTAGGGAATAACTTAGGGAAAATACCCCAAAATTATTCCATAAAATCCCTACTCACTAGATCTAACCTTAATACAACTTAATCATAGGGACAATCCACTAATTACATCTTAATTACCCTTAATTACATGAAAGGGGTAATTAGGAAATGAGCTAACAATTTCCCTAATCAAGGCTCAGTAAATCTCAAGAAAATTAGGAGAGGCAGAGGTCATCCCCTAAAATAAATCCTAGAAGTTTGAGATTAATTGGTGGCTTAATTAGGGAATAATTAGCTAAGTAATAATTCCAAAGAAACTCAAATTCAGAGAAAAGGGAAGATCAAAATTCATTGAAAATAATTTTAAAATATTCTAGGTGAAATTATCCATAGCATTTTTACTTATATTTTTCTAATTTTTCCAGGTTGAGTTATGACTATTTTAAGATTTTTGAATTAATTAAGAAGTATAATTAACCCCTAACTAATCCTAGGTTAATAACCGTTCACGACGCGATGCGTGGCAGCAGCGGTCAGTGCGCTTTACACACGTCACGCTATGAGCCTTTACTTAGGTTATCAAATCAAGAAAGGCGATGGTGGCGCATGTTGTTTTATCCTTGATTGGATAGCTGAGGATACACTCGCGGCTTTAAATCGAGGATTAATTTCTAAAATGTGGAAAATAATTTTAGCCGTCCATCTAAAAATGCACGGATGGATGGTTGAGATGGGTTGAGTTCTTCCCTGAGGATTAATGTGAACTATTCACAATCCAAGGGGAGATCAGTGCCCGATCCTTCATGGATTCATTCAAGACTTAACCCGCACGATCTAAAGGACCAAAATGGCCAATCCAATGATGGATTTTACATGAAATGGAAATTTCTTTTACAAAGGACCAACACCTCCTAGCCTAAGTGGTTAGAAATTCACTAACCTTACCAGAGGTGATCACCGATGCTCGGGATTGATGAGGTGGCTTCTTCTAGTGGAGATGAAGCCTTGTTGAAGTTCCTAGCTCTTGAGGTTGAGTAGATGAATGGGTGGACCAACTTCTCTTCACTCTCCTTATGGCTTTGATCGAATTGATCTTCCCCTTGCCTCTAAAACTCAATTGTATGCTTAGGCAAGCTCGAATTGGTCTTTGGATGATGGTGTAGAAGGAATTGAAGTGGGATCAATTATAGAGGAACTTGAAAATAAAGGTGAGCTCCCCTATTTTGCACTATGCAAAACTGAAGAATGGGAATTCTCAATCCTCTCTAGGAACCTTGGGAAAGCTCTGTGAAGGTTTCTAAAGCTTCCTAGGTTCCAATTGATCAAGTGTGAGTGAAAATTTTAGTGGATTAGGGGGAGTATATCTCCCCCTATGGAAATCGGACAGTCGAGCCGAAGCTTGCCATTTTGATCCAATTATCAATATAGGATGGGTTATTTTGGCTGTTAGAGGTATGCACATGGTCGGTTTGGCTAGAAGAGTGGAAGCCTAACTCCCATGTGCATCCAATTGAGCTTTGCGGGGAGTTTGAGTTTTTAATTTGACCATGGGTTGTCGGGTTTGGTCCATGGGCCAAATGGGTTGACCCAAACCCATTAGGCTGGGTGCACCACTCATCACTAGGTTTCCATGAGGTTTTAGGAGAGCCTCAAGTGATTGTGATGAATGCATGACCAAAATACCCATTGGCTAGGCCAAAATTAGTTCTATGGCCTAAGGGTATAATGGTTATTTTATTATTTTTTTCAATTTGGGTATGTTTGGTATGTTGAGAAAATAGGTTGGGCTAAGTTTCATTGGATCTGGAATCCATTTGGTAGGGTTTGGCTCATGTTGACCCATTTATGTCAAAAATGGGTCAACTTGGGTCAAGTTGACCAATAGGTCAAATTGGATCAAACCAAAGGTTGGGTCAAGTTCATATGACCATTTGAAATGTTTTGGTGCCTTTGGTTTGGTTCAATTTGGTATAGATTTTATTTTGGCTCATATAACTCATTTAGGTCAATGGGTCAAGTTGACCCATTTAACCCATTTGACCTATTTGGGTTAGGTCAAGGTAGGTTTAGGTTTTTCTAGTCATATGAAGTGGATTGGTATCTTTGTTTCCAATCAATTTGAGTTAAGTGAACTTGGCCAATGTTGGGTCTAAAGTCAATTGGGCTAGGTTGGGTCTAGTTGGCCAATTGAGGCTTTGGTCAAGTTCCACAAGTGATTTGGAATGGACTTGACCCATTGGTTCCAATAAATTTGGCTTAGATCAAGTTTTGACACATTTTGACCCTTTAGGTCAAAATGGGTCAACTTGGGTCAAGTGGGCCAATTCGGCTAGGTTAGGCTCAAATATTAGCTTGGCCAAGTTCAAACAAAGGCCATGAGTGATCTTAGATCAAATATTTCAATCAATTTGGCCTATAGAAGATTTTGGTCATATTAGGTTTCATTTTAGGTTAAGTGTTGACATGGTCAACCCTTAGGTTTGACTTGGTTTGACCCAATTTGATTGATTGATCTTCCAATGATGATTGTTGATCATGATGAGAGGTAAATATGAGTTTGGTTCAATCCAATTTGGTTAGGAACAAAAGTTGGCTCATAAGGGTACTTTAGGTCACGTTCGGTCAAGTGAGCCTAAGTGGGTCAAATGGCTTGGTAAAAGCTTGATTTGGAGTTGATTGATCTTGTATATAGACTTATGATTGAAATACAAATTCATTTACAAGTGATTTGAAGTCAAATGGATTTTGATCCATTTGAAAATTTCATATTCAAAGGAAGAATATGAAGGGGTTTTGGGTTTTGATTGAAGGATTGAAGTTTGGATTTATATATGAGCTCATGATTGTAGGATTGATTGAACCATGAGATAAAATCAAGGATTTGGCTTGATTTGAATTGATTTTGGCTAAGTTCAAGATTTTGACTTGAAAGGCTTAGATTCAATTTTGATTTGAGCTTGATTTTTGGAGTGGGTTTTGATTGTTTGAATTTATATTTCATTTATATATGTGAATATAAATGAGAATATAAATTGATCATGAGAAAATTTTAAGGATTTGAAAGAGTTTAATCATGATTTAGGGTTAAATCCATTAAAGGGAATTTAAAGGATTTAGGAAAATTTTTAATTAGAAATTTAATTTTTGAATTGGATTTGATTGATTTATATTTATATTTTATTTATATATGAGAACATAAATGAGAATACAAATATGTTTTGAGAAAATCCCATGAGTTTGAAGTGGTTTGATCAAAGTTTAGGGTAAATCCATTAATGGAAACTTAAGGGATTTAAGGGAATTTCAAGCATTTTAAATTTAGAATATAATTTTTGCTTTGGATTTAATTGAGTTATGTTTATATTTCATTAATATATGTTGATATAAATGAGGATATAAATAAGTTTTAAAAAAATCCCAAGGGTTTGAGTTGATTTGAACAAGGTTTAGGGTTGATTATGGCTAATTTAATGGAAAAATAAAGGAATTTATGAAAATTTTCATAAATTATTTTTGGAGTTTTGAATTTGATTTGATGGGTTTGAATTTATTTCACATTTATAAATGTAAATATAAATGAGAATATAAATTGGTTCCTGAGAAAATCTCAAAGATTTGAATAGGTTTATATCATAATTTTGGCTAAGCCCTTAAGAAATGGTTAAGGACTTAGGAAATTTTGACTTAGGAATTTGGATGGATTTTGATCATGGCTTTCAATCATAGGTTTCAATCATAGATCTCAATCATGGAATTGATTTGAGTTTGATAAAATCAAATAGAATTGATTTGGAGTTTGACTTTGAAATAAGGAAAATGAGGAAGGGTCTAAGCTAAAGGGTAGGAGATTTTCCTAACACACCTAAGCAATGACCTACTCTTATGGCTAAATCTTCTAAGTCTTCAAGGGCTAGGGGAGAGTGTCCACCTAATAACTGGATGTGTCTTAAGACTAAAAAACTCTTAAAGTCTAGGAGAAGTCCTATGTCTAAGATGGAGATTTTGAGAACTCATTCTAAAAAATGACGTAAACAAACACTTAGTTATTTTATGTAGGACAAACGAAACAAAAGAAAATATTAAGTAAAATACTCAAATCAATTAAATCACTTAAAGAGAAATCAACCCTTTATAAATTAAATCCTTCACACTTAGCAAAATTACAACTCTAAAGCTTAGTTAGGACATTCCACACAGTCCTTTGATGCACACACTTTAGACTAAGTCACCACTTGTAGCTTTCTATTAGGGCGGTGTATGGTTTGATGTATGCTTATTTTGTGATGTATTGTAGTAGACTAGATGTTAGGGTGTATGTGTGTAGTGATGTTAGATGATGTTAGTTGCCTAATCATGTTTTTTTATATGGGATAGCTTAAGTTATATAAATATATATATATATATATATATATATATATATATATATATATATATATATATATATATATATATATATATATATATATATATATATATATATATATATATGCTTTATATTGTTTTTACTTCTTATACCCCTAAGCATAACCCAAGTTAGGACAAGTGGGCTTAGCTACCTATGTGTGGGGTGCTAAGTCCAAATTATTCATACAACTTCTTGGGTTGTATGGTGTGTTTAGCTAACATTTGTTTTGCAGGTGTAGCCAGATTTACTTTCCTTCTTTTTAATGAAATTTTGCATTAGGAATAGGATAAGTGTTATGGTGGATTAGGATGAGGATTGGATATGAGACAAAGTCTAATGTACCATGTGATGCCTTTGGAGTAAGCACATCCAAATCAAGGCAAAAGGAAGAAAGAAATAGAGCAAATCAAATGAAGAAATGACAGAAGAAAGAAGCCAAGAAGAAAGAATGAAGAATGATGACCCCCCATAACATTCATTATTTGTACAATAGTACTAGACCACACTAACCTTTTATTCTTTTGTGATAGCTGTATAAAATTATTTGATGTTTTGTTTAGCTTGTGCATTAGAAAAATCATGCCTCTTCATAATTTATTTATGATTTGTGATTGTTGTATGGCCTAGATGCGATTAGGCTCTTAGGATAAAAATATTTTTTCTACCCAAACTAATAACTCATAACTAAATCTCTAAAACAACTCATTACCTCATGTAAAAGTCTAGGAAATAAATCAAGATAATAAAATATTTAGCAACTCCTTAACTGGATGTTGTATGTTGAAATTTCATGCATAACCATCTTGTTTCACTCTTATTAAGAGAGGGCTTCCATCTTTGCTAGATATAAATGGGCTTAACCTTTTAGAGCCTATGATGGAAGAACACCTCTTTCTCTTTTGATTTGGCTCATAATTAACTTCTCATGCATTTAGGCATATAAAATCCTATAGCTTGTGTCAAAATAAAGAGTCCCAAATTAAATAAAATTTGATAAAAATTTGCATTATATTTAGGTCATTATTCATATCCCTCATGCTTTAGTCTCTTAGGGAGTGCGTTTAATGACTTAGTTCCTTTTCCAAATAAATAACAGCCTAACCATCTTGCAAAGCATATGACTTGCCTACATGGTTTTAAAATATAGGAGGAGTTAGCTGGCTACCACTCCAGGCGGTAATAAGTCAAGCAGTCAGGTGGATTACTCTCTCTTGTGGAGGTAAATCATATACCCACTTTTGTCTTAGATTTAGGATGTGTTTTGGCCCTAGCCAAAGCTCACTAAATTTAGGATCTTAGGTTATCATTTCTCTTTGGGGCTACAAGCATAAATTCTCACCTCTTAGGAATTTCATAATCATGTATTGTGGAATTATAAGTCATAAATTTCTAATAAAATTTTAACTCAAATAAATAGATCTTCTCAATTTCAAATATATAAAGCCCAACCACAGGAGAGATTGGAGTGCTCACTATGTTTCCTAATATCATGAGCACTCCGTACTTATCTCCATTGGTTTCAATAATAACTCTCCCATTTTGTTCCGTCCCACTTGATCTTCTAAAATATAACTAATTTATTGATAGTCTTATCTTAGAATTCTTCAGAGACAATAATCGCCTACTTTAAGCGAGAGTATTTTTAAGGGATTCACTTTCCTTGAGATGTAATTAACTATGGAGTCTTGCCTCCATAGGGAACTTAATGAACCCAGTTTAAATAAACCCTGCTTTACTTTTTCATCTAAAGTAAAGAAAAAATCTCTAGTATATTTGAAGACCAATCATGCCTTAGGAGTCCTTATTAGGTAATTAGGTCCACTGTATGGTAGTAACTTATATCTCTCAAGATTGTACACAATTCCTTAATGTCATACATGATCACCTCAATAAGTACATCCTTAGATCCGCGTGGTGCCCACATACACACACATAACACACATACCAAAAATAAACACCATAGATTTTTCTGGCAACTCCACTAGGGATGGTTCCTCTCTCCATCTCTATTAGATGATTGTTGTCTCCAAGCATCAATAGTGGACTTGCATTTTTTGTGAGTCTAAGACTATCTCTCCATCTATTGGCACTTGGCTTATTTCATTCTTAAGCAAAGTTAGCCGACGTCCTTTAGGTTTTAGGACCTCACTCCATGTAGGCCTTGAAACCCCAATTGGGTTCCCTAATAGGTAAAACAAAATTTATCAACGAACGGAGAGATAATAAAAATTCAGAACCTCCCTACCACTAACTTAGTGAGGCAAGGTTCATCATAAAATTTAAGAAAATAGTTTATTTCACAAAATGATACTTTCCAAAAGCACTCCTTTTTTAAAATAGCCATCTTCATTCAACATACTCAAATTTGTTGAATGAAGATTCTGTTTTCAAATCATAACATTAAATTGAAACTCCACTCAACATATTTCACATATGCTAGAGTGGAAGTTTCTCTCTTTTTCAAAATCAAGAAATCACATACATTGCATCAAAGCATGCTACTAAAATCTATTTAACATACTTAAGATTTCTTAAATAAATTTTCCCACTATTTTAGAATCTTATTTGACATGCCATGTTTATCAAAAGAAAGAGGGAAAATCAAATACATTTGATTCCTACTTAATATATTGAAGTTGTTAAGTGAGAATCACATTATCAAATACATTTGATTCTCACTTAACATATCATAATTGTTAAGTGAGAATCTCATTTCATGAACATTTGATTCCCACTTAACATATCAAGGTTGTTAAGTGAGGATCTCATTTTCAAAATACATTTGATTCCCACTAATATATCAAGGTTGTTAAGAGATTCATGTACTTTTGATTCCCATTTAATACATCAAAATTGTTAAGTGAGAAACTTATCATCAAATAAATTTGATTCCCACTTAACATATCAAAGTTGTTAAGTGAGAATCTCATTTCCATGTACATTTGATTCCCACTTAACATGTAAAAGTTGTTAAGTGAGAATAACATTTCATAAAACATTTTGATTCCCACTTAACATATCAAGGTTGTTAAGTGAGGATCACATTTTCAAATACATGTGATTCCCACTTAACATATCAAGGTTGTTAAGTGAGAATCATTTTCATATACATTTTGATTCCCACTTAACATGTCAAAGTTGTTAAGTGAGAATCACATTTACAAAAACATTTTGATTCCCACTTAACATATCAAAGTTGTTAAGTGAGGATCTTATTTTCACATGCATTTGATTCCACTTAACATATCAAAGTTGTTAGTTTAGAATCACATTTCCATGTACATTTTATTCCCACTTAACATATCAAAGTTGTTAAGTGAGGATCTCATATCAAATACATTTGATTCACACTTAACATGTCAAAGTTGTTAAGTGAGAATCTCATTTTCAAATACATTTGATTCCCACTTAACATATCAAAGTTGTTAAGTGAGAATCTCATTTTCATATCAATTTGATTCCACTTAACATGTCAAAGTTGTTAAGTGAAATCATATTTTCATGTACAGTTGGTTCCCATTTAACAAATCAAAGTGGTTAAGTGAGAATCTCATTTTCATGTACATTTGATTCTCATTTAACACATCAAAATTGTTAAGTGAGAATCTTATTTTCATGTCATATTTGATTCCACTTAACATATCAAGGTTGTTAAGTGAGGATCTCATTTTCATGTCACATTTGACCTCCACTTAACACACCAAATTTGTTAGGTAGGAGTCCCATTTTCAAAATATACGTTAATCACATTTGACTCTCACTTAACATATCAAACATGCTAAAGAGTCTTATCTTCATAAAATTATATTTGATTCCTACTTAACAAACCAAATTTTTTAAGTAAGGTTCTCCTTTTTCAAATCACATCATATTTGGCCTTTCACTTAACATACCAAATTTGCTAAGTGAGAGTCTCATTTTCAAAGAAAAATAAAACATATATCAATTACATTTGACTTTCATTTAACATACCAAAATTGTTAAGTGAAAGTCTCATTTTCAAACATAAATCAAACACATATGGCTTCTACTTAACATATCAAATTTGTTAAGTAAGAATCCCCCAATTTTAAATCAACACTTCACTCATCTCAAGCAAAAATTATTTTATAAAAAATTCTCAAACACATAATCACAACCTCTTGTTATCATACTCAAATTTTCTAAGTAAAGGTTCTTTCAAATCTCTATTATTTTCAAACAAGATACTAAAAATACAAATCTCTCCTCAAATTTTTGAACCCCACCTAACCTACCTAAATTAGTTAAGTATGGGTTCTAAAATCAAAAGAATCAAATGCCAAAGACTCTCCACCAAACACCTAAATCTCTCCAATGAACCCCACTTAACATATTTTATTGAAGTGTGGGTTCAAAACTCCAAATCTATGTCATTCTCTTGGGGACAAATATTAAAGCAGAAATCTGACTCAGATTACATTTCAACACATGTAAAGATAGAGCTTAGATTAGACAATGCAGTCTTTATAGTCAGTACAGAAGCTTCTTAGAAGTTTATTTCACCTTTCTATTTGGGATGGACTTGGTCCTGGATCGGACGAGCCTCCCAGAGATCGAATCCACCATTTGGTCTTCTTCGATCGAGGATTCAAGGGAGCATGTGTCACTTGTGAGAGGAGACCCTCACTACCGTTAGTCGGGATGAGGTGGCTAGGCAGAAGCCAGTCATCCGCATCGACATGCCCTGTGATTCTTTGTACCCTCTGTTAAAGAGGAAGGTCATAGTGGTTCCCACACCCTTTCTATGATAGTTCCATCACCTGCCCATCCAGTCGAACTGGGTAAAACCCTTGCTCCAGTGAGAGCTACTCCCTCCTCTTTGGTTACCCCGGAGGGGAACGCTATCTTAGATTCTAAGATAGTCTCCTCCACTTTTGAGGTAGGTACTAGTTCCCTCTCTTCCTTGTTCACTCATACTTAATGCTTAATAAAAATTGCAAGATTAAGCCAGAGAGCTTGAGGTTGCATCACATATAGCCGAGGAGGGTTCTCCCCGAGAAATCTCTCCACTTTCAACCAGCAAAAAGTTCCACGCCCTCTCGACCTCAGATGGACAGAAAGATTATCGAAGGATTGCTGCTTCTCCCCCACCATTAGCATACTATGATACACCAGATAGAGAATAGGCCCCATGCAGGACTTGGGGACTGTCTACGCCGTTTAGAGTATCTGGGCCTGGAGAATGGTACATTGCTTGATATGTGATCATTGATCCCTAGGAGTGTGAGGGGTCGGATCCATAGGGAGAATGCTGTGGAGGCTCAAGCATCTACTAAGGTAGGTAGAAAGGAATGATGGAGGTATGCTAGGTAGTCGGTAGCCTCCGCTTTAATAAATTTTTTGGATTGTCCCTCCATCAGGGTTGATCATTCAGATAGGATCATTCTTACTGGCACTACCAGCCACAGACAGAGATCTCCCATTGTCGAACAACCCTTGTTGCCTTCACACCACTCCCCTCTTCATCCACCATCACCCGTACAACTCCCAGCATCCACCACTACCACCAAGATCAAGAAGCTCCCATCTGAGGAGAGGCAAGCCCCTTTGGTGATTCAGCTACAGCCAAAGGATCCCACTCCATCTACTCTATCAACTGAGGTTAGGATGAGTTCCCCTACTTGACTTCCTACATGTCTTGGTGAAGGAGTGGTGACCCCACAGCATCATGGTCACACCACCACCACCATCACCATCGAGCCAAGCGAGTTGTAGAGGAAGGTCTGGTTCATGGTGAATCTCTCCAAGGATACCACTCCACTGATGAGTAGTCATAAGCATATCTCTTCCAGTGAGCATGACCCTCCCAGAGCTGGCACTCTAGTGGCAGGAAATGTTAGATGCATTTCAGTTAGTGACCACAGTCCCTCCATCGGTTAGCCCCTAGTGTTTATGCTGACACATTTATATCATTCCTTGGACTAGATTGTAGCAGTTTCCTTTGCTAAGAAGAGGGAACTCTTAGGCAATGATCACACAGATTCTGAGGATGAGCGAAAAGTATTTGATCCAGATGAGGATGACTTCTTGAGGATTCATCCAAAGTCCACATGGTTGATACTAGGGGTTCCCTTCAGAGAGATCAACATAGTCAGGAAGGTATTGTAGTTGAAGAGGATGATGCCATCCATTCAACTCAACACCTCCTCTATCAGATTACACAAAAGGATGATCACAACGATATAATGGGAAAGAAGATCAAAACGTTGATGGCAACAGTGTCAACATTGCATAATTCAACCCCGGTATCACAGCCTTCTTCCATAGCAGTCGATAGAGTAGAGTTGGAACACACTTCAGATCATCCTAGATGCATTCCTGTGGAAGAAGATAGTGGTAGCTTTGATAGAAAGGTGATGGATTGCACCTCCATGCATGAAAAAGACATTAAACACATGGTGGAGTAGAAGGAGAGGGATGCATCGGTGTAAGGACAAGGTGGCTCATCTATTCGAAAGGGTAGACCTTACCCGGAGAAATTTGATAGTTTCCAATATCCTAAGGGCTTTGTGCCTCTATCCTGCAAAATTTTTTATGGTTGTGGGAACCGTCGGCAGCACATAGAAAATTTCAAGGTCATATGTTGCAATGTCAGTCGCAGCGATGCACTCTTACTTCACCTCTTCATTAGTAGCTTGATAGGCATCGCACTTGATTGGTATGCTGGACTACCCAATGGTTCAGTGAAGACATTTGCTGAGATGGAGCAGCTCTTTATTAAGAGATTTATTGGAGCTCAGCAAAGGGTAACTATGGGAAATCTCGTTGTAGCTCAACAACACCCCGGTGAGTTCTTTATTGATTATATTCTTAGATGTACAATTTAAGTATGAAATATGAACCACGACTGCCTGAACAACATTCCATTAAAATTCTACTCAAGAATATCCATGGCCCGGCCACCTTCATGCTTAAAGGGTTTACCATTAAGACATTTGAGAAATTAATCAACAAGGAGGCTAGTCTACAAGGGGAGGTCAAACAGTTATCTTTCCAAGATTAGTCAGCCAAGCCTAAATCGTAGAAGGCATTTGAGAAAAACTTAAGGGCAGTCACAGTAGTTAATAAGGGGAAATAACTAGCTAGGGTCCAGTTAGTAGGCTTTGAGCACAACAGTCTCTTTTACCTCCTCTTTTGTCACCACCTCGGTCGTTATACTGGCCACCTCAATTGCCACAGCGGCCACAACCACCACCACCTCATTAACAACATCAGTAGTAGCACTCCTATCCACCACCATGTAACTACTACTTACCTACTCTTATTGATAAATTGAATAAACTTTATTCATTCAAGAGGGAGGTAGTCAGGAAGATCTTTAAGAACCTCTTAAAGATGCCTAATTTTTAGTTACCAGAGCCTAGGAGGCCAGAGGATGTGGGCAAGAGTCATGATCCAAACTATTACCCTTACCACCGCATGTTAGGTCATGTATTAGAAGATTGCTTTACCTTTAAGGATAGGCTTGAGCAAAGCTGCAAGTCGGATGCCATTGTCATCTCTAAGGAATACCAACTAGAACAACCCTCTAATCTCTTAGGAAAATCTTTGGGGATACACATGATCTTCTTAAGAAAGAGGAAGGTTGGGATATTTCCATATTCCAAACCTCTAAGAGAATCTTTTCTAAGATCAGAAAGTTACCCTTGTAGGTTCCTGAAGCAGCTCAAACCTCCAGCTCTCAAGAAGGTTTGCAAGTTACTAGGGACAACTTGAGGGAGGTAGAAGCCCAGTAATGGTAAAAATAGCCTCCACTTGTCTGGGATATCACAGTAGCACAACCACCACCCGAGGCCAAAACTCCTTCCCCAGTTGCAGCTACAATTCCTCCAGCCGGCTCTTCTTCTAGCAGCGACATTGTATCAGCGGAGTGGGGTGTCAAATCCCTCACTCTGCTTATTTTAATTGACTTCTACTTTGTACTTTCATCCAAATCTAAGAAATTAATCTGACTCCAATGATTCTATAGGAGAAGCTGTAGGTGAACTTGATGAGTAGGCAGAACTTTCCATTAAACCCTCTCATGAAGTCACTAAAGTCAACTTTCATAGTGGCAAAGTTCTACCTCCTAGGGTAGCAACTCAGGATAAGAGTAAACAAGTCATTGGTTCTAGCAATCAAGAAGCTCCTCCATAAGATGCTCCACCTATGGGTATGCTTGTAGAAGACCAACCCAGAGTTGACTACAATATCCTCACTCACCTAAGAAATTTGCCAGCTAAACTAAGCATATATGATGCTCTTGACTTATCCAAAGAGATGAGGGAGTCATTGATCAAAACTCTTTTTGATCCAGAAATATGCTTAGCTCAGGTGACCGTTGTTGGAGAGAAGGCATGTTATTCAAGAGAAGTCGGTGGAGTTACATTCACCGATGAAGATCTTCTTTTGGGGACAATAGAGCACAACCGCCCCCTCTACATCACAGTGGATATGGCCAGATTCAAACTCTCTAGGATGTTAGTTGATCTAGGTGTATCAGTGAACATTATGAGTCTAAACACCTTTGCCTACTTGAAGATTGACATCTCTGAACTCCAAGGAGATCGAATGATGTTGAGTGGATTCAATAAGCAAGGTGAGAGGGCTTTAGGCTCTATAGTGTTACCACTATAGATAGATGACTGGAAGATAGAGGCCAAGTTCTACATATACATCTTTCACTACTTTTCTCGATAAGCCTTGGATACATGGAAATAACATGGTTCCATCCTCTTTACATCAGTGCATCAAACTTTAAATAGGTTGAATCGAGTATTATTTCAAAAGAGAATTGAAGCCATTTTTAGTTAAGGAGGTTGAGATATATGAAGATGCAACCTACTATCTTCCTCCAAATTAAAAAGTCTATTCTCGTGAACTTGGTGAAAGTTCAAAAATAAAATAAATAAATAAAAGAAAAAGAAGAAGAAAAAGAAAATAAAAGTACAAGTGAGTGAGAATCAGACACCAAGGAAGAAGTAGAGCTAGATAATGGATTTCACTAACAGTTCATTCTTCCATATAAACACATGGGTAGGATGAATCGACCCCCACCAAGCAGAGGAAGTGGCAAGTCCAGAGGCAGTTCTAGAGGTGGAAGACCTCCTTGCTGGTGGCTAGCCAGTAAAAGCTATATTCCAGCTCATAGGAGTACCCCCGTTATCCACATAGACTTAGAGTTTAGTTCAGAGGATGAGTCTCATGTGGTTAGCACGCCAACCAACTCCTCTTAGTGGATCTCTTTGGAGGTGATGTTCGAGCAAGACAGTGATGAAGACTAGGCCTCCAAGCAAAGCATGAATGTATCCAAATGATCATTATGTATAATAGTTAGGCAGCTATTGGGAACTTTATCTCTAACCACACTTTTTTCCCAAAAAGTTGAAGGTTTGGTAGTTATAGAGGCCCTCAAGTCATCCATAGATGTCAAGCTGAAGAGGTTTTTGTTGGGAGCATCATCCTCAAGTCATGAAGCTGATGTAGAACTTAAGGATGATTCATATAAAGATTTAATACAACTACCTTTTGCTTGGAGTTTGCCTTGTCTTAATAACTTAGCAAAGAAGGGATTAATCCCACATACTTGGTCAAAACATAGGTCAGATTACTTTGAAAAAGTATGGGACAACCAAAGTAGACATTCTCAATCAAGATCAATACTAGGATTTGGCACAGTGAGTCCAGTCGACGATGATAACCATTGCCTAGTATTTACCATTCATTTAGGGTATGATAGGTTCTTCTTAAATCATGCTAACTCTTATGAGGAGGCATGTTTAGAAACTTCAGATGACCCAAATGAGCTTGAGGTCAAAGAAGCACTGTCAGAGTTTGAAGAAGAAATCAAATCAACCATTGATGAACTCAAAGAAATTAACTTGGGAACAAAAGAAGATCCACACCCGATGTACATCAATTCCTCATTGAATGAAGAAGAAACTAATGTCTTAGTTAAGATATTAGCTAAGTTTAAGCACTACTTTGCATGGAGCTATGAAGAAATGCCTAGTTTATCTCATGGTATAGCAGTCCACAAATCAGCAATAGATCCTAATGCTAACCCTATCAAGCAGGCTCCTAAATACATGCGATTAGAAATTTAGCAACAGGTCATTTATGAAATCAAGAAACTAATCGATGTTGGCTTGATAAGGGATGAAATATATCCTGCCTGGTTATCTAGTGTCATCCCAGTCAATAAAAAGAATGGCCAAATTCGTATATGCGTCAATTTTAGGGATCTTAATAAGGCATGTCCGAAGGATGAATTTTCACTTTTTATACCAGAATTGATGCTGAGCATTGCCTCATCTCATGCAGTATATTTCTTTATGGATGGGTCATCTGGCTACAACCAAATCAAGATACCCCTGAGGATGAAATAAATACTATTTTTCAAACCCCGATTAAAATTTATTGCTATAAGGTCATGCCTTTTAGCCTTAAAAATGCCAGTGCTACATTCCAGTGGCCCATGACTCAGATCTTCAATGAACTCATTCATCATCAAGTTGAATGCTATGTTGACGATTCGGTAATCAAAAGCAAAGTCAAGGAAGACCATCTCTTCGACTTGAGAGTAATTTTAGAACGATTAAGATAATTTAACCTTAAAATGAATTCCCTTAAGTGTGCATTCGAAGTAATTTTAGGGAAATTCCTTGGGTTTATTGTCTAACACTGGGGAATAAAGATCATTCCGGAGAAGATCAAGGATATCTTAGAAATGCCACCCCCTAAAAGTCTAACTCAACTCAGATCATTCCAAGGGCGATTGGTGTATCTGAGATGCTTCATATCCAACTTATCAGAAAGATGCCAACCATTCTCAGTACTTGTCAAAAAGGATGCCAAGTTCAAGTGGGATGATAAATGCTAGCATGCTTTTGAAGAAATCAAGCACAATCGGATGATGCCACCAGTTCTAGGAGCCCCTATCTTGGGCAAGCCATTAATCCTCTACACTGCTGTATTACAAGGCACCATTGGCACTTTGTTGGCCCAAGCCAACGACAAAGGGAAAGAAAATGCTCTTTATTATCTTAGTCATCTTCTAATCCTAAAATGCATTAGTCCATGATTTTATCGCAGTTTGACATCACATTTGTATCCCTCCATCTTGTGAAAGGACAGACAATAGTGGATTTCTTAGCAACACACCCACTTCATGCAGATTCTCCGCTTAGTGATGACCTCCCCAATGAACAAATCATGAATTTAGGGGACACTAGCATTCATCATTGGGAGATGTATTTTGATGGTGCAGCTTTCTCTCAAAAATTAGAAGAACTATGATATACTCTTCCAGGGAAGCCAGGGGTAGCAATAGTTCTCTTAACTCTGGATCGTGATGTGTTGATATCCTCATATCATCTGTCTAATCCATGCACCAACAACAAAACTAAATATGAGGCTCTGATTATCGATTTGTACTTAGTTATTATACTATGCATCCACAGCATCGACATCTTCAGGGATTTCAAGCTCGTCATCAACCAAATCACTAAGTATTATAAAGTTCTAAAGTCTAAGCTCCATCATTATCATAAGTATACCATGGAGTTGTTGGCTCAAATCCCACAAGTCACTATCTACAAGATTGCTCGAGGAGATAATGTTGTAGCAGATGCATTGGCCAAGCTAGCCAAGGAGCTGGCATGCCTAGAAGATGAGTCCATTCCAATAAGGGTCCAAAATAGTCAAGTTTTATCCCTTATTGATGTTGAACTCATCATGAGACTCTCTCTTGAAGGGGAGGTTTCCACAGCTAAAAAGGATGACGAGTTAGATTGGAGGAAACCATTCATGGATAATCTAAATATAGGCAAACTACCTCAAGTGAAATCACTACCCCAACAGGTGAAACAGAGAGCCCTCTCATATGCTCTTGTGGATGTAACCCTATACTGACGATCTTTTGAGCATATATCGTTATGTTGTTGTGGTGAAATTTTATATAATTTCTAAAGAAGTAAATATATACTTCTATCTTCACTCTATGTGGGATAAAATGAAGATAGAAATATACAGCTCTTGTTTTTTATGCATTTTTTATACCACGTAGATCCCCAGATATTCTTATCGAGGGTGATCGGGTATGACACTGAGTAAAGGTGTACTATCTCGAAAGATAGAAGTCACCACCCTACAATGGACCTAGTCACCTCAATAAAGACTCTTAAGCATAATTGGTCTGCATATGTGTACCAAAGATTCTTCTCCTACTTTACATGGAAAAGTAAAGTAAGGTTTATTTTAAACTGGGTTCATTAAGTTCCCTACAGGGGCAAGCCCCCATAGTTAAGTACATCTTAAGGAATGTGATTCCTTAAGAATACTCTAGATTAAGGTAAATGATCATTATCTCCAAAGATTTTAGTAGGTAGGACTATCAACCGATTAATTTATTTTGGAAAATCATATGGGATTGATCAAAGAAAGAGAGTTATTATCAAAGCCAAAAGATAATAAATAGGAGATGCTCACAAAGCTAGGAAACCTAACGAGCATTTCAAACTATCTTATGGTTGGGCTTTACATTTTTGAAATTGATTTAATTTATTTGAGTTGAATTTTTCATTAAAAATTTAGGGCTTATGATTCCACAACATAAGATTGTGGAAATGCCTAAGAGGTGAGGATTTATGATTATGGC